>CANTUZ010000009.1:0-1200000 GCA_947846985.1 Fratercula arctica | reverse complement strand
CGGAATCTCACATTCTTATTAGAGGCGTCAATTAAAACAATAGCAGATCAAAGCGCTCCGAAGCATCTCATTTTGGATGATGCCTCCTCCTCTCCACGGCCTGGCTTTTGTTCTCGTCCCTTTGAGGGCATCAGCGTCATTATTGCGCCAGCAGCATCCCGGGGCAAGACGGGCACGAGGAGCGTCCGAGCGTCTCCCTCCAGCTGAAGGAGCCCGACACAAGGGCAGGAGGGTGACCTGTTCCCCTCCACGCTCCGGGAAAAGCATTTCCTTCCTCCAGGCAGGTGAATTTTTCCCAGGGGCTGCCCGGGCCGAGCCATCTCTTCCCCTGCTCCAGTCGCTCCCGCAGAGCCGGGTTGTCACAGCTCCTCTCCGCGGCTCGGGGCACGGCCAGGCGCCTGGTCCTGCGTGGCCAGTTTAACAGCCACCCCGAGAGATTCCATGTTCGTCCTTGACCGGCAATTAGCAAGTGCTCGGTGTGATGGGCGCCTCCTCTGAACTCCTCTGCAGGCTCTTCCAGCTGCTGCTTATTAACGTTTGTGAGCGCAGCTAAAGCAGAGGGCAGCCTGACCCGGGGAAACCAGCAAGCTTTTATTAGCGCGGCAGATAATTACAGTTAATAAGGAGACTAGCTTTTCCCACACCAGATAGCTGAACCATCAATCTTCCCTTTTAATAATAAAACCCTCTCCAACTCATTTGCATTCATTGTTCCTTTTGCAACACAACATTACACGCGTTTTATCACCCCGGGATCTAACGCAGCCGTCTCACGCCGTGTGTTGCAGGCGGCGTTTGCGCGGCAGCGTGGCCACGGGGATGCTGGTGTCCCTGGCCGAGCACAGCCCCGTCCCCACGCCCGGGGTGTGGGGGGGGACGCGGCTCGCGGCCGTTTGCCCGGGCAGCCACAACCACCCGAGCACACACATCTTGCAAAACTTCACCATAACTCTGTGGCTTTGTGGACTCCAGGGCAATTACTCACCCGGGGCGATCCCGCGCCGCAAGGATCGCCTCTTCCCAGGTGGGTCCTCACAGGGGGGTGCAGAGGGACGCTTATGAGCATGTACCAGGCAGAACTGATAGGGTTTTTAGAGCCAGAAGTAAATGCGTTTTGTGTGTGTGTGTGTGTTGGGAAGCACAGTGTCTCTCAGGAGAGAGGAAAAATAATGTATAAATGAATAACAGCGCAGCAAACATTCATCTTCAAAGCTGAAATTGGAGAGTAAAGCTGAGGGTATTATAAATCCTATTTTGCTGCTACTCTACTGTTATTTGGTTTTGCCAGCTCGCACCAGGGCAGATATTTCAGTGCAGTTTTCCCTCCCCAGCACTCCTCGCTGCACCGGTGCTCCCTGCGCCTGCCGCCGAGGGTGGGCAGCACCCCCGGCCGTGGGACGCGGCGGTGGCAGAGGGCACTGCTCTGGCTGGCCTTGAAATGTCTTCTCCTGGCCTGGGGTGCTGGAAAACACCTGTCTTCTGGGTGCAGGCAGGGTGCTGGGCAGGTGGGGGGGCGGGGGGCTTCTCCCCCCCTTCCCACAGAATGGTGAGGAGGGGCTGGCATCACGCCGAGACCTGCAAGGCTTGGTGGGGACTTCCAGTGACCGTAGCCACCCTTGTGCAGCTCAAGCCCAGCAGGATCTAGCGAGATGCTGATTTGTAGCAGAAAAGGGGAATTAAAGAGACCTGAAAGCTGCCCCTTTCCTCCCACCCTGTGATCCCATCTGGCCATCCCCGCGTGCCCAGACCATCCTCTCTCTGTCCCCAGGCCAGCAGCCGTGGCCAAGTGGCTGGTGCCAAAGCCAGCATGGGAATGACATCATTCCTGACGGGATGGCGGTGCCAGGCAGAGCCGAGCGGAGACCATCACCTGGCGAGAGGAGCCCGGAGCGCCTGGGACACATGGCGATGCTGCTTGGGACCACCTGCGAGGGACGAGCAGATCCCCCGCCAGGTGCTGCCCGGCCGTGCCCATCGCCTCGGAGCACCGGCGTGGGCCAGTGTGCCGATGTGCCCGGGCAGCGCGGGCAGGAGCCGCGGGCAGCGGGGTGCAGCCCGCCCTGCGCAGTCTCTGCCGGGAAGGGGCCCACGGCCCCCCGCCGTGTTTAGTCTGGGCTCAGGGCTTATTATCAGCTCAGCCCCGTCCCCGGCGGCTCGGCACGCCGCTCCCCACGCACCTCCTCTAATCTTCTTTTATTTGACATCCCTGGGATGAAGCAACAGGCCATCCATCAAGAGCCGGTGTTTAGAGTGAGAGGGGATCCGCGGGGCCCCGGCTTTAATTAGGAGCCTGAAGGGCCGGGCTGGCGATGGGCAACTCCCGCTCTCCGCACGCACAGAGGAGCAATAGCCCGGCCTTATCAGCTCCCTGTGCATTGGCATTTAAAAAATTCCCCGTGCTGTATGTTTATTGCCCGGTTATGCTGAAGGGAAGCAGTCGATCCCCTACTCAAACAGCTCAGCTTCCTTTTCAAGCAGAGCACCCATCCCACCCCGCAGGATCCGTCCCAGCTGGGGCCGCCCCGGGTGGCAGACCCCCGGCGGGGCTGCAGACCTCAGCCTCGCGTCCCCGTGCCCGAGGTGCCAAATCTCACGCCCGCCCGGTGCTTCCCCCTCTGCGCATCACAGCGGTTTCCAGCTCGGCTGCGCAGCACTGGCCCGGAGCCCCTGGGGCATGGCAGGCGCCAAGCAAAGCCTTTAGCACATTTTTGTTTTGTTTTGTTTTGTTTTGTTTTGTTTTGTTTTTCCAAAACACTTCTTCCCTAATTTAAACCATCATCTTTCATCTCGGAATTTTTATTTTTATTTTTTTTTCTTTTTGCAACAATGCCTGAATGCTGGGAGCAGAAAGGTCTCTTGACTGAGAGGAATTCTTGACACATCTGGAAAAAAAGCAGGACACCCCCCCCCCCATGCTGCAACTCCTGCTCTGACAGAGAGAAAAAAATGCCAACGCCTCTGAGCGCTGCTCAGAAACCAGCAGGACCCGCCGTCGGCCAAAAAATACAGCAAAACAAGACAACAATGTTCATTCCCAGCCAGTGCAGGGGAGGCTACAGACTTGGCAGCGTGAGGGAGAGGGTCAGAGCCGGCACCCGGCATCCCCTCCCGCGGTCCCAGCCTGACGCTGGGCTGGAACCGTGCACCCCACGGAGCCGCTTTTGCTGACTGTGCTGCCCATCTCCTACACCAAACGCTTCCAGTTTGCAACCCAATGCCACGAATTTCTTCGGTTTTTGTACCAGCAGGGATGCCCCTTTGCTCCCCGGGCGGGTCGTGACCACAGGCTGCACTGCCGTCCCCGGGGAGCGGGTGCCTGCCCCAAGTGCCCCGTCCCAGCTGCGCTCCCGCAGGGAACATCCCTCCCAAACCACTCGTGGCGGCTGCTCCTGAACTGGCTTTAAATATAGACACCTGCTCTGGGCGCAGGATGGGTGTCAGTGCAGCTCGGGCTGGGAAGAGGTGGTCATCGGGGTGACCACGTCCCCCCCGCGCCCCGCCGCGCTGCTCGGGGCAGCGTGAGAAAGTGTCGGGGGTGTGAAAATGAAGCCATGCGGAGGTGAGAGCCCGGGTGGCCGCAGAGCAGGCGGCGTGTGCTGCACCGACCTGGCAGCGGGCTCCTTGCGTAACTGGCATTTATTTCACAAGTCTGAAGATCACCCCAGAAACCCCGCCGGGAGGCGGGCAGGGCGATGCTTGGCCGCTCCAGCTCTGCAGGGGCGAGGGTGGGTGGCTGGTAGCGCGGGTCCTCGCTCCAGGCGTAGCGCAGGGTGGGTGTCACATGTTTGCGCCCCGGGGAAAACATGGATTTTCTGTTGGGAAGTGATTTTTCATCCTCGTTAGCAGACCGAAGCATCAAAATTAATTCAAACTGAAATTATGCTGAAATTGCGGAAGGAAAAAAGTATTCTTTGCTGTCTTGGTTGTATTTCACTGCGCATCCTCGTGCCCAGCCTTGCCAGACCCTGCAAATCCCCTGGCAAGGTCTGACGCTCCCTGGGCCCGGGCAAAACCACCTGCGCTGGGTTGGTAAAATTCTCCAAGGCCCAGCCACGCAGCACTGCTCTGCCACGGCACGGGTGGGGGGACACCCCTGAGCCCACACACGCCGCCGTCGCCCCAGCCCTTTCACCAAAACCTCTGCTGTAGAGGCCAAATTGCTGCGGGCACCTCTGCAGCTGCTGGCAGCCTGGTGGGGGATGCAGGAGCTGACGTGGGTACAGATGGGTGGAGGATCCGAGATGGATACAGGAGCTGAAATGGGTGCAGGAACCAGACACTGGGTGCAGGAGCCGAGGATGGGTGCAGATGGGTGCAGGAGCCAAGAGTGGGTGCAGGTGGGAGCAGGAGCCGAGGTGGGTGCAGGACCCGAGCACCAGGTGTGGATGGATGCTGGAGCCAAGATAGGTGCAGGAGCCAAGATGGGTGCAAATGGGTGCAGGAGCCGAGAACCAGGTGCGGATGGGTGCTGGAGCCAAAAAGGGTGCAGGAGCCAAGCGCCGGCTGCGGACGGATGCACTTGTCCCCTTGCAAATCCAGCCAAGCCCACCCCGCTCCATCCACATCTGGCCGCAGGCTGCAGACCCCGGGAAGCGGGGGATCTTTCCACACAGCACAGCAAATGTCGTCGGAGGCGTAAGTATTTCCAGATTGGAAGCTCCGGCAGGCAGAATCAGCCTTCCCCTTGTCACGTTTGCAGTCAGGTTTTACATATGGGTATCCACGGCTCTTTTTCTTTTCTTCCTCCAAAGACGACTTCCAAAGCAAGTGATTTGCACCATATGCTTCTACCGCTCCTATCGAATACCATCCTTTAATGAAAATACGAGCAGAGGGAGAGGAGTCATCCGCCCGCTAGCTCGCAGGATGGGAAGGAACAGCAGAAATCCTCTTGCAACAGCTACTCGGTAAAAACCCTGCAGAAATCCATGTGCGGGGATTTATTTATTTCTTTTTATCTCCTGTGAGGAATGATAAAATGCAACTTGGCAGAAATCACCTTTGACACGTGTTATCTCTATAATATCTCGATCCGATAATCCTCACCTAAGCTCGGTGCTTTACACCACCCGGGGACTGGGCTGCGGAACAGCTCTTCGCCAGCCCATTCCCTTTCCACGTGGGCTGTAGGATTTCTCCTCTATCACGTAGCCCCTTAGCCACCAGTCCAGAAATATTCGGGTAAGAGCCTTTCCCCCCCCAGCCCTGCTGACGTTACATTTTCTGCAGCGTAGCAGGCGGCTTTTTTCAAACTTTTTAATTCCGTTCATTAATCATTTAGAGAAATGTGCAATTACTCGAGTCCAATTACAGAAAATGTGCAACTACTTGAGTCCCATTATACGCCTGTACGAAATGCCAAGAACTTGATTAGAGTAAAACCACCACCAGCCCCATATACTTTAAAAGAAAATATTGTGTGTTATCCTAGCGGGTGAAAAGAAATCACAATTTATTTACGCACAAATGTGTCTAACCCTCGCTGACAATATGGGAAATCTTTCCTATCGGCCGTAACGCGATTCCAGCGTTCCCTTAAGGAAGAGATGTCTCTCCCTTAATTAAAACAATGCCTGAACTCGCTGTAACCTCCTGATTTCATAGCGGGGATCTGCTCTGATTTTTCCAGAGGGTTTATAATTACCCCACAAGCTGATGTCTGGCCCGGCGCTGGGCTGCTTGTTTTCCATCAGTGCCTGGAGCCGCTGGCCGGGGCAGGCGAGGAGCAGGGGGGATCCTGGATCCTGCTTTCCGCCTCCCAGCCCCGGCTTTCGGCCCTGAAGATGCACCCGGGGCTGGGAAACGCCGCGCCGCTCTCCGACGGCTCCTGCGGGACGTGGCCTCTCTAATCTTTGCAACCAATTGGCTTTATTCGGTAATCCGTAATTACACGAACTGTCTCCTATGCAAATCATAAACGTCTCAATCAATCAGCGGGAGCAGCCGTGGACGGCCGGGCTGTGCCGGGCGAGCGAGCTCGCGGGAGGATTTCTGCCACATGTGGCTTCTAAACTCCGCTATTTAGGTCAGCATCTCCTGCGTGCTGTCTGGGGAGCGACAGGTATTACTGCTTATTAGGGATTAAGCCGAGATTTACAGGTCTTTCTTAGCGTGTGGCTGTGCGGACGTGGACACTCGTACGAGCCCGACTACCAAAGTCTGAGATTCTCACGGAGAATCTCGAGCTAAGGGGCTTAGGGAGGGGAATTAATTTACTGGGACTCCGTAGCTCATCCAGAATAAAAATCTCTTATAAAAGTATAATTTTCTTCTTGTTATTCGTGATTACAAAATAATAAGATTGTTTAAAAAGCCAATAGAATGGATGTCAATATTGGCAGGAGATGCAATTGCAAAGCGCGTGCCAGCCTTCCGTGGCTTTTCTTAATTTTAATTAGGATAAAATTTACTAATCTTACAGGGTTTGCAGAATTAGGTTTGCCAAGAGGCCATCAATTGATCTGGATGATATTGGCTTCCTTTTAAGAGCCCCTTGCTAACTGCTATGTAAAGCCTGGGCTTTTAGCTCCTTTCTCAGATCATCTCCGCAGTTTTTTTGGCATGTCAAAAGGCCAGATGTTTTTTATTTGAGAGCAAATTGACACGTTAAATTACATTGTGCAAACAGTAAAGCCAGCCATGAGTAAACAGGCGACGAGGATTCATTGAATTTTATGGGTCGCAATAATGTTTATGTAATTTAACAAATTTATGCTTCGTGTCAGCTTTACCGCAAGAGTTATTCATTCCAAAAGGAAAAACAACTTACGTTACAGCCCCCATATTATTCTGCCTGGGAGCCAATCAAAAGCAAAACAAGCTTTAACATGACAATTGCATAGGGGCACGCGTGTGCCTGCACACGATAACATATATCATGTAAGTTAAACATAGTCTGCGGAGATGGTCCGATTTGTGTTTTTTTAATTCTAATTTGATTACTTTTCTATCATCCAGCCAGAATGCAAACAATGGGGGAGAGTGCTGCCGCGCCAAGTACTGCTCCAGCGCTGGCGATACAGATCCAGGCTCCGCGCGGCGCTTTCAGAAGGTCATGTTGATTTTTACCATAATGCGTTTTCCAGGTCCCTGGGAACCTACAGCAGATTTAGCAGGAATCCTCTATGAATCAGGCTGTCTTCACTCTCCAGTGAAGTGTATACCTAGCCCGAATTTCGCTGGCAATGAACCATGCATTAATATTACAAACTCTTCTGGCTATTTAAATGCAAAATCACATCAGACTGCGGGGCGGGCGAGCGGCGCGGAGCAGGCTTGCTCTGCGCTGGCAGGCTTTATCACATCAGTCTCATTAATGCAGTTTAACACCTTGTGTGCTCGGGGACACGTGGGGCGGCTCGGAGAAAGGTCACGCCGTGGCCGAGCAGCGGGACCACGCTCCCGCGGGACGGGGCTGCCGGGGACCGGGACGGGCTGCCAGCCCCGCGCGGGTTAAAGGAGGGAAGTTCTCTTTTTTTAGGGCAATGAGGCGTGCTAAGCTAATCAGACCTCCAAACTGGCATCGATGACAAATGGCTTTCTACCAACACGCAGCAATTATCAATCGCAGCCGCCGCTGGAGGGGCTGGATCCTCTCGCTCCGACGGGAGAGCACGCGGCGATATTTGCTGGCAGCTCCAAGAGAAACCCTGGAGAGCAAAGGCATCTTCCCACAGCCAGGGGGTCCAGCCCTGGCCTCGCTGGAGCCCTCCCAGCCGTGATGGCCACCAGGGATGGTCTGCAGCCCCCCACCTGCCCACCCCTGGCACGGCGAGCCGGGGGCTCTGCTCCCCAGGGCCTCCTCTGCAATGGAGCTCCCCCAGGGATGAGGAGTGCTCGGGGGACCTGGGGCCAGCAGGAGGTCCAGGGCCCCAAGCCCAGTCGATGGAGAGATCTCCAGCTCGCCCTGCTTATAACGCTGCCTTAAACACAGCAGATGTACAGCAAGCCAGCTCCGGGTTGGGAGCAGGCCCACCAGACAAGCCGGAAAAACCTTCCCAGAGGATTTTTCACCCTGCAAAGTATTGACAGACTTTCGAACAGAAACGGTGAAAAGCCACTGGCCGGGTGAAAGCGCTCCCGGGCGGAGAAGTGCCGTGTCTCCTGGTGCGCTTCCCCACGCGAAGGGCTCGGTTCGAGTTCACACGGCTCCGAGCGGCTGCGGGATGCTGCTGCAGAACGATGCTGTGAGAGGCGGCGACGGCAGCCCAGAGCAGTCCCGGTCCCCAGCGCCCGGGCGGGGGGGTGCAGTCCGTGTCCCCCCAGCCACCGCAGGGCTCGGTGGGGCTGGCTGGGAGGAAACCAGGGTGATGCGGAGGCGGTTCTCCCCCTCTACTCCGCTCTTGTGAGACCCCACCTGGAGTACTGCATCCAATTCTGGAGCTCCTACTACAAGAGAGATACGGACATGCTGGAACATGTCCAGAGAAGGGCCACGAGGATGATCAGAGGCTGGAGCACCTCTGCTGTGAGGACAGACTGAGAGAGTTGTTCAGTCTGGAGAAAAGAAGGCTCCGAGGAGACCTTAGAGTGGCCTACTGGTACCTTAAGGGGGCCCACAAGAAAGCTGGTGAGGGACTTTTTAGGATGTCGGGTAATGGTAGGACTAGAGGGAATGGATTAAAACTAGAGATGGGACGATTCAGACTGGACATTAGGAAGTTCTTCACCATGAGGGTGGTGAGACGCTGGAACAGGTTGCCCAGAGAGGTGGTGGAAGCCCCATCCCTGGAAGTTTTTAAGGCCAGGCTTGACGGGGCCCTGAGCAGCCTGATCTAGTGGGGGGTGTCCCTGCCCAGGGCAGGGGGGTTGGAACTAGATGATCTTTAAGGTCCCTTCCAACCTTAACAGTTCTATGATTCTATGCTGGATGGTCACAGCATGCTCATCCCCCATCCCCTGCCCTGCCGGACCTCATGGGTCAGTCCTACCTGAGAAAACACTGCAGGTCGCAGTGCCGCAGGGTGTTCACCTCCCGTGTGAAGGCAGCCCGAGGACCTCCAGTGGCTCCCCCATGTTTTGTTTTCCCCCATAGCAAGGTGGTGCCTCCGGGCTGCCCCAAAACCCTCAGAGGGGATGCTGGGGGAAGCTGACATTTTCTTGGTTTAAGAAAAAGAAGCACCAACCACCAAATCGATGTTCGTGTTGCAAATTCCTGGCCTGGCTCCTCTCCACTCAGGGCACTGGGGACGGTCCCAGCAGCCACCAGCGCTGCCCACAGGACGGGCCCTCGTCGGCAGGGAACGGGGCTGCAACAGATTCCTGCCTCTAAATGGCATTTAACACAGTCTGGAAGGAGATCTGTACACAGGATGTGAAGAGGGAACTCGGGGTTATTGCTGTCAATATAATTAATTTCAAGCTAATTTGAGCATCTGATTAAGTTTAGCATTACCATAAAAACTAAACTGCTATTTAAAAGAGGGGTTTATTAAATAAGTAAGTGCTGGAATGCAACAGAAAGCAAAATGAAGGTAATAAAGTCACTTAAAGTAATAAAATTAAGTGAATGATAGAGATATCCTTTCCTTTACCCTTCCATGGGTCCTCAGCTGTATTTTCCATACAGGCTCCTGAAATTCTTATGGGTCTTTCTAAATCTTCATAGAAACAAAATACATGGAAAAAAAAAAAAATGGTCAATACAGTGCTTTTTCTTCAGAAAAGGAGGAGAAAACCCCAAGGAGAGGTAGCTGGTCACCGAGCACATCACCTTGCGGGAGCTGTGTGCTTGCACAAGGTCATGGGCAGTTCGGGCAGCTGGGAACGCCGCCGGAGGCAGGAGCACGGCTGGGAGAGCGGGATCCCCCCCGCAGGGTGCTGGTTTGGGGTGCTTCCTTCATCGCCTTCCTGCGTGTAATAAAACATTAGTCCAGTCAGACAACTGGTGGTGAAAACCCTACGGGGTTTCTACTACTGTGCCAGAGCTGGCGAGACAACTTACCCTTCTCCTCTAGGTTCATGTGTCATCCAGAGAAAACACTTATTTACTCTGAAGGCCACAGAAGCCTTAAAATACAAAGCCTGAGATAACACTGATAGGATCACACAGACATCCAAATTAATTTATACTGCTGTCCTAAGCAGAAGTGACTCATTGATAGCGGAGGAGCACTGTCCCTCGGTTAAACAAGGACCTTGGCAGGGACGCCGTGGCGATGGCTCGCGGCGGAGGACGAGCTGGTGCCCACTGTCCCTCTCCATCCCCTGCTCACGGAGCCCTGGGCACCACCTTGGGATAGGGATGGCAAAGGAAAACAAAGGAGGTGATCAGCTGAAATTTCCAAATCTCCTTTACTGGCAAAGGCAATCCCAAGGGAATAGGGATGTTCTGAGCCAGAGCTCGGGGAGGATGGTGTGAAAAGACCTGGAAACACAGGGAGGAGGGTGACCTGGGTGGCCTTGCACCTTTCCAGAGCACGGCGTGGAGTCTGGGGAGCAGGGCAAGGGGAGCTGCGGTTTCCTTCCGCACCTGGAGGGGGACCTGAAGCCGTGACGTGGCCCCGAATGGCAAATGGCAGCTCAGTAGCTCATAGAGATGGCTCTTGGACACCCCGCTTCAGCCACGGGACGTGGTTTAGCAGCAGCTTGGCAGTGTTGGGTTAACGCTTGGACTTAATGATCTTAAAGGTCTCTTCCAGCCACAACGATTCTGTGATTCTAACCACACCAAACCCACAAGAACATCGGTACACAGGGCAAATAGTGAAACCGTGCAAACGGCAGGGCTTGCGAGCACCCAGAAACGGCCTCGCACGCAAGGCACCCCCCACTTTGCATCAGGACATCTTGTACGAGACTTCATCCGAAGCTGGTGACCAGACCTGAAGGAGACGCACGCTGACACTCATCCCAATTTTATGTAGTTTCAGCAAATACTGAATTCCATCCTCAGCCCCAACTTCCCCTCCTAAGATTTCCATTCGGCACCGGGGTTTGCTGGTAGCTTCTATTGCAAGACTGAGCACTATTTATATTATAAAATATAACTGCGGGCTGTTTCCTTAATTGATTTCTTTTGTTTCATTCTATTCCTCAAAGATTTGTCAACATTAATTTTTATATGCTTAACACTTTGCAAATTCTGGCCAACTTTTTAAAATTAATGAGTTGAGATGGAGATTGAATACCTTCCCTCCCCTACAACTGCAGCGGGGAACTAACACAGGATGATGGTAAGGCATGTTATCAGCATTTAATTTGTAAAATTGGAGTTATTAAAAAGTGAATCTGCCAGCAGCCATTGGCAGATGTATTAATGCCGCTGAGCGGTTTTCTTGCTATTATCCTAGATGAGGTCTTCCTGTTTGCATTTCACAACCCAAAAAGCACCACATTTCCCACAAAAACCCATGATTTCAGCTGAAATTAGAAGATTCGTGGGTTTCCCAGGCTTCAATACAAAAAATCAGCAGCAACATTCATAGTAAATTCCTGGGGAAAAGTAATTTTTTTAATACGGAGAACTCCTAAGGGCCGTGCCCTTCAACGACGTACGGCGTGTCAGCCCGTGATAAAGCACCAGCAACTAAAACTACCGGAACCGGTGCCAAATCCTCCTGAGAGCCTCCTCCCAACGAATACAGCGGTTTGATGTTAGGAGCATATCATGTGTTTATAAGACTCACGCCGAAAATACATTTTTGAGATAGCTTATATTAAAGTGCAATTACAGGTTAAGTAACAAACTGGAGTATTGCCTAATCCAGAGAAACGCACTGTGACAATCAGATAATGCTGGAATTAAACAAGATGGCAACAGCTACCGCGAAAGGAGCTGGAGCGAGGAGCCCGCTGCTGCGAGCGATGCCTTCAGCCCGGGGAAGGCGGATGGGGCTGGTGGGGCTCTGACGACACCCAGCCCCCCGGACCCAAAACAAAGAGGACCTTTGAAACCCTACACCAAATAATACGGTATAATATCCGGAAAAAAAGGCTCCTCTCCACCCGTCAAGCCCAAGCTCTTGTGCAGCCGAGAGATCCCGGCTGTCACCAAGGAAACCGGAGATTGCCGGAGCGATCTCCGGCCCCGGCTGCCTGTCGTTCCCTCCAGGGACGGGTGTTTTAGCAGTCGAGTGGCACTCCACCGGTCTCCGGTGCCTGCTCCTTGAGACAGGGACGGCACTCCATCCCCAGCACGCGCGGTAGGACACTTGCGAGAGGCTCCTCCGCAGCAGCTTTCCACCTTCTCGCCGGGAGCCCGCTGCGACTTAGTCCCAACACTTCACCCTCTGGCTTTGCGCACACAGCCATGGGTTTGAAGGAGCTGTTGTCGCTCGGGAAGGAGCTCCAAGGGCCATGGCGGGGACTCCTGCGCAGAGACTTCTGCCCAGCGACACGCACGCAGTGCTGGAGAGGGACAGATGAAGGCCTCGGTGCCGTGGTGTGGACCTGAGGTTGCTCACACCTTGAGCTCTGCATCTGCTCCGGTCCCTCCCGCACTGAAGGGAACTGGGAAAGGTGACAACTGCACAGCAGCTGCCCTGCCTGCCTTGTACCGGGGTGCAGGCAGGGACAGCAAATCCATGGGGGTGACAGGGAGAGCCAACGGGATGGGGCAGGACTTCCCAGCCTGGAAAAGAGATGAGAGGAGGGTTATAAAGGCGGTCTCCAAAGCTCTGGATGCATGGAGATGGCAGAGATGAGCAATTAACCCATGATGGCAAACAGGGACATCTCCCCACCTCATCCTGAAAGGTGTAACTCCACTTCTTCGCCCTCAGGGTGGAAACTCCTAACGGCTGGTGCCGCACAGCCACCGTTCTCCTCCGCGGTGCTTCACCTCCTGCAGAAAGATCAGCAAAAATACAGACTCTTACGGGTCCTGCAGTGGCTTTAGCATCACTGAGGACCAACGGGACCACCTAGTCCATCTCCCACATCGCACAGGACCCTTACCCAGGGCTCTACCGAGGGGAATGGCTCGAGGAGCCTCCGCAGGCTCAGGAGATGTTCCCAGTGTTTCAGTCCCCATCTCCATCAAACTCCCTGCGAAACCGCTCCTTGGAGGGCGAGCAGGGGCTGGGGGTGAGGAGCAGCTCTGCCGGCTCCTTCCACTGCCACCAAACCCGCCAGGAACGTGCCGCTCTCGCCTGCGCCATAATTGCATCTCTCCGCTCCCATTTTGGAAACAACAGGGAAGTTAGCAAAAGCAGAATACTTAAGCACAGCTAGTTCTCAGCGATATAATTCTCTTTAATCTTTTAAGCATTTGACAGTATTTGCTTGAAAGAAGGAGCAACAAGTACATAATTATTGCACTAATTAAGCTGCCAAAACACAAGCATGCTGCAAGAGCACCTTTGAAACAGTGAGCTCTCGATTCATTAGCATCTGCTGTAAGCTTATTAATCACCTAACAGGCAATTAGCAAGCTGTTACTGTTTGAGACTAGTATGTAAATAAATTCTTGGGTTAATTTCTTCCTCTGATAATAAAGAAAACATTATGAAAATTAGCTAAGCGACAATGTAAATGATCTTGACTGTTAATTATATGATGGTGTTACATATGCGGCCGCCGTACACCAGATAAGGGATGCACCTCTCGCTTTGCGTACTGTTTTAAAAATAAAATTGTTGACATAGGTAACAGGGAAGCTTTCAGCATTGGAGTCACAGATGTTTGCCTTTAGCTAACCAAAACGAACTGCCGAAGGACTGACACTGCAAAATTAGCAACGGGCTTGATTTGCAGCCATGGCCAGTGCGGCGGTGCCTTGCGCAGAGCCCTGCCTGCGGCTCTCCGGCGGTGTGGGGGGGCTCGAGCCCTCTGCCCCCCGCCTGCGGGTCCATGGATCCCCCCAAAACCATCGGTGTGGGCCCGGCATCCCGAGCAGCCCTTTCCTGCTGTGCCTGGGTTGATGGCTGATGGCCGTGATTGACGGCCGTGTGGCAGAGGTGCAGGCAGGCAGAGGTGCAGGCAGAGGTGCAGGCAGGGGTACACACAGGCAGAGGGTGCAGGCAGGGGTGCGGGCAGGCAGAGATGCAGGCAGAGGTACAGGCAGAGGTACAGGCAGAGGTGCAGGCAGGCAGAGGTGCAGGCAGAGGTGCAGGCAGAGGTGCAGGCAGGCAGAGATGCAGGCAGAGATGCAGGCAGAGGTGCAGGCAGAGGTACAGGCAGAGGTATTGGCAGAGATGCAGGCAGAGATGCAGGCAGAGGTGCAGGCAGGCAGAGATGCAGGCAGAGGTGCAGGCAGAGGTGCAGGCAGGCAGAGATGCAGGCAGAGATGCAGGCAGAGGTGCAGGCAGGCAGAGGTATTGGCAGAGATGCAGGCAGAGGTGCAGGCAGGCAGAGATGCAGGCAGAGGTGCAGGCAGAGGTGCAGGCAGGCAGAGGTATTGGCAGAGATGCAGGCAGAGATGCAGGCAGAGGTGCAGGCAGGCAGAGATGCAGGCAGAGGTGCAGGCAGAGGTGCAGGCAGGCAGAGGCGTGGGCAGGCAGGCAGGTGTGCCGTGGGTGCAGGGATGCTCACGGTTGGGTGGCTGCAGCATCTGATGGCACAGCTGGCCCTGGGGCTGGACATCCAGCACTCCGTGCAGGTGAAAATTAATAACACTAATGTGAAGCCCTGCCTGCACTGCACTGACCACCACTGCGGCCAGGAGAACAGACGCCTACTCACCCTCTTTCCCAGCAGGAGGACGTTGTTTTGTGGCCCAGACAAGACGATTTGCCTGTGAGGCCGTTGATTATCTCTGCAAACCCAGGCTGATGGCATTGATCTATTATTCATGATTTCCTCGGCCAATGAGTTGTAAGGTTTTCCTTTCACGTGGCACCACCCTCCGCAGGGTGCTCTACCCTTGGTCACTCACCGAAAAAAGTAGTCCTGTGGCAGAGGTCAGGCAAAAACGGGGCGATTATTGCCGTGCTGATGGACCGTGCAAGCCGTGAGCGGAGGCACTGAGCCCCTGCCAGGGAGCCCTGCCCTGGGCACAGAGCCCGGGGGGATGCGGGCAGAGGGCACTGCCCCGTGCCAATGCCCCAGCGCCCTCTCCTCGCTCCGTGCCGCCCCGCAGACCAAACCCCTGTGGCCACACCGTGCTGCGGAGGGCCAGGAAGGACATTTCCTCGACTGTCACCTTCCATTGACAAAACCCTGTTCTGCTACAAGCTTGGCTTTACAGCTTTCTCTCCCAAAAAAAACCCCTCCCAGCTCCTTTAAGCATGCTCCAGCGAAGCAGAAAACTAATTACAGTGAACTGGGCGCCTGCTCGAGTGAGGAATTACCAGCAGCAGAGGTTACTTAATAATCTTATTAATTTAAACTATTTTATCACCATCTTTTGCCCCATAATTATGCGTACAAAACGCACACAGAATATTTCACAATTAAAAGCATGGAACAAAAGATGAAGATGAAGGGCGAGATGAGGCGCTTAGGTGCCGCTCCAAAGAGGAGCGCCGCAGCCCGTGGGCAGCCCTGGCACCGCTGCCCGCCCCCTGCCCGCTCCCCCGCTGCTGCCCGCCGGGCTCACTGGGTGCCATCACCTCTGAGCAACGCACCGACACCGAAACACATCCCCCCGCCTCTGCAGAGAGCACTTTGCTGCGCTTTGCTGGATAACACGGAGATGCCCGGGGCAGGCAGTGGCATCCTGGCAGGGCCACCGAGCCTCGGTGGTGGCATGTGTTGAGTCACCACCGCTTGCCAAAGAGGTGATGCTCCGTGGCCGCCATGGCCCAGCACAGTGCGGTGGTGAAGGGCACACCGAGAAGCGTGCAAACCTGTCGGGAGGAGGAATTACAGGCTGAGAGAGTTGGGGGGGTTCAGCCCGGAAACCCCAGAGCCCCTTCCAGGCCCTAAAGGGGCTCCAGGAAAGCTGGGGAGGGACTCTGGAGCAGGGAGGGGAGCCATGGGACGAGGGGGAAGGGTTTTACACTGAGAGAGGGGAGACTGAGATGAGATCCGAGGCAGAAATTCTTGGCTGTGAGGGGGGTGAGCCCCTGGCCCAGGCTGCCCAGAGAAGCTGTGGCTGCCCCATCCCTGGAGGGGTTCAAGGCCAGGTTGGACGGGGCTTGGAGCAGCCTGGGCTGGTGGGAGGTGTCCCTGCCCAGGGCAGGGGGTGCCACTGGGTGGCCTTTAAGGTCCCTTCCAACCCGAACCACTCTGTGATTCTATGATTCTATAATTGACAGCACCGAGCACGCAGCCAGCCCTGGTGTTGCAGCTCAGGGAGGTCTCTCAGCCCCTCACCCGAGCTGCTCTGGATCTGCTTGCACCTACTGCTTTTTAGCAAAGAAAACTATTTCTTACCCCCCATGGTTATTTCTTTTTTCTGGACGTTTTGAAGGAAGGCAGGACTTCACCCCTCACTCACCCAGAGGCACCCACCTCACTCCCAGCCGTGGGTCCTGCCCCCCGCCGGGGCAGCACCCACGTTCCTCTGCCAGGTTTGGTCCTGCAAATGTCCCAGAGCGTTTTCACCCTTCCGTTGCCACGAGTCTCCCCTGGGCCAGCCTGCTGGCGTTTCTTCCACTCTTGGATCCCAGAGGAGAAAAAAAAAATCCAAATGTATTGATTTCTGAGCATCCTTTAACTTGAAATCAAAAGCCATAAGCAGCCTGGATCCAGAATATCATTTTCCATTTCCAGAAGCGAGCACTGGAGCTTTACAACAACTGCGCAAAACCAAGACGACAAGGAGGGAATGGCTTGTAAATGGCTTTTTAGTACAAACTGTGTTTCAGTTTTATGGGTGATGGCTGGAGATCCCTTTAGAGCGATGTGCAAAGAGGTTATTTTGGATCCAGCTTAGAGACTGCAGCAGTTTGGCCCATTAAAAAGTAAATTTTTCATGTCAAGAAACAATCTCTTGCAGATGGAGTGCTCATCTGTGAAAAAGGGAAAAAAAAAAATAAAAATAACTGGGTCAGGGAAGCAGCATGTGGCAGCGCCGGCTCCTCAGGAGGCTCTTTGGGTCCTGCCTGGGTCCCTTCCCCAGGTCCCGGGCTCGGAGCGGAGCCGGTGCGGAGCTGCCTTTGGCCGCGGTTCCCAGCGGCCGCCTCCCCCCGGGGGGACCCCGCTGGCAGCCGCCGTGGCCACTGCTCCCAGCCCGCCGCAAGTGCAAACCATTTGTGGTTGTTCAGCCTGAATCGCAGCGAGGGCTCACTCTCCCACTAGCAATTTAGCTGGCTGCATCCCGCTGCCGCGTTAGACACCAGATGTTTGCGGAAGGGCCCAGGGACAGATGTGCCTTCAGCCTCGACTGAAACCAAAAAAAGTTGCCGTTTGCCTCCATAAATCTCAGCTTTCCTTGGTTTGATTTGATCCCAGACAGCTCCTCTGTGGCTGTTTGTGGGTTTTGCTTGGTTTTTCCCTCTGTTCAAACACAGATAATGGCAGCGGGTGCTCCGAGCAGGATGCCGCCGGCATCCCCACACATCACCTGCATTAAAGAGATACAGCGTGTGGCAGCAAATGCCGTCTGCTCTGAATTCGTCTTAACTGAAATAACACATTTAAATTAAAAAGCCCTCATAAACCTGGCATTGTTTTTTTACAGCCATTGCTACTGAAATTTTAATTCCGGACAACACCAGTGAAGAGCCGTGGCCGTCGTAATCAAATCAATCGGCAGTTGTAATCAAAAGCAAAACTCAACACCTGAAACTGCCCACTGAAAATATAATTACTTTATATTTTTTTAATGAAAATTACGGACTTTTTTTTTTCTTTTTCAAATGCAAAAGCTTTCCTTTTGCACGACGCCCCTCTCTCTCTCCAGATGAGCCACCGGAGACTCAGCACCCCCCAGCTCTCCCTCTCGCGTGCCAACGAAACCCCCCCTCGCAGTTCCGTTGCCCGCACACCCTGTGGTACCGTGGCCAAAGGCACCCAGGAAACCCAGAGGGCACGGCAGAGCCGAGCGCGGTGCTGGGTGCCCGGCCGAGGACAAGGCAGCCCCGGCAGGGCCACGAGCTCCCGGCCTGCCCGGCTGCTGCTGCAAACCAGCGGTTTTTAATTAGACTCCTATTTCAGAGGTGGGAGGCCTGGGCAGGAGATGTCAGAGCCGCAGGTCAAATGCCCAACACCAGGGTACAAGCCAGGAGGGACTAACGGTGCCTTCATCCTCATCCCTGCTCATCCTCGAGGGTGGGCAGCTCCTCTGACTGGCTCCCCCGGTTCAGCTTTGGGGAGGAAAAGCAGGGAACCTGCCACGAACCCGTGGGGAGGAGGAGGAGGAGGAGGAGGAGGAGAAGGAGCAGGAGGAGGAGGAGGAGGAGGACCAGGGAGGGCAGTGCTCGCATTCACCAGAGGGGTTGTTCCAGCACAGCATCCTTTTTGCACATACCGGCTCTCCGGGCAGGGATGCGATGAGCCGATCCGCCACTCCCCAGGGCTATGTGCACCCTTGTGCTAACAAAACGTCCCCGTGTCCCCAGGGACTCCCTCGTCACTGCAGCCGAGCAGAGACTGGGATGTACTGGGGAGGGGGTGAAACGCTGGTGGGGAGGCAGCAGCCCAGAGGACAGGGGAAGACAAGGGTTTAATGGATGGATTTGCCAGCACTTCCAGAAACACCAGAGCATCCATAACTGTGATAAAGTTGTTACGCAGCACCGGGAGTAGCATGGAAGTGTCAGTCACGCCTGTGCGGAGCTGTGCCCTGCTCCGTGCCCCTGGGCACATCCAGCGGGAGCGAAGGGCAGGGGGCAGGGTGCTGGTGAGCCTGTCTCCCGCTGCTCAGGAAAGAAATGTGCTTTTCAGAAGGGAGATTTCTTTTCTTTTGGGGTTTTTGAAATAAAGCCCCCTTGGTAGCACACCCCAAAGGAAGGCCAAAGCCAGCGAACAGCCCGGTGGAACACCTTGTGTTCCTAACGAAGCCTGGAGCAAAGCTCAGCTGACCGGCTCAGCACTTCCGTGGTCAGGCCCCCAGCCCTCCTGCCTTATAAACCAGTCGCACAAGGGAACATTCCCCATCCAACACAATCTGAAGTTCCTCACATGCAGAACTTGGGTTTCAGTAGCTTTGGGGTTCAGCAAATATACACCCTGGGCTGAGAGGTAGCATTTTGGAAGCCCACATCGATGCTGACCGGCTCCTCAGCATTTTACACGTGAATTTTTTTGCTATCCACTGGGGCCTTAATTTCAAGCAAGTTTACATGCGATAGCCCCACCGCAGCCTGTCAAAGGACTAACGCGACCCCTCCGTTCTCTGTGCACTTGGGTGCCAGCAAGGACACTGGGGCCGCGGGTGCTGGGAGAGGGAAGGGCCCGCAGGCAGGCACGGGGAGCTCGAGCTCCGGCAGCCCTGTCCTGCTCCTTTGTGCCCCCCCGCAAAGCTAAAATAGGACTTTGTAGATCTCACTTCATTGCGGAAGCCATTCCAGAAACGAACAGAAATTTTCCAACATCATATAAAAAGCTGAGGTTCAGTCTTCTGAGGTATTGTCATTAGTTGTTATTACTATCATCTCTTCTAAGTATTACTAAATGTGAAGTCAAACTTGCAGTGAAACGTTTGCATTAACCCAAGATGAATTGGAGGGCATTTTCCTTTGCAGAAAATGCCAATATTTGGAGCTGTGTTTTACGGCGCTTTGAAGGGGGCTGCTCCCTCGCGACGCAGCCCTTCGCCTCCCGCCCCGCGCTGACGGACATGGCCGATGCACAGCTCCGTAACGAGGTTTCCTACACCCAGAGCTTTCTGCCGGGAAAATGCCGAGGTACCGCATCCCTTTTCATTGTTTTTGTCTCCTGGAGGTAGTTTTGTCTCAGAAATCTCCTCATGAAAAGTAGATTTTATACACTCTTAAGTCTCTAAACAACCGATCGTAACCAGTGCAAGAGGGTATCAGAATTACACCATTCACCCCAAATTAAATAGCTAGGTCTCCATGGCCCTGTTAGCAGACAGCCTCATTGACAGCATTGCGAAGGGTTTAGCCACGGGGCTATTGATCCATTAAATATTTTGCTGCTGAGTCACGGGAGGGCAGCCAAGCCAAACTGTTTGCCCAGTTTGAGGAAGGGATTAGTCTGGAACAAATCAACAGGTGAGGAAAATTCCTTCTCTGGCAGCAGCAGAACTTCCATCCACTCAGCGTTTGGAGCCGGTGTGTCTCCAACGTCATCTCTGCCGGTGACACCGTCTGATGGAGGGATGGCGATGTGCAGACGGTGCAAAAGGGAGCTGTGCTGGGGCGAGCGCCCGCATCGATCGCGGGCAGGCAGCCTTCTTGTCATTAAAGCTGACCTTGGCCGGAGTCTCTGCCACAGATACAAAGGTCAGACCAAAGCAAACAGCTCCCCAACGACTGGAGGTACTCACGGCGCAGCCGGGACAGGATGCAAATATCCCAACGGAACAAATAAATGGCTGGTGAGCCATCGGGTGCGGGGGTGTCCCCCCGCCCGAGGCAGCTGAAGGCAGCCGAGCCCCACAGCCTCCAGCGCTCTGATCCCTGCAGCTGGCTGGGATGAAGGAGGTTGGAGGAGGAGGAGGAGGAAGGGGTGGCTGGAGGCGTCAGCCAGAGGAGGGGATGCAGGGGGAGGGCTGGGGCGGAGGGATGCTGCTGCACCGCCGTGCCGGGATCGCCTTGCCTGGGGTGGGGGGGCGGGATGCTGCGGCGGGGCTGCGGGGGGGCTCGGCCGGCTCGGGCAGCCCCGGCCCGCCGCTCTCCGCCGAGGGACTCTCCTACCACCGTGTGGCTGTGGCCGGCCGTGCACCCGCGCCTCCCCCCCGGACCCCCGCGGGGACACGGGGCACGGCGCGGCCCCATCGCGGCCCCGGGGAGCCCACACCCCCGGGAGGGCGGAGGCGCTGCCTTCCCACCGGCAACCCTCACCCCCCCCGCCGCCGAGCCAGGCCGGCCCGCCTCCGAAGGGGCTGCCCGGGGGGGGGAAGGGGAGGTTTCCCGCTGGATAAAGCGCGGATCCCTGTTGCATCCCGAACCGGCAGCCCCTTCTCTAACCCTCCCCGCTCTCGCCGTTACAAACCGCTGCCCCGCTCACACCTGGCTGCTCCGTGGGACGCAGCCGCTCCCCGTGACAAGGGGGTGGCAGCCTGTGCCGTGTCACCTCCCTCCTCTCGCTTCACCGCCTTCCCTCTCTCTGCAAAGCCAGGAGGCGGAAAGCGGAGGGAAATCCTGCCCCGGGCTTCCTGCGGACCCTTATGTCGCGGGGCCTGGGGATGGGGGCCAGACCTCCCGCCAGCTACGGTCGTTTCGTCAAGCCTCCTCGCAAGACTTCCCTCCCAAAAGATAAGCATGATGTAGGTTGTGGCCGCAGCCAGTCCCTCCTGATGTTCCCCACCCACCCGAGTGATGACAGATGCATTTTTTCCTTCCCATGGGCCTGATGCTGCTGGAGCCAGCGTCACCCTCCGCAGCAGCATCCCACGTGCCGCCCGGAGAAGGGCCGATCCAGCTCCCGCTCTGCTGGGATGGGTGGGGAGAGCTCGGCATTTTTCTACCAGGCTCTATCTCAACCAAAGGATTGCCCAAAATTTGACAGTGCGTCTGATCTGGCCTAAAAGCACGATCCAGCGGAGTCCAGAACAAGCCTTTGGGTCTGTTTTTTTCTGCAGGACTGACTGGCTTTCTTCCAGCTCTGGGGAAATTTCAGCAATTTCAGGTTAGCTAGATGTTACGTGCCGTTACACATACACAAGCTCACCTTGTCGGCTTTAGAAACCCATCAGTCTTTGGCGAGATAACGAGGACCGGTCTCTGACATCTCTTCCAAGACCTAGCGATATTCCAAGCTGCTCTAAGCTCCAGTTTTGATTTTGCAGGCAGGCAGGCAGCTGGTGACTTCAAAGGCAACAGCCCTCATCTGTTAGACGATTTCCCCGACTGCCTGAAAGCATCTGCCCTTGAGCGGGGGTGCTGCCACCCGCCCGGGCTCGGCAGCGCTTCCCGTCACAGCCCAGCATCGCCCCGGCAGAGACACGGGACAGATCTGGGGTTTTCAAGGGGCTGCCTTTGGGATGAGAGGTCGAGTCAAGGTTTTAACCACCTAAAACTTAACAGCGGAGGAGGAGGATTTGCTTTCATTTCCCTGTCCCTGTGGATCTGTGCGCGGGAGACACAGGCACAAAGGTTTCGGGGATGAAACTCTCTCTGCCTGCTGCAGAAATAGACATTTTTGCTCAAAATAGAGTGTTTCACCGGGAGAACGGGGGCTATTCTGAAGCCCACGCTGGGGTTGGGAAGTGGAGCAGGAGGTCCCACACGACCGGGGCTCCCTGAGCCCCCCCCTCCAACTCCTCACCACAACGCAGAGAAGGAAGAAATATTCCATCACGGTGACTCCTTGGGGATTTCACCTCAGGCGCCCCAAACGGAGCCCGGTTTGCTGATTGAAGCGTGACAAGGAGGTGGCGTGCAGGGACGCAGATGATGATGGTACATAACCGGAGAGGGACTGAACGTTTTCAGCAAATTACCTCTGTTATGAGCCTGGCCATAAAAATCACCTCACAAGTGAATTTAGCTTTTCTCCTCTCCATGCCCAATCAATTAGCACATGAGTAATACCAGGCCCATTAGGGCAAACTGATGCCGGGGGAGTTATGTCATCTGCTATAGAAATGATTGCTTAATACACCAGTTGGCTCAAAGGAACTCTAACCCATCGCACAACCCCCTAAAATCGATAGCAACAGTCAAACTATATTGTTTCAAGCAGGAATACTGCTGGGTAGCTAAGTCAGCTCAATATCAGCGTTTGTGATCTCAGACACTTACTGGGCTATAAATAATACAGAGGAACAACAGCAACGGAGGACATTTCTAACCAGGAGAAAGGGTTGGTTCAAGTCATCACAGGAGGGCAACAAGTGCTGTGCAGCGGGCGCAGGAGAGGAAGAGCTCGGAGCGCGGCTTCCTCTGTATCGCGGCGGCCTCTGCGGCGACGGCTCAGCAAAACGAGCCCGGCCGCTGCCCTGGGCTCTGCCCCGGCTGGCAGAGGACATGGCAATGCTCACACCGGGCAACACGGCTGGCAGACACACGTGCACACACACACATGTCCACGCACACACACGTCCACGCACGCAACTGCAGGCGTGTGCTGCACGGAGCGGGCAGAGCAACCTCCGCAGCCCCCCGTCGTCTCCGGGAGCTGTCGGAAAGTGACCTCTGCTGCACCCAGATCCTACCTGGTGTCACTCCGCTGTCACATCCCTCATGCTGGAAGAGAAAGACACCATTTCCATTGCTTTAAAGTATACTTAATAAACGGGAAAGCAGCAAATAGCCATTACTAAATCTGAACGTGCGGACCTCGACACGGTGTTGTTCTTGGTACCCTATAGCCAGGCTCTAGCAAAACGCCCCAATTCCCATTTCCATTACCTCCTCCCATTTCCAGCATGGATCTTCACCCTCTCGTTGGATGCCATGGAAGGAAGGAAAGCCCGAGGAAAGGCTGGGAGCTGGCAGAGGTGGGACCTAAAGCCGCACACACTGGGTGGCCACCACCAACCGTCCCAGGGCAGCAGGAGGCACCGACTGCACCAGAGAGACATTTCACTGCGTATAGAGAAATACCTCAAAGTAGAAGAGAAAAAAGCGCCTCTGCCTTGCCCTGGGGATGGGGCTTCACATTGTAAGTGCCGGACAAAGCACTCTTGATATTAGGTCTGCCAGAGGATTTGAATAGGATTGGCCTGGGCTAACAAACTGTGATCAAAGCTAATCTCTGATTAGCTATACTGAGGAGATTTAATTTAGTTTAAAGCCTTACCTGAAATGCAGAACTGGGTATTATTGCATATCTCACCGAGGCTGCTGTTGTAAAGCTGAAGTATTTATAGTAGAATTAAAACCTCTCGGAAAGCAATCATCCAAGGAAGCAGCAAAATTGATTGCGGCGCTACTGGTTCCAAACATTCAAAAATCATGAGTCAGTCCCCAAAATGTCACAAGATTTTAAAATGTAATACATTTTGTCTTATTTTTATTTAGTTTGAGAGACTAGTGTTCATTTTTTAAAGCCATGAAGGCTGAAATCAGACTCTCTTCTAAGGAAATGGAGATTTTCACCCAACACGATTCCAGGAGTTGGAGGTTTAACAAAAGCCACTAATTCTTTTGCGGCTCCCGCGCGCGGGGCTGAGGCGGCGGTGGCCAGCCGCAGCCCTTGGACCCCGCGGGAAAACCCAGGCGGAGGCTGATGCCCCGCGAAGCTGCAGAGTCGTATGAGCAGGTCCTGGTTTGGTGCCCACGGTGCCTCTCCAGGTGGTTCCAGGGATCTTTCCGGAGAACCACAACTCCGGAGAGCAGTTTCCCACAACTCGGGGAGCCTGCCCCAGCAGCGAGGGCTGGTGCGGAGCTCAGGGCAGCCCCCTGCTCCAGAGCGGAGCAGACGCGGATCCTGCCCTGCTTGCTCCGCCTCCTGCTGGGAGCATCCCATCCCAGGGAGCCCTTTCCTGGGATTTGGCCCAGCCCTGAGCTCCCCTCTGGCTCCCATCCCTCCCTCCGTGCCAGGGCAGGGATGCTGGAGGGACACACATGGCACTATGGCAAGCGGGTCTGGATCTGGCCGCCTTCCCGTGCACGGGCTGGGCTGCAGTGAGGGCCGGGGAGGGCTGTTTCCCCCCGCCGGACTTCTCCTGATCCTCCAGCTCCCTGCGGACCCAGCTCCTCCTGCCTCTGCCCGCTCGGGCTCCTCACAATGACAACCTCTCCCATGTCTCCCTCTCTCTTCCAGGCCGTGACATGTTTGTCTGTAGGGCATGAAGAAGTGATGCTGACACAGTGGCGAAGAATCCCAGATGGGAGCGTGCCATCCAATCTGACTGCCGGAGCCCTAGGCTTGACCTTGGCAGGGAGGTGGGGAGCGCTGATGGCTCCCCGTGCCAGCACCCCTCCCAGGCGTGCTTTCCCGAAGATGACAAGGGTGGGCGACCGGGTTGATCTCTGTACCCGCTCCCCGACTCCTTTTTGCTGTGTGCATCAGCTGGAGAGCACACGAGGACTGCGAGGACGTGGCGGCATGACCCGCAGCGATGCTGCCTGCCCTCGCAGCAGCTCCCCGCACACCTCCACGCTGCCGGCCGGTCCTGCTACCCTGCGCCAGCACAAAGCCCCTGTGCGGCCGTGTCGGCGCGCACGGCATCAACAGCTGCCGATTTGCCTTGGCTTGTAAACGCGTATTTCCCCGAGAGAGCTGCCGGCGCCATCGCTCTGCCCCGCGCCGCGAGCTCCTGCCTCGCCAGCTGCAATTCAAAGAGATTCCCGCCGGGCAGAGTGGTATCAGAACCGAGCAGGAGTCAATCCAGTTTGGCACATGCCCGATGGCCGGCAGCGGGGCCAGAACATCTTCCCCATAGCCAGCGGCCGCTGGGACCAGCCAAGCACAGCGCCCGGGCACCCTGCTGTGTCAGTGGGGAGAGCCGGGGGTCCAAGGGGCTTCCTGCAGCCCAGAGCCCACAGCGGCTCCTTCGTGCCACCCAGGGCAGCACATGGGGCAGGATCCCCATCCTAGCAAGAGCAGAAATTTCGTCTGAATTAGGCCAGTAAGCCCTTGGTTTGCTTCCTCGCCGCCCTGTGCTCCGTACTTCAGACACCGAGTGGTTTTCTGGGTCATCCCGGCCGGGCTGCAAGGGATCCCGGGATGCTGGAAAGCGGGGAGGGGGTGACTGCTGGAAAAGCAGACCTCCCCAAGCATCATTTCCTTGGGAAATCAGAGTAAAGGGAAAAAATCACTATAAGCTAACTAATTCCTATTAGAGATGAGCTTCCCTCGCTCTCCTCATCTCCTGCGAGCGTTCTTGATTAGCTAATAAATGATTAATCGTGCCAAGAAAAGCTGGCTCCTTCCTTTCCTGCTTTCATCCACCAGCTGCCTCCAGGGGATTTCAAATGTCATGGGCAGATGAAAGGGCCTCCCCGGGACCCCCCGCGTCCCTCACCAGCCCATGGCCCGGGAGGAGAGGCTGCAGCCCAGCCCCGCGCCAGCAGCCGCCCGTCCCGCCCTCGCACCTTCGTCCTCCACCTCAGCGCCCGCAAGGGCATCCTCTGCCTCCTCTAAACGCTCTGTAATTTACCTAAGAGGAAACCACATGCGTCGATGCCACAGAGACCGGCAGGCACGTCTCTGGAATCCGTCGCTCCTGACAAGTACTCTATTTTAATGCTCCTAACAGCAATTTTTATTCTAACAGTATGTGAAGGCACTTAGATTTCTATGCAGTTTTTACTTTTTAATCTCATATACTTCTTGCTGGTGTCAAAGTGTCACCATTTAATAGTCTTACTGGAAAAAAGAGTGTTTCAGATCTTGTTCTATAGTCCACATTGTGAATACATTAGAGAACCACTGAATGATTTAAGAGGAATTTTTATACCTCTGAACATGGAGGGAAGGCTAACGTGGGAGTGCACGAGGGGCCCAGCCTCGTCGCTAGCTGCTAAAAAGCTGGGCAGTATTTTCCGCCCCGGGCTCCCCCAAGGCAACAGGGTGTCGGGAGGGGAAAAGCGCTGCTGCCACCTCCTCCTCCTCCCCCAGCAACGCCCGCAGACGCTGCCTCACACGGGGCACACCGATTGAACTCTCCCAAGCAATTTTTCCCCTGATGAGTATTTCGTTTCACGGGCACTTAACACCAGGAAAGCTGACACCCGGTGCCGGAGGTTACGGTGCAGCAAGGAAAGCGCGCTCTGCCTGCGAAGCGAGGCCTGCCGGAGTTTCCCCCGGTAATAGGCAGAGCGATTCCCCATGGATAACGGGACGTCGCCAGCAGCAGCGGGATGCCGAGTCTCACCCATTTCTGGCCGGCGTTGGCTGCACCGCTGCCGGAGCAGGGTCCGGCGATGCTGCTTTTGGTCCCCACGTCATTTCAGCCCGCAGCCTTCCTGCCCCAGCAGCCTCCTGCACCTCCCGGGCCCCGGGGGCAGACGTCTCAGGGGGCTTTAAAAGAGGCTCCCAAGGCACCTCTGATAATGAGAACAGGAGACGGCAACATGGTTTCTGTGAGATCAAAGAGCTCCCTCCCCAGCTGTACATGCCCTCAGCAATATAATCATCCTGACAACCCCATCAATATGTATTCCAGCTCCACCAATTCCACCCAATTAGTTCACTAATCTCTCCCCGCCCAGGCACCGTGCAATGGCTGGGCGAAGACACAGACCGCAGCCTCCACCGCTCCGGAGCTGGCGGCAGCCCCCGTGCCAGGACTGTGCTCCCACCGCTGCGGGGACAGGGCTGGGGATGCAGGGAAGGCAGGCATCATCATCATCATCATCATCATCATCATTATTATTACTACTACTACTATTACTATTATTATTATTATTTGGGGTATTAGTAAAGATCATTTGCAGCCCGTTCATTCACCTCAGCAGGACTCTGTATGAAACAGGCTGAGGGCTGGCGTGCTCGGTGGGACTCTCACTTTGGGGATTTTCATATCAATTCAGGCCTTACGCAGGGTTTCGCATCCTCTCCCTCCCGGCACATCGCTAAGACTTGCAGACATTGCCCACCAGCACGGGCCAGACCCAGGCAGCACCGATGGCTGCTCTGGCCCAGCACAGCAGCCAGATGGGGTGTCCCGGAGAGCAATTCCCGACTTTCCATGGTCTCCACCTGGGATGTGGGGCTGAACCCCAGCTGCAGGGCAGAGCCTGGGGAGCCCCCGATACCTGCCCGATGCTGAGTGGGGTTGCCAGCACGTCGCCCAGCACTTTTCCTGCTTTTTCGGGAGAAACACAGCCCAAACTCCGCGTCCCACCACCAGGACCCCGGGATGACTCCATGACAGTGGCAGGTGACGGCTTCCTCTTCTTCCTCGCCTCCCTCCATCCTCCCCCAGTGCCCCAATGGACCGCGCACCGCGCTTGCTCCTTATCCAAGGCACCAGCAGCTCCCTGTGCTTTTGCAGGGCTCCGACCTCCTCCTGCTGCGGAGCGAGGGTTGTCACCCTGGGGTCTGGAGCACTAATTGTGAAAAGAACAGGGAGGCAGAATAAAGCCCATTATTTTAGCCAGGGGATTTACAAGGCATCGTTTGCTACAGGTTAGCTTTGGCTGCCATAATGATCCAGCTCCTGAGATTACCTGTCAAGCCTCTGTGAATTTTAAATAAAAGGTAAAAGGGTTTAACTCGAACACGACACCTCTGTGCATACAGAAATAGCTCCGCTCCCGCTTTCCTACAGAGGCAGGTACGCTCCAGACCCCGCGTCGACACTGAGCAAAGCTACAAATCAAGGGCCAGACATGATTGCAAACATATTCTTCGCTCTTTCCTTTCTTCTGCTACAAAGGAGATTGGAGGCACACATGGGCTTTGCTTACATCTCATTTCAAATAAAATATACACGCATAAATAACGCCGGCTGACAGCTCGCAGCCTTTCCGATGGCGCTGCGGAGGAAGACGCCTGATTAGCAGCACTTCTGCAGCGACAGCCCCGCCGGTGCCACGCGGGGTGACGGCCCCCCGCGGCGAGGGGGCATCGCACGGGGGGATGGGGCTCCCCGGCGCCATCGCCCCGGCCCCACAGCGGCGCCTGCCCCTGCCAGGCTCGGCCACCCTTGCGGAAGGAGGGTGCGGGGCAGCGCTGGCGCTCGGACGGTCCGGCGTCGGGGAGAGGGACGGCACCTTTCAACCACACGGTGCTGCCGCCGGCAGCTCAAACCCCAAAATGCTGGGTCTGTGTTTTTGACATGCGACACGCAGAAATGTGTACCAACAGGGATCCGCACCCAAGGATGTGTGCGCGAGAAATCTAGTTTAAAAAAAAGCAAAGTATCTCCTAGATCCAATGAGGACTGCACGGTATGTGGCCTATACCCTCTGCCATCGCCAAAACTTGGCAATTTCATTGAAAACCGGTGGCATTTTCAAAAAATAAAAGTATCCAAGTCAAGCAGTAACACAACTAAAGCAGACTGGCAAACATTTTACAGTGTTATTACATAAAAAAACTGTGATAAAAAATTCCAAAATGCCCAAGCGGCTTGCGCTGCCCGGGTGAAGCGAGGGCAGCTCGCGGAGCTGTGGAGCACACGGCCGGCCCTGCCTTTCAAAAGTCTTTGGGTTTGATTTCACCCTTTTCTAAAAGCTGCTAAAAAGAATTAATCTTTTCTTAGCGAGAATGATTTTATTTTATGTTTTTAACAACAGGCTTTAGAGCACACTGATGTCCTGCCCCCGCAAAGGGGCACAAGTAGCATCGGTGCACGGAGGCCACCGCAGCGGGAGAGAGCCAGGACCATGGAACCCCCCGTGACCGGAGCTGCTGCCCTGAGGGAGGGTTTTCCATATGGAAATTATCCAAAGGCCAGAGGAGGCCGCTTCCCAGCGAAGCCAGCTCTGCGCATCCCTTACAGGGCACAACGCTGGGGTCTGGAGCGGCAGATCTCTGGAGCAACCCCAAACCACTGCCGGCAGCGCCCAGACGCAAAGAGAAAGTGTTTTTTTTCCCTCCAAACACACTCCAGGAAACAGATACATTATTTCAGGTGGAGTTGCCCCAAAACTCAACGAATTGCAGCCCAAGGCAAACGCTCAGCCTGGGCGCTCCGACTTTGGCGGAACAGCGGCAAACCCAAGGCAGGGTCGGGCGGTGAACGGTGCGGGCGGCCCCGGCCCGGCTCACGCTGCCCGAGAGCCTTTGGGAGCCCCGTTCTCAGGGTACCGGCTACGGGGGGGGTTCCACAGGAGCGACCGGCGGCGACGCTTGGCCTCTGCATGGCCAGCTCCAGCGAAGCAGGGTGTCGAGGGCGATGGAGACGGGGGCAGGAGCTGCCAGCCCTGCGCTCCTCGCCGCAGCGACGCTCACCCCGCGGGGGAGAGGCGCATTTGCATTTCCCTGTATTAATGCAGGCATCCGAGTGGAAGATGTAGATGTCTTTTTAATGCACCTACGTTTGAAGCCTGAATACATAATCTCTCTATTACATGTATACTTTACACATATGTAGACATACGGAAGTAGTGATTTATGCGGCGGTATTATATATGCAGAGGCTTGGGATCCTGTTGCACAGTGGGCAACGATTTTGGTTTTCCATAGCTATTTATTTGCGTAGCAGCAACTGCAGATGATTAATAGAGAACGCTGCGGTCAGGGCGAGCCCACTGCTGAAATACAGCCCCGCTTCCAGAAGCCGCCGCAGCATTAATTATTAACTCTGTACAGGAGATTTGCCACTCTCCCAGCACCAGACGCTAAAATAGTTTCCTACATAAAAGAGCATTAAGTGAAAGCTTGGGTAAAGCCGATCGCTCGGCAAAGCAACGTCCCGCTTTCAAGACCTATTGCTCGGCAGGAAAATTTACAATCCTTTAATTCCATTTACAAGGCGGCAACACAAAAGGGAGCTGGAGACGGAGGCTGGAAGCTGAGAGACTGAAGGGGAAGAATAAAATAAACAGGAGTCCAAGGGAGCCAGGATCAGGCCCCCCCTCTGAAATTCAGCCGCTCATTAAATTCCAGCCGGGATTAGAGGCAGGAAAGCACCGGGTAAAGATTTCACTATTGTACAATGGGAGGTATATTAAGTTATATAGGTTCCGTCTTGTCCCTATTCATGACTAACCGTGTTGTATATATCCGAGCAGCTAAGCGTAATTTGCTTATAAATAATTGACTTCTTGGCGATTAAATCTCTTGAGGGTCTCTCGGTTTATTCACAACAAGCCGCCTCGGCCCGCCGTGCAAATTAGGCCTTTCAAACCTGTCTCATCTCCAACAGAAATGTTATGAAGAGTGATTTTTTTATCCCCTGTAATAACCTTCAACTAACCTTTAAACTGAAGTGAATAATTTAAATCTTATTTTCATATCAATGGGGGAGTCAAGCCAAGCAATTATCTTTTATCTGTATACTCTGTCATCAGAGCAAGGCATAATAAAGTTTTCCCAAGTGGGCAGAGCGAAGCAGCGAGAGGAGGAGAGAGCGGGAGCGCGATGGGATCTGAAGACATTAATGCAGCGATGAATTATTCAGTAATGAGTACAAGATCTGCCATAAAAGATCCGCCAGCACCCGGTGCATGCCACAAATTGCCGGATGGTGGGTGCAATTAGTGCCGGGGCGGGGGCAGCCCTGCCCGCTGGGTGGCCGGCACCTCCCTGCCCAGGGGGAGGCTGGACCGCGCACCCCCCCCACCCCGGGATGCTGGGGAAAAAAAAGAGGAGGAAAAAGGGAAAAAAATAAAATAAAATTAAAAAAAATTTCCTCCCCCCAGCAAATCTGTTGGGGCTGAAATTCCCCACCGTGCTCATTAAAATTCTGCTGCGCGCAGATTCCTCCCCGAGTCCCGCCAGACCGTCCATGATCTTTTTTTTATTAATTCATAAAATATCGCGCCCGTGATTGAGGCCGCTGATTACAGGAGCAGACAAACACGAGAGCTGGGGAAATATTGCATGTTTCCTACCCAGTCTCTGCGAGTGAAAACCCGGCCGTCATATGAAATATTAACTCCTTCCCATGGCCGGGGGTAGAGCGGAGCGGGACGGGCGGCCGGCAGCGGAGCGGGGCTGGCGAGCTGTTGGGGAGTGGGGAGAGGCCAGGGGAAAAAAAGAAAATCCTTATTAAACTACCGCATTGAGTGTCCTTGCTAAATTGCCTGAAGACACATTCCTCTTTCCAGGCTTAAAGGTGGCTTTAACCTGTGGGTGCTGCAGCCGCAATTCCCTGTTTCTGCCCCCAAAGCTATGGGTCTCCGAATTCCCCTGATATCGTCTGTAAAAACAATGCTGGCGCCCAGCTCCGGCTGCATCCCTGCTCCCCAGGGGAACTGACTTCACCTCACAAAATCCAGTGGCAGAAACACGGATGGTCCACGACGGGGACCCTCCTTCCCGGCTCCTGCCCCACCTGAGCAGCCGCATCCAGCACATCATCCCGGCCCCGGGAAAATATTTCCATCCCAGCAGAGGCAGGGTTTGCTCCCTTGTTTTTGCCACCCACCACTGGTGGAGAGCTGGGAAATGATGGACAGCTGGGGAAAATCCCAGTAGGTGAGAGCCCAGGCGCTGGCTGCACAAAACACGGAGCTTGGGCAATAAAACGCGAGGGAAGAGAGCGCTGGATGAGATGTCAGGGCAGCTCTGGCACCGAGCATTAAATATCTTCATGTAATCTTTCCACTTAAACCAATGATTAAACAGATTTAGCAGATGATTAAACAAATAAAGATTAATGAAACAAGCAAAGTAATCAAATCTTTATGGGGGAATAAATGCATGATTCAAAACAATATTAGGACAAATTGTCTAAAACTAATAGTGAATGTGTTGCTTTTGTCTAAACAGCATTTGTTATGTTCTCACTTAGTCGCAATCAAAATATTTCCTCAAACCGGGATGGATCTGAAAATCTTAAACGCTACTGAGGATTAAAAAAAAAAATTAAAAAATGAATGTTTTGCAGGATTCCCCGTCCTCCTGGGCCCAGCCGGCAGCCCCTGCCTGCCCCGTGCTGCCCGAGGGGCTGCAGGGGTGACACCCGTGGGGCGGAGGGTGGGTGCTGCAGGAGCACCTCAGGGTGGCCCCAGGGGACAGCGAGGGATGGGACACCCGGAGCAGGACCAAAGGGACCCTGGCACGGGCTCGGGTCCAGCAGCCGCTCGTGCCAGTCCCCCGCTAATTAGTTTTAGGGGAACTGAAGGGTTTGCTTTCATGCATAAGCAGCAGCGGTGGATTTTAGAGCTGTAAGTCTTTTTCTTTCATCAATTTTGCATACAGAAAGATCGTGTTTGCTCTAAATACTTTTGTTTTTAAGGCTTCTTAAATTTTTGAAATGAAAATAACAAGGTGGGGGGGGGGGGGGGGGGGAACAAAAACAAAAAGACTTTTCCAGACAAACTGTCAGAAGGCTGCAGCTGCCAAAGAAATATAAGCAGAGCTCCACCACCAGAGCAGATAATTAAGAGGGGAAGGAAAGGAGGTCCCTAGCGTGGGGATAATTGCACATGCTCCGCGGGCGCAGCACAGGCGCACGGCGATGCGCCATGCACAGCACCAGCAGGCTCTCCCCTCCCTGTGGGACGCTGCCCGCACGCCGTGGCACGGGGCACCCCTGCGTGGGTGCGCGGCGTTTGCCTCGTCATTCGGGTGATGCTCTTGGACAAAACAGCCCGATCCAGCGTCCTGGGGTAGGGCTGAATGGTTTACCTTACGCTCCCAAACGCTCTTCCACATTGGGGAAAAATGGAGTGGCCACTTAACACTAATGCAAGTCCCTGTTTCCAAAACCAGCAAAATGATGTGGTGGGGAGGGATGGGGGGCGTTCATCACCTTCTGGTGGGAGATCAGATCCCTCCCTCCGGGCCAGACCCGGTTCAGTGCAGAAGCAGCTTTATGTCGCATCCCTTTGGCCTTGTGGCGGTCTGCATCCCTGCTTCTGGGGTCCCCCCAGCCTGCACCCCCCCAACCACCCTGCCCCGAGCACCATGGCAAAGGGCTGAAGTGGAAGAAACCCCCCAAACCCGCCTGCCCTGGCCTCCCGCGGGGATGCTGGGCTCCAGCGACGGGCTCGGTCATGGCCGCCCTCGCTCCACCACGGCTGCTCCATGCAGCGGGGAGCGACACAATGGCCCTTCCCCACGGACGGGGACATGCCCAGCCCTCGCTGGGGACATGCCTTCCAGCTGTGGGGCTGCTACCGCTCCCCTGCCACCTCCGAGCTCTTTTTTTCCTTTGCATAAACTCCTGGTTCTTTGCCACGTGGTGTATGTCTGTGAACGGGGAACACAAAGTCTGTCAGTGTTGGTTTCCCAGGTTTCTGGTCCCGGCTGAGCCTGTGCCTCCACCGTGGCCCCCTCAAACACCCCGACCCGCAGCAGCGATGCAGCCGCCCGTCCCGCCTGGGCTGCCCCACGCAGCCTGCCCCGCTCACGCCAGCGCCTTGGTGCCAGCGCCGCGCCGGGAAGGCACTTTCTGCTGCAAAAAGCCCGGGACTGTCACAGCCATCACACGCACTCCTGGGACAGCGCTGGAAACGCTGCTGCAATAACAGAGTTTATTATTGCTTTTAGCTTGGAAAATAAACATCTCGTGCTACTTGCAACGTTTCCCTTCTCACGCCTGACATGAATGGTAACAGCAAAACCACCCGCCACCAATTCAGCCCCCAGCAGGAGGGCGCAGGGCACGGCAATGGGACCCGTCCTCTCTGCAGGGTGCCTTAGGATCCAAAGGGATGCAGCCAAGCAGAGCCCAGAAGGGACCCGACTCTTCCAGACTCCAGGTGAGCCGGCCATCCACCACGGGTAGGAATGGTGCTGTCAGGCCCACAGCTCCCGGGGGCTTTTGGCTGCCCATGGGGTGTGAGCTGCGCTCCACATCACCTGGTGCTGCACGTCTGTCCCTGCCTACCACCACTGATGGCTTCCTCCTAAAACACAGCAAGCATCACCATCAAGCTCTGCAGGAACGGCCACTAAAGAGCCCAGGTATCTCTTTTCTCCTGTCTACAACAGAAAACAAAGTCAAGAGGAGTCAAATGGAGCAGAGAACTCTTGTTCCACAACCAGCCACCCCCTTGCCGTCATGTCGTACCCGCCACAAGCTCCTCCGGTGACGAGCCAACAAGGGAGATGCTAGAAAACCTCCAAGCGGGGATCGTGGCCGTGATGTTCAGCTTCTACAGATGGAGCAAAACCCCTTGTCAGTCACCCGCAAATCTACACGTGACCTACAAACCCATGCAGGGCCCTCTTGCAGAAGACGCCAGCACAGGCGACTGCGCTTCCAGCCGGTGGCTGCCGGGCTGTGCTGGGATGCTGACAGCAGCCCTGACCTTGCCACGCTGGGGATGAAGAGCAGGAGCCAAATGGCCGGTGGGGAGGAGGAGGCGGTGGGAGGGCAGCGTGCTCCAGTGCGACCCACCGCCAGGCATGTGCCCAGCGTCGCATGGCCCAGCTGCCCGTCCTTGTCCCCCCAGCGCTGCCCATGGGGCGCAGTGACTCCAACACCAGCCAGACTGCACCAACACGGCCAGCACCGCACAACGCCTCTCGGTCCCAGTGCTGTCCCCCTGTCCTCCTATCCCTCTGTCCCCCTCAGCCAGGATGGAGAAACCCCAGGACAATCTGCTGCGGGGCACAGGCAGCAGCTCCCATGGGACACGCCTGCCCCGACCCCTTGCCATCCCCTCCGGCAGGGCCAGGGCAGGACCAGGCACCAGACGGCATCGTTACAGCGGGGGGAATAACGAGTTTGGCACTCTCTGAGCCCCCAGCCGAGCCCCCAGCCCCATCCCTCGTGGGCTGGGGAGTCCCCGCAGCCCCCGGTGCCCCCAGCGCGGGTTCAGACCCCGCATTGACCTTTCCCTTCAGCCGACGCCGCTGCTCTGCCTCGGCACAAAGTGCAGATTTACATTCAGCAGCTGCAGCAAGAGAATCCAGCGAGTCCATGACATGAATTACAAGTCTCCCTCTCCCAAGGAAAGGCTGGAGCCAGCTCAGCATCCCTCCTCTCCCACCCCCCCCTTTTTTTTTTTTTGGAGACTCATTACTATATTGTGGATATTCTCCACTAAAGGGCATCTCTTTGAATGCATTTGCTTTTTTATTAATGTGTGCTAAGACAAGTCAAGCCTGATTATCATGAAGACAATTGCTGAATTCCCTCCTGGAGAAATCTCATCTAGACTGTGTAGGCGTTTTAATTTCAGAGACCCATTAATTGGCACAATTGCTTAAGCAGCTGCTTTCCGTGTCATTTTAGGACCACTTTATGAAAAACAGAGCTAAAAAAAAAAAAAAAAAAAAAAAAAAAAAGTATATGACAGGCCAGAGCTTTCTACATGGTAACATAATTAATGCAAGGAGCTTCCTTTGAGCAGCAAAGCAACAAAAAGCCATCCTGCTACCAAAATACAGGCGCCCTGCTCCGGCTGCGTGTGGGGAGCGCTCGGCTCCGGCACCGAGCACCCACGGCCCTTTGGGAACGGTGCTGGGCGGGGGGGGTCCGCACCTTGCTGGTACCACCACAAGCGCCAGCTTTCTGGAAATTAAAAGAATAAGGAAAAGGGGAAGGAAAAGGCATCCGGCAGAAACCAGCCCAACACGTATCCCGCGGCAGGCTGCAAACTGAGGGGCTCCGAGGAGACGCTCACCGAGGCTGCGGATGCCCAGGGAGGCGGAGGGGGCTTGGGGGTCCCTCCCTGTGTGGTGGCTTCGCCCGCACCCCAGGGGGTGATGGAGAGGGGTCAGGCCGGGGGGGAGCACCCTCAGCAAGCAGGTGGGGAAGTGAAGGGTGCGGGGGCTCCAACAGCCCACAACCCACTCCACGAGCAAACTTGGATGCTCGCAAAGCTGCCGGCATCGGCCCTCCCTGACAAATCCACCAGCCCTCGGTCTCCCTCAGCCCCGAGGGGCCGGTGTGGCACAGGGGCTGGTGGCCAGGCGGCGGGGGGGGGTCTCCAGCTGGGGGAGAGCTCGGGCACAGCGCCAGGTACTGGGGAAATCCAGCCTCCCCCGAGGCCCCCATCCCCCTCCATGCACCCTGCGTGGCGTGAAGCGCAGCACCGCACGATTGCCGGCGGTGCAGCCAGCACACGCACGCTTCCCACGGCAGGGCTCAGTTCCCAGAATTAGGTTAATTATTGAATTAATAAAGAACAAATCCTTCACTCCGGGAGAAGTGGCCAGACGGAGTTCTGCGCTAGTCTTTGCTACAGGCAAAAATATACATTCCCATTTATTAATAAATAAAGCCATATCAATGCCCTAAATTATCAGTGGAATATATTTGCTAACCCAAAGCAAGAGTAGGAACAATTACTTATTAATAAAGCAATAGCTAAATCTAATTACATCCCCATCAGATCCTGCAAGTAATAAAACCACAGTTGCCTTCCAGAGCCGAGGGACCTCCTGACCTCAAATCAAAGTTTAAACCATCCATCAGCTTCCAATACATTCACAGCACATCCAGCAATTACCATCACCTCCGCTCCGCTCCCCGGCAGGGGCAGGGGTCACCCCATGCACTGCATGGCTGTAAGCTAGAACAGAGCCTTAGAAATCTCATTATCCTGTTAACCATACATTTATCTGACAAGATAAAAGAGACTAGGTGACCAAGCTATCATTAAAGATTAATAGAAAGTATAAAAAATTCAGCTGCAACCAGCATTACTGTTTAGTGCCTGTGATAGGCCTGACAGGATTATTAATCAGGCAGCCAAAAAGATTTAGGTCTTTGCTCTTGGTTTTTCGTTTTAAGTCCTTAGTCTCCCCCCCCCACACACACACACCCTGGCCACAGAAAGCCCAGGTCAGGGAGGACGATGGCTAATTGGTTCTGCGGGGTTTGGACGGTAACGACTCAGACCAATTACAAAATCGCCGGGCGTCGAGGTGACAACACGGCGAGGGACCTGCTGCAGCCGGGCCCGGCCGCCCGCGCAAGGGCTGGGGCTGTTTATCGCGGCAGCTCCTCTCCCCGCACCCGGCTATTAATAAATTGTACAGATCAATGCCCGGATTAATTTTAATAGAGGGCTACAAGGATCACGCGAGTCCCAGGGTGATTTTCCCCTCATTCCTAATTCCATTTAAGTTTAACATGAAAGATTCCCAGGTAACACCTACACAGGAAGAAACGAGATTTCCCTGTTTTTAAGTCTTAAGTATTCTTTTTATTCTGCTTTGCTTTTTCCCTTTTGATCATAAATCAATGTCCTTCCGCTGCTTTCCCGGGAAGCCGGGCTCGCAGGCAGCCTGCACAGCGCTGCCCTCCATTTCTCCGCCTGCGAGGGAGAAAAACCAATAAATTAGGAAAGACGCTTTCTGAAATACTGTGTGGAGAGGGGGAGCCCAGGCAGGTCGGGGGGTCCCGGGCACCCCCGTGGCCCTGCTGCCGCTGGCTCTGCGGGCTCCCCTCGTCCCTCTCCCGCAGGGACCCACAGCCTCCTCTGCTTCTCCTCCAAACGCACGCTTTAAAGTACGAAATGTTCCTGAAAACGTCATCGGCCTTTGTTGGTGCACCTCCAGAAACCATTCGCATCCTTTTAAAAGCAACTTTTATTTTCTCGCGAGAAAATATTCCGGCATGAATGCAGGATGGGTCAAACCAGCACAAGAGCGTCCATCCTTTTCCACAAAAACGGAACAAACCAGAGAAATATACTGCCAACATCAACTTCCCGTGAGAATTATTTGCCCTAAAAAAAACAAAACCCAAAAAATAACTTTTGCGTGAAAAAAGTGGAAACCAACCCATGGAGACCCTGGCTGGGGGCCGGGGCAGTCCTCTCCGTGCACGGCTTCTCATCCCTGCTTCCCCGAGCACAGCCCCGGCCGCCCCCACGCCTCTGCCCCACGCCTCTGCCCCACGCCGACCACGCTCCCCCCAGGGCTCTGCACCCCAGGAAAGGACCCAAGCGAGAGGCGAACGCAGCAGGTAAACTCAGAGGTGTCTGAGACGCAGCCCAGAGCCCGGCTGGGAGAGCTATCTGCATAACCACGGTGTTTTACATCCCCAGTATCACATGTAATCCTTTACGGGAGCATTATCTGCTGCAAAATCACATTTAAAAGCATTTCCCCCCCATGAATTACCATGCTTTCAATCGATTCAGTCCATTGTTTGAGATCCTGCAGTTGGGCAATTAATCATCAAACATAATTGAAATTATGCAAAGAGCAAACTGGTCCCGCAGAGATGCTCAGGGAGGTTTGCTGCCGAGGACGGGGGGTGACAGTGACCGGGGTGTACCAGAGGGACCTGCCACCCACACGGCACGATGCACGCCAGCTCCTTCAGCTCAGGACCACCACCCCCCCCCGCCGTGTGCCCACTGCAGCACCAGAGCAAGATCCCACTTTTCCAGTGCCACAGAAACTCTGCAAATCTTCTTCTAAGCCTTTAAAACCCTGGGAAGGGAGCGAGGCTTTGGCTCCCAGTGACCGGGCTCGCTGGCCTGCAGAGCTGCTGGCCATGCTCCCCAGCAATGGGGCTTGAGCAAAATTCCCTCCCATGCTCTCGTTCCCTACGGAGAAAGCGTAGAAAATCCGTGTCCGGGGAAAGCTGGGTGCTGCACCAGCAAGAAGCCCACAGATCTCCCCCACCAGCTCCATCCTATCTCCCCCGGTACCTGCCCATCAGAGACCATCCCGGGTCAGCCATCCAGGGGAGGGCAGAACGGGGAAGGAAGGGAAGGGAAGGGAAGGGAAGGGAAGGGAAGGGAAGGGAAGGGAAGGGAAGGGAAGGGAAGGGAAGGGAAGGGAAGGGAAGGGAAGGGAAGGGAAGGGAAGGGAAGGGAAGGGAAGGGAAGGGAAGGGAAGGGAAGGGAAGGGAAGGGAAGGGAAGGGAAGGGAAGGGAAGGGAAGGGAAGGGAAGGGAAGGGAAGGGAAGGGAAGGGAAGGGAAGGGAAGGGAAGAGAAGGGAAGAGAAGGGAAGGGAAGGGAAGGGAAGGGAAGAGAAGAGAAGAGAAGAGAAGAGAAGAGAAGAGAAGAGAAGAGAAGAGAAGAGAAGAGAAGAGAAGAGAAGAGAAGAGAAGAGAAGAGAAGAGAAGAGAAGAGAAGAGAAGAGAAGAGAAGAGAAGAGAAGAGAAGAGAAGAGAAGAGAAGAGAAGAGAAGAGAAGAGAAGAGAAGAGCCAGAACACCAGAAACCATACTCCGTATCTTACACCCATTCTCACTGTTAGACGCAGCGCTGTGGTTAAACAGACTTTTGGCCTGACCCATACCTCCAGATACTCTGCTCAAAACTGCACACAGGGACAAAAATAATCCAGGGGGAAGCCAAGCAGCATGTCCTGCAACGCTGCAGTAATGTGAACAGCCACATGTCTCCATTTGCATGGTTTAAAATAAATTTAATAGATGCTTCAACACTTCGCTGCTGCTATTCTGGGGATGGCGTTTGGAGTCGATACTCCGTCTGCTAATTGACAGATCGGGCTTGTGATCCAAGAAACACGAGCGTTGTCATCTCGTGAAGCTGTGGCTTTCTCTCGCTTATCTGCAGTGGGACAACTGTCACCGTGCCATCACACGTGTTGGCAGCATCCCCTCCGAGCGCCCCTGCCCTCTCTGCTGGCCCCGCTCCCAGCTCCCCAGGACGGATGCTGGGGGGCTTTTCACCCAGGCAGGACCAATCTCCTCTGGGAGGGAGCTGACGCTGAGCACAACACTGGTGAGACCACTTGTGTAAGGCAGATAACCTTCATCTCCTGCCAGCGACCTCCCGTGACCACCACCTCCCACCGCCGGCACTGGAGGAGCAGCTCCTTTGGGGAGTCATGGTCGCATACCCATGCTGGAGCACACTGGGGCTGGCAAGGGGAGATTTTTTGGGAGTTTTCCAACAGAATGGCTCCTGCAAACTTCACATCTCTTCCTGCCCACAAGAACAGGCCATGCAGAGGAAGAGGGCTTTGATTTGCATATGCTTTTGCAATCAAAAAACCAAAGACGGTGGCATCGCCCTTTGAGCCAGGATGCTAAAAAGCCTCTGAGAAGCCCAGTTTTGCATCCGTCCAGGAACTGCTGTGTAGTTGCTGCTGAAACAAAAACAAATCCATTCCAGTTCTGCAGGATGAGTACGGGAGGCACGAGCTGGTTAATGCCCTCTGCAGGAAGGTAGAACTTGGCTTCGTGGCATCTTTGAAGCCCACAAGAGCGAGATAAAAGAGAAATGCTAAAGCTTTGCAATGGCGAGCAGAAGGGGGATGGCAGAGAAGCCACCACGGGCTTTGCCAGTGTCGTGGTTCGGCAGAGCTGGCGTCTTCTGTGCCTCGGACAAGCCTGGGATGAAAGGGAAACCTCCAGCATGGTGCCTGTCCCCCGTGCTTCAGCCAGCAAAGACCAAGAGTTTCTCCTGACTCCAAGGCCACGCATGGATGCAGCCAGGTTTGCTCAACAGTTTGGGGCAAAAAAAATGGCGAATCTTTGAAATACCACTTCAAATTTGTGACGTAGCGCACAGTCAGGCAAGACTCACACGAGTCTGAAGGGTTCGGCAGAGGGACTTCATCTCACGGAAGAAGAAAAGCAAATCCAGACTGATAGAAAGTTGAATGCATCTCAGAGGGGTCCAAACCACAAGGAAACAGATCTAAATTTCAAACATTCCCAGGGCTTTGCGGTATCCCTACCCCGAGGGCTGGGTGGACCCTTTGTGCAGATGAAAACCAGGTGCAAAAAGCTGTCATGAGGTGGGCTTGGGTGACAGCCTCAAAGCTTGTGGCTTTTCAGATGGAGGGTTTCGTTTTGGGGACATCTAATTCTAAGTAAATACAAGTGACTCTTGCTTAAAATATTCCACCACATTCCATGGAGCCGGGTTTGCCGTCCATCCCGATCTGGCTAAGGGGTACAATGTTGTGGCTTCATTAACACATGGGCATTTACCGTGTGATCTCCAGCCTCGCCGGGGTGTTGTGTGGGTGCCGCCGCTCTCCTTGGGGGCTCGGTGCGTCTGGCAGAAGCTCCTCGTACAGCAGTGACTGGAAACGTTTGGAAGGAAAATCCATCCCTTTTATGGGGAGGAAACATCCAAAGTAGATAGAAGATATTGCCGAATTAATTATTTACCTACATCAGTTCATGGAAAACTTCCCTGGGAGCCCACCGAGACCAGCGGGCTCCCATCTTTTATCTGTTTAGCAGGCTAAGATGGAAGAAGAGGATGGGGGCGGGAGGGGAAGAGCTTAATGACGGTGTCTGTTGATCATCAACGCGAGAAAAATGAATTGCTTCCCTGAACCTGAAAAATATCAAACTGCATAAATAAATCTATTTAAATTATTAATAAACGAATTTACATTTGGAGCCTGAGCATGAGAATTAATTTCATTTCTTATGCTAAACTGGCCGGTACGGCAGATGACTCAAGAAATAAAAGACGCAGAAATGGCAGAAAAATGAAGGTAGGGTGGTTTTGGAAGGAAAAAGGCACAAAGTGTAAATTCTTGGCCCTAAACAAATCCAGTTTCCAGCAACTGTAAAGGAAAAGCAACAGGAACAAAAAGGGTCTTTGTGTTGGAAGGTGTTCCAGGAACGGTGGTCCCTCTCCGTCTCGGATGCCGGTGCATCTGCCCGTACCTCCGCTCTTGGAGGACGCCTCGGCCAGGACGGTTAGCGCCAGCTAATGCATGCTCACAATTATTAAAAATCAAATCTAAGCAAAACGCCAGATTGAAACGTCCTTCCCAGAAAATGCCGGCCGTCCTGTCCGCCCGCTGCCACCCCCACACCGAAGGGCCCCCGGCCGCATCCCCCCCGCCTGCCTGTCAAAGGCACTCGTGTGAAACACCGGCACATCAGCCGCCTGCTCCCTGGGAAATTAATTAGAAAGCGCTAATTTTAGGTAAAATATTCGACTACAGTGGAGGCAGGGCTGAAATCCTCGCTGCTTTTTGTCCTTTGTGAGGACTTGCACCAGAAACCGTGCCATGAAGCAGGCAGTGCCTCCGTGGCTGCCACAGATGGGAAACCTTGGGCAGAAATGCTGGGGTTTTGGTGCACTTCCCCATTGTCCCAGTGCTCGTCAGACTGATGGGGCTTGGACGGCAGCGGTTTTGCAGTGCCAAGGCCAGGGCTTGGCTGTGGCAACTCCTGGTGTCCCAGGGCCCGGGAACCGTGTCAGCCCCTTCCTCCCCATTGCAGCCCCCGTGCAGCCGAAGGGCCTGAAAATGTCCCCTCCTTCCTGCCATCTTCTCCTTTCCAGAACAACCAACCTCATTTCTTTCCATCTTCCCTCATCCATCACATTGCCCAGACCCGGCTTGCTCTCCCTCTCCCCTGGGCCAGCTCTGAGCCGTTTGCATCCCCCCTGGGAAGCGGGACCGGGAGCCGGAGTGGTACCCGAGCGACGCCCACCCCTCTGCCGCACAGCATCCCCCATGCCGCCAGGGGACACGGGGACATGGGCAGCCCGTGGCTGTGGGCTCTGCTCCCTTCCAGCAGCACCACTGCAAACACACATCCCAGATAGCGCAGCCCTTTTTTGTTGTTGTTGTTTATCCCGTTCTGCTGGGAACTGGCATTTGTGATAGATTGCATATAAAAACCTACTTATAAAACAATCTTTTCCTCAGCTGCCCTTTCACTGGAGCCTGTCTGCAGTCTCTTCGCCGGGATGCATTGTTATTTCATGTGATGAGACATTCCAGAAAATGAAATAAAATAAAAATAGACATTTGGAGGGGCTTTTGTTTTGCTTTTTCACAGCTCCCCCCCCAAGTTTGACTCCTGTGAACGCACTTGTCGAGTTGATTTGCTCACGCTGCCTCCTAAGCATGTCCTTGCACCGGAGACACTGCTCTTTTACATTCAGCTTCTCAGAATTAGAAGAAAAACTTGGCAAAGCAACAATGGGGGGGGGGGGGGAATATGAATAATCTCAGAACAGAAGTTGCATTATGTGATGTGGTTGCCATGTGGTTAAGTCGGAGAGAGGATCATGCGAGCGCATTGTGGGAAAAATGATAACAGGCGAAACAATCCAGAGGAACGCTGAGGGTTTTGTAATAAGAGGTTATAATGCAAACCCGGCCATACCGTGCCGCGGCCTGGTGCCAAGCGATCTGTGAGAATCCGCAATAGCCGGGTGGCTGCGTCGGGATGGGGACGAGGGGGGTTGTTGGCCGCCCTGCATTGGGCAGCCTGAATTCGGGTACCTTTGGCCACGTGGCTGCACGATGCGGGGGCTTAGGGTGGGGGATGCCCAGGGCATTCGCTTTGGGTACCAGTCCCGAACCTCGCCGGGGGGAAAACCATCACACAAAGTCATGGCTTAAAGTACAAGACAGACCCATGGAAAAACCTCGAGCCGGGGGAGGCGTCGATGGCTCCGGCACCTCCAAGGCAGCAGCCGGCAGAGCCTCACGGGCTCCCAGCACAGCACACACTGGCACCGACCGAAATGTGCTTGTTCATGCCGACTGCAGCAGCCCTGTCCCTGAAAAGCCTGAGCACACCCCAAAATCTCACTTTACGTCATCAAACAGATTTCCCTTCCACAGGTCACCCGCTGGAGCCACGGCTGTGTCAGGCCTTTCAGGCACACACCAAAACAGCAGCGATCAGCAAAAGGGGCTGGTACCCACCACCCATCACCCACCACCCACCCCTGCCCCAGCCCCGCTTCCACCGTGTCGGTCCCAGCCCCTGCCCCCGGGTTTGTTCCGCACAAGGAGATTCCTGCCCCCGGGTTTGTTCCGCACAAGGAGATTCACCACTTTCCCCGCCGTCAGAAAGCCGTTGGCCATCACAGGGTCATGGCGGAGCTGCAGGAGTTGTCTCCAAAGCATCACCTCTGGGGGAACGGCTGTAGAGAAAAGCCAGATTTCAGATAAATTGGGACTCAGATGGTTTAGGGGAAGTACTCAGGAGCTATAAAACCCCCATGTTTTGTTCCCCAGGCTGTATAAGCTGTGCTGGGGAACCGTTATCGGGGCAAAACCGACCCATCCTCCTCTCACGTGCATCGTCTTGGTACGAACATGTGAGTGGGAGGAAAGTCAGCGCAGCCAGGCTGAGCTACGGGAAATTCAGGAAGCGTGGGGAAATACATGCATTTAAAAAAAAAAAAAAGAAAAAAAAAAAAAAGGCAAATCCTGTGATCCTGTGAAATTATATCAGCAACGTGAATTCTGCTCTTTTACTGCAGCAGAATTAGGCGGCTCGCTTTTAGCCCGGACGGTGTAACGCCGGTGGGTGCAGCAATAGGCAGAATGTGCCCTTTGGGCTGGCAAGTCACCGGCGCCGTGACTCAGGGGGTCTCGCCCGGCCGCGGTCCTGCCCGCAGCGGTGGGCGAGTGAAAGCGAAGCGTGGGGCAAGGGGAGGCGGCAGACAGCGCCGTGACTCCCCCCGCTGCTTCCTGCCCGAGGCAGGGGAGGTTTTGGGGTTCCCATTCCCAGCTAACCCAGGCAGCCCCGGCCCCAGCCGAGCCTCCGGGGTGCAGCTCCAGGGTGCTGCGGGCAGGAGGGTGCTGCCATCCCCCCTACCCAGCCAGCCCAGGGCTGAGCAGCGCCCTCCTGAATCTGGAAGGCAAGGGCTCTGCAGTAAATTAAATACGCCATGAAGAACTGGCAAAGCAGACTGCGCGCTGGCGCCTTGCTTTGTCTCGGAGTAATTTAGCAGGCTTTAATGAGAATTCATTCACATTATATTGTGAATAGCTGCTTTTATGGGAGACAAGAGGTGATGAACTAGTCGGAGCGGAGACGACTGGCAGAGATGCCATCGTGCATCACCGCTCCCTGCTCCCCCTCGTGCCAGGGCTGCTGCGGAAGCACCCAAGGAAGAGGAGCAGAGGTGGAGCAGAGGGGAGGAAAAGAGTGGGCTCAGCTTCTGTGGGGACAAACCCAACCTCTCAACCCCCCCCAGGGTCGGAGGAGAGGTAACGAGCTGGTTGGGATGGAGCTGCAGGACCAGCCATGCCACCGGTGGCCCCGGCACTGCCACGATGCTCTGGGGATGCAGGGCTGGGCAGGGTTCCCATGGACCAGCCCCGTTTCCCCCCCCACCATCGCAGGGGTGTCCCCCCGCTGTGGCAGGGACAAGCTGGCTCAAAAGCATCACTGCCGCCGGAGCCGCTGGGTCCCAGTGCGGGGGGATGCCGGTGGCACCCTGCCTGCTGCTGGCCACCCGGGGAGGACAGAGCCCCGGGACGGCTCTGCTTCAAGAGTGACTGAATTCATACAATTAGAGACTGATGCGAGGCGGCGGGATTCGAAACCCTAATTTGGCCTGATTAAAGCTTAATGATTCTAGCTTAATGATTAAAGAAGTGCCCCAATTTCCTCGTTCCAAACAGCCCCTGCTGCCAAAACTCAGGTGGAGCGGACACGCATGGGGCTGCAGCTTGTAGAGACAACATGGAAAAAAATCAGGATTTCAATGGCTTGGGCCCAGTGAGAAGGATTCATGCAAACAGATGAGCCAGTTAGCTAACGAAAGGGAGAAATTAAACTGTTTTAATGAGGATTTCAGGATGAATAACAACCTGGCGGACTCTCAAGCAGAGGAGGATTGCTGTGCACAGTAATTTGAAGGGCAGCAGGGTCCAGGCTGGGGGGGGAGGGCTCAGCCCCCGCTCTCCCCATCGCCTCCAGCCTCAGCCAGGGTCCCCGGCCGAGCGGGAATGCAGGAAAAGCTCCGGCTCTTTCCAAAAAACCCACTCCGGCATCACGCGAGGCAGCCTCCCTGGAGAAGCAGGGGCAGAAAATAAAACTACCCATCTGCGCTCGAGCTCTGGACCCCGTTAAATCGGCGATGGGCGGGGGGAGAGGGGGCAGCCTCAATCCACACAAGGTGCTCTCTTCATGAAAGCATCTTTTGATTATGTTATTGCAGCTATCAAAATATTGCAGAGTTCAGAGCATTCCTCAGGGATCCCCGAGCTCTTCAAAGACCAGAGGACCACGGCTGGGGAAAAAGAAGCCTTTAATTATGTCAGCTTCCACGCTTGTTTCTGTGGTGGAGTTCCCTTAAAAAAAAAATTGGGTTTAATGAGAAGAAACACATATGGCTTCATTGTTCAAACACAGAAAAATAAGGCCGATCTTTTTTTTCTTCTTTTTCTTAATAGATGTGTAAGTTTCTTTTGGGTCCTACGGTTTCATCCAGGACTGCATTCCGAGGGGCTCTGGGGCACGGAAAGTGCGTGCTGTGTGAATCAAAGCCTGGCTGCAGAGCTGCCCTCCCGTCTCCCATCCCTCCCGTCTCCCATCTCTCCCATCTCCCATCCCTCCCATCTCCCATCTCTCCCGTCTCCCACCTCTCCCGTCTCCCATCCCTCCCATCTCCCATCTCTCCCATCTCCCATCTCTCCCGTCTCCCACCTCTCCCGTCTCCCATCCCTCCCATCTCCCATCCCTCCCATCTCCCATCCCTCCCGTCTCCCATCTCTCCCATCTCCCATCCCTCCCGTCTCCCATCTCTCCCATCTCCCACCTCTCCCGTCTCCCACCTCTCCCGTCTCCCATCTCTCCCATCTCCCATCTCTCCCGTCTCCCACCTCTCCCGTCTCCCATCCCTCCCATCTCCCATCCCTCCCATCTCCCATCCCTCCCGTCTCCCATCTCTCCCATCTCCCATCCCTCCCGTCTCCCATCTCTCCCATCTCCCATCTCTCCCGTCTCCCACCTCTCCCATCTCCCATCCCTCCCGTCTCCCATCCCTCCCATCTCCCACCTCTCCCGTCTCCCATCCCTCCCGTCTCCCATCTCTCCCGTCTCCCATCCCTCCCGTCTCCCATCCCTCCCATCTCCCACCTCTCCCGTCTCCCACCTCTCCCGTCTCCCATCTCTCCCATCTCCCATCCCTCCCATCTCTCCCGTCTCCCACCTCTCCCGTCTCCCATCCCTCCCATCTCCCATCCCTCCCGTCTCCCATCTCTCCCGTCTCCCATCCCTCCCGTCTCCCATCCCTCCCATCTCCCACCTCTCCCGTCTCCCACCTCTCCCGTCTCCCATCTCTCCCATCTCCCATCCCTCCCATCTCTCCCGTCTCCCACCTCTCCCGTCTCCCATCCCTCCCGTCTCCCATCCCTCCCATCTCCCATCTCTCCCGTCTCCCATCCCTCCCGTCTCCCATCTCTCCCGTCTCCCATCCCTCCCGTCTCCCATCCCTCCCATCTCCCACCTCTCCCGTCTCCCACCTCTCCCGTCTCCCATCTCTCCCATCTCCCATCCCTCCCATCTCTCCCGTCTCCCACCTCTCCCGTCTCCCATCCCTCCCGTCTCCCATCCCTCCCATCTCCCATCTCTCCCATCTCCCATCCCTCCCGTCTCCCATCCCTCCCGTCTCCCACCTCTCCCGTCTCCCATCCCTCCCGTCTCCCATCCCTCCCATCTCCCATCTCTCCCATCTCCCATCCCTCCCATCTCCCATCTCTCCCGTCTCCCACCTCTCCCGTCTCCCATCCCTCCCATCTCCCATCTCTCCCATCTCCCATCTCTCCCGTCTCCCACCTCTCCCGTCTCCCATCCCTCCCGTCTCCCATCCCTCCCGTCTCCCATCTCTCCCATCTCCCATCCCTCCCGTCTCCCATCCCTCCCGTCTCCCATCTCTCCCGTCTCCCATCTCTCCCATCTCCCATCCCTCCCGTCTCCCATCCCTCCCGTCTCCCATCTCTCCCGTTTCCCATCCCTCCCGTCTCCCATCCCTCCCATCTCCCATCTCTCCCGTCTCCCACCTCTCCCGTCTCCCATCCCTCCCATCTCCCATCTCTCCCATCTCCCATCTCTCCCGTCTCCCACCTCTCCCGTCTCCCATCCCTCCCATCTCCCATCTCTCCCGTCTCCCACCTCTCCCGTCTCCCATCCCTCCCATCTCCCATCTCTCCCATCTCCCATCTCTCCTGTCTCCCACCTCTCCCATCTCCCATCCCTCCCGTCTCCCATCCCTCCCGTCTCCCACCTCTCCCGTCTCCCATCTCTCCCATCTCCCATCCCTCCCGTCTCCCACCTCTCCCGTCTCCCATCCCTCCCGTCTCCCATCCCTCCCATCTCCCACCTCTCCCGTCTCCCACCTCTCCCGTCTCCCATCCCTCCCATCTCCCATCCCTCCCGTCTCCCATCCCTCCCATCTCCCACCTCTCCCGTCTCCCATCCCTCCCATCTCCCATCCCTCCCGTCTCCCATCCCTCCCGTCTCCCATCTCTCCCATCTCCCATCCCTCCCGTCTCCCATCCCTCCCGTCTCCCACCTCTCCCGTCTCCCATCCCTCCCGTCTCCCATCCCTCCCGTCTCCCACCTCTCCCGTCTCCCATCTCTCCCATCTCCCATCCCTCCCATCTCCCATCCCTCCCGTCTCCCATCCCTCCCATCTCCCATCCCTCCCGTCTCCCATCCCTCCCATCTCCCATCTCTCCCATTTCCCATCTCTCCCATTTCCCATCTCTCCCATCTCCCATCCCTCCCGTCTCCCATCCCTCCCGTCTCCCATCTCTCCCATTTCCCATCTCTCCCATCTCCCATCCCTCCCGTCTCCCACCTCTCCCGTCTCCCATCCCTCCCATTTCCCATCTCTCCCGTCTCCCATCCCTCCCATCTCCCATCTCTCCCATTTCCCATCTCTCCCATTTCCCATCTCTCCCATCTCCCATCCCTCCCGTCTCCCATCCCTCCCATCTCCCATCTCTCCCATCTCCCATCCCTCCCATCTCCCATCCCAGCAGAGGCTTCTCCTCTAAACCCAGCCCAGCCCCAGCCGATGGTCCCGCCGTTCCCCATCTCTTCCACATACACCAGCAGCGTTTCCCTCCTCCCCAGCGACTTCGAACTATGCAAGCCCCCACGGCCGGCTGACAGGATTTCGGTGGGGTGATCTGCCACAAACCCAGTCATTTTGTTCAGACGTACATTTGAATTTAAATGTAAAGACTCATTTTTATCCCCAAACATAAATAGCAAATGGCAGAGCTGCGTATTACACAAAGGAAGCATGGGCCAACCCTATGTTTTAAAGACCATATTGAGTATATTCTTCTAATAAATTATCCTATCTAGCAAATTTAATTAATGGGCTAGTGTGCGGTGCAGCCTGCTGAATAAAGTATCTCGGTCAGATCTGAAATGCTTTTGGAAGCTTTGAGTACTATTAAAGAATGTTTTGTTCAAGAACTCACAGGGAACAATTACAAATAATTGCCCAGAAGGGCGTGTGCCTCATTTGAGTGACTACATATTAAAAGTGACGAAGCAGAGTTAAAAAAAAAAAAAAAAAAAAAAAAAAAAAAAAAAAAAAAGAAGTCCTAATTATTAACCCCAGTAAGAGTGACTAGCTTTGACACAGCGATTCCTGCCCAGCCCCACCTCCCTCCCTGCTCCCGGTGCTTTGCAGGACGAGCAGGTTGGATTCTCCTGGGGCTGCTGAGGAGCGGGGAAGTTTCTGTGACTGCCCAAGGTGGTGCGAGGAGCCTGGGCTGTAAATTTGGACATCCTGGTATATGTCCTGATGTATGTCCTGCTGTCGGTCCCGCACACAGCCCCCAGCCCACGCACCAGCGAAACAGCAGATCCGTGAGCTCCCACTGCCGCTCGGCAAAAGGCAGGAGCGGGTGACACAAGCCCTCGCTGCCATCACAGGAACGACCAAGAGCATCGGCTCGTTAACGCACCAGCCCTAATGTTATGTTTCAAACCCGGGCAGCGCATGAGGAGCAGGATTGTTCCCGTTGTTTTTCCAGCCCAGCAGTTTTAAACCCGTTGACTCCCTGCTCGGAGGGGTGTCCTGCAGCGAGGGATGCTCGGCACCTGCGGGGGGGCAACGGCTCTCAGGCCGGGCAACCCCAGAGCGGAGGCCACTCTGGCTGGGGGGGTCACGAGCGCTGGGAGCAGCCGGAGGCACCTGCCGTTAGGAAAAGGAGCTACAGAGTTAAAAACACCAGGTCTCGCCACGTCAGACCTTCGCCTGGTCTTTAACGGACATCACAGCAGCAGCCTGCACATTAAAGGAGTAACTCGCATCCTTCCAGCTCATCCCACACGCCATCCCGAGCGTTAACCAGCCGCGCTGCAGAGGCTGGAGGTGCAGGAGATGCTCCCCGTTCCCTCTGCGTGCGGGGTGGCCGAGCTGAGCCCCCTGCGCCGGCAGCGCAGCCCCATCCTCAGCCCCCTCCACGAGGCTCCCCCTGCCAGATCCCACACAGATGCCTCTGGGATCTACTCTTCCAGCCCGTAAGACAGCAACCGGCAGAGAACTATTCATGATGGAAAAAACAAAACCACAAACCCAAACAAACCAAGAAAACTCCAAGAAAAGCCACTCACTGTCAATGAAAGATCTTCTTGGAATGTTCCCCCATCCTTCCTCCCTTGAAGCTATGACGTAGAGTGGGATTTCTTTTCACCCTTTTCCTGAAAATCAGGATCTCGGCGCAGAGTTTGAGCTTCACAGGGGATCACGTTCACTTACCCCTGCAAACATTCACACTTTAAAAAAAAAAAAAAATTGTTTCCCAGAAAGCGTTAAAATCTACCTGAACCCTCTGAGTTTTAGACTTTCTCTATTCCACATCATCAAAAGAAACCCCCAAGCCCTCCTGCTTCCCAGGGTGAACGCGATCACGCAGTTTTTCACGCTGGAGCTGTGAGCAGAGCAAAAACCGGGCAGGGGGCTGTGTGTTCCTTCCGCAGCGCTCGATATTAACATAGAGCCATCAGTAACCTGCCAGCGCCTGCCTCCGTCCTCTCAAGCCGCAAGTACGGTATCGAGTCAAGTAAAAGCAAAACCTCCTTTAAAATGACTTCTCATGGCAGAAGGACTTACAAAGAGCAACTTTTTGAAAGGTTATAGCCGCAGCATTGGTATTTTAGCTGCCAAGTTCTTTACACTCCTTGCTTTACATGACAACAGGGAAAAAAAGTCTTAAACGTAGAGCAGTTCCCCCGTCAGCAGGACGCTGGCACTATAATGCACAAATTAAAGCTCTGGCAATAACGAGCAGCAGAGATCGGAGACATAGCCACTGATGCCAATAAAAAAAAAAAAAAAAAAGGCACATTTAAAACCACCATAAAGACATAATTTTGCTGTGTTTTCACATGCAAATAATAAGCCAGGAAAGCAGCATCTCTGGCACCGAGAGCAAAGCAGGGTTCAAGGCGGGCTGAGCCGAGCGCAGGGCTGATAAAGGTGAGTTAGCGAGAAGCTCAGAGGTAGCAGGTAGGCCACCGCGCTCCGGGTCCGGAGCCGAGCCCTCGCTGCCCGGGGCTGCCCCGGAGCTCCAGCTCCAGCTCCACTCCTTGGGACAGGGGGCATGCCCTGCGGGACAGCCCTGGGGGGCACGAGAGCGGTGGCTCTGGGGGGGACGGTGGCCTCCCCGCTGTGCTGGGCTCAGTCAGGCTCTCGGACACAGGCTGAGACCCAAACCGGGGCTGACACCCAGACCCGTGCGCCCCCCGGGGCTGCCAGCACCTCTCCGCCTGCTCCCCAGCGCCGGAGTCCCCGTCACCACCCGGGGCTGGGGACAGAGGGGTTTGTCCTGTCCTCCAGAGAGCGTGCCCCCTGCTAAACCCCAGAGTTGTGACACCAGGAGATGTTTCCAACTGGACTTTTCCGTATCCATCCCCGCCTCTGGAGCGTGCTTTCCCCAGGAGCAGCCCAGAGCCGACACATGCAGCGATTCAGGGGCTGATAAATCCAAAATACAAGGCCAGTTATGAACCCAGCTCGCCCACCAGCCGAGGCCAGGGCAGGCCACGGGCCGCAGAGAGATTTAATGCCGGCAGCGTTGCTGCAGCCCCAACGCCCGGTGAAGGCAGCACCGAGCTCACAGCCCGTCCACGCTCTCCAGCCGGGGCCGAAGATGCGCTTCCATGGCAGCCTGCATGGACGCTGGAGCAGCCCGCAGAGATGCAGGAGTAGCTCACATGGATGCGGGAGCAGCCTGTAAGGATGCGGGAGTAGCCTGCATGGATACAGGAGCACTCCGCATGGATGTCGGAGCAGCCAGCATGGATGGGGAGCACTCTGCCTGGATGGGGGAGCACTCTGCCTGGATGCAGGAGCAGCCTGCATGAATGCAGGAGCAGCCTGCATGGATATGGCAGCACTGTGCGTGGATGCGGGAGCAGCCTGCATGGATATGGGAGCACTCTGCATGGATGCAGGAGCAGCCTGCGTGGTTACATGGGAGCACTCTGTGTGGATGCAGGAGCAGCCTGCATGGAGATGGGAGCACTCTGCGTGGATGCAGGAGCAGCCTGCATGGATATGGGAGCACTCTGTGTGGATGCAGGAGCAGCCTGCATGGATGTGGGAACGGCCCACACATGCTCACCGCAGGGCCCTTTCTTTTTAGAAAGGAGCCACTTCAAACCTGGCAGGGCTTTGGGTTACATGCTGCAAAATGCTTAACAACTCCTGCACAAGGGAAAAAGCTCACATTAACGTTGTGGCAAGAGCCAATGCGGCAGGAGCCCCGCAGGGATGCGGCAGCGGGTCGCGCGCGGCCGGGAGGAGGATTGAGGCGAGCGTGGTGCGGTACCCTGCCACCGAAAACAAACTCCAGCGAGAGGCGTGGGGTGCCACGTCCCGTCGCTGCCTCCGCAACACGCACGGGGTGTTTTGGCTGCAAACATCTCGTTTTGATTTCATCGGGCAGGAATGTTGTGAACTCCGGTTTAAAGAACAATTTATTTCTTGCAATTTCTTCTCCTGGTAGAAGCGGCTCGGCTTTCCAAGACTTGATTTTTTCCAAAATAAAATAAGAAGTTAACTGTTGAAAGGAAGTAACCCGCTGCCACATTTGTTTCCCTATTGCGGCGTTTCAGAACTTAGATTGGAAATGGAAAGGGGCACCTTTAAAACTTTAATATCATTTAAATGTTCCAGTCTCACTACTGCACCAGATCGTTCAGTAAAGTAGCTAATTAAAAAATGGCTGCTGTGATGACAGACTAGATTAATAGTTTTTGAAGAGCAGCCAGTGCACCAACTGCTCCTGTAGCCATGATGAAAGCTAATAATGTAGAAAATTCTGCCAATTCTTTTAATTCATGAATATTTAAGCCTGTGAAAAATCTGTCAGATTATAGCACTTTTCTGGTGATTTTCTGCTTAAGTACATTTATGGGCAAATGCCAGTTGCTCAAGAAACTTCAGTGGAATGTGGAGACTTTTTATTGTTTGCATCACCAGAGCCCTGTTCTCTCTCCTTGGGCTGTTTAACCCCTGCGGAGGCTGCGGGAGCCAGGGGAGCGGGGACAGGGGGGCACCCGGCCCCAGCCGCCCCCAGGGTGACGCTGTGTCCCGGCTGGGCACGGTCCCCGGGGCGCGGGAATGGGATGAAGCTTTGGGTTATGCACGAGGATGGGAAGAAACCTGCAGACAACTCTCATTTAGGGATGTCTTTACTGCAAGAAGGGAAAAAAAAAAAAAAAAAATTGTATTTCTTTATATAGGAGCAAAAGTTCTCCCGGCTGGGCTCTGCCCAAAGAGCAGGGGCCGGGGGAGCCGCGGGCTTTTGTGCTCTCCCCATTAGCCCGGTGTAATTAGACAAAACAGGGGCTGGCAGCGGGAGCGGCGGGTCCCGGCGAGGGGGTCGGTGCTGGCAGGCGGCCGCGGGCTCGGCTCCCAGCTGGCTCCAGCGAGCCCCAAAACAAGAGCCCGTCTGAAGCCACGAGTGGTTTATTGGCAGCAGATTCCCTGGCAGTTCCTCAGCACTCTCCGTGCTGGTGGGCTGCATTCTGCCGCGGTGCCAGGTGACTCATTTTACAGCTATTTAAAAAATAAAAATAAATACGCCTGGTGGAAACATAACCAGCCTCTCTGCTCCTCGAAGGGCTGGAGGCTGACGCTTCCCATCAGCACGTGGCGCGGTGAGCGCAGGGTTATCCTCGAGACCGCCGCAGAAGGGATGCTCTTTTCCACCATTTCTAGCATTTTTCCCCACCACACCTGCCCAGTTCGCGGTGCGGAACTGCAGACCTTGTTCTGCCAGCTGGAACTGGAGCAGAATAAAGTCAAGCAGCCAGCAACAGCGACAGGGCCCTTCTCCACTTCTCCTTTCCCATCCCAGGGAAGTTCACCTGGGATGTGATGGGACCCGGGCATCGCAGCGTGCCAGCGAGATGCGGCCACAGTTCGGTCCTTTTCTCTCCGTCCTGGATGCTGCCAGGGGAGGGGGGGCGGGTGGCAGGGCACGGGCAGCATGGCGGAGGGCAAGGTGGGGAGGGGGGCAGCAAAAAGGGCTGCAAAAAAATATACCTAAGAGACGCTCAGCTGTCCTTACGTGCCGCATGACCTCATTTCAGAATAATTCAGAATGTGAAACACAGAGCGACGTCGAAACAAAAATGAGGAAACTCCAGCAAAATTCAGAACGTGTTACCTAAAGCTGAGAATACGGTTTGTCATCCCAACCTGGCTGGCGCGAGGAAAGCCCGCCATGGCGTGCTGGGAGGGCTCGCGCTTCCAAACCTCCACGCCGCAGCTCCTCCGTGCTGCCGAATTACCTGAGCCCTTTAAAACGTTCCATAAAACACCGCTGCGTAATTAAGCGCTTACAGGATTTGCAGGCTCTTTGTTTCGCGGCGGGGAACGGCTCCTTTAGAGCTCTCGGAGTTTAGCGGGTCAGCCCAGCCCCATGGAGTCCAGCAACAACCGTCCAACCTGGGCAGTGGAAGCTGGCCGCCGCTCGGGCACCTCTCGCGAAGCTGCTCCCGGCTCCCTGTCCCGCAGCAGCCGGTAACGCTGCGCTCGCGGCAGCACCCCCCGGCACGCTCCGACTGGGAGCCACGCTGAAAATGGGCTTCATGGGCTCAGGGGGGACTCCCGACCTTCAGCGAGGGCTGGGGTTTCCGCTCGGCCGCCGTCGGGATGCGCACATCGGCAGCGGGATGGAGGCGAACCCGGAGCGCGGCAGAAAAGCCGAGACCCCCCCCTTCCACTCCTCGTCACAGACCTTCAGCCACTTACAATGTCACTTCGGCTGAGTAATAAGCAATTATGATTTAATTACTCCAATGCTCTTCAGCAGAATTTTCTGAATAATAATAGTCACTTTTATGGCACCTCATTTATCCTTCCTCCTCTTCATCTGGATTTATCCTGCACCGCAGGCGAGTCTCGGCACTGCCAGACCCGCCGGAGCCCGTCACCTTCCCCCCGGCTCCCAGCGCCCCTCTGTGCCCCTGCTCTTCCCACCGCCCCCTGTGTGCCCACCGCGGCGACGGCGGCTCCGCAGCCACACGCGCACCCGTCCTGCAGACTCGCGGCTGGGAGAGAACGCGACAAGTGCCGCTAATTCATAAATATTTAACACCCAAATCTGCTGCCTCCTGATAGCTTTTTTTTCCAGAGTTTCTATTCTAATACATATTCCACCCCCTTCCCCTCCCCACCGGCCCTCCTTGGGTTTTTTTTTTCCCTTCCTCTTTGCCGGGCACTAATCCAAGTGCTGAGATGACTGTTTCACTTCCCTGCTGTCATCAGTTGTTTTTATCTTATCTGGACCGTGGATGCCAGTCAGCAACCCGCTGCGGTCTTTCCAGTTGAGTCCTGACCTCCGCAATCAGCCTCAAGATGTCCTGTAACAAGCAGATACGGTTACTCAACTTGTCCATCAGCACTTCTGGAGGGGCGGGAGGTTGGGGGCGGGGGGGCGGACTGGAAAAAAAAAAAAAAAAAAAAAGAAAGAAAATCCCCGCAGAAGACAGAGCTGACAGCTTGGGCTGGGGAGCTGCCGGGAGCATGGCGGCTCAGTGCCGGGCAGGCTGCTCGGGGAAGCCGGGCTGGGAATTTCATGCCGAATGGGGTTCGTGGTGGTGCTGGTGCGGCACAAGCCCGGAGGGGTGCGGGGGTTCCCACAGGTGGGGATGCCGGTCCTGCTCTGGGACCTCTCGTCAGCAGGGCACGGCATGGCACGGCCTCCCAGCCGGGGCGAGGGGCACCGCAGGACAGACTTTAGAGTCTTGGGGAGACTGGGAGCAGCAGGAGGATGCTCTGCTGGGGCTGCACGGGGGGTCCCCGCCGCCCTCCAGCCTGCTCAAGCTGCCTCTGGCATGTCTGCCCTGGGATGGTCATAGAATCCTAGAATGGTTTGGGTGGGAAGGGACCTTAAAGGCCACCCAGTGGCACCCCCTGCCCTGGGCAGGGACACCTCCCACCAGCCCAGGCTGCTCCAAGCCCCGTCCAACCTGGCCTTGAACCCCTCCAGGGATGGGGCAGCCACAGCTTCTGTGGGCACACTTGCCCAGATCACCCTGGCCAGCCCTCAGCCTGCTGCCCCCAGCCTGCCTGCCCCTGGGGGTCATCTCCTCCACCGTGGCCCACTGTCAATCAGATCCCCCTTTTTCCTCCCAAAGTGCCACTTCATCCCTCCTTTGCTGTGCTTTGCATGCAGGGGCACCCATGGACTGGGTGCTGGGGAGGGGAGGAAAATTCATCTGGGAGAACGGAAGGACACAGCTGTTTCCCAACCTGCAAGACACCAGGAAGGTGCCACCTGGACCAGGGGGTTGGGAATGCCAGACCCCAGGCAGCACGGGGGGGGTCCAGCCTGAGCTCCACCGTCTGCTCAGAGGAATCAGAGAGCATCTCACGCTCTGCTGCTCTCAACCAGCAAAGGAGCAACGTGCAAAGAGCCACATACAGCAACAAGCAGCACCACCAGCACAGCCCCCTGCTCTCCAGCGCCTTTCCTCCTCACCACGCTGGGAACGTGCGTTCCCTACGTCATTTGTTGGGCGTTTCACACACTCAGAAAAACGTTGAGGTTTGGTGCTCCAGAGCGGGAACTTAGATTTGAGGACTAAAAGATTTGTTTTCTGGAGCTATCCTGTCTGGGCTCTCAGGGAAATTATGACTGTCCTTCTCGCTCGCCCAGACCGCCGGGACCGAGGCCGCTCTTGGCCAGAGGAGCCCCTTGGAGCGAGCCAGCCCTTTCCCCGCACGTCACTGGCAGCGGGGAGAGCGGCAGCAATGAGCTCGTCCCTCTGACCTAGAGCAGAGCTCCTGCAGGCAGCACGTCTCCAACCGCACCAGGACACGTTCTCTCTCGGGTCGGACGGGTGCAGGTTGGGCACCTCGCGGGGCCAGCCCTGAACCTGGCGTTGCAGGTGTGCCACAGGGACAGCACAGCGCGGGGACACTCGCTGGTCACAGGCTGAAACCACCACTAGCGGCGATGGTTCAGAGCAGGGGTTCCTTTCCCTGAGCACAAGGAGCGGAGGCAGCGCCGGACGATGCTCCCTCGCTCCCTGCGCGGCCTCGGCTGCCCCGGAGCTGGCGGCTGCATCCACCCATCGTCCTTCCCGATGGCCGCGTCCCCTTCCCCGCTCACCTCCAGCACCTCGTAGCGCCGATTCCCACAGTTAATTTACCAGTTTAATAATGGCATGGTGAAAAAGGGTGAAGCCAGGCTAGCGCTGAGCCAGCTCCACTTTATATACATATCACCCAGAGTAAAAATGTCATGTAAGATTTACTCAACATGCGTTTTATCAAAGTGCTCAAGCGCTGAAGTAAAAGGGCTTTTAGTTACAGCAGATTGAAGGGGGTGGCATGTGGGGAAGGAGGAGAGAACGGATGGATTTTAGCTCTGCCAGAAGCTCTTGTTGCTTTTGCATCAACATCTTTATTTTCGAAGGGAGGATCTAAGACCTTGTTGTGTATAAACAACTGAGACTAGAGTAACTCGAACGGTGAGGAACTGTAAAAGGTTATACTGAAAAATGCTATTAGCCTGCATGAAATAAGATTCTTCCTGGAAACATGACACTGAACATTTAAGGGAGGGGGAGGAATAGCTGTAAAATGGCTATAGAAAAGGGGTTACAAATTAAATATAATAAAAAGAATCCTTTTGAATGAGATCTTAATTTAACCTCAACATCATGACCACATATTTCAGGAAATTAATCCCTCGGCCTCCAATAAATCCAAAGTATAACACAACTACTTACGGTTCAGCAATGAGCCATTAGTATGGGCTACGGATCCTGCAAAACCGCCAGCCCCGTTATTTGGGAACGCGCTGAATTCCCCAGGTCTGACGCAGCTCGTCAGCGACCGGGGCTGCCCGAAGCACGGCCCACGCCGAATGCCTGCACCCCGCTCCCAGGGGTCTGCTGGATTTTGTGTCCCCCCCCCCCCCTACTTTCTCTGCCCCATCCCACCCCTCCCGGGCCCTGGTTCCCGAGCAAACACCGTGCTCCGTGTGTGCAGGAATAACCTGGGAGAGGCGTCGGGGAGGGGGTTCGGCCTGGCTCGGTGCGGGATGCCGGAGGAAAGCCCCGCGGGGGGTGGGGGGGGTGTGGATGCATTCAGGGCTGGGTTTGTGCCGCTTTCAAAACAAAATAACCGAGGCTAAAAGTGCAAGAGCAAACTTCCTCCGGAGCCTGCCCGAGCCCTCTCTGCTCCACCGCGCGCCTTGCCAGCTTGGCACCCGCTTCTCCTGCGTATGCCCCAAAATGAGGAAAGTAACTTCTAATGAGCCGAGAGTGTAACCTTGCTCTGAGAGCGAACATATGCCACCGCCGCCCCCTTGGCAAAGGCGCCTGGAGCCGGCTGCTGGCGCCCCAGGGAGAGCTCTTCCCATCCCGGCTGCAGGCGCTCCGGGGCTCTGGATAAGGAATATGTAGAGCAGGTGAAGCGCACCGGAGCTTTGCGAGCTTCTGAGGCCCCGCTAGCAGAGCCTGCCCCATCCCTGCTTCACGTCAGAAGCAGCTGGATTCCTCCTAGAGAGACGGCCCTGCAAACCGCTTGGGATCCTGTGGAGCGAGCGGCGATCCGGGTGGTAAAAGGCACCGTTACAAACAGGAGGCACCACGGGGTGACGTAACAGAGAGGGCAGGGGGACACAGGGAGCTGCAAAGCCCCCAGCACGGCACTGAACCCGCACCCTCTCCCCGGCTTTCCTTTCCAGACAGGAGAAAGCGGCAGACTGGGAGGAACGCGTCCATCCTGCCGGGCAGCCCCGCGCAGAGCCAGCCCGGGCTTGTTCAGGCTGGAAAATGCCTTTTTGACAGGGGAAAAAAAAAAGAAGTTCCCCATCTGAAAGCTTTTTTTGTCAACAGCGTACGTTTAGGGCAAAACCCCAACAATACATCCAAAAGCATCCCGGGAAGCGTTGCCACAGAAAAAAAAGGGCAAAAGTGCAATTTTTGCTGGGGAATCACAAACAGATGGGCAGGATCTGCCACCGCTCTGCACCCCAGCAAACCCCTTTCACCCGGAGCAGCCCGTCTCCGGGCTGGCTGACAGGAGCCGGGTGACCACCGCGCCGACCGCCTCCCAGCGGCAAGTTCCCTACGTGTAGGGTGGGATCCCCCGCTCCTGGCCACACCAGGGGTTTCCCACCTGCGGAAGCCGCCTGCCGCTGGCGAAGGGCGCGAGGTGGGAACGAGGGGTGCTCCGCTTTCTCATCAGCCGCCGAAGTTCTCATTTACTGCACAGCCCTGTTCCCAAATCGCCCGCGTGGTTCTCGCCGAGGCGGATGCTGTGGTTTTCTTGTCTGAAATAAATTGCGCAACAAGCGCAGCCCGGCGCTGAGGAGCATTAGCTAAAGCAAAGCAGCTCTAATAGTGCTGGTCCTGCACGTCCCGCTGGGAGACTTTCAACTGATGGAGTTACGAGAGATGAAATATTCAGTAGGATTAAGAATTTGGAGGAGGTGGAAATCAAAGTGAAAAAGAAAACAAGTAAAAACAGCTTAATCTAGCCTTCTAGCATTAATTGTCACTGGGATTCCGGCTAAAACAAACACAACAAAACGAGCTGCCAATTTGAAAGGGGAAGGAAGAGGGTGAAGACGATTCCCATCGCATCGAAAGCAACCTTTTTATCTCCGCAGCGCCGCCGACGGCTGCGGGCAGGGGCCAGGAGGCGGCGGGGACCCCCCCATCCCTCCTTGCCCTCGCCGCCCTCCCCGCGGCCGGCGGGATCCCTCCTTCCCCCCCGGGCAGCGGCGCCTTTAGTGAAGGTGCCACCACAAACGCCCCCCGTCCCCGCCGGGGCAGGACGCGGGGCAGCCCCCGCTGCTGGCTGGCGGGGGGAGCAGAGCCCCACACTTTGCCCCCCGCAGCCGGGGCTGCGGCGCAGGAGGGGCAGATGATGGCAGAGCCGGAGCCGAGTTATCCGACACTGCAATTTCAGCTGACAATTACATGGTAACCGACTTGCACACAAAGAGAGGCTCTGGAAGTATTCCCAGAATACAGAAGTCTGACAGTATCCACCCAATTTGTTGCAACAACAAAGAATACTGGAATATGTCCTCTCGTTTGGCAGAGGAGTATTTTATTTTTTTTAGTCTAGGTGGAGAAATTTAGCCTGCTATTTAAGGAGCATGTTGTGCCTTGAGAGTGACAAGCCAAGAGTCTCTCTAGAAAGCCAAACCCGAACACAAATTGCATCCTGCCGCCCAAGAAACTGAATTGCGCGGAGGAAAGGAATTAGCGGGGCCGCACCTGCTGCGAGGGGCTGCGCTTTGGGCCTTGGGGAGATGGAACTGGGGGTCTTTTAGAGCTCCCTTCCACAACCCCCTTCTCTGCGCCAGCTCCAGGAAAAACAACATCTCAGCAAGCACCTTCCTTTTTTTAAATGCCCTCTTCACAGCAAAGCCGGACCATTCGCAGGTGTCCGTGCCGCTGGAAGAGACCCAACGCGGCAGCCGAGGGAACCGGCCTGGTTTACCCTCCCGAGGTGCTCGGCGCCTCCCCAGGGCCCCCAGCAGCCGGGTTTCCAGGCTCCAGCTGGGGAACTGGGGGACCCACGACCTGGCCATTTGCTCTGCAAGCGTCGAGAAACCCGTGTCCAGCTCGCGCGGGGAGATGGAGAGCCAGGGCTGACGGCACGGCAGCAGCTGCGGGAATGCAGGAAGAACCGCTCATTAACTTTCTCGTGTTATCCTGGTACTTCTATACCAGAATCTTCTACTTAAAAGAAAAAGAAAAAAAAAAAAAAAAAACCAAACAAAACAACCCCCAAAATTCTAACAAGGGAGATTTTGTGTGCCAGACAACAGGCAGGCTACAAAATAAAGCATTTCAGGAAATCAACCCTGAAAAGTAAAACCAGCGGCCTTTGCAGGCTGCGTCAGGCACCTGGGGGAGAGAGGTTTTGGGAGGACCCAGGCTCAGCTCTCCGGGAATGGAGCCATTCCCAGGGTCTCCGTGTTCTCCCCATCCATGTGACAGCGGCTGAGGGACAGGACCAGGGCTGTGGCTGGGCAAGCAGCGCTCCAGCACCTGGGTTTCCTCCAATATAAGATAAACAAGGAGGAGTAAATACTTTATACCCCCAGCACAGACATCCCTAAGGAGAGTTCTCACTGTTACCAGCCCTGGCGCTGGCTGCGTGAGCAAAAGCTCAGCTCCGGGCACCCCCATGTCCCCAAGCCCCTCGGCCTCTTTCAAAGGTCTCTGGCAAAAGGTGAGTGGCACAGGCATTTCTTGGGATGGTTTGTTTTTTTTCTCTTGTGGCCTTACTTCTGGTGGAAATTAGTCAGCTTTCCAGAGCAGAAACCTCAAGCCATAGCCACATCTCTGAACCGGCTCGTCACTGCCACCATTCCACAAACCACTTCCTTCCAGGTTACTGGCAGCCGGTCCCAGCGTGCGATGAAGAGGCAGGAGCCCGGCGGGCAGCCAGGAGCTGTGCACCCCCAGCCCCGACCTTCTGGAGGTGGCAGCTGCGGCGAGGGGGGGTCTGCGAGAGGTGGGCGCAGGCGGGGAGGACGGAGCAGGGTGTCAGAGAGGTGCGAGGTTACGACGCCGCTGCCGGCAGACACAGAGAAGCCCCAACCCAAACCCACAGGACTGGGGGGCTGGAGCCCCTCTGCTGTGGGGACAGGCTGAGAGAGCTGGGGGGGTTCAGCCTGGAGAAGAGAAGGCTCCGGGGAGACCTTCCAGCCCCTGCCAGTCCCTAAAGGGGCTCCAGGAAAGCTGGGGAGGGACTCTGGAGCAGGGAGGGGAGCCGTGGGATGAGGGGGAAGGGTTTTACACTGCAAGAGGGGAGAGTGAGATGAGATCTGAGGCAGAAATTCTTGGCTGTGAGGGGGGTGAGCCCCTGGCCCAGGCTGCCCAGAGAAGCTGTGGCTGCCCCATCCCTGGAGGGGTTCAAGGCCAGGTTGGACGGGGCTTGGAGCAGCCTGGGCTGGTGGGAGGTGTCCCTGCCCAGGGCAGGGAGATGGAAGTAGGTGATTTTTAAGGTCCCTTCCAACCTGAACCATTCCATGATTCTATGACTTGTCTCACCAGGAGCTTGGTCACATCAGCCCTGGTCCAGCGCTGGGGTAACTGCAGATCCTGCAGCACAGCCCCACATCGAGGAAGCACCTTTCTTGGGGGGAAGTGGGCTTTTACGGCCCTGCAGATCCACCTGGGAAGTTTGGAGGAGCTCAGGGACAGCTGAGCCACCACAGGTGTCTGAGAGCAGCCCTGCCGCCTTCCCCTCCGTCTCACAGTACTGGAGATGCTGCCCCAGCGCGGGGACAGGCGGTGGCTTCGGGGCAGGCAGAGGCCGGCACCGACTGCATGGTCCGCAGTGGTTTCAGCATCGAGCTCCGAGCCAGAGCTGCTGACGTGAACCCAGCACCGCCACGCTCACGCTCCTCACTTCCCCCTGCGGAAACAAACCCGCGGCTCGCACAAACAGGATTTCGGGTGCGGGAGGTGTGGGTGAGTCCAGGGGGTGGCACGGCACTGGCAGCAGAGCCACAAGTCACGGCCGCCCCAGACACAGCCAGCAAGACACTCGCACTCAAAATTAGCGTTTCACAAGAACTGGCTGTGGACGGGAAAGTGCAGCACCTCGCCGTATCTGTCAGCGGGTGGTTTCACAAACTGCCGCTCCTGCCACCGCTCTCCTCCCTTCCCCTTCCTCCCCCCACCCCACGCTGCAAAACCTTCCCACCTGGCAAAGCCCAAACCCCAACCGCTCCGCCACGGACGCTTCCCAAAAGCTGGAGTTGGAAAATTTAGAGCAGAGAAAGGAAAAAGGGGAAGAACTTGAGGGACGCCTGGAGGAAACACAGAGCAGAGGGGCAGAAACCCTGCGGGTCTGTCCAGCTCGCTGCTGCAGAAATGGCACGGGGCTGAGGACGTGAACGACCCGCCATGAGCACGTCCCCGGAGCCGAGGTGAAAGTCACAGCAGCCAGGAGGAGGGACGCAGCACCGCAAAACCCTCCTCTGGGCATCACACGTGCCGGGGCGGTGCAGGGTTGCATCCTGAGCTGATGTAACAGTGCAGCAAAAGCCTGCGCCAGATGGGAGTGAAAGGAGAAAATTTCACCCTGTTAAACAACCGCCTTTCCCCGTCAGCCCCGTGCTGCCCCGGCACCGCAGGGACACGGGCAGAGCCTGCAGCCACCAGCCATCCCAGAGCAGCATCACCGGGAGCTCCTGTCCGGGACACGCGGGGCCGCAGGGCAGGATTTATCCCTGTCAACCCACGACAGGCAGGAGCAAGGGCCCAGTGGGACATGGGGCTGCTTCAGCACCCAGACGAGTTTCTCAAATTACTCAACAGAAACCAGCTTTATTCCAGCGAGCCCTCGAGCGGCCGCAGACCGGATCGCCTCCCACGCTCCTGGGGGAGCAGAACACCCTGTCCCTGTCCCCACGTCCTCCTGAGCTCGGCGTCCGGGGGCTGGCAGCAGAGGGGACAAGTGGGACCTGCTGCTCCTGCGTCGACATGGACCACTTGCACCCCACCTGCAGCCAGGGAGCGGGCGGCAGCGAGAGCATCGCTGCCCCACGGGGGTCGCTGCCAGCTGCCCGACCACAGAGATTTGTTTTCTTTAGAGAGGATCTCAGCTTGAAGGGGGGAAAAAAAGAAAAAATATATCCCCTCAAAAAAAAAACCAACAAAACAAAACAAAAAAAAAAAAAAACACAAAAACAAAAAAACCCAGAAAATAAAAAGAAACCATGGCCACATCCTGCCTCAAACTGTCGCTCATGATGTGTTATTTGCCGACGAGGCTGCACGGGGAGCGGCGCTGGGGGCGGGAGCTCTCCTCCACTTGCCAAGTAACACTTCAGCTATGACTCAATCGACTGAAGCCGCAAATCCATTTGCTTATGAGCACGAAACCACAGCAACCCGTGCTGCTTCTCAGGGCCACATGTGCCACCACCTGCCCGCCGCTTCGCCGCGCTGCGAGGTGCTGCCAGCCCGGCGGGACACGCTGCCACAACCCCCGTGAGCTGGCCCCGATGCTCCCCTGGGCTGAGACACCGTGCCCCATCGGGGGCTGAGCCCTCCCAGCACCAGGCTGCAGGGATGGGGCCACTGCACTGCCACAGGTGGGGAGGGGACAGTGGTGCTGGGTGCCACCTCCCCTTCCCGGGTGATTTGCCCCATGGCATCCCCGTTTTGCAGTCGGGGCTCCCCAGCCCACCCCCCCAGCAGCGCCGTGGAGTGACGTCTCTGGGGAGCATGGGCCGTGCCCCGGCGCTGGCAGCGGCTCAGGGATCGCACCTGCAGCGCGGAGCGGGGCCAGCCCGCGCCCCCGCAGCCCCCGCCGCAGGGAGGTGCTGCCACCCTCACAGGGCAGAGTTGGGCCCGTCGCCCTCGCTGCGGGGCGGAGGCAGGCACCGGGTAACTCTCCTGGTATGCAGCGTTTTGAAAGCCCGGTGCTTTTCCCCTGTGGGTTAAAAAACACTCGACGTGGGTGGCTTGTGACTCAGGAGCTGCGTTGCAGAGCGATACAGGTGCTGCTGGCGTGGAGAAATCCAGCAATTAAGCACTGGAAGAGGGAAAGAAAATCCCGAGCAATTAGAGGCTGCAACCACGAGCCATCTGGGACCCCGCAGGAGGTGCTGAGTGCCCTGGGAAGGGCACCGGGGGTCCCCCCTGACTTCCTCCATGAAACACTCCGTTTGCGATGGCAAACGGCCATGGCATCGCCTGGGCCCCCCCTCATCACCCGTCAGGTGATGCTGCGGGGGGGCAGCGGTGCGGGGGGCTGCCGGGGCATCGCAACGTGACCTCCCCGGGGCTGGTGACGGGGGAACAGCACCACGTCGCTGCCACCTCCAAACCACGCCTGCTGCAAACAGCTCTCCACCGCCGGCGGGTTTGGGGGCTTTGCCCCCAGCTCTCGCTCCCAGGAGACCTCCCTGCAGCCAGGCGGAGCAGGGCAGCCCTGGAGAGGGTCTGGGTGGCTTTGGGCACCACAGATAGCCCGGGTCCAAGCACCAGCACAGCAAAGCATCCCCTAATGAACACACAGTAGTTGTGGGAAAGGCTCAGAGACCACACGTGCACCATGCACCCTCCCTCCAGGCGGTGTGAGAAGGGAAAATAAACCCGGGCGCTGCTCAGTGACAGAGTGCCAAGTGCCCCCGCGCACCCCCGGGCACGCACCCGCTCCCTGCCCTCACCCGCTGCGGTGCAGCCCCCCCGAAAGCGGGCCCCGGGTTCACCCGACGCAGCATCTCCTCCCTGCAAGCCGGGGTTACGCTCTGCAGCGCAATTAGGAGGAGAAAAACAATTACGTGGTAGAAAAACATGCGAGAGAGACAGCGAAGCGTGTTTCTGGGGGGAGATGTTATCTGTGAAGCAAAATTGTACTCTCAGGAGCTTTGACAGGTTTGAATGTTTTACTGTGGCACGGCATCACCAGGAGAAAACCCACACTGCCAGGCAAAGCCACATCCCTGCGGCCAGATGCCGCCTCTCCCCACCTCCTGCTGCAAAACCAGTGCCCCCCAGCACGCTCACCCCCTGCCCCAGCTGCCTCCAGCTCACCCCCTGCCCCATCTCCTCTTTCTTGCTCACTCTCTGCCCCGTCGCCCGCTCGGCACCTTCCCCATCGCCTGCTCACCCCCTGTCCCCTCCCCTGGGACAAAACAAGGCTCAGCAATCGTAGGTTGCCGGTGGGGAGAGAGGATTTAGAGAACCGCACCAGGAACAAATGGCTGGAGAAGTCCCAGAGCCTGCCAGCGTCGTGGTCAAAATTCCCGCCGACGCAATGGGACCGAAGCCGTTTACCCAGCCGGGGCTGGTCCCTGCCCGCCCCATGTCCCTACACCCCTGCCCGCTCGAGCAAAGGCGAAGGGGGGACTCGGCTCAGCCGAGTTTATTCCTCAGCAGGGCCGTTTCCCGAACGGGTGCTTGTGTGCGCCCGAGGTGCCCGAGCAGCGCTGAGGAGGCTCAGCAGGAGCCGGCAGCGAGCTGGGGCCGGTGCCAGCACGGGGAGCTCCCCGCGCCCCAGCATCCCCCAAAGCCGGGCTCCTCACCCGCGCGGGCAGCCAGGACCGAGCTGCAAAACGAGACGCGAACAGCAGGAAGAGCCCAGCTAGCGGGGGACCGGGGCCTTGCTCACCATCCGTGCCTTAAATCAAGGCTGGCAGCCCCAGGGGTGGGCTCCTGCCCCGCGGCGATCGGCGGGTGCAGCGCAGGAGTCCCCCCCACAGCAGCGATAGCCCAGATCTCTCTGCGCAGACCAACAGCAAACAAACCCGTTTCAAGCAGGCCACCAGCACCTCCAGGGCAGGAATACTCACCACCCTTTTTTTTTTTTTTTTTAATCTTTTTTATTAAAGCAGCACTGCACGGCGGTTCTGGGAAGCGCCACGTGCACGTTAGCCCTGCTACGGGTTTAGCTCTCGGCTGCAGGTAACAACCTGTGCCCCGAGTTGGCTCAGCAGGAGCAGCACCCGCTTCAAAACCCCGGCTGCGCTGGCATCCAGCAGCAGCAGCACTGCCCCGAGGAGGAACGAGGAGCCTCTCCCCTCCCCTCCACCTCCCTTCCTCTGTGTTAACCTTTTTGGCTCCTTTATTAAAGCAACTGAACAGTTTAGACTTCCCCCCCCCCCCCCTTCCCCCGTCTCCTGTGTGGTTCTCGCTGTAATCTGCCTTGAATATTTGATGTGGAATCCCTTGCGAGAGCGAGAAGTGTTTTTATGGGCGCTGGAGGAAAACTCTTGCGAAGAAGAAGTGGTAATGAGTACCCCTGAGTATCCTCTCAGTTTCACAACTGCCTATGTTTAAAAATGAGCAGAAATTGGGCAAGCGGTTCTCATCTGGGAGCGGAGCAGCCTCTCGCTCCCAGCAATGCTCTGCCTTCCAGTAGCTCGGTACCGTGGAGCAACACTTGTTTATTCCAATTGAAGCTGACACCAGCAGCAGTCCAGACCAACCAGATGAGCTCATGTGTGTCCTGTTTTATTTCCAACTCAGATTAACAGCATCTCTTTAATTTCTAATGGCCCATTCTGGGATTTGCAGGCAGCGTTCAAACAACACGACGGGCTGTGTCTCCGCATGCCCCTGCGCTCGCGCATCCCCTCTGTGACCAACATCACGATTTTGCACAATGCAAGAGCTCTCATCCCAATTACATGGGATGAACTCGCAGGAAGCTTTTCATCACACACACGCACGCACATTTTTTTTTTTTTTCATATCCAGATCTCTGAATTTAACACAGCAGACACGATCCCTCTCCTTTTCAAAGGCGAAATATTCCCTTTCATTTCCAGACCCCTGTACATCATAACCCAGAGCAAACTCCGCGCAGAGCTGCACAGCGACGCTGTGGTTCGGCGTCAGAATAAATAGCTTGGAGAAGTCCTGGAGGTCTCTCTCCTCCTCTGGAAAGGAGTTTGCCCCCAAAGCTTGTGCCCGCGGGATGGGGAGCTGCTCCGCACGCAGTCGGACGAGAGCGGGGCTTGGGATGGGGAGCGAGGGCTCGGGGCCAGTGAAGCGCTATGGGTGCGTGTGCCTCCCCGCGCCTGCAGCACCCCCCGCACCCCGGCAGCCACGCAGCAGGCGTCTGATATCGGCATCCGAGAGAAAACATGCTCGCGGAGAGCAGCAGGCTCCCGCTTTCACCGGGAAGCCTGATGAAAACGGCCGAGCAGCGGATGCTTTTCAAGGCCATGGCTCCTTCACAAGGACAATCGCAAACCAGCCACAAAGTGGGAGCTGAGGCAAATCCGAGGGACAAACGAGGCCTGGCTGGTGTGCTGCCAAAGCCGTCTCCCTGCCCGGGCTGGCGGCAGGAAGAGCCGGAGCCGGGGCTCAGTGCGGGCACGGCTGGCTGGCCAAGCTCTGCGAGGAGCGGGGGTCCCATTCGGAGGCAGAGGGTTTGATTATTTTAGCGAGGCTTAACAAGTTGATTAGTGCAGCTTGGGCAGGGCCGGGGGGTCTCCCGCAGCTGCTGGGGCTTTGTCTCTGAACAGCCCGGGCAACTTCTCCTTCCTGTGCCGCCGGGGGGGCCATACACAACCCCTCACCCGTGCACAACCAGCAGCCCCCACCCGACAGTGGGATTATCTGCTCCTGGGCAGAGCAGGGCTGTCGCGGTGCAAGGGCTGTCTGCCGGCAAGTGGTGGGGGGGAGGAAGCCCCCGCAGAGCCCCGGGGGCTCACGCAGGGCGCCCGCAGCTTCCCAGCCCCTCTGCCACGGCACCCCAGCTCCTGCAGAGATGCCATGGGACCCAGGGTCAGGATTCGGCCCAGGAGGCTGCAGCACCTCATAGGCTTTTGTGCAAGAGCCCCTGAGCCACATCCCACCTCCAGCACCCTCTCTGCCCCCCGCTCGCCCCAGGAACCAGACCGAGCTGGGCTGGAAGGAGCCACGCCGAGGATGGCCCAGGCTCCCAGGTGAACCAGCACATCGCAGCAACATGGGAAACGGAGCTGGTCTCCCCCTGAGCTTATTCCCATCCCCACAGCGCCGTGCTGCAGCAGGATCAGAGAACACTATTAAAATAGTGTCATGTTACCTATCAATAATAAATGACCAGAATAAATTCACTGCTCTCTGCTTAATAACCCTACCGGATTTCCATTTAAATATCTGCAAAGAAATGGGTCCTTGTTCAATGAGCCTTTCAGATGAATGCAAGTGCTGCATTTGCAGAGACACAGCCCGGGAGAACCTGGCCCAACTTTTAATGGGAAAGTGCTTTTCCCCTGCCGCAGGACCAAGCTGCAGCAGAGGGAGGGAGAGAAGCTTGGGACAGGTTAAATAAATTCGGTATCAGCGATGCGCTCCTCTTTAGATGCAGCCTGAGCATCTGCACCCTCAACTCCCCATCAGGTATTTGCAGCTGGCAACCGCTGCGGATCCCTGGCTCCCTCGGCCAGCAGCACCATCAGGTTCCATGCTCAGGGACAGGACCAGGGTTACGGCTACAGAGATGCCACGGAACAACAGTGAAGCTGGTCCTGAGACACTCCCTGCCCACAAGAGGCTGTAGCAGAGCCCCCAGGCCAAAGCGTGAAATCAAGCCTCCAAACCCCGTTTGACCTGCCCAATGCAAGAGCAGCGATGCTGGGAGAGCACGGCCCATCCTGCTGCACACCAGTCCCTTTGCAACCTCACTGGGTCCCAAACCACACTGTCCTTGGGGATCTCTGCCCTTTCCCTGGCATGTTTTAGCTCAGATGGCTCTTGGCCTTTGTATTGAAGACACTACAGGCCCAAGGTGGCTGTGTGCTTCAGGTGGTGGCTCCTGGAGGGGGATGGAGCATGGTACCCCAGATGAGAGGTACGCCTCAGCTGCAGGAGGCGGCCTTACAGCCTAAGAAACCCCACTTTCCCACCACTGCAAAGTGGGACAAAACAAGCGGGCCAGCACCAAACCACCCTACTGCAGCAGGTCTTCGCCCTCCCGCAGGCTGGCAGCCCTTCCAACGGCACAACCCGTCCTACCCCTGCTGCCCCCGGCACACGGGGCAGTGGGGCAGGGCCAGCACAGTCCAGGGACCCCTGTGCAGACGGGGATGTGGCACGTGGGGGCCAGCACAGTCCAGGGACCCCTGTGCAGACGGGGATGTGGGTCCCAGAGATGCACAGCAATACCTTTGGAGCCACCCCACCAGGTTGAGCAGAGAGTAGCACTGAGCAGGCACAGGCTGGAGCATCCCATGGGACACGGCCAGGAGACGCGGCCCCTGGAGACCTCGCAAAGACCCTCACTTCCCGCAGGGAAGGCGTGTGCCCAGGTCAGCACAGCCTCTTTTGTTTCAGCGTTCACATAAAGCACATTCAAAAGGGAGAGCAAAAGGCAGAGGGGATCTGGGGCTACGAGGAGCTCGCCCAAGGAGCCGAGGAAGCGGCGCTGGTGCTTTGAACATGGGTATCACCCACAGAGCTAACCTCCTGCACGCCTGAACTGGTGGCTCAGCGGTGCGAGGGTGCAGCGCGGGAGCGTGCCAGGAGGCTCCTCACCCCCTGCCGGCGCCTGCCAGCCCCCTCTGGCTGCCCCAGCCCCCGGAGCGCCCTCGGCAGATCACCCAGAGCCTGCAGGACATGGAGCACATCAGGCTGAGATTAACCCCCGACAATCAAACGGGCTGGTTATTTGTGGCGCTGGCTTCTAGCTGATGGAAACCCAGATTTGGGAGCAACTTTCTCCCCTTGCTACATGCCCGAGCAATACAAGAGCATTGCGCTTTCCTCTAGGAGCCTTGTGGTAAGGGCGGAGGAGGAGTTTGACTCCCTGAGTGCTCCTCCTGGCATCCCATCTCCTGCTCTTCTGCAGCCCTCCGCTCTCCGCCTGCTTTGCTCTCCCCTTCCCTTCCCCACAGCCTCTGGGCGCCCGCGCAGGGAGCACAGAGGGTGGATGCTAACCGGGAGGGCTGCTGCGATGTCTGCCTGCCTCAGCAGCCCCCGGCACCTCATCTCAGCCCACCAGCCTTGCAGCGGGGCATATGCGGTCGCTGAGGGCAGCAAACGGGGGGACCGAGCCCGCGGGGCCAGCGAGCCGAGCTTTCCCCAGCCCCCCGGCGCCCGCCTCGCTGCACCCTCCGTGCAGACGAGCATGTCAGCGGGGCTGTTGCGTGCGTTTTATTTTGCTTTTTAAACATGTCAAAGCAGACCGTTTCCCTCCCGTTGCTCTCAGATGTGGTTGAATTGTTTTCGCCAAAACTTCCCAAATACAAAGTTTCAACCTAAAGCAGACATGGCCCACAGAAAGCTTTCCCCCCAAGCTAACTGCAAAGTTATAAGCAAACAAAACTGGATTTAATAATGGGAAATATTCATCATTCTTGTGCACAGGCCTCTGAAGTAAAACCACCCTCGTAGAAGACATCCTTCTCCAGTAAAGCAGAGTTTGTGCTGGATGCTCACTGCTGTTTGGACCAACGCACATGGAAAACCATGTTTATTTTCCCTTCGTGTGGGCACAACCTCACGGCAGCGTTCAGATCTCCTTTCTTTATAGTCTTAAAAATTACCGAGGAGCTGCTTTGTTGCAGCCTTTTTTCAAGAGGCCACCAAGCCAGGCCCCCCAAAAGCTTCCCAGCACAGCGAGGTCCTCAGGTCTACCAGCATTTAAAATCCCAGCCGTCAGTCCACGGGCACAGAAGGATCCTGTTCTATTTTCCAGTGAAAACCAGCAATGAGAGGAATAAAAGCCACTTAAAGCAGCTGCGGGCGGGCGGTGGGAGAGCGGTGCGCCGGGGCAGCATGGCCGCTGGGAGTCCTCGCCATCACACTCGTGCGAGGGACAGTCTCGGAGCCTGCGAACACGCGTGACCTCTGCGCAGAGCGTCCTACGCCTGCTCTCAGCATCGCCCCGCCGCCAGCCGAGGCGGCAGCGTGGAAGTCTCAAAGGCGGCGCAGGCAGAGAGCATCCCCGGCACAGCCAATTTGCCACCTCTCCATCACCGCTTCCACAGCGAGCGAAGTTTTAATTTGATGTGGTCCTTGACACCCCAGAGCTCTTTGTTCGTCAAATCTAGAAACTAATTAAACCTGACCGAGGAAGGATTCAGATTCTGTGTCTTTTTTTTTTTTTTTTTTTATTGGAAATCATGAGAGAAATACCATTGAACGCAAAAAATACAACACAGTCTCAACAGCAATGTAAACATCGCAAGGAAAGCTTCTCACGACACGGAGTCGTCAGACCTTTACTTAATGCTCATAATGAAATAGCTTTGGATTACACGGGCTCCTTAACGCACAGCTCCCACGAGAGCAGGGCGCAGTGCTGCGGCCCCGGCGGGCAGGATCAGGCAGCAACATGTGTTTGGAACGGGAGACTCCTGGGCTGGGGTTTGGGTTCTGCAGTAATTTGTTATGGGACATTGCGCAAGCTCCATCAGCCTGTTTTTTGTTTGTTTGGTTTTTTGGGTTTTTTTTCCAGAGGGGACATAAAGCATCCCCCGTTGCCGGTGCTCCGGGCAGGGCAGCCCAAGGTGGGCACGGGGAGATGCTTCCCAGCACCAGCACCCACCCCTCCCTGGACCCTCCATCCCACCCAGGCACAGCGGCGGGGGCTCATCTGGGGTTTCAGGGCTGGCGGTTTTCACCAGCGCATGAGGTTTATTGAGGGGTTTGGAAACAGGAGAAATAAGCAGGAAGCTAGAAGTCCACTTCAGTCAAGCGCAGCGTACAGACACATCTCTCCCGGGATGTGAGAAGGGAGGAAAACCAACAACACTCCACGTTTTTTCTCCCTCCCTCTCAACAGAGAGGGCCACAGCAAGCTGAAACAGCATGGAACACACCAGGTTCCTTCCAAATCTGGGACTGAAACAGCACTTTGCCTTGTCCTCATACAGCCCCCGCCGCTTCACCCCGCACCCTTGGCCACGGAGCAGCGAGACCCAGGTGAGCAACGGCCCCATCTGCCAGAGGCGACGCTGGGTGCAGGTCCTCACCCTCACGCAGACCCGGCTGGGGAGGGGACATCACAAGGTGCAAGGATCAGCTGTGATGGCACGTCCCTGCTGACTGTCCCAAAGAGCCAGCACTTGCCAAGAGCCCTTTGAAGAGACCCAGGCAGGTGACATCCCCGGGCTCATTTCAGTCCTAAACCAACGCAAGGGGTGAGAAGACCCCAGCCTGACACGGGGACAATCTCATACTGTTTCATCCGAGAGGCCGCCCGTGCCCAGGAGAGCAGGCACACGGGTGCCCAGGAGAGCAGGCACCCAGCTGCAGCAGGAGGAGGAGCAGGTCTCTGGCTGAGAAAGGACAGAAAACGCTGGAAGTTCTGGCTCGCAGACGCCGTTTGTCTCAGTCTTTCACAACCGCATCCGCCACAGGCTCCTGCTCTGCCATTTCAGGGACAGGTGCCTGGGGGAAGGTCGTGCTCCGTAACCTGCCATCAAGGTACCTCCCAAGCCGGGGAATTTATTATTCTCACTGACAAGCTGTGATCCCTTAAAGACGCTTCCCTGTATCCTTCCATCTTACCCAGTTCTTCTCCACCAGCCTGGGAGGTGCTTTGAGATGCTGCCTCTGGTTTAAATGGAGGATCACACAGAGCGGGGGAAAACGCAGCTATTTGGAAGTGACAAATCTCCCGTTTCCCCAGGAGCATCTGCAAAGCGCGAGCCTCCAAGCAAAGCTCCTCTGCCCAGAAAAGGAAGAGAAGGAGAAGAGCAACGCTTCAAAAATCAGAGCTTCCTTTACAGGGATTAAAAAGGAAAAAGATGCAAAACATCCCATAAATTCCCATCTCTCTGAGGCAGAGCCACAGAGGCGAGAGCGCGCAGTCGTCTGACAAGGGCAGCACAGTACGGCACAGTCCTCCGTGACCGTAACACCTTCTCCCTGAGGATCTGAGACCAATTCATTTCCCTACTGGAGACAGAGATCATTTGTCAGCTTTAAGAGGGACAACGTCGTGTCCCTGCTGTCAAGCCGCGGCAAAGGCGGACAGCTTCGTTTGAAAAGCAAGCATGGCTTCAGGTTTGCCGAAAGTGCTTGCCACGTCCTCGCGCCGGTGGGCAGCGATGGAGGCGTCGAGCCCCGTGGGGTCTGGGAGGCACCAGCAGCTCCCCCCCTGCCCCGTGCCGCAAGGAAGCGGCTGGGAGGCTTGGAAGGAGGTTGGAAGGTGGATGAAAGGGCTGAGGGGGGGGACACGAGGCGGTGGGGTGGGCTGGAGCACATCCATCATCCAGCTGGATACACCGCTCCTGCGCCGGCTCTAGGTAAGGGACAACGCAGTGACACCAAGGTCCTGGGGACGCTGCGGCCTCTGCTCCCTCGTTGTGTCAAGGGCAAATGCAGGGATGTGTGACACAGAGACAAGGCATCACCTGGCACTGCCAGAAGCTATTGACACAATTCCGATTCTTGGGCTGGGGGAGGCAGGAGGGCGGATCGCAGGCTCATCCCTGCTCCGAATTCATCTTGCACGCCAAGCGACCCGCTGCAGAGCAAGCCCCAGGCCACGTAACCCAGCAGCCCGTGGTAACGGCCTTCCCCACAGCAAAGTTATTCAGCTGGAGGACTGGGCCAATGTACACAAAGAAAGAAAATATTTGTAGAAATCAAGAAATGGAGCCTGTGAATAATGTATCAATCAACAACCTTTTCTTGTGGACTCAACAAGTACTATTCGAAGCGCTCACAACAAAGCGATTCATCTCTGATGTTATTGTTAAAATCCACGCCAATTTGTTTTTAAGGGATATCAATCAAGTGCTCTGATGAAGAGCATCAGGAATAAAGTCTTTAAAAAATTCATATGTCTTTCTAAAGAGTAAGCTGATTTATTACACTTTAAGCCTAAAATAAGAAAAATTAAAAAAAAAAAAAGTCAGAAGGCTTTCTGCATCTCCGCCGAAGCAGCTCCTGGAGCAGCAGTGGCTCGGAGCAGGGCTCCACGTCTGCCAGCGACAGGCTCGGTGGGGACGGAGTCAGCCGCAGGGCCCCGGGGACTACGCAGGTATCTGTAGGGCGAAAGCACAGCAGAGGCGGTGGGCATGAAGAACTCAATTAACCACCCATATGTACCCTGAGCGTCCATGGCTGGCGTTTAATTTAATTGCAGAGAGAGCAATAAACCTTCCTGGCCTCAAAACACATTCGTTCCGTTCTCGTCACAGCCAGCCTCGCCAGCCTGACCGCTGTGCATGTGAAAAACATGCAGGAAAACCAGCAAACCCCAGAGATGACCATCAGGGACGCCGCTCACCGGGAGACTCCTCCAAGGAGCTGGCACACGAGTGCCCTGACAGCCCCGGCAGCCTCCGGCTCCCAGCCTGTGCCCTGCAGGAGCTCCCCGTCGCTGGGCACCCGTCGGTGTAAGGTGTGGGAGGGAGAAAAGTGCCGGTTTGTGGTGGTCAAGAGCCCTCGGTAAGACTCACCCGCTCTGCCGACCGCCCAGGTCTCTGCTGCACCCTGCAGACCTCGTCCTCGCACCACCCGCAGCACCCACCCTCAGCAGAAAGGGGCTCGCCGGTGTCGAGATCCACCCAGTGCTGCGACCCATCAGCCAAGGAGCGGGAAATCACTGTGTCACCATCCCGGCTTTCGGTCCAGGCTGAAGACCGCTCATCAACATCAGAGAGAGCTTGTGATTGAAAGGCCAAATGATTTGGGAAGAACTGAGGTTAAGGCGATGCTAAGGTGACTTGCAGAGAGGACACCAATCCCTCTATTAAAGGTCTCCAACATATCTAGAACGAGCACCTCCACCCTGGAGAATGGGGCGGGACGCAGCCATACTCAGCACTGGGACCAGTTTGCAATGAAGAGGATCCTCCACCGTTCAGAGGACAGGAGCAGAAATGCACTGCGAGTGACGGCCCAGGCGTCAGGGGAACAGCAAAGAAAGGTCCCTGAGCAATAAAGCAGCCACTGCTACCACTTGTTTCCCAACACCACGTGCAGGACTACAAGATAAGACGGGATATTACTCACTCGTGAGCAAGGCTGAGACAGCTGAAGGGCTTCCCAGGTCCTACTCCGCAGCTTTGCCTGGGAAAAGACGGCAGGGGAGAAGCCAGCACCCTTCGTCACACTGTGCATCTCCAGGTCACTGACTGGCAAACTCAAAAACGCTCACACCCGACGAACGTGGCACTCGCCCCTCTTCGTGCATCCCTGGCAGGTCTCCGCGGCGCAGCCTGCGGCTCTGCAATGGGCAGACGGGGCCCGGCCGTGCTGCCCACACCGGTTCCCCTGCCCAAACCCCCACCAACACCAGCCCAGCCGGCAGCGAGGAGGGGGCCGGCAGAGGAGGAGAGCACTCTGTCACCCGTCCTGCTCCCCCCAAAAACCCCCAGGAGGCTTAACCGAGCACCTCCTTGCTGCATCTGCGGGGCAGGCGGTGATAAATGGCTTTGTGCCGGTGCCCAGGAGACTTTGTCTGCTGCCCAGCTGGTGTGGAGGGAGCGGGGATCGCCCCTAAGTGCACCCCGCGGAAGCGTGCGGCACAGTGCTGAGCACTGGCACAGCTCAGCACACCCTGACCTGGCACGGCACGACCAAGAACACCCAGACTCTGGGAGCCGGGCCCTCGAGAAGAAGGCGTTGCAGAAAGCCCTTTATTAACCTTGTCTATGATCCTCAAGGCATCTGACAGCAAAGCCGCTCGCCCGCCTGTGTGCGCGAGGGGACATCAGGGCAGCGGCTGCCGTTTCGGGCAGCCATCTCCATGGTTGTGCTCTTCCCTCCCCCCCGGCTCCCCCTCCCCGCACAGGCAGCACCAAATGCTAATGCGGATGCCAAAACCCCATAAAATGCACGCTGAATTCTGGGGAATTAGTAAATTTCCATTTCAATTCAAATACAAATTAAACTCAAAGTTGTCATCAAAGAAAAGAAGAAGATGAGGATCAAAGTGATGCAACACTCTGGGAAAGGAAAAGATTAAAGAAAGTAAATTGAACAAGATTTTAAAGAGATATTAAAAGGTGTTAATGCAAGCTAATGCAGCTAATGAAGAGAAAGGGAGGCTATTCAATTAACATTTGCAGCAAGGAGAGGAGAGCTTTCTACACCTCCGCTATAACATCAAAGGGTGGATGCTACCTCTTATTAAAAGGGAACATAGAATATTTAAAAGGCAGAATAGATTAAAATAGATTTCAGATAATTATGTCTACCTCCATAATGGCAACAGTTTATCATTATATTCCAAAAACAAATCTAATAATATGTGCCACATACTGCGGTTAGAAACATTCTTTGAAGTGCTTCAGAAAAGCAGCAATTAAACTAAAGTACAGACGGGTCTGTGGTTTCTCCGGGTAATGGGAAACTTGAAATGTCCAGCTGAAGCTGGGAACTTCGCCCTGCGCCCAAGCTCGCCCTCCCGGCCTCCCCCAGCCGAAACGCCGCGGGGAGGTGGTGGAGGCACCATCCCTGGAGGGATTTAAAAGCCGGGCAGACGCGGTGCTTAGAGATATGGTTTAGTGATGGCTTTTGTCAGAGTTGGGTTGATGGTGGGACTCCATGATCTGAAAGGTCCCTTCCAACCCCGGCAGTTCTATGATTCTACGAAGGGGAGGATGCTCGGCACAGGCAGCGCGAGCTGCGATGCCCCCCGCAGAGAGGAGGCTGGGCGAGCCCTGCTGCGTTATTAATAGGAGGTGACGGTCGCACGCGCTCGCAGGGCCCTTCAAGTGAAATTAAGAGCCGTGTGCTATAGCCAAAAGGAACCAACTGCTCGGCTTCAACCTTTGATCAGTGCACCCTGCTCTCCTCCCAGCACCCCGCGCTCGCCCGGCACTGTCACACCAACGCCGCCTCCTCCCTCCAAGCTTCACCGAAAGGAGACGGGGCGGGGAGAAAACCCCGGCGAAGGCAAACAGGCAGACAAAGCAGCCTGACAACCCACAAGAGCGAAATGACAAGCCAAAACCCTCCTCCTGATGGCCCCTCCAGGGTTTTGGTCCTGCTGGCAGCGAGGATGCACCGCAGGCCGGCGCACCGCAGCGCCTGCCAGCCCGCTCCAGCCCAGCGCTTCAACACGGCGGGGCTTTGTGTGCACGGGAGACGTTGTCTGTTGGGTTCCGAGCAATAATTAAAGATAATTTTAGTATTTGCAAACACCTCAAAACTAAACAATGAAGACCAAGAACAATACTATCTCCCCGGCCTGTGGCGGATGCTATACGGATTGATGTGTTTTTACCAAGAGGGATTTGCTTGCAGAGTTCTGTGCCACCACAGGGATTTTGTTGTCACAAAACAAGAACAGGAAAAGAAGTGGGAAACCTGTGTCTTGGGAAGAGCAGAGGGCCGCGATGCTCCCACCGCGTCGGGAAGCATCCAATCGCCCAGGGCACCGGCACAGCCGGGGCATGGCTGGAAAGCACGCGTGGGAAACACTGGTTTTCCGTGCGGGCAGCATTTGTTAGCTCCGAACTGGGATATCATTTAGAGGCTACAAGTGTGTTTCTGTGCAGAAGATGGGCCCTGAACAGCCCGAAGTGATGCCCATGATGAAGTCCCTTGTCCCCATGCCATTCCTCAGGGCCAGATCCCGTCTTGCCTTTCAGACAGCCCTACGCTGTCCCCCGGCAGCCCCCGCTGTCACCCGCCAGCCCGTCCCCCCAGCACACTCCCACACAGAGATGCTGCCATGGCAGAAGCAACCACCAAAGCTTTTTTTAAAGTTATTTTCTTTCTGGTTAAGGGGGAAAAACCAGACACTGCACTAACCCCGAGGCAAGATGTCTGAGAATGAGAATCGATGTATTTTTAATTTCCTCCCAAGAGGCTCAGCACTGTCCCTGGCTCCTGGGAGCCGGCGGGCTGCGGGCTCACATATCCCCAGGTGTGGAGAAGCCAAAACCACCTGAACCGGCCGGAACTTGGGTGTTTCAGGAGGCTCAGGCAAATCTGTCAACTGCTTCTGTGCCCGCTGGAGCCATTGCCCTGTGCCTGCAGAGACTCATGGCATTTTCTTAAATTTGGCCAGAAAGAAAAGCAGGCGGTGGGGAAGGGTCGCCTTTTGTTCTACTTTGGGATTGGGGTTTTTTTTTTTTTGCTTTATTTGATAGCAACGCATGTATCAAACTGGAGGTACTGTGAGCAAATGCCACCCAGAGCTGGTGGTTTAAAGATGCTGTGGCTGGAGTTCTGCCCTCACGCCGGATCCCTGGTAACGCCGGGCGGCGGTGGGGGAGCAGCCCCCCAGCACAGCGCCCGCACAAAGGCATTAAACACAAGGCAGCGAGACCCGGCACCGCAGCCACGAACCAGCTCGTGCTGGTGGACATTGGCACGGCTCGTCCTTCCCCGCTCCGAGCCCTGCCGCGGGCCTGCCGGAGGCACACGCAGCCCTCCATCCCATGGAGACCCCCTTCCCCCAGAGCATTTCTTCCCTCTCCCGTCCCTGAACATTTCCAGTTTATTGATCCTGCCGCCGAGATGATCTACTCTGCCAAAGTCTCTTTTGAGATTCTTTTTCCTGGTCCTGCAAGTTCTGGCTGACTTTGAGCTGCCTTCACCCGAGAGGGAGGAAGAAGAGGTGGAGGTGTGGTCCAGACTCAGTGGGAGCTGGGGACCTGCCCCTCACAGCGGGGACACCATGGAGCGGGCACAGACCACCACGCTCCCCCCACGGGAGGCAGCTCCTGCCTCTGCTCCTCCTCTCCCTCTCCTGCAAGGGGCAGCCCAGGGAGGCGGCCAAAGGGAAGGACCTTCCCAGCCCTCCCCATCCTCACGCCCAGGGAGTAAGGAATTGCTCCGGTGCTGCCATGACCCGGGGTGTCCCTGCCCATCCCACCCCATCCCTCGCCCTCCCCAGGGCAGCCCAGGTCCCGCTCCCGCACGTCGCAGCCCCTCAGCCATGGACACGTCCCATGCCCTTGTGCCACGGGAACGTGATGGGATTAGGAAACCTCACCACTAACACGCTCAGGTGAGAAATCCTCTTCAGCGTGTTTTATTTTTTCTGTTCCTTTCTCCCTGGAAATCGCCCCCAGGTCCGGCTGCAGCCCCGCGGGAGGGGGGTCTCACTGCTGCACAAGTGGGTGCTCCCGCGGATGGGGCTCTCCAGCAAAGCAAACCTTTACTTTGCAGTAATTGAGCGTTTCCTTGAAACGGAATTAGTGAAACCCACAGGTTTGGGGATGGGCCGCTCAGCCTGATGAGCGGAGGGAAGGCAGGATCTCTCCATCTAAGCAAGGGCCTATAAAACACACTGAATTAGCAGAGCTCATTATTTCAAGTGCCAGAGGATTTCGTTGAGATGCAGCAGCTTAATAGCATGGCATTAGCCTGGTGACCCGCTCACCTCCGCCGCAGGAGTGTTCAATCCACTCCTTCTCCGCCATTGGGAGCAGCCCGAGCGCGTCTGGTTAATGACACACCTGAGGACGGCCCCGCCACCCCTCGCCACCCAGCACACCATCCCCACAGCCCCCCCAAACCCCCAGCACAGAAAACCTGCTCCCCCCTGTTTGGAGAAAACCCAGGGTTTGGGGACTCTTTCACAGGCAAATGTCAGCTCGGATTAAACATTTAGATTTTCCCATGGGAGATGTCTAAACAAAACATTAACATTTTGACTTAAAATGTCATTTCACTCTGGTTCTTCAATTAAAAACAAAATGACATTTCAAGTCAAAACATCGATTCGAAACTGATTTTTTTTTTTTGTTTTACTTCAGAAACAAAAATTATATTTCAAGTGAGAGAGACAAGAGAAAGGCTTGTTCAGGAGCGCTGCTTTCTCCTAAGTTAGCTGAGCAAACTCCCCAGGAAACCCAAATTCTGTGAACAACCGGATTGAAGGATGTTTTTTTCTGTTGAAAAAAATGTTCTGCCAGGAAGATGCTGGTTCCCGAGCTGATGCCCATCATCCTGCGAGGATGAAGGGAAGCCCAGGACGCCACCGGAGGGGGTTGTCCCCAGGTGGGTCAGGCGAAGCTCTGCACCCCCCTCCTTGCAAGGGCTGTGCTGCAGGGAGCAGGGCATCGCGCGCCCGAAGGATGCCTCACCCGCGGTCCCCTGCGCCACCCGCCCCCACAGCATCACCCGCCTGCGCCCATTTTCATCCTCGAGCCGCCGGAGAGGGCGGGCAGCCCTGGCTCCTGGCCGAGCCCTTCGCTTGGCACTTAACACCGTGATCACAGGCAGATTTTTCTTCCTCCAGTAGAAACAGAGTCGAGCAATTTACTGGAGGAATTTAACACGCTTTCCTCGCCTGTTTTGTTCTCTATATATAAAATATTATTTTATGCGCTACAAAAATACTTTGAAACCAATTTATCCTTAGGCGTTACAAGACCTTTTTCTTCCAGCTGCAAAAACATCTCGGAGCAGGTTCGGCTTCTCCCCCGAGAGGGCCGTGGCATCGCTGCGCGGTACCTCGTGGCAAATATATAAAGCAAGAGGAAGATTGCAGGCTGCGGTACAGCGTCAGAGGGAGTATCCTTTGCTGTAATTTAAATACCGAATAAGCAGTTACCAGAACAAGTAACTATACGTTAGAACCCGGTGAAATGTTCACAATAAACTTGAACCCATACAAAATACTCTCGGTTTTGGCCCTGGGTCCAGACTCCAGTCTCAGGTTATATCTGTCGCGGGGTGCACAGGGGTCAGTTTGTGAGCGAACTCAGCCTACTGGGTTTATTGTTGGATGAAAATCGTGAGAAATCCCACACTGCAGTGTTTTCACATGAAATTCAGTCACTGCAACTAAGTGTACCCAGAGGTTTGGGCTTGCCAGAACGCGGCGGGGCCACAGTCGAGGTCCTGCTCCTCGCTGCCGCGCTGGCCGGGCTCCCCTCTGCGGGGCGAGAACTGGCACCAACACACAGCTCAGGGCAAGGGTGGGAAATGAGCGGGGTGGAAGGATGGACTTCGGGAGCGCCTCTGGCTCTTGCTGGGCCACGGTTTCGGCTTCTCTAGAGCTTTAGGATGAAAGGACGCATCGATGCATAGAGACATGAGGTTGTACCACACGACCTGAAAATCCTCAGTGCTTCCAGAGAGGCGACCACGCACACACGAGTCATGGGAACGAGCCTGCCGGGCAGGGAGAACGCACAGGTACGGAACAGGCTGCTCTCGCTATTCCCAACACAATGCGCGCGGGGCAGGGGAAGCCCACGGGGCTCCTGCCGCAGCCCGACGGCAGGCATCAAACCAACGAGGGCAGTGCCGGGCAGGACCTGCAGAGATGCTCTGTAGGGAACGCCAAGGAGAAGACCACGTGCGGAACTTGGTGCTCTGAGCAGAGGCACCCATCCCCACGCGCAGCGCCAGCAGCCCCGGAATCACGGAATTTTTCAGAGTTGGAAGGGATCTCTGGAGATCATCCAGTCCCACTCCCCTGCTGAAGCAGGATTGCCCAGAGCACATCACTCAGGGCTGCAGCCAGGTGGGTCTTGAAAGTCTCCAGAGAAGGGACTCCACAGCCTCCCTGGGCAGCCTGTGCCAGTGCTCCGTCACCCTCACCGTAAAGAAGTTTTTCCTCATATTTGATGGGAACTTCCTGTGTTCCAGCTTGTGCCCGTTACCCCTCGTCCTGCTACTGGGAACCACTGAAAAGAGTCTGGCTCCATCCTCCTTAAACCCACCCTTTAGACACTTGTAAACATTAATAAGGTCCCCCCTCAGCCTTCTCTTCTCCAGGCTAAAGAGTCCCAGCTCTCTCCGCCTTTCCTCATAAGGGAGATGCTCCAGTCCCTCCAGCCCCGAGCGGAGGGTCTCAGCCGGGCACGGGCTGGGGCCAGGGCTCCCCTGAGCCCCGCACAGCGGGACGCAGCCAGCCCCTCTGGCCTCGATTGTAGAGAACTGCTTCGTGCAAAGGGTGAGCTTTTCAAGCAGGAGGCTGAAGGCATCTCAGGCCGGTACGTCCAGCCTCTGGCTGCCCCGGGGGCATGTTGCGACCTGTGGTTGGTAAGAAGGTTCCCACCACCTTCTGCTCTCCCAGAGGCTGCCCCAGATGGCTGCTCGGGCCCTCACGGATCTTACTGGACTGAGGTCCCTGGATGTGACAACTGAGGAACACCTCGCCTGCGCATGCCGAGATGGGGGCAGACACAAGCTATTCAACACATGGGAGACTCAGATGTGCTGGGAACAGCAGGCAACGGACACCTGGGTGCCTGGGGACCCTGCTGGCAGAAACACAGGTGCCAACCAGCCTTTATGGCCCTCTGGGGTGAGATCGCATATAAACGAGGACTTACATTTCAGATCTGGATGCTCACAGGAATAGTGAGGCAGTATTTAGGTGCCCAAGTCATTTTGAAATGGAGCGTACGTGGCTCCAAACAAGATCAGAGCTCTGCTGTGGGTACACACAGACGTGTTTTTGCTCCAAGAAGATTACTTATAAGGCAAGGCTGGCAAAAGAGTAGAAAAAGTGGCCTAGGGTTGTGGAGAAACTTGCTCGAGGCCACACCAAACCAGTGCCAGAGCAGAGAATGGCATCCAGGCCTCCAGCTCCCACCCCAGGCCCTCGACAACCAAACCACATCCAACGGCTTCCCGAAGGTGCAGCCAAACCAAACCACAGACTTGGGCAGCGCTCGCGTCTCGGTTTGTCTGAAGCGAACGAAAAAGATGGTGAAAATAAAATCCATCCTTTCCCTTCGGTCCTTCCCAAACCTTTCTGCCAAGGAGATACACCAGCAAAGCCGAGCCCAGAAGAAGGGAGCCTGGGCTCAAGCAGGCAGCACTCTGCCACGCTCCAGGCGCTGCCTCCGACGCCTTTGGAGGCTGACGGCACCCACTGCCCTGCTTCCCCATGAGACCTTCTGCACCGATCCAACGCAGCCCACGTTCCCGCACCCCCGGCCATCGGCAGGGCAGGCTGCCTGCTTGCGACGGCAGCTCTTGGAGCCTGGAGCTCGTGGCGCTGCAGACGGGGCTGGGGAGGCCGCCGAAGGACAGCACTGCTGATGGCTTCACCGGCATCTCCTCCACCGCTCGTCTCCACCACCACGGGCGCTGGCAGCGAGGAGCGGTGCAGGTTTCCTGCCGTTACACGGTGTTCCTTCCCCCGTGCAGCGAAAGAACTGTCACTTTGCTCTAATTAGCCAATTAGGTCCCTAATTAGCTGATGTAATTACTCTGAGGAAGTGATTTCATTTAAGAAAAACCTTACTCCCGAAAGCAGACGGAGCCAGCCCGTCATCAGCGGGAAGGGCAGGTGGCTGCTGCCACCAGCGCGGGGACGGGGACAGGGACGGGGACGGAGCCCAGGCTGCGGCGGAACAAACACAGCGTCATCCCCGCAGCCGGAGCCGAGTCAGCGCCGGGCGCGCTGCGAACCCACAGTGATAGCTTCCCATCAACAATTTGTTCTTCAGAAAGAGATCAGATAATCTAATCAGCGCGGCTCCATCTGTTGAAAGGATGAGGGGGGTGGGGGGGGCAAAAAAAAATAATACTGCTTATTTACATTTTTCCCCTTTCTTGATGTAACTTCTAGATCTAATCAGCACCAAGCTGTGCTTTAATTGGAAATATATAGCAGACGTGCATTTCCCCACAGCTCCTTTGTTTCTTCAGCACAAAAAATTGTCAGTCAAGTGGACGAGGTGGCACCCAGTGTCCTCCTACCTGGCCTGGGACGGGTCCTTCCGCTCCTGAGGGCAGCTGGGGCCACCCCAAGGGCAGCCGAGTCGCCACACGGCTCCTTCCTGCGCCCTCAGAAGCCAGAAGATGGAGGTGAGACGCTGGAAGGGACTGGGGCAGTTGAGTAACTAGCGGGCTTGCACCGTGCCGTTCAGCAGGAGCTCTGGAGGAGATGGCATCGCTGTGACTTTGAAGCCTCAGATGAGCCCCGCGTTTTGACTTGGCGTCTGCGCGCCCCATGGCAGGCGAAGGAGCCCCAGAGCGAAGCAGCCTCCCCAGAAGAAGAAAAGCTATTTCTGTGCGACGCCGGGAATAGCTGCTCTCCTCCCAATGTGACTCGACAAGCACAGTATCTTCCCCAGCCCTCCAGCAGCTTTAGCTGTAAAAGTCTATGCAGATATTGTGACCTTTTAAGAAGGCAGAGATCTGTGAGGTTTAAATAGCACGCCACGGAGACTCCCGGGCAGAGCCTCTGCCAGACAACTCATCTCCAAAGCACTCGCAGAAACAATTTCCAGGTCAGCAGAGATGAAGGGAGAGGAGTGACCCTCCAGGAGAGAGGCCGGGGCGCGGGGATGAGCCAGGGGCGCCACAACCGTGGGCAGATGGTCCTGGTGGTGCTGCCGCCTGGAAGCAGCGTGGGGAAGAGCCTGAATCCAGGTTGTCGGGTGTCACACAAATGGGCACAAGATAATGTGCCACCGACAGTTTTGAGCTGCAAATTAGCAGCCAAAAGCTGTTAAGTGCTTGAATTCATGCACGGTAATCGGAAAGGGAGGGGGGACAGGGCTGAGACACCCAGTCTGCTCCCCAAAGCTGCACGTTACGAGAGTATAACGCACCCACGTATGAAGTCAGGTCATCAGAGGACATAGATGTTTGCACTCCTCCTCTCCCACAGCCCTGCTGGTGGCTAAGCTTGAAAAATCCCCAAGATGGGCAAATGCTAACACTCTAAACTGCGGTTTATGTCACCTAGAGCATTCTGCAAAGTCTCAGTGATCTGCAAATAATTAAAAGAGAAAGCAATCAATCTTGTTGTTCAAAACAGCGATTAGCCTGGGAGAACCCGGCATTGTAATTCCGTAAGCACCCAGGGGGAAGATGCCGCATGCATAATGATAGCTGCTAGTCCTCACAAGTTCAAGGACCACAGGGTGTTCTCCGGTTGTGATGGGAATTTCCGATTCGTCTCCGAGGCTGTGTCATCCTGTGTTTCACAAGCGCTTTGCCGAAGGAACAGAGAAACAGCTTTGCTGCTTGTCAGGCGCAGCCCGGCCCGGCTGCCACGAGTACGAGCACACTCGCCTTTTCCAAGGGCATGACCCAGCTGCCATGCAGCGGCTGAGATGCAGGAGGGGCGGCAGCCAGAGCATCGCCAGGCCTCCAGACGGGCAACTGCTGAAAGCTGCCCGTGTGTGCAGTGGGACAGCTCTGGGGAGAGGTCGGGAGGGAGGAGGTTGCGCCTGGACAGGGGTGACGGCAGTGGAAGTCCTGCCCCTCTTCAGAGGAGCGTGCAGATGGAGTGCCTTGGTCACCCGGGGGGCCGAGACAAGCACCCATCCCGTGGGTCCCACCTGCCAGACCGCCCTCCCGCAGGGCTTGCGGGATATTCAGGGGTTGCGGATTAAAGCCGCGTCCTGCCTTTGCCCCCCACGCAGGACCGAAGCGAAGCCTGCAGAGCCGCACCAGCGCGGCCGAGGGCAGAACCCAGCCCCCAGCACCCACTCCATGCCGTGCGGGGGCTGGTTGGGCAGCCTTCCTCCGCCCTCAGCCACTGCTCAGCACCTCACCGCGTGGCGGAAAGCCCAGCAGCGCCACGCACAAACACAACTCTACTTCTCCCCGACTACTCCGGGCGAAAAAGAGAAAGAAAAACCCCTCCACAAGCAGGAGAGACCAGCATACGCACATATGTAGGTCTGTGTAGCACTTCCTACCCACCTTCTGTTGTGCATTGGGATGTCAGACTTTGCATCTGTGGCTAAAGCAACCCACAGTGATTCAGAAGTGATTGCACAGCATTTTGTATGGGGTTAGGTGGAGATTTCTGTTTTGTGTATCATTACGGCAAGCAGCAGCGGTTTCTCAGGCTCGGCTCTAGCCTCACCACAAGGCGAAGAGGAAATTGCAATTATTTGTTGATGGTTTTTCACAGCCCTCATCCAAGCACGACGCACACGCAGCTCCCCCGAACCCATCACCCGGCGGCCTATAGACTTCCCAAAAGCCACCCACAGCAGCTCGTTGTCTCTGCGCCACCCCTCCTCACTTCACCACCTACCTGCCTCTCTCCAGCACAAGGAAACAGCCCTGCCAAGCCAATTCCCAGGGCGGCTCTGGGAAGACTTGGCTCGGAAAAAAAGTAATATTTCAAAACCAAACATTAAACCAAAAAAAAAAAAAGGGAAAAATGCAGAAAACTTTCCCCTCAGCCCCCCCCCCGACCCCAGAGCTACCGTGACAGTCAGGAGGCACCAGCCTGGAGAAAGGAGGACTTCCCAGAGGAGATGAAGTTTTCTCTGCCCAGAGCCAAGCTCCACAGAAGTCATAAGGAATTTCCATGAGCTTTTCTGGAGCGGACACCAGGCTTTTCGGCTGTCCCCAGCACACCAATGTGCCGCCCCGGGAACAGGGCACTAGGTGCTATAGGAATACCTGGATAACAGCATTGACCTTGGAACCAGGTCTCACGCTTTCATGTCCCTGTGGGGACTTTCCTCACATACTGGAGCATTTGCTGCTGCCAGAGTGTCCCTGGTAGGGCAGGAAACACGGACAGAGCACAGCACAGGCAGGGCTCTCTTTGACATGATAGTCTCCCCACGACGGGTTCCTTCCTTCTGCTCCACATGGGAACAATAAGAGATCTTTATCCAGAAGAAATTTTACCTCCTGAACGTCAAGGTACCAGACCTGGATCAGATAAGGGTTTTGGCACGCTGATGCTCAACGCAGCCCACCCGGCCTCTAGAAGGACCCGCTGGTTGTTCCCAGCCAGCCCCGAAGGTAACACAAGCAGAGGACTGACAGAGCTGACTGTTTCACGCAGGCAAGCCATGAACACCTGAGTTTTTGCTGGAGCACGGCGCTTGCCGCTGAAACCCCCACGTGCACGGGGTGTTAACACAGACCCCGCACGGGATGCAGGAAACAGCTCTACAGCAGCACAGCTCCCAGTTAGCCGGGACTCTGAGTCAGCTCAAGCTCCACCACGAAGCTGTGGCCCAGCCCCGGAGCCACTGGGTCCTCTTCGCCCTGACAGTCCCTGGATGGGCCCAAGGGTCCGGCTGCGGAGGCGGGGGGCAGGCGTTGGCTCTCGGATGGCTGCCTCCGGGGAGCAGCGCTAACCTCTGCCCAGGCACTTCCCAACCGCTCCCAGCCAGGGCGGGCACCCGCTGCCCTGCATGAAACGCAAGAAGGGATTTGCATGTGTGGCTGAAACTTGTGGGAGCGGTGCTGGTATTTCGCACCAGGCGATGAGAGGGGCCGGCCAAGCAAGAAGGGCTCAGTTGCAATTAGGAAGACGATTTTCTGTAATGTTTTTGTTGGGAGGGTTTCACATGCCAATGGTCTCCAGAGGCAGAATTCATGCCTGTGAGGTTTTGCTTCTCAGCCCATCCCTTTGTGTGATACTTAGCTTAAGCTGTATCTGAAAGAATCAGTCTCTCTTATTATCAAAGCCACAAGCCATCTGGTTCCACTTTCCTGGGGAAAGGGAATGAGTGGAAATCTGGTTTCACTTGGGTTTTCCTTCCCTGGGTTATGGTTTGCTCTATGTTTAATGTTGTTACTGCAATATGATATTTGGGCAGTGGGTGGCCTGTTTCCCCCATTTGAAACTAATTTACAGCTTTGTCTGGCAAAATTGTTGCTTCCAATCAATTAGCACTGACACAGAAATTAAACCATCCTGGGGTCCCGACACATAAGGAAGCAGGTCCTCATTTGTTGGAAGAAATTCGCTATTCAGTGGGGAATCTGGTGGCTCACCCTTCCTCTGTGCCAGGCTGGATTTTTATTTTTAAAGATCCAGACTGCATTTTTAAAAGAGATTTAATAGGCAAGATTGAGATCCATCATGGATGCTATTTTTGTTTTACAGCCACGACCCTGTTAAAGAGATGGACAAACAAGCCAAAAATAGAACATTAATAAATAAAGCTTGAATCCATCAAAACATGCACTGCCGCCGCAATCATCTCTGAAATCTTCTCTGAAAACACAACAGAGAGTTCCCCAGCACCTTCCCCTCCACCCTTTCCTACCCGCCTGCTCGAAGGACCAGGTCCCTGCCCATCAGACACCACTAGTGTTTCAGTTTCTTTCCGATGGCTTCAGCTTGGAGCGAGCCATGGATGGTACAATGGGATTCACCATCCAGAACTCCCCTGGGACTGCAATCTTCCTCCCCTTCTTCTAACCTATTTTAGAAATAAATCCCCAGCAACGCAGGTGATACGAGGGGTGGAGACCACTTCATGTCAGAAGTGCTGAGCCAGAGCCCAAGCTTGTCCAAAGACCACCCGTGGAAAGCTCTGCTGGCTTCAAAGGCAGCAATCGCAGCCACAGAGAGTTTTGGCTCTAGAAACCGAGAGTGTAGAGTCCAGGAGAACAAAGGCTGCCCTGAGACAGAGGCAAGGCTCCATGGCATGCCTGGCAGCGAGGGGATTTGGGTTCAGAGTTGGGAAGCAACATGACTCAGTGCAGCGATGCCACCCTTCAGCCCTCCTGCTAACAGCGTCTGGTCTGACCCGCAGTCGGAAATCCCCTACAGGGTGCACCCAGCACTGGATACCAACAACAAGCGTCAATCCAAAGCAGGATTCCAAACCTCCATGCAGCTCTAGACCCAGGAGCTGAGCGTGAAGACTGAGCACCCGAGCCAGTGCTGAGCGCCTGCAAGCCTGGGACCTTCATCGGTGTGCTCTTCACCGCCGGGCAGGGGGTACAGCCCGAGGTCCTGGGTTACACGCGTTACAGAACCAGGTTGAGATTAGCGTTGGCAGAGGACAGGTGACCCTGCACAGGCTCGCCTCCTCACACCGCTTCCACAAGTACTATGGCCCTCTCGGCTTTGCCTCCCCTCCTGCACATGGTCCAAGGGCTCCTTGAACAATCCCATCCCAATTCGAGGCAGACTATGCATCTGGTAATTACAGAGAGCTGATATTTAGAGCCAGGTCAGGAGCTCAGGTCCCAGTCAGGCACATCTCTGCTCAAAGCTGATGCCGTCCAAGCAAAGGAGAGCCACCCAGGCCTGCTCTCAGCCCGGCCTGTGCCGCTGCGACAAGGACAGCATGGCAGCCACCTCCGTGCGGGGGAGCGGCACACCATGCAGGAGTCCAGGGAAACCAGCGTCTCCCTGCCTTCACTGTGGAATGGCAGGAGCTGCTCCAGACCGTGCAGCCAGGGCAGCCTTTCTGCTGCAGCTGGGAGAGGGCACCAGCCACCACTTGCTGCAGCCCTTTCCAGGGGCAATATGCACAGTCGGGGCACTGGGTGGAGGAAAATTTGGCCCCAAGTGCTTGGCTGAACTCCAGCCTTGACTGGAGCCCTTTGCTCTTCCGAACCCCCCGCCTTCCCCGCGTGCAGGCCAGCACATGAGCCCGTGCGCTGCTGCTGCTTTGGGCTGCTGCCATATGGCGCTAGCGCTGCGCAGCCAGCTCCTGCAAGAGCTCGGCAGCAGCACCTCTCCCCCAGCCCCAGCAGCTGCTAGGAACTGGAGTTTCTAAACCTTCCTTGAGCGTTGGGACCCTCAGCAGCGCTGCAGGAGCACGGATTGTTTAGAACAAGCAAACAAAACGCAAAAAAAAAAAAAAAAAAAAAAAAAAAAGTAAAATCTAACCTCTCTCCCAACAGGAAGAAAAATATTTTTTAAAGTCTCGAAGTTTTTACAGCTGGTGAGAGAGAGGACCGGGGAAGGCTGGAGGGCAGTCCTGGCCAGCAGATTCTAGCCAGAGTGAGAGCATGGGAGAATACTGAACCAGATAGGAAGAAAGGAGATGAAGAAGCTGAGATAAAAACGAGATAGCTGACAGTCTGGTGCCCATGCAGAAGGGCACCGGAGCCTCGCAGCTGAAGATGCACCAGCTATAGCTGGGAAAATTCCCTGGCTTTGAAGACCAGGTCTTCCTGGAGACAAACAGCTCTAATCCACACTCCTGAGTAATTCTCTCTTTGGCAACACATCATACCAGCATTGATTCAAACCTCAGGGCAGCTGTACTGGCTTTAATCTAGGTTTTATTTTTGTAAACTACAGTTTCAAGGAGAATGCTCACAAAGTGGATCTGGGGATGGGTGGCAGGGAGCGGAGCCAGAATCACTGATGTCTGCAGTGGAAACACTTGAGCTTCTTCAAGTACAGGGACCAAATGTGAAAAGCTTTGATCCTAAAAAAGCTAACAGCCCTGTCAGAGAGAAAAGGGGTCAACCTCTTCCACTTTTGCTAGGGCAGCTCCCTCTGCTGTCTTTGCTCACCAGCTGTTACCCGAAGCCGCAGGTCAGTTCCAGATGGGCTCACAGCAGTGTTTCATCAACATGTGGTCATTAGTCTCCTCTGTAAAGTTATCACCTATGAAGAAACTAGTCTCCACAGAAACCAAACTTGAAAAGGAAAATGCCATCCATGCTACCCCATTCGGCAACCAGCTGGATTGTCCACAGAAAATAAATTATGTCCACAGGCAAAGCCAGATAGGAGTCAGTCCCTGTCTCTAACTAACATCCCTTTCACACGTGGCCTGCTCCCAGTGAGAGTTCGGCAGAGGAATCGGCACGGTGGACACGTAGGGCATGGCAGGAGCACTGCCAACAAGCGTGCTTTGACTAAGAAAGCCAAGTCCACAGAGGCTGGTTGGGCGCTACCCACGACCAGTTCACCCAGTGCCACATACAGCAGCCATTTGGTCCCAGCTTCCCCCAAGGATGCTGCTCCCGGACATCAGGAGGAAGAGGCCCTGGTCTCGGGGGACGCGGCAGGAGGCTACACCTCCTTCAGAAGAGGAAGATGCATCCCAACTCTGTACAATCAATGCTTCCCTGAGAAATTGTGCTCAGCTGAGCAGGTCCAGCTGGTTCCAGCATGAACAAAGCTCTTACGCCAGGCTTGTGGGGAAGCAGACATCCCCCGCAGCAAGAGGGACCAGGGATTTCTTGTATTAGAACCTGTAGTTGACCCCCAATTCTTACCAACTACAGGCGCTTTTAACAGGGGAAACAAACAGTCGATCTGACATCTTTGGAAATTAAGAGATCAAGTATTTCAGCCTTGTGATAGTTCTGAACCATGGCAGATATACTGCTGCTCTCCAGACATCCTTGTTTTCTCAATGAAAGAATAATTCAATAGCTTGCCTGACTATCCTTAGCTGTTTTTTTTTTTTTTTTTTTTTAAACTGTATTAAATGCTCTCAGATTGAGAGATGAATGAAAGCATCTTCAAGGATATTCAGAGCCAGGGGAGATGCTCACGGAACAGCTAAAACACCGGAGAGGATGGATAAGCGAGCTGGCACGCAACCTCTGGCACACAAGGCTAAGCGCGGATGAGCATCTCCTCTAGATATTCTTCTTCACAGGGCACTTACAGAGCAAACCTTGCTGCTTTCCTTGCACCCATCAGCTTTCACTGCACAAACAGGGTCCAGGACCAGACCTAACTGGTGCTAGAAGAGACACAATGCAGAAGAATGATGAAGCTATGAAGATTTTTATTTTTTTATAAAAAAAAAGGGGGGGGGACCTTTTCCACATCTTAGTTCTGTTTTTAATGCTTCTCCTGCTTCAAGGTAATATTCTCCACCACCTAAAGCAGCAGGTTTTATATCAGCTTTCCCTGAATTTCAGAGCACTCTTGGCACAGATTCCCCCCCAATCTCCACCTACTTCCCAGGTGTTACCTTGCTGTTACCCCTGTGCACAGCATTCCCCAGGAGCAGCGTTTGGGCAGAAGGCCGGCAGCAGCGACCAGCCTGCTCTTGTCCGCGTCTCTGGCACCATCTGCAGGTTGTGATGCCACCCACAGCTCCTGCACCCCCCTCCCCAAAGGGATGGGCAAAGGGGGCACGGGAAGCAGAAGGATCTTCAAAATCCTGTGTTTAAGCACAGAAGAACAGCACACGGCTGCGAACTCACAGCCCGGCCAGCCCAGAAGAATGCTGCAATACGCCATGTAATAGTCTCTCCTATTAACGTGAGAATCACCCCACTGAGTTCATCCAGGGAAGCAAAAGACAACTAATAAGAGTATCTATGAAAAGGGCAGCGTGATGCTGAGGTGTCAGCAGAGAGCTCCCTCATCACTAGCCAGTCCCAGTTTCTATTACATTCGATGTTTCACAAATCCCTAGTGTGTTTATCCTCCCAAGCCCCTGGAGAGACGCAGCAGTGTTTTTATCATCAGCACGCAGACAGAAACCTGCAGCAGAGAGATCTGGGGTCCAAACCAGCGAGTCCAAAACACCAAGCATTCTCTCCCAGCTTCCCGCACAGAAGTCCTTTGCGATGGGAGAAGCAGGACTGCCTACGCAGATCTGTCAGCATGGGGTAAGTAAATATTTCAGAGCCGGTGAGCTTAAGATGACTTCTAGGGACTGTAGATGCGGCCCCACGTGCTCTGGGGCACATGGCCAGCTCTCACTAGGGTTCAGGAGAAGGGCTCACAGGCCAAAGCAAGCCCATGACAATATTTATAAGCCAGGTCTGAAAGATGCCTCAATGAGGTTCAACCAGCACCAGGAGGAAAGAACGTACCAGCTTCCAAAGCCTGAATTCCCCAAATCAAGTCCAGTATGCTTCCCCCGGCCCCACACCCCCCAGTACTGCTCTCTTTCCTCCTGCCCAACCTGCAAGTGAAGCGGCCAAGTACTCACACGCTGCCGCTTCACTTGCACCATCGCCTGTCGCAGGCCCTGCTGACAAGCCACTTCCCAGCAGCTATCAGGTTTTGGCTGGAGCCAGGGCAGTTTGTTTCTCATTCTTTGGAGAAGGAAACAGCGGTGATAGTTACAGGGGAGGAATTGCGGCGAAAAGCAACCGCTGGCAGGGGGGTGAAGAATTCCGGAGGTGGGAGGTGTGCTCGGAGGGGTGCAGCAAGGCTGGTCTGACGCAGGGCACCCGGCTCCTCACCCACCTTGCCCAAGCAGCCCCACGGCCGAAGGATTCCCACCCGGGGGGGAAGCCCGGCTCCCCAGGCTCGGGGCCAAACCCACCGGGGAAGGCAGGTTTTCCACAGCGTCGGTCCAAGCTGCCAGAGCACTTGGGTGGGAGCGGGCCAGGGGAATTCTTCACCTTGCTCTTTGGCACGGCGGAGGCTGCCTTATCTACCAGCTCCACGGCGGTTAAACAGCACCTCCCATAAGGCAAAAACAAACAAGCAGACATGCTTCTGAAGAGCTTTTGGCTCCGATTTTATCGTGGAATGTGCTGAAGGTTTAACATTTCTAGTTCTGCTTTTCTGAACACCTGTAAGTGTTTCCTCAAGTATCTACTCAGCATAGCTTAGCACTGAGGAAATTCCGTATCTGGGACCTGCACCAAGCCACCCTGCTCAGCCGGCCCCGGTCCCCATCACACCAATTAGCTCTAGCAGCATTTCAGTCATTCTGATGCTGGATACCAGCCTTAGAAGAGGCAGAGCCCAATCATGGGAATAGAAAAAGCCTTCATTCCACAGACTTTATCACCTAAGAGATTTCAAACGTAACATTCCCAGCACAATGAGAAGTGCCGCAGGATTGCCATATTTCCTTCCTGAAGATTTTGCAAAATCTACCTTTTTTTTTCCTGCAGCAAAATCAAAGCCAGACTCAGCATCAAATGATTAAAGGTTAACTAAGACTTCAAACAAGTATCATACGATGGGTCATTCTCCTAAGAATTATGGAACATAAACTAGGCTTCGGTTTTAATATCTGCATTTAATTATGGCCATGTCTGAAGGCGATGAGCAGAAAAAGACAAGCTTTGTTACAGATGTGCAATTCACTCTGGAACCTCTTCGGAAAGAAAAATATTGCTGCACCTGTTAGGTGCAAAATGCTAATCATGTCTCAGCACTACAGGGAAAGCATCCCGAGTTTAGGGTGAAATGAAATTGGAATTATTTTAAAACAAGCAGAAGATTCCACTAAAATAGACTGCCTTTTTATTCTATGGGAAACAAGGTCCACTGGCTCAGGATGTGAGAACGCAAACGCAAAACAGGCTAGAAGGAAACTTTGTAAAGCGTGCTGCGCTGCACTTGGGTTTCTCCTCGAGAAACTTGGCCTCTAGAAAACACCAGCAACTACGAGAGCAAAGAGCAACACACCCCGCACTGGAAACCAGCGTCTGCTCCCAGGCACGTCTTTTCACACTTCTCTCCATCCCTCACTGAAGCCTAATCACAGCAGCCTTTTAATTAAAAGAGGTGGCTCAATGCACCTTTTTCCTATTGATCTGGAGTCAACAAGAAACCATAAACCAAGAAATTAAAATAATAATTTATAGCCTTTGGCCTGGCTGCCTGCTAGCTCTGTTTGCCATATTGTACACAATGGTTTCCTGCCTCTGCCAGTACATAAACTTGATACAAGAGCTCCAAAAAGGGAAAAAAAAAAAAAAAGAGCCAAACCCCACACACACAACCCTATAAGGCTTCCTCTAGAAAGCAGCTCTGAGGATGGTTTTCAGCTCACCCTTTGTCTGATCTGGGGCCAATCCTTGGTTCCAATCATAACAGAAAACAGAGAAGATGAAAGGCCAAACTCCGTTTCTTTCCAGCTTGAGCCAGGTGTACAGCTGGCACCAGCAGCCTCCGATGGTAACATGTTCCAGTGAAGACATGTTAAAGCAATAAAAAGAAAATGAGTAACATGTGGCTAAAAACATCTATTCATTTCACTTATTTTCTATAAATGAATTTTCCCAGGGCAGTGTTTTGGGGTTTCTTTTTAACAGCGTTCGGTTCCATAGGCATCACAGGGGTTCCAAGACAGTGCGATCCCTCCGAGAGGCTGGAAACGCCAGCAAGCATGTCTCTCATAAACTAATAGCCTATTATTTACAGTTGTGAGTGGCTCAAATAGCTGATTTAAAACCTTCAAATGACAAAAATTCCTCTGAGGCAAGATGCCAAAGTTGAGCAAACAATTTGTACGGTATGTTAAGTGTAGGGGGAAGCCATAGAGCTTGTAATGAAGCCACGTCTGGTGTTTCCAATCAGAGGCAGGCAGGACTAAATGCGTTATGGCAAGCTACTGAGTGAAACAACAAACTGCGGGGGGGTGGGCGGAAGAAGGGGGAAGCAAGGTTGGATTAAAATATTATTTTCCGTAGCTTGTTGAACAACATGACGTAGTTATTCCTTGGTACGGAGAGGATGGGTGCTTGCAAAGAGCACGGAGCCATCTGCTGCTCATCAGATTCCAAAGCAGATCACAGAATCCGGGTGCTTTGGTTATTTAAAAAAAAAAAAAAAGGGGGGGGGGATAAAAAAGCACTTTTATTTCTGTTGCCCAGCCTATATAGCAAAACCCACAAGTGACAGCATGAGAAGAAGTACTGAGGTCAGGGCAGCCCCCATGTGAGACTCCAGAGCAAGTTTCACAGACCAGTGGATGTGATGGGGATAGACGGGAAAGCGGAGCAGAGCCACGCTGAGCTTCCCCCCAGCAGGGCTGGGTTTAGGTGTGCTGATCCGACGAAGGACAGCAGGGAGTCTCAGCTGTATTTCCAGAAGGCACCTGAGGTCATACTCCATGGAACTACTTACCTTTGATGGAAAAGGCAGCATGAAGAACCTGTAACAGAGGGGGGAGCAGGGAGCAGGCATTACGGTGGCTGTACCAGAGTGCTGCTAGCATCACAGATCAGTCTGGGGATCAAGAGGAGTTAACAGAGCAGGTTGGCTGGTGCATGCTCAAGACACCGAGGAGATGGTGTCGAGTCCCTGCCAGCGCCCAGGGAGAACAAAGTTTCACAAGTCTGGAAGAGCCTCAGCACCCAAAGAGCACCGTTCAGAAGCAGTGAGAACGCAGAACAGCGTCTACGCCGAAGGACAACATTGGCGTGAGGCCAAGACAGGTACAACGCTGGCCATGGACCAGCTCAGGCCACAGGTGACGAGCACCAGCGCCATGCAAGCAGCAAGGCTTAGTGGAACAAGCTCTTCCCGAGAGCAGCTGACAAGGGCACCCGACCTGCTGCTGCTGCAAGGGAGATGGTCACGTTGCCAGGCGTGCCAAAATCCAAGCCCCAGCGGAGCCTGCACGGGCTCCTCGCATGCTGGCAAAGGTGCCAGGGACTGCTTTTGCAAAGTGCCTCTCTCCTAAGCTCTCCCCATGCAGAGTTACCCACATGAGGCGTTCAAATGAAAACTGCACACAGAAGAGGCTTAATCAGAGCAGTACGGAGTTTATTGGACAGAACTGGAGCCGCGAGATCCTCCCAGCAGCATTTCCAGGGTTTGTGGGAGTCCAAATCCCAGTCCTGGGGAGCGTGTCACAGCATGCGCAATTCAGCTGCTAAGTACGTCCAAACCTTAAAAACCATGAGTAAGGCGCAAGCACAAGGTTTCTCAGAGGGCTGAGCAGCTCCGCGGCTGCCAACTCAGTGCACGACTACCCTCATTTTCCAATGCAATTCAATCCTATCAGGATAGGGCAAGCTACCTTTAAATTAGAATTAATTGCAATGTCTTCCCCTACGCATAAGTATTCAGAAGTCCTTCTTTCCCTAAATTGCTTGTTCATGGAAATTCTTGTTTTAAGATAGATTTTAGAATTAGTTATTTCTTTTAAAAGAACACCTCTCCCACTTACTCTCCACCTCTTTCTCTTCATGCCACGCAACATTTCCATAGCAAACACGGGGAAGCTTTGAAGTAGTGCCCACACAAACACTCAGAGGAGAAATGTCTCTTCACAATACCTTTTGACCAGCTGTACAGAACCTGCCACGCAGCAGGCATTTTTCCTCCTACATAAATGCCTCTGCCTAACAGCATTCATCTCCTATTCATTCATCCTAGATGCTGGTAAAAGTCAGGATACCTGCCACCTTGTTATTTGTCTGATATTCATATTAGGCAGTGCTTACAGCACTTGAAACCACCTGGCTCTTTTCAGAAGCCTTTAAGCAAGGAAACCACCCGCGCAGCCAGGCCTTCGCTCCCCTGAGCTTCCCGTGACCCGCAATTAATGAACAGAATTTTTTATTTTTTTTTTTTTCTTTCCACTTCCACAAACAGTATTAACATACAAGATTGTTTTGATGGCCCAGCAGTTTGGGGTATTCCCATGAGATTCCGGGCTCAGTCGCCGCGGAGGGCAGCAGCCCAGGCAGCAGACATCCGCCAGTCTGAGCGTCAAGCTGGGGCAGGGGAGGCGGAGGAGCTGCAGCCCCGCGGACGAGCTGCAGCTGAGCCGCATCCAGGCCAGCACAGGGAGCGGTGCGGGGCAGGGTGCTGCGCACTCAACACCCAGCAGTTCCCTGGCATCGAGCCTCAGGGGGTTCCACATTCAGCCACACATCAAACACTGGCCCACCTAAGAATTTAAAGCCGTCTTACTGTCCATCTCCAGACTATTTGTGGTGTTCATTTTTTCTTCTCCTATCCCCCTAGAGCACATTCCCGGGATTTCGGAGCAGTCACATATGTATTTTTTCCTGATAAGGCAAGCCAGCTGACATAGGTAACGTTACACCTTCTTGTAGCTCAAGGAAAGTCCATCCGCAGCATTTTGAACCTCTCCTGAGCATCTCTATTTCAACAGAGACACAAGAGCATCTCATGCCGGAGACGGGAATACACCAGACAAGCACATTCCTGGGTAAGTGTTTTGTATTAAGGTAGAGCCAGAATCCTCTCGCCAGCGTTCCCTCCCCCGTAACACTTGTTATACAGTTCATGACTTGCCGTATCAGCGCAGACTGAACACTGTCAATTAGGAAAGTCAGCTGGCACAAAAAACCTCGGAGCCACAGGGCAGAACATCATCTCTGCCAGAGCCTACAGGCAGAAGCTCTGTAAGTACATTGCAATTAAACGCATTTGAAACTAACAGGGGAAAGTATGCACCCTTCAGAGACAAATCTGATAGGAACCTTGACATGACAAGTAAGATGCCTTCTCTCCCCTAACAGCCCAGCAGCCGCTTGCCAAAATAGCAGTTTTGCTAGTCAGGGTCTACAGCCCCTTCTGGTTCTTTACCTTGCCTAGAAAACCGTACAGCCTTCCCTCTCCCTGCCCAGCCCCCAGCTGCCCCAGAGAGGATGCTGAGAAGCCATCTGAGCTGCCGCCAGCATAAGAAAGTCTCATCTGAATAACCATGTGGCCAAACCCAGACCTGCACAGGAGAAAACTCATCTCCAAATCGCACCCAGCCTCAAGAAGAAAACAGGAATAAAAACAGCTCGTAACAGAACACAGAGGAACCATACTGGAGTCCCTCTTAAACGTTTTAATCACTTTGCAGCTGCGAGGTATCCGATACAGGATGAAAACATGCCATAAGCATGTAGACCAGAAGTGCTGATCCAGTATAAACACCCAGAGCCAGTTTAAACACATTCCTGAAGCGTTGGCACATCAACTTTGTCCTGGCAGGCTCTGTGCCAGATCAGGTAACCTCTGTCCTCAGCCTGGCTTTATCTGATTGCAGAGGAGAGGTTATGCCAGAGCAGGTACCATCTGTTATCCCGCAGCTGGCACAAAAACCACGGAGCCAGCACGAGCTCGGGACTGCCTGTTCTAGCTCGTCTGACAAATATGATGACAGGATCACGCTTGAGGTAGACAAATTTGTCCTGCCAGGTGATCTGATGGCACACAGGCACGCTGTTAATGATCACTAACCCACAGTCGGAAACACTTGGAACACAGCCCACGGTGCAAAGCTATTGCTGTGAGTTCTGCCTAATCCCAGGAGACACCACTAACCAGCGCGTACATCACCGGACCTCTCTGCTACAGACCACGGAGGGTAAGAGCGTGGGTGGGTTTCAAAGGTAGGAAGACAAAGCAGAGCAGAGCAGGCTGCCCTGACCAGAATGACGCTCCTCCCAGGGGCTTCCTTTCCTTCCAGGCTAGCAAAGGGACAACTGCCACAAGTGGCTCTGAAGAGACTTTTCCTCGCTTGCTCTCGGCCCAGCGCAGGACCACGCACCCCACGCACCGCAGCAGCCAGCGCTGGCTGCCCCCAGAACTCAGGTCCTGGGGTACAGCAAAGCCTTTTGCGAGGGAGTAATTGCAATGTCCGTACCACTGTGGCTGTCCGAGCAGGCTGGCACAGATTAAAAACAAACATCTAAACAGACACCCACATCACAGGTGGGTTTTTTGTTTCATTGTTGCCTTTTTTTTTTTTTTTTGTAAGGTCAATTCAATTAGAATGAATAAAAATACTCTTAAAAACCCCAGCAGATAGTCAGTGTCAGTGCTTTCAAAGGCACAAGAGCACTTTAGAAGCAGATTGGTTTATTTGTTCCATGTAATTTACTTTAAAATGTGTCCCTGGATTCCCCATCAATTGCATTTGAGATACTGCAAAGGTGACCTGGGAAGTTTTTAAATCACACGCTCTATCAAATGCCACAGGCAAGGCCTCGGCCAGCCAGAGTTCGGTGTGTGGATTAGGGCATGGGGGCTGTGCTGCTCTGTGGGGTGGGGGGGGGTTAAATAATCCCACTCCGGCTTTCCAAGGTCACATTTCTGGCAAGGACAACAGCGAAGGTCTGCAGCCGGCCTTGACTGTTTGAGATTCAGAGGAAGCATCTATTAGGTGGAACAAGACCGACACGTGCAATCTGAAGCTGGTGATCTATTGAAGCACCGATAGTTTTAAAGCTCTACCATCACCCTTCCTTTATCCCCAAAGTCCTTAGCTCTAGAACAGGTCAAGAGAGTAAGTAGATTAAATACTCTTCTAACACTTGTGGATAAATTAATACTCAGCTGCAGATCTCCCGTGCAATGTCACATCTCCGTGCTCTCCCGCAGCCCTCTGGCCTGGGGCGCTGTAACATCCCCCGTCCGGGGCTTGTGGGCAGCACACTGCGCCCCGCTGCAGGACTGGGCCATGGCACATGGAAAAGCTGTCACTGATGTCCCAATGCAGCCCTTTCACACCCCCTGAAGAAGACCTTTCCCCAACAGCACCTCCCATAGCAATTACAAACTCAGACCTGAAGAAATGAGAAGGTGAAAGCTCTTTTGTTCTGCTGCAAATAGAAAGCTCTTTCAGCCCTCCTGAAGTCTCAGCCCTCCTGGGAAGGGCCAGCCCCCGCACTGCCGGGACGCTGCCACCAGCTCCTGCGGTCACCCTGCTCTTGCCCCTTGCGGGCAGGCGGGCAACCTGTCCCCGCGCCAGCAAAGTGGGAACGGGGCAGTGAAACACGGTAGGTCCCCGCAGCAAGTCCGCATCCTTCCACTTGGGGCAAATCTTTAAACAGAGCGCAGCCAAGTGTTTCTCCCCTCCAAGAGGGTCCTTAAGGAAGGTGAGCGATTGTCTGTCCTTCCCATCAGCAAGGAGTGGGTACATGGAGGAACCAGGGAATCTCATGAGCCCTCTCCTGTGCTCATGGGAATTGTACCATCATCCCTCAGCTCTTTTCATACCCTTATTCAGAACAGAGGAAAATAGCAGAAGACTGCCAGGATTCTTCAAAGCTGCCCAAATTAATATATTTTTGTACCTCCCTCACCCTCCCCAGGAAAATCTGAAACCCTAGGAGAATGTGGTTACCCTTTTTCCAGACCCTGCTCTCCCCTCCGCCCTAACCTCCTGCAAGTCTTTGGTTTTTACCAAAAAACTCCCTCTTATCAGTGTGTCACTACTTCAATGGCCCCTGATTTTACAGCAGGATGCGAGAGACTTCACTGCCCGAGGCTGGGAGGAGACTGCTGGAATAGGGTTACCATATCTCTGCCTCAGATTTCTCGTACAAAAACATGCATGAACACCAGAGGTCCCACGTCTTCCGAGTGCATCACACCCACTCCTCGTATGCGTGGAAGATATCAACACAGCACCTCCAGAAAAACCTCCAACAGCTTGGGAGCGCCAGACTCGGGGCTGAGATGCATACACAACAGTTGTCTTTTATTCTGACTTACAGCGATTTGACAACTCTGTTGAGTTTCAGATCAGAGCAGGCTGCCAACAGTGCGGGATTCCTGAAAGGACACAAGGTCATCTTCTTCTAGGCAGCAGACAACATGAATATCACCATCTGAAAATCCAGGCCCTACTGCAGTCGGTGCTGGAATTCCTAGCTCCTGTGAAATCAGCATTTAAAGGTCTTGCGCCTATCACCTACAATTCGCACTTCTGCAGCCAAACACTTCCCCTTACAATCCACTGCAAAAGCTTCAAATCTCCCATCCACCCAGCAGCAAGTAAGTGTTGTTCTAGGTATCTGGTTCCTGTAGGGGCACAGAAGATCACAACGCAGCTCCCTCTTTATCCGTATGCTTTCTCCCTGCTCTATTTCAAACCAGAATCTGCTCTTCACGTTTCTCCCCCATCAGGAGGCGTGACGAACGCACACCCTGCTGCAAGAGGCGTTGCAGACGCGGGGCAGTTTGTGCCGTGCAGAAGCGCTGCTGCGGGAGGGGGGAGCTCTGTGCCTCCTCAGGCTGCGCAGCCCCTCAGGAACCCAGCCCCCGGGAATTCAGCCCGCCAGCTTTGCGCCTCACAGCACACAGCATGAGGCAAGACCGGGTTGTTCTGTAGCTGTTTTCAACGCGTTTCATACAAGCATTAGAAAGTGCTCGTGCATACATCATTTCAGCATCCTCCTCTGAGCAGACGCAGATATTCTGGAGTAATTTTTGTATTTCAAATTTGAAGTGGAAGACAAGCGCACGTACTTCCCGGTCCTACTGAAAGAAATTGAAGACTTCAGTATTCCTCCATGTGTTACCAGGGAAAACTCAGCTGAGAATTTCCATGGTTTTCCAGCTTTACCACGCTAGTAGCAATGCTGTATTTTCTCACCAGACAAGCCAACACTATCCTGCTCCGAGAGACACAGGCTGCCAACTTAAGTACAACTTGACAGGTCTCTTGATATCTCCTAACCCAACCACTACCAACAGGAATCAGCGTTTTCACGGGTTCACCTCAGCTGTGATTGCACGGACGCAGACAGAGCAGGAAAGGCCTCCTGCCTTTTAATTCATTCTTGAGCTAAAATTAAAACTTCTCAAAATGTGATGTAACTTGCAAGAGTCCTCCTGCAGGCAGAGCTCTCCTTGCTGCAGCTTTCAAGCCTAGAGGGCAATGTTCTCTCTGATTTTAGGCCACACACTAGTAGCTCTAATACCATACCTCACCACCCATTCTGCCATCTCCAGTATATTCCTGTAACAGCTCACCAGTTGGAACATACCCCAGTTTCATAATTTCAACTCAGGCCCATAAATACTTAATGGGTATTTCCCAACCCATTTCTTTTAAAAACCTGTCCATGATTCCTGCTTGCAGCAAGTATTCCTTTTAAGTCCTTGGTGTCCTATAGACACACAAAAAACCAACCCACCAGCTCTGGCCGTTCCCTGAAGCTCCAGCCATCTTCATATTCTGGAAGGGTTCTTATGCTGGTATCCCACAACTGGTACTTCCCCACCAACCCCAAAGTTTCTATTCCTACTTTTTCCTAGTGGATTTCTCATTGAGAAAAAGCTCATCTACTTCAGCTCTCCCATCCTTGCTTCACTCAAGAAATCCTTCACTTCTTTCAGAGGAATTTGCAAGTTGGACTACATCACCCTTTTTCATAGCTGTGATGTTTATAGACAACTTTTTGAAACCAAAGGCAGAAGTATTCCTACCCATCAAGCCCCAGGGCTGCTTGAAGACAGTCACTTGTCCAAGTCTGTCGTGACCAGATGACACTACAGCTTTGCTTCATCTATACTCATCATCTCTAAGTTTGTTTATTGCTCAGTGTCTTACAAGACCTGAACTCCAGCAAGTAGTACGGCAGGACAACAACACCAACTAGAAGCGTCTTTGCATCCAAAATAATTCTTGTACTACGCCTGACCCTCAAGATGAGGGGAGCCCTTAAAAAGATCCCGTCTTACTTTGAAATACCCCCACCATTAGATAATAAAACTCTAACTTGATGCCCTGCTGAGAATTTTTAGTCTTCTCCATTGTATTCTAAAAGCATATAAGCAAAAAACCCAACATTTAATGAAGTGTAAAACTAATTATTATGAAATAAAACTAGCTGTTCACAAAGTGGAAAAACATCACATTTTCATGTCCTATTTTCCTTTAAAATGTATTCCCTTCCCATCCTCTAGCATACTTCGCAAATGTAAAAATAAATATTCTTCACAGCAGAGTGCTGGCTTGAAGGCTACGAGTCCAACAATAAAAAGCTTCACAATTTAATGGCCCTTAAATGCTCAACATCTTTTTCACTTAATGTAAAATCCATCTGATCTAATAGCTGTGACTGCACTACATGTATGTTTTTTTTCTATTAAAGTTAATTTTCTGAGTTGGCAGAGCAATGCAAGGATTAGATTAAAAAAGCAGTAATCCCTATAAACTTTACAGGATTCAGAGATATTTCCAAGTCAGCTACTCAAAAAAAAAGTCACATATTCACTTTAAAAAGTGCTATTCCATAACAGGAACATTGTGCCAACAATCAATTACAAGCTGCATTACCTTATTAATGTTGCTTTACTGTTTCACAGAACAGATCCCAAAATACCTCTTCAAAGAACCCCTCCAACCTCTAAGATGCATCTCATTTACAGTTGACATTTTTGCGACCTCCCATTTCTTCCTTTCACTTATCAGCGATGCTTGTCCATGAATGCATAAATACTGAAGGCTTCCTTGACCAGGCGGGTGATACCTCATGGCTGATTTTACCAAACGCGTGGATTATCACTGCCCCGGGAACTTCCCTGATATGTAGACACAGCCCAGATTTAACCTTTGCCTTCATGAGTCAACCAAGCCAAAAAAACCCCCAAACTTCTATACAGCATTGCCAAGGGACTTGGTCATTCAGTTTGAGCCTGGAGACATCCCTGTTTGTACAGTATTTAAACAATCCCCACCGATTAAAGCTCAAAACATTAAGCTTACTGTCTTGCATGCTATGATTTTATAGTGTCACCAATACCAACGTAACAAAAGATTCTGAGCTATAACGTATTACATGAACTATTGAATTACACTGTTCTCAAGGACATTCAGATTCAGTTTCTCATTGCTATGACATTCTTCATCTTGCATTTATTTCTAAAGCAGGACTTTCTTCCCAGGTAAGTACTTGAAGGTCCAGGCAGGACTTTCTTCCCAAGAGCAATCCTGCTGTTAAGAACAGTGTTATGCAAAAGGCAAAGTAACAGCAATTAAAACTGCCACCAAGCTGGCAAAAGCTCTGGGGCACTGCTCCACCAAAAGGAAGCCACTTTCGACATGCAACTGGAACGTTACTACAGAAGATACACAGTTGGGCTTGGTAGGTTTCACATTTCATAGGAAAATGGTAATTTTAATTATTCCTTTTAAAAATATATATATATGTACTGCAACGGACAAAGACGGTAATTGTATTCATGCTTCAAGTAACATGACATTGGGTTGAAGTTGCAAAAGTGATCTTGAAGTCATTTAACATAATGAGAAACCTCAGATCTATGCCACTTTAATTCAGCTGCTGGAACAGCAGTTTCAACAATCAAGTCTCAACACAGTAAGAAACTTCAAGTGTACAACCTCAGCATTTCCAGGTATCTGTTCTGGCATGGATCAAGGAGTGGAACACCAGTGAGCTTTTTCACCTAGCAGCTTGTTTTTGAAGATGTCTCAAGCTGGTGTTTAAATGGCATGTTAATCTTCCCCCCCTCCCTTTAAAACAAAGATGGCAAAAGTAGAAAGCAGAAAGAAATTACTTTGTCTACTAAAAAACAAATGAGGATGTGAATATAATTGAAAAAGCTTTTAAATAATTAGCCTCACTCTGCAGGAAAAAAAATATGGTTGGAGATCAAAATACCCTTATACTACACCTGAGAAATATATAAAGCTACCAGAAAATTATCAGTGAAAAGCACTTCACAATACCCTGTAGGTTAACTGACTCAGTAAAGCTGAAAGAACGTATCTACTGTCAGAGGGACGGTTTAGACACATCAAATCTTGAAACAGTTCTACCTAAGTGCTAGTTCCTCTTCAGAAAAAACTCAAATGTTTATGTACTCATATACTTTTGTTTCCCCCCAAGGTCAAACTAGAGCTTTACGAGAGCCCTAGAGAGCACTCCTGCTTACAAACTCAGAATACAAGCAACTCCTTCACAGATCCAGGGAAGAAACCATTGTTCCGGTCATTGTTTAAATCAGTAAAGTTTCACTTACACCGTTCATGCCCTAACAACTTAACAATCCTATTCATTTTCATGTCCCACTGGCTGGACGAGATACCCAAATAATCAAAAATTAAATTAAGCTAATGGTAAAATTAGAGAGACCTTCCCTTTAAAGTCACACCAAATGAGCGGACTTTGGTAGTGCCAAGAAATGATTCTGCAAAGATTGCTTCGCATGAAATCAGGTGGCAGTGTGAGCTATTAAGTGACTGTGCTTTCATTAAAAGCAGTAGTAAGACTCCACTGGCTCACCCCAAACCTAGCGAGTGCCAGAACAGACAGCTTGCCCTGTTTGGCGTAGGACTGGCCAGAGTGGATTTACTCTGAAGACCTAACCGATAGAAGCTTTGAGTCTCAATCAACGACACCAAAATTTTACCAGCCATAAACTCTGAAAATAGGTAGAAGAACGCAGTAATGCCAGCAGACGTCTCAAAGCCAAATGCGTTACCTGGTACTTGAGAGCATTCAAGCGTGTTCAATATCCTTCACTATCCATACTATTTTGCCAAACTATTTACTTTACCTTTTACAGAATTAACCACGACAATAAAAAGAAGAAAATGTTTTATTGATAATATAATATGGGAGAAAATTAGAAAAACACACATAGAACTCCCTCAATAAGGAAACATACAATATCAAAATATGCCAGAGTTAGTATATCAAAACAAGTTCTCTCTAGTAAGAGTTTCAAGTAATGCAATCATAAAAGAATTCGGCTAAAAAGTAACGTATATATACTGAGATGTTTTCTGTAATAGTCCTCTAAGAAATTAAAGGAAAGCAGCAGTAGATCTGTTTAACTACAGACACATATTTAGTAAATATATTAACTGTATTTATATACTAAAAACCGCCCTGCACATTCATCACTACGTCTGCATCCTCCTCTATGTGGCAGTTGCCTCTTCAATTCTACAAGACTGCCCAAAAAGGAACCAAAACATAAAAGGAAACAAACATAACACTACTTAAAATAAATGAGACCTAAGCCTGTGAGGTACAGCTTGTTGGGAAGCCCAGTTAACAGAGAGCTGAGAACTGCGCTCTGACTTAAGTCTTGCTTTTCAGCAACATGGAAGAGGAAGTTTGTCTTTTCTGCATCAGGACGCCAGATTCCTACTTGCTAGTTATAAGCAAATGCTTTCAACCAAGTGGACTGAAGCTAACACAGCTACTGACAGCACTTACGCTGTTTGCTCTATTAGAACAGCTACATACGTTATCAGACTTGTTTCTCAATTACTTCCTTTGAATAGTCCCAAATTTTGTGTTTTCTTTCATAAAGCTTACTTATGGGAACATCATCCTTCAGTTGAAAATGAAGCCCGTCTTGTTTAATAGGTAGACTCCAAGCAAATAAAAATTCTCGTTTCATCAATCCTTACTATTTGCATCTTTCCCCATAAATAAGATTATAGTACACAATTTACAGTTAAGAGGAAAATACCTTGAACTTCCATGAGATAGTTTGAAAATCCAATACCTGAATTAGCTAGCATACAGCCTAATGAGCTGCTCAGTCTACACCCATATGAGGCCTAATGAAGAATGAAATTATATAGAAGTAGGACTATTGCATTTAGATCAAAATGCTGCTCTACAAACCATGACACTCCAGTCCCACTACTTTAGCCTACAGTAATCAATGTTACAAAGCATTCATGACAAATCTTGGGGGAGGGGGGAAGGGGAGGCAAACATAAATGTTAGTGTTTTGATAGAAAACCTGATTTTTAAGTCTTGCAAAAAGCAAAGGCACTACAGTTTAAGCTTATATTTAAATAAAGTCTGTAACTTGGCCAGCCAAGTTACAACATATACCTAAATACCTTTCATCTACCTTTGCAGCTGATTTACCAAGCGTGTTTTAGTACGTCTTGATCAGCTTATGTGACAAAATAGCCACTTTCTCTTAATCATTAACGGAGATATACAGCTAAAATACTTCGTCAAGCTCATTTGAACATAGTTTACTTTTAACCATACCATGAGAGTTCAAGTTATAGGATAAACTGGAGTTTCAGGTATAGGCCTTGCTTTAATAAGTGGTCAATCAGACATCAAAATAATTTAACTACTATGTCATCATTTTGACAGTCAGCTTGCATACCAATTGTAGAAGACGTTCTGCATCTTTTATTAATCTAATGATAGTAGTGTCAGATCTGAAACTTAGTAGCCCTATTTTACTGTTTTACAGGAAGAAGATATTCCAGCTTTCTAAATTGTTTCATATTTGGAGGTTCTAATTGCAGCTACATTGTCAGAATTATATAAATCTCATGAAGGTTATCACTACCGTCATCACAGCACTCCTACAAGACGAACAGCCTTCAAGAGCAATGGCACTAAGCACGTCAGCAAACCAGTCCCTGTCTCATTCGAATGATCTGTAGTAAAGCAGCTTGGACATCTTCATCCATGTGACCCTAGAGCAAGCAAACACTTCGTTAAAAGAAAAATTAAAAATCCCATAAAGCGTCAACCATTCATCACTAACATTTGAAGATTCTTCAAAGTTACCCAAAAGTCTTAACTCATTGCTGTATTTTCACCACTCTCTGGGAAAGGCTGCAGTATTTTAGGAATTCTGTTACTTTTTTTTTCCTCATGAAAGAAGGAAGGGTCTGCCTCTCTAACACAGCAGTTTCCTTTATGAAAATACAGGGTGGGAAAAAAATACTGTTCCTATCCTCTGGACCCCACAGCTGCTGCTGTAGTAACGGTCCCTCTTTTGCATGCTTAAGTGTCTGAAGTCGTAAGACTTGAATTAGCTGATCAGCTCTTTGTTCAGTGAGAGCCACTGGATAAGTCTGCATGAAGTTTCCAACTTCTGCTCGACTTCTCTCCAGCGTTAGCTGGGCTGCTGCAGAATTAATAACCCGCTCACATCACCAGACAGCACTGCCCTTCAGAGCAGGTTATTGTTATACATAGTTACACACAGACAAATGGTAATAAGAAGATGACACAGTAAGACTACAGCTCTGGCGTGTGTTTGCTTTTTTGTTGGATCAGTCCTTTCTAAATAAAAAAAACAACTCTCAACATGAAAACAGGTACTCGATGGTACTTTCAAGTTTGAGGTCTTCCAGTGTGGCAGTTAGAAATGCGTCTCAAGAATCTCTACATTGAAATGACAGAGTAAAACAATCTGAACGTGGGACTATCATACCTGTACAGCACTAAGAAGATGTGTCCGATAAACTGAAACTACCTCTTGATGCTGCCTTTTAGCGTCCTATAAAAAGAAGACAGGAAGAGCAGGTGAAGTCATCAAATTTTTAACATCTACTCTTACCTATTTCCAGCTTTGTAGGCTTGGTTTTGTGCACTTATAGACTTGCCAAAGCAGAATTTCAAGGTTAAAGTTAGCTATATCCCCTCCATTAATCAAGAAAAAAAGCCACTGCTTCACTTTTTTTATTGCTTACTTGTAGCAGAGCAGTTTTGCTGACAGGCTGTCAGAGAGGCAGATCTAGTGTGTCAGCCCAGGTGCCAAGATTAAAAACTTGTTTCATGAACAGCATTAGCTGCTTGTTTAAAACCACCCCATTTAAGAATGCATTGCCTCATAAGGGTCAACTTTGCAAATGCTATTAAAGATGTATTCTACTTCTGTACAGATTTACAAACAACTAACTCTGCACTTATACATAGCTTTAATTATGAGCTTTATTGAAGGGGCCACAAACGTGTTTGTGCCAAGACTTCCAGCACTCACCATAAAGTGTTCCCCTTTACTGTCAGCACTTAATGGTAAGCAATACACTTCACAACATTCACAGACAAGGGGACACAGTCAAATCCATTAAGGACCACCTCATTTCCTTTCAAAGTGAGAAAATACAAAACTGGTGTTTGTTGAAAGAAAATATTAACATGGAACCTGCACACAGGAATGGGCTTGGCAGGAACTATAGCAGCGTATCTCATAAGCACAAATTCTCTCTAAATTGCATCCTTTTTATCTGGAAAAGTTCCCAAATGTTGCAACTCTACCGTACAGAAGGAAGCAGGCAAATTTACAGAGAAGCAAGCAATCAGGGGAAAAAAAATTTCATGAGTGCTCTACTTTTGAAGTCTAAGCCTACAGTCAAGCCCAGGGCTCCAGTGGCCACACACATATTTCCTTTCCTTGTTTATACAAGGACCTGTAAGCAATGCTATTGCATTTCAGACAATACCTTGCGTGAGTACTTACAGCTAGCTGCTGTTGCAGTGTTTTCACTTGGTTCTGGAGCGTTTCAACCTGCTGGTTCTGCCTCTTTGAGGGAATCCCAGTGGTGTATGTAAGCTGAGACAAGCCATTAAGAGCTTGTTTTAACCGCTCCACATCATTAAGCAGCTCTGTTATCTTTTTTAAAAAAAAAAAGCACACAAACCCCTCATTTAAGGATGTCTCACCAAAACCTAACATTCTTTAATGTTCTTTAAAGACTGATGAAGATGAGCAAGCATTGAAGGGTCTTTGGCCTAGCTTGCCATGACACTGGCTAAGAGACTTCACAAAGAGGACTTCATTTTCATGACATGCTACCACTGGTTCCCATTCTGCTCCCTAGCACTGAAGTCTGCAAGGTACGGGCCCTGGAGGTCAGGCAGCAGCATAAATGACTTGTGCTCTAAAAATATTCTAGGTCTCATGTCTAAAAAGAACAACAAAGCATCAGAAGGCAAGCCAGAGATGCTACCAGCTCCAGGGGAAGAATGAGCTGATACCCCAAAAGTCTAAAGCCCAGCTTGGAAATTTTAACAGTTTGAATACAACGTATGACATTTGAAACATACAAGGAGTTAGAAAAATTTAGTTTAACACTAACGAAACCAGGACTTCATCTTCGCACATCTGGGACAGTCCAGGGCACCTAACGCTCAGTACACGAAGTCATGCTTGTACACTCGAGTAGCTACATTTGAAGTCTAGCTAATGCTCCTGACATCTTCAGTTCAGCGGCAAGGAACTATCCGACATCCTACCTTGTTATCCTTGGCTTCCACCTGCTTTGCAGATTCCTGTATTCTCTTCTGCAAGTCAATAATTGTTGTCAGTGATTTATCACACCTTTCTTTCTGGTCTTTAATTTCTTGCTCAATGCTGCAACTCCGTAACTGAAGTAACTCCTTCTCATCCTTTAAAGAAAGCTCGCTCTTTTTAGCTTGCAAAGCCTCCTCACATGCTTCCTCATACTTTTTATTCATATTGGACAAGTTTTCAGCTATGCTGTTAATCTGGGCCTCCAGAGTACTTTTCATGGATTTGTATTCTGATATGTCGATCACTTCTTTGCTCTCCAGGTCTGTTAAAGCTTGCTGAGTAAGCTGAATCTCAGACTGCAACTTCAAGATTTCCTCATTTTTAACTTGGTTTTCTTCTTCTTTCTCTTTCAAGCTGTTTTTGATTGCTACAATTTCTTGTTCTAGTGTTTCCTTCATTTGTGTATATTCTACCAAAGGTATCGAAGACTTTTTTAGACCTGACAATTCCTGCTGTAGTTCTCCTACTTTTAGTGTTTCTTTGTCGTAACATTCCTTTTTACTTCTGAGGGCTTCCTTTAGGTCCTCTATAGTGTGACCAAGAGCCTTCTTCAAGGCTTCAATTTGTTCTGCCGACAGATGCTGAGCCTGCGCCGCTACGGGCTGCTCGGGACTCTCTTGCAGCTCCCCTTTCTCTTCTTTTTCCCCTGCGTATTTCCGCAGCAATTCTCTCAATTGCTTATTCAGCTCCTCCATTTTGCTCGCAAATGTTTTTTCCATTTCACGGGATTTCTCAGCAAGGATATAGTTCTGCTGCAAGTCGTTCTGGATGGACAAAACACCATTTTTGAGCTTTTCATTCTCCTGTTTGCACTTCTTGTTTTCTTCCTCGCTTTCTCTGCACTTCTGCACCTGTTCCTGCAACTGTGCTTTTAATTCTTTCACAGCGGCTTCAAAGCTTTGTTCTCTGTCTTCAAAGGAGGCAACAGGCGCATATTTTGACTTAATGCATTCTTGAATTGTGTCAAGTTCCTTCTTTTGGGCTTCAATTTCTTCATGCAACTGTGAGATTTCTTCTTGACCCCTCTTATATTCAGCCGTAATCGCAACATTGTTCTCCTGAAGTTCTTGCAGGCTTTTATTTAAAGCAGTCACTGTAGTTTCATGATCTTTTAAGCTTATATACTCAGTCTGTAATTGATTCTGTAAGAGTTTCACCTTATTTTTCAGAGTTCCATTTTCTTCATTTACCTTCACGAATTCTTGCTTTATCTCTTCCGTTTTTTCCTTCAGATCTGACAGCTCCCTATTAGTCTTTTCTAGTGTGTTATTCAAGACTGTTTTAATCTCCTCATGGGTTGTAGCCAACACATACTGATCCCTGAGCGTCTCTCTTACGACTGCATTTTCAGAGACTAGTTTGCACACTTTCGCTTCTTCTTCATCATATTTTTTCTGAAGCTCAGCAAGCTGCTTTTCAAGTTCAATACCATTAGATTTTAAAGCTTCCACTTCTTTTTTGTGCTGCTCTGGAGACAGGTACACAGCTTGGAAGTGGCCAATATTCTCACTTAAGGTGGTGTTCTCTGCCAGCAACTTTTCAGCTTCTGCTTTGCTTTCATTGTACTTCTTCGTTACTTCAAAAAGCTTTTTGGTCAGGTCACCAACAGCCAAATCATTTGTTTTCTTCAATTCTTCGTGAATTTTTAAAGGCACATTCTGGCTTTTAATTTCCATTTTCAGCATTTGGATTTGCTGCTTAAGTGTCTTGTTATCAGTCTGCAATCTTTCAAGTTCCTTCTGCAGAGCCTGATTCTTCTGTGATAATTCAGAAATCGTCTTCCCAAGTTCCTCATTTTTTTGCTCAAATGCACTCCTCATTTGTTCGTGGTCTTCTGGCTTTACGTGCTGAGCAAGTCTAGCTTTCTGACTCTCAGATTCCCTCTTCAAAAGGAGAATCTCTGCCTGCAGTTTTTCATACTCTCCTTCCATCTCTGCTAACTTCCTTGCTTTCTCATTCACCTCGTTTGATAACACACTCTTCATGTTTTCAAATTTCTCTGAAGTTACAGAGTGGGCTAACTTTGCTGCTGTTTCTTTGAGCTGCCCTTCCAACTCCATGACGTTTCTTCCCCTTTTATCTCGCTCCATCTCCAACTTAACAAGTTCCTTCTGCAACCTTTTATTTTCCTCCACTAGCCTTCCTTCATCTCTCTTAAATTCTGCCACCAGCAATTCGTTCTGCTTAATCTGGTTCCTCAGTTTTCCCACTTCAGCAGAGGCTCCTTCATACTTTGTTTTCATCTCTTTCAACTGATCCTTCAGCTCCTCTGTTAGCTTACTGTTTCCCGAAGCAGCTTCATTAGTCAGGTGATCTTTCAGAGCAAGAAAGTGGGTCTGCATTTGCTTAACTTTGCCTTCAGAGTCAAACATTCTTTTCTGTACATCTTTTAAAGCATCTTCCAGTTGTTTTATCTGTCCATCAGATTCCACCTTGGTTCTTTCACACTCTGATGCCAAAGCTTTACATTCAGATACCTTGTGAGACAGTTCTCTCTGCAATTTGCTAATTTCTTCTTTCGCTGCACCATAGCAGGTCCTCATGTTGTCAAGTTCTTTCTTTAAAGTTTCCTTCTCTGAACTGGATGATTGGTTAGGCAGGGAGAGCTCCAGGGGTCTCAGCATAGACCTTGACTGAAGATAAATTGGCACAAAAATGATACACGTTGACGTCTGACAAGTCACATACACATGAGTTGTCATATACATAACTGTCTTAAACCTGTGTTGATGTGAGCGTAGAATTTGTCTGAGATTTCTTTTTTTCCCCCCTTAGAAACACACTAATCTACTCTTGCTCATATTACAGAATGTGTAATATTTCAGCTTTTAACAGTAAAAATCTTGAATATAGCTCTACAGTCTGTTTTTCCCAATCATCGTACCCTACTGAGATTAAAGTGCAAGTATAGTATATTCATTTCATTTCTCTTGTTATTCATATTTAATCACTCATCTGCTAGAAGAAGTTTAAGAGAATTCCCCCATCCCTCAAGCATGTGAACATAGTTTTAAAAGGAATCAGACCAGAGTATGTCATGGTTAACAGAACCTTTTCTCTGAAAAGGCTGAGGGAAAATCAGTCATTTACTGTCCAGTAAAAGCTATATAAAAAAAAACCCAACAACCCAAAACAGTTTTGGTGTCCTGCCATGTGCTCTTCACTACCAGCCACAATGGCTATGACATGGCACAGGCTTGCTCCAACGATCTCATTCATGTTCCAAGGACCGGAAAGCAGCAGGGAGCTTCCAGACACAACCAGCTTAAAGCCACTTAATTCCTGCTTGGGACACAGTTTGGGGTTTTTCAGTTGGTTGGCTTTTTGTGCCAACAACTCCCCCTTCCCCCCCTTTTAGAAAAAACAAACAAACGAAAAGAATTGCACATCAACTCATTTTAAACTTCAACTAATAAAAAAAAATGCTCAGGTCATTGGGATAACCTTATGTAAACCGTGGCAGGAGAGACTGGATTTTCCTGCGTTACCAGCAGAGCACACAAATACACACACCAGTGAAAACTGGCAAGAAAGCATAGGAGGTACAGACTGATTTCTGGCCATCACTCACTTCTGGAAGCATTACAGCTGAAATACTCAAGTGTAAGAACAGCCTGTCAGTTCGGACCAAGCCCTACCGTATATTACTCCCTGCGAGGGTCTGAGGGACCTTGGTTATAACTGAGTTGTTGCTTTAAAAGATAGCTGGCTATGGGCAAACAAAACTGGCAGGAAATTATTGTATAGCTGGCAGGAAAATAAAGTCTTCTGAATTTTAGTTGAATATAAAGCAGGAAAAAAATTATGGAGATGAAAATACAATTGTACTTTACACTGTGACGGTTGATCCAGTAGTCTGTTGATTCAGTTTTAAGAATGCTCATAAACCAGACCCGTCAGCATCCAACAGTTCCACAGCATTTAAAGCTATGTCACATATGTAACTCTAGAGGGCACTAGCAGTTAAAAATAAACATCGCAAAGCAAGTAGTATTGAAAATTTACACAGAAGCAATGTTTAATATATGTAAATTTATAAGTATATTTAGCTTTCCCAAGCATCACTATCTTGGAATTCTCTCAAGTGGCAAAATATTTATTACCTGTGATTCCACCGCAAACACTTGGCCTTGTTTAAGTAATAAATCTTCTTTTCCTAGATTTGCAAAGCAAACAGCATTTAGTCTCCGTTTAAAAACAGTAACACAGAATCATGAGAACTACGATTTTTCCTTCCTAATTTTATTGTGTTCGGTGGCACTGCACCAGGCTGCAGGTTGGTATTTAAGTACTTGGTATTAAAACAACTCCACCTTAATTAAGTCACATAGGAAGTCTGGACAAACTCCTTTTAAGTAAAAAATACCCCTAACTATGCTACCAAGCTAGATAAATTGTTCTGCAACACAGCCATGAAAGCCACCTTGAGCTAGCTGCGTGTCTGCGCAGGAGCACAGCGGGAAAAAGCACCCCCTCACACCCCAAATAAGTGACCCTTCCTGACAGGCAGCCAAACAGCTCTCGCGACGGCTTGGGACAGATGAAGTAACATTGTAAGTTACACAAGTGCAAGACAGACCTGTAACCAAGTTGGATGCAAAAGATTTCAGTTTCTGGAAATGGAATCATTCCTAATGAAAGTGTAAGCTGAGGTCTTGTGTTTAAAGTCTCTTCCAACCTGTCCACACCCAGTTTTCACAATGACCATAGTTTTCTTGTCATGAGCTTGACATGAACGTTGTTTAAAATACGAAGAATGGAAAGGGGAAAGACTCAACCTGGAGCCGGGATCTTGATCAGCTTGTTTTTCATCTTATTAGAAGACGTAGCAGAATCACAATGCACATTTCACAAGACAGCCACTCGTCAGCGAGACTGATGAGCAGTGCCCCAGCGCCCCAGCACAAACACAGCTGGGGCCAGTGAGGTTGGAAGTGGGGACACACACACACACGCTTGGCTGGAGTTAAGACCAACAAAAGGAAGAGAACGGCAGCAAAAACCCCACCCTTTGTCTATTTTTAACACTGCATCAGGCATGGCAAGTTTTAAGAATTAAATATACTTACTATTACCAAAGTTACTTCCAGATCCCACAAAGTCAACCTAAAAGCAAACAGCAAGAAACACAAAAATAAAGCTGAAAATTCATTTCAAATTTTTACTATGTTAGACTACAGATTGAAGGGCAGGAAAAGCTTTTAGAATGAGATAAGTTTAAGACTTTCAAGAATTTAAAATTGCTTAAGTATTTACTGCTGTAAATATCAATTTCTACATTACATTTCAAATCAATTAACGTACTTCATAATATTTGAGTTTAGCTTTGAGAGCTTCAATAGTTCTTAAGCTTTCTTCTTGCTGCTTTTCCTTGGTAGTTAGGATTTTCTTCAACTCATCTTTCTGAAAGAGAAAGAGTGCCCAATAGCCAAGGCCACAGGAATGGCCAGATTGGTAACATCTCAAGCAACTCTTCAAAAAGTTTAGGGAGAACTTCAACTAAGATCAGCACTGAAAGAATCCTTAAATTTTTGGTTTTTAAGTTCTTCTACAGCACTGCTCCTCTACAAGAAAAGTCTTGAAGAATGAGTCGAGGAAATATTCACCAACATAATTTGCTATTAATTTATTTACGTTTATTAGTTTTGCATTACTGAAAGTCACTAGAGATACTTATACTGCGAAGTCTGCTTTAAAGATGCCATAGGGATTACGTACATTATCTGTAGTAACAGAAATGCTGTGCAGCTGTATACATGGAGCACGTATCAGTAGATATTTAATTCAGCATTTATAGACAGTTTTTCTTTTCTCTATAGTTTTAAACACCATTACTTAAATGCGATAGTCACTTCCCCTATTTCATAGTTCTATTACACTTTAAGGTGATATATCGTACCTCATTTTCAAGATCATCTGCAAACATTTGCTCCTGCAAAAATAACAAAAAAATTCCCCCACAAATCATTTTTTCAATAATGTTCGAGGGGCTCATACACAGTTCATTAGTTGACAAGTCTACCCCAGTTCCTAACGCTACGTGCTTCTGACAGTTCCCCTTCCATTCACCATCTAACCTCTGGCACAAGAAATAAAGATAAACAGAAGTTAGCGATGTTTGACAGAGCAACGTCTCTTGACATGCATTCTAGGAAACTAGAATAACTCTTCAGTTCTCTAGATCATACGCTACTGAGGCAGAAGAGTACAGGTTTTCAGTAGAAGTTGGCCGATTTTGGAAGGTGACAATTAAGAAGTGAGCTTGTTTTAGAAAGGCAGTGCTTAAGAGAGGAGACAAGCCAATGATTCTGAGAAGAAATATTCTTTCTATCCACGTCCTACATTTAGGGGAAGCTGCATACACTTTTTAAATAAACCCCTACAAAAACCCTACAAAAGGAAGGGACAAATGTGAGCCTCCACAAAGAAAAAAAGAAAAGAAAAAATCCTGGTTTTATTTTCTTCCTCAATTGTACTGGTCATATTTAGACCTCTAAGAAGCGGAGAGAAATTTTTTTAAAACCAGGGTTTCAAATTTGAGTGAGAAATTCCCTATTGAAAACCTTTGTTTCTGTTTTTGCCAATTTAAGATTTTTCTCTGTATTTCCACTTACCATAACAACTGGAAAATATGCAGTGGCTATGATAAAGTCCTGACACACAATATCTACACTTAATTGTGCAGATGAAGGTTAATCTCCAAATTATAACACGCCAGATCACCTCATGGCTCGTATTACATTGTGAAGTATAGCCATAAATGTTATTGCTCAAATTTATGAGTATCAGTGAGTGACGCTGTAACAGGTCTCCTCACATTTTGAGCGTCATCACAAAACCAAAGGCTTTTGCAGCAGAAGAAAGTGACAGTGACACATACAGAAATAATTCCCAGGAAAGCAGTGAAGACTGCATCCTAATTACACGTGCTTTCTTTTCTACTTCTACCAGCCTTCACTGTCAGCATCGGGTAGTTATTACAGATTTCAAGTCAGGTTCTTCCAATACTAGAAGTTTACCTCGTTCAATTGTAGTTGTAGCCCACTGATTCTATCCAGCAGCATCCGTTGCTCCTCTTGCGCTTCTCTCATTCGATCTTTCAAATCTTGATTTTCTAACTCCAATTCCTTAAAAAGAAGTATAAAACAAACTTTAAAAAAAACTACCACCACACTACACACACATTGGAAAAACTAATGAATCTGAACCAACAATTTTAACAGTCATTAACACCAAGTCTTGCCTAACAAGTCCCCTAATGATTTTGCGGCCTTATTCCAGGTCCATTTCATTCTGAAGGTTTACATTATATAAGCATAAGCTCCAGAGTCTTGGAGCTTTCCAGCTCTCAATAGCTCATTCTCCTCTAAGTGTACATACAGGTTTTGAAAATATGAGCCGAGTAAGATTACACTCATCGCTGACAGCACTCAAGAGGCTGCTTATCTGCTGGCTGTTAACAAGTAGAAATAGCGAATGTTAAAATAGTTCCTGAAGCCCAAACACTGCAGCCAAAAGAGCAATGAAAAAGCCCCACCGCCATGAAGCACAGCAACCTTTAAGCGCAAACTGCTCCTGCAGCCACAAGACTCACTCCAGTAACGTACGAATCCAACACGTGAAAATGACAGGTCTTTGCACCATCAACCAGTCCAGTGCTCACATGCAAACAATAAAGCATTGCCTGATAATCACTGCCTTAACTGTGGTAACTACTTTAAACGTAAATTTCCTGATTTGAGCTAGAGATCTTTATCCTTTTATTACAAAGCATTTCAGAACAAAGGCCTAAACTTTTCAGTGGTTTGTTCCCCATTGCTTAAAACATTGTTTACCTTCCTGAAAACTGTAATGACATAGTAACAAGATGACAAAACTAATACTAGTTAGTAGAACAGTTATGATACAGGTTGTTTTGAGTAAGACTTAAACATCTCTCTTGAGAATATTAAGAAATAAACCTTCCTGGTTTGTGACCCAATGATTTTACTGCAGGCAAAAGTAGTAGACAGAAGGTTAAGAGATGGACAGGGTTAAGACATGAAGGGACTTGCAGCTATTTGTTAAACAAGTATTCTTTTTTTCCTGAAAGAGTTCACAGCTTATCTGTATAATTGCCACATTAGATTCATGCAATTAGGTTTTTAAACAGCAATATATATGACCTTTCTTAATGGAAATGCTACCGCTTATTTTACAAGCGCATCTCATCTCTAGCACATCTGGTTCATTATGCATACGGGAATACGCAAATCAGAAATCCTTCTCGCCTACCTGAGCATTATGTTCCTTCTGATACAGCCTGACATTCACCTCCTCCTGTGCGTGAAGCCGGTTCCACTTTTGTGACATATTAGTAATCTGTTATTGCAAGAGTAAAGTATTAATTTATATTCCTGGTCCTTTCTGAAGGCATCCGTTCCTGGGGACAGTGGGCTGCTCTCAGCCTTCATTTCAGCTTCCACTGGGGGGCAACACTACCACCCCCCACATTCGGGCAGATCCCTTCTCAGCCAGAGGTCACTCATGAGCTCGTTCAGACAGTAAATGGGATGCTTGTCAAAACTCCAATCCTGAATGTGCACATCATTGAATATTTTCCAAATAGAAATAGACACACTATCTGATTACAGAGGGAATCTTCGCAGCTACATATGAAGTTAAGAATTCAAAAAATACTGAACTAGTTGTGCATGATGGCACAATCTTAATCCCCCTCTCAACAATGCCAGCGGAATGCTGTGTTTCAGTGGTCAGACATAAGCAGCTTACATTTTACCTCTTTCAATCTCATACGGCTATAATACTCTTGTACTAGGAGTCTCTTCAAAGCCTCTCTGAACAGATTGAATAGACCTTACAATCATGCCTCGGAGTTAGTGCTGTATTTCTGGATAAAGATGGGGCAAAAAGGCAGTATGCACAAAAAAGTATTAAGGTTTTGCTTGACCTGCAGTACACACGTGTAGCATCGATATTAAAATAACAGGCCTGCTGAGCAGCACCAGGCCTTTAGTTAGGATTCTGAATCTTGACATTACAAAATCTTGAAATATTTCACAATTATTACATTGTCCTCTATTAAATGAGGCCCTGATGTTGGGAAAAGAAAATACTACACATTCAGCAGTAGCTTACAGAAGGTAATTTATAAATTGCCTTTATAGGCCAGCTTCACAGCAAAGAGAAAAGCCCAGTGAAACTTACACCAGACACCTGTAATCTTTCTTTCTGTGACATATACCGAACATTTGAATTAAAAAAAAAAAAAAAACTTGGAAAAAACCTCTCCAGATCAGTTAAAAACTATTCAGTTTTATTCCCCCTGCCTGTTTTTGAAACATAAGGTGCCCCCCCAGTATGTTGGGAACATAAGGTGGGGGCCACCTTTGCAGAACAAGCAGCTGTGGATGTGCTGCAGTGACACAGAAAAGCCAGCTCCCCGTTCAGCAGTAGCTCACTTCCAGCTCTAGACAGCAGAAAGTTTAATGCAGATGAATACTCACCCCAAACCAGGCTCAAAAATCCCTAGTCAAGAATCGTAACTCTTTTTTTCACCCCAACAGGAAAATAGAGGGCATAATGCTACAAAAGAATGAGACTTCACTAATGCTGTGTGCTCTCTCACACTTTCTTCAGAAACTAGCCTTAGGAGACACTTAGTGTAATAAGCCTTACCTTGTGTTCAGGCTGCCCTTTCTTCATAGTATCTCTTGCTAAAAAAACACCACAAAAATTGTTAGATAAAAATGCATTTAATTTAGATAATAGATTCTCTCTTCCCTCCCACGCCCCCCTCCCCCCCCCAAATCTAGAAGCATTCAGGAGTACAAAGATTTTCCATAAAGGCGGCTAAATAATTCCTATGATCAATACTGCAATGCCAGGACCAGCAATGTTAATACCTTGAGGCATCAGAGCCTGCATTAACCTTAAAAGCTTTACTAAAACCAAACAGAAACCAAAAGCCCTCTCTCCCCTCCCGAACAGGCAGTTTATCACCTTTTTGTTTAAAGGACTACAGCTGCCCTCCGAAGAACAGCTCCTGAAGACACAATTCAAATGCAAGAACATTTCAAACTGTTATAGCCACATTCCTCATACCTTTGCTGGAATCCTCAACGGCAGCTTTTATTAAAGCCAAAATGTCAATATTGTCACCAATTCTGGCATAGTAAGCACAGTCATGACCAAGGCCATCAGTCAAACTAACATCCGCACCATTTTTGAGCAAAACTTCTACTGCATCCTTGCAGCCGTATTCACAGCCTAACATTAAGGCAGTCCTGAGGATGGGGAGAAAGAGTGCATTCAGAGACTCGGGGATCTCGTGCTTTAATGGAGCAGTCACAGAAATAACCCTCCGTACACTTCGGCCTAATCATGCAAACTTGATTCAAGGACTCTTTCCTCTATCAAGAGAGGAAACTAAGCTTTAAAAAGTCATTTAGTTGGTGTTTAAATATTTGTTAAAAAGCAAACAAAAACACTATACAGCAATACTTTCATGAAAGTCAGCATAAACCCCACTGTCTTTTGAGTACAACCCAGTGTTTTGAAAACTCATGTGACCTTTGGCTTCCTCTCTACTTAGATACAAACACCAATAGACACAAACAAACAAAAGACAAAAAGTTTAGCCAAAGTTCAGGCGAGTGCTTGGGAGCCCTGGCAATGCCTTCCAAACACTTGCCAGCTTCGGAGCACGCAGTACAAGTACCCGTGCTCTGTCCCGCAGCAGCCTCATGCTCCCTGGCCACCAGGCAGCCACCCTCCAAGAAATAACTGGCAGAAGCAGCAGCTACAAATAGAAAACCCCTCCACGATCCCCTTCCATGCATATAGAAGCCAACATTTCAAGGCCTTTAGGTCCCTTTGGAGCTCCATTTGCTTATTGATCCCAAAGAGTGCAAGATGCAGCTTTGTACAGAGAAACCCTTAAAAAAACCCAACTGTTGTTCCTCTGCTGGCAGTAACAAGCCTATATGTATTTTACATGCAAGAACAAGCAATAAGAAGAGGCCAAGCTTATCTGCATTATTGAATTGGCACACGTACTTCTGAACTAAACCATGGGTTCTTTTCCACTGAATTTAGTATATTTGTTCCGTAGCCTGAAAGCCAAGAGACAGCTTTCTACCCTTTAAATGTCAGCAGGCGTTCTGACACCTCTCTGCATGCGTTACCTGTTTTGTTTGTCCCTGGCATTAACATCCGCTCCTCTGTCTATCAGAAGCTGACAAACTGTGGGACGACACATCTGAGTGGCCAGCACTAGTGGTGTCCTCCCGTCCTGAACAGAGGAAGGGGGGGAAAAAAAAAATAAGGAAAGGGAGAGAAAGCAGAGAAAGCACAAGAACTCCGATAGGGTTTGTACAGGAGAGCTATAAGCAGCTACTTACTCCGTCTTTTGAATTCACTGAGGCCCCATGATCACACAGTAGTTGTATGCTAGAAGAACAATCTGACATAGCTTTCAAGAGAAAAGAAAGAGCAAGTTATACTACTGAAATCCACCTTCATGAAACCCTAAACACCTCCTTGGGTGTGTTTGTTTCACAAAAATTCACGTAACTAAGCTAAAGCATGACAAGGCTCTATGACTTAGTTCTCACACAACCATCTCAAAAGTACATGAAAGAAATCAAACACTACTGTTCAAGACACCGCATAGCATAACGAGGATGCAGACAATCCAGAGTAAAGGTATCTTAACCTACTAACATCATTGCTCTGAAACACTGCTCATGAGACCTGCTTACGTTTTTACTAGACAATTTACGGGCATCAGAAGAGACTTTGAGACCTATAACCCCTTCTAAGTCAGTTAATGAGTTTGCTATTGAGGACAAATGTCATGACAATATAAAACATTTTCTCCTACTACAGTCACCAAAATTAAGAGAATAATTTGGTCCCTCTGAAAATTAATTTATTAATTGAATCTAGATTTCATACTACAGATACCAGAAAATTAAAACCTTTTACCTGCATCATGAAGAGCAGTTCTTCCTTGAAGATCCACATTCTCCGTTGGACAATTGTACTGTTAAAATAAGTAACCCCAGTTATCAATTAGGATTCAGATTGCACTTACAAAACATTACATCTTTTGAGGTTTGAATTAAAGCAATAAAAAGCTATTTAAGAAAAAATAAGTAAGGTGGTTGTTTACAAATATAGCGACATAGGTGAAAGAAAGAGCTACGGTACATGCACTTTAGTGCTCTGAACACATTGATCAAAAGTTGTAGAATTAAATTAAAACTGTGCAAAAAAATGTGTGCAATTCATCCCAGACTTTTCACAAACACTTTCAAATGTTCATTCACTATGGCTAAGATTCTCCACTACTCGGCACTACTCCTCCACTACCAGTAGCACTACTAGTTCTGGCATTCCACAGAAAGTGTGCCATTTATATCTGCATGGAGACATCCATTAAATAAAGAGAAAAGATGAAAAGAACACATTAGAAGTTAAAATAAATAAATATCAAATTAGCATAAACTGTCCAGGAATAAATGAAGAAAAAAAATAAAAATCACACACACCTAAGACAACCCCTCAATATTGTTTCATTAATGAAAGATTAGTTATGGATATAAATGTTCGTCTTTTGAAGAAAAGACTACTCTTCAGCAGACCTTTCAGTGTCTGTTCCTAAATGCAAACGCATTCAGAAAAGGAACACTAGTCTTTCAAAACATTCAACTCCATTTTCCTTTAAGAGGTAGAAACTACAACTTGATTTGATGATCTGTATGTAGAGGGGAAAAGATGTTTATTTTCTTTATTTTAGCACTCTTTCAGCCACAACCTCTTATTCAATATGAAAAGGCCTTTCCCCCATGACCATCTTACTTTTTCAAAAGAATGTAATTATTTAAAAAGAAAAAAAGGGAGATGAGTGGCATATCCTAATTTCAAATCAGTATATTTAAGAGTACCTTTTTTCTTCTCAAGAATAAAAACCCTAAGAGACAAGTATTTTCCAGTACCTGCAGCAGCTTCTGCAGACATAAAGCATGTCCATATTTTGCAGCTAGGTGCAATGCGTTTCTACCTAAAAAGAAAGATCAACATCAATTCAGGATCCATTTTGAACATGCAGTTAGAAATAGCAAATAAACTCCCTCTTATGCTGTTTCTCCAAGTCTATTACTAAAGACATAATGCTACTTCATAAGAAATTAATCTGTACTTCACTAAAGCATTAGCAGTTTATTTCATCTCAACAAAAAACTATCTTCTGCCTCCTCCATAATTCCATACACTTCGTTACTGCTCACACGTTACAGGTATGAAACGTCAAGACACATGTCATTAGACTGCTACATTGATTTCCCAAGATCCCAGTTTAGATCAATTTCTATGTCATTTTAGATACACTGGTCACTTTTTTCCCCTTAATTCCACCAGTACTGTATCTAAGTCATTTATCTCATATATACTTCACTATTTGCTAAACAGTCTTTCCTTATTTTAGACAACCTGCAACCAAGGATTCAAGTTCATGAATAGTGAATTTAATCTCAAAATACTGCAAATGACTCCACACAAGCATTTAAAAAAAAAATCTGTCATACAAAAGGAGGCTAGATTATTTCTGTAATGAAGTCGAAATTAAAGCAATATTTCTTAAGTGTATTAAATTATGAGGTAAACAATCTGAGGCAAAATTAGCACCCATTTTGAATTACCTCTTTCGTAACACTTTCACATAAACTCTGATCTCACACACACAAACCAAGAAGGTAGCGGAGAGGCACGCTGAGGTTTCGAGGGCTCAGTATGGGTGCACAACACCTACCGTATCATTTAGTTCTAATCCCCATTGCACACAGTACTTCACAAGTCTCAGAGAGATACACTTAGTATTTAAATGAACACAAATTATTTTAAAACAGTTCTTATACTGCTATTCTCAACCAGAAATACTGACCTCTCCAGTGAGTCTGGAGCAGGCTATATATACAGTTAGAGCAGCACGAAGCCAAAGTTCACAAGTTCTGCTGCACGCCAGGAACGTTCATGAACTTATACTACTGGACACAACCAGTTTCCTCTAATTTCAGCAACAAGCCACACAGATAATTTTTTTGCCCACCACAGGGACATCCACAGAAAGGAAGAACATCTATCCTATAGTTTAGCTTAATATCACTCCAAACTAAAAAACAGGATGAGAACTTCTGCAAGTTGCAGTTAGTTGAGGAAGCCTACCTGCAGCATCAGTGGCTGTGATATCAACTCCGTGAATGAGGACGGTGTTCAAGCAGTCCAGGTTTCCTTTTGATGCTACAACATGGAATCTAAAAATAGAAAATACCTTGCTTAAGTACAGCTGTTTTATACAAAAAAAAAAGGTATTATTGAGCAGGAAAGTCAAAGCAAACAGCTATATACTGAAAGCATTACACACCACAAATTCAGCTTTGGACAGTGTCCAACTCCAGTTAAGAGTTTTGCAGATTTTACTGTAAGGAATAAGATGACTTTTTGGAGAAGTAATCATTATTTACCTTGAATCAGCGAGCCAGGTGAAAAACCAACATGTTTTCCATTTCTCTCTAACATTCAAATTTGGCAAGAGCGAGTATTTAAATACTGATCTTCACTTTGAAGAGAAGATCGTTTATGAGAATTTGACATTCTAGCTATCTGGTATTCCAGTTTAGATGAGGCTAGAATCTAACATCATGCATTATATAGATTTATACATTAAACAGTATTTAGAGCAGCAGCAAGATTTAGGAACTGAGTAACTTTCAGTAGCTTCCCGACACCATTATTGTAGTACTGGAAGTGACTTACGCAGATCTCCCTTCCACATCCAGTTTAGTAGGACTGACTCCTTTTTTGGCAAGAATTGATGAAACCTTTTCCACATCACCCCTTTCAGCCGCTTTCATTAACCTGTCATCATATTTGTTCCAGTCTGTGTTCAGCTGTATAAAAGAGCATTAGAAAAACAAGTGAGCTTATGGTACACTACCAATCTACTAAAGGAACTTCAATAAGAGGCTGAATCATATGCAACTGGGAGGGATGGAACAAAAAATATCTTGGTTTACAGATAGAGCTGTACCTGTTAAGATGTTTAGAGTTACTTCTGTATAACATCACTGTAGCGTTTCAATCTGGCTGTTAGTGTTCAATGTACAGTGCTCTGAGACAGTCTAGTTAAGTCGCTTTGCTCCTAAAGGAGACCTTTAGGGTCAAACCTCTTTGGTTTTCCTCATTCTGCTTTTTTCTGTCTAATAGGACTAAAACTAAAGCCACAGACAGTAGTTCCCTATCCTCATTTTCAAATGAGCTTTTCAGACAGTTTCTCATATCAGGTTGTCTTTAGACATCTCCTTCTGGCTCCTCTGTCTGCCACATTAAGAGCTCCCCCTTCCTTTCCTCTGCAGCACCTGTATATCCGAAATATATACAGGTCTCTTCTCAGTCTCGTGCCCTTCAGGGAGGGCATATCAACTGTTCTCTCACATCAGCAAGTCAATTAGCTCCATTAATTATATGAAAACTGGAGGTTTTCTTGTCCATCTTTATTGTCAATCCTTTGAATTACAATAGTCTAAATAAAACAATCAAGTGTTTAATTCCTATATATATATTAAATATCTGTCCATGTCTCAAAACTTAAAAATTAATAAACAAAATGCAACACAAAGTAACAGATAAGTGAGGAACTGCAAGTAACAGAGCCCAAAATAGCACCGCTAACAACTTCCAATCTAAGTAATCATCTCCAGTATAAGCTTTTCAGTATTCATAAGAAAATTGTTTCATAAGGAAGTGGGTAGATAAGACACAGCTGCTACAATTTTCCCCTCTATCAACCCTTATATAGTAAAGGTGCTGGAGAACTCAACAGGTGAGACTAAGCTGTAAGAGATATTTGAATAGGGCAATTATGAGATGTGATCAATGGCAGACTTCAGTTTTCATGAATTCAGCAGTCAGCAACACATGAAATATGTACTAAATTTAGCCATCTCTAAGCCAAGTTCACATTTATCAAGAACAGCTGAGCTTCCCAGCTTTACTGAAAGTTACACTGTTTTTCATGCCCAACGCATAACAATAGTTTATGAAAGAACATCAGAAAAGCAAGAAGCAGAGACCCTATTTCCCCGCCCCAACCACTCGCCCCCTGCTTCGTGCGCCTGGGGCCAGGGAGCACGCTCACCCTACGGCTGCCCAACAAGCCCATCCATAAGAAAAATCCATGGAGAGGACTGCCATTGAACCACGGCAGAGAGAACTGCTGATCTGAGCCGCCGGCAGCCAGGTGCCAAGGGAGGAAAGGCACAAGCCCGCAGCAGGGGACAGCAGCGGATCCGATACGACACCAGACAGTGCCCCAACTCTGCACAGCGTGAAACCCAGTGCTGAAGTGCTGCAAGTCAGTGCAGGTACCCACGACATCAGCACAGCAACATACTTGCTAATTCAACTCACTGAATTCAGCCATTCTTAAAAATAGATCTCAACCAGCTCCACTATGTCCCAAGCAGTTTTCAAATTTTAACATCAAATGGGTGCACTAAAAATATGCAACAGGACAGTTTCTCCTGTGTCAGACTGTTCAACGGGTCAAAATTCAGCTAAAAGTGATATTCAAGGGACGAACATCTATTGAATTTCTTTCTTCTACAGCTCAATGTTTATCGCTTTACCAAGTTGCAATACCAAAGCAATGTAGATTGCAAAGAAAGTACACGTCACTTATAAATAGACCACCACGCATTCAGTCTCAGACATTCATCACCCCCCAACTTTTTCCTTGTTTACTTCAACTTTAGAATTTCAGACCACAGGCCAAGCATCCCACCCCAAAACAGGGAGCTTGTTCTCGTCTGTTGCCTAAACCATCCTTTCTGAATCACTTTACACTTTTCAGGAAATTCTGTTCTGTGACAGAAACTTCATGGCCAAGCTGGACACCGATGACTTCATGTTCAAGAAGCTTTCAACAGAAGATAAAAAGCTTATAAAGGAGTATTACATTCAAACCTAACTCTATACAGCAGAAGAATTTACTGATAACAGTGAGACATAAGCAGCCTGTAGGCGCATGAAGTTACTATCACAGTGGATCAGAAATTCCACGCCTGACTGAATAAAGAACATTAAAACTGGTAAACCTAATAATTTCCAAAACAGAGCAGTCAAAGAGTAGCTGAAAACATTTTTGTTTCTTGAAGTGAGAAAGCAGCTTATCGATGCCATGTCCTTCGTGCTGGGTTCATCACAACACACTCCACCACCTCCTTAAAGCACCAAACCCACTATGCAAAAGTCTTGGCAGTCTTCATGTGAAAGCAAAACCAGTAGATTTTAAAAAAGCAACTCTATGTAATCTTCATGTTAAAAAAAATAGTCACATTCTATCAAGACAGAACTACCCTCCCCTTAAGACTGTCTTACGAGCAGAGACCAACATTTTTCAAGATTTAATGTAATAACGTCTGGAAGATCCACAATGAAGAGAGCCAGCGCCGATTCGCCGGTTGTCAAAGCCGTGAGAGCCCAGAGCTGCAGCAAGGTCTCGCCTTGCGCCAGAGCCAGGGTTTGCTAGGTAAAAGAGGAGAAACAAAAAAGAACAAAACCAAAAGCCCACTACCACCACCCTACATCTGTAGAATGGTTTGTATAATGGAGTTGTAGTCATGATTATCTTTATTCCCCATTCTCATAATAAAGAAGTTCACAGTAATCGTGAAGTCTTAGCAATAGATTATTCAGTACAATACTTGCTAAAAGTGACATGAAGGAATAAAAATAGACAACTAATGAAATTACAATCACTAGTGTTGCCCAGCTAAAGCGCAGTACCAATTTGTCAATCAATTAAAACATTATCTTAAATGCCAAGCCAGCCTGGTTGGCGTAATGAAGTCATTGCATTGGTGACGTTACATTCACTGCAAGTTTTGTTTTTAAATATCTTAGAAACTGTACATGCAGGGCATCAAGCTCTGCTCCCTCTGAATTCTTTTGCATATGACACATTTTATATCCTTAGAGGAAAGCAATCGCACCTTGCACTTCTGCCACTGGGTTTGGATTGCTGAGTTCCATACTTGCAGCTTGTACCTGCTAGCGCAAACTCACCTAAATCTATAGAAAACCTTGCACCAGCCATTCCTTCCTTCCATTTCATAAATCTTCTGATTAACAAGAGCATGATTTAAAAAAAAAAAAATACCATCATCTTAACTGTTACAACCAAAGGGAAAAAAAATTAAGCAAATTGTATCCATTTCCTATGATGTACTAAATCAAATACTGTCTCCTAAGCATTTCACATTTAAGGAAAATTCCACACAAGAAGAGTTATAAATGACAGATATAGCACACATTGATTAAAAAGAAACTGTTACAAAACATTTACAAAATTCAAGCTTTTGCGTTTTTGCACTACTGCCATTGATATGAAATCTAAGATACCTACTGTGTCTTTAGCTGCACAAGAAAACCAACAAGTCATCATAGAAGTCGCAGCTTCTTGCTGCCAGAAGCGATCACTTTATCTCGCATCAAGTTACAAACCACTGCAGCTCACAAAGCGGCGAGCCAGAGTGCAAACAGGCTGCTTCGAGAAATGTATTCTCTCCACCGCCCTGAATTCATTTTGGTCCATTCTTCACTTAGCTGGGATCCCCAAGTATATTTTCCCCATCTTCAGGATCATCTTCAGACTTCATAACTCTTCAAACAATAGGGGCTCCCCCTGGCCAGGGGCTGCCCGGGCGGTGAAGCCCTTGGTGGGTCCAGCCGCCCGCTCAGCCTGTCCCCAGCGGTCCCCAGGAAAACCCTCCCAGAGGTTTTGTTTCTGTTGTGACAGACTGCCAGAGTGAGTCAGGCTCACAAGTAAATATTGCCCAGATCTGAAATAGCTTGTAAACAATACGTAGACAGTCTCATCAGCCCAGATCTATTTTCTGATAATCCAGTACTTGATAGCCAAGCGATAGAAAGCAATAGCTATTAATACATTCTCCACATGCTCATGCCCTGAGTAATGCATTTTAGATTTAATGTTAACTAACGAGACAAGCATGCATGAAACTTTACTATGGTGTTTTTATGTTCAGCAGACATGCAAACACTCACTTTAAAATAACAAACACGTTAGTCAAATTAACTGTCCACTGACATTAATGAAGGTCATACTTATCACCACTAATAACACAGGAGGACTGAAATACTCGCAGGAGTAATTTTTTCCCATTCCGCCACACCACAAAGCCGAAACCAGACTCACGATCAGACTTCAGACAGTTACAACTGCAGAGCAGATGGAATGCAAGATCCTATTTTGATAGAAATGTAACCGATTTTAAATTAGAAAACACACATGCCTCTGCTTTAAAAAAAAAATATCTCCTTTTACAGTGATGAAACCCATTCTGAATAGAAGCTGGTTTCAGCTTACTGCTGCTGCCAGTCTGTCTCCCAACATGTTAAATGAGAGGAGTCACAGAGGCTGTCAAAACATTAAATAGACAGCATAATGATTAACAGCAGGGAAGATGTAGACTCTCCTTTCACAAGTTTTAAATTTAAATGGAGATCTCCTGCATGCCGTATTTAGAGGAGCAGGTCAACATGACAAGCAATGCGCTGTTCTGTCTGCAGAAGAGAAACACGGTGCATAGCCAGAAAAACCACACACACGCACACCCTGGAGGACACACACAAGAGACTGCAAATAACCTCATAAACAGGTCTTCTCAGGAAAGAGATTCTAAAAATCACTCATTCATATTTGCACAAATTCACCCTTTCCCAGTAGCTTCTAAACTATTCCACATCACTGGCTGTGAGCATCAGCCCTTTGCCTTGCAGCACTAACGTGTTTCTTAAAAGAGCATTCCAAGACTTCGTTGCAATTAGTGTCCATGTGAGAGAGCCACTCCAAAAAAGTGCAATGACTACGTCCTCTCAAGTTATCCTCTCACCAGAACCAAGTCTGGCTCCTCAAGCTAATAATGGCATTTTTTGGAAAAAAAAAAATAAATACACTTCACAAGTGACAGCAACAGCAAAAAAAAAACCCAAACCACTTAACTGACATTAGTTCTGTAAGAAACTGTGAAGGTAAGACTATGCCTTCCAGGTGAACAGCCTTTTCCAATTTATTATCCCAAAGGTTTCACTTGTCTCCATTTTTATCTGCCTGCAGACATTCCTCCTGACTCATGAGCTGCACTCATCCTTTATGCTGAAGATCCTCCCATGACAGTCTCGACCACAAGATTTAGGATTGCTAACCACATTCCCCGCTCCTGCCCAGCTCAGCCCAGGCAGAGACAGCAGTGCTCAGGGAACACAGCTTTCATGGCTCCAGCAGCCTGAGCAGCTTTGGTAAACACAGCCCAGCAACAAACTCACATCAAATAAATAGTTCTCCAAGGCGGCTGTATCTCAGAGAGCTCAGAGGGCAGAAACCAGTGAAGGGTTGCATTCTTTCAGTGTAACCAAAGTTTGGAACCTAATTCGGATTTGACTTTTCAGAACAAAGACCATCATCAGATCCACCAGCAGCACAGACCTCTGGAGGTGCTAAATTGCCAAACATACCACAGATGCCTAGCTAAGGCCAATGCTGCCCATTTCTGTTCACACAGAGCACCTGTTTTTCCTAAGCTCAGCCTGCCAGGAATTCTTCCCAACTCCAGGTCTCCAAAGATAAGGGAGTATCCCATCTCTACCATCTGGTTAGGATCAAATGCAGTACTTGTTCCTATCAGCTTGTATCTGGTGTGCTCTCAGTTTAAGGGCTTTACAGCGAGCAGATATGTTAGGCGTCTGCATGCACTCTGTACCTCCATCTGGTATTGTAACGCCTTCGGGAGAGGTGCAGAGATACACACACACACACCAGCATGCTCAGAAACTGAACAAGCACAGAATACTCTTCCAAAAGCTCTCCTAGCTTTCAATCAATGATTTAAACTTCCTGGGCTAGATGGATTCTACCTACATGCTTAATAATTCTGACGGAATTGCTCTATTAACTTACCCAGTTTTTCCGCAAGTCCAGGTAAGCTTTTAGCATCCTCAGTACCCTTTGGTAAGGGACTGCACAACTTAACTACACATGGCATGAGCAATCATCTCCTCCTATTCCCTCTGAACCCGAAACCCTTTATCTTATCAGATATTTAGCAGATCAGAGGTTAAGCTGCTTTACCTAGCTGCAGTCCTCATCTTGTAGATATCTTTGGACCATCACATAACATTACATCCTCCTATGCTGCACGCCGCAATACTCTCAGCCAGCACCGATTCAGGCAGCAGATAAAAAAATATCACCACTATCGGTTTTTTACTAAAAAGTATATACGGCATAGTTCAGAGTCAAAGTTTATAGGAGACTCTAAAACTACAACCTTTGAAAACAAGCCTGTTCATCATCCATCATTATAATTAAGTATTTAAATATGAGAGCAGCAAGAGCATTAATGACTGCCAGAAGAGGTATTTACACTCAGGGCATGTTTGGTACCCAGCCTAATTACTCTCACTGTTCCGAGCAAAGCAAGACAAGATGTTCTAGTTACTGAAGGCAGTGGAAGGGCACACCGTTGAAGGGCACACCGTTGCTGGCAATGAAAGCCACGGGGTGCTATCAGCAAGGGTAGCTCTGATAGGCTAAAAAAAATATATATATTTGTACACAGCTAAAAAACTGAGAAGCAATTAGCAAAGTTGGTGTTTAAATTTTATTATTGTTATAGGATATATATTTATCAATAAATAAACATAGCATCATACTTAGGGAATCTGCGCTTAAAGCTCCTAAGCATCTTCTCCCTCTCAACCAAAAAAAAGAAGAGCAGGTAGAGTTCATGAAGCCATGCACAGTATCACTGCCCACCCTGCCACCCAAGTGTCCCCACCAAAGAACTCAGAGCAAAGTGCTCCATTAGGGATCCCAAGACACACAAGAAGAAAGAATAATACTGGGATTATGGGGACCCAAGCAGGACAGACAAATGAAGATCCCAACCCTGAAGGCCTCTGGAAAGCAATCCATAATACCCTTTAATCCCAGCAGCTCTTCTGCTGAGATTTTTCTCAACCCCAATATTCTCTGGAGTGAAAACCTAGTAGCCAGAAGGGAACTCACAAGACTTGTCATGCCAGCAAGAAGAGATTTCTGGTCACCAGTCTGAGCACAATCAAGGAGGTATGACTCCCATTTGAGAACAACCTTTTTTAAAAAAGGCAATACAGGGCCAGGGACATAAGAAATACTGGTCTTAATATTGCAGTGAAAATTGTGACAAGTTAACTTGTTGCTGAAATAGTATTGCTCAAGAAACTTCCACCTGAACTAGGACTCATCCAGAGTCTCTAAACACTTTTGCCTACACAGCTGCAGAACACCGACTACATAAATAACCAGCCTATTTAAATAAAGCACGGACAATCTTTAGTAGTCATCTAACTGACTTCAGAAGTACCAGTTGTAATTCAAAGCAGTTCTTAAACCTCTCGGCCTGAAAGCTGACATAAACCTGTGAAAGTGAACACAGCTCCTCGTCACTGCTGGGTTAGGCAGATAATCCTATTAATGGAAAAAAACAAACGGGACACATCATCCTCTAATGCCATTAGCGGGTGACATAAGCACATAACATACTGAGAGCAAAGAGCTCTGGTAAAACACTGCCATCACCACTTGCAGCAAGCGCTCACAAATATATGAATGGTCCTAAATAATTATCTAGACAAAAAACACTAACATAATACTTTTATGGAAATAGTTATAAAACTAACTGCAGTTTCTGAAGTCTGAGAAGACAATCAGATAGATCGATTCTTGTCAAAGAAGAGACCAAGAATTATTAATTTTAGGCCCATCTTTGTCACAAGATACTAATTTTTTCCAGTTGAGGTCTCATGCAGTTTTCCCACAGAGAAAGGCAGACACTCACTGACAAAGGAGAGTTACTTGAAAAACATACGTGTGTCACGTAAGCCGAGTACAGGTGAGAAGGGTAGGCTCGGCACATCCATCAGCCCGTGCATTTAATTTTCCTGCTCGTTCTCCAGAGGTCAGAGTACACTTGTGATCATAACTAACATCTGAACAGACACACCCTGCGATTTTATATGGCACAAAACGACGATTGCTTTTGAAGTAGTTTGATTTATTTAAAGACTGCATAGACTGACAAAATGAAAGACTAGGTTGGACTATTTAAACTATTTTTAAAGATATGCACCAGGTGTATTTTCCCCCACCAATACAGACACACATCAGCTAATACCCACCTATCTTGTGGACTTTGGCTTGTCTGCAGTTGCCTAGAAAATACTGCAGATACAACACTTCGGAAAGCGTTAGCTGAAATGCAGGGGGAAATGGCATTCTATATTTTATAAGTCTATCTTGATTATCAGGGTATGCCTGTATTCACATACAAATGTTCTGGAGTAAGATGTGCTGCTCAGGCTACATAAGGGAAAAACAGACACAGTTTGAACACAGGGCTCTTGCTGCATGTGGGAACCTGCTGGCTGAAACATGTCATGTTACCACCTTATTTACTGCAATTTCTCCATCTACGGAAAAGTCATCGAATGCCACAGAGCAGGCAAGGCTTAGTCTAAACAGCAATCAAAAATAACAGCCTTCCTAGGACCACTCTGGTTTTGCACTGCTCTCAAAATGCTCCTGTCAAGAATTCATAATAACAGTTGTGCTGTCACATGGCTTGTTTATATGTAACTGCATCCTGTAATTAATATAGGTAATATTCTCCTGAAAAACAGGTTAAAGCAAAACAAACAGTAACCACCTAAAGCCTCAACATAAACATTCCTGATTTTACCCTATTCTTAAGGCATTTTCCTTCCTACTACAAGTTAGCATATCCCATCAATATCAAATTATTAAGTATCAAGAAAGTATTCAAATCTAGTTCTAGCTACCTATGTGACATGTCAAATAGTCCTCAAAACCATCATAAGGGCTCTAATCTGTGTCAAACAGTACATTTCCACCTGCAAGGAGGGACATGTACCTAACAGTATAGCCGGTTTCTTTTCGGCTTGGCTGGGGTAGGGGGAAAAAAGCCACCAGCGTAACTACAACAGCACACAAAATACAGTGAAAGTGTCATAGAACTGTGTCCAGCTCCTAAAGGATGCAAAGCCACTTAAAAAAAAATAAAAAATCAATTTTGTTTTTAAACACAACTTCCTCATGTTTCATTGCCAACATACAACTCAAGTGCACTTTATTGATAAAACATCCTCAAATTCTCAGTCCTGAGATACAGGCCAACTTGGACACTAATAAAAGTGATGAGAACTAATTATGCACTCTGGAAACATACCAGTGTTTTTGCAGCGGCATTTTACAACAGTCTGTTAAGTTAATTTTATGGGAACCGGGGCTGGACTTACACACATCAAAGAACATAACACCCTTTTACAGTAAGGAGAGCAAGATGGCTTTCACCACAGGCATAATGGGAGATGGGGAGCCCTGGAAGCCTGGGTCCTGCTGCAGCCCGGCTGCGCCCCCACAAGTGCCCAGGAGAAAGTATTTCCCCTTTAAATGGGGAGAAAGCAGCAGCAAGGTCAGAGTCCGGCTGCCTTTGTCTGCCATTAAAAGCAGCATTATCACACTGCCGTCCTCCAACTCCAGGCAAACCATTAGCTTGAAATTACAGAGCTCTCAGGCAAGGACCGATTGATTTGTGTAATTCTATTTATTAATAACAAAGCATTAGAAAATATTAGGGGGTGATGAAACACCATATGACTGTTACATTCATCATGCAGGGAAGCAGCCTCAAGCACACATGCACGGAGAAGGGAATTCAATGTTACAGTCTGACTCGACCCTGTTCGGTTGCCATTAAGTAATGAAAATATGGAGACAACATCAGTCTCTCAGATGTTGTAAGCATTCGCTTACTGATAAATATTAAGATTTAAATACTGACAAAGTACTACATAAGTTGCACCTGAACAAAAGTTCAGAAAAAACTTAACACAGATAACCAAACAGCCTTATCTGCATAATTATGTCTGCAAATCAGCTAAGGATATTTAACTTGCACACAGGCACTCACTGCACTTCCAATTTTTAAAATATTTTTAATTGCTACATTCCAAAATGATAAAGCATTGATAAACACTCCTTTTTAAGGAGCCTGAAAATTACAATGCACCTGTAAATAGGCTGCACCACAAAGCTTTTGCTGAACCACAAATTGCCCGTCTTGACTAACCTGGTGTTTCTTCAACATCAACCACAAGCATCACACAAACAAGCACCCAATTCTATTTAGCTAAATGCAAATGAATCACAAAGGGTTTGGTTCCCCCCCTCCCCCCCCCCCACAAGGAACACGCACATTAGCATGAGCTTTAATAAAGCTTCCTGGAACACAAACATACTCTAAAGAACAACCACAGCCAGTCTAGGACTTGACATTTGAATATTATAGCATTGCTGATTCTTGGCTGTGCTGCCTGAAGATGGCATTGTAAAGTCACCTGAGGTTGCCCACAGCAGACAGGAGGGAGGTAGGGGAGAGGGAAGAGTATTTTTGCTCTGGTCAACAGCAGCAACGCTGGAAAAGTTCTGCTGATAGGTCATAGCATTGTGATCAGCGTGGCTGACAAAAAATGTTTTGTCTTTGCAGAGCAGAGTTGCGACAAAATGGCCATGAAAATCTTGTTCATTGCCACCAGCAACAAAAGTTTTTTCTTTTGTTTAAGAAGTTCAACACACAAGTGACCTTGAATCTTCAGTTAAAACTAGGTTAACAAACATCTATCTTTTACTTCATTCCTTCAGTTACTAATATATATTCTACAGCATACTGGTGCTACAAGTCATTTTAAACAAAGTTATTCTGCTGTAAATACAAAGATACAGTGTTGCTAATTAGCAAATTCAGACAAACAGTATTCTTCCATTCCTTTAATAAAAACAGTGGAATCTGAACAAGAGGTGGTACCTCCCCTCCCTGCTGCTGACGGGGCAGTAGCAGTTGTTTCATTGTGTATTGGGTCAACCCACAGAGTTCCACTCCTTACGCAGAGGAACGGACATCCATTTAACAGAACTGGGCAGCCTCCACAGGAAGAAGCGTTAACACAACCTTAAACAAGTTCAGCTGTCACTAACTACACAACTTGTTCAGATATTAATTTAATAATCACAGATCATCATACCAGGGCGAGTGCTCAGATGTCTACCTTTGTTTCTTGCACAATGGTTTCCGCTAATTATAGATGATGTTCAGTTTCTCCTAATTAAAAAAAAATAATAAATCCACCATCATTTTTCCCCAGAGGAGAAAGGATTGACAGAAGTTTTCACATGGTTTTACATCTGCTCATTCTCATTACTGGCGGGTGCTCCAGGCAGTGCTGCTAATTTCTGAAGCATATCTCACACCAGCTCTGTCTTTGATGTAGTATCTTAGGATGCAAACAACTCAAGAGATGCAGACCCGTCGCTGCTCAGTGATACAGCTTCAGCTGTGCTCTAAGCGCTGCCAAGAGCCCTGCGTTTCACAGGAAGCAGCTATCCTCTGGCAAGCAGTCCAGAAGCGCCCTTCCCTGAATTCCAGACCTCTTTGCAAAGGACAGAAAAGTTAAAACCCCCACATTAATAAAATAGCGCGCCTCAAATTTAACAGAACACCTCCACAGCTATTTCCCAAGTGTTAAAGAAATAAGTAGGCAACCTTCCCCCCCTCAGAGGCCAACAGTTAGAATCTCACCAGTGAAAGTTGATCATCAAAGGTGTAAAATAAAAATAACTTTGCAGAACAATAAATCAATCTTTCCCCAATCATTTTCTCAAGAAAAACGAAGCAGTGAGCACTTCATATTTGCTTCTTGTACATAGAGCTACAGACAGAATTTCTAACTTTACTGGAAGAACACACATTCTAAACACAAACTAGATCACAAACGTGCATTTATAATATCAGCATGTATTTTGGAATCTTAGAAATACAAGCAATGCACGCTGCTGTGGTCACCCCAATATGACCGACTACGTTAATTAAAATCTATCTTGTAAATGTTGGTGGATGGGGCATCGTCTCCGACAAAGTGAGGACCATGTCCCCAAGGATTTCTGCTCCACAGAATCTGGTGTTAAAAGTTTCCAGCCTGCACTACAGCAAATGACAAGCATTTGTCTCACTATTCAGAGCACTGAAGTTACTGAACAGGCTGCTCAGATTATTTTCCAAGCACCATCAGCCAGCTGGAGTTGGCAAAACCAGGTAACTCCATTTTCAGACACAACATTCTAGATAATTGCGGAATTGGTAGTAACAATCATTTTTACTTTCTGCTGCTTTTCATGGCTTCCCTCCATTGTGAGACAGGTAATAAAGCCATTTCCAAGAGATCACCGCCAGAAGACCTGGAGGAAAATTTTCAGAAGCGTGAAGGGATTAGGTTTCTCTCCACCCCCCAGGAAATAGCACTGGGTGGGGACAGGAGAGAGGGATGAAGTTTCTCAAACAGGCAACTCTTTTACACTCGTTTCAAGCAGGATCTATAAAGTTCACGCTGGCAGGATTCCCACCCACTTCCCCTCACAAACAGAGGCCTGGCTTTACCCAGTCATCCCCCCCTTCGGCCTCACTATTAACACCCACCCATGCGGATGGACCTTTTTTCCCCATATAGAAGATAAGTTGGTATTTGATTAGCCGGCGGAGTGATCATGTAACCAAAATACGTAATAAACAGAGGAAATAAGAACATGATGGGTACAAAACCCAGTTTTTAAAGGATCTCAGTGAAAGTAGTTTCTCTTCTTGAGTTTTAGAATAACTTCAACTCTGAAAAGTATTAAGAATGCTCAAACCTACTTTGAAAGAAAGGCTTGTTGAGCCTCCACCCATGGAAGTAAAAAATCTCCATCTCTATTCAAAAACAAATACAGGTGCTATAAGTGTTTGTTGAAATTTAATTATTGTAGGCTTATTTTAAAATAACAAACAGTCTAAAGTATAGGACAATTAATGAATAACATAAACTGGTGCCAGCCTACACATGACAAATCATCATAACAGACATCTGAATCACTCCTTTGCACAGTGATGCACTTGTGCACTGAGCTGTCATTTTGTCAGAGGAGTTCGGTCAGCAGTTTACAAGCCTGAATATCTACATATCTTTCAAATGAGCTATTATTTTCAAGTAATAGCCTCAGATCCAAGACAAATGTGCAGAAGTATTTTGAAGATAGCTAATATCTTAAAAGACAACTGATAAAAGAGAGTACCGTATTAACCTGCCCTTTTCCGCTATTCCCCGTAGCCAGTGGCAAGTTTAGCAAATCAGCACAGGAAGACAGCAAGCAGCTTAGGAGTGCAACTGCCACAGCAGACTCCCAAGGAAGCATTTACTGAATGGTCACGATTAAAAATGATTTACCACACAAAGTAATTCCCCAATATAGCTTTCTTCAGTCACAAAGACCTCTCTCATCAAAAGTCATCTGCAGAGATGAATGAAGTAAAAATGAAAACCAATAAAGTCATTTAAAGCCAGCTAACACTAGCCTAGATCTTGGAAGCTGTAGAGAATGAGACACAGACAAATTGCACCATCACAAAGGTACCTCATTTCCAGAGGCTGCAACTCCCCCAGGCCCAGTATTCCCAGACTGGATGATCAGAAATCACAACTGTGTAAAGTCATTAGCCACTTTGAAAGCTTTTTGTCCTCTTCCTACACAAATCCTCCTTATGTGCGCTGGGATAAGTGCTCCAATTTTGACACAGGAATTGCTAATATTGAACAAGCTACTAACAATGCCGTGCACACATATCTCAGCAAGCCCCAGGGCAGGTTGCCAGTCGGAGCTCAACACCAGCTCACAAGGCTCTTACAGAGAGGGGAAAAAAAAAAAAAAAAAAAAAAAAAAAAAGCGTTAATTTCTGCTGAAGCCAGAAAGCAAAACTGAATGCAGAGGTAATGTGTTTGCAGGCTTGTCTTCCGAGCTGCGGGTCACCTAGGGCAGGCTGAACAGGGGGCTGGGTGCCGGGTGTAGTGTATGTTCTCATCCCACTCTGAGATCCCCTCTCTGCTGTGCCTGCTCCTCAGGGCGCACCGCCTGCCCTGGCACTCCAACCCCCAGGGACCCCCACTCCTCCAGCAGCCCCCAGTGCCAGGGTGCTGCCGCCCCATGGCTGTCCGACGGCTGCCTCACAGAGCTCGCTCCCCACAGATCCCAGAAGCTCTCCTCCCCCAAGGCTACCCCAGCTCTTCCATGCTCTCTGCCCCCCAGCAAAGCCTCAGCTCCCCAGGGAGTCGGGGCTCGCCATGCTCTGTCCCCCCGGAACACCCGGCTGCCCGGCCCCTTCTGCTCCTCTCACGCCAGCTCCCGGACACCCCACAGACTCACAGCACCTCCTGCCCCATCCACCCCCCGGAGGCCTCAGACGCCCCTTCAGCTCCCCCAGCCTTGCCCCCCAGCAGAGCCCACCCTCCACGCCAGCCCACCCACCCCCCCACGGGGCTGCACGCCCACTGCCCGCCCACAGCGCTCAGCCCCACCACTCCATCCCCAGGTAAATCCGGGGGGCTCAGCTCCCACAGCGCAGCAGCCCCCAGTCCCGCCTGCCCTCACAGGAGCTCCGGGCCCTCAGCCCGCCAGCACAGGCCCCCGCACCCGGGAGGGAGCCTCTGCCCCCCGCCCCAGCCCTGCCGGCACCCACCGCGCTGCCCCCGATGACCGCTTCGTGCTTCTTCAGGCGGGACTTGAGGCTCTTCATCGCGCGGCCCCGGGCGGGCGGGCGCGGTACCGGCCCCGCGACGCGCACCCGCCGCCGCCACGGCCGGGACGGGCCAGCCCCCGCCCGCCGCGGCACCCCTAGCCCGACGCCCCTCCCACCCGGGGAGTCCCAGCCAATCGCCGCCCGCCCGCGAGGGCGCCGCGGCCAATCGCCAGGTGGGACGAGGGAGGGATTTCCTCCTTTTAAAGGCCGCCTGAGGGGGTGTGGGTGGGAGCGGCGTGGCGGGGGTGGGGTCTTGCCCCGGGGCGGAAGCCGCCCGCCCGCCAGGGGGCGCGCCGCGGGCGGGGCAGAGGCATGCGGTGCGCCGCGCCGCTCTGGCACCAGGGCAGCCCCTCAGGGGCACCATGGGGAGGGAGGCCGGGCCTTGCGCTGCTGAGAGTCCCGGGACCCGGGCAGGCCCCCCCACTACGCCGTGTGGGCCCGTCCCCCGGGAAGACACCGCCGCCATCCCTCCAGGCTTGCGGGGCTGGGGAAAGAGGACAGAGCTCCCGGGCCTGGTGGTGGGAGGGAGGAGGTAGGAGCCCGGTGTGTGCTTGCCAGGAGTGGAAAAAGCAAACTGATTGCTGGCCTTGCAAACATCCTTCCTCTTAATAAAGGAGACGTTTATTCACAAGAGGTCTTACAAGCCGAGTAGAGGCAGCATTTAAAACAATGTAATTAACTCCCTGCTTCTGTGTAAGGAATGTCTGAGGGTGGCAGTTTGCTTGTTTTGGTCCCAGCTTTGTTCAGCTCAAAGTCTATTTAACATCTCCTTTTCATCACATTACTCACAGCCCTGTCACACACAATGGCACAGCACTGGGAACTTTAAGGTCGTGCACAGTTTTGGGACTCTTTAATTACAACCCATGGGTTGTGTTTAAAACCTTGCTTATTACAGCTGGGTTGGAGTTAATCAATATATCTCTCTAATGTAAGCAGAGCTCAAGGTAAATGTCACTGCTTTTTAATCAATTCAGGCAAACCATGTATTCAAACACTTCGGTTTCTCTGTAGGTGGCCTGTTTAGAGGGAAAGATACCGGGTGTCTTTGAATATATACTGTCATTTTGTGCACTTCAGTGTCGCTGAGAGGTACCAGCATGCTCCAAAATGAAAACCTTCCCCAGAGGAGTCTAACCCCCAGCCTAACCTCATCTAAAAGGGATTAAGTCAGATCTGAACCCTTTCCAGAAACGATGTTCGTGCTTTGAATGCCATTTAATGGTTTCAGGGTTCTTCTCTCTCCCTTTCAGGCACCCTCTCTCCTTTCAGGAGCCACCTCCTTTCCCTCTGCATGTCTCCATGCTTTTAAGGCACTGACAGAAACTCCGAGACCGGCTTCTCCTCAGAGCAGAAATAAAACACTTCTCGACACCTCTGTCATTCAGCCAGCACCTCTCCGGCTCTCACACGCCTGTGAGTCCCCCTTGAAGCCTGGTTCCCACCATGTCAGCCTGGTATGGCCATGCTGTCACCACTGGCACAGGTAACCTGACCCTGCCTGGCACAAATCAAAGTGACGTGGTGGGTAAAATGACAGCAGCAGCTGGAAGCTGGTGAGATCAGGATTCCCCGGTTATTTCCTACCCATGGCAATACAAGCGGTGGTTTCCTTTCGTTAGCCGAAGGTACAGAATTGAAAAAGCAAATTCCTAGAGCGCACCCAAGACACAGCGCCTCAAAAGGGTGTTTGCGTAAGGATGTGCACAAACATGAGCCAGCACTGTTCATGTCCGCTCACGAATCCAAGCGCAAAGCTAAGCCCCAGCACAAGTCTAACCTGGGGCGGGTGAACTGGTGTGAGTTGTTCAAATCAGAACATTGTCTGGTGAATTGTCGCAGAAAGTAGTTGGTTCATTAAAAATAAGGTTTTATTACCAAAAGTTTCAGCTTTACAAGATATTATCTGACTTTCAGGACCAAGCTAACAGCAGTAGCTTTCCCCTCCTTCCACCAAATTTACGCTGTTGAAAGGAAGCTCCTTCTGAGCCACCCCAGTACAAGGGAAAGCAGAATTTTAAAAATAACTCCTTGCTATAATGTCAGTGCTGAGAAGCTGCAGATAGCAGTTCCAAGTGCTCAGCCGATTCCAGAGCCATTCCCTGTCCCCAGATAGTCACACGCATACGTGCGTTTGCACCGACCAGCTGTGTCTCTGCTCTCCTGAAGGCTCACTGCAGCAAGAGGACAGCACCTGCCTCGTCAACCAGCTTCCTCCCGCTGGAGTCGATCCTGGGTGAAGCTTCTCCCAGTCACACCACGGTTCTCACTAGACAGTTCTCTGCAGGGTAAAGCCATCAGCCGGAGCGGAGCCTTCCCCTTTTTTTCACCCCTGTCAAAGCAGGAAGCTCCCTATCTGAACAGCATCTTTCAGCCCTCGCAAGGCATGTGTCAGCACAAGAACAAGATGTTTCACGTTAAATTACTAGGGACTGACTCGTACGTTTGACTGGCATCCAGGCCGTACAGACTCAGGAGGGAACCCAGCTAATCTTGCTGCCGTGACAGCACGTATTGCAGCTCTCACCTTCCACTCACCAGCCCAAGCAGGGCCACAGCAGTGCAGTCTGGAGGGATGTCCATGCTCTGGCCCTTCCCCTGACCATGGCGCCAGAACTATTCCCTGATTTTGGACACATCTACTACAGTCTTTTTCTCCGGACTTCTCACTTTACTCTCCAAATTAATTCAAGCTGCTGCTGCTAAGATTCTTGGCATGTAGTTCCCACTACATCACCCCTCTCCACATCCCCTCCCCTCCCTGCCTATTAGCTGGATACATCCTCGTTTGTTCTGCAGTATGCTCTCACCATCACTCTATTACTGGTTCTTGGCTTCCATCGCCTCATTCCCTGCTTGTCTGGCTAGACTTTTTCCCAGCTCTCTTGTAAGTGAGATGAGCCAATAGAAGCCAATCTGCTTGGCTTGTATTTGCTTCGCGTGGGCACAAACAGTAAAGCACAACCTGAGGGTGGTTAGATAAGGTCACTTCACTGCTGACAAACAGAGAGGCCAAATGGGAATTTGCAGCTCTTGCTGGAGATGTGTTTCGCTGTCTCCCCATCTCCACATATTTCTTTCTCTGGGTCTTTGTCCTTCAAACCACAGGTTTCTCTGGAGCAATGGCTGACACAGGCTGTACGCCTCCTTGCACACTGACATCAGGTTTGGTGGATGCCCATTAGGTGCTCATCCATCAGCAACGCCGTCCTCACGCCCCGCTGCCACGGGTGGCCAGCCATGGGGACTGCCAGAGCACTGCCGAGCACCGCAGGGCCGCACGCACTAATACACACTTAGTGCCGTGTCAGTACCTGTGGCTAGAATCTGACCTAACCAAGCAGCTTACGTAGCTCAGAAACTATCACGCTCTGTATCTGTTCAAATCTTTCATTTTTGTGACAACCTTCGCTTGCAGCAGCACAACAAAGGGTATATTTATTCCAGCAATGTTTGTGTGATAAGTACCGAGTTAATGGCACACAAAATTTGCTGGCCGCTCCTCTAACAGGCCTCGGATCTAATTAATCTCTGGCAAGTTCCCCTGAAATAGAAGCAGTGTTGGCCTGCACATCTAGCAGTCGAGACAAAGCACTTGGAGCCAAGCTGTACAGCGAGATAGGAGGAAGGAACAGCTTCACCGTGGCGGGGTTTGGTCAGAGTTGCAGTGCCAAAGTCTGCGTTTCTGCTCTGTTAGAAGAGCACCGTTTGTGCAGTTCCCTTACCCGCAGTCAGAGTTCAAGGAGAAGAAACTAGCACAAAGCTAGGTGGTCGCGCACTCCACCACGCGGGGTGATACCGCCTTCCTGAGCTTGTGAGCAGCAGAGACAACCAAGGAGCGGGTTCCATACAGACTGTGACTCCGGGACCACTACCTACGCTCAGTGGCATCTGCCTGTGGCCACCTGGGGAGCTGGCTGGGGAGCACCCTCTGAACAAACCACCGCATGGCAACATCTCCAAAAAGAGTCTCAACACGCTTTGGTTCTCAGCTATTTTATAAGACAGAAAAGCAGATCAGTCTGAATATATTACACTTCTCTAGGCACTTGGCTTATCAATCAGTTTGTAACAGGATATCAAAATCAAACCCCAACATGACTGACAGGGAAAGGCGCTCCTCACTTTCTACCTGGGTCATTAAATTACCCAGCCACTTCCTGCATCGCTTGCTGCCTTAATCATCTGGATAAATTAATCGCCATGCCAGACACCTTTGTGGAGGAGGGTATAATTTTATCTCCCTTTGCTCTGGAACCCATGAAGAGTCAGTCTTCACTGCAAGGGTACAGCGAGGCCTTCTTCTCCTGGGATGTCTTACAGCCGGCCCATGCCCAGGCTCCCGGCTGGACGCAGTGCGCCTGGCAGAGACACGCTTCTCCGTCCACCACCTTTCTCAGCTGGGTCTCGTGCCCGCACCAGGTGCCTCCCAGGAGCAGCCTGCAGCGATGGCCACACAGAACCGGAGCACACAGGCAGCCACTGGTGCGCCCGGCAGGCCCCGGAGCCTGGCCGCTCTGCCTGCTGCTGACTCCCACCTTCCCCCGCGGCCGCTTCTCCCCGTCCCCAGAAGCGCCAGCCCTGTGTGCACAAACCTGCCCGCGCGTCTCGCTGCCGCCGCGCTGGGGATGGGGGGGAGACACGGCCGCAGGTACCAAGAAGGAAGTGGTGAGAAATCTTTTACAACGCACAGCCAAAGCAGCCCAGTGTCTGAGCTTTCGTTTTACTCCTTTCACCCCCATTTTGTTCTGGGTTCCAAGAAAGGGAGAAGGGAGGAAACACGTTTAGACAGAAACCTCCATGCAGCCAGTGTTTACACACTGTGCTCCTGAACCAGTCTGGCATGATGCCGAGCTTAGGAAAAAACAAAGCATGTGCCAGCCTCTTGGGAGCTGAATTTGACAAAAGCTCGGCTGCCAACTTGGCTGCTCTCACTTATTCCTAGCGGCTATTTCAGAACAGTGCCTGGCAGTCACAGAAACGCTCAGCCCTGCACACGGAGCACAGACCGAGCGCGAGACTGTGCCCGTCGTGGAGAGCTGCCTGTGTGTAACCAACAGGGCAGCAACGGGAATGGAAACAGGTGGGATATGACTTTCCAAAGCTGTACATCAGGTCAGAAGTGGGCGTAGAAACCAGGGCTGCTGCCTACCGCCAAGACAGCCAACAGAACAGGCTGTCCTGTGTATTCGTTACTGATTAAAACACACCCCAAAAGAAGACAACACCCCAAAGGAAGGGAATCTGTTTTGGCAGCGGGTGCGGGTAAAGCTGAGGCTGTGGATGAAGACCGAGGCAAAACAGCTCCTCAGTTTTTTCACACACGCACATTTGCAGGAAAGTGGCTAATTTAATTTTCATGACCACATGGGACTCTAGTTCTAGTTGTAAGGGGAAGATTTTGAAATATCGCTAGGGAAGATGTACATGTAAAGGCATCTTATTTTGGGTCTCCAAGCCTTGCCAAGCACCTCTGCTGCTGAGAGAAAGCAAATACATTTTCAGCGAAGTGAAATTGCTGTGATGAGGCAACAGCACTGAGAGCCAGCCAGTAAACCTGTGATGGTTTTTACTACTGTGGTCCACAGCATCTGTGTGATAAATTGTATTAATTAAGCAGCACATTCCAACAAGTGTAAAAGGGAGCTGAATTTCCAAGTGAAACTAAAGGCAGTGTGTCACACACAGACTGCAGTGTTCACCCCAGAAAGCTGTCATGGAACTCTGTGTAACACGCGCTGCGGTCGTGCCCAAGGATGTGAATGCTGTGTAGCCCGAATTAGAAGCAGAAGTGGGTGCAAGAGACATACCAAAACCTTCCCACATTCACACATGCATCAGGAAATCGTCACCATTAGATGCTGGTTGCCCACACTGCAAAGAAAACTGGGCGTTTCTGCTTCTTCTGTTGATCAGCAGAAGTAGCCAGGAGCTTCAGTGCAATAATGCAGCTCCTGTAACCTGGGAGCTTCTGTCCGGGGGCCTCCCGGGATGCCACCGTACCCTGGGCAAACCTGCAGAGAGGGAACCAGCAAACACGGTGCAAAGGGAGAGCCCAGCGCAGCCCCACAAGGCCCAGCGGATTAGCAAAGCGGTTCAGGAATGGCCGTGGAGGCAGAAAACACGAACCGAGCATCTGGAAATGTGCAGATCCTGAACTCATCCTGTAAGCGCTCCCTGACAGGCAACCCATCCGTGGGCGGGCTTACAGCAGGGAGCCCAAGGGCAACCGCAGGGGCTGCTTCATTCGGGCAGGCTCTGCCCAGCCGCCACGTCTGCCCCGCTCTGAGCAGAGGCAGAGGGAACACCAGCAACCCCCGTGCCTGGACCGGTGCTGCTGGGGCTGAACCGAGTGAAATACGGCAACGGCAGGACAAAGTCCCATCACCCATGGACTGGTTTGGTCACAGAGATAAAGCCTTACCATAAATACAGCAACAGGGAGGACAGACAATTAGAAGGGATAAAGAGAAGTGATAAGAAGACCAAAGGAATGTAAAGATCAAAAGGAACTTAACCAGACCTGAAGGCCTTCCTGTGCCTGATAGAACAGACTAGCCAGGGAGTAACCCTGCTCCGGTTTAACGACATTTGCAGTGGAAGAGAGAGAGAAAAATGTGTCTCTGTGGGAACGTGTAGCGTGCAAATCCGCCTGAACACTAGCAGAGCTGCAGACAGGTCTTCAGAGAGGGATGCTCTGTCTATGGGGAACCAGCCCAGTTCAGAGGAAAACATCTCAAATGGCTGTTTGTCATTAGCACGTGTTTCTCCGTCCTCACTGGATGGGTTTTGCTGGCTGGCTACACTGGAAACCAGAGCTCCTAGGCAACACCGGTCGCAGTTTCCAAAGCTTTAGCGGTGGAGTCAGTAGCAAAGGGGAGGCTCTTCCTGAGCTTCTTATCCTTGTACGTATGATGTCTGGGGTTGGACCATCAACAGCTCAAAGCCTTGTTTAAATTCAGATGGATCAACAGTGAAACCGGAGCCCTTGACCTTCAGTAGCTCCCTCACACCGTGTCTCCTCTTGGGAACTCCTGTCAGCACGGGAGAGATCCTTGACTCATTTTTAGGTTGATGAGGAGCAAAGCAAGCAGGATCTCAGGTTAGCAACCATCCAGGCATGGATTTGCAATGTAATAATAGCAACCACAGCGAGTCCCACAATAATCCTAAGCAGAGCAGTGTCTCCTGAAGCCAGAGAAACACCACACAGCTCTCCAAGCCCTGCAAAATAGCTTCATTATCTCTGCCATACTTTGTCTGCTCTCCATCTGGTCTGATCAGTGGGAAACCAGCAGGGTTTGAAATCCTGCCTTCTGCTGAAGCAGCAGCTGAACCCGCAGCAGCAAAACCGGGGGCAGCCCGGGGTCCACAGGAGGAGCGAGAACGGAGCTGCAGCAGAGGAGAAAGGGGAGGGGGGCTGAGGGATGCACAACCCCCGGGCTAATGCGGGGAGAAGAGGAGTGCCTGGGGTGACCTGCCAGGCTGGCACACGGCTGTCAGCCCGCGCCGGCGCTGCCCTGTTCCTGTACCCGCCGATTTGGTGATACTGCAAAATAAACCTTCTGCCTGCGTTTACTGCTCCCTCTTGGATGCTGGCCGATGGTAAACGGGGTGTGAATTTCCTGTGAATGGGATTCAGTTCTGGAAAGGAGCTTTGGCTCATGCTAGGCAGCAATCTGTACGCAGACCCGGGAGCTGATCTAGGTGTAGGGCAGAGGCCTCAGCCCTTGGAGCAGTCCTGGAAGAAGGCGGCACACTGTGCCCTCCTTCCCGTGCCTCCCGCAGCATGCTGGACAAAGCCACCGGGCAGCGAGAGGCTGCCTGAAATACCCGCCCGTTCGGTTCAGCAGCCGCGTAACACGAGCCTGCTCTCGGTGCCGCACTGCTGCGAGAGCTTTTCAAGGGCGGATTTTCTCAAAGTCTTGTCATTTCAAGAGAGAGGCAAAAAAGAAACCCCATGGGTCAAAGCATCCAAAGAGCCTGAGAACTACTCTGAGAAGAGTCCTTTCCTCGGCCTCTTTCACGTGCTCTTGCTTGTGCCAAGTGCCAGGGTGCGCTCAAAGCAGACACCAGACACTGTCTTGACAGTCCGGAGCTCCTCCAGCACCGCCGGGATGGCGCGTCTCCCCCCGGAGGGCACGTCCTCCCCCGAGCATCCCACACGACTGCGCTCTGCCTCTCGAAGAGCACCCTTGCCTGCCTACACGGGCAACTCCTGCTCCGAGACTTGGTGCCTAAATTCAGGGCTTATTTTAGCTGGGCAGACTCCAGCCCTGCTAAATGGTGTCAGTCTTCATCTCACTTGGATTTTGTTATTTGAACGTACTTGTTCGCTCAGTTATTCAGGTTGGGTGAGTGGCCTGCATTGTAACTCCATTGATAAAATAACCCCTGTCCTGCTAATAGGGCAGCTTCCACTTTCAAATTCCTGCTCGCGTACAGCCTGGGAGGCATTCAAGAGTGCCAGCAGCAACAACCGCCCGCATGCGTGCGACTGCACGGCTCCTCTCCCTCTGCACCGTCCCTGCAGGGCCCAGGCAGCCTTCCACGGGCAGCAGCGCGGGTAAATCCATTGCAGTTCCAGTTTGCTGGACTGGGGTGAACTCTGCCGTAAGGATTTCCCCCATGTCACATTCCACTCCACAGCAGGCGGCTCCACAGCCGCATCCTCCCTGCATTTCCAGCTCGAATGAAAACGGGAGGAGCCCGAGTTACTTCAGAAATACAAACCACAAAGACTTGGAAAACACGGGTCAGGATAAAGCAGGCAGTGAAAAGCATTGAAACTGAGGACTGAGCAGTCTCATACAAAATAATAATGTGTTAAAAAATCAAAAGCTCAGGAGATCCTGTTCGGGCACAAAGCCTTTCCTTCTGCAAACTCCTGCCCAGGCAGGCGAGCCCCTCCCGCGCCACGTGCTGTTCAGTCAATGGGCAGGTCCATACACATGTGCTCGACCCGCACGGACGTGGAAGATTTGTGGCTAAGATTTGCCTCCTGGTTTGCACGTTCAGGGCTGGAGAGGAGCCCAGGGTACTTTCAGAGTCCCACTGGCCGCCCAGGCTGACGGCGTCCCAGGCAGACGCACTCGGTCGCCCGCCTCTCGGTGACAGCAGCCCTGGCGCCCCGGTGCCGCTGGGCAGCCCGTCCCAGCCGTGTTTATGCCAACACTAACAAGCTGCCGCTCTAATGTGTCCTCGGAAGAGGGTTCCAGGCTGCCTGCACACATCACTGCACTGATTTACAGCTGCTGTATATTTTGACATTGTTGTCATCTGTACTGACGAGGGAAAGAAAATTACTTGTATTTTAAATAAAAGCTTAAATCCTGAAGCACAAGATCCAGACGTGGGGGCAGAGAGCCTGTTGCCAAGCCACCCTAATCCGAGCACTTTCCTCCTCTGTATTTAGCATTCCTGATAATGGAATTTGGACTACAGCTAATGCTGATTAACATTTCCATGTTAGTTATTTCACATAATCTTTTCTCCGGCTGCGGCAGAGACTGGGAACACGCCATTTATACTTGTTGGGTCGCTGATTAAGCGTGCTTTCCTGGCTCTCACCAGGCAAAGCCACCGAGAATGAAAGGCTACTATGTTTAACTGATCCTAATATGGATCAATCCCTAAACGCAGGAATGGTGTCCTTTCCCTGTAAACCTCCGCCTGGATAACAAGATTTTGATTGCAGGCTAATCCTGGGGTGGGAAAGCGGCGGTAGGCGGTTGGTATGAAGCAGGGGAGGCAGAAGCATGGACACGAATGAGCTCTGCGCTTTTTAGTGATGGAGCACTGGTAACCGCCAGCCCATAAATAACGCATCTAATTTTACACCTGCACTCATTCTTCCCTGCTGGGAATTCAGTGCAGATACATTGCGGCCTAAAATTAGAGCATGTCACAGACATGATCTTTAACATGTTAAAAGTAGAAACACGCCAATGGGTGCAACGTTCCCGTCGCATCGCTCCAGCCTGTTTCCCCGCGGGGTTGGCAGGAACATCCCAGCCGCTGCTCGGGGGCACCCGCAGTGTTTGGTTTCATGGCTTGGGCAGCGCGGCACAAACGTGGCCCCCGGCGGGACTGTGTACCCCGGCAGGGCGCTGCGTGCTGCCCGCCTCGGGGCTCTGACCGGAGCAGCCCCCAGCCGCTGCTCCCGAGGGAAAGGAGGTGTTGGGGGGGGCAAAGGAAGGCAGCCAGAGGGGGGGCTCTGAAGGTCGACCACCAAAACCTTCAGCCACCTCTGTCAAACACCATCTCTGCCGAGCAAACCTGCCGTGCTCCCCGCCTCAGCTCTGCCTGGCCCCGTCCCTCCTGCAGCCCCCACCGCCGCCCGCCGGCACCACAGCCGCTCGGGGCGGTGAGCGACGCGGGAGCCGAGCGCGGCTGAGCGGAGGCGAGAGGGTCCCCCGGCCCAGCGCTGGCAGCTCCCCGTGGCTGCAGACCGCAGCTGCCAAGTCTCCGTCCTACGGCACGTTCTCCTGCCAGCACCAGCCTGCTCCAACTCCTCTTACCTCCTCCTGCCTCAGTTTCCCCTGCTCCAGTGATTGATTTCATCTCCTTGCACGCCTCAGAGGACTGGCTCAGGCACCAGTTTAGGATTATTCTGGAGTAGCTGAGTTTTCCCTCTCTCTTTTTTTTTTTTTTTTTTTAAAAAAAAAAAAAAAGCCAAAACACTTCGTGACACACCAGTTCTCAATCAAAATGAATGTTTGTATATAACTAATTCTCCCAGGGTGACAAACCCCCAAACCACTAGCATGTGTAGCTGCATCTGTTTGCAAGGTGTTATTTGGGCACTAGAGGTACCTCTGCTGTATGGAGATGAGCAGAGCGAGTTCTGGAAGGCAGAGGGACCGTCGCAAGCCGCAGGGAGGAGATACAGCCTGAGCTCTGCGGCCCCTCACACCCACCTGTGGATGTCACCTTTACAGCAGCACCGGCATTTTATTCATCTTGGCACGTGGGCCGGTGAGGTTACGGCTGCCACACAGGTTCAGCTGGGGCAAAGAGACACATCAGAACAAATTATGGGGAAGAGCTTCTGATGTGAAACTCCCATGAGAAAGAACAAACGGGAGAAACTACTCCCCAGCCGCTCCCAAGGACTAATTGCTGAGAGCGCCGGACCAAGAAGCACGCAAGGAAGGCCCAAGCAAGTAATTATCCCGCCTCGAGAGGAGGATCAGCGCCTTCATCTGCAGCCGGGTTCAAGCGGAGGCCTGGGGGTTCGCGCGGGTCAGGGATCCCAACCGGCAGCCCCGTCGCACTGGTTTGGGCGCGGTGGAGATACCAGCCCTGGGCTGGGCTGGCGGCAGGACCAGGGCATCAGGACTGGCAGGAGCTCAGGCAGCCCTGGCATTCCTCACTCCCGGGGTCCCACGCCATCAGTGATGTACTTAAGGCAACCCAGGGAGTAAACAGCGAAAAATCCCTTGAAAATCAGCAGAGCTCAGTCCCTGCCATGCGGCTCTCCTCTTCTGTCCCAGCGTCCCTCAGATGTCAGCAGGCATCGGAGCAGCAATGCTGGGCAGACGAAGTGCCAGGAACCTGCCCTGCAGTTTTACAGGACCCGCGAGCAAAGGGCCGACCTGTCCCTTAAGCCCTGAGCATCTCCGCAGTCTGGGGAGGGGACCGGGCTCGGCAGCTGAGGAAGCCGGTGCGCAGGGAGGTGACCGGGAGCAGAGCTGGGAGAGACCGCAGAGCCCCCAGGTCCCCGCCTGTGGAAACCTGCCCGTTTCCGTCCGATGCTCAGCCTGTTTCCATGGAGAGCTCAGCAATGAAGATAAGAAGAGATGAGAAGGGGTGGGAGCTTCATTAGTCCAGTTCAGAAAGCTGGGCGCCTGGAGAATAAATCCCTCTTGTTTGTACAGAAAGGGGACGCCGGGTTTCCACCCTCCACCCAATTAAAAAACAAAAGCAGTGATTGCAGCAGCAGGAGTGTCCGGCTGATAACGCGCCCGCAGCTCTGCAGGGCAGCGGCCCCGGCCGTGGAGCCAGCGCACAGCGGGATGCCTCGGGGCTGCTCCCCACCACGCCGAAGCCGCTTTCCTTTTCCCTCGGGGTACGCACAAGGGCTGTCGCGGGGCAGGGAGCCAAGGCGGATACACCACACCATCCCCCCTGCGCCCGCTCCCGGGTTCTGGTGTGCCCGTACCTCGCCGGAGACCTGAAGACCCTCATCTGCTGTGCTGGGGACTTGGTAAAGCCACCATGGGGCCAACGCACGAGGAAACGTCAGCGAGAAGACAGCAGGTGGGAATGGGGCTGCGTTTCATCCCAAGCACCATCTCAGTGCTCCAGACGAGCGGGAGTCCCGACCCTCAACGTGCTGCAGCCCGTGAGAAGCCATGGGCTCAACAGTGACCGTAACAACATCCAGCAGTAACGAATGCACCAAGTGGAGAAATAATCTCAAAACAGCAGCCAGCAGCTTTGCCAGGAACCATCCCCCGTTAGAGACCACCTGGTAAATTTTGCTCCCAGAGCACACACTGGCAGCAGATCCATCCCCGCCGTGCTCGGGTGATCCTCGCCTCCCTGCACCCTGGCCGCCAGCTGCCCTTCCCCGGGGCCGCGTCGCCACCAGCCTCTGCCCCGTCCCGACGGAGCTCCCGTCCCGTGCCCTTCTGGGCACCATTCAGCCGGCGGCACAAACCACGTGGGATGCCACGGAGCAGCCTTCCCACCGAGCTTCTCCAGCCTCACCTCCCCGATCCGCCGAGGGCTCTGACGCCCGGGACAGGCAGCCGCGGGCTGTCAGGGTAACACCAGCCCCTGGTTTTATGTCAGCATCTCTGCCAGCCCCAGGCAGGCCCGTAAGGCGCCTGCCTCTTCCCTGCCTGCTGCCCCCAGTCCTCCCAGACACAGTTCCAGGCAGGAGCAGAACAAGACGGAGCAGGCAGGGACCCAAAGCTGCGGTTGCCCAAGGCGTCGCTCCCGGCTAAGCCCACGCTGGCTGGAAGGAGGGCTGTCCTGCATGGCATCCGGGCAGGGACGCTCCATTAGCCCGTAGCCCCCCAGCCAGCACCTTTCCCAGCCCTCCCGGGGCCCAGACGCAGCCCCACAGGGACACGAGGTGCCGGCTGAGCGCCTTCTCCCTCTGGTGACACCGCAGGAGGCTCGGCGCGGGCAGGCTGGGCACACAGTGCCATCGTCCCCAGCTGAGCCCACCTGGGCGAGGGGCAGCGCTGTGGGGCCAAAAAACCAGGTCTACACGAAATGGCACAGGGACCAAAGCGTGAAACTGATGCTTTTTTTGAGGGCACAACAGCAGCTTGAGGTTTTTTCTGTCTTTTAAGTATCATCATCTTTGCTTAGAGATACAGGTTTAGTGATGGGTTTTGTCAGAGTTGGGTTGATGGTGGGACTCGATGAACTGAAAGGTCCCTTCCAAAATAGGCAGTTCTATGATTCTGAGATTCTACGATCTCATTTTGCGACTGAGGGACTCGGGAGTTCCTCAGCCACGTCCATGTTCACCAACTACAGCTCTCCAAGCTCTGGGGCAGAGGGAAGGCAGCCCGGTGTCCACGCTCTGGCTTCCTATGGGGAAACATTCCCGACCCCCCGGGGGTTTGGGTGCCCCTGCCCCGCTCCCCAGCTCCAGCACACCCTGGCAAGCGGCTCAGCTCTCCTGCCTCTGCCCTGCACCGGCTCCCTCCTTCCCAGGGCCGGCGACTGAATCCAGCGCCTGAAATCCAGGTGGAAAATGGTCCGTGTCAGAGCACGGAGGGCAGCTGCCAGGATACGGCCCAAGGCCCAGACAGCAGCGTGCCTGGCACACAACCTCTCCCTGCCCACACAAACGCTTTAGGCGGTGTCACAAGGCAAACAGACTGCAATGAAAAGGTAAGCGCAGGCATGTCTGGGCACCGGCCGCTTTCGCAAGCCGTCCTCGTCAGCTGAACGCCTTTGGGGAGCTGGTGCAGAGCTCCGGGGTGCACCCGAGAGCTCCTCCACACTGGAGTTAAAACGAGGACGAGCCTTTATTTCCCAGAGGACGACTGGAGACGAAACGTCTCGGCTTCTCTGCTGGTCCAGCACCGCCGGGATTCCCCCCTGGGGATGGACGAGGGGCCAAGCGCCTCCCAGCACCGCGATGCTCTGGGAGCCCCGTCCCTCTGTGCGACTGCAGCGTCGTCGTCGCCTCACGCTGTGAAACGGCGCCCGGCGAAGTCAGAAGGGCCGAGACCTGACGTTACTCTGCCGTCCCCGGCCTTCGCTGGGAGGATGAGGAGTTTCCCGCGAGACTATTTTGTAGTGACTGGGGGAGTCGCTGGGAATTAGCAGAGATCGTGGAACGGTTTGGGTTGGGAGGGACCTTAAAGCCCACCCCGTGCCACCCCCTGCCCTGGGCAGGGACACCTCCCACCAGCCCAGGCTGCTCCAAGCCCCGTCCAACCTGGCCTTGGACCCCTCCAGGGATGAGATCCAGAGGTCTGGGAGCAGTTAGAAACCCCGTTACAGGGAGCCACATGCTGCCATTTTGAAAAGGAAGAATTTTGGGCTAAAACATTCTTTTTGCACAACATTCTCCAAGTTCAAAAAGCAAAACTAAAAAAAAAACAACCGCAAAACTTCCTAAAACATTGGTGTTCCCCTGCTCCGCGAGGACACGCTTTCCTGCAGCCGCCCTGCACGCCCCTGGGGACGCGAGGTGACGGAGTGAGAAGGGGGGAGAACAAAGAGAAAGTGAGAAGAAAACCAATAAAGAACTAAAAATTGCGCAGCCCTGGATTTCTTTTGTGGAATTTGTTCAAATGCACAATTTGCCCACAGCCTTTCAAAACCTTCTCGCGCTTCTCCCCAGAGTCCCGGGCAGCCCCGGGGACTGACGTGGTTTCTCAGCAAATCTGCTCCTAAAGCCGCTCCCGGGAGGAGCAACGTGTCACGTCCCGGGGGGACGCGGGGCTGCAGCACGTGCGGGGCCCCGGCTGCCCAGGGACCACCCCGCGGGAGACTTTGCTGCTTATTCCTAAATGAAAGAACCAAGGGGGAAGGAAGGCTGGTCTCGGCCACTGCTTTCAGCTGGTGACACCGTGCTGTCACCCAGGCTTTGATCCCCGCAGCCTCCGGGAGATGCGAAGGCGGGAGAGTGCACGCGCGCTTGTTTTTTCCAGCTCCATGAGCTGACCTAATGCAGTAATGACACCCCTCTGCAGCCCCAGGAGAAGGAAGCGTTTCCAGGATGATTTAGTTGCTCCTGAAAGGCTGCTTTAAAGAATAAACTAATTAGCAGTCAGCCTTTGTTTCTGCATTTAGCAACCCTTCAGTGCAAATTAAAGGTGAGCAGCGGCGTCTGAGCCGAGAGCTGCACGCGAGCCTCGCCGCCCCGGCCGCTCCCGCCCTCCTGCCAGGGACGGATGCATCCATCCATCACCACCACCGCCTTCCCAGGCTCACGGTGGGAAAACAGAGAAGAAACGCGGAGATTTTTGCGCAGAAGGAAGCAGGGGACCAGGCAGAGTCGCAGAGGAGCCGCTCTCAGCCGTGCCTGCTCCGGACAGGAGCAGCCGGGTGCTGCATCCCACGTCCCGCGGGAGGTGCCAGCGCGGGCTGCGATTTCTCAGCTGGAAGGATGCCCTTGGCCCCACAGGGGGGGACGTCCCGCAGGCAGGAGGAGGCAGAGCCCCTCACCCTTCCCCATCCCTGAGCCCTGCTGGGGGCAATCCTTCACCATCAGCCGGAGGAGGAGGCGGTAGGGAAACCCCCCCAAGGCCATTGACCTGCTGTGCTTCAGCTTCCCCCTGTCCTCACTGTAAATCTTTCTCTAATGATGCCGACTTTGGCTAATGGGGTTTCCTCTGTGGCTTCTGGGGGTCCCCCAGGGCCCCCTCCCTTCCCCAGCGCCGGGTGAGCCCCTGCAGACGCCTCGACCCCCTGGGCAGCAACTCCAGCCTTTTCCTTCCTCTCCCTCCCGTGCCACAGACCAGCCTCCCTCTTACACGGGTATTTCACCAGGGAGGTTCGGGCGATGCTTTGCAAGCCGGCGTGGAGAGGAGCCGCAGCCTGCTGCCACAGCTTTCCGCTTCGTGGGCTCCAGATTTCCTCAGCAGGGAGGAAAACCAGGCTTCCCAGAGGGACGTGATGTTCCTGGGAATATCTGTTCCCCACATACGCTGCGTCTCCAGGTTCTCAGACCTGGCGTAAGGTGCCAAGGAGGGAAAAAAGAGAAAGGGAACGCCATGGAAATCAGAACCTAACAGTGCCACCCAGCAGCCGCTGGAGGATCCTCGAGGGGAGACACGGTTTCTGGCAGACCTGGGCACCCCCTGCTCCTTGCCGGCCCCACAGCAGCTGCAGAAATCAGATTTACTCGCAGAGAAGCTGATTAGAGTTCCCTGACACCCAGGACGGCAGCGCAGGCAGCAGCCCCGCCGTGGGGCCGGGAGACTTCGGGGCCGTTTCACCCGGGGGGCACCGGTGGGTCCTTCATGGCGATGGGCCGGCGGCACCTGGGGAGTGGGCTCCGCCGGTGCTCTCCGCACTTCTCCACCATTCAACTTGCTCGTTCCGCTTTGTGTTACTAATTAACAGGAGTGAGCAGGGCAAGGCTTTGGCGTAATCCCCGCGTGGCATCAGAGCGCGTGTAAAGCCGGTGAGCGCCTGCACGCAAAGGCCTGTTGCAGTTAATGGGGAGCCACACGCAGACTTAATGGACTTTGGCTGGAGCCCCGCGGGGGGGACGGGTAGCGCTTTACTCCCTGGTGTAAGCGCCTTATCGGCCACGCGGGCAGCTCCGGCACCCTGAGAAGGGGACGCGATGCCCCCGGCACATCCCGAAGCACCACAGCCACCACGCACCAGAGAGGACACCAGGAAAGTGTTTCTGGAGGGAAGCACTCACCTGTAAGGATGCCATGGCTTAGCTCGGGCGAAGCCGCAGGAAGCACTCGGCCGCCTCCTCTGCTCTCCCGTCCGCCCCGAGGACTCAGCGCCGGAGGATGGAGGAGCATCAGGATCCCATTTGACGCAAGCGCTGCTGCACTGGGCAGGCTCTGAATGGCAGCAGGAAAAGAAGGCGAGGATGCACCCAGCCCTCCGCACCCCACGGCGCAGGAAATCGCCCTCGGCTTGGAGCAAAGGAAGGAAAAAGGCGAAACAATGCGTGGGGCAGGACACAGGGCTGAAGTGCCGGCCGCCGCGCAGCTCCGCCTGCCAGCCGCAGCCCCGGGGTCACCCCGGGAGGCACAGTTAACGATCACTGCTCATCCACAACCTCCTAAATAAAATAATTTTCCTTCTGCAGGAGGGAACTTGGCCAGCTGAGCTCCCCCCGGCTCAGTCGCTCCCTGCTGTGTGCTGGAGGGAGGCTGGGGCTCTTCCCAGTCTGCCCAGCAGGGGCTTGTGGTGCCCCACTTCCAACAGCCGCCCAGCCAGGCCACCCGCTCCGGGCTCCAGGACTCGGCCTTTGAACACGCTGTGTGTCCTTCTCTACAAACACTGCTGCAGCTTCTCCAGCGGGGGTAGCCCTGGCCAAGGCACACCGAGCTCTGGCCCCCTGAGCGTGCACAGCCTCCCCCGGGGCCTGCATCAGCCAGAGGGCACCCAAGGGCTCCGAGCTCCCCATCCACCTCTCCAGCGATACGTGAACCAAATGGACGGACGGATATTGTCACGGCTCCAATCAATCACTCCGTCCTGTATCTAGCTCAAAGGAGACTCGGGTAGCGAGGGAGACGAGTCTGGCCTCGGACCCGCGAGGTCACTGTGCCTTGGGGCAGGCCACGCGTGCCCACAGCATCTGGAGCAGAGGGTGGTTTTCCTTGAGTACAAGGCACACGTTGCAACCCTTCACCTTGAGAGAGACACAGCCTGTGCTTCAGCAGGGCCTTAACTCCCAGCTCCGCGTGAAATTGCTGGTTGGAAGCAGATAATTAACGCCTCAGGGCGGGAAGAGTTCACCCTTCCCAGGAGGAGCTGCAGGGAGCAGAGGCTTCCCAGCTCGGAGAGGCACCACCGCACCCCGCCATCCTCTCCCTGGGGAGGCCGAGTGCCATGGGAGCAAGACCCTGGGAATCTGCCACTCCTGCAGCCAAAACGTCCCTCGCCCAAGACGCCACAGGCCAGGGACACGGGGACAGGGCTGCCCCGCACTCGTGAAACCCCGACGGCGGCGGAGCCTCCGAACTGCCTGCTCACCTTGCTGCCCCGCACAGCGACCGCACGCGAACACAGCCAGGAAAAATGAATGGATGGTTTCCCATGAATTCAGCACAGGAGCAGTGAAGGAGGAAAGCGGAGCAGGCTCCCCCCGTGCAAGAGGGACACTTCTGTGACCCTCGCTGGGTCGCCCCTTGCCCCAGGGGGCTGGGGGCTGGCAGCACCTCCAGCTCCATCGCCCCCCCATCCTGGCTGTCCCACGCTCGGCTTTCCAGCGGGTTACCAGGGAGCTGCCCAGGCAAGAGCCAAGGGGGCACCAGCAGATCCGTACAGGTCCCGGGTACAAATGCTGTTCTGCAAACATGAGGGGGCTGACAGCAAAAGGTTGTTTTCGCTCTTGGGGCAGTTTGGCAAAGGATGAACACATTGTTCAGACTCAGAACACAATCTTGGCTCTTCGTCTGGGTAATGGCCATGATAAATAGAAAGCAGTAGCTAATTAGCCTCACGAAGCTGTTCATTAAACACTGAGAAGAGCACGCAGGGACTGCAACAATGGCAGGCAGTGAGCAGGGCACCATCTTCCCACACCCACCCGTGTTCCCCACGCAGCCCCAGGGCTCGTCCTGCCCCAGCCCGGCGCTGGGCGAGGGACCCGCAGCCCCCTGCCTCTCCCCGCGTCTGCCCAAACGCTCCTCGGCATTCCTACGCCGGAATCCACCTTCCCGGCGCTGCAGCTGCTCCCCAGCACTGCCTCAGTTTCCATGGCAACCCCCGCTCTCATCATTGCTCAATATTGTTCTTTTCCATTAAAGGAGAGATCCCTGCTGCTCCTTTACAGAGCGCGCCGCTGTCTGCGCTCCAGCAGACCCTCCCTCGCCCCGCGCCGCCCTATGCACAACACGAGCAATTTAGTAAGCGCTTGTGCTTCGGCACAGAAGGGCAGAGGGAAGACGTGACCCCGCTGGATTCTTGTCCAGGCACCGACCTCAGGAGCCACCAGGAGCTGGCGGCTGCTTACACCCCCCGGGCCAGCCCAGGCCCATCCTGACACACACGTGGCTGCTCTGCGAAGGCTGCAGCCCGTGTTCAGGGCACCCTGTGGGTGCGGGACCCCTCTGCGGTCTCCCTCCCACACGCAGGAGGGTCCCTCAGCCTCCCGGGGGAAGGGCCACACTCACGCCCCTGGCACCGGAGCAGCCCTTTGGCAGAGCAGGTCCCAGATCCCAACATACCACGGGTTCCTGCAATAACATCTGTGATTAAAACCTGGTATTTTGCCTAGAAATAGTGGCTACTTATGCCACAGCCAAGTCATGCAATGCTTGTAATAGATGCGACCAAAAGCCTCATTCTTCCTCCCACACTGGCCCCAAACAGCTCCACGCTGCTGGCAAAAGGGGTGCCGAATGCATGGGAGATGGAGCTCAGGGCTTTGCTAGCCCTCGATGAAGCCACTTCCAGGGGAACTCCAGATCCCGACCCACGGACACGGCACCAGGGTAAGAAAGCAGTCGCCACCCAAAGCAAAGCTGATGCCTGAGCTGGGGCTCGCTGACTGCCCGAGCGGGCTGGGGAATCAGCATCTACGGAATGAAGCGCGTAGGCACGCAGTTTACAAACAGAAAGGAATTACTATAAAATTGACCTAAATGAGCCGCTACAGAAGAGTTTCTCAATAGGCCTAAAGGCAGAAGGAGACGTAGACAAAAGACTTACACAGGAGATGGCTCCCAGACAGAATTTAGTGAGGGCTGGAATAGCAAGTTCCTAATTTCATGATGCCTGAGCACAGAGATGCTGCCATGGGAAACGCACAGGAATGAAGGAAAAGAAACAAAAGCGAGACAGGACAGACACAATCGTGTAAGCCACGCATTGTGCGGCTGAGTTAGTTCCATTAGCGACCTTCCCAGGAAACGTGCACAAGCTTGCGGGGAACTTGCAACATCCAGGAGAGAGATAAGCTTTCCATGCCTGATACCGAGAGGCCAAAGCCAAGTACAACACAAATCTGCCCATGAAAATAATACACACGAGGCACCTGGCAGCGTCAGACCCCCCTTCTGTCAGCATCAGTTCACGTTTCTCTGACAGCCATTTCTTTACCACCTATTTCAGCTTTTGCCACAGCTCTTTTTGCAACGGGACTGAGACAAGAATGAGGAGCCAGGGGGGGACTGTAACAGCTTCCAGCAGGACATCAGAACCAGCCGCCTGAGCGGTGCCGCTCACAGCACACCGCACTTCCCTCCCGCTCACCACTTCAGATGCTACTACGCATAGAAGATCGAATTAGGACAGGAGAGGGACCGACAGAAGGCAGGCAAAGTGGGCTCTCAGGGTTCTGGCTTTTAAGAACAAGCCTTTAAAGAATTCTGCAACAAATGCAGCGAGATGGCACTATCACTACTTACCGACTACGTAGTGATCCTAGAGAAAAAGAATCCACTTCACCCACTGGCACTGGATGCACGGGCTTAGAATTAAAGAGAAACACAGCATCTCCAAATTGATATTGCAGAACGTACGCTACACTTAGATCATACTTGACACGACACTGTCATACGGTAGCGACTGATGCAAATACAAATGTTAGGAACAACATTTGAAATTAAAAAAGTTTATTTGAAGATCTGTAAAACAGCTCTGTGAAAGACCAACATTTCCAAGACACTACGATATGATAATGCATTTTCCTATTGTTAGCATATAAAAAAAGTCACAGTCCTCGAACTATCTAGGTAAAAGCATACATTTATAGACCAAACATTTCACTTCCAACACCAAGAAAGTAAATGGGTTTGAGAGTCGGACTAATCAATAGCACCGACACTAGGTGAGCACAACCCTCCTGGGTCTGAGAGTCTGCGTTTGTCATTACTACGCAATAAAGCGGATTAGTGAAGCAAATCTTAACGTCAACACAGACCCACGGCACTGACGAGTTCATACAATGAAACAGCAAAACGCATTCTTTTTACATTCCACTGATGCAAACGACAGTAGCAAGCCAGAAACACCAAAGAGTTCCCGTTAAACTCCAAGCTTCCATTTCAGGACAAGAAGTCTTCAGAACTCGCAAATGCCAGTTCCACTTTAAACACACAACTGTATTCACTTTATGTTTACATAATTTGTGCAATAGAGACATGTGCAATAGAAAGGTGAAGAACAAGATGCAGAAGTAGACAGCGTTACAAGGATCCAATTCTCACTGCACTGTAAAGCAGCACAGTATTATACTGCTTTCCGATGATACTCAGGAGGGGCTACTTCATAGTCACTGGCACTAAACAATGCAGAGGAATTCTTTGCTAAATACCTACAAAAAAATAATAAAAAGATTAAATTACCTTCTTGCCCGAAGTCTCCATTGTTTAGCATCACACGAGTGAACTGTTCGGTGTTTGCCGAGACCGTAATACATGATTTCAAGAGGAGAAAGCCAACATGTAACTACTAAAAAGTCAGCTCTGTAAAGCAATTAAAGATTTGACAGTTCATTAAAAAAAAAAAAAAAAATCAATTCCAAACAAGTTGGCAAGCAACTCTGGCTCCAAGCGAGCACAGGGAGGTTAAGATTAACAGGATGAAACAGTTCACATTTGAGGTTCAGTCAGCAGCTGTACCAAGAATCGATTACTGCTGATGGCACTCAGAGGGGCAGGGACAAGGAGCGGGACACCAGGAAGTTCTGTCTGCACAAAGACAGAACTTCAATGGCTGAATGAACAATGGCCAGAGTAAAACGAGCAAGGGTCAACTGAGTGCAAGAGACCGGCATCGTATGCCATTACTGCTCATCGAATGCATTCAGGGATTTCTGGTCAATGCAGCTGAAAGGTCTTTAGCACTTGCATTTTCTTCAGACTTACCCAAAGACTACGATCAACTGAAGACACTAGGACTACCCCAGACAAGTCTGCCCTGGAAATCAGGCTGAGCCATTTCTAGCTCTGCTGCAGAGCTGTCTTGGATTTGCTGAGGGCTTTCTTTCAGCTTCCAATAGCTTATCCAATCGCACAAGGGTAAAAGCTGGTATTTACTGGCAAAACAGCTCAATACTTTGTTACCCTGGCTATTCACAGATCACTATTTCCAAACACTATCAGCAGGCCACTGAAGCCTGATGTGAAAATACACAGAACATTTCTCCTCTCCGTGACATAATCACAAATGGAAGTTTACGGCTTTAGTAAATTTGACCAAGAAAATCTTCCAGTCCAGCAAAAGCAGGGAGCTGTGCCAATGCTGTGAGCCCGCACAGTTTCATACCACACACCTGGCCCCACGCAGATCTATAAAGGCACTGAAGAAGCACAATACGAGGTTCCTCCAGTGCAGTCCAGATGCAGGGAAGCTGCTGAAGTGACGCTCGTACATACGTACGGGGGAACACAGGTATGACACCTCAGACACTAAGCTGAACTTTAATTCCATTTTAGAATCTCACGTTCAGGAAGTATTTACAGATGAACTAAGCAGCAAGTGGCCCCATAGTTCCCGACAGCAGCGAGGAAGTATTTTATCACCTGCCTGAAGTCAAATGTCCAATTCCGCCCCCTGCCCCAAACATTTTGCATTAAAGTCTTGTATTATTTAGGATGGGGGTTTCATCCTAAATATAACATATCTACAGCACCACAGGGCACTGCAGGGCACTAAAGCTACAATGACAGTTTGTCCCAGAACTGACATTAGTAAGGATCATCAGTTTTTAACATTTGCTCAACTGTTGTCGAGTAACTGTTGTGTACTTTAATGATTTGCTGTAATTGTCATCTGCATTTTATAAAAAGTACAAATAAACGTTGAAGTATTGATTTTGAAACAAGTAGCAGACTTGGACAGTTTAGAAGTGCGGACTAATAGATACATAAACACTCATCTAACTAGCAACAACCTCAGTATAACTGGAGAGAAGTTAAAACCAGTCTTACTCGTGTTACTGTACAGCAGAGTCTGAGAAAGCTTCACTGCAACCTTCAGTGAAGATGCCGCACGCAGGCCCAAGATTTTATTTATATATATATATGTGTTAAATAACAATTGTTCACATTACAATGGCCTATGCTTACTTAACTCTTTCTTTCTTGCTTGAAAGACTTAAGAAGTACTTACTTTAAGAAGTCATGCAAATAGTTTAACAGCAAAGCCAGACTCTTCTCATCAAGAGGAGTGTAAGCCAGCATAGCTCCAATTCGTACTGTTTCAAAAGAGGTAGCGCTTGTTAATTATAATAAACAACAACCTCAAGTATTTAAGAACAGTCTAAAACCTTACAGCAGCCCAGGAATCTATTCCAATACATACAAGCTCACCTAAAATAACCAGACTGTTGAAAATTCATTCCAAATCCCTGAACGGCTCTGAGTTTTTTAGGTACATGGAGTACGGAAAGAATGAAACCACATGTTCCATAGTTGCTTGTCAAATTTCTGCGGTTCACACCCACTGAGACTCAAGACAGAAAAGGAAGTATTTGAATACTTCTAAACTGCTCTTCAATCTCTAGATGTCATACTCACCAAACAACCTCAGTAGGTGTGGGGCACCATAGACTTGAGACATTGGAGCATCTGGGTGATCTGCTAGAATTTCAGCATACTGGGGCCTCTCAAACTTGTACAGTAGTTGAGTTCCCAGCATGACATTGAAGTATTCTTTAATTCCAGCCACAACCTCATTGACTGCATACTCCCTGGTAAACAGAGAAGACACTGCAAGTCTTGTTCTAGTGACCAGATGGACACAAGATGAGTCTTGGCAAGTCCACCAAAATCTGGAGGCTTGTAAAAGATCCTTACGATTTTTCGAGGAAATTTGTCTGGAGACCTTAAAACGTAGAGTCACATGCAGCAAGGCATTTCAAGACTTCCTTTAAAAATGGACTGTTCTGAACTCAGTAAGAATGTAGGCAAACCAAGAAAAGCCCTGCTTTTAGTCATCTACTCACATAAAGAAACTACCTCTTAGAGCTGTCCTTTCAAAGCAGGGGTAAGTATTTACAGGGACACTTAACAGCTCTTCTGTTTTCAACCAAAAGTTAATCCCAACTCACACCAGTTTAAGAGTACAATACTACAAGTAATCAGACTGAACTCCTGCTTAATGGAAAGGGACAGCCACACAGTATTTCAGGCAACTGACCCTTTCTAACCAGGGCTCTCAATGCCACATTCCTGCAGGCCTCCAACTTCACAACTAACTGGAGAACAACTGTATAGGAATTAGCAGTGACACTGCACAGCTGAGGAGTACAACCCTCACTCCACCCTGCAAACAAGTTTAGAACAGCCATTAGGACAATTACATAAAAGAATGCTGAAACACCCTGACAAGTCAATAATATGCTTCCTCTTGAATGGAAGAAAATAACTTCACATTTCTAGTTCCTCTCCCTTTTAAACAGCAAAGCTTCGTTCAAGAGTAAAACACACCTTATTTGTTGTCAGGGCTGGACTGCTGGGGTAATTACAAATAAGAATCTTCAAAGTTATCACCTCAAAGTAATTAGCTTTGCCCATCTGATTCTTTTACAAGTCATCCTGTACCTCCCTGTTCCCCCACCCCTCTACCTCCATGAGAGGCCACCCATACACTAACACTTTGCTCATCAGCTAGGTGGCTTGTTTGAGAAGTTTGTTCAGCCCATACACAGCAAGTGCCACTGAATTTATTCACCCAACAGAGGAAGCCCGAGCTAGAATGAAGGGGTGGAGAACTATTCACTTGGTTTGTATCAGCTTCCGTTAAGAAAAGGCTTAGGGGAAGTGGGGGAAGCAGAAATAATATCCAGAAAGCAGAACTGCATTCTTGAATTACCCCTTCAAAGATTTCTAAACTCCTCAGTCAGGTTGGTCTTGGAACACGAAGCTGGACATAAGGCTGGGATGTGTTTAACAACCTTACTAAATTTTCCATGAAATACAAGTCCAACAACAACAGCAAAAGAAGTATTTAAGGTTTGATATGACCACTACTTACTTGTTATCAGTATTTCCTCGTGACTTTTTGTAGTTTGCATAATCCTCTAAAATGGAGTCAACATTCTTCTTGGCAGGAAGATAGAAGAGCTACACAAGAAGCAAAAACCGAACAAATACGAGTTACCTAATTTATGCAAACATTTATATCTGCATGCTAAATTTAAATCAACATACATAACATTTCCAGAATAAAATTAGCAGGTTAAGATGTTATAGTTGTGCATACCAGAAAACCCAAACTGTAACAGCAACTATATCCATGTTTCCATTTAACATTTGTGCTGCTCAACAGCAACCTGATGATGAACTGCTGAAGTCACCCCAAAAGTCAAAGGTATGCAGCAAAGCACACACACTCCCCTACAGACCTGCCACCAGCAGTTACAAAAGCCACAGTGACCATTTTGCCTATTCTTCTGTCTGCTCTTCTTCTTGCATCCGCAGTTCAGCGCCTGGCACTACTATTGCTACGGAACAAATAAGCCTGGCAAGCACCTGCCGGGAAGTTCCACTGCCTGCACAGTTTGAAGAATATTATAGCTACATCAGAGCTTGCAGAATTGATGACAAATATTCCCAGCCATGATTCACCAAGGATTAACTTCCATCTTTAATACCACACACAGATCATCTGTACCCAGACACTAGTTCACTTGTCTAAGGCAAGGCTCAGTAGTACAGTGAATTCACGTCCTTGGGGTTTTTGTGAGGCATGGGACGCCATTCACTTACCTACTTCCTTTCACAAAAGCACTATAGTCTGAAGACATTTGGGGAAAAAAACCCCAACCTAATTCTCCAGAATCAGGGTCAGTGTACAGATAGCAGCGCTTAAGCACCTTTACTGCTGATGCAAGTTTAAGATTCGTGTTCACCAAGAGAAGTCAGCCTTTTCTGTGTAGGACTTGAACAAGACTTTTACATGTCTGGGATGGCAAGAACAGAGATGGTACCTCGGCGCAGCAGTAGGTCAGAGCATGCAATTGCAGCCTATCAAACAATAACAAACAGCTTTCAACAGTATTATTTTCTTCTCGCCAATTTCAGCAGTGGTTTCATACAAGAAACAAGTCATGATTCATTAACAAGTTAAAGCATTTTATACTTTTAAAATAGAAAGCAAAGGTTAATTTACTGTATCAGGAAGCTTTATATGGATCCAGCCTGACAGAAGTTAAGAATCACTATCCTAAGCAACAGCTTTCTGTCAGAGCTGTAGAACTTAAGACACTTGCAGAACTTGACAGTGTGCAACACAAACAAGGCAGGAAGAAGCTAAGGTGAAGCAGGCATCACATGATGGTCCTATAGACCAGTTCTCTACCAACTAAGCAAGTTGTTCAAAACACATCAGCAGGTCAAGCTCGCACAGAGTTAACATCACATTTAAAGCTTAAATAAGTTCTTTAAATTATTTGCCTTTCTAGCTTACACTTGATTAGACCAAGTCTATTCTACAAATTTACATGCAACTCTGCTGAGCCACAGTCCTACTCACGGGTGACCTTTGGTTAAAATCCAACCAGAATGTGAACTGTCAAGTAAGCCATCCGGCTGCTGTCAAACTCTACAAGAGATTTCACTACACTGCACTTGAAAAGGATATGAAATTCTAGTTTTTGTATCCTTGCCTATACATGTCCAGATTGTTCTTTTGACAAATTACCTGCTTTTGCCTGGTGATCAAGTCCCAGTCATCTACCAGCCACGGTTTCAGCTCTTCAGGGATTTTCACCTTTACTTCAACTCTGTTCATAAATGTTTCTTCCTAAAAAAAGAGTGAAGCCAGACCAATTGCTTTCAGATAACTGTCCAAGAGTCACCCGTATTCCCTGTTTTCACAACCGAAATACACCACCGAACTGAGGAATTACTACGGTAATTTCTGTAGGTTCCACAGGGAACAAGGAAACAGAGCTCATTTTTTTCAAGGCCACTTGGGAACCTTAGTTTTGCAAGTTGTAACATTTCACACTGCCATACTGCAGGACAAAGTATTGCTGTCTGTATTTCTGAGCAAAGCAACCCTCCTGTTTTCTATCAAAAAAATCCCATGAGAGAATCATAAATACATACACTTTCAACCGTTGGATCTACTCGAGCCCTCTTCTTCCTAGGAGGCTGAGGAGTCTCACTGGTACTGCTCCCTTCTCCAATTCCTGGAGCTGTACAGAAAAAAGAGACACTACGCTGCTTAAGAAGTCTGGTACATCAGTAAGAAATATCAGTAAAAAAAAAAAATTTAGAAGGAATTAAAAGTAAGACTCAGATTTCTCTCAGGCCACCTTTTCACTTGTTTTTTTTGTTTTTAAGTATCACTTGTATTGTGGAAGTTCCACATATTTGTGACAGTTTAAACTGCTATATTTACACTTATCTGAAGATGGCAGTTTCTGCATTAAAACCAAACCAATATGTCAGTATCTGTAACATTCTTCAGAAGAATTTTTGGAACCAGCAGCTCAGCTTTGCAGATATGTCACATCTCAGTAAGAAAACATAAGTTTGACTTATGAAATTATTTCAACAGCTCCATGGCAATATCGCTGTGCTTTTAATTTTCAAGAGGTCAAATTCTCAACAGACTGAAACAAGTAGTTTGTGTATGAATTCCTCCTGACCAAAGAGGAAGGGACATCTGAAGTCCAAGAGGAACAACAACATGATAGTAAGAAAACTTAGTTGAGGCAGATTTAAGGTCTTATTCCAGCTAGGAATCCTTCACTAAGGATATCCACTTATATACAAAATAAAGACATACTTACTTTTCTGTTTGTTCTTTTTTGTTTTCCTGCAAGAAGAACACAGATTATTGCAAATATAAAGACAGCGGTACTTAAAGAATTGAAAGTAGAGAGGCAGAAAAATTGTCCACTAGTTGAGGCCAATGAGGGAATACTCAGTAGCCTCTGGAGCATTTAGATAATAGCACATGAAAGAAATGTCAGATATGACTTAGCATCACAGTTACGATACTACAGGATTTTTCATGTAACAGGTTACAATTCAACATTTTGGGGGGGGAAAATCACTAAACTTAAACCTATAAAACCCCAGAAGGCATGCCAAGAACACATGAGTATTTAAAAATGGTACTGACTGACACTTAGGCAAGTAACATCTACAGATGTTTTATACTTTCCAAGTGCTCTTGGAAAACTACACTAGATTTGTGTTTTATTTCTGTATTTCAGGCATCACTTAGAGACAGAACATGGGACAAGGAAACAGGAGTGCTGGTAGTTATCAGATAAATCTCGGTGAACTGAATTAACTTGCAATAAAGTATTGAAAAAAACCAAAACCACACCATTTTACCACTACAGCAGTAGAGGGAAGTTTAAACATCACTATCAGAACTAAATGCATGAAGCTGCATGAACTGCCTACAATTCCGTCATCAACTTTTAAGTGAGATCACAATTACACTTGCCACTTATTAGAAACATTTGGAACAGTACTAAATAGTGTTGTCCCTTCTATTTATCTTCTTCCAAATGCTTCTCTCAACACTTACTGTTCCTAATTTCCATACTTCACACTTCTCTAAAGTCTCTATCTTTAGCCCTTATTTTTATTCAAATTTAAGAACTGTACTTCCAAAAATTTTAAGCACACCTGAAATACAGCGCACACGATGTGTAAATATTCAGATAGGTCAAGTGTACCAATGACAAAATTAAACTGTCCTAACAGGTATTTTTGTTTTCTGAACTTTGTATATTTACTAACCACTTTCAGAAAATTTTAAGAGTACTACTAGTCGTGTTTCAATTTGCTCACTATTTATAGGACTCCAGTTAAACCTCTCAAAAAATTGCAGATTGTGTAGACAAAACTCTTTACCAGTATTAGATTATTTCCTTGGAAATTCACCACTATCTCAAGCGATTCTTGCCACAGGCTTTGAACTGGGTTTATGTGGGCCAGGAAGTAGGCAGAGTTTCCAGGAAGGTCTGAAGACAGGAAGAGTATGGCTTTTTTTAAGCTTCAAGTCACAAACAAGCATTAGACTTAAACTGTGGGCAGAATAAAGATCATCTCTCTCCAGGAAGAAGGAAAAATTGCCAAGTTAAGTCACCGATAATGGATTTGTATATTGAAGAGAAAGTCTTTTCTTCCAAACCTAGAGTAAACAAGGAGGAACAAGGAGTTCTTTCCAGAATTAAAATCACAAGATCAAAATAATGTTAAGCATTGATCTAGAAGCAGAGTCTTAAAAAACGGGGACAGGCGATATACAGTGCTTAACTACTGCAATTAAGACAGTAAGCCACATCTATGTCACTGAAGCACAAAGTCTAGCATAAACCATTCTAGGCAGTTGCTTTTGCTCTCCCACCTCATTCCTCCTATTTCCTGATTCCTTATATTTCAAGTCATGTGCCTCTGCTTCAAGTCAAAGCAGCCATCTGTTTGCAAAGTCTAAAAGACAGATCTGAGTTAGGGAACAAACAGAGCGAGCTAAGGTTAGAGACAGAACATGAGCAACTGGCAGATTTTTGACAGCCTGTACAGCAGGCGGTCTGGAATAATACTCTTCGTTCACTAGGTGAAGGCAGCTGTGCAAGGTGAAGTGCTGCTCTTGTGCAGAGGACCTGAAGCATGCAGGGCACTCCATATCCAGGAGAAAGATGCAGCATCTCTATCACAGAGGCTACAGAGAGCCCTACTGACAGACGTTGTAGCCCAAGATGAGCGGCACATCTTAGATAACTAGATTCCATTAATCAGACCAAGCAGAGTAATTTTGAGACATACAGCTGAAGAACACCATGCCTGTTCCTCATGATGGCAGATAATGCCTTTCTGCAAGGACATATGGAATGCAGGTCCTGAGGCGACACAAAAAGATGAAATCTATCTCACATAGGTTAAAACACATCCTTTTGTGCCACTTCATGACTGCATTACGAACAGCAAGCCCTATACTGCTGTACAGAGGCAGTATAAAAGCTTTCATAGACTTCTCTTCATACAGCAAGTACAGCCCAGCTGCTATTCTTCATTCACATATTTCTCTATTGACTGGCTTTCACTGAAAACTGACAACAAAACTAGAAAGCAGCAGAGAAGTTTCAAGGAAGCTTCTGTGGAAAGAGTTTTTAAAAAACCTGAACAGTGGTGCAAGGTACTAAAGATCCCACAGTTCAAACTTAAAGGATGCACCCTTTAAGTCAGACATTACCTACTCAAAGAAGCAGGGTCAGCCAGCAGTTCTGGCAGGATGCTAACCCAGCCCTCACTGCAGGGTTTTATTTTAGCAGAACCAGAACACGCAGCTATAACAAGAATATTCAAGTATTAGGGATCAAAACATGAGACTGAATTAGAAAGTCAAAAATAAATTAACTACTGACATAACTATCTGAAATTGTGTAGAAACAAGATAACCAGTAGCAAACAAACAGTATTACAGCTTACAGGAACAGCTCACAAGAATGAAATGCTATATATCAAACGTGACAGACTCCGAAGGAAAATAAGCAGCCCATGCCACAACAGCGTAATACTGCACTTTCAATCTCAGTATTCCGAACAGGACTATATTCGTGCTCAAATGGTGAGACTAAGAGGATGCCACAGAAGACAACATACTGAAAGACAGCACTTCACCTTTCTACAGACATTCACCAGAAGAAAGATAACCAAGTATCTGTCACAGAACCTTGGGTACCACCTCAAGAAGCCAGCAATCTTGGCACAAAAGAGTTGGTGTTAATGCTCTGAGCTCTAAACTGGAGTGTCTTCTGGGACATGTCTAGAGAACTGTCAGTAGTAAATGAAAATAGCATAGAAAATAAAATTCAACACAGACAAAAGACACCAGGAAAAAACCCCAAGACTTTGGAAGGTTTACTTACTCCACAACAGTAAAAAGTCCACGACCAAGTAGATAAAAAGCGTTGTGGACAAGTCTTTTACTTTCCAAAAAATCCATTTGCCTTTTAAAGGGACTTAGAGGTCTGTTAGAACCTCCCTACCATAGTTAGTTAAGAAATGAGCAGTAGAGAATGAAGGTAGCTACCACTTGGTCTCAGGTGTTTGAGTTAAAGACATCTGTAAATGCCAGAAAAAGGATATTAGGTGCCAGTTTACTGCTAAAACAACAGTTGTAACTAAGCTGTAAGAAATCATAAAGTCTCTCCTAATACAAAGTGACTAGTAATAAAAAAGTAAAGTAAAAGATTCAAGTGTGAAAATAAGCATGTTGGAAAAATGTATGAAATTGCTCAAGCAGCTTGGTCACTAACTTAGCTGTGAGAAGCAGCATTCCTGTGAAGATTCAGTGAAACCATCAAACATTATTAGCAAAGGGAAAAAAAACAAAGTCAGGATTATATACACGTATGTCTCCTGTGCCTGGTCAGGCAACCTGACTTTACAAGGTGCACAATAAAACTAGAAGAGGTAAAGAGAACAAAGAATAGTTGGTAGTGCACAACAGCTGCTATACTGGGAGTAACCAGGCAGACAAGGGCTTTCTCAAGCTGACAACTGGGCAGGAAGAAGAGGAGAAATGTGGTAGAGGTATCACTAGCAATAAAAGGTGAAGCTCAAAGAACTAATCAATCTTTCCTCAAGACAGATGAAAGAAACCAATAAACCAAAGCAGCAGACATTAAAAAGCCAGGAGTCATCCTCTTTCCTCCACTCTTCACAGTACTCAATTAAAAAGAGAACACGCTGCCATAAGATGATGGGGATGCCAGAAGTCCAAATGATTCAGAGGTTATTAGATAAATATAAGACAGTCCTACAAAGGGTTATCAAACCCATCATACGCATGCAGCCTACAGCTCTAAAGTCCCTTAATTACAGACTGCTAGAAGAAAAAGGGTATTTTTTTCTAGACTTTATTATCCCTAAGTACGTATTACTGGTGACCATCAGACAGCGAAGAAGTTAGGAAGGTGTCCGGCTGGAGCCAGCGTAGCCATTCCAGTGTTGTTACAGCCCTGGACAACTGGCACGTAGGCAGCGTTCACGTGCGGCTTGACATTTACGGGACTTGAAGTAGCTTGTGAGAGAGCTACTAGCTGTGCCAAAGATAGCAGAGGATGCCACAAAAGACACGAAGCAGGAGCGTATGCTTTTGAGTAATATGTTCAGATTAAGATTTCTATTAGAAGAAAGAAAAAAAAAAAACCAGTAACTCGCAAGTTGAGATACTGTTTTGAGAGCATCACTGATGAGACTGCTTGGATATAGATCATTTAAAAACAGATCCTATTCTCAAGTTTGTTATTCAGTGCCATATCTTCCCTCCAGAACATTCTCAGTTACCCTTCTTATTTTCCAAGCACCCGTTAACTCTGATTGTTTATTGATTTTTTCAAGTTAATCAGGCCCATGAAAGGCAGCATAAACTCAGAAGCTGGAATTCAGCAGAGCTACACATAAAACTGTTCGGGGAAGCCAGTGTCTGTAGCCTTGTATTTCATTTTTGGCAACCTGCTATAACCGTACCATTTTTTTTTTTTCCTATGGTAGCTGCTAGTTATCACAAGATGAATAATTATTTTAAAAGTAAATGTATACAACCTGCATTTCATGCATATTTCTATTTGATCAAATATTGCTTACAAATAGTCTCAAAAGCTTTTTGAGCCACTTGCAGTTTACAGTAACAGTTATTCCGAATAGACTTGAGCCAACAATAAAAATACAGCATATTAAGAAGCAGGTTCAAATCTCACATTTCTAACACCATCTGTCGTAGCCGCCTCACTCCCAAGCCTTACAGAAGAGAGTGCAGCTTGTTACCGATTTCCATAGAAGCAGAACTCCGGTAAGCATGCAGACCAACTGTAACCTTCTAGAACTATCCACTTTCAAAAATCTGAAGTCAGTTGTCCTCTACTTCTTTTTAAACAGTGGACAGACTGAATGCATTTAACTACTCATATTGTACCCTACCCCAACTGAAAAGGTATACATTTCAGAGAAACTAAAAACTGATAGTCCACACTGGCTTAAAAAACAAACACCACCAAACGATATACTGCAGTACTTATCAGTCGTTAACTGAAGTGCTACCAAAGCTTACATCATTACAACCGAGGACTTTAAGAGTCTCTAAAAGAAATCTATGAAAGCAAGGAGATTTGGATTTCAGGATGAAAATCCTGGTTTGACAATCCATCCTTAACTCACCGCGTCGATATTGTAGGGGTCTCCAAACAGCAAACAGTATGCGCTCCATCTCGTCTGAAAAATCTAGGCACAATGGGGGTTGAGTTAAGGAAAGAATGTCAGACCTAGTGTTTAGCCTTAAAGAGAATCTATTTAAGATTCAAAAATTTACCTTTTTAGCAGCTTATTATAGTCTTACTGAACATTCCTGGAGGATAACTTCTGCTTAGATTGTTATTTCCTGCCCATTATTGTTTGGCTATCTGAAGAATAAGTTTCAAAGTATGTGTTACCTCTCCCTTTGTTCAGTCCTCCAAGAATGCTACAAAAGGTAAATTTTGAGGCCCAAATAGGTTGACAGTGTTACCCTTTTAGAATAGTTGCGTGACCAGTTTCTCCCCCTCCCCACCAGCAGTACTGTATGTGTCTGCAGTGACTTTATATTTACAAGGGAACAATCCAGAAGTTTTATTTTGCAACTGTATTTTGAGATTTTTCAGAAGCCATCTTGCCTTTAGCTGTAAGCAGGGTCTGAGAAGCAGCAGTTTGGTCAATCAGTATCACAGCCCTGCATCACTGCTAGGGTAAGCCAAAGTATTTCCTCTCCCTCAACATCCAAATAGGGAAGAAAAATAGGGAGACTTTGTTGAAAGAAGCACCAGTATAATTTAGAAGGATGCATTGGATGCTGGTAATGGCTAGAGACTAGGAGCAAGATCAGTGCGACAAGCATATGGAACCCTGTTATAAATAACTTTCACAATGCAAGACCGCTGTTCCAATGACAATAGTTTTCCTTCTTCCCCTTTCCAACTCTAAAAAGCCACCATCAAGGAATTAATTTTTTCCAATCAAAATGAAACAGAAGTTTCAGAGAATTAGGTTACTGTCTGTTTTGTTATGCTGGAAACAACCACCCATGCTTAGGATAGTCATGACAGCAAAGAGCAAAGCCACTCCCTTTCCCCAACTGGTTTCAAACAGAGAATAAAGACAGACCTGGTAACATGCTTTCAAGCTTCGGAGTTACACAGAGGCTTAAGATGAAGTCATTTTTGCTGTGTGGGTCTCCCTTGGATGGCACATCATTAGGTGTGCTTGAGAGACTTAAGCCAACTCTGATTTCAAGCCCAGGTTAACATTTAGCAGTATGTTACCAACCAGTGAAAACAACTCATCCCACTGCAATCAGTCTGAACTACCAAGATGACTAAAGCTGACAGTATGGGGAACCTAATCCTGAAGTTACTATTGGGGTGTTCTCTATAATGCAAATTATAGACATTTACAACTGAGTCATCACTACCTGTGTCAAAGTTACACATGAAATTAATTTTACTCCCACTGACTAAGATGCAAGACAACTCAGGTGCAACAACCCCTTAAGCAGCCAAATTAGTAATGGTCATAATTTAGATCTACTTTAATTAGATTTTAATGACATACATTACGCACTGTCTAAACAGACATTTGGTTTGGGGTTTTTTTCACCCCCAAATGAAGACAAACAGGTGACTAGGTCCCTGTCAGAGGTCCATCCTGAGCTGACAGAGCACACCAACGCCATGGTGTTGAAGTACCTCAGAATCTACCACAACAGACCACAAGGGAGCATGCACGCAGCATTATGGCCAGATCCATCAGACTCCCAGAGACCAAGAGACAATTTACAGCCTTGGCTAGGCTTCGACCAATTCTATAGTGAAATCTGTATTCGGTATCTAAAGGAAAAAACCACAACTATAGCCACTACCACCGCAATTCTCAAATCAATGATACATCTTTCATAACAAGGTTGCCCATAAATGAGACATGAAATCTGAGGCTGCTGCCAAATGCTCTTCTTAGGAATTGATGTCATTTCAGCAGCTTCCTCATGAAGACTAGAATCATAAATGAAGTTAGGAGTTCAAAACATCCCATTAGTAATGACCATCCTCATAGTTAAGTGAAGTACTACCCCAAACAGAAGAGTTTCATGGCACACGAGCACAGCAGTAGAGCTGCACTGATTGTATGAGAATCTAAACGTAACACCACACAAGCCTATTCTGAAAAACAAAAAGGATGGAATGAAAGAAATCTGGCAGTTACATCCTGAAATTATTTTTTCTAATAAACATCTGAGCTTGCTTCTGGTCTCTTAAGATGCAAAACCATTTTTAATACCATATGGGTTTAGTTTTGTCAAAAACAGCAAAACAAAGGCTCTTCAAATACAGTTTTAACAGTTGTACAGAAAGAAGGCAAGGCATTTTAAGGATTTTATTCAAGAGTGCTTGCACAGCTTGGAAGAACTGTAAAATTCTATATAGAAACCGATTTCACGGAGATACACGAGTCTTAAGAGGACTCACCACTTTTTGAGTGTCAGTTCACTAACTTAAGAGGAATAGAGTGCAAAAAAAGTACAGAGTGTTAGTGTCTACTCAGTACCTCGATTCAGTATTAAACACTGCATGATCTAAGAAGGCACTTTTAATAAAATAATTCAACAAAGGCCTTTTCGATATCACAAAAGTGAAACAACTTCTGTATGGGTTGTATCAGAAGTAAGGTAGTTTAGCCTGCAGAACCATTCTAAAAGATACTATTTAAAGATCAGTAATAGTAAAACTGACAAGCAAAAGTTTGGGAAGTTTTTTGGGTGGGGTTTCGGGGGTAGGTTGTTTTGTTTGTTGTGTTGTGGTTTTTTTTTTTTTTTTTTTTTTAAATAAAAAGCTTCTTACACTTCAACATTTTTCTGCTGCAGACCAGAAGTCTTCTTGCCTGGAGCAGCACCTCTCATCTTCCCCTCTGCATATTGTTCCCTTTAAAAAGAGGAAATTTGTAAATAAGACTTTAATGGAAAAAGAAGCTTGTGTTCTCTCAAAGGGTAACCGGTTACGTAAAACATCTAGAGAATGTCTAGTAAATGGCTTTGCAAATCAGTATGTGTCACGAGCAGGAACAAAGTCAACTCAGTATTAAAATTTAGGCTTCTTCATACAACACTTACCATTTTAAAACCAAGTAGCAGCTTGCTTTTCTAAACTGCTAGAGGACAAAAATAAGAACACCTCTGTAAGCCAAAGCATCTGAAGAATAAATGAACATATGAACACCTTTTTTTTTTTTAAACTCACTAACTTCCCTTGATATATGCTTGTTGGATTGAAGCTCTATAAAAAACGTTATTTACTGACAAAGACTTCTAACAAAAATACTTACTGATTGGCCTTTTGAAGTTCTTTTTGTTTCTGCAAATTGGTATCCACGTATTTGAGTACTCTGCTTTCTGGAACCCATTCATCCCAGCTGAAAAAAAAAAAAAATCAAACGATCATTCAAAAACATTACATAATTGCATTCTACACGCAATAGTCAATTAAAAGCTTCACAGAATTTGAGACTGAACTCTGCTTTTGTGTCAAGTCATGGACTGGCACAACTGAAAGTGTAAGTTACCAAACACATTCCCCACTGACTGAAGCTGTAACGATTTTTCTAGGGAAGTGTAACCCTCAGTCATTTCCAAAGAGTTTCCCAAACTTGAAGGATGGGCAACTTAGGAGGGAGGGGATTGTCTTTAATTTAAAAGCATCATCTCAGGAGAAAAAAAAAAAAACATTCTACACTTACTAAATTATGGGACACCTGTAGCCATATTATGAAGCAAGCTTCCTTTATCTATTCCAACATTTTATAGGTTAACAAATTCAGCAATAAGATCTTACTGTAAGAAGAAGAGCTCTGATTTCTGTCTGTGAAGGAAACCAAGATGGTATGAATATTTGAAGAATCTGAAGCGAACGATTTAAGAGAACAGATGTTGGGGAAATTGCCATTACGAGCAAGAATTCCACTTTGACAAAGAGTGGATAAATCTGAGCAATGTGACAATTAATTTCAAATAAAACACATTAAAAGTGGCCAAGTTATTCTAAAGTACGCAAGTTAAAGCTCTGCATATATAGAGTTCTGTGTCATTTTCATTTCATGGCAATAGCTGCCAGTCTTGGAACATCAGGGTGGCAAAACCAATACTACTACAGGAGTACAAGGTCTTCAAGAGTGTTAAGACAAGGCAAGCTCACCATCCAAAAGTTAGAGAAACACATGTCCAGCTGTACACACACATTCAAAGACTATGTTTTTAGGATAGTGCTTTGGTCAGATATTTAAGCCACTTATCTTAATCCTGCCTGTACAGCTGCAAGAGACCTTCAAAAGAACTGCTATATAACTGTGCGGCACATTATACTGTAGGATGAAGAAGCTCTTTTGGTATCCTAACTGTTGATATGTGCAAAAAAAATATTAAGAACTCAAGCAATTAACAAGTAACAAAGGACCATAATTATAGAAACCAAAATTAAGGAGTCATATTGCCCCAGTTGTCTAGATCTTGCAGCAATGCCACTTTTAATGTAGTTAATGGGAAGCCTGAAGGCAAAAAAACCTCAAACAGCGCAAGCAAGAAAAGCAGGAGTCACGACATCACTTATGGCACCCTTCATCAGAGATAAACAAGGAGAGGAAGTATGAAATTTATGCTGCCTCATTAATATACAGCAGCCACCGTAAGAACCAATTACACTCCCCATAACTGTCGGTGTTTACAATAAAACGTTTATCTGTCCATTTAGCAGGAAGGGTGTGCGGATGCATTTTAAAAAGTTACGTATTAAAACACGAAGTTCAGCTTTCAGTCACATCAGTGAGATCAAGACATTAGTGACTAAGAGTCTTCACTTGAGAGTCTGCAGCACTGAAATGAAACAAAACCAAACAAAACAGGAAAAAGTGCTCTCTGAAAGACTTCTGCAGCCTGAAGAGCTGAAGCTTTTAATCATTAAAAAAAATTCCACTTTTCCTAAATTCAAAACCTAGTGGCAGAACAGAATTCAAATGAAAGAAAAAAAGACAAGTACATAAATGCAATAATTGCATGAAAGTATTCACCTTTAATGGGCTGAACATCTATTTCACAGAGGCACTTTTATTCCTTAGAAATCTCTCACCTAGAATCCTACCATTTTGGCAGAAGGGAAAAGCATCTCTAGCTTTACCTTAGCACGAGAGGCAAGAACCGAAATACAGGCTAAATGACTGAACCTGCTCCTGTGAACGACTAAATGAGACAGCCTTTCCTATTCTGAACACAGACTTCACTTGGGCGTGCTTCTCCAAACCTTTGCTACCAAACTTTGCTGCCAGAAGTGGTATAAAAGTAAAGTACATTGTGTATTTGAGTAGAGTTTTGTTCCACCTCAGTACAGATTGCCTCTCCTATCAACACATAAGGAAGTTTTTGTACTAGTTATTTCTGCCAGGGAGAAATTACAGTAACTATTTTCAAACTTGAACAAGCAGAATGCTATAAAGCATTCCCATTAGTCTACTGACACCCTAAGCTAGTTTGTCTATACAACCAGAGCTCTGAAGGAAATAGTTAGGCAATGTTTTCTTTGTGTTACTATAAATCATTGGCTTATGTATAAAAATCGTTTAGGTCAATTTCAGAAACAATCTCCTAACCACACGGCCATGGTAGTGCTAGTCCATCAAGCTCACATTCAAACCATCAAAGCTTGCATTTTCCCGTAAAGGAAAATTAAATACTGCTTTCATTTTACACAATACTTACTTTTTATTCCAACCACTGTAATGGATAAAGTATTTCACTTGCTTGTCCTTTATGGCAACCTTTACACACTGGAACAGAGAAGAAAGTTCAGTCAGTACCACTGAGCACAAAGACATCTGAGCGAGTTTTGCTTTTTTAGCTTTCAGAGTTTAAACATGCAGAGATTTCCATGCAAGCGATTGAAATACTGGCAGCTATTTCACAGCAGAAAGTAAGTTCTGTAACACAAGTCACTGCCTATTTATGGATTTGGAAGGGCTAGGCAAACAAGCGACTCTGCTCAGCCATCCAAAGGGACGCCTTCATTCTCGAGAAGGATCAGAAACCCCTAAGGATGACCAGAAGAGTAAACAAGCAGTCCCTTCGCTACCCCCAGGTTAGCCAAAAGCCATTCACTAGAGAGCTTGTTCACATGCAGGCCCCTACCTCACAGACAGGTAGGCTGGCTGAAGTAGAGGAGTCTTCAAAAGTAAAATAAATAATATGGATCTCTACAGCCACAGAGACAGCATTATATTCAGTAGAAAGAGTTGCGGTAAGGGCTTTTTCTAGGTTAAGAATGTATACATGAGGTAAACAAAAACAGTTATTTCCATCAAAAGACTAGCCTATGAATACAGTAACTTCCTCACATACCAATATTAAGGTGAGACCATTAAAAGAGGGAACACATACATAGCAAGGTTGCTCCAACCACTCCACAATGTCACTCAGATTCAGAAGCATCCCTCACAAACTCACAAACTTTTCTAACTTATAGTTTAGCAGAGCCCTACTCCCAGCCTGCAAGACCCTGCCTCAGCTCAGAGGAGTATGTTCAGGTGAGCTCGAACAACTGTGCACGCTACCTGACAGCAACACAACTTCCTCCTACCCCTGCAGCCTGGCATGCAAGAGCTCAGGCTACCACATCCATATAAAAGAAAAAAAACCCATAGCCAGATACATGCCTCTTCCTGGAAAAAAAAGCAAACAACAAAACAGCCCAGAAAAGAAACTACATAAGCCTAGATAGTTTAATTACGTGCCCACCATATGTCCCTGAACTTCTTGGTGGTAACAAATTAAATCCACCAACTTCCGCATCTCATCCAGAAAGTTATCAAGTCTTGTTCTGCAGATGCTGAGATATAGATGCCACTGTACCACTTTAACAGTGACATAACAAGGATGTTGCCAAACATGAAGAAGCTGTCTTTGGCTCTAGCTTTTAGTCCCTTTTTAAGAATTTTTTTCCATTGAAGTAAAAAATTACAAGTCCTAATTGCTATTTTCTTGCCATGCTAATTGAGTCACCTCTAAGTATTTGAGGGCAGAGTCTTCTGCTGTACAACATTTTCTCAAGACCATCATGGTGACCTCAATGTGGCATAACCTCTTCAGTTAAAAAGGTGGTCAACAGAGAGGAACATCATATTTCAGTACTAATCTCCAAAATGCCACATATAGAACTTAAACTCAGTCTCACCTAGACTTGCAACTAGGAGTTGATATCCGAATCCTGTTTGATATACTACTGCACCAGTGGCTCATTTTGACAGTCCTGAAGTTAAAGCCAGCCAAATACAGACTGTGCACTTAAGAAGTGACTACTTGTTTTGAACAATATGAGAACTGAGCATGAAATAAAAGAAGATTCAAATATATTTCTATACCAAAACATTCTCCTTCCTGCTGGAGGTTAGAAGTGTCTTAAGTGAATCTCATTTACCTGTGCATTGTACAGAGGTATACAAACAGTTACTGTTTGCCATAATTTTTCACACTACTCTAACACAAACAAGTGCTTCTCTGATCATCTTCCTATGGGAAGCCAAGAATACAGCCATCAGGAACAAAATAACTTATGTATTGAGAATCCAGAAGAAAAATAGATCAAAGGAACAGGAAAAAAGCTAAGGTTATTATTCATTACTGCCTACAAAGTACCTTTGTAAAATTAAACCCAGTTCCTTCCACCATTTCAGGAGCCCATAAGTATCCAGACTCTCAACATAAATAGCCAGCCAAAAGCTATCTTGTCACCTGGGAAATCCCTTCTAGCACCAAGCTGGCAGAGCCAGTTCCTGCAACACTCATTCCACCTTCGCGTAAAGGAGAAAAGGAGCACAGTACAGCATGGAGAAGCACACCACTGTAGCAGCTCTGGGCTGCTTAATTGACTGAAGAGTTAAGATTGCTGCTAACAAAAGTTTGTCTCCACAAAAGCAGAAGCCTTGATTACTCTCCTCTCTGTACTAGCACCTGGGCAGGCACTGGTAGAAGACAACACTCTGAGCATACATTCACAACGAACTTGTCCTCCAGTTCTAGAGCAAGGGAGAGAATAGAGTAGAATCACTAAAGTGAAAATGTTTTAGACAAGCACGTTCCCTGTCAATGCTCTGGACATTATTTTAACATTAGAATGACTATTTCCTATTAGCATGGAAAGAGATGTCAAGTATTTCTAGCTGCCTCCCTACTACTGCCTCTCAGAAGCTGTCCCATCAGTTAACATCTACAGACATGAGAACCTAAAGGATTTAAATCTCAGTTTAAGGTGTCCTAGGAATTTCTGCAATTTCTAACCCATAGAGCTACAAAAGCCCCTTTTTTCAATTTCAGTGGAAACAGGCAGTCAAATTAGGAGCTATACCTTCAGTAAAACAGATGGCGTAGCAGTGACATCTGCTTAAGGCCCCGGAAGAAAAGCACTTAATGGAAAGTGTTCAGCAGAGGCCTGCAGGAGGGATACTCCTCCAAGTCACAAATTTGCAATGCATGGTTTCTGCAGTTAAAAAGCCAGAACTGAGAATGCCAATTCCTTTGTCACTTTAATCCCGCATTATCTTCTGCGGTGGTGTCCCATTTGAAGACCACTGATTGTACTCAGCCACCTACACCTCGGAGGAAGCTCAAACTGCAGCTAAACTTACTAGCTCATGCATTAGCACCAGCACCAAGTCCTATGGGCACAAATGCTCTCCAGGGTTCTGGGAACACAGGTGTACCAGATGTTCAACACATGAGACCATCCAGCCTTTAGTAGTTTACCAGAATAGTTGCATAGTACCATAGGGTTTTCTGTAATTTTTCTATAATATAGAGCTCCAGGATTTAAAAGTAATTTCATACATTATCAGGTTTTCCTTCATTTTAGTTAATCCTATCTAGTGAGGCACAGCAGGTAAAATAATACAATTCCTTATTTCTTGGGTAACAGTCAGGACCGTTTGCAGCAATAAGCAACCACACATACCTTTGCTTCATAAAGGAGAGGTCCATGAAAACATAGCACTCGTTCACCTGAAAGAAAATTGCAGATAAACATCTTAGAACACCATCGATGTGCCATTTCTGTAAAACATATGTCATCCAGTAAAACATAGAATGAATCCAGTTTCCAACCTAGAAAGAAGTTCAAAGGCAGATATAAATTTAAGAAGCAGGCTGGTGTTTGAGAAGCAAATTCACTCTCATACAAAAGAGGATCATAGCTCTGATTATTTAGGCCATGAAGCAAAGATTCCTGAGGACCTCCCTGAAGGGTGCTCACACAAGGACAGCTGCATGCAAACCATGGCCAAGCCTGCCCAGGCTTTTACAGAATGGCTGGTTACTTCAGCAAACAACTGGCACCAAAACTTTCATTCCTGCCCATGCCTCTAACCCCTGCCAATTCAGGTTATAGGTACCTTATATCCTGTTGAAAGGCTGGCACAGAGAACTCTTTCAAAGCCTTGAATTTCAGAGGCAGACACCAAAACACGCTGGCTCGATACAAATGGACTACTTCAGCCTAAGTAGTCAAGCAATAAGCAGGTAAAACCATATTACTGTAAGGGATTCTTTAGTGTCTATGACATTGCATTTTGATTCAGAGCAGGAAATTAGCTCTCATAAGAGGTGTCACCTCTGCATGTTAAGTTTCTGACAGAAATGAAAGCAAGTGTTGTTGGTGCTCCTTTTCCTGCAGGACGTACACCACCTGCTATTTCTAGTTCAATGAAGTCAGGAAGAGGGAGACCCCGACATTGTTTCCCCATCCGACTTGGGGGACAGAAAAACGCCAGGTTTGTGCAGCAGCAAGAAAAAATGTTCACCTTGTGGCTTTTAAGTAGGAAGAGACTGTTCTTCAGTCTATTTTCCCCCCCCTCTCAACAGCAAGGTCTAATTTTGCGGATACCTTGTGGGAATTTGAACATACTTAACACAGGATATCTGAGTACAGATGTTTCCTTCTTGAAAGCTGCAGTACCTCATATTTTCAGAGACAAGCTGCATAATGCACTCCAGGGTGTAGCACACATCCAGTTCTTGCCACTGTTTCCAGGACATATGGGACAGAAAAGATCTGTCCCAGGCAGCACATGCGTGCTGTGCAGCACACATACGCAGGTACTTATTCAGTCCCAGACTGGGCTGGGAAGGAGGCACACAGAAACGGGCCAGTTACACAGCTCTGGATGCCTTCTGCCTTGTGAGCAGCTCAGGAATGACTATGGTGGGGACGAACCAGTTCACAGGCTATAGGTTTAAAAATACCCTCCGCTGTAAGTTTTACTGCTCTTCAAAACAGCTTTCTGCATATTCAAGTGATAAATACAGTCAGTGGCACATCATACCATTAACTTTGACTCTCTTGAATCCTGTACAATTCTTGCTTTATTTGCCTCTTTAGCCTACAGACACAGGACATGACGCTGATGAAACTTTTAACCAGATGGGCTCTAAACAGGCACTCTCTCTGCAAACAGAAATTAAATGTCCCCATCTCTCAGCGTTTTTTTTGGTGAGGGAGCAGTTTTTGCACTCATTCCCAAAACACAGTTCTGGCAGGGTCAGCGCAGTTACAGTTTATCAGGCAGCTGACGACAAATCACCTGATTTTGCCTGAAGCAGATGAGGGAGGATTCAGACATACCATTTCACCACCAAGACTGGGAGACAAGCAGATACAGCAATGGCCTCTTCTCACATTTCATCTAACACAACCAGACTCTGATTGAACAAGATGCAACTATAAATTTACTACTTCATTCCTATGCTGACCGGAAAGAACTGCGCATCTTTTAAGATATCATTATTATCCAATCGGTAGGATCCCATGCTCTCCATCAAACTGGAACAAGTATTCGCAGTAAAGTGTAAGAACACAAAACTATGCCAGAAGTATATTTCAACTGGTAGAATTCTTCTACATACCGAGAAAGAAAAAGCTTTAGAAAGGTTCTCACAGAAGTGCCCATTTTGATACATTCAGTACTTTTATTTAAAAAAAAAAAAAAGAAAATGTCTTTATAATCAAGGCTAACATTAGAATTTACATTGTTATCCTCACGCATCATAGTCCTTGGAAGTGCTACTTGAAAACGCATCTCTATTTCAATTATTATGCAAAGTCTTTCTAGGTAAGATGTCCACGGTTACCAAGAATTATTTTTTTTATTTTTAAGAAACATAACATGAATCTCAGTTTTGCAGAAAGGGTTCTTCTGTTTTGATGATAACCTAACGGGCTCTTGCCCTTCCCAGGTGACTGCAGACACACACAAAGCCTCTCTTCTGAATCTACAGCCCATTCTCTCCTACAGGCTGCCACTGCTGCAGCGAAACACCCGCACCTATTCCTTATCCCAAAGACAGCATTTGTAGGAGAACAGCTCTTTAGCCGAAATAGAGAGTAGAAAACATCAGAACATGCTCCGTTAACACCCCTAAATGCCAGCCTACAAGGAGCATTTCTATTGCATGCAAATGGCTGCCACACTGGCCAGCGCGTACTGCTCAAACATCAGTGATGCTGGGAACGGGCATGTCTTCTGGCTTCATGGCATTGTCAAAAAGCTTCACGTAAGGAAAAGCTCGTGGAAGTCGGAATTCAACCGCCTACTCCTTCAAGCATTTCACATGCAGAGTATGTATAGAAATAAGAGGTTCTCAGTCTGTGGATCAAGGACCTGATACAACTACCAATGAAGTCCTCCCATCCACACCAGAGCGGGAGGCTAACTAGCATCTTCAGAACACACCAGAAAACACAGAAGTCTCATCAGCAGACAAAAAGACTGCCACAAGCTACTCAAAAGTTGAACTTCACATCTGAGACTCTTGACATATTTTATATTTGCTTAAAAAAAAAAAAAAAGTGTGTCAAGATGCAGAAAGTGTGTCAAGATGCAGAACACCTGAAGAACCTACAACCCTTAACTCATGGTTATCCAAATGCTGGTCTCATTTCTCATGCCTCCATAAAAACATCAGCCCCTTCATTTTATGGGGTACTTGTACTTCTAGCTTGACATTTAGGATTCCCGAGCTCTTATAGGCTTTTGCAATAAATTCAGTCTGCTCCTCACCCTTTGCTTTGTGAAAAATGCCGATATGGGTAACCTCTAAGTCTACCTACCATTCTTCGATGTACATTTAGCCTGAAAATCTATGATTAAAATAATTTTCATTTGTCTGCTGGGAAGGGCCACAATAAAGCATTTAAGTTTTAGGCCTGCAGGAAGCTTTATTCACAGCACTTTTCTTCCTTTTAATGTTACAGTTGAGATCACAAACACATTTACACTTGTGGAAAAAAGCCTAAAAATTTTAACTTCTGTACTAAATTTAGGCTGCTCATATTCCTACAGCTGTGAATGTAATTTCAGGCTGGAATTTACTTGTTTTAGTTTCTGCAGTCCACTTGATTTCATATTAATTATTATAATGTGAATCACACATTAAAATCTTGATTGTTTCTGCAAGGCAATAATACCATTGGTATTAACGCATGGCATGGAATGCTGATGCACAATTGAACACGCTCCGACATACGCAGCCATGAAGCACATACAATTACAGTGCTGTTTAAGCTACCCAGAATGGCCAGCTTCCAGTAATTCTTCTGCAAACTGCGCTTTTAAAGATAAATCCCAATTGTGTTCAAAGTCTTGCTCAGAAGCCAAAGTGAGGGTCTGGTAGAGAGGAAAGGATGAAGTAAGTTTTCATTTACCATTGTCTAGCATTTTCATTTACCTGTATCAATCACAACCATTATCTAAAAATCAAAATGTATGCAAAATAAGTCTCAGAAAAAGCATCATCCTAACGCTTATTCACCTAAAAAAAAATCTGGCGCTTTGTTGTAAATATGGGTTCCACTACAACCGCCAGCCGTAGCCCAAATACTGCCCCATGACTCCTCCTGCATGAGGCTCCCTAACTGAGCACCTTTTCAAGAAAGGGTAAATAATAACCATGTTTCAAACTCAAGAAAATAAAAATCCTGACAGATTTAGGAGATTTCAACAGCTTTAATGCCAATAAACGTCCACGCCTGCAAGAAAATGAAGTATATTTAGAATAACAGGGGACAGGAAAGCCCCACGTCTTATGGGTAGGAAAGACGAGGAACAGGAAGAGACAAAGACAACAGGAATTCATGTTTTACACATATTCTCACACTGTTAGGGCTGAGCAGTGAAAGCTAAAAACCAAATAACCCCTATGCTGAGGGGTCATCAACACTGGAACCTGGTCGAGCTGAAGGCCTTACCAAAAGCTTGCCTCAGAGCCACAAGCACTGTAGGATGGCACACTGTAATTAATTATCCTCTGCTTTATTACTAAAGCAAAGACCTGGCCGAGGGCAGCGGCTGCCTCCACCAAGGGCTGGCCCACTGCAGCCCCGATGGAGGAGGGACAGCTGTTGACCTGCCAGGAGCCCCCCCACGGCCACCCCGGCCCCCCTGCGCTGCAGATGTCCCCGCCGCACGGACCTCTGCCTCCTCGCAGCCCCAGCACACCGCGCTGCCAATCTACAGAAAGAAACGGCAGCGGGATTTCATTTTTTCCCCCCATCACACCGTCTCCTTTGTTTCTTTTTGGCCCACCCACCGCCGCAAAGTCAGGGAAACGCAAGGGTTTAAAGCCAGGCGCTTCCCAACGAGCGCTGGGAGATGCGGCAGCGGGAACCCCAGGCCAGGGCCTGGCCTCCCCCCCTCAGCCCCGCCGCCCGCTCCCAACCAGGCCTCTGCCCCCCACCTCCCCTCAGGCCTCGCATTCCCGCCTCAGGCCCCCTGCCCCACGCCGCCGCCCCCGGGCCCCCCCACACCCGGGCCGGTCCCCCCCAACCCGCACTCACCCTCCTGGAATTTAGGCTTGGGGTCCTGCTTGGGCGCCATTTATAAGTGACTCTCCCTCCTCCCGCCCCCTCCCCGCGGGGGCCTCACCACCTCCGCCGCATTCTGCGCGGCCGGCCCCAGCCACCCCCCCGCGCCGCGCAGGCGCGCTGCCCCCCCCGTCGCGCCCCCCGAGGCATGCTGGGACTTGTAGTCTGCGGCGCGGCGGTACCACCCTGCGTCCAGACACCTCCCAGGCCGGAAGGATAAAATGTCAGTTTGGTTGTCAGTTATTGGCTGCGGGGGCCGTGAGGACCCGTAAGAGGAGTGGGGAAAAAAAGATAAAAACGGAAAAGCCGGGCAAAAGTACGCACTCGCCCAACGTGGGGCTCGAACCCACGACCCTGGGATTAAGAGTCCCATGCTCTACCGACTGAGCTAGCCGGGCGCCACGCGCAACGTGCTCATCCTACGGTACTCGGTAGCGCCCCCCCGGTCGCGCGCCACTTGTTTCGTGTCGCCGCCGCCAGGCGTCGTTCGGCCTGGGGAAGGAGAAGGCTCCGGGGAGACCTCAGAGCCCCTGCCAGTCCCTAAAGGGGCTCCAGGAAAGCTGGGCAGGGACTCTGGAGCAGGGAGGGGAGCCATGGGACGAGGGGGAAGGGTTTTACACTGAAAGAGGGGAGACTGAGATGAGATCTGAGGCAGAAATTCTTGGCTGTGAGGGGGGTGAGCCCCTGGCCCAGGCTGCCCAGAGAAGCTGTGGCTGCCCCATCCCTGGAGGGGTTCAAGGCCCGGTTGGACGGGGCTTGGAGCAGCCTGGGCTGGTGGGAGGTGTCCCTGCCCAGGGCAGGGGGTGCCACTGGGTGGCCTTTAAGGTCCCTTCCAACCCGAACCACTCTGTGATTCTCTCGTCCAAGTTTTGTATTTCCCGCTCATTTCATCCTGAAAAGAAAATTTTAAAAAGATGCCGCACGGCACAGCCTCAGCCGTGCTCTGCGCCCGGGAAACGGCAGCCTCGGGAAAGCACCGTCTTTCCATTTTTTCCACTGAAATTCGCGCAGCCCCGCGGCGGGGGCACCGGCGGAGGCGCTCACCGCGGCCGTGCGGGGGCGCCCTCGGCGCGCACCGGCGGCGGGAGGCGCGCGCTGCCCGGCCCTGCCCGCGCCCTCCGCAGCCGCGGAGCCCCGCCCGCCGCGGCCGCCCCGCCGGCGCGTCCCGCCGCCGCCCGCGCTCAGCCGCCCGCTGCCCGCACCCATGCCGGCCCCGCCGCCGGCCCCGGCCCCGGCCGGCCTCCTGCTCCTCGCTGCCGCGCTGGCCGCGGGCGCGCAGGCGGGCGGAGGGACGGGGCGGACAGGTCCGCGGAGGGAAGCGCGGGAGGGGCGCGGGGATGTGCGCGGGGCGCTCCGCGGGGCAGCGCGGCGGCTCCCGGGGCCGGGCAGCCCGGTGCCCCCCCGCCGCTGCAGGGCTTGTCCCGCGGCTCCGGCGGGATGCGCAGGGCCGGGACCCCGGCTCCCCCCGGGCTCCCCCCGGCTCCCCCCGGCCGCAGCGCTGCGCACCCAGCTGGGGAAGCTCCGGGGCGCTCAGTGACCGGGGGAGCTTTGCCCCCAGAGACGGCTTCCAAATACTGCTTCAAAACTGGGATTTGGGGATTTGGGGTTTTGTTTTGTTTGCTGGGTTATTTGGAGGTTTTGTTTGGTTGTTCTGTTGGTGGTTTCTTTTTTAATTAAACAGCGGGAAGGTGTGCGTGGGTACCGGGAGTGCCCCGGCTGGAGCAGAGCCACGGAGCTGAGTGGCCTCTGCCTTGCCTGCCTCCATCCTTCCCCACCTTAACCCTCTCCTGGGGAAAATCCCAGCCCCTGCCACCCCCAGGGCATGGGGGGCTGCATGGGACCCCACGGGCCGTGGGGTTCCAGCCTTTCCCTGCTCCCCACCGTGCCTTTGTCAGCAGCAGCAGAGACCAGTCACCAGATGCAACGGGTATTTGGGTACCTGATCCTGATGGGCTGCCTCGGAGTTCAGCAAGTTCATCACCTTCAGAAAGGTGACGAACCCCAAAGATAACCACGGAACCCCTGTCTTCCCAGAGCCTGCCCTGCCGTACGCCAGCAGCGACATCGTTCACCCCATCAAGGTTGATGAGAGCGGATCATTCCTGTCCTACGATTTGTCCCACCGAGCACTTCACCGAAGGTCGCCTTCCTCCAGGGGCAAGTTTCTCGCCTTCTATGAACTGCATTACAAAGGGCAACCCCTGAAATTCAACCTGAGCCTCAACCACAACCTCCTGGCGCCTGGGTTCGTCAGCGAGCGGCGATACGGAGGCATCGCGGACGCCAAGATCCAGTCTCATGCGTCCAACTCCTGCCATATGATCGGGGAGGTGCAGAGCCGGGCGCTGACGGGGGGGCTGGCCGTGCTCAGCACCTGTGATGGCCTGGTAAGTACGGAGAGTTTTAGACAATAAGGATATAGCCGAATCTGCATGAAATCCTTTTTTCTCCTGAAAGCAATAGCAAAATTCCCTGTGACAGCAGCAGAGTCAGAATCTCTTTGCGTAAGTTTGATGCAGCCGTGGATGAGCTGACTGTAAATTTCCCATGGATTCCAGCGGTTTGGGAGCTCTCCGGGACTGTGTTTACTTGTTTGTGTCCAAATTCCCAAGACAGCAATTCTCATAATTGCTTCTGCCTTCTAGTACATAAACGTAGGATTATGAGAAACGCATCTGGAAAGAAGGTGTTGGAAGCCGTGAGGTATTTATGGTAACGCAGCTCATGTACAGTGAAAATTCTTATGTTTTTGTGAACACCTCCCCTGCCTTATTCTGCTGCAAATATTTTCGAGGGCGATAGTGACTTGTAGGAGTGTAAGTTTTGCTGAAAGGAGAAGTGACTTTCACAAATAAGACTCTTGTGTTGGCACTCAGCAGGGCAAATTCAGGACTGCATGTAACTGTGCGTATCTGCATTCACTGGCATCCCGCTAGCGCAGGTACCAGCTCCCCGGGGGGGGTTAAAATCCCTTGGGGGGTTGCAGAAGCGGTACCATAGAACTTGATAGCTCCCACGATGTGCAGAGCCCCGTTCCCGAGCAGGGGCAGTGGGATGACAGAGGTGTTGGGGTTCCCCGCAGGCGGTGGGTGTATGGGGGGGGGGGGTTCTCCTTCACAGGGGGTGACCCCGGGAAAACCCCCCGCATCCTCGGCACAGGGTGGAGGGAGGGATCCCCGGCAGTGCTTGCACCCGACGTCTGTGGGTTTGGAAGGACAGTAACTCCATGGCACCCTCGCTCTGCTGCCTGCCGCAGGTGGCTTCGTTTGGCCGGGGGCTGTGTTTGCGTTTTAAGCTTCCTGTGTTTAACTAAAGGCAAGTGTGTGTCCGTGCGCTGAGTGAGCCTGCTGGAGTGGGGCGGCTTCTTAATGGAAGGTCTGCAGAGGCCACCCGAGTCACTGCGCCGAGTCTGGAGGTGCCAGGGCGTGCTGCCTGTCGGGGGGGGCAGAGGGAGCATGGCAGGGAGCATCGCTGCTGCCGCTTCCGCACCCCAAGCTGCAAGAAGAGAGCTCAGACCTTCCCTGCCGTGGCTGATGGCGGGGCAGGAGCTGGGCACATCCTGGAAGGTGTCGGTTGCTCTTTTCCTACTAAATTGAACAGCATCTGGGGGTGTTTGGCACCCTGCGGTTCATGCAGCACCCCTGTCTCCAGGGGGATGAAGGCTGCGGAAAATAGCCAGGGCTCCTCATTCGGAGAAAAAATGGCCCAGGCGGACCTGGGAGGAACACACAACCTTTTGATTGGTTTTTCTGTGAATCTTTGTGTGAGAGAAAGACTGATGGCTGCAGTGCACACAGAAGCAGAAAGTGTTGTGAACGCTCCCGTGAATGTCTGTTTACACATGGGCACCTCCAGTAATATATGATGGGTCTGGGAATGTTTGCGTGGCCTGAGCCAGAGAGCTGAAGTCTGCCGTCAGACACAGAAATCCAGTCTTGCAGCGTGAGTCAAGCGAAACCGAGCTAATAGTGAATGGGCTGAAGGATGTTCACCCAGGTCATTTGAAATATATTCTGGTTAAGGGAATTGAACTTCTCTTTGTGAATTAACCACAGATGGGAGAGCAAAAAAAAGAAGTTACTCATTAAATAATTTGTCATCCACGTAATGTGTCACCTGAAAGCATCCATTTCATAGTGGTGTTTGACGAACCCCATCATTAAGGTCTGTAAAGTGTGTCGAAAAATGAACAGTATCGTGCAAATGCAATGGATTAGTATTATTTTTTAAGAAGCAGAAAAAATTGTTATCTCACAAAAGGCATTAACATAACAATGCGAGAGGGTCTGCAGCCCAGAAACTGTGAGTGGTGAGCAAAACTCAGCCTTAAGTTGCTTTAAACCTTCTCTACTCAGTCTTAAAACAGCCGTGGGTTTTTGTCAGGCAGATACTAACCCACGGGAAACCGCGCTTAGCAATGTGCTGCGTGCCTCATAATTACTATGGAAAGGGAAGTATGTTCTGAGCTGCTGCCTCATTGCATTATATTACATTACTCAAACGCCACTTGTAAGCATGGTATTCCATGTATTCTGGTATCCCAGGGTATAATCAAGGCACACGCTACTGGTGTGGGAAAGCCTGGAGCTGTAGACTGGGTCAGAATATGGCATTTATGTGTGTGACGTGGTGGTGCTACCTTGTGTTTCACGCCCAGCGTTGCTGCACTGAAAGTGCTCCGCCTTTCCCAACTGTAAAGCACACGCTTGCTTGCGGCATTCTCACGCGTTGAACCTAATCACATCAGCACCTCCAAGGGTCGAGTTCCCCAATACCATCATTGGAGCAGCCCCTGCTCCAGCATCTGTTACCAGCGTAGCACATGGTGGTTGTACCTCGTTTGACACCCTTGGCCACCTCTGACATCCCCGTTCCCATGACCAGGCTTCACCTTTCTTACAACACTACTGTAAGACTTTGAACTCCTCCAGTCAGTGATTTTAAAATAAAATAGAGTTGTAAGAGCTGGGTTCTGCTCTCTCTCCTGTGTAGTTTTGCCAGTGCAATGCCATCTTCTCCAAGGCTATTTCTTACTCTCGCTGCAGCCCATGGTGAGGGAGCAGGAGACAGGGGTTAGGGATGCTGGCACTGCTTACTGGGGTGGACTGGGACATGCAAGGTGCAGAAAGGTGAAGGTTAACCAGGTGTGTTTTAAACAGAGAAAACTGGACCTTCCCACAGGCAGCAAATGCCACTCGGTGCTTCTGCAGAACCAACTGGTGACAAACGTGGCCCCTGTGCAGGGCACCCTGGGCAGATCTCAGCCGGGGGAGCAATCTCTGTTCCCTTCCTGGCTCAGAATAACCTGCATCTGCAAATGGAGAAGGAATGGTATCTGTGGCCTCCTTCCTTCCCCGTCCCCATGGTGTTTCCTCCTTGTTACTTCACATTTGCAAGGAGTTAATTAGGGAGGAAGCCGTTTTCTCTTCCCCAGCACTGCATGAGCAGTGAGAAAGCATCACTCGTAGGCTCAGTCCCGTTGTATCTTGGCAACATGGAAACAGTTGTAGAGGCGTGTTTTGTTCCTCTCCCTTAGTCCCTGCCCTGTCCTGAGGTGTGAAAGTAATAAACATGTCAGAGCAAAAGCATGGTGGGCAAAGCTGAGCACGAATGGGCTCCAGGTAAGCGCAGGACACCTCCGCCTGCTCCAGACACCATAAGGCTGCTCTGAAGGAACAGAGCAGAGGGAGCTGGGCTGAAGCTGCCCATCCAAAGAGCTTCCCGAGCAGCGCATGCAGCTGTGTGTCCATGGGATGCAGCGTGGAGAGTCCTGGGTGAGTCTGTAACGACGTGTTGCAGCAGGGCCAGGTCAGGGGGGTCGCAATTAACCAAGGAAAGTTTCAGGGTGTCATTTCCTGTGAAAGGAGAGACGCCAACGACACATCCTCCCTTTGTTGCATGGAGGGGCCATGCTCCTTGCCCTGGGGCTGACTCTCCTTGATTGGAGTTCCTGCCGTGATCAACTGCTGCTGCAGGTTCCTCTTCTCCGGAGGTTTTCTGGTCTCTGACCACGGGAAGCCTGCAGCCCGGTGTTCGCAGTGGTGGTGCTTCGGCAGTGCAGAGGGCCAGAAGCAGCTGGCTGCATCTGACGAGGATATCCGTAGGAAAACACCTTCGTTTGTGCAACACCTACTCAAAACGCTGGTGCTGCACTAGGGTCAAAGCCATCCTTTGGGCTGTCTCCCTGGGCTCCCCAGAGCGGCTCCAGGGAGGTCGGAGATGGGTGGCATGAGCACAGAGGAGGGAGCGCAGCCTGAGACCCTATGGGTGCTTGTTCCTGGTGTGCTCTGCTTCTCTGGAGATGGCGTTTCTCTGGCTCAGCATCCCTGCGGTCCCTCGGCTCCTCACTATGAGACACCCCTTGGGCTCACCACCCATCTGCGCTTTCTGATGGGATCTCTTCAGCTTTTTACTTTCTTAGTGATCACCCCATGCTGGCTTGTTGTCTTTTGTCTGAGAGTTTAGAGCTCTAAAATACCCATAAAACCAGTTTCTTTAGAGAACACCTGTTTCTTCCTGGAAAATTTCGCAAACCCTCTCCCACTGCCAGGTTCTTCAGTGTGAGCCTGTGCTAGATGCTGATGGCTTCATGGTGACACCTTTGTCTCTCCCTGCCAGAAAGGTGTGTTCCGGCTCATGAACGAGGACTATTTCATCGAACCAGTGTCCACCAGCTTTCGGGAGGATGGAGCAGCGCAGCCCCACAGGATTTACAAGCGCCAGGCACCTGAGCGCAGGGCAGAGCGAGGCAGGAGGCCACCAGCTCCACGGGAAACCTGTGGTGTGCAAGGTACGGTCCCCTTCCTCTCGCATTTTTGCAATGAGCTGGTAGCAGCTGGGTCTTGTGATTCATATGAAGCACAGGGTAGAAGGATAGAGGGAGCAGGTCCAAGCCTAAGCCCCCTGCATTAGTTTTAAACCCCGGCGTTCAGCTCCTGGGTTGAGCTCCCAGCACCCGTCAGTGACACCGATCGCTCTCAGCTGGAGTTCTGCAATTTGGGCTGGCGGTCCCTCCTGCCACCTAGGCTGGCAAGAAAGAAAACCCTCAGACCGAAAAATTCAACCATCAGCGGGGAGGGAATGGAGCGCGGGCTGTGGGCGTCCTTCTGCGGGGTGACTTCTGGCGTGGGAGGTGTGCGGTGGGTGGGTGTCCGAGGGGCTGGAGCTGCTCTCTGGACAGCCCAGTGGCCCCAGGGCTGCCCACGCAACCGTTCCCACAGGCGGGTTTATTACGGAAAGGCTCATTTAAATGGCTCCTCAGGAGAGCTCGCTTGCTAAGCGCCGGGTGGTAGGTTTGTGGCATTAATGACCGGAGCCCACAAATCATGGGAATCACTGCAGAGAACAGGCTTGGTTGTTTTTTTTTTTTTTCTCCTGCCAATTTTTCTGTATTTGCTTATGTTTCTCACATACATGACTCAATGCGTGCTGAACCGCAGGCTGCTCACTCTCATCTTTTCCTCCTGGCCCCGATGTAAGCGTCTCATGATGTGGAGACTGAGAGTTTGCTTTCCTTTCCTTGTCAACATCGGTTTCTGACCTGTTGGGGCATTGGACTTTCGGAGTGAAACCCGGTCACTGCCCCGGGAGTCTGCTGCGGGGCAGAGAGGGAATGACACTGCCTTCTCCTCTGGCCAGAGCAGAGGGGCTGGATAAACTTCCAAACCCAAGATTTCAAGTAATGAGGAATTCAGTGCATCCCCAACAGATCAGGGGCTCTTTACTCCCTGTCTGCATCGGTGAAGCTGCATCTTCCAGGCAGTGCATCTTGTTTTGTATATTTCCTAGAGCTCTCTGCTTTCAGAAGATGTTGGGGTTTTTTCCTATAATCAGGTTATCTTCAGGAATTCTTCTGTTAATCTAAATTAATTATTTAATCTATGGTAATAATCATAATGGCTCCTTCTAGACTTTGAAGTCTGTTCATTGTAAATGCATTTGCCCCATCCCTGGAGGGGTTCAAGGCCAGGTTGGACGGGGCTTGGAGCAGCCTGGGCTGGTGGGAGGTGTCCCTGCCCAGGGCAGGGGGTGCCACTGGGTGGCCTTTAAGGTCCCTTCCCACCCAAACCTCTCTGTGATTCTATGATTCTAATTTCACTGGATGTAATATGGCCTGTGTGTAGTGCACGTGGATCTCCACCGCAATCTGGGATAGCAAAGTGGATGTGATGTGTGTGCCCTGGAAGGGAAACCAAAAGTCTGTAGGATTTCAACTAGAGCAAGCCTTTCATTTTGTACTCATGTATTGCCAGTTTTCTTTGCAAAACACCGCACAGCCAGGTGGTGTTGGGCTGTTAGTGCTATTTGGCTTCTGTCAATACTCGGTGCAGGCTGTGTGGACAGCTGGGGGATGGCTTAAGAGGGGTCTCGAAGGGAAAATGCCATGTGAACCTCCCCTGGGATCCCGGGAGCCCTCTGCGCCCATCTTCTCTGCAGTACCTTCACGTCCCGGCTGGAAGCTTAGCAGCAAAGGACACAATGGAAACAAGCTCCAAGGAAGCCGTTGCGATTAAACTGTCACAGTGGTATTAGCAATTCATCAAATTATCCAGATACTTGGGATTTTTCAGGCTAGGGGATAAAATGCTCTTTCACAGCTGAAGTACAGTATAGTCCATAAAATGTAAAAGTCCATTGTTAACAAAATAAGGCTGAGCCCTTAGAAACTGGTCATAAAAGCAATTCCCACTGTGTGGGATGTGGTTTGTAAAGCCTTTACCCAGCTTGGGGCTGACCCTGACCTTGATCTTGAAGCAGCGTCACAGGAAAAGTCTCCGCATGAGAATTCCCAGTTGCTGGTGTGCGTGAGGAGCATCCGAGCTCTCCTCCGCCTCCTGGCTCCTTGCAGCCCAGTCAATGTTCCCGTTGTTTCTCGTTGGGAAGGAGCAGAGTTCAGTCTCCATGTGGCCAAGGAAATCTCGGTGTGGTCCTGCGACATCTCGGTCTTGCCCAGGACACTGATGATCTTCAGGATTTGGCTGAAGACATCAGTCCAGCTTTGGGGGCACGGAGTTTGTCATGTTGGGGAACTGTCTCTCTCTGCAAAATACAGAAATGTTGAGCCACCGATATTTCTCAGTACATGCTCAAGCATCTCTGCAGGGTTGCCTGTAACTTCATATGTCGATACAAACCCTAAGCGCTCTGCTCTGGGAGACCCCATGTTCCTCGTGGAATATTGCAAATCCTGTTCCAGTCAAAGAAATCACTTCAAATGCTTTATTTTATTAATTTCTTTCTATCATGCTAATGTTGCTGTGCAACAAACTGAGGTCAGAGCCTTCACCCCCCAGTAATTTTTTGGAACATAAGGCACAGCAAAATACACGTAGATTATGGGTCTCAGTGTGGACGTCCTCAACAGCAAAAGATTATTTCTTTGAATTAAAGAGGCCTTGATGACATTTTTCCAATGTTGCAGACATTTTTACCAAAAAAAAAAAAGTCTTTTTTCCCCCTTTGATCCCTCAGAGTCTCAGGAAAGCCTGGAGAGGTCGGAGAAGCGGAGGGAAAGATGGGAGCAGAAGCAGCACAGGAAGAGAAGAATAAAGCAGCGCTCCATCAGCAAGGAGAAGTGGGTGGAAACGCTGGTGGTGGCAGACACCAAGATGATAGAATACCATGGGAGCGAGAACATAGAGAAGTACGTGCTGACCGTGATGAACATGGTGAGTCCTGGTCCTCGCAATGGCGGAGCCGCCAGGTCCCTGGGGTTATGAGACATAAAGACCACTGGGCTTGCCAGGACTCTTCCCTGGTGGGACCTCAGCAAACCTCTCGTCAGACAGGCTGTTCCCAGCCATGCGTTGGCTTTTCTGCATTGCTCAGTGCTCCGTCTGCCTTGGCAGGATGGATCCGTGATCGAGGGCTGTTCCCTTCTCCTTCCCACTGTGGGGAGGGATAATGTGGCCTCCCAGGGAGATACCCCGAGGGCAGGGATGCTCCAGGGAGAGAGGTGGTGGGTGCTGCCCGTGGCTCTCCCCAGGCAGGTGTGCAGGCAGCCGGGGCACGGGGACACAGCTGAAGCTGAAACCACCTGCACGAGGGCCACCCACTGCCTTCTGCATGGTGAGGAAACCTCCTGGCAGGAGGAGAGACCTGCAGGGACCTGGGAGCTTTGGCTCAGGCTCCCTCAAACTTGGAGCTGGCCGTGCCCGCAGAGGGAGCACTCTGGGGCAGCTGCCATCGGAGCCAATGCCGGCACTGGTCTGGTTAGCAGGAAAGATGTGAATGGTTTTCCTGGGAATGTGCCACTGAGGACAGTAAAGGAAAGGAGCACCACATTGTGGTGGTCTCCACCAGGAATCCAGGGGTGGTGGCGGTGGGTTGCTGGTGCCATAAAACAAGCAGATAAGTCAGTGTGAGTTGGTTTAGTCTGTTCACTCTTCCGCTGCCGGGGTGGCACCTATTTGCATTTCAGAAGACAGCTTTGGTTGCTGGCCAGAGAGGGTGGGATGGGCAGAGGACCTCAGGGTAACACCGCTGGGTTTCTGGGGGCTGGTGAAGGCACCCGGAGAGCACAGGATTCCTTTGAGATGTTAAACACGTCTATTGGGGAGTGAAAGCAGAGGTGTTCCCCTGGGTGTTTCTGGTTGAGTTTCAATGTGCTGCACAGATTATATCAATTTTAAATGGATATCATCACACTCCGAAAGCTTTAGTCCAGGTCTGCATCTGGTCTTGTCTTTCATTGTGGGGAATTCCCCGAGATGTTGTCAACAACCTTCAGTAGCTTCCCCTCGAGCTCACATTCCCCTGCAGATGTGTGACCAGCAGCAGCGTCACAGGCCAAGGTCTTTCTTTCGGGCTTTATTTCTTTGGCTTTTGTGTGTTGCAGGTGGCGGGTCTGTTCCACCACGCCAGCATCGGGAACCCCATCAACATTGCCATAGTGCGACTCATCCTGCTGGAGAACGAGGAGGTAAAAAGAAAACACGGTGACTCACCCTCCCCTCCTGGCAGCCAGGCTGGGACAGGGGGAGCTGGCCTTGACAGCCCGTAAGCTCCCTCTTGCGCTGTTTTCGTGGCCTGGGTGAATGCAGATGCCTGTACTTTGCTTCCTTGTCTTCTGCATGGGCTGCAGCCCTGGTAAAGTCAAGGGGACAGCATGGCCAGAGGAGCCACAGAGTCTCATTCTTACAATAATTTAGGATAACTCAGCATTGCTGCCAGTAGCAGAGGGACCGAATCGCTGGTTGTTTGTGCTCCCAGCTGCAGCGGTGGCTCTCAGGGAGCCTGACGCCTCTCGGACGGGCTCCCCAGCTGCGTCCTTCTCCATCAGCCAGGACGGGATATTTTCCCGCAGTGTTTTTTAACCCCTGGTATCAGATGATTTAATGTTTGGGCTGAATCACAGATGAAAAGAAAGCAGAAAAGGATTGTATTCCCACCCGGCCTACAACCTATAAATATGGAGCAATTCCATCTGGATAGCAGTTACTCCTGATTTCACTCTGATCTGTCTGAGATCGGACCCCTCCCTACTCCATCCTAAAAACCAAACAGATCTGGCAGCAACATGACAGCAGACTTTTAATTATGTTGGCAGGAGGATCTGAAAATCTCCCACCACGCAGACAACACCTTGAAAAGCTTTTGCAAATGGCAGAAGAGCATCAACGTTAAAGGAGATTCCCATCCCCTGCACCACGACGTCGCAGTCCTGCTGACGAGGTATTGTGCCCATGTGCTAAATTTATGCTGTAGATGCTACGGTGGCAGCTCAAAACACATCTGCCAGCTGCAGGCAGCAGGGCAGAGAGGCAGCCGGACGAACATCTCAGTGGGAGCTGTTGAAATCTCAGTCTCCGTGTCTGAGCCCTGGCTGGACACCTGCACATAAGATACGTAACATGAAATCTGAAGATAACCTGGTCCTAATGGCTGGAACTGGTCTCAGACCTCAGGTTTAAAACTGGAGGCAGCTCCCAGTTGACTAGCAGTTGAGGTTTCCAAACCAGATTTTCACCATGGCCCTGTTGCCAAGCCCCAGAATGGCTGGATCCTCCCAGGAGATGTACACAGGGATTAACTCTCCTTTTTTCCTTGGAGGCTAATGTTGGGATTGGCAGAGGAGCCTCTGAAAAGGCCTGTGACCTCCCATGAAGCTCGCAGGAATTCATGCCTCTGGCCAAGTTTATATACCTTGCAGTCAAAACGGAGTTTGATGGTTTCAGGCTGCAGCAGCTTGGCTCTTGGCAGTAGCGTGGTGGCTTGTGTGATGATTCACAACCCACAACAGTTTTATCTGCTTTAGGAAGTTTGCTTTGTAGCAGAACTAAGGCACTTAAGGCCATGTACTTCAATGGAGTTATTCTTCCTGGGTGGCTGGAGCTCCTCTGCCCTGGACCACAGCACCCCTGGGGTGTGCTTCCCCAAGCAGCGTAGTAATTGCTTAATTATCCCCAACATCAGCTTTATTTATAAAATGGAATGAATGTAGCCAGGCTGGCTAGCAGTTCCCATTAATCAGGCTTAATAATAAGCCGGGGATATTGGGAGAGTAAAGGGGAAAGGAAAGATCATAAATCTTTCCATTGTGGAAAGACGTTGGATGTCTCCATTCTTGCTTCTGTTTGGCCAATGTCTGTGTGTCTTCCTCCATGGGCTGGGACGCGTCCTGTGCTCCTTCCCGCGCCTCGCGTTGGGTCCTGCCACTTTCAAACCCCCTCTTTACTCTGTGTCTGTGTGTCCGTTGTCTCCGCCGCCCCAGGAAGGACATCTGCGCGGCCATGAACAGGCCCTGCGAGACCCTGGGCCTGTCCCACGTGGCGGGGATGTGCCAGCCCCACAGGAGCTGCAACATCAATGAGGACACGGGACTGCCCCTGGCCTTCACCGTGGCCCACGAGCTCGGACACAGGTACCACCGCCTTCCTTCTCCTCCTCCTCCTCTCCTCTGGCCTCTGCGCTGCTCAGTCAGGGCTTGAGAAGGCACAGGTGGAACTTGGGAGAAGATCACTGAGCGGTTCCTCGCTGGTGCAAACCTTCCTCTGCTCCTGGGGGAACTTACCCAGGGAGTTTCATTTCAGAGTTAAGTTTTTGGTTGCCCCAGGTTCAATGAAAATCACATAATCCAAGGCAACCTGGACAAATGACATTTGTACATTATCCTGTGTTGCTGATGCCAAGGGTTTTGGAGAAGAGGGTTGCCCATTAAGAAGTTTTAAAATAGGGTCTGCGTATAGAATCAGTGACAGAATTCTGCTTGCCCTAATTTCAATTAAATTTTGACAAGATAACTTGAACGTCACAGTTCATAATAGGTATACATTACCATGTACCTAGTAAGTTTAATTAACTTGATCTTGTTCAATAGTCTCGTTACTTTTTTCTTGTCTGAGTTTTCAGTAAAAAAGCTGAAATAAAAGCATGGGACAAAGTTTGGGGCAGTGTCCCTGGTATCACCAAAATGTCCCCCATGGCCAGATTCCCCGGTGGGGGGTTAGTGACCTTGTTCCCGCGGAGCTGGGACGGTTTGCCATGTCCGGCGTCGCGTGTCGTTGTGCTGGAAAGCAGAGAGGCTGCGCGGTTGTGGCGGCGTGCGGCTCACCTCTCCTTTGTGGGACTGTGCTCTTACACAGTTTTGGGATTCAGCATGATGGAAGCAGCAATGACTGTGAGCCAGTTGGGAAAAGACCTTTCATCATGTCTCCACAGCTCCTGTATGACACGTCCCCACTCACCTGGTCCCGCTGCAGCCGGGAGTACATCACACGATTCCTTGAGTAAGTCCTCCCTTCCTCTTCTTCCTCGCTGGCAGGGTGCTGGGGTGGGCAGATGGTGGTCAGCCCCAGGGATGCTTTTACCTCGCGCGGCTGCCTCCATCCTTGCTGCGAAGGATGGGGGTTCGAACACAAAGGCAGCGCGAGCAGCTGGGTGGTGGCACAGGGGCTGTGGCTTCAACAAATAAAGCCAGAGACGTTTTCTTCAAGGCTCTGTGCAGTTTTCTTCAGTGCTGCACAAGGGGCAGATGATGTTTGCCTGTAGGCAGGAGGCATCACGTGAGGAAATGAGACCGAGCCAAATTCTTCCATGTATTTGTTTATTTTTAGCACCCTGTGGCTGATTTTTCAGCCTGTTGTTATTAAGTTCCTAGGAACGCAGCCCAGAGACTTACGTTTGTCAGACAGTGTCTTGCACTGGAGAAACATTTTCCTTCCTTGCTACAGGAAAACAGTGAGAGCAGCGGCAAGAACCGGGGACGGGGAGAGCTGGGCGAGGGACCGGCGGTTACGTGGCGGGGGGACTGCCTGGGGCTGAGCTCCCATCTCCAAATCCCAGCCCGGAACATGTGGGCTTGGCCCCCATGCAGGGTGAATTAGTGTTGATTTATTGGTTTTGGTGGAATGGAGCTTTCTCGTATCTGCAACGTTCTTGGCCCTCTGCTTTTAACCTTCACTTTTGGATTAAGAATTTCCTGCTTGCAGTGACCTCGGGCTGCTACGAGCTGTGACGGGGAAGAAACAGAGCAGCTGGATGCTTCTCCAGTTGGGTTTTGGTCTCTGTGCTCCCCCCAGAAGGGGCAGCTCTTCCTTCAGAGCAGAGCAGAGACTGCAGGCGACTTTCACGGGTTGCCAGCACAACCATGAGAGCAGTGTAATATGATGTTGGCAGGAGAAGGGGAAGGAGGGAGCCAGAAAATGAGACCCTGCTGACCTGGGGTTGCTAGATGTGCTTGGAACAGGCCCCATGTTTTAAAAAAAAAAGCGCACTCAGATGATGATTATTATTTTTCAAAAGATTATTATTTTACAAATGCTGTTGAACATTTAAGCATCTGAAAATGGTTCCCATCTTCGACAGCGGCTCGGCCCCGGCACAGGTCAGGCCCAGGGTGCAGGCGGGGCTGGGGGACCCTCTTGGTAAGGCTGTGGGTCGGGGTCCACTCGGACACTGTGACGGTGGTGCCTCCCAAGGGAATGAGCATCCCTTGTTCAGGTTAACAAGGGAGGCGGCACAGGGCAGGTGGTGATGCTCCTGCAGCGGATGTGCTGCTCTGCTGCTCCCCGCTCCGGACCCGGATGAGGCCTTTATGGTGTTCCGTGATTTTTCCCTCTAACCTTGGAGGAGCTGGAAGATCTTGTGAGGCTCTTTGCTCTCCACCATGACATGAGCTCTTTCCCAGGCCAGCTGAGGGAATACCCTTGTAAAACAGGGTCGGTTGCCCATAGATGCCCTGCCTGCACCACGATGGTGTGGAGCAGCCTCCCTCCATCTCAGCAGCAGCCTTGGCACAGCTGCAGGTTGCCTCGTCTCCCTTCAGACTTTCCTCTGGATCAGACAACCAGTTTTTCAGCCTCTTTGCGCAGTGCTGGGGGTCTCGTCCGTCATCTTCCCGTGGGCTCCTTCCAGCCTATCTCCACCTTCCTGGAACCTGGGGACGGCTGGGCTTCTCCAGCCCTGCCGCATCACTGCCCTGCCGGGTCTGCCGGATCCCCTCTTCGAGCGGCTGATTCTTCCTGAGCTCCAGTCCTTGCCTTTGTTTTTATTGAATTCCTTCCTGTCTTTTTGGACCCTTCCTCCAGTTACCCGAGAGCTTTTGGAATTTTAATCCTGCTCTCAAATGTATCTGCAGATCATCCCAGCCTGCTCACATATGGGGATTTAATCATCGTCCCATCTACTCCATCATGCAGCTCATTAACGAACAGATTGGAGGAGGCAGACGCGGCGCAGACCCCTCTGCATTTTCACCGCAGAGTGTGGTTTATTGCATATCCCTGCAAAGCCAGAGGGAAACTCATGCCAATTTTTGCTGGCTCGGTAACGTGTTTTGGCCAGTTGAAGAGACCAGTAGGATGATTGTAAAATATTTAATGAAGAAGTAGATTTTGAACGCAGCACTGGCAATCTGAGAGCAAATCTAAATCACCCTCCATCCTGGGACAGAGAGCTCTCCCACAAGCTGGGGTAAGGCAGAAAGTGCCTCAAGCAGATCAGAGGGCAAAGGAGGGTTGGGGGCAGTTTTGGGGTGACATGCAGGGCCCCATGTGCTGGTACCTGAATAGGCAGTTGGTGAACTTGTCTAGAGGAGCACCAGCATCATGCACACAGCTCGTGCAGGAGCCCAGTGCCTAAACCTGGACTTTCCCCAGTAAAGATGTCATTCGTTCAATTTTTAAAGAAAATACTCCTTTAAAGTGTTTTCCACCAGCAGGTAAAGAAAATACCTCTGGAGGCACAATGCAGGGACTTGTCTGTGTGCCTGAAACAGGCTGCAGCATGGTCCTGCGCCCAGCCGCCAAAGCCACACTCCATTCATCCCGCTGAGCCCTGCATCGCCCGCAGCGATCCCTCCCTCCCTCCCTCCCACCGGGCTGGGGCAGGCAGGATGCTCCCACTGCTGGGCACCTGGGAACAGGGACTTCCCAGCCGCGGGTTGCCGAAACCAACCTCTTCACTGATTTTTCCAGTAGGGAAGCCGCTTATTAAAAATACACATAGGTGGTATTTTAAGGGACTGTCTCCAGCCAAGCTGTTTGCAGGCGTCTGGGGTGGACCTCACTGGGGTGGGATGGGAAAGGGAGGAGGGGGTGCTGCTTCTGCCGGGCATCGCCCCATGGCCCTGCCGGTGCCCCAGAGCAGGAGCTCTCCCCCACTGCTGGCCCTTGTTTCTGTGCTGCTGCTTTTGGTTAAAAAGGAATCTTGTTTCAAGTTAATTTAGACCTGTTCCCAATCACAACAAGCTGAAGAAATCTAATCTGCTGAGAAACCCTCGCCGGACACTTTGCTTTGCTGGAAACAAGTTTGTTTAAATCAACACTGAAAGCTAAACTAGTGACAATTTCTGGTGTGTTTGTGAAGTATCGTAGCAAAAGCACTCCGAGCAGCGAGAGGCGGCCAGCAGCGTCCCTGGCGGCTCCTGCAGCCTGGCTGCCTGCCACGGCCAGCCGTGATGGCTCAGTTTTAATATCTTTTTTTCTAAAGATGTCCTGTCCAGCACAGTTTGAGCACTGTTTGTAGCGGCAAATACGAGGGTGAGCGTGTTTTGTTGCTGACAACCTACTTTATTTCTATTAGCGGGGCATTGACACAAGGGTCGCGCTCTCTGCGGAGGCAGTTCTGGGGTCGGCGTGATGTAGGAACGCAGGGACAGCATCTGTTTCTCAGCAATGAAATGTTTGTTCAATGAAACCCTTCACCTTGAATGGCGAAAGCGGGGTCCCGGCTGAGGACTGAGCTGGTGACCTGGTCACAAAGCTAAAATCCAGGGGATTATTCCCAGGGAACATGACATTTCTGGCTTTCCGTCAGGGGGACAGGGGCATCTGAGGGGGGTAAGGGGGAGTGAGCAAGGGACTGGCCCGGCAGCTGCACAGAGAAGCCGCTTCTGCCTTTGTCCCTTCGCCTTTCCCGTAACCCACCATGCCCAGGGGAGCGGGGCCATTGCTGTGGGAGCAGGCACCCACCCCAAAAAACACCCACCCCAAAGAGTAGGTACCCGCACATGCCCACCTGTGCGTGGAGCGGTCCATGGTCGGTTGGAGAGCCAGGGTTGAATCAGATGGAAATGCTAATTGCTTCTCATGTTGGTGGGACACTGGTGAGCTGTTCGATTCCTCCGTTAGCAGCTGCCGGAGCATGGTACAGGTGTGCCAGACCGGTGGTGATGCCGCTCTCTCCTCTCTCTTTCAGCCGGGGCTGGGGGCTGTGCCTGGACGACCCCCCTGCCCGGGAGGTGCTGGACTACCCCTTGGTGCCCCCAGGCGTCCTCTACGACGTGGGCCACCAGTGCCGACTACAGTATGGCCCCTACTCCACCTTCTGTGATGACATGGATGTAAGCCAGGGTCCTCCCTGATATAAGTTGGGGGTCAGTCTCTTCTCTCAAGTAACAAGCGATAGGATGAGAGGAAACGGCCTCAAGTTGCACCAGGGAAGGTTTAGGATGGATATTAGGAAAAATTTTTACACTGAAAGGGTTGTCAAGCATTGGAACAGGCTGCCCAGGGAACACCGTCCCTGGAGGGATTTAGAAGCCGGGCAGACGTGGTGCTGAGGGACATGGGTCAGTGGTAGGCTTGGCAGCGTTGGGTTGATGGTTGGACTCGATGATCTTAAAGGTCCTTTCCAACCCAGGCAATTCTATGACTCTAACACGAGCTTGTGTGGCTCCCAGGGGCTCTCAGGGGGGAGGAGGCTTTGCATGAGACGATCCTCTCCCTGCAAGTTAAATCTGTGCCGATGCGTTGGCCGGTGCAGTAACCATGTCCTGTGCTTTCCGCAGAGCGTCTGCAACACGCTGTGGTGCACGGTGGGGAACACGTGCCACTCCAAGCTGGATGCTGCCGTTGACGGCACAGCGTGCGGGGAGAACAAGGTAACGGGGAGCAGTCCCTGCCGCGGCTGCCAAAGCTCCTTGTCCATCACACAGGGGAATTCTGCGGGCTCCGACACATGGGGATGGGCTCACCTCACTGCCCTCACCCTGCCCAAACACCCACCGCTGCTGGGGACGGGCTGCCTTCAGGGAAGCTGAAAATGCCTTGAGAAGGTGAAACCCGCAGTTAATTCCCGTGGCAGGAGAGCGCAAGGCGTGTTCTGGTCTCCCAGTGCTGCCATGGAGGATGCTCATCTCCAGGACCAGCCCCCCCACAGGGGTGGCTCCTCTCCCAGCTCTGGGCCACGGAGGGTCCAGCAGCACCTGCGGCAGGTCGGTGGGTGCTGCACTGGGCACAGGGGGGACCATCTGTCAGCAGCCAGCTCCGGTCGTCCTTGCATAGATGACGTACCAGAACAGGGTTTTCCTGCTCAAGGTAGCATAGAGCTACAGAGTTATAAACACATCTGTGGATGCCTCTCCTCATTAGGTTCAGTGTCCTCTCCCAAAGCCTTGGCCCCAGAGCACTGGGGGTGACCTCGGGCTTAGCCAACGCTCCCTGTGAAACCCCCCACCGTGCCTTTGTCCGTGGCGATGCCTCGGTGACCCTTCCCTCTGGGCTGAGGCTGGGCTACGAATCCCCTTGCTGAGGGGTCCCGGTGGAGGTTTGGGTATGTTGCCTCAGACAAATCCTCAAACAACCCAACATCTCCGAGTTTCACATCGCTTAGAGGTGTGCCGGACTCTGGCAGAGCCCAGCTGACCCCCAGGCACCTCCGTGCAAGTGAAGTGTGGATTTTCACAGGGCAATACGGTTGCTGGGCTCTCAACATCAATTATTGCATCCTTAAACCGTGTTTTTTCTTCTTCCGGCCTGTCCCTTTGCAGTGGTGCTTCAACGGTGAGTGCGTGCCCGTGGGTTACCGTCCCGAGGCGATCGCCGGCGGCTGGGGCTCCTGGAGCTCGTGGGCAGCCTGCTCGCGCAGCTGCGGCGCGGGCGTGCAGAGTGCCGAGAGGCAGTGCAACACCCCCACGTAAGCGAGCCCTCGCCCCCCTGGACCTCCCCCAGAGCCCAATGCTTCCCATAAAGCTGGGGACCATCATCTGGCCACTGTGGTCCTGCCGCTGTCTGCATTGCACGGCCAAACTGTGCCGTTACGCAGTTATCAGTCTGAGCAATGTGCTTTGGAAACACTCAGGGGATTCGTTTCACGGGGTTATTACTCATTTCCCTGGGCAGCAAACGGAGGGGCAGAGTTTGCTCTGTCTCCTTCCACCCATAAGTCACTCCTGCTCCGTGCAGGCAGAGAGCGGGTGCAACAGGACTCAAACGAGGAGCAAAGACGCCATGCTTGCAGATGTGAAACATACCCAGCGTCCTTTAATGACAGAAAAGAAGAACAGGGGTTCTTTGAGCCTGATACAGAGTTGTTTCGAAAAATCCTGCTGCTGTTTATCACCCCATTGCTTTCCATGAGCAATTTCTGATCTGTGCCCGGCCGGAGGCTGCCTCTCCCCAGCCTGCCAGTGCCGCAGCCAGCGCTGGCTCTCGCCTGGAGGCGTCCGGGCACTGATGGAGGAGCAGCCTTGTCCATCCTGTGGTTTCTGGGCTCCCCAGATGTCCCCTTCATCAGCAAATAGCTGTTGTGTTGGATTCAGCCAGAGCCCCCGGCTCGCCCAGGTGTCAGAGCGCCCTGGGATGGGGAGAGAAAAGGGCTTTGTGAGCGATTTGCCAGTGGCACTCGCTTTTCAATGGCTTGAGGAGCTCTGAAAGCTCCGGGAGCAGGGTCTCTAATGAGCCCAGATGCGCTTTCTGCCCAACTTCTTCCTCGGGCGCGTTGTTTTTAGCACATGCTGTTGAGCTGTTTAAAGAAGCGCTGTGTAATCTCAGTCCCGGGTCAAGAGCTGGGTTTGTGTTTGACATGGGTTATGTGGCAGAAGTGCAGTTGTAGTTTATGGAGTGTTTTAAACACAGCTGCGGGCAGGCAGGAGAGCAAGCACTGGAAAAGCAGGAGCATTTCCCTGGGCAGTTGTTTGCTTTGGCCGCTGTAGGTAAATCTTCAGCTTTGCCTTTTGGATGGAGCGAACAAATGTAAGCACTGGGCAGTCCTCCTCCCACAGGCATTTCCTCAGGGCAGGGTATGTAAACACAACCCTAAAATAATAATTAACTTTACTCTCTTCAGCAAAGTGTGCCCGGACTTGACTGATCAGAAGAAAACTAATTTTCATGAGGCTGTGGGGCCATGGGCCATGGAGAGTGCTGTGACCGAAGGAAAAGCAAGTGTCAGGAGATGGTGGCAATATTTTGAGAGTCTGTTGGCATCTGAGAAAAACCTGTTGTTGCTTTTAAAGTCCCCCTTGCTTTAAAACGTCCAGTGGCAGCTTTGGCATTCCCTTGGGTAGTAGAGGAGCAGGGTTGGCAGCTCATCCCAGGTGGGATGGAGGGCAGCTCCTCCGGAGCAGCCGCAGAACGGGCACCTGGCTGTCCTGGCTCATGGCAGCACTGGCATCTCCTCAGCCACGGTACTGGGATGGTGAAGGAGATGTTTTACCCCTGGGGAAGGATGTCCAGCTGCAGCTGCAGGGGGTGGGATGGCTTCAGACACAAACGCTGCCAGCGACACCCGACTTTAATAACTGCTTTTATAGCATCGTACACCAGACCTATAAAATTGGCCATATCTCCAACATTAAGGAGAGATTGTCAAGAGGAACAAGACCCGAGATGTAGCTAATCTGGCTTGAGAGCCGTCACTCAGCAAAAGCTGCCTTTGGTCCACGGTCTCACCCTGCGTGGTCCCGTAGCACACCCCGGCAGCCCCGGCAGCAGCAGGGAGCTGCTGCAGGAGGAACTTGGAGAAGGAGGACATGGGCCATGATTTCCACGCGTTTCAAAAGCGTGCTCTGTGGAGTGGGGATGCTCTTGGGGTGGATGTTGGGTTCATAGCCAGCTTCCTTCCATGAGCACTGCAGCAGAGCGATGTGTGGGTTATAACTGGGAGAGCTCCCCATTGACTCCAGGTGGACTCAGGATTGATCCAACTTCATGAGATCAAACCTTAGCAGCAGGTACAAACCCACCCTCCCTTAGCTGGGAATAAGAAGGGAGTTTCCTCTTGTGTGTGGTAGGTCTTTATTTGATAGGACAGAGGATAACAGGTTTAGACTGAAAGAGGGTAGATTTAGATTAGATATAAGGAAGATTTTTTTTTACGATGAGAGTGGTGAGCCCCTGGCCCAGGTTGCCCAGAGAAGCTGTGGATGCTCCATCCCTGGAAGTGTTCAAGGCCAGGTTGGACGGGGCTTGGAGCAACCTTACCAGGACCAAGAAGGTGTCCCTGTCAGGGGGGTTGGTCTAGGTGATCTTTAAGATCCCTTCCAACCCAAAACCTTCTGACATTCTCTGATTTTGGCTTTTCCTCCCGCGAACAGGCCGAAGTACGGGGGCAGGTACTGCCTGGGGGAGCGTAAGCGGTTCCGGATTTGCAATGTCAGACCGTGTCCCCCCGACAAGCCCTCCTTCCGCCAGGTCCAGTGCAGCCAGTTCAACCCCATGCTCTACAAAGGCAAACTCTACAAGTGGACGCCGGTGCCCAATAACAGTGAGTCGAGGGCAAAGCCCGCTGCTGGGTTTCTGCCTCCAGCCCCAATAGAACCCCTGAAACACAGTCTTGCTAACAGCTTGATTTTGCTGTTCGTGTCTGTAAGGTTCGCCTTGCAGCGTGTTTATGCCGTATTTTAAATTATGGCTGGGCTTGCAGGGTTAATTTATGTTTTCGGAGATGGTTACGTGGCCCCCAGCTGCTCGGGTTTAGTTTCTGCCTGTTGGGTTCCCCAGTTAACCCCTGCGAGCTGCACTGCCGGCCGGAGGATGAATACTTTGCAGAAAAGCTGCGGGACGCCGTCATCGATGGGACACCATGCTATGAGATGAACGCCAGCCGCGACATGTGCATCAACGGCATCTGCAAGGTGGGTCCCGCGCCGGGGCCCCGTGGGGAGGGAGCCCAAGAACCCCCTGTGCTCAGGAAATGCAGGTGGGCGCCGTGACCCATCCCTTAGGGGAGACCTGTCCCCCGTCCCGCACCCACCAACGGGCTGAGCTTGCTTGTGGTGTCATTCACCACCCGGAAAGCTTTCCTTATTTCCATGAGGTACACGGTACGGCCATATTTCAGGAAAGGAAGAACAGTTTCACTTGAAAATAAGGTTGAGGATATGGAAGGGAGGGTAGAGAGGACGCCCAGCCCAGCCCTGACCCCGCTGCTGGCAGCCGAGGGTCTGACCTGCAGCGATGGAGGTGCCTCCCCCGGCTTGGCAGCCTCTCCCAGCGCTGGGATTTGTTCTTCCTTTGGGGTTGCTGTTTTAATTTCTTGGAAGCTCCCTACGAATGAGCTGTGATGTGTGGCAGCATCGCTCTGGCTGCTGGCCGGGGAGGGCATCTCCCAGCGTGGGAGACACAGGAATCCGGTGGAGATGGCGCGGTCGGCGCTGTGAATCAGCTGGGAGATGCTGGTGTGAGTGGGGAGGCTTGGCTGAGCTGTGCCCCAGGTCCTGCAGGGGCCTTCACTGGCAGCGGGACAGTCCCTTCATTCACACCTTCCCTTTCCCTAGGGAAGCAATCCCGATGTTTAGGAGTAAATGCACACGTGACGTTGGATTTCTGTTAAATTAGGCAATGGGTGGCAATCTGAGCTGCCGTGGTACCCTGGTCTGTGGGGCAGATTCCCATCACGGGATGTACCAGTGCCATGCTGCTGCAAAGCCGGTGGCCCTGTGTCACCAGGGACTGGCACAAGCAGGCAGGGACACGCTCGGGTCTGCCATAGTGTTAGATAAAGATACTCTCTGCAAGGCTTTTTGGAAAAACACGCTTTTTGGAAAAAAAGACTTTTTGGACGGCACAGAGAGCAGCAGGAAATAGGGAAAATAATCAGTCAACGAGTTTCCTTGCAGCCTCGTATATCAAAATCATTGGTGGAAACTTCCCCCTCTCGCTGGCCCTGCTGCCGGCAGCGGTGGGCAGGAGCCCAGCGGCAACTGGAGCCTTTGAGAAGGTCCCGTTTCCTCCTGGAAAAGGCTGTAAGTTACTTCAAAAGCTGCGGCGTGCCAGTGCGCAGGCTGCAGGGAGAGCACAGGGGTCATGCTTTTTACTTGGCGCGTACAATGGTGCGATCCAGCAGATGACAGCACGTTTACCCAGAGCTCGCTGCACTCAAAATCCTCACCGCCGCTGAGCCTGCTGCTGGCTGCGACGCCGGAGTTAAGCCTGGCTCACTACAGAGTGTCGCAGAAGCTAAACCAGTGCTGCTCCTGCAGGACGTGTGTGCCAGCGGCCCCTGGGCACCTCCTCGGGCGGCAAAGGCCGAAGGCTCCTCGCTGGCACAGGACCCGGCGGGACCCTTCGGGGTCTTGGCTGGGGCTTTTATGGTGCAAAATCACAAGGAATCTCTGGCTCTGCGCAGGTCGAGCGATTTGGCACGAGGTGTGCCAAACTCCAGCAGAATGTAAAAAAAGTTTTCGGGAAGTGTTTTGAAATAGGACGAGCAGGGCCAAGGGCCGAGGGGCTTTCCCAGCTCGGCTCAGCCCGTAACGTGTGCCAGCAGGCTCTGCTGCCCAGGGATTCGGGTTGGAAAAGGGAAAAATGAGATGTGGGTTGTGCTCCTCACTGCGTATGAACAGGATGGCAGGACCACAAGGACTTGTTAGGGAAACCCGTACGGCAGCCGAGGTGTCTGTATCACCACCCATCCTGCAAAAGGGCTCCAGCTGGCCCCATTCTCCCATCCCTGTTCCTTATTTCCCACCATTTAGGACCATTGCGTCTCTCCCTCGTTCCTGCCGTGCTGGCAGCCGATGGCGTGGTGCGAGGCTGGGGCGGGCAGGGGTGCAGGCGCAGGCGGCTGACAGGGCTGCCTTGCAGAACGTGGGCTGCGACTATGAGATCGACTCCAACGCGGTGGAGGACCGGTGCGGCGTCTGCCACGGGGATGGCTCCACCTGCCACACCGTCAAGAAGACCTTCGAGGACAGCGAGGGGCTGGGTAAGGGCGCTCGGCTCCGACCCCAAAACACCAGCTGCCTGTTCCACTCGGAGCCGGGCTCACTGCTGCCGCTCATTTGCAGTGCGGTTTTTAGTCACAACTTGTCGATTTGGGTGGGGTAAGACCCGAGCAGCAGCATGGGGAGTCGTGGCGTTGCTCCTTCTTACTCCTCGGAAGAAAAATATCCCCGGACTGCTCTTTGTGTCCAAAGGCCTGAAAACAAAGCTGTGCGTGCTGGAGCTGGTCTGGAGAGGTTTGAGGGGATTTTGTGTGGTGACAAAGACGTGTTGGAAGTGTGGTAAATGCTTTGCCAGCACCCACGTGGGAAATGCGTTGCTCGGCGATGGGCTCCCCCAGCAGGGAACGCAGCTGGGCTCGGAGCAAGGTGGGGTTTGGTGCCCGCTGGTGCCTTACAGAGGTGTAAGGGTGGGCACTGGGGGGACCCGAGGGACACTGGCACCCATCTGAGGACACGGATTGTCTCTGCCCCATCTTTGACTCCCCCAAGACCAATGCTCAGTTCCATTCCCAGGTTACGTTGATATTGGGATTATCCCTGTGGGAGCGCGGGAGATCCGGATTGAAGAAGTTGCAGAAGCCGGGAATTTTCTAGCGCTGCGGAGCGAGGACCCGGAGAAATATTTCCTGAATGGTGGCTGGACCATCCAGTGGAATGGGGACTACAGGGTGGCGGGGACCACCTTCACCTACAAGAGGACGGGGAACTGGGAGAACCTCACCTCGCCAGGGCCCACCGTGGAGCCCGTGTGGATCCAGGTACGGTCCGGGATCTCCTGGTGGTTGGGTTGTGTGGCGAGGAGGATGGGGGGGACAGAGCTGCTGGATCTCCTGCCTTCCCATGCGGGGCTGAGCTGCCATGGTCCATCACGGCACTTCCCTGCCATCCAGGGGCTGGGGCTGTGCATCTCCTTGCTGAGAGTGTTTCTCCAGGAACCAGCGTCGGGAGCAGCCGACCAGACGCTGCCGGGACAGGGAGCGTTTCCAGCCCACACCGCTTCCAGCTGAGCCTCATCCCCTTTGCAGCATTCCTCACAGTATTTACACAGCAGAGAGAGCGTGAAGAGAAAGAGCCCATTTCCTGAGGCCTTTCCCATATCTTACCAAGAGCAGGGAAGAGCCCGCAGTGCTTCTGGCAGGGCTGGAGCAGCTGGCGGAGGTGGTGGGAGCTGGGACTCCTCACGGTGCCATGTGCGGTGGCAGAGGGTGGCCCACCAGCACGCTCGGCAGTGCCGCACTCCCGCCGGCGCTGTGTCCCCCTCTGCACCGCCTGATGCTGTGGCGAGGAGCTTGGACCACTGGGTCCTGCTCTGTGGTCCAAATCCGGGTGATGCTGCCCAGGGCACCGCAGGTCCGGCCCTGCTTCCTCACAAAAGCCCTTGAGGCAGAAGGTAAAAATCCAAAAGGGACATTCGAAATCCTCTGAAACAACTAGAAATTTCACGGTTTGCTCTTTTTTGCATGTGGGAATTTCTGTAAAGGTCCTCCCCTCCCCAGAATAAGTCATTGTTGTCCATCAGACCCCCGCAGCTTTGAGGAGGTGAGCCCCCGTCGGGGCGCGATGCTGCCTGGCTCAGCCAAGGCTCCCAGGGCAGGGGAGGGCACCCGGGACCTGTCGCTCTGCCTGCCTGGATATGTGCAGAAGACGTTACAGTTAACCACACTGTCAAAAAAAAAGAAAAAAATTAAAAAAAACAAATTTGCATTGCAGCGGTGAGTTTCCAGGAGGCAGAGTGCAGACAGGAGGAGAGCATCTGCCCGTCTCCTGCTGCTGTCAGGGGTTCCCTCCGGCAGACGGCCTTTGTGCAGAGCAGCCTCTGGGGGAGCAGATAATGAACTTCAGGTTTATTTATTTCCGCGTGACCTGTTCAACCTGTGATGGTCCTTTTACCTCCAGGTCAGGAGGAGAGTCTCTGTCTTTGCCCCAGAGTTGCATCCCCAGGCTTACGCGGCTGCCCCACGGCTGGTCCTGCTCTGAGCCCCCGGCCGCTGCCCTGGCCCCCTGGGAAGCCCCTTCTCGAATTCACGCATCCCACAAGCACTTTTAATCTGAGCCCAATGCAGCCATCGCTAATCCCCTCCTCCGCTGCAGCAGCAGCAGCGCTGGGGCTTATCTGGAAATTGCCTTCATTTGCAAAGCAATCCCACTCGTTAATTTTCACCTTGTATCCATGGAAAAGAGTTGCCCGGGGGATTACTTTTCAGCATGGCCTTGTATTTCATTGAGCTCTGTGCAGCGTTGCGGGGGCTATAGCTGTCGGTGGGGAGGGCGGTGGTAGGGCAGCGTGGTGCGGGGGACTCGGGGCCGACCCTGCGAGCTGCTCCCTGCTGCTGCCGTGCCTGGCTCTGCAATACCTTCCCCCGGGAATGGCCACCAGGATGGGCAGGAGTGAGGGATCTGCCAGTTCATGCAAAGCTGTCAGGAGCCAACATCCTCGTGCCCGTGAGGCCAAGCTTTCCCCCGGAGAAGCCAGTGGGAATCATCCCATGGGCCATGGCACAGCCGGCACCAGGCTGAAACTCCTCGTGGTGCAAAGCGTGTCGTAGAGGCAGTGACCGCCACGGCGCTACGTCCCACAGACCCCCAGGGCCCCCCAGCCCCGGCAGTCGTGGCTCAGCCCAGTACACCCTTCCCGAGCATCAGCCCCTCTGCAGAGGCTCTCGTGCTGGAGCCCGGCCACGCCGAGCAGCCAGAGCCTTCGCCTTTTGCTTTTCTTTCAGCAGAGGCTCAGGATGAAATGTGAGCGGGATCCTGGGCTCGCCTGCCGCCAAGTGCTGCTGTTAATGGGAGCGCTGGCGTGCTCGGCACCCGCAAATCACTTTCTGGGATTCAGAACCTAATTAAAACCTTTTGACAAAAATGTTTCAATATTCATGAAGAGGTTTTGGAAAGATGCCCTGGCTCCAGCCAAAGCTCCAAGAACAGCAAAGCTCTGGCAATAATGGGAGCACTTAGGCTAAGAAAAACAAGGTTAAACTCCCAGCCTTTGCTGAGCGCTGGTGCGGGAGGTGCTTTGGGCAGGATTTGTGTCAACCGCGGGAGCCGCTTCGTGCGTGTTGAGAGCAGCGGGAACCCATTTCAAGTGGGGAGCAACTAATGAACTCCCTTCAGGCGCACGTTGCCGTCAGCCATCACTGGCGTTCGCTGCCAGCAGCTCCCCCCTGCTTGCCGCAGCCCCTTCGTCCACTGCAGGAGAGGGGTGTCACGCTGGGGCAGGAGCACCCCCAGGCATGATGCAGGGAGCACGGCAGGGTGCAGCCCCGACGTGGTGGAGCCACTCGCCTGGTGCTGCCCGGGGCACATCGGTGGCAGGCTGGAGGTGCGAACAGGGACTGACACGGGTAGCTGGCATTTTGAGCCGAGATGTGCTGCGGTGCTTCCCCAGGGCGGTTGCTGGAGCGGTCGCAGCTCTCTGGGACACGTGGAGGCGAGGAGATTTGTTTTCTCCTTTGCAGGGCTGGACTCTTGCTGCTGTCGCCTTCCCTTCCTTCTGCTGCCATCCCAAAGGACAGTCGGAGCCTCCCTCCACTGTAACGCCCCTCGCTGAGAGTTTGGGGGCAGTGATGGAGAGAGGCAGAGGTGGCTCAGCATCCTCCCGACCGGCGGGAGGGTCGCTCCTGCCCCACGGGCTGCAGACCCGGGGCTGGGCTGGGGCCCATGGTGGCACATGCAAAACCTCCTCCCAGCTCCCACTGCGGGGAAGGGGACGAGGAAGGGGACATCTGGCCATCCTGGGCCCTTCATCGTGCTGAACCTTGAGAAGGTCCTTGGATGGGGCTGCATTTGGCAGTGGGGCTGGACAGGATTAACAGGGGGAATCCTTCCAGACTCTTCATCAGGGGAGACATAAAGCCAAAGTCCTGGTGGTTCTCAGTGCTCTCTACTGTTATTTTTTAGTATTAGCTGAGGTTTCCACAAGCCCAGCACTCTGAGCAGGAGCAGCAGGGGCAGCTCCTCTGCTCCTACCTACTTCAGCCATTTGCTAACCCTGTTTCCAAAATGGTTTTCTGCTGCTGGGGTACAGATAACGCAGCGCTGGTGTGGGGCTGGAGAGAATGCCATCTTTATGGCCATGCTAGGCAGGTTGTTATCTCCTGAAAAGCCCTTGGGGTGCAACAGCCAGCCCCGACTGCTCTGCACTGGCCACCCCCCTGACCGCCCTTGTGTCCCCACAGCTGCTGTTTCAGGAGACCAACCCCGGCGTGCGGTACCAGTACACCATCCAGCGCCCTGCCGACAGCGAGAACGAGATCGAGCAGGCGGAGTTCCTCTGGCGCTTCGGCTCCTGGACCACATGCACCGCCACGTGTGGGACCGGTGAGTCCGGCTCCCGCGGGACCCCGAGGCTCAGCTGCACGTGGCGGAGGAGCGGAGCAGGCAGAGCATCCCCATACCGTGGGGATGCTGTAGAAATTCATGGCTCTTTGGTTTCAGAAGGTCTTGGAGGGGAAAAAAAGAGACATCTGCTGAGGTCACCACTCTCTGGTGCCCCCGCCGTGCTTGCCCGCTGGACCCCGGCTTTATCAGTGCTTTGCTCCTTGCTTGGTGTCCTGTTACTGTACGGGGCGTCAGGGTGATGGAGACAAAAGAGCTTTAGAGAAACCCAGGGAGTGTGGAAGGGCCGGTCTCCCGCCTGGCTGGGCCTCTCCGGGGGGGTCGTTTCCCAGGTTTTATGGAGGGCACACGGGAGGGTGCCCGGCACAGGCAGAGCTCCCGGGGTCCTGCACTGCCCTGTGGTGTCAGACACTTTTTCCCCTCTCCCACCCCACTGTGCTACGGTCCGGGTGTCCCGGGGCAGCTTTTGGAGCAGCCGATGGAGGGGGACAGTCCAGGCACTCTGCAAGGGGGGAGGCTGGGACCAGCGAGCACTTCCTCGAGAGCAGCTGCCACCGAGAAAAAGGGAATTTGAGGACGCTTGTACTTTCTAGTTAGCACAGAGTGCTGGGAGACATTTCCTGGCTGTTCCTGGGCGATGGGTGTGGATCCCCGCCGGGAGCAGGAGGGCTGTGCTGCGGCAGGAGCTGGCGGGGCATTTTACATACATTTAAGCTGGGAGCTCTTCGCTGTGGGTGTGCATGGGCTCTGCGGCATGGGCAGTCGGGGAGGACGGGAGCTGAGGGCACTTGCTTTTGTTTAAAACCAGCTCGGCTTTGCAAGGCTTGAGTGCTTGGCTGCCCGAACAGAAGGGAAATGCAGGAGGAAATCGGGCAGGAGTCGGGTGAGGATGCTCACCCGGTCCAGCGGCAGGCGAGCAGCCAGAGGAGGGCTGAGCCCCTCTCCATGGGCTGGACGACGGTGTGAGCTGAGACATGGATTTGGGAGAGCTCAGGCTGAGCCTCTTCTGCGGGGGCCGACCCAGGGCCGCAGCCCCGCCGGCCCCGCGAGCTCCTGATCCAGAGCACAACTCGGCAGCTTCAGCAGGCTCCTATCAATCTCAGCCAATGGCAGTGGTTATTATTTACAGCTCTCCCAAGTCACAGGTCAAGTACGTGTTGCAAAAAGGAGGACAAAAGCAGGCAGCGAGGCAGCGTGGGGAGGATGAGGTCATCCGGAAAAATGTCCCCTGAGCTCTGCAGACCCGGGGCAGGAGGCTTCAGCGGGTGATTTATCCATCAGCTGTAGCTGCCAAAAAAACGCTGTGCTGCTGTCAGTTGTGTCCCCCTCGGACACAGCCCCCCCCGAAAGCCTCAGTGCGTGTGTACATACCTGCACACACGTGCTCCGATGGCTGGATGTGGCTCTGGATGGTGGTGCCAGGACGGTGCTTTCCCCGCGGGCTGCAGCATCTCCACCATTCGCCGTCCTGCCCCGCGTGAGCTCCTCCGCGCGGCTTTGGCAGCCCCAAACTCCGGGTGCATGCTGCACCAGGGCTGCAGGGGCTTTTCACAAGATAGGAGGTGGGGAAAAGCTTTTTCCCTGGCTGAGAGGTCCCTCCGGCAGCGGGGTGTTTTCTGCAGAGCCTCCACCAGCTGCATCACTGTTAAATCTCATCAGGCAGCTGGGGATTTTTCTGCGTCTCTTTCATCTTGCTGTTGACTATAAAAGCTGTAGGATAGTAAAGGTATTTCTGCTCAGCAGCTCACCCAGCAGTGCCCTTTGCGTTGCCTGTGACCAAAGTCCTGGTTTCATTTTCTCTCCCCAGTTTTTGGTGGCACAAGCTTACCTTAGGGCCTTCTCTCGCCTGCTGGCAGAGGATGCTCGGTGGTTCGGTTCGACTTTTGTCTTGAGCCGATCCCTCGCGTGTGTCCGCAGGGGTGCAGCGGCAGATCGTGCACTGTGTGGAGAAGCTGGCCGGCATCGTGGAGGAGCGATACTGCGACGCGCTCACCCGCCCCGACGACCAGCAGAGGACGTGCAGCGAGGAGCCCTGCCCGGCCAGGTCCGCTGGCTTTGCAAAGCTTTTGTCTCCAGACTGCCCTAAGGGATGGCCAGGGTTGGGGGGACCTCGGTCACTGCCATGCCCGGACTGCACTGGGATGGGTGCAGCTCTTTGCACCCCTGGTTTTGCACCTCTCCTGTGCAACGGTCCCAGACCCTGCGTTGGTCCATGGGAGCAAATCCCTGCGGTTGGCCAATGGCCACAGTGCATTGCTTGTCCACAGACCAGGAGCCGCACGGGGAGGCACCGTCCTGGCAGGGCCAGGAGCACCCCTCTGCCTCTGTGTAACCATCCCCACACAACATGGGGACACAGCCGTCCCTGACCCTCACCTTGGCCTGAAACACAAGCCACAGTTGGGATCTGAACAGCCCTGTGACCCCGGTCCTCGCTGATCATTACAGGCTGATGGAGCCCACGTGTGTCTTCTCTCCATCTCCTGGCCCCACACACCTCTCGGCTGGCGGTGGCTAAACCCCACCGCCCCACAGTGCTGGGCATGTGGGGCACGGGACAGAGCCTGGCTCCTAGCTGAGGTGTTTCCCCTTCCATGTTTCCCCAGGTGGTGGGTCGGCGAATGGCAGAAGTGCTCAGCCACCTGCGGCCCATTGGGGCTGATGAAGAGGACGGTCCTCTGCATCCAGAGCGTGGGGCTGGACGAGCAGAGGGCCTTGCAGCACGCAGACTGCCAGCATCTCTCCAAGCCAGACGCCACCACACCCTGTCACCAGGAGGTCCCCTGTCCCTCCCCGTGGGCGGTGGGGAACTGGTCTGAGGTGAGGAGCGTTGGGGAGGTCCCTCAAAGCTGGCGTGTGCTGGGTCCAAAGTGTCCTCAGGAGGTCCTCAACCTGCCCAAGAGCGATGGGCGTGCTCCTGCTTATGGGGAAAAGTCATGGATGTTTCTCTGTGGGCTCACGTGGGAACACGAGCTCGCAGGGATAGGAATTGTGTGGCACGGGGAGGTCTCAGAGTGAGGAGGGGGCACCGAGCTGTTTGACTCTGCCCCGTCCTCTCTGAAGGATGCTCCGTGCTTGATTGCAAAGAGGGCAGAAACAAGAGGGTTTCAACCTGTCAGTGTATTTTCCAGCACCACAAGCCTTCCCCTTTGTTCCGGCAGAAGCCTGAAAGATAATTCTTGCCTGTTGAGGCAAGGTGTTAGGGGCAAGCTGGGGGCTGGGCGCCCCCGGCACGTGTGTGCTGGCCGGTGGGCATCTGCTCCCCGGGTGGGCAGAGACAGAGATCCCCTCAGTGATGCTCCCAGGGAGTGGAGGAGCCATCACAAATTTTTCAACAATCTTTTTAAAGAGAAGGAGAGATCAAAAAAAACCAACCCATGTATAAAATGCCATGGTCTGTGGACGCCCTGTGTAGCCTTTATTTATTTTTGTATTTCAGCTTAACCACAGGCTGAGGGTTTTAACCAGAAAATTATATCTCCTAATTTAAGCAGCAGTTTCAAAAAGTGTTCAGTGTGAAGACAAGTATCGAGAGAGAAATGAGAGAGCCTGGGAACTGAGATTGTTGCTAAGAAACAAATGGAATAAAAATGCGAACAGAAAATTTGAAGGTTAAATGAGAGCTATTTAGAAATATTTTTCTAGGGGCCCACGAAAGCCACAATTGCAGGGCTGAGAAGGAAGCCTGCCACAGTTTAAAGGAAAAATCCCGCATTGCCCGTGGGTCTGTGCTGTGCACGGAGCCAGCACAAGCCCTCACAGTCGCTCTCTGTGGTGGTGACAGTGACACATCTGTGAGCCCAGGAAAAACGTGCTCGAGATTTTGTGTTGTCTGTAATTTCCCTGTCCTCCTTTCACTTAAATGAGAGCCCCTCTTCTCCATTTCCGCCACCACCAGTAAGTAGAGAAATCTGAAGGACTCAGAAGCTTCCCACAAACGTGGTCCTTGATGATAATAGGGGGTTGTTGCTTTTTCTGTGCTTGCAGACCCTCGGGCAGGGCAGCTCCTACGCGAAGCCCGCGAAGCCGAAGGGGTTATTTGCGGTTTGGGTAGCCCAACAAAGTGCTTAAACACTGGGACTTAGTGCCTTCAGAAGGACCCTAAGACAATGCCCAGCTCTATGGGCTTTCCAAAGAAGTTATCGGTGTGTTCGGAAGTATTATTTGTTGTCCATTAATACGTGAGGGTCTGCATGTGGGGCTGTTTGCCTCCTGGCAGGAGCCCGTCCCGCCGTGCAGCCCTGTGCTTGATGCTGACCCCTCCTGCGAGCTCCGGCTGTTCCTCTACCAGGCTCCCAACAGCCGTCAGTTCTTGTCTGTGTCCCAGAGGCTTTCCTGATAACCCAGCCTTGGCAGATGAGCCCCCTCCTTCCCCCTGCAAGAGCTGCGATACCTGGAATTTGTCTCCTGGATGGAGCTGGAGGCATTTGCTGAGAAATTTTGGCTTAAGGCGCACGCTGTGGGACTTGACCTCTGTTTCCCCGGATTTGGCAGTGCCATCCCAGGAGGGAGAAGCAGCTTGCTTGCACCCCTCCCGCAGATGTTAATGTGCAGTTTTATGTTGTTTTATTTCAGCCGCATTGCGTAGCTGGTGGAAGCGCCTGTAGGTGGCCGTGCGATGTTGTGGACTGTCCCTCCTGCTGGGCACGGTCCTCAGGAGCTTCTGCTCCTGCCTGGCATTGCCCAGGAGATACGGAGCTGGGGAGGCCCCGGCCAGCATGGCACGGCATGGCACAGGGGACCCTGGCTGCTGGCTCAGCATCTCCTCCAGATGGGAGGGGATGTCCCACGGGTGGGCACCCACCCAGGAGCCCGCCAGAGCCAGCGCAGGAAGCAGGGCAAGTCCCGAGCAGGCACCTGGCCCTCGCGAGGACTGAGCAAAGACAAGAAAGGCTCAAAAGACAGGAGTAAATACTGTGTGAGGAGCACACCTCCCGGCCAGCCCAGCCCAGCAGCTCTGCCTCTCCACCTTAACCTCGTATTTCCCTGTGCTGGTGGCTGTGCATCAAACCCTCCCCTCAGCCCATCCGTTTTCATCCAAATAACAGTGATTTCAGCAGAAATCCCCTCCGCTGGGTTTGTTTGCCTCGTTGACCGTTTGTTCCCGTTGGCTGGGTTGTATAAGGCTCTTTGATGTATGTGACTAATGCTCTGTGCATCTGTCACTGCAAACCGCAGCGGCCTGTGGCTTGTGCAGCCCACATGTGGTGTTAGTAGCGCTATGATTTACTTATGCAGCAGAAAATTTTGCTGTCCTTCTTTCCAGCTTGTGGGTTTCCTTTAGAGTGAACAATCTCAAAGAGGCCATTATAGTGGAGGAGGGGGTGTCCTCAACAAAGCTGCTTATTGACCCTTGCTTTTTCCCTACTAGACAACACCCATGTTATTATCCCCTGCTTCAAAAAATTCTCTTCTAGAAGAAGAGATGCAATTCATGGCGATAGGTCATAGAAAAGACCTATTAGATCATCTTACCCAACGGGCTTCGCAATGTCCACCTCCTGGGAATATTGTTTCTGGCTGGAGTGCAGGTCAAGGATCACCCTGAGCAGAGTACACTGCAATACAGCCCTGAGCTGGGACGGTCTCTGACGGGGAGACAGCCCTGGAGGTAGATTTGGCCGGTAATAACACTGCTTACTAGTGTGAGCGGTACCCACTGCTCCTGGCTCCAGGTACAGGGGACCCCATGCCCCAGCTGGGCCTGGCACAGCAGACCCCCAGGTGGGTGGTGGGAGCATGTCAGAGAGATGTGGAGCCTCTTCTCCCTGTGCCCAAAGCATCGCGGCGTGTGGGACGGTCGAGCACCCGCTTCGGTATCTCAGAGGGGAGCACCGGTGAGAGGAATGAGTCGTGGCACCGTCGCCGGCCCCTTTCCCATTCCTCCTGCTGCACCCTGCATCACCCACGCTCCTGTCCCTCATGTTTGTGTCTCTCTTCCTTTCCCAGTGCTCCACCACGTGTGGCAACGGGACACAGAGGCGCCCTGTTTACTGCAGCAACAGCACTGGAGCCGCCTGTGACCCTGCAGAAAGACCCAGCTCGGAAACTATTTGCTCCTTGCCACAGTGCCAGAAGAAATTAGACAATGCCAACATGGACTGGTCTGGCAGTGGGTCTTCCAGCAGAGAGATATTTAATGAAATCCATTACATCCCCAGCAACCACATTGCTAAATTTAACCCCTTAATTCCAAACATTCCAGAGTCCAATGATGTCAATATCATCACTGAGGAGGACTTCTCAGCCAGGAAGGGAAATGTCTTTGTTGATGATTTTTACTACGATTATAATTTTATCAACTTCCATGAGGATCTGTCTTACTATCCCTTCACGGAGAAGGAGACGAAAGGTGAGGAGCCTAAGCCAGAGCTGAGCACCAACGATGTGGAGGGGTCCCATGAGATGCCCGCTGATGTCCTGCACACTGTCAAACCAGCAGGAGCAGCAAGTGAGGACCATCTGGTGACCAATGAAGCAAACACTTCTGCTCCTGTGCACAGCGAAGGAGAGAAGGAGCCTGGAGGTTTAGCCATGAATGACCTCCTGAGCGTGGTCCCTGAGGATGTGGGGACAGCAGCTCCCAAATATGCCATCCTTGACTTCATGGGTGAGGAGGAGGATGCAACGCTTGTGCCCCGCTCTGAGAACCACCTGCCCACCCAGAGCACCACAAGTCATGACTCTGCAAACAGCCACAACCACCCGCCCCTGGACAAACCCTGGGGAGCCATGCCGACGAGGACCGGTCCTGCGCAGGATGCTCCAGCCCATGGCCTCGCTCCCCGGGCTCCTTACCCAGCTGATCCCTTCCCACCACAGCCGTCCGACAGTCCAGGAGAGCTGGGGAGCAGCGGCGAGGGGCGAGCGAGCGCAGAGGGGCTGGGCAATGCCGGCAGTGAGGAGCATGACGTGGTGGGCTCTGCGGCGAGAGGCCATGAAGATTCAAGGGAAATGGGTCTTGTCATCACCAGCGATGCTAACGGCGCTGCCCCCAAGGCCAAGGAGCAGGAAGGGTGGGCGGAAATGCCAGAGGGGACAGCGGGCACACATGCAGCGCCAGTGGCCGACGAGCAAGCCCGTGGGACAGAGAGGGCAGATCTTTCCTTCCCCACCCCGCAGGGAGCATGGTGGGAGATGGGAGATGGTGGCAGCACCCATCCCGCTGCGAGTCCCTATCCCACGGGTGCTGTCAGGGACCCCGGGGGGCAGGCAGGGCACCAGCCAGAGCTCCACACCCCCACAGCCCTGACCTCGGCCCCCTTGGTGGCCACTACAGCCTTTCCAGCAACAGTGTCCTTGTTCCCCGCCATGCCCGGGCCAGCCACCCAGCTCACCTCCAGCGGCCTCACCCAGCAAGATGCCCTGGCACCAGCCATGCCCACAGCCCCAGCTCACAGCCCTCCCGCGCACCCGGTGGGAGCATCGCCGTCTGAGTCCCCCCCGGCATGGTGGACTGTGGGGGTATCCCACCACCCGGAGCCAGCATCGCCCCGTGCCCAGCAGACCTCCCACCGGGCCCCGGTCAGCAGCACCGAGCCAGGGGAGAGCTGGCCGTGGGCAGCCCCAGGGACGTTTGCTTTCAGCGATGGGGAGCACGAGTTATCCCAGCCCACGCCCACCCCACCGCTGCTCTGGGAGAAAGAGGAGAGGGAGGAAGAGGAGGCTTTGCCTCCACCATCAACCACCGCGGCAGCCACTGCGACGCCCAGCTGGGAGGTCGGGAACTGGAGCGAGGTATGTGTTGACTCCCATTAAAAGTGTGATGTGGCCAGTATGGAGGTGAGACCTGTCCCTCTCCTGGCTGGTCTGTGGAGCATTGCTCTTTGCATGCAAAAAATGTGCATGGCTCACACACGCTCCGGCTGCTGCTCCGTCCTGTCCCGCTCCATGGTGGCAGCTCCTTGTGCTCCGCGGTGCCCGTCTCAGCCCAGTCCGGCCCATTTGCAATCACCCCGCTCGCTGCCCTGGCTCGCCTCCCTGCGCCGGGGGCTGGCTCCCCACGCACCGCGTCCCCGGCTCGGCAGGGATGGACCCGGGGCGGTGGTGGCAGTACACAGCGGGCAAGCACAGAGCCCCCACGCTGGGCTGAGCGCCCAGGGAGAGCCCCTGCCACCGGAGCAAGCTCCCATCATATAGGAGAGGGTATCTTAAAATATGCCATGAAAAGACACAGATTTAAATGTCAAATGTGAGGCGCACCAAGGCTGCACGTTACCAAAAGGAAAGGGGCTCTGCCGAGCGCAGTGAGAGGGGATTATCAGCAGTTATCAGCTTCGTCTTACTGCCTCACTCGCCCCGGGCTGCTCTCAGCTCAGCATTTGCAGCGACAGACAAACGGCTGCTGCAATTCATGGTAATGGGCTTTCATCAGACAGCACACAAGTAACAAGCCTTTGGTGCCGTGGAGCACCAGAGACGGGGCGCTGGGGGAGTCTTCTAAGAAGGCTGCACAAAGGACCCAGTAACGGTCAGGACAACACTTAAGATCAGCGAAAATACAGTCCCAGATGTGGGTTTTATAAAAGGGCATTGAACATTGCTTGAGCCGGGGTGTTGGAGGGAGCTTTGCCACGCAGAGAGGTACATGGGTGTGTTTTGAAAGCCCTGCAAAGGCTTTTAAGACGGAAAGGCTGCTCCAAAATAAATCAGATCAGTCTGGACAGCGAGGGGTGGAGGCAGTGCCTTTCAGGTGGAGAGAAATCTTTACGGGAGCTCGTAACACTGAGGGAGCAAGGGACAGGCAGCGCTTGTGAAAGAAGAGCCTGAAACAGAGCTTTATGAGACAGCAGTCAAATGGCTGAAGCCATTAGTGCTAATTAATAGAGACCTAGCAACAAAAAAGCTAAAGCCACCCCCGGCCGCAGAGATCCCCGGTGCTGCCCCGTTTCCCACTGAGATGCAGGCGGCCATGGCCAGGACGCTGGCACGGGGCGATGGCCATCGTCCTCCTGGAAGCCAAAAGCTGCATAGGGAGAGAAAGGACAGTCCCAGCCAGACCAGAAACAACTGAAATGGGTTATGGAGGAGGGTTTTCCCCCAAACTGAGGGCTGCATGATGTGAGACTGGTTAGAGAGGAGCCTCTGGCTATGGGGGTTCTCCATGGGGCCGGGTCCCCTGCCAGGCAGTGCCGGGCACAGCCTCCGGGAAAGCTCCTCTCTCCGCATCATCCCGCAGCTCAGCCTCCGCACGCCCCGCTTTTACCGGCACCCCTCCCGATGCCCACGGAGGGGGCGATGAGCCGAGTCCCCGGAAACCCTTCTGCTGGGCCACTGGGCTCCATTCTTGGCCAGAGCCGGCCACGGGGCATCGGGGCATGGTGGCAGAGCCCCGCCGGGGCCGGGGGGAGTGGAGAGGAGCAGCGGCTGCTGCCTGTGTTGCAGTGCTCGGCCACCTGCGGCGTGGGCGCGATCTGGAGGACCGTGCGCTGCAGCACTGGCAGTGACGACGGCTGCACTGCGGCCAGCAAACCCGTCCCTGCTCGGAGGTGTTCCCTGAGACCGTGTTCGTCGTGGCGTGTGGGGAACTGGAGTAAGGTAAACAGGCATGCAGCGGGTACGGAGGGTCCCGAAAAATCCACAGAAAACTGAAGGCGGGTGGTGCCTGCCCTGCGGCTGGAGTGGTACTTGCTCTCGGGGCATGCTCTTGCCCCATGGATCATGGAGGCAGGGAGTAAAGACTTGTATTTGCCACAGCGTTTAAACTACTCCCTCCCACAATAATCTTTCCGTTTTTCCTGCTCTTGGGCTGGTTAAAAAGCCAGGAATTTGTGAAAGCTAAATGAAGAGCAGTTTGAAAGTCTCTGGAAAGCATTCTTGCCAACCTGCGCGAGCAGGCGGTGTTTGCAGCTGGGTTGGGTGAATCCAGTAGGTTCGGCAGTGGGGAACAGCCCTCCTTGCTCTGGGTGGGCGCCGTTCCTTGGCTGTGCAGGTGGGGGGTCTTCAGTCGTAAGGAAAGACTTTGTTGTGGTTACAACTGGAAGCCAATTGCTTTCAGCGGGACGGTAGCGACAGATTCAGAGCTGCACGGACTTTTCTCTGGCTTGGACTAGAGAAAGAGGTGGAAAGATGTTGAGTATCCACTCAGTCCAACCCAGGGCAGAGCGTGAATCTGGTGTCACCTCCCTCGGCCAGAGCGATTCGCCCTGCCCCAGCCCCTGCCGCCCTTCCCTGGCGTGATGCTCCTGTCATTTCCAGTGCTCCAGGAGCTGCGGCGGGGGGATGAAGGTTCGGGACGTGCATTGCATCGACACCAGAGACCAGAGGCTCCTACGGCCCTTCCACTGCCAGGCTGTCCTCTACAAACCGCCAGCACAGCTGCCCTGCCAGAGCACGCCGTGCCTGGACTGGTACACGTCCTCCTGGAGAGAGGTAGGGGCTGCCGGGGAGGGGGCTGCCTGCAGGGGGGGGCAGCGCTGGGCCCCCGAGCATCGCAGCGGGGCTTCGCTCCTGCCGGGGCACACGCGGCGGGCATGCCTGCGCCGGGGTGTCTCACAGCCGCAGGGCCCTTTCCTCTCTCTCCCTGGGAGCACGTTCGGCCAACGCTTGGCGTTCGCTTGCCCAGAGCGAATGCTCAGTAGCTGGGCAAGCGCGTGGCAGGGGGGGCTGAGCTGCCCACAGCGATGTGCTTCACCGGAACCCCCCCACTCACAGCCGGCAGGGAGGCAGTGGGCTTTGCCTGCCTCTCTTCACACGCCTGCAGAATTTAAGCAGATGCTTGCAGTGGGTCTGCTGGATCCTCCTGCCTCTGGGAACCTTCTGGCCAGTTTCGGGCCAAGAAGGAAACCACCTACTAATAGCAGGGGTAAAAGCAAGTGCTCCACCTGGCGAGCAGGTTTTGCTTGGGCAGGGTGGGTTTGCAGCATATTTCCTTGAGACACCGATGCATGGAGCATGTCTGCCTTTCTCTTGTGCCGCTGGCTTCCCCTCTCCATGGCTTGTGTCCCGGCAGTGCTCGGAGTCGTGCGGCGGCGGGGAGCAGGAGCGGCTGGTGACGTGCCCGGAGCTGGGCCGCTGCGAGGAGACGTTACGGCCCAACACCACCCGGCCCTGCAACACCCACCCCTGCACCACCTGGGTGGTGGGCTCCTGGGGAGAGGTGAGCGGGAGCACGTCGCTCCTCCCGATGGGGCTTGTGCATGAAATGCAAGGAATGGGGGCAAAAACCCAACCCTCAAAACCAAAATGGGGGGCTACTGCGATAAAAACCTCCCGGGATCTGGTGCTGCCGGTGTAGCACGGGGTTGGGGGGCGGCAGTGTGGGGCGTGGGGATGGGTCCCCCATCCCCCCCGGGCTGACGGGGCTGCCCCGCTCCCGCAGTGCACGGCTCCCTGCGGCGGGGGCATCCAGCGGCGCCAGGTCAAGTGCATCAACACCAAGACGGGGCTGGCCGAGGAGGACAGCAGCCTCTGCGACCACGAGCCCTGGCCCGAGAGCACCCAGAAGTGCAACCCGCAGGACTGCGAGAGCTCCGAGTCAGGTAAGCGACCATCCTGCCCGTCCTGAAAGCTGAACCTTTTCTCTTTAGTGTGGTTATGCTCCTCAAGAGCCTGTGTGCGCTGTTTGGGATAAATGCTGCGTTTTGAGGACATGGCAATAACTGTGGAAATTGGTGTGAAAATCACCCAGGCTCTCAGTTAAGGAATATTACCTGGGGAGCGAACGGCTCCTCCATCATCAGTTACATGGAGGAGCAATGCATCATCCTCCGTCACCATCCTCTGCCATGGTTGGAGACACTTTTCCACCATACAGCACCAGTGAGGGCTGATGCAGCGACACCAGGTTAGAAACTCAGGTGTGCACAGTTTTACGCGCACTGTGGGTCGTGCAGCAACGTGACAAGGGACAGCACAGTGTCACTTGGTGTGCTGTGTGCTAGGGAGGTTTCAATGGTGGGCACTGGGTGGGTGGGCTGTGCGCCGGCTCGGTGCTCTGCTTGGTCTCTTGGAAGCCGCACCGTGAAACAAAGTGAAGGCCGTGTAAGGAGACAACCCATTTCTGGGTCTGGTAACTGGAGATGTTTTTTCTAGCCAAGTTTAGACTCATTCTTTATTTTTCTTCTCCCCACCTTTCACTTCTCGGTCCCTCTGGACAGTCTGGAGGAGGGCGCCAGCAATAACTGCCCGTGCTGAAAGACAAGCTACACTCGATTAATTTTCTCGGGGCAGGGGGTGCCCTGTGCTGTCCCCGCTGCCCGGCGGCGTGACGCCGTCCTGCTCCCAGGAAGGGACCCCAGGGAGGGCCACACAGATGGTGCCAGCACAGCATCGCCCAGGGTCAGATGGGCTGGTGCCAGAGGGAGCTGGGGGTCCGGGCGCGGGGAAGGGCGATGGGCGCGTGGTGCTGGTGGTGCTGCCGAACTGGGAGCTGGTGCTGGCTGCAGTAAGGGGAGCGATGGGGTTGGGAGGAAAACCAGTCAGCCCGTTAAAAAGAATGTATCCGTGGGAGGATGGAGGGGGTGTTTTATACAAGAGTTGTGTAAGGCTAGCTTGGCTAATCGATAATTAAGTGGGAATGTTATAACCATCTATAAATATCCGGAGCATTCAGCTCTCGAGGGGTGGAGGGTGTTTTTTTACTGGCACAAATATGTGCTGGGATGCTCTTGTCAGAGGCAGCGGCGTCGCCCAGCAAAGGGACCACCGGCACCTGCCTGAGTGACCGCGCTGGGGGTGCCGTGGGGAACAGGGACCTGGGTCAGAACCAACGTGTCATTCAGAAAAAGGAAGCCAGAAGGAAATATCAAGCGATTAAACTCTCTGACTGCCAGAAAGCTGTTTAGTGATAAAGTCCTGGAACGCAAGCCTTTTGAAACAAGCCAGGGCGCACCATGAGAAAGTCAGATAAAAGACCAGTTCTCCAGCGTCTTTGGGTATGTCCGAGCAAATGCTCCAGCAAGTTAGTCCCATTTTAAGCCGAGCCATGCAGGCAGTCTCCCAGCTTCCTTTCCCTGCTCCGGCTGCAGCCGCGGTGCTCTGCCATGCTGCGGGCACTCGCCTGGCTTCTCCCCTCATCGTCACTTGGAGAGATACCTCCCACGGCACCGGGCAGTTCCCTGTAGGCCAGAAATCTGTGGGCTGCAAGGGCTAACAGCACTTAAAAGGAAAAGCAATTATAATGAGAGGATTAGATGTCATTGGCATTAGCATGTTAATCATTGATTGACCTTATCTTTTTAATGTGTCTGGGGGAAAAAAAAAAGCTTTTGGTCTGCTTGTCTGCCCAGAAAGAAACGTTAGACCCTCAGGAGGTTTAGTGAGGAAGGAGAGGGCTGGGAGCCGGAGCGGGGCGGGAGGGCAGCGGGCGGCCAGTGCCCAGGGCGCAGGAACCGGCCCCACGGGCTGTCCCACACCTCCCTGCCAGGTCCCCCTCTGCAGCCGTTCTCATCCTTTCAGCTATTTGTATTTGTCCTATATCCAGCCATAGTCCTCCTAAAACCTATTCTGGAGAGGGCAGAAACGTTGGCTTTGATTAACTGGGATTTGGAGACTGTGACTGCTGGCCGTTGGGATGCTTTTAGCCATTAAATCCCTCCTTTTCGGCAGCTGCACAACACTCCTGCATTTGTAAGTCTGTTGGGCAGCTCAACATCTAAGGAATAATTAATCAGGCTTGTTCCAGAACTGATGTGCGGTTCCGGCTATTTTTGTCAAGGGAAAATTTCCGTGCCGGGCTTGGTGATGGGAGCCGTGGAGCCGCACGGCGTGGCCAAGGTTGTACCAGAATAACCACTTAGATGTGTAGGAAGCACACAAAGAAATGTTAAAATCCTGGATTAAAAATGACATAAATGCTCTGGCTGTAGCCCAGAGCAGGAAACGCCTCTTGGAAATACAAACATTTCCTGCCAAACCATGAGGAGGAACAAAACTTTCACATGGCAGGAAATCACAGATGTGTAAATCCACAGGCAGAGGCTCCCAGAAAAGGCATGAACGTAAACTCCAGCCCTTTCCTGTGTTTTAAAGGATCATTAGTGCACAAGATTAATGCAGGCTGGAGTGATTCGTGTGTTTATGTTAGAAGCACAAGGAGCCTCTATCTCCTCTAACGTGAAGTGCTCGGATACCAGCGAAATCATGTCTTTGTCGTTGGGAGCAATCCTGTTCTCGCTGGACACAAAAATGCGAATAACCCCAGTAGAGTTTAAATGTTAAAACCATTATCAGATGAATTTTTAACAGAGATGGAACAGACCAAATATAAACAAACATCTCACCGGCAATCAGCTCTCTTCAATTAAAGGAGGTCGGAATTAATTAGAACCAGAATCCTGTTCTATTGCCAGGTTATAAATTAATTGATGATTACACAGAGGTTCTTTTTAAATGTGCCTGTCGTTTTCCAGCTGCATCCAGCTGTGAGCAGAGAAGATAAGGCTGGCCATGTCCTTAGATGGCTCCTGGGGAGCAGCGGAGCCCATCGGGTACCCAGATGCCTCCGTGCGATGCCCCAGCGAGGCTGGGAACATTGATCTTACTCCACGCTAAGACGAGGAACTCAAATGTGACTCCAGTGCAGGAAAATATGGATGGGGGCTGAGAGCCACTGCTCTCGCCCACGCTAGCGGCAGCCGGGAAAGCCCTGCAGGTCCTTGCTAGCGTCCAGGGGACGAGGAGGACATCGGTCTCCTCCTGACAGCACGGCCTGGGCAACAGGAGCAGGAACAGATTTCTGGACCTTGGGCAGAGCTGCCAGGGAGATAAGAGCAGCCCCTGGCTCAGGAAAGCCTGTTGTCCTCCGATTTCCACCCGTGCCTAGCTCCCAGCCCGAGCACTCACACCCACATCAGCCACTCCTGTTACCGGATCATTTCTTGTAACTGAGAAAGCTGGAAAAAAACCCCTCACAGCATGTTTATTTCTGTGTTTAATGGCCACCTGGGAAAGGAGCGGAGCAGCAGGTCCCGCATGAGAGCTCAGAGAGACCAGCGCTGGTCTATCCAACAGTTTTAAAACACAACAGCAGCGATTGCTTTGTGCTGGAGGAGGATGCTAAGGGGTGAGCTGAGCAAAGGTCGCCCTGCTGCTGCGAATGTCGTGGCTGTGCCTGCACGATGGCCTTTGGCCAGACCTCATCAGAGACGGGCGGAACGACCCTGCTCAGGACCGAGCGCTTGCAGCCCACAGGGTGCTTGTCGTGGTAAATGTCGCAGAATTAATAATTTGCCTCACGCCTGTTTCTCTGGATCCGATACTGGGCGAATCTGCAAGTTCCCCAAATTCACACCGAGCAGGTGTCGAGCAGGTGAGGGGTCTGGTCCTTCGCTCCAGCCAAAGCACTTTAGCAAACGCGACTCTTCCCCACAAGCATCTCAGGCTTTAAATACCAGCGAGGGAAACGAATTAAGGCAAAGCATTCAGCTGGCCCAAGAACAAATATGTATAAGCTGGCCCTGGGTACAGTTTCTTTGGGAATGAGACAAAGGTTTCCGGCCAGCAGGAAGGGATGGAGCGGGATGGAGTTCAGCCTCGTGTCCCGGGGCAGCCAGCATGGGGGAGCGTGTTTGGTGGGGCTGGGAGAGGGGGATGCCTCCGGGGGGACCGAGGGGCAAAGTCCCCCCCTGCTCCAGGGACGTGCTGGGGCGAATCCCAGACGCCTGGCGCCCTCCGTTTGTGGTGCTCCGGGCTCGTTACCCGGGGCCTGGTTGTATTTCTAGTTGCCACAAGATTAATTGGCAATTAAATGTTATATTCCTCCTTGCTTTGAGTAGGGAAATGAAATTATTCATGGTTCTGCATGTAGCTGAATTTGTCCGCAAGGGATCCGTACTAGAAATAATTGCAGCAGATTCCAATTTTCTCTGTCATTTGAGCATGTAAGTCCATATCCAAGTGGCAAGACAGGGAGGTGCCGCTGAGCAAGTCATTAATTGCCCTTTGTTTACTGCTAATTAACAACAGCCATCAATGAAAAATGGGTGCTTGGGAAAGGATTCCCCGTTTTTACTAAAGGTAGGAAAAATGAATGTTACACATTTTAGCCTTACGGAGAAACAGGCTCTCAGTGACGTGGGCTGGCAGAGGCTGTTCAGGTGTCCCCATATCCACCCTGCCTACTGAGTGGGTCGATGCCGATGCCAGGTCCGAGCAGTAACGGTGCTGTGCAGGTCCCTGCAACGCACCCAGACGCCAACACAACCCGGCCCACCCAAGCCGTGTCTGCATGGTGGGTCGGCACGGCACGGCTCCCAGGAAAACCTGGGCAATGGGAGGGAAAAACATAACAAACGTCGGGCAGATGGAGCAGGAAAGGCAGGTTTCCTCTCCCCAGTGAGAACGGTAGGGTTTCCTTATGTGCTGCACGCTTTTATGTAAATGGTCTGGGTTTGACCAGCAGTGGTGGGAGATGCTGCTCCTCCAGCGGTGGGAGATGCTTGGTGGGAGACGCTTCTCCGGCAGTGGGAGATGCTGCTCCTCTGGTGGTGGGAGATGCTTCTCCTCCCTCTTTCTTGGCAACTGCTGAGTAGGTTTAAGTTTTAGAAAGCATAAATCTCAATGGACCTGAGTGTCCAGTGCAACAATTAGGAGGGTACAAGAATCTGCTTCTCGTCTGCCCTGGGGGCAGGTGCCTGAGGGACCCGGTGGCCGCAGCCCGGGCTCCTCTGCCAGGAGCCTCCTACCAACACCTCCGGTAACAGCCTGGCAGGGAGGAGGCAAAGCCTAATCCCAACAACAAGATATTAACCCTCACTTAACTCTTTTGAAAACTCTCCAGAATACATCAAAGGCATATTTTTCCGTGCAGAAGAAGGACCTTCAGCAGAGAGGATATTGGCCTTGAAGTGCTAAGAACAGGGAAAGCAAGGACAGAAATGAAGACAGGGTGCTTTACCCATGGCCAAAGGAATGACTGCGCTTAGCCAGGCGGCAACACTGGCAGTCACGCTCCGGGGGTCCTGCCTGGATTCGGTTTCCCTCGGTCTTGGAATAGAGGAGGGCTCAGCGCTGCTGCCAAGCCCTGTTTCCCTGCCGAGTCTGCGTGATAAAAAAAAGGCAGAAGCAGCAAAGGCTGCGTAGATGTGACACGGCTTGTCTGCTCAAGCCCACTGCTCCTTGCAGGGCTGGCTGTGGGAAGCTCTGGACACGGCGTGTTTAAAGCAGTTTTGGATTTTGGAGAGGAAGCCAGGGGTCATGTTCAGCGACTCATTTCGGCAAAGCATTTTTCTCCCTCTCCCTGCACTCGTGAGAAGGAAGGGGAAGACAACGCAGGGTGCAGGGAAAGTCCTGGCTCTGCTGCAGCTCTTCAGAAATTAGACTTTCTCTCTGTGGGATGCAGAGACTCTAAAAAATGGATAATCCCTCTGAACCCCTTAGAAGGCACAGGCATTTTCCTCCCTCTGCTCTGTAATCCCCAGGCTGGATGCTCAGGGGATGTCGATGGGAGCTGCACGAGACGTGCCGGGAGCAGCAGGGCTGACCCCTGCAAACTGGTGGGGTTTTTGTGCTTTTCTCCCAGTTTTCCAGGCTGCGGCCGTGTCGGTGCCTGGCAGCGGGGCGCATGGCACACGTGCTGACCAGCGAGCGTGGCTCTGGTGCTGCCTGCCGTGAAACGTGCCGCCTTCGGCAGTGCTCGTTCCCGGGGGAGCGCACCGCGGGGCCCGGAGCAGGAGCCTGGGATAATACCTGCTAAATTTGGCACCGGCTCTGAGAGCATCCCGAAGGCCAGAGGTCAGCCGCTTCGTTCTCTGCTTTTGCTAGCTCAGCTCTAAGCTCAACCTGTCCTTGTTTTTACAAAACCTTTTCCAGGAAGTTTATTTTTCCCAAGCATAAAAGTAAACGCTTAGGTCTGTATGGCAGAAGCTTAAATGAAATTTAGAGCGACTTCCATGCCAACTTAAAAAAACAACCAAAAAAAGTGGGGGTTTTCAGTTTCTAAATGTGCTGACTTAGCCTGGATTTTAAAAGCCCTGCTTTAAGCTATTTCTTTAGACTAAAATTTGGCATAGTCTTGGACACTGGAGCATATGTTCAAATGAAGTGTTAGGATTATATAAAAAAAATTGTTAATAGAAAAAAATAACAGTAAAAGCATTAAATGAAAATTGGGTCAATTCTGTAGGGACCCTCTCTGAAGAGCTGAAAAATTAAGTGCTTATTACAGTTTCCCTTGCCCAAGACCAAATTCCAGGGAGGAATCACGAGCTCAGCCAAGATTTTCAGACCTGAGCTTGACCCCGCACACATCCACGCTGAGAGGATACATCAGACCGAAGCGCGCCCCGATCTGGAAAAATGATGAGCGCTCAACAACTCCCATTGACTTCATGTTATTAAAATGCTTTGGAAACCCGGAGTCCTGCGGCAGGGTCTCGCGGAAGGTCAGCAGCGTGGCTGCAGCGATGCCTCCGGCCAAGGGTGGTGGCTCCTCTCCACCCTCCGCTAAGCCCGTCCCGGCTGCCATTCCGCAGTCAGCTCATACCTTTGCAGATAACCTGCTGTACAAAGAGAAATCACTCCTGGCAGGAGACCCACGTGCTTATTTATGCCTGTGTACAGCTCTGTGTCCTGCAGGTACAGGGACTTCCGTGCGAGCTCCCAGGGTGCTGACCCGTTGGAAAGGGATCAGAGAAGAGCTAAATCATCACCTCTGCTCCTGGAAAGCGGCCGTCCAGGGAGAGGCTCCGGCAGCGTGGCCTTTACAGCTCTTTCAAGGGAAGGCAGGAGGCAGCTTGGTTGCAATCCATAAATAGCTTTCTAGGAAGACGGCTGCGATAAGCAGAGGGCTCGTGAACGGAGACGAGCCCAGCAAGGCACAGCCGCAGCGGGCTAAAAATACTGAGCGCTCGGTGGGGTTCTGCCCCAGCACGGCGTCCCGCAGGAGCATCGCCCGGGACTGACCCACCAAAGCGCCGGTGACATTCCCATCCATCCATGCAGTATTTTCAACTGAGTTCTTCTAAACACCGTGGAGTTTTTACTGCGGTTACACTTGCTCCATGCAACGCAGTGAATAATTAACCCCCCGGAGCACGCCAGCCCCTGTCCATGGCTGCTGGGAGCCGTTGCTGCGTTCCCCATCTCCTACTCAGTGTCGCTTCCAAAACCAGCAACCCGAGCCACCACGAGTTTATAAATCCCGCGGGAAGCACGGGTCAGGCAGGTGGGGGTTACCCAGCAGCCGTGCCCCGGTGAGGAGTAAATGATTGCGGAGTCCTGCTGGGGGGGAGCAGTGGCTGGGGTCGGTGTCCTCAGCCGGAGCTGGCACCGCTGCGGTTTAAGGCACAGCTCGGCCAGTGCACCCCGGTATTGCCGTCACCGACGCCAGCTGCTGGGGGCAGGAGGGGGGGTTCTCCAGGCTGACATGCCCTCAGGCTTTTCTCTCTCGTCAGACACCCCAGAGGTGTTTTGAGATCCCTGCTTGAGACATCCCTGTCCTGCAGCACGTGCAAGCGGGAATACATGTATTCATGTGCTGGAATGTCCCGATGTGAAGGGGTTCTGGGGGCTCAGGGGATGCCGTGCAGAGCCACAGGGATGCTCCCAGGGAATACCATCCCTGAGACCCTGATGGAGCATCACACGAGTAAACTGTTCCCTTTTCCCAGCCGGCTCTGATGCTCTCATGTGGCATCGCTGCTCTCACGGCAGGTTTGGGACGGGCACCGCTCCCGTCCCATCCCTCTCTGGGCTTCACACCAATTCTTCATCCGCTCTGCTCAACCAGCAGGAAAAACCCATGTTATCCCCCAGCAGCCGGGGGGCTGGACCAAACCCCCAGCCTGGGATTGCGATGTGGGGCTGGGATCCGGCACTTGATCCCGGTCCATCAGCAGCCACTGGAGCCGTCAGCACCAGCAGCTTCTGTGTTAAACGCTTTCTTCAGGGCACAGAGACAGTATTGCCAGGCAGAAATAGCTGTTGCTCAAGAGGAAGAGAGGAAATACCTCTACTGAAATAGAAAATTAATTTTAGACCAGTATTGTGACCTCCTCACTGATGGGCTGGTGGGGGGTGAGGGCTGTGATTGAAATCCCAAACGGGGGGAAAAGTCTCTGCTCTGCATCTGCTGCATCTTTGCGGTAACCGCTGCGGGTCGGCTCATCCCCGTGGGAATGGGGGCAGCAGCCTTTCCCTCAGCAAAGCCTTTTGTTCCCAGAGGGGAGATGGCAAGGGGCAATGGTCAGTGAGCTCCCCTGGCTCGGTCCCGATGTTTCGCCAGCAGAAAAGTGTCCTGAGAAAGAGAAAAGCCCCATTTTCTTGCTCCGTTCCTGTGTCTGCTTGGTGTGGTGCGGGCAGAGGGTGCCCAGGCACAGTCAGTGCGGGGGACCAGGGGGTGCCGGCCCTGCGCGTCCGCCCCGGGGAGCATTGACTACCCTTTCTCAGAGCAGAGCTGTCATTTATTTTAATCACTTGTATAGGAGGCAAAATTAGACACAGCTGATGTAATTTAAATGAGTCTTACACAGCTGGGTGAGATCCTGGAGGCTCAATGAGGCACACACGTGTTTTGACATAAAGTAGAAAAGGAGGAAATGAAAAATGTAAGCAAACCAACTATATATGCTTATAAACACTGCGTATTTGGTGATGGGTCTCTGCCGCTGTAACTAAGCCGAGCTGCAGCCTGTTTGAGTCTGGTCTGGCTGGCGGCGGAGCTGGGAGCTGCGGGGGCTGGTTTCTGCAGGCGCTGCTGAGGCGCAGGGGAGGGCTGTCCCCTCCTGCCCCCGGCCCGCGGGATGCGCCGCACCATGGTTTGCGTGGGGCGGCAGGTGTGAGGGCATTTCGGGGTGGTGGGACATACCACCCTATGGCACCCCAAGGGCAAGGTCTCCGTGGGGCAGCGCTCGCATCTCCCCGTGCTGTGAACCCAAGCGCTGGACCGAACGCCCCGACGTGGCGCTCACGACCCCGGAGAGGGATTTGTGATTTGCAGACTGTTTGCAGAGAGGAAACAGTTTCTGCAAACAGTTTGCTCAGCTTGAGAATGACTCAGCCAGGGTGGCCAGGCTGCGACCCGTGGCCGCCACGGCCACTGCTGGACTGGCCCGGGCACTGCCCCCGCAGCGGGGCCGGGTGCTGGCGCTGGAGCAGCGGTTCCCAAAACAAAGCCCGTCCTCGAAGCAGCGTCAGTGTTGTTTTGAGGTTTGCGAGACACCTGCAGGAAGCAAACCAGATGATGCGGGTTCTCAAAATAATCTAAACACAATGCAAAGAAAAATGAGTTACGGCCTTTCTGCCGCCGGCTGCTGGCATTGCGGGAAGGTCTGGGGATGGGGAGGAGACGTCATTGTGGGGAGGTTTGTCACCTCTCCCAGGCCTCCAGCCCGGACCCTCGTCCCTGGGGAGTGACCCCGGGCTCAGCCCCGCTCCCCCATGTGGTTTCTCTGCCCTGGGAAGATGCTGCAGAACTGTAGACAAGCGCAGAGCTGTTATTTCTGCTGGCAATTAGAGATAACGAGGATGCTCGGTAGCCAGGTGAGGGTGGGCTCTGCATTTGCTGAGGTCTGTCTTTGTCTCTGCCAACCGCATGCCAATTTTTGCATCAAGCACCCAATAACGGCGCTGGCACTAATGCTGTCCCTGCCCTCTCGCCTCTCTCCAGGCTTCATCTGCGAGCGCGACCGCTTGACCTTCGGCTTCTGCCAGACCCTGAGGGTCCTGGGAAGGTGCCACCTCCCAACGGTCCACCTCCAGTGCTGCCGAAGCTGCCGCCAGCACGGACACCATGCGGCGCCCGACCGGGACCGTGGGGACGAGCGGGCCTCCAGGAGGTGACAGGACCATCCCTGAGGGCGAGAAGCGCCAGGACCCGTGGCAGGTCCCGGAGCAGCGTGGCGGCAGCGGCGGCAGCTGGGTCACAGCCAGGACTTGCGGCTCTGCCTCGTCCCACAGCGGTGCTGGACGGTGCCCGTGAGCCGCGCGGTGCTCTTTCACAACACGGGGAAAGCTTGATTTCTTTTATTTGTGCTACACTATAATGGTGCTCAAACCATCGGTCTGTAAAATAAGGTCTGGCATGGGCTGGGGGTGCAGGTCCCGCTGGTCCCGCGGGAGATGCCGGGGCAGCTGGGACCCTCCGTCGGGGTCACGCTGCCACTGGGCAACCGGCGGGGAAACATTTTGGGGAAGGGAAACCAAAAGCAGCAATAATTCGGGGGAGACCCCTCAGAAATGCTTATGGTGCTATCATTTGACATTTTCAGCCTCTTGATGGTGTTGGCAGGCCAGCACGAAACTCTTGACTTTTATTATTATTTTTGTATGTATGAAGTGAGCATCTAGCATTCCACCAGTATAGCCGACCATTTGGGGTAGGGTTTTTTTTTCCTTAAGGGACTTGAAGCTGGCAACCCATTTCTGTAATTTTCATTAAAATGTTTACACACTGAACCTAAATAGCCGTAATTTAAGACATGGAGACAGGGCAGAGGAATGAAGTATCAGCTTCAGGTACCCCCCCGAGCCCAGGGCTCGCAGTGGGTGCGAAGGCTCCGTACCCCCCTCTCCCCGCTGCTGGCTTTCTCTGCTGAAGCCATTGCCCATATCACTGTGGAGCCGAGGGGATGCTCAGGGACACCAAGGCACGAGTGAAGTGACACATTGGAACCCGACAGGGCATTCCCTTGCGTGTAGTTGTGAAGGAGGGGGACAGCTCTGGCCGCGTGGTGAGCAGCGCGTCCCCTTCCCTCCGTCCTTCCTCCTGAGCAGCAGAGTACTTACACGCCTGCCTTTCTCTCTGCAGTTACGGCGTAGCAGTTTAATGGTTGGCTAAGGTGTTTTTCTGTGTTCTTACAAGCTAAAAACCTTTTTTCCTGCTTATCTAGATTCACCTCTGTTAAAGTTAGCTGATTCTTTTAAGTAGAATATCCAATATTGTACAAGGAGCGGCACTGGGCCGGTAGAGCCCTCACTGCCCGGCCCGGCGGTGCTGGATGTTAATCCCTCCCTGGCTGAGGGAGGATTTCTGTTAGCTTGGTCCCCGGAGGAGGGTCAGGAGCATTTAGGTAGGAATTCCTTTCCGTAGTACTCGTCAGGCTATGGAGGACGCCCCAAATCTGGGAGACCATGAAGGCAATGCTCCCGGCACCGGGCGGAGAAAGGCGCGAGCCCCGCGCCGTGCGTGCAGCGGGGTCGCACAGCCCCGGGTGGGCTCCCTCCGCACCCGGGCTGTCGGGAACAGCGTTCAGTCCCACAACACGGGAAATTCCTGTCTCTAATCTGTATGTAAAACACAAGCCATGACTTCACCATTTGTGTTTTGTTCCTTTCCAATGTGGTGTAAATTTTTTCTGTTCCAAGAGCCTGTGTTCAGTCCTGTTTTCCTTCCCACCAGCACCATCTGTCCCATGCTTCTGTCACGCTCCCAGGTTTTGCTAAGGGATAGCAGCTAAATGTGTTGGGGTTTAGTGGCTATAGCTCACGAGTGTGTTAAATTAAACAGTTACTGGAGGAAATGGTAGGGTTTCATATTTTCTCTTCCCCTTGGGGAATTTTGAGGGATTTTTCACTGAAAATGCAGTTACGTGGAGCCGATTTAGGTACTGGCAGCGGCGGGGGTGTGGTTGCTCTCAGAGCCGCAGCAGGAAGGGGCAACCAGGTTGCATCTGAAAATCATTTAAGGCTGCTGTTTGCAGCTGGGGTTTGCGTGATTGGGAGCTGAGCTGGGTGGGTGGGGAAGTGCTGGCAGCCCACGACCGCCTCGCACGTCGAAAGGCTTCAGTGGTGGTGATGCCTATGCCGGTCTGGCAAATCGATCCATTTCAGTGCTGGCCCGGCCCGGCGAGCCTCTCCTGCGGCACCCTCCATGCGCAGGGTCACATCCATGGCCGGGACAAGGGCACAGGATAGTCCCTCCTACGGGAGACCCAGCCAAACCCATTGCACCGGCTGGGCAACGGTGTTGGGAATGCTGGTGAAGCGATTGCAGCCGAGGGGAAGACCGTAACGGCAGCTGCTGTTTCGTAAATGCGTCAGCCTGGCCAGACCTAACCCTTTGGGAATATGCTGATGAAACCAGCCCTAAATCAGAGGCGCTGAGCTTCTGCGAGAGTGCTGTGCACCGTGTGCCATTTGGCAAGTGGCTTTTCATGTTAGCCCGGCAGTGTTTCGTGCACCCGCGAGTGCAGCCGGTCCCTGAGCATCCCCAGCCGGCACGGCTGCGGCGCAGGAAGGGATCCACGGCCAGAGCTCGGTGCCCACCAGCGCCTCCGTGTCCCCGCAGCCCCGGCCGGGCTGGGCCCCTGTGGCACAGGGAACCGCAGCAGCCAGGGAAAACCTTTCTGTTTCAACCCAAAATCCTTTCTGTTTCAAGAAGGACCAACCCCGACGTGTCTGAAGCCTCGGTGTTTGCAGAGCAGAGGCAGGCGCCCCGGCCCCACGACGACTCCCAGCTGTCACAACACAGCGATGGGGACGGGGTGTCCTTTGGGAAGGGCTGAGCAGAGCCGGTTCCCAAGCGCTCGGACCGGGAGCAGGAGGGATTAATGTAAACCAAGAGCGTGGCCAGCCCCCGAGCCCAACGGCTCCCGACCTGCGGAGGTTCCTGGCGGGCACTGAGGCTGGAGAAGTTTGCCTCGCAGTGTGGGCGTTCCATCTAATTTTTAGCCACGTCACAGGCCAGGCCTCCTACAAGCACATAAAGAGCATTATAAGTAATGCTTATTGCATTTAACACACCTTGCTTAAATACCTGCAATATTTTCTTTCAATGAGACACCTACGGCGTGGAACATGGACTGCAACGGTAAATGAAAAGCTCTGGGGAACTGGGGCGGTTCTGGCTCTGCTCCTGCCATTGCTGGCTCTGACACGGCTAACGGCAGGGTGGGCTGTAAGCCACGGGGCCGCAGGAGCTCGTAGGGGCAGAGCTCCCCCGGCAGCAGCACCGGACCCTTCCCGGGAGCAGCGCTCAGCTCAGTGTCCCTGTGTTCTACTTGCTCCTTGTAACCAAGGAACTAACCAGAAATGCCTTTTTTTTTCTTCTTTTAAAGAGGCTTTTATTAATGTGTCAAGACAAGAAGGATGTTACTTTAGAAATAACTGCTGCAGCAGTGTGCAAAGGAAAGCAGGAAAGTAATTACGAATCAAAAGACGTTTGAAATAGGAAGATGCTTTTCCCTGGGGTATCTAAGGATGTTGTGCCAGGAAATCAAATTTTTCCTTTTTGCTAGGTTAATTAAGAGTACGAGAGAGAAAAGCAGACGTACGTCAGCCCTCCACCGCAGAGGTCCCTGAGCTCCACGGCCACTGTCCTTCAGCCAGGCCGCAGCAGAGCAGGAGGAATCCCACCACCGCCGCTGGGTCCCTCCGGTGACGCACCGCGAACACGCGTGTGTTTGACCGGAGACCCCGGCGGAGCCTCCCGAAGAGCCCTGGCTGTGCCCAGCGCCGACGGGAGAAAAGCCCTCCGTCATGCTTTTCATTGGAGGTACAGGATGCTGGTGACCAGGACGTGTTCACTTTGTCATTCTAAGGTACTTTTGGTTCATTACTTCAGAAAGACCCCATTGAAGACTGACGCTGCACAACTCACATGCTTCATTTGGCGCACAGTAAAGGGGGGGATTCTCACTCATTGTGAGCCGTAGCAATGGGGGGGTCGAGGTCCCTCTGACCTTTGGCCGCTCGGTTTTACTTGACCCGTTTGAAAAACATTTGGTTTCCCCGCTAAGCCGTCGGAGGCTACAGGGAATTTTGTCCTTGCAGCCTGGTTGCCTCCCAGCACCGGCTGGACATCTGCACTGGGCTAATGGGAGCCATGGGCTGGTTTTTGAGGCAGGAACGCACATTTATACAAATCTAGGCAAGCGTAGTTACAACAGCAACTGATACTGGAGCTACGTCTCCTCTTTCAAATGAGCTGCTCTTAAATTTTTTTGTCGTGGAAGACTTTTCTGTGTGCGTGGCATACACTGTGCCTTCCTCTGCCGGTGGCTCAGGCTGGCTGAGACCTGCTGGCCCCTGTCTCTGCACATACACGTGTACAGATCCAGAGACATACGCACATACAGGTATATATTCAGCAAGACCCCGCTGCTAGGACGGGGAATTGGGAAGGACCTGTGTGGTGTAAGGAGTCGGCTTGAGCAGCCCAAGGGTCCCTGGGCTCCACTCGCCGCAGCGCTGGAGGCGGCAACCAGGGGCTGCAGCCGAAAAAGAGCAGAAATCACCGGGACGTTGAGGATGGAGGAGGAAACTAACTGCTTTGGGCAACACCGTGTGATAGGATCCGCAGCACAGAGCTGCCCTTTGTCCCCTGCTTTCTAGCCCCAGGCTGCCTGGGAGTCGTCGAGCTGATTTGTCAGTAGCAATAGTTCCTTTTATTTGATAAAAGGCAGACGTAGAATTTATTTTTATGTTTAAGAGCATTTTCAAGGCCAATAAGTGGCTCAACCAGCAGCAGCAGGCGGATAATTTACTGCTGTCCTGCACCTCCCTGCTTGGCCTTCGCACGCGAATGCCTCTCGCCTCTGCGTTCGCTCCCCTCCGTACGGCTGAGCTGGGAAAAGACTCTAAATGCACTTTTCCCAGGAGCCAAATCTTTGGTTCCACTGCGCTGGAGTTGGAAAAAAACTGTCCCTCCCATTCAAATGGCTTCATCCCCAGGGACTTCGGAAAGGTGAGGGAGGAGGAACCGGGATGGATCCCGCTCCCCGCCAGCAGCCATGGCTTTTTGGAGAAAAGTTGGGAAGTTCTGTCTTAAAACGGTTCCCATGGGATGAGCAAATCCCGGGTGCAGGTGCTGCAGGGGGTCCTGAACCCAGGACCTGGCAGTGCCCGAGGAAAACTCAGAGCACCCCTCACGGGGTCTCCAGGCTGGCTCTTGGTCCCGGGGCAGCCACTTCTCTGCCACTTGAAATTCCCAACCCAGGTGTTGCAGCAGCTCATGAAGGAGGGAAGAGCTGAGGGGAAGGGAAAGACAAAATTCTGAATAATGGGAAAAGTCTGAGAAGAAAAAACCCAACACAACCCAAATGTAGAAAGTTAAAAACAGAAATTTAGGCCAATGAAGTTTCACAATCACTAGAGACCCCTTTTCCAGAAGTTTCCTAGGAGGCTGCACTCAGCTTATGGATTTCAGATTTATCCTTTCCACCTGTTCCCAAAGCCATCCAATGCCCAGGCTGCCTCAGAAGCCGGGCTGAGTTGCTCCAGTAACTAAATGCAGAGGTTGTCCATCCTGCTTCGCCCGCGGCTTTCCCCGTGCCCCCGGGGCTCCTCGTGACCCTGACCCCCGTGCGCCCAGCACCAAGCTCTGACAGACGCTCCTAAGGAGTTTTTTCCTTTATTTTCCACAGAGGAAACAGAACAAACAATATGTTTTTAAAAAAGGATTTCAGCTAAGTTTCCTGAAATCTATTGTGATCGCCAGCTGGTAATTACCGAACAGGGAAAGAATTGCTCACAGGCTTCACTTGCTGTTTTTCAGACTAACAGGTGATAAATCCCCAGAAGGCGGATTTGGAACAAGGGAAATCCCTCACGTTGCGCAGGCTTCATTCTCAAGAAACTGATGACGAAGTTAATTTAAAAAAATAGTCTGATTCTGGAGCCGATCGACCCTAAAGTGCGGGTGCCAGATGCTCTGCTCAGGTGCGGTTTGGTGGCCGGCGGCTGTCTGAGCTCGGGGACGCACAGGGGCGATACGGGCGGCTCGGGCCAAACCAGAAGACAGTTTAAGTTTGGTGCAAGTGAAGGGTGAACGAACCCCCTTAGCCAGGCCGCTTGCTCCTTCAGAGTAATATTTAAAGCTGGTCGGTTGACGGTTTTCATTGCAGAAACACTGACATCAGTGTAAGACCTTTCCTCCCGGATTTCGCTGGGTTCCAGCCTGCAGCTGCGGCTCCCGTTCACCCCTCCTGACACCCATGAAACTGAACTTCCAAAGGACTTTGCCTAGGTTTTTTCAGGACTAATTGTAAATGTGAAACCTCCACGAAATATTTTCTGTTTCTCTGTAGACTTTCAGGTTGTGCTGTTGTTTATAAACCTCCGATTGTGCTGCAGGTCAGCCGTGCAAACCATTGACGTGAAGACACCGTCGGGGCTGGCCGTGCTCAGGGTCCCCACCTCTTCTCCCACCTCCACCCAGTGGCTTCTAAGTAGCCTTTTCTCACCCGCCCCTTGTCGGGGGTAGGATTAAATCGTCCATCTCCGCGCTGTGTCCGTCAGGGCAGCTGCATCCAGCCCAGTTTGTGGAGACAGACGGCAGGCGTGATTTAAGAAAAAGTTTTGCGCGATGTGAGAGCTCCCTTTTAGTCGGCAACGAAGAATGTGGGACAGAACTGGGCTAGGATCCAGCGGGAAATTTGTGAAGAAGGCTTGTGACTATAAAAGGAGACTGGGGCCGGTGGTGTTAAACCAGGCGAAGGCGAGAGGAGGGTGCTCAGAGCCAGCACCCTGCCCTGCAGCCGCAGAGTCTGCCTCCGTACCTGCCCCTGTGTTTTGGGCTCTTTGGGCAAGGCTTGTCCCCCTGTGGGACAGGGGAGATTTGGAAAGGCAAGTGCCAAGCAGAGCTATCAGATGTAAATGAAATAATGAGGCCTTCTAAAAGAAGCTGAGCCCGAGGTCCTGTCCGTCAGCACAGCTTGGTCGAAGGACGCAGCTCACAGATGTTTATCGGCGGAAACTCGTGCGGAGCTCAGCCAGCTCCGCCGGGAGGCTTCCCCAAGCCAGGGAAGACCTGGAAAACCAGAGAAGACGTGGACCTGCTGAAACCGAAGCTCTGGGGACACACCGACAAGCCTGGTGGCTTCAGCCTGGGCGGCGGGGAGAGGCTGCAGGGACGCGGCAGGCGCCCGATGGTGGCATTGGCGTTGCCGATGATGGGAAGAGGCGTTGGGCACTCCCCAGCCCCACAACCACCGCCGGGCTGGGATTGCCCGGGGGCTGGGCAGGGCTGTCCTGCAGGGTTCCTTTTTCCAGGGAAAAGTAAGGAATGGGAGTATTTCAAACAGCCACCTTGGCTGGGTGACGGGGAGATGGGTGGCTGGGAGATGGGTGATCTGGAGATGGGCGACCAGGAGGTGGGCGACCGGCAGCAGCGTCCTGGCAATTGACAGCAGGATCGGGCTCACAAACACTTTGAGCCCCCTCCTGATTGTAGCATTGACGGAGAACCTGTGCAAGGAAGATGTTAGGGCCGCAGCCTGTAGCTCATGTTTTGCTGCTGCTTCTATTTATTCAGGGGATCTCCGAATGCTTCGGAGGAGCCAGAGGCTTTTTGCTGCAGGTTAGAAATCAGACCTTGTGCCTCCCCTGGTCACCTCCAGACATTTCCAGAGCTGGAGACAGGAAGGAACTGAGCGCTCGTTAACGGGGAAGCAGCAGGCGTCTTATGGAGGAGGTTGGTTGCGTCTCTTATTAACAATAACACTTAAAACGCTTCCGCATCTCAAGAAGCAGTTGGGTCACCCTGTCAGAGCACCTGTGTTTTGCAGCTCTCAGATCTTACCCAAGTGCTTCTGCCCTGACCAGATGACCTCAGCTGGAGTATTTTAATCCCCAAAGAGCCAGCGGGGTCATCAGCCCTTCATCAGGAGCCAGCGAAGTCCGGACAGACCAGGAATAGCTCACAACGCCCATCCGTGCCTCTTCAGCTACGAATAAGAGATGTTTTTGTTTTCTCTTGTTCTTAAATTCTTCATACCTCTATGCCTTGTGCTACAGAACAAGGTTTCTCAAGCACGGCCTCAAGGGTCAGAAAAGCTAAGGCAAGATGGCAAGAGAAGGATTTGAAGAATTTAGCTGCTTTATCTTTTTTTTTGGCTTTTATATGGCGGCCGACGGCTGTCAGCTGCTCCGGGTGCTGGGCTCGGCCAGGGGAACAACCATTGTCTGACCGCTGCGGGGTGCCGAGCCCCGGTAGCACCAGCAAGTGCTCCAGCCGGTGACAGCCACCGCGGGGCTGCCCGTGGGCAGGGGGACATTCCCAGCGGGAAGCAAAGCAGCAGAGAACAGGGGGAGGAAGGCAAAGGGAGAGAAACAAGCTCATTCCTCGGCCACACAGCTGGTACCAAGGCATGGCATGGCATGGCATGGCAGGCTCTGCTCACCCAGAGCAAGCACTTTTGTCAAGAAATTGGGGGAAGCTGTCTCATGCATGTGTCGAAGGATGAAGAGAGATAGGGAGGACCTGCACGGCCCAAGTCAGAGCTAAGGCAGCCTCCGCTCGCCTCCCTGGGACCTTCAGTTGCTGATCTGGATGTAAATATTTAGAAATATCTATATGCTAAAAATAGATCTATCTCTATATGCAACTGCTCTGTCGTGACTAACCGTTACGCCCCCATTTAAGCGTTTGCAGGCGAGCCCCACGATGCATTTCTGCAGCCCCGCTGCCATCAGGGCAGGGGCGAGACCTCCTGGGTGCGAGCAGCGAGAGGGGAGGCAAACGCTCCCTTCACCTCAGCTCGCACCTCACTTGCAAGGGCTTCCAGCCCGGTGATCCGGCATCGGGAACACGATTTCAGATCTGTTATGTCCTGCCTGGAACAACAGAACCTGCTGTAAATCCCTCTGCGTACAACGGGCGCCTAGCAGAGGGGCGAAGGGATGACTTTCGGCTCTTTCTAGAGGAACTGGAGATGTGGAATGGCCGGCATCTGCGTCTACGTTGCGGTTTGAGGCTCCCACGGGGCAGGAGCCAGCCCTGGGCTGGGGACGCTCCCGCGCTGCCGGGCAGGTGAGGTGACAGGGACGAAGGGGCCATGCAAGCGTCCGTCCCGGCTGAGGCCCCCGCGGCTCCTCGCCTGCTGTGGGGGCTGCTGCGCTCCCTCCGTCCGCTCACACCCCTGCAGACATCCTCTGGATTCCCTCTGAGCCTCTGGCAGAGGTTTTACCCCGGCTGCCTGCACTCCTGCCAGGACACGTGGCTCCTCTGCCATGGCACCGGTGGGGAGGGCCAAAACCCTACAGAAACCATGGAGCTCAGACCAGACGCTGCCACCCTCGGCTCCTCCACTTCCCAGCTTGTCCATGGCTCCTCCAGCAAACACCCGGGCGGCTCCCCAGGGCCACGAGGCACCAGCCCGGTGGCAGACGGCTCCCCAGGGCCATGAGGCACCAGCCCGGTGGCAGACGGCTCCCCAGGGCCACGAGGCACCAGCCCGGTGGCAGACGGCTCCCCAGGGCCACGAGGCACCAGCCCGGTGGCAGATGGCTCTCCAAGGCCACGAGGCACCAGCCCGGTGACAGATGGCTCCCCAGGGCCACGAGGCACCAGCCCGGTGACAGATGGCTCTCCAAGGCCACGAGGCACCAGCCCGGTGCCCGAGCGCTGCCCGGGAGCGGGACAGTCCGGCTGGGGACTGGGGAGAACATCAGACCAAGAGGAGCAGCGGGAGCCCAGGGCCGGGATGCTCCTCACCCAGCAGAGAGTTACTGGTTGTCATATCGCTCTGTGGCTTGCTGGTGCCCTCTGCAGTTGTTTCTCCTTATTGTAAATGTGAAATATTAATAATATGAAGGGACAATTTTATTAGTTGATGATAGCAAGTGAGGGCAGGTGACACGTGCCTGTCTTCCCAGGTTTGGAGAAACATCGTATGGTCCTCAGGCACCTAAAATCCTGCCCGATACAACCCTCCTTCACCCGTTCCTCCACTCGCCCGCAGCCACCGTGACCCGCTCGCTGCCTCTTTCTCTGCCACCACACAGTAATGGCTTCACCGCGGCGGTGACCCCGAAACCCTGTGGTGGGAGTGCAGCAAAGCCTCTGCCCGCCCCGCTCTGCAGGGCAGCAGCAATGGGGATGAACAAGCTCCCAACCCCAATTTAACAGGGAATTGCTGAAAAGTGCAGCAGCTCTGGAGCAGCTGCAAGATGTAAAAGGCAGAAACAGGCTATTTCAGCAAAGAACGATGAACTTCATTTTATTTTGCAAAGGAGCTTGCTTTCTGTATTGGTTTTTTTTTTTTTTAAATCTAACCTAGAATAGAAGCTGTCTTTATGGTTTGGGGGTTTTAAGCAGGCGACACAGAGGAAGAGCTGAACCCCACCGAACCCAGCCGGCCCCGCGGCGCTGCGCAGGCAGCCAGCGCGTCACCAGGCAGCCCGTCCCAGGCGAGGCGCTGCGCATCTCATGGTCGCAGTATTTCACAAAACCTCGTTGCTCCCAGCAGACATCTTCATTCTGAAAAGAAAACATCAGCCCCCTCGCGGGAAAGCAAGAAACCACAAGCTCCAGGAACACAGCTGACAGGTAACGCGAGCCCACGCTCGCGGGTTCATTCAACACATCCCTGTGGGGGATCTATCTGCCTGCAGTAACCTCTTCAAAAGGGTAAAGTCCCAAAGCAGGAGGCATGCACCCGCTGTGCCGATGCGGTGATGCACGTTCATCCTCCCCTCGCACCGCAGGATCCCAGACGCGCTGCCCGGGCAGCCACATACACCCTGTGCGGGGACGGGGCTTTAATCCTGTGACAGACAGCAGTGGAAGGAGGTGCCTTAAATCTAGTTCTCAGTTAAAAACCAAGTTTGCTTTTCCTGAATTGCTTTTTTTCTGATGTGGATAAAGTCCTTCCAGGTCTGATAGGCACAGGTGCAACACAACCCCTGCCCGCATCCTCTCCCGTTCTCTCTGTACGGGGGTTTCTCATTTTGGGCCACCGCAAATTCGTGACTTAATCAAAGGTTCGCTGAAGCCTTGGTTAGAACAACTCACTGCTCCACCTCCTGCAGCACCCGAAGCTCTTGCCCACGTCCCTTCATTCGTCCTGTCCCCGGTACCTCCGTGCCGGCGACACGCGCACTCTCAGTGACACAAGTCTGTGCTGGCGAGCGGTGAAACCCCCTGGGCACGCAGCAAAGCTGTTCCCAAAAATTACATTATATCCTTGAAACTATGTTTTGCCACAGCTGCATTTGCTGGCCTGGTTAGACCCCAGCTATACGGTGTTTCGAGAAAATTGCATCTTTTGATCATCTGTCAAGCAAAACATAACCTGGAAAAACCCATTTTAGTGATTTGAAATAGACCCAGCCCTCTCAGGAAGCGAAACAAGGTGCAGGTCTCCCGCTTTGCCCTTTATCTGGGTGTCACTAAACACCAACAAACTCCCTGGTGTAACGCTTCAAAACCCACTGGCGCTCGGAGCTGACGACTCCTCCAGGCCGGAGTCCTGTCCTCCCGCAGAAATAAAGCTGGTTTTAAAAAAAGAAAAACAGCTCACGAGCTCCGTCCGTCGTCGTGCCCAAGCAGAAGTTAGCGACTGCGACTGAAACACAAGCTGGTTCCCGCTTTTATGCGAAACTCTTGGAAACCAAATCCATCCCTCCAGGAAGCTCTAAGACTTCGGGGGATGTCCGAAGCAGCTGAAACCAGCATTGCTGCTGGAGAAATAACGCTTTGAAGTCCCATATTGGCATTTAAAACTATTTTAGCCATCTCTGGCCCCAGCAGCGTGGGGGCTGGGGGCTAGCGAGGGGTTCCAAGCGCCTTCGGAGAGCTGGAGAACAGCAAAGTCAGCTGCTGCCCTCGGCCTTCTGCGCGCAGATCTCACACCGCTTCTCTTATTCCAATCCAGAAGCTGTTTATTTCGATCAAAGGTTATTTGAAACGGGTTGAGGCTCTGAAAGCATGACTCGGAGCATTTTCGTACTGGATCAGGAAATGGAATAAGATAACCCTCTTGGGATTAAATGTCTAGAGAAATAAACCGAACCATTGCCATTTCCCTTCCCCAGAAAAGCCTTTTCCTTTTCCCAGGGTATTTCAGGTCTTTCCCATGGTGTTTTGAAGGATACACTTACATTTAAATTGGAAGAGAGCTAGTGTAATTTGAGCAGAAATTACCTGCCGGAGCCTGCTGAATTTGGCAGGGGCCTTTGCTCGAGGTCAGTGGGCGTTAAGCACACAACGGGCACCAGCCATTCCGCGAGCAAAGGGCGCGGGTACGGGCAGAGCCCTCCCTCCCGCACACGGACCCTCTTCCCTTGAAAACTGGCTTCGCAGAGGCGTCCTGCGGGACGTATCATTCCCATGAACACCGGCCTAGCACACAGCTGCCTCTGGACCCTGGCGAAATCGAGCAGGGAGCAGGAAAAGCAGCTGCATCTTGCAGGGCTGCCATCAACCCCTTCCCAGAACCTCAGCCGTGATGGCCTGCGCCACCAAGTGCTGCCTTCCTGGCTCTCCCTCCGACCCGGAGACTCCATTTCCCTTGGGTAGATCATTTAGGTGCTCACGGGACTGCGTAAAACCATTACTTTAGAGCCATTTCCCTCCTGCAACTATTTTCTGGGGGCAGCAGGGGAAGCGGACAGCCCCAAATTCTATGTTCCTTCCAGTGTAAAGCAGCTGGAACTGTTGCCCGTTTCCGTCCTTCTGCGACTCCTGCCCAGCAGCGTCTCTCCTCACACAGCAACGGCGTGAGCGCACCCTCGCCTGACCTCAGGAACACTGAATCAAAACAAGATCCTCTTTACTTCTCTCTTCATGCTTTCTGTGTGGGAGTAGAGCCATCAGAAACTGCCACAGCTCAGGGAAATGTCATGAAAACGCTGTATTGCGCTACAAAAATATTAGCTTTCTTGGTTTAAAAAGAAAAAAAAAAAAAATTATCAAGTGGAAAATAAAATCCATTCGGTTGACAGGCCTGCTACAGCAGGACATTATTTGATTTCTCAGTCAATTTTAAATGCCATCTTCATATGATGCTTAGGGAAGTATTTTCAAGAAAATCCACCCAGGACAAGAAATATTCTCATCTAACAAACACCGACCGAAGCAAGCAGTTACGCTTACGCTTCTTGTCCCAGTAACATTTTTAAAAAATGCTTCAGAACATCAGAAAGATAAAAAAAGGCTTGGTTAGAGTAACTACTCGAAATTTGTCGTCAATCACCAGCACTTTGATGCAAGTGGCTTTGCCAGAGATCTCCTCAAAGCCACCCAAAGAGGAGACTCTCACGTCCAAACAGCTCCTAACATCACAGGCGTTTCACTTCTGTACTTAAAATGTATTTCTGAGTACAAGTGACACCTGCAGCACGCTGAACCAGACAGAACCGCTCGAAAACTTGGGTCCTACAAATCCAGATCTGTCTTCAAGCTTAGTACCCTTGAACACATCTCTTGCTACAAACGCGGAAGAGGGCTTAGGGTTTCTCTGCTCTGCTCGAGTCCGGCACTTGGGACCTGACCTCTCCCATCTCCACCCCAGACACTGGCGTGACAGGTCAAAGCTGGGAGTTTTGGTATGGCAGGAGACAAAGGGAAAAAAGGCATGCAGGTGCTATTTTGGGATGTCTGGTGGTAACAAACACGCTTTCTCAAGGGATGAAAGTTTTGTGAGAAAGTTTCTACTTAAAGGCAAAATAAAAGTAAAATGTGGAAGATAGGGAGGGACAGCTCTGAGGGACAACTCCCCAGTCTCTAATGGCAGCTTTAAACCAGTATAACCTGGAATTCTGATACAGAAAATTATCTTTGTCCCCATATATTTACATCTTGGACCATTATTAAACAACCCACAAAAAGCAAAGACAAAGAGCAAATAATACCAACCTTGAGCTGTGGTTACCCTCACCCTTGCAGGACCTGCGTACTCTCAGCCGTCCCCCACGCCGGCAGCGGGGCAGGAGCTGGGACGCAGCCCTGGGGCTGGCTGTGCCCGGCTCCCCTTCCAGGCAAAAAGATTTGATTTTAAGGAACAGAAAAGGGAAAATTAAAAGAAGGAGGAATAGGAGTACAGGAGGTCATGAAAAGGATCTGAGGGCTGAACACCTCTGGAGAAAGGCTGGAATTGGGGTTGCTCAGCCTGAAGAGGAGAATGCTCCGGGGAGACCTTTCCATGTTTAAAGGGGGCTTATAAGAAAGATGGAGAGAGATTTTTTTACCAGAACGTCTTCAGGACCAGGGGTAACAGTTTTAAACTAAAAGAGGGGAGATTTAGGTTAGCTAACAAGGCAGAAATTCTTGGCTGTGAGGGGGGTGAGCCCCTGGCCCAGGTTGCCCAGGGAAGCTGTGGCTGCCCCATCCCTGGAGGGGTTCAAGGCCATGGCATGTCCCTGCCCAGGGCAGGGGGCTGGATCTTCAAAGGTCCCGTCCAACCTAAGCCATTCTGTGATCTTTTCTAAACGCTCCCCCTCGTGGGAGAACACTTCCAAAGCATTTCTAGCTCTGCCCATTTCCTTCTCCCCAGAAAACATCAACAGCTAAAGAATCCTTTGCTTTTGTTTTTCTCCTTTTGAAAAGGAAAAAATAATATGACAGATTGCTTCTACTTAACAGAAGCAAAGTCAGTTTAGATTTCGTTTTAAAATGGAAATAGAGACTCTTCTATATGAAGTATTACTCTCTCTTAAACCGAGTCTGTGCAGACTTGCAGACGTTGCCTTGAAGCCGTTTTGGATCGACAGCAAGGCTGACAGGGCAAGAAACAAAAGCAGAAGTTGCAAGGAATAGCACCAGCGCCACATCGTGGTTTAGCAATTCAGCAATTTTCAGAGGAAGAGTTGTACTAGAAGTGCTGGGCTGATGATGACAAGTAACTGCACAGAACAAATCCTTTATATTGAACTGCTAATTGCATTGACTGAGCTACAATTTGCAATGGTTACCATCTAAGCAGCTTATTAAAGAGTAATCAGTGGGGAATAAAAACATTGCTCTTGTTCCATACTTCTGTTTAAATGGCACAGCACAGCAAAACCGGGAACCTTACCATGGGAAAATATCTCCACCTGCTTTCCATAGAAAAATAAATTATTTTACAGAAGTAGTTACCAATTAATGATTCTTCCCAGCTGAAAAAAACCTCCCAACCAACCAACAGAAACCCAACCGAAAACCTTGCAAAACACATCTTTCAGGATACTCCATGATAGACCGTTCCAGCAGGCGTCTAAATCCAGAGATTTTAGGTTTTGCCCAAAGGAGGAGTTAAAATAAAATTGGTCCATGGGGTCTTTCTTTATTTTGGAAATGGTACCAAGTTTTTAGTTTCCCATGCGAACATCAAGTAGCTAATTCCCTTTACATTCTGCTGAACACCTGAGGTAGTGACACAGCAGTGTCCCACATTCAAGCTTACATCTAATTACACTTTAGAAGCATCTGTCGAAAGTGTTGCTTAAGGACATACGTTCTCCCCTCAAGCTAAATCCAAGGTGAGCTAGGAGGGCACAAAGCCTTTTGAAATTTAAGTAAAATTTAATCGAAGCTGAGTAACCGGAGTCAAGAAAGTAATTTTCCACACAGACACTAGAACTGACAGCTCTGCAGATGAGCAGTAACCTATGGAAAAAGGGGATTGTTCTCTCCCCGCCTTTTTTTTGTTTGTTTTTTTAAAGATAACTTCAGCACTGAAAGCAGGGAGATGACGAACTCTTGTTGGCACAGCTGTGACAAGTGTCAGTACGCCGTTTTACAAAGGGAAAGATTTCCCCCACTGTTTATAACACGTAGCCTAGCTGCAGTCCGTTCAATCATTGCATGCCTTCAGGAAAGCTTTATGTGGCTTATTATTAAAACGGTTACAAATCCCTGAAATCTCAACAGATGTTTGCACTGAACTCCAAGGATTTCTCCCCGTTTAACCAAACACAAGCCCACCAGAGTAATCACTGTTTCGCGGAGGAACAGCTCCCTTAATCTCTCCTGAGCCACTGCAGGGGATAACTATGCATTGACCAGATAACACAAACGGTTTGTCAGGTGCCATGGGACATGAGGGGTGGCACCAGCCTCTCCCCCACACATACATTCACCACTGGGGCCCTCCTGTGGCTGCATGGCAGATGCTGAACGTCACTTGCCTGGGAGAAGGCAGGCTGAGACAGAAATATCTGCCTAGTTCTTCAGGGAAAGGTAAATCCATGGTCAAATTCCCAGCTGCAATGGGAACGAAGCCTAGGGAACCTCTCCAGTGAGCACACGTGTGGCAGCTGGCAACGTCATGGACACCCCAGACAGGGTTATCTGAGTGAGGGAACGGCAACAGAGACAGGGCAGTGGGAACCACAGGGATGAAGGGCTGTGGGAGTCTCTCACCTTCCACGCTGCAGGTGAGCCCTGAGAAAAAGCATCAAACTGGCAAGATCTTGTCCATAGGAAAACTTCACCCCAGGATAATTACAAAGGAAAACCTGCAGAATCAGAAACACATGCTTACAGAGAAAAAAAGCAAACATTCAGCAGGAATAGTGTCCCAGTAAGAATATAACTTGTTCTAGTCCAGTCTCTTTGCTCCTAATTCTTTTTCTGAATTTATTTCAGCTTTAATGTGTTTATCAACAACAAAGTTGAATGAAATGTGTCCTTCTCTAACAGAAATCTAAACCTAAACTTAAAAGGAAAAAAAAAAATGAAAATTTCTGAACTCAGAAAGCAGCATTTCAGTATAAGAATCTGTTTTATTTTTACAGTGCAGTGATTGAAATAATGTAGAAATTTAACTTGCAAAACTGAATTTATATCACAATGTCTATCAGAAGGCAATACATATGGGTTGTTTTGGTTTTAATCACAAAATATTTCTCTGGACACCAGAAATTACAAACTCTTAACACTATACACTTCACGTTATTTTAGAGACTAATTAATCATAATTTAAATCTATCTTATAAACAATTTCTTTTAAAAAACATGTGGAAGATAAAAAGAACTCAAGTATTAAACTCAAGGCCTTGATTATTATTATTTTCTTTTTTCTTTTAAACAAAAATAGTTTAAGAAATGTATCAAATACTCTGTGGGTATTATAGCTACTAGTCAGGCTCTGTAACGCACTGCTCCACGATTTCCCGCAAGTTTGGATTCTCCATCGCAGCTGCTACTCTCTCTTTGTCATTGATTTGTTTGTTGACTGCAAAACATCACACGAAAGGTAAAGTCAGAAGCAGTTTCCAGTGGTACATTCCACCTGCTGCACCAGTAACGTGACAAATGCTCGCTATCATACTGCAGTGATGATTTTCCAAACCTCACCCGGTTTGGTTTCCAAACCTCACTCGGAACGGCCACCTCAAAGACTGAGAAAATGCTGCTGTAGAGTAACAGGACATCGTGTCAGCTTTTTTTAATCAGAAATCAAGCATTTTTGTTACTTTTCTAGTTTAGGAAAAGACTGTAAGGTGCTCTAATCACGTGTCTCAAAATCAAATGTGAAATTCGTGACAAATTAGTAGTCCTTGTTCTCCAGGTTCAATTTCTAGTCATTTCATCAAAAGAACTGATTTTCCCCATACAAAGATATCTAATGCTTAAGAACAAAAAAGCTGGGGACAAAGGCTTTAACAGCTGTTTAAGACAGTGATTGGCTATACCTTTGAAAGAATTTCGATGTCCTGAAACTTTTATTTTAAACGTTGACTGAGAAACGAATATTTTTGTAATGATGATGTTAAGATAGCAAGATCAACCAGTCAGGAAGTTCTTCATGTTAATTATCCAGCAGCAAAGTAGCAACTTCTTTTGTTATAAACACAACCCAACACCTGCAAGAGCTGTGGGGTTGGTTTGTTTAAAAAAACCCAACCCAACAAGCAGCAGCACATGTTCACACCACCAACACAGCTTTTGAAACAGCCCCAACTACAAGTTTCATTTTAAAGCTTTAACAATGTATTCGTTTCCGAAAAGGACATCTCAAAAGAACACAAACACACAGGCTAAAGCCACACTCACTCGTTCATAAGCTCTACTTACTGTCTTCTTCAGTGGAATGTGTACCTTCAGATATGTAGATTTCCAGCTAGAGGAGAGATCAACAATGTTAGATGCATACATTAACACTTAAATGTATACATTACCAGAAGAAAAAAAACTGTACAATACACATAAAATGCATGTAATTCATACTTTTAAAAATGTTCAATGAAAGGGGATCAATGACAAGACCTGATCTTAGACATCGTTGCAACACAATCACAAGACAATCTCCTCCCCCAGAGAGGCCCCAATGATCTTTCTTCAAAATTGTGGAGGCATTCATTCCTCAGCCATAACTGCTCTGGTGAAAAAGCCACTGCAGTTAGGCTACTGGAAAAAGAGCAGAGACTTGGCACTACTTTCCCAACAAGTTCTCTGCAGGCCACAAATCAGGAACAATTGCTTTAAAAGCCATCAGAATTGCACACATCACTTTCACAAGCTGAGCACTCTCGAAAAGACATCCTCGGGAAGAGATTCCTAATCAGTTTTGTTCAATGATGAGAAACACAAATATTCTATTTGAAAATGGTAGTGTAATGCAGTATCTATTTCCTGCATGGAAACAGATTAAAAGACTAGAATCAGGCCTAAATCACCTTGCTGCATTTAACAGGCCTGGAAAAACAACAGAAACCACTCACACGCTAAACTGAAAGGAGATCTCATAAAACTGATGTACCGAAGGAAAACCAAGTAAACAAATCCTACGCCTTTCATCTTATCTAGCTGAAGCTGAACCTATTCGTTATCATGTGTCCAGCATAACAAATCACTGTCTACCTAATTTTCTAGAAATGCAAGTCTCACTTTACACTGTTTAATTGGAAAGATGAAGCTAACAACTGTAAAAACAAAACAACAACAACAAAAAATCAATACTAGAAATCCTAAGCTGATGAATTTATACTTTAAATTATTTCAGGCAGGTTTCTAAAGGTCTATAAAGACTATGTTTGTCATTAAGGGTCCACTCTTAGTTCCTGCTAAGACCCAAACAGCTTTCTTTAAGGATATATTAACCCCCTGTTTCCTATTTAGTTTCTTACACTCCAGCAGCATGGCGAGGGCTGGCCCCTGTTAGGGACAGTATATTGACCAGGGTCAGGCCCGTATGCCGTCTGTACAACAGCTCCTAAGACACGGGTCATAAAGAGATTCCCTCAATGCAGTTCCAGTTTTGAATTCTGCAGTTCTTCTAAACGCTAATGAACCTGTTCTGAAGTTTTTACTTCCTAGATGATGCCTACGTAAAGCAGTGGAAGTCCCCTGAATGGTTTCTAACTGCCAACAGAGCAGTTCTCTTACTTTCAGGGCTCACTCACAGAGGGTTGGTCCACTGGAGAGAACTCTCAGATATTCCAAATGGTACAGCAGAGTCAGTAACTATTAATATTTTATATTCATGATGCTTAGATATATTGAAATATTGTAGAAGGCCAAATTCATTTTCCCCAAAGCAAGAGTATGACTTTGATTCTTTGTAACACCGGATTTGGAAACACCCTGTCTTCCACCAAGCAAGAACCAGAACGACAGCGGGTGAGGAAAACACAGTGTATTTCAGAAGTGCAGCAACAAACCCTCTTTTGTAAAGGAAAGGAAGAACCAGTTATTCACAGATCCCTTCGGGTACTACACTGTACTGCAACATTCACTCCCTCCACAGGCAGGCGACAAGCTTTAAAAAGACCCCATCCTTGATCACAGCTTGCACCTTACTTGATCCTGCAGCATACACTCTTTTTAATTAAAGAGACCCTGGCATATATTCATGCAGTTTAAAGCAAGTTCCAGAGCAGACACTTTACCTTATGTCTAAAAGGCAAACACCTCTGAAGTTTTATTCTTAAACAAAGGCCTGTTCAAACAAAAAAGATAAGAGATTTTCTTGTAAAATTCAAGGTTTGGGGTACATTTTCAGAGAATCCATATTTAACAATCAAAAAACAACAGTATAATGGACAACCTTCTCCTTTTGTATTCTGAGCAGCACAAGCCACAGAGGAGACTAATAACTTGTGGTTTGACCCTTTGAATGTAGCTTCTCAGTTAAGCTCACATCTGCCTCATAAGTTTAGGAGGTCTCTGGTCTCTAAACATCTCCTAGAAACACTAAATACAGCCTAATTCCTCCATTTCCAGCTTTCTTCTGTATTTTTGATAGAGCTTCCCGGCTGTCATTGTGGCTGAATCTGTATATTTGTTAAAAAAATCCAACATAAATTGCTTGAAGACCACAAGCCTGCAATGACTCGGGGGCAACTGAAGCTCTTAACTTCACTATTTAATGTCTAAGGTACGGACTGAGCAGAGGAGTGCTGTGGTTCGTCTTTGGGAGCCAGACCCAAGTTTGGGGACACCCCCACCACTCATCCATTACAGCTTCCCAATAAGGCCAGGCTTTGCCATGAGCTACGCGCAGACAAAGCCATCCCACAGCCCCAGTTTGTCCTCAGGCTGAGCCAGTGCCAACAGCAACAGAAAATACTCCCCAAAAGAACTACCAGCTTAGTGCACTCTGTACAGATAAAGAAGGTTGGGAAAAAAATTCTGTTTACTGCCTACATTCTTACACATACTACCCAACTATTTAAACCAGTTACCATAACCCCTTCCTGTAACGGCACGAGGAACTGCGCTTCAGAGGTCACATAATACTGATAACGACTGCACAATCAAACAGACATCAAAGACCTGTCTGACATTTAAGTTCTGAGAACACAATTAGCACGAAGTTTAAGATTTGACATGTATATCATTGATCCTCAGGTCTGAGCCTTGACGCACTGACATTCCTAACAGGGTCAAACTATAAATAAATCATTACTGTTTGGCATGCTAATGCTTTACTATCTATACTTTACTTTCTACATAAAGCTGCAGAGGTTTATTTGGGCATAAATACATGTACTTCTTCACTAAATACCTATTTTCCCTTACATCTTTGAAATAGACTGAGAAATCTTAGTATTGATATATAAAGTTTGCTTTGATATATAAAGAGTTGCTAACCTTGGTACATTTACACAAAACGTTTCAGAAATCTCAGATGTGATTTTTCATATGTGATCTCACCACAAATAATAAGGAAGAAGAAAAGCAAAATAAGTCAGTGTACATTCTCATTCAACTTAGTTGCTTTCCAACTCCTAACAGTCTGGAATATTTTTTTGTATTCTTGGATTGCACGTGGGGGTTTTTGTACATATGTGGGAATGGAGAACAGCCCATAAGGTAAGGGAAAGACACGGGAAACAATCATAAAGTTTTAACATTTTTTTAAATTTAAGAGCTGACAAATTTTCCATTTAACATTACTAAAATAATTTGGAGAACATAAAGAAGGAATTCTGTACCGCTTCCCAGCAGATTTTTGAGAGCTTCTCTTTGAAGAGTTTCCCTACTTGATAAAAACAGTTGGATGTTTTTCTTTGTTTACATTGCTAGTAGGGTTCTCAAGATGAAATTCCTGGTCAAACTACCAGCAAAGCAATACTGAATTTTAACAAAGACTGAGTTTATTCAGACAACCTAATTAACTTTACGTTCATTGTTACAGATTTAATGAAACAGAAATCTTACCAATGAGAGTAGCCAAGGAGCAATGAGGTACTGTTGGTGTAAACCTGATGATAACCAGATATTCATCTTCGCCTATCTCTTGCACTTCAACACAGCTTTCCGTTACCACTTCCAGTTCTTCTAAAGTATTAGGTTTCTCCGGGTCCCGGATAGTACGGATTATATCTAAAGTAGAAGACAAGTGACCATCAATAAAGTAGCTTTCCTGAATTTAATAAAAGGTACTTTTATTAGAAACCATCTTCCCAGCATTGTTTGTTTTGCTTCTCTTCAGAAAAGACAGAGCTGTAAAGGTCAACTAAGTTTAATATACCCATACAGAAAACGAAAAGCAGCATTACCTTTATAGAAGCAATGTGTTCTGGATTAGCTTAAGGAGGTTTCATCATACAATGAAACAGAATTACATTTATTGTTGCTTTTCTGTAGAGCAAAGGTTTTAAAGTAATATTCAAAAGCTACGATATTTGATTATAGGACACCGAAAAATAACACACAAGAGAGTATATGAATTTAGTAAATTTCCTAAAGGCCTGAAAAAAGAAGTCTCTGTATTTCCATGTGTTTGCTGAGCAACGCAGCACAGAAAGCAATGAGATCTCTAGCCTATTCACATCTGTGCCATGTACATGGCATAACTCGAAGAGACACCGATTTTGACAGTGAAATCCAAACTGAGGAAGTTCCCAGCTGTCTCCTTGCGCTCGCTTCTGCCTTGTATGGAGTTGTTTCCCCCTTGGAAGTACAGGTACGAGCATTTCTGGTATAAAAAAGTTAACTAAAGGGATACAGGTTAAGATCAGTTTAAAAAACAGGTGACAGAAAGGGAAGATATCTTTAGCTAGCTGTAGTGATTTTCTTTTTACTGTAGCCCTACCAACATCTCTGCTACAATAGCTAACTGTATTGCAAAAGCCAACGTGACACCAGCCTCCAGAATGGCAAGTTACTTCAGTCTATCTTCAGGTACAGACAGACCCTCCCAGCTCTTCACCTGGGAGCTGCAAAGTTGCTCTCAGCGCATTCCTGCCGTGAAGCTGCCAGGCTCAGCCTCTCAGCAGGGATCGCAGGCGCAGCACAACATGGCACTAATATTGCTATATTATTTCCAGGCAGGAAGGAAGCAGGCAGCCAGCAGGCAGTTCATGTCTGTCTGGACTGCATCCGTGCAGGCATACCCTGACCTGGGTCTCTGACCTGGGAGGGAGGAAAAGACTTATATTTGTACAGTTGTATAAGCTTTCACTCCTGGTGCTCACCTCACCTTCTCAGAGCCTCTCATCTTCTTGCAAGGGCTACTCATATTGCTCTCAAAACCTAGGTAATCCTTTCAGCAGGGCTGGGAAACACTTGCTGTCCAAAGTAAGTTGTCATCACTCATACCATAAAAGAAAATTTGGGATGAATGAGAAAACTGAGCCCTGTTCCCTAATTTCCAGGGAAGCAGACAGTTGCTTGAATCATTCTGAAGCTCCTAGCCCCTCTTTCTCTAACTACATCATAAGGATATGATGCTGCTGAATTACAAGCCTAGAAGACACAGTAGATGCCACAAGGCTCTTTGTTCTGTGTTCCCAAAGAACTGATAACTGTCTGCTCAATTACCTTAAGGATCATGATGGTAACAAGCAAACAAACAGTCTAGCTTTATTAGAATGTCTTCCAGCAAATGGATTAAGAGTCTCATTTGTCAGACTGCTAAAAAGTATTTTCACCTTTTTTCCATTGTTCTGTCTCTAGTATCACTTTTTGCTTACAGCCTTAGACAACTACAGAAGTCCAGCCAAACAAACTTTCTGTTTTTATCAAGATGAAAACAGAAAGACTACTTAAATAAAAAGGTTTTGATCCTGCAACATCTAATTCCACTTGATTTTAAGCAGGAGTATTCTCACTGAAATTACTTCGGTGTTTTATCCACAAGAACAGAATAGCTCAGCTGAAGGGACAACAACGATCACCTAGTCCAACTGAAATTACTTCATATATACATACAATAGAAGTATCCTCACATACACATTTCCTTGTAATTTCTGATACATTTCTTCCTTTATTTTTAAATTTTATCCTCTTTCTATGCAAAAAGGTCCACATAAAGAAGAAATCAATTACTTCACCAAGCAGGAACACTAAAATTGATTTAGTTCAGCAGTACTTCATGGATGTCTCTGGTCTTTTAAATCTAAGTTTTACACAGACAGATGCTTTAGTTCTGCAAAGATCATGCACAAGCATAACCCTATGGATGAACTGAAATCAACAGGACCACTTAGCTATTACTCAGAACCACTGATGTTTTAAAGTATCTATATTTAAACATCACTCAAGTTTTAAAATTTAGTTTGTTTGACATTGTTTCTTCTTTTACCGCAAACCAGGACATCTTCTTAGATAAAACTGTGTACGGTGCTACACAAAATCCTCACACTACTCCAAGCTACCTACAAAATAACAGTGCCTTGAGGCCTGACAAAATTTTTTGGAATTCTCTAATATCCTACATGCAGCATTTCCAGAGATGAAATGTCTCCATGTTTTACAAAAACCCCAGTCATTCAGTAACAGAAATCTCCATTCTGCTGGACTATCTGGCTGACCTTTCTGGAATGACTTGACTTTCCAGGTGTGTCTGGCTCCTCTTCTGTCTAAGGTGATGAAACATTAAGGTAACTGCCCCCAGCACAGGGGCTGAGCGAGCCCAGCAGCAGCGCAGCCCGTTCCCACATGCCTGGGAGCTGGGAAGCCACAGCATCACCCACCAGTCACACGGTGCATTAAGACAGTTGTCTCCGCGCACTCCTCACTCAGGATCCTAACAGTTACCATGGCACACGCTCCATCCCAAGGTCGAAGCATCCAGACACCGTCTGGGGCGGGCGGTGTGGCTGGGGAAAGCCAGGGAGCCCCCAAGGCCTCACCCTTCCCTGGACACTTCTCCAGCACCCCGAGGGTGAACGCTCCCCGTCCCGCCTCCCTAGCAGCGATTCCAATTCTCAAGTAAACCAAATATACCCGATATACCCCCTTCCTGCCCCACACCAAGAGCAGCCACCTTCACTCCTGCCCCCCCGGGACCCCGCAGGAGCGCTCCCCACACGCTCAACCCCAGGACACGGCTCTCGGCCCCCCACAAGGGCTGGGCAGGGCTTGCCCTCCCCTACCTCACCCCCACCAAGGGCACAGCACCAACGACCCCTGGGACCCTCACAGACCTGCGGCCCCTCACAGACCCCCGCCCCACGGCCCGTCAAGGACCGCCGGCCTCTCACAGACCCCCGTCCCCTCACAACCCCGCCTCACCGCCCCTCGCGGTCCCCTCACGCCCCACGGCCCCTCACGCCAGGCCTCCCCAAGAGAGGCGACCCTTGAACCCCCCACCAGCCCCACGATAGTCACCGTAAACCTCGAGCGCCTTGTCCTGCTCCATGGCCTGGCTCCGGGGAGCATGGCAGCCCTTACGCAGCCCGGAGTACCACAGCACCCTGCTCAGCGTGTGCGACAGCAGCCCCAACACCAGCGACATCCTCCCGCTCCGCCATGGGAGAGCGCGAAACGGACCCTCCCGGCCACCGTCCGCCGCCGCCGCCAGCGGGAACTTCCTCGGGGGCGTGGCCAGGGCGGGGAGGGGGCGGGGTCAAGGCTATCGAAGCCACGCACAGAGGCGGGGACAGGCAGTTGAGGCCTAGGGGACGTGTTTAGCCGGTGCTGCCGCCCGGATTCGCAGGAGTTTCACCGCGCTGCTCGGGGTGGATGAGCCCCCGCGGGTAGCCCGGTAGCCTACGGGGTCTCATCCACACCGCGAAGCGCTATCGGCATAAAGGCCCCCCGGAGGCCTACCTTGGTGTGACGGAGACTACAACTCCCGGCCCGCCTTGGCGGCCCGCGGTGTCTCCTGGGAGTTGTAGTCGCGCCGCAGGACTGGTCAGCGCTGTCAGCTGACCGGAAGGAAGGGCTGGCCCCGCGTCCAACATGGCGGCGGCCTGGGGTGCGGGTGGCGGCCTTCCCTGAGGAGGATGGAGGGGGCGAAGCGGGAGCTGCGCGTACTGCTGGCGCCCCTCTGGGGGCAGGTGCAGGGCTCCCTGCGGGACGCGGCCCGGGTCCGGCTGAGCAGGGGCCAGGACGCTCTTGGCAGCCTCCTGGTCCCTGGTGGGATCTACCTGGAGTCTCTTGTGCCGGGCGGAGGCGGCCGGGCGCGGGGCAGCGTCCTCCCGGGAGACTGGGCTGAGTAAGTGGCAGGGGGCGAGCAGGGAAAGGGGGGGCCGGGAGGGGTCCTCCCGGCGTCGCTGTGCTCTGGTGAGAGGCGCCCGGTGGGCCCCGGGGGCTGAGGGCCCTGAAAGCTGCAGGAGACAGGGGGGACTTTAAAACTCTGCCTTGAAATGGAATGCTCTTCACTTAAAATCCCGTTGCTGGAGGGGACGTTGATTTATATCTATTTATTTGTTTAGTTGTGGATGTATTCATTGCAGTAGATCAAAAAACAAGAAGAAGAAGAAAATTCATCTGGTTTTGTTCGGTTGCTGGCTTAAAATTTCATAGTGCCCTGACTGCTTGACTTCCTTGTTTGCTGGTCAGGGGCAAGCTCTTGTGACATTCGGCAATCACAAGATGTTTTTAATCCACTTTAGTAGCTTTTAATGCTGAGTCAAAACCAGTGTCACATTGCAGTTCTCAGTATCTGCAGTGTCAAGCAGTACCAGCACTGTTACGGTGGTCTAGTCTCATGTTTCACTCTGCACCATCCTAAGTTGCCTTCTCGCTGTTTCCTCTCTGCCTGTTCCCCTCCATACGAGAGCGGGTGTGGGGACGGACACCTGAAGAGTTTCTCAGCCTGAGCAATGGAGAGGCAAAACGTATGGAAATGAGCAATATGCTCTGCTTCTCCCTAGCTGTCAGTGCTGGTGTTCCTCCTCCTAGAAGTCCTGAAGCAGAGCAGCACTCACATGGCATGTGTTACAGATGATTAAAGGAAACACCCAAGGACAGAAAAACACTGTGTTCTTGAGAGGAAGAGATGCAGGGATTCCTCAAGCACTGTCTTGCGTTGCAGTCTCTGCTAGGGATGAAATATGTTCTAGTAATGGGAGGGAGGGGGCGGTGGCAACATCTTTACAGCAAAAGATGAAAATTATATTGTCCATCGTTAGCACACTTCCAGAACTGTTCGATGTATGCCATGTGGAAAGAGACTAAGGTCAATAAACATACTGAATGTTGTATCTTCAGCTTCATGTGGGAGAATACAGAAGATGATCTACAAGCAGACAAGACAAAAATACTGGCTCTTAGTAAAAGTCATGAACTCTTTGTCTATGAATTCACTGTAGAAGATGGAAAATACAACCCAATTTCCCTGCACAGTTGTAAGGAAGATACACTTAAAAAGCTCCTTGAAGCTAAAAACATTAGTGAGTAAATTTCAATGTGTATTCCATATTTGAAATTATTATAGGTGTAATTCTGCTTCAGCTGGTGAAACAAATCGACTGAACACTAGGGAAGCGTCAGATACTTTCACAGTGATTTAAAGTGATCAGCAGCAGTATTAATGAACTTGAAAAGTAAAAGACATTTCTGTATTCAAAGATGACGTTGTTGGAGGGAATTAAACTGTTGTAGAGTAAGGTGTTTGGATGACACAAACTTAAAAATAAACTTTAATAAAACCTGTTAATGCAACCCTGCTAGCTCAAAATTTCCCTTTAATTGGAGCTGATGGGGAGAAATCCTGCAATTTCCCTCAAAATTTCCCTTTAATTGGAGCTGATGGGGAGGAATCCTGCTCCTCACTAATCCTGCAAGGACTAATTGTGTGTTTGAGTTCTATGATTAGCAAACGCAGCATGCAGTTAGAATGCAGAGTCTTTGCAGGACCGAGACCGTTGATGTTTTACATGTTTTTAAACAGTCTCCCTTGCTAAAGCATCCTTATTTCCAAAGACTGTAGTTTTCAGTGCTGACTGAAATATTATTTTGTGATGATTTTTTGTGTTCTTCATAGCATTGTCCACTTGAAAGGCCTGCGTTGTTTCAGGAAACTGTTCTAAAACTAGTGCTTCTGACACAGAAAGTGAGATTTAAAACCAATCCCAACTTTTATTAAGATGGTAGGCAATGAATTTGAGCTGTGATTTTTCTTGCGATATTTTTACAAATCAAAAGATCCAGATTGCTATAATCCTAAAATTTCTTTAACTTTACAGGTCTGTCTTCAGTTTTCTCTTTGAGGATACTGTCTTTTGAAAACAGCAAATGCATACTTCTGCTCAATAAGTTTATTGTTGTGCGACTTACCTTTCCTGGAAAAGACTCCCCCTTGGAGACATGCGACTGCTTTACCCTTGATTTGTCTCCACAAGTTCTGGAAAGAATAACAGATACACACTTCTGCAGGGGCGTCCTGTTTCTGCTAGATAGTTCTGGCTGGATTTGTATCCTTTGCAGTAGAGAGTAGCTCGCAGCGTAGATGGTCGGAAAAAAAAAAAAAAAAGTTGTTTTACTTTTCTGTCAGGGTTTTAAGCAGAAATGTCTTGAAAGAAATTCAAGTGTCTGTTTTGAAGATGCTTTCAGTAAAGCGGGTTGTGTAGCAAAGTGCTAGTTAATATAGTAAAAATGCCATAGTCATGTATCAAATGTAGTTTTTGAACATGTCACTGGAAACGTGTCTCACATTGGGGTAATGGTTTTCAGCATTTTTGATATGTGGATCTCTGTATAACAGGCTTACGGCTGCTGTCACTAGCCTTTCTTAATTAGATCCTTTAGAAATTATCTACAGATCTGCAGGGAATCACAGCTTGGAAACCAGATCACCGTCTTCTGTGTTCTAAAGAACAGGAGCTCAAACCTGGCAGGCTGTCCCGCAAGGTGCTCAACGTAAACCTAATCTTCGTCAATTTTTTCTGACCCGTATGTAAAAAATGCAATAACATCAGGTTACATCTTCCGCCTAGTTATATAGCTGTCAATATATATTTGTCCCGGTTCACTTCTAAGTACAAGTTAACTCTTTTGAGATGGCACAAGTTGTGTGTTCGTACAGCACCTAGCACAATGCACTGCTAGATCCTAGCTGAGCTTAAAATGCTTCTGTAAAACAAACAACTGTAGATGCTTTGTTGCGCAGAGATTGGCTTGGACCACAAAGTTAACAGAAATTCACCGTCTTCCCCTTCTACGTGTTTCCTTGTTTGTTGGACAGTCTGAGGCCTGGTGTTTTCTTTGACACTGTTTAAAGATGTATTTGACTCTTTTGATGGTGCAAATCTAGCGCAGGTCAATGTAGCTCTGTGCCAGGGAGACGTGCAGGATGGGGACAGGAGCCCAGCCATCACATCGCCACTCACTGCGGTGAAAGTGTCGCATGACCTCAGTGTTGCTGTGATTGCCACTTCTTCCAACGATGCCATCTCTGTGGATCTCAACAAGTACTTCAGGTATGTTTGCAGCAGAACTCCAAAATGACAGTCTTTGAGTACAATTAACATTTAAAAGTGCCTAATCTCGGTCCTATAATAGTTGAGATGCCGTCAGCTTTTTATTTTGAGTTCTGACTCTGTGGTAGAGTGGAAATTTCATATTTGTTTAAAGATTGCCCATTATTATTTGCTCCAATTTATGCTCTGTCACTTTAACAAATAGAAAAACTTTGTATTGGAATTTTTTTTTTCCTAGGAAGATTAAGGTACATGCTGTCAATTAGTGCCAGCGGGGTTGATAGCACCTTTTAGAAATACTGTAGAGTATGGGATCGTTAAACTATTGTGATAGAGTTTAACTGATTTTGCTTGCTAAATTAGGACTATGTTGTAATTTAGAGGTGTTGTCCACCTCAAAGGAAATAGCACCAGGTGTTGATAGCTTACCTGGATACGGTTTTCTGGATGTTACTTATCTGAGAGAAAACTGCTTCTCTGGTAGCTCCCATTTTCTCAAATTTCATTCCTGGAGGAGTTAAACATGAAGGGAAAAAAAATCTTAAATAATTTATGAGGGAGGTGAAATTTAATATTTATTTCTTTACAGACAGTTCCGTGGGCATTTGCTCTGTAAGAGAGATTCTGAAAACCTTCCAGTGAAGCCTCCTGAAGGACTGGATGAGGACGACCTTGCTTGTTCTGACTACAGCATGGAGCTTTTGTCTTTGCCTTTCCGCACAGACAGGTACATAATGAAATTACTTCCTAAAACAGACTGGGTTTTGCCTCCTTTAGATTAATAAACTACTGTGGGTTTTGGTTTTTTTTTTTTAATTTTATGGCAAGTAAAATCAGCTCATTCTGCTTTAAATCTTTTGAATGTTAGGATGATGTTAGGAAATGGGCCGAGACAACTTTACGTATGTCATCAAACAGCTTCCAAAGAGTAATTATTGTTTAGTAATTTTAAAATGCAAAATGCACGTTATCTGACTGAGGAAACTTTAAAAATTGATTCATCTGTATTGTTCTTGGCATAATACCTGGTGTTACAGGCAGCTTCGTTCTTCACCCCAGGTCCTGGAAGGCACACCTGTGCTCACTGGGTGATGCAGTAAGGAGAAGAAGACCAGGTTCTCCAGATTCGATGAATGACTTGAATTTACCTTGGTATCAGTTTTTTACCCATCTTGAAGATCACGATCCCGAAATCTATGAAAATTCTGAGAAGATGGTGGCTTTTCTTCCACGGGCTGTTACGTGGGCCCCTTCCAAACCAGTACAAAGCGATGGTACAAACCTCGGTGGTGCAAGACAGAAATGGAAACAAATCCCCGTAGAAGCACCACAAGATGTGGTGAAATTGGAGTGTAAATTGGTAACTGGAGTTAAAGCCCTGTTCGTAGTACTGACAAATGACAAAGGATTGACTCTTGCTCTCTGGGATTTTGAGTCGCAAGACGTGACGTATTACCACTTCGGCAAAAATAGTGCTTACGTGGATTGCAGTGAAGGGGTGCCATTGTGTCTTCTTCTGACAGGTGAGGGGGTTTATTTGTATAATTGTTCTGATGTAGGCTTCTGATAAAAGCGTTATTTTTTTTTCAGTAGTGCTCTTCTTTCGTGCCTGCCTGGCTGCTGATGGCTAATTTCTAATGCGTTCTTGCCAAGGTGAAATCCAGATGGAACCATTGCAGCTTTGCGTCATTATTTTGGAAGAGAGGCAATACATAGAAATGTTGCTGTGTCACAACTTCCTGATATATTTTTAATTATGGTTTAATTCTTTTATTTAGAGCATGGCCTCTCCTTAGTTCTATTTGGTTTAACTCAAGAAGAGTTTTTGAATCGATTGATGATCTATGGCAGCGCTGGAGTTGTAGATTCTGTTTGTCATCTGAACGGATGGGAACGGTGTTCAATTCCAATACATGCGCTAGAGGTAAAGAAATCTGTTTCATGTCTTACAGGTAACAAAAGTACTTCTTTAAAGTAATGAATGCAGTTCAGCAATGTTAACGGTGTTTTTAGACACAACGAAGAGTATGCCTCAGTAACTGAGGGGCAAAAAGTAATGGCTTAGTTATTTAATAAACAATAAAAAACCCGACTAACCCAGATGAGTAACCCAAAAGAAGAAATAAAGCAACTAAGTTAACTCACATTAAAAAAAAAAAAAAAAGAATTTAAACTTGAGCAGTGCTGAAAACTCCCTCTTAATTGGACCCAAAAGCATTTTTGCCTATTAAAGGAGTATGACAGGAACTGAACAGGTCACCTTGTTATTTCAGGCCACAGGTCTTGGGCGCTGAGTTTAAATTTCTTCTTTTTTTCTGCATGTATGTTTTGTCACTGAGTATGAAGTAAAAATACTAGCAGCAAATGTACAGTATATATTTTTAGAGTACATGCATAATTAATTTTCTACTGCATGTTTGTCTAGGCAGGTTTGGAAAATCGTCAGCTAGACACAGTAGACTTATTTTTAAAAAGCAAAGAAGGTCTTTTCAATCTGTCTGCACCCTGCTCTGGACCTGAACAGTCTACTGATAGTGCATCCCAGTCTTACCTGAAAAGTAAGTAATATACTTTCAGCTACACAGAGGTTTAAATTTAATTGCCTTTCTGATTGTGGCCGTGTGTTTGTAAAAGCAGATTGAATTGCCTGTGCTCTTGTAGGTTTGGATGATGCTATATTACAGCTTCCCTGCTTCTGGAAAATAAGAGAGAAATGGTGCATAATGTGTGGGGTTTTTTGTCATGTTCTGATACTGGAATATGTATTATAAGCATTTTGATGTGAAGGCAAATCATGTTACATATATTGTTAGACACATTTTAGAAGATATTTGTAGCGTACCTCTATGACGTTTAGCTTAAATTTTAAATTTATGTGATCAGTCATATGGTAGTGCGCAGATGTTTTAACTTTTTATGTAAATATTGCAGATTTGGAAGAGCTGAGACCAGCTCTAAACTTGCTGTGCTCAGCAATCAGAGAAAATGATATGGAGCCTCAGAGTAAACACTTTTCTGAGCAGCTGCTAAACCTCACGTTGACTTTCCTTAGCAGGCAACTTGAAGAAATTTTTGTGCACACAGAGGGTAAGATTGCTCGTTTTCAATCATATGTAGTAATGTAGCGTGTCATTGTTTAGGTAGGTAAGAAAAAGTAATTTTTTTAATGAAAAGCCTAAATTTGTCTAGAATGAAGAAAAAAAAACGTGCTCGAGCAAAGTGAATGAAAGATGTTAAGGGGAAACATGAGAAATTCATCTGAATACAGTATCTGTGTTAGCCCAGACAGCTAAGATCAGGCTCTCCGATGAGACAGGAGACCGGGAACAGGGTCACTGGGGGACGCGTAAGAGTGGCAGAACGGGACTTCCAGGCTACTGCTGGATACCTGGTGGCAGTGCAGTTAAATGGCTTGGGCTTAGCCCTCAGCTGCTCATTCTTTTCTCAGTGCTGCCACTTGAAATGTTCTGGCACAAATATTTAGGTGGCTGGGGAATGGAATAGACTAGTTTAAGAAACTGATACAGCTGAAAAAACAGCGTACCAGGTTATTTTTTCTCTGGAGCACTTCCCAGTCTGATTTACCATGTGGCAACACAGTCACACACCCCAGTATAACCCGTGGGGTGTCACGGGAGCAAGAAGCAGCGTCTGGTGGGGGTTACAGATTGGATGTGGCAGTGCGTGACTGCTTACGCAGGCGCTGTTGCTCTGTTGCTCTTCGAACTACAGCCTAAAAGGTTCAAAACCAGAGTAACAGCTGGTATAATCGTGAAGTGTTAAAATGACAGAATTCCAGAGGACAGTTTTGTTCTGCCAGAGAAAGCTGTGGGTAGTGGAGTGACATGTCCCAGCACACAGTGTGCTGTCATGCTGCTTGGGTCGGAATTGCTGTCTGGGTGCTGCTTTTGAGTTTGTGGACCAACAGGTTATACACGTTAAAGCAGAACTGATTTCTTCCCATAGTAAAAGATGCAGACCTTATTCTTAATCATTTTTTTTTTCTGCATGATTTTTAGTAGTCTTTGTTTCTTACTACATGAATGTTACGTTTAAAAGTCCCTGCATTTTGAACAGGACTTTGTCTGACTAATAATTGGTTGGATTAATAAAAAATGTCAGTTGTCATTTACTTGTCCCTGAAGGGGAAAACACATCACTGGGGACGGGGGGACCTCTCTGGAGCACTGGTGGGATTGTGGCTGTATCCTGAGAGCGTGCTGATAGGGATGGCCAGTATCTCACCTGTGCGGGTCAAATTGCAGTACAGAGCTGATGTGCGCTTTCCTCTGAGATGTGTTCCGTTTGTTAGCCAGGAGAAGGCATTCAGCATTGCTAAGCATTAAAAATGCTGTGTCGTTCAGTTCTCTTTAACGGATACCTTGCATACCTTGCAGAACCTGACGAATTCCTGCAGAAGGGTGCAGATATTTTAACTGATTACATTATTAAACTTAGAAAATTTCTGAGAAAATATCCTCAACCACCAATAAGTACGGTACCCACAGAAAGTGATCTTGATGAAGATGTGCCTGCATTAGAAGAAAGCCACATGTGGGAAAAACTGACACCAGAGGTAAAAATGAGTAATCCATTTTTTACTGTTCCTATTAAATACATTTAAGGAAATTATTAATATGGAAATGTCCTTAAACTGATGGGGAAAAAATCAGTATCGGGATTATAAAGATAATAACTCTGAAGATTAGTGAGATCGGTTTGTTCCATTTGTCCCCCTTTTAGGAAGTGGTTGCTGAGGCCATCTTAAGCAACAAAATGCCAGAGGCCCAGACCTTCTTCCGAATGCATCAGCATCCTGCTCAAAGTCTTCAAGTATTTATTCAGACAGGTTTGAATCTGGTCTATGACCGTCTTCTGAAGGATAATACCAAAGAGGCCTCCGAACTTTTAAGAAATATGGTGAGAGGTGTTCAATAAGCATGCCGATAGTTCTTAACACTTCTTTACGACTAATGAAATAAATGAGTGCTAAGAGCACAGGGAGCATTTAGGTGTGTTACGGATGTTTTGATTCTACCACATACATGTATTACAGTGCAAATGAACTTGTTTTAAAGAACTGCTATGATCACTAATGCCTTCAGAATGCTGAGGGAGCCTATTTCTGAGCACGTATTGGCTGATGTCATGATCAGCAAAGTGTAAAGGTGATTCTGGCAAGTCGGGTATTAAAGGGTACACATTTTGTATCCAGACACGCTGGAGACATCACGCAGATCACTGGGTTATTGTGACATCTTTAGTAACCGGTGAAACGAGTATCAGAAGCACGTTTGTAAAAGGTTGTGTGCTTTGGGAAGAAAGCAGGCGCATTTGTTCTGTCAGTGTACAGTTTGCATACGATGCATTTGTACAGTTTGCATACAATGAGTGTCTTCTTTTTTGTTAGGGCTTTGATGTGAAGGAGGAATTGCATAAGATATGTTTCTACACAGTTGATAAACATGTACGAGATTTGTTGGTAAGTGTAGAAAAGGCTTTTTTTTGTTCTAGCTGATGTTCTCCGGTCCAAAGTCTGATGCGTATTTATGCTGAGAGAAAGCCTTGTATTGAACACACTTTCAGGATGGGAACAAACAGGTTTTGTCCCTGCATCCTTGCAGTGTAGTTGCTGAGATATGTCATTGACGTGCCTGTGTTCTTTTTGTATTTGCAGTAAAAGATGGTTAAAATGTCATTTCTTTGTTCTGGCTCTGATCTAGTTCTCATCTCCTTGCACGCAGTATGAACTCCTGGCCCTCTTGTAATGTAAATGTATTGGCCTCAATGCTTCCAGCACTTTTTCCTACAGTTAACTCTTTACACTTGCAGGATCGTTTACAACTTTAGTATATTATAAGTAGATAAAAATTCTAATTGGAGGTAATACTTTAATTTGCATTAAAGGTGAAAGTTTTACGAGAAGAAAATTATTTTTCTGAAAAAGAGAAGAAAATGATAGACTTTGTGCATCAGGTTGAAAGCTTTTACTCGGAATCCTTCCAAGAAAATAAAGAGATTCAATCTCTTTCCAGGTAATGTGGGTTATCAGTTTTAATTATTAATTAATAACATTAATAGGATTTAAAATATGCTGGCTTCCACATTCCGTGATTTACTGCACTAATAAATACAGTCTTCTGTAATTTCATTAATTTCTCACTGGTCTTCATTTGCAGAAATAAAGGTCAGTGTGGGAACGATTGCTTTTCTCATTAATGTAACAGTTGCTGTCGTGGTTTTCCAGACTAAGTCATGACGTATATCATCAGTGTAACAGAGATCTTCTGTTCATGTCATCATCACCATAAATGAAGTATTTTTAATAACAAATTACATTATTAGAATTATTGATCAAATGAAACGTGTTCAGATGGAATGCTTGCTCTATTTTTGATATATGATATCCATAATATAGCAAACTAAAGTAACCCAGAAGAATCATTTTAGAGTTAAATAATTTTAAAAATGTTGTGATACTTATCATTTGGTATGCCAGTTTGGGAAAAATGAAGTGATTCTTTGCTCATTGTTCTCATATGCGCTCTCAAGCTTTTAGCTGAAGTAAGTCCCTCTACCACTTCCAAAACTCTCTTCAAAATGGCCGAGCAAAATTTGTTGACCCTTTCATCATCTTCTATTTGTTAGGTTGTAGACTGTTTTTTAAAACAGTACTAGAAAACGTCCTAATGCCATATTTCATTGCAGTTTCAAGAACTGGAGAAAGGAACAAGATTTTTCGAGACATACAGCTGTTCTGGACTCGCTGTTGAATTGTGATAGGCATCGGGTTCACAACAGGAGAGTCAGAGTGATGTTTAACTGGGCTCAGTGGTGGGATGAGCTTATTCAGGAAATGATTCTTCTCCCCAGAAAACCACGCCAAGGCAAGTGTTGTAGTACTAAGGACTTAAAAGAAATTGTGAATTAAAAATCCGTCTTTGACGTAGTATATTGCAAGTGTGTAGGAGTGGCATTGATATCACTAACGGTGTGTGCTACCACAGCAGGTCACTTCTTTTTTGTCAGTGAAAATGGGTAAAACGTGTGTTTTCATCCTGTTGCGTTCTGGCAGGGATCTGTGTTCTTCCTGTAGAGAGAAATTTGGAACTTGCTGAAAGGGACTTGTCTAATGCACGGCCACTTGTTGTAGGTGTCATACTCTGCTACGTTCTGTAAAGCTTATTACGCTGTAGTGTTACGTTTAGCTTTTCCAACAAAGCTGTGACAAGCTGTTGCAATATACTTCATCTCAGCATCGTATTTGCAACTGTTCATTAAAAATATGTATGTGTATAAAGAAACGTCAGTATTTCTTACGTAGTGTTTGTTTGTGGCGGTTTCATCTGTTTGCCTTTCTGAAACACAGAACTCAAGACGAGTGATCCTGAGGTGCTTTGGATGCATTTGACAGCCCAGCATGATTGGCTTAGTATTTGTTCATGGATTGAAGAGTCGGAGCCCAACCAGCCTTTGTGCAGACAAGCTCGCTGGCCCCCTCTTACTCCAGACATCATTGACCGGCACATGTTATGCAGTAGCTACATGAGAAATGACATATTGAACAAGCTGGCTAGGTACGTGCCCTTAACACATCATACTAACTTTTCTATTTTAGGGGAAACCAAAACCAGATAGCTGTAGAAGTACATGTTAATAAAATATTTGATACATATGAATTTTTATATCGTATTTAGTGCCCTTTTTTGAAACAGCACAAATCCATTAATAAATTTAATTTTAGTCTTGTACTTGCACTTTCCGTTATCTGAAAACAGTCAGAAACATGAGAGCAGCAGAAATCCTCTATCAGCTCTTCGGTCTTTCATAGTGATTGTATTCCTGATGCCCATTTTAATGCAAGGGAGAAAATTCTAAAAACAGAACATTTCACTTCTCTGCAGCGAACTGTAGTAACTACGATATTGTTTGAGCACTATCAAAGATATTTTGGCATGTTGTATTCGCCTCCCTAGTGAAGTAATCCCCTGGAAGGAAAGGTCTGCTTTATAATTTTGAACTGAATCGGTGCATATGCTTTTTCTCTTTTCTGATAGAAATGGAATTTTTGTCTGTTCTGAGTTGGAAGATTTTGAACTTCTGCTCCAAAGACTGTCTTACCTTGGGGGAGTACTGCAACATCCTCACCCTGTTCCAAAATACAGCGCTGCAAGTGGTCTGGACTTCCACGCTCGTTTTGTCCTTCACTGTTTAGAACACAATTTACAGTATCTGTTGTACACTTACTTAGACTATTACAGGTATGAACGCTTTTCATCCCTCAAATCTCATGCAGATTTAAATAATGAAACAATTTTAATAGAGTTTTCCTCGGCCCTTGCTGTTTGGTGAGAGAGACTGCTTGGGTTACAACAGTGTCATTTAATGAAAACCCGTGGGGCGGTGTGTTAGGTTTCACGCTGTATTTTGAAGCTTTGTTCAGGTTGTCTTGTCGAGGTTAATTTGTGTGTCAGTCATTAAAGGAAATTATTATTTAATAATAATGTTATAACCAATACAATCTTAAATGAGCCAAACCAACTTATTCTTCAGAAACTCTCACTTGAGCACGAGTTCATTCCGGATACATTCACAAGTAAAGAAATTGCTAGTTTCCATCTAAATTAGGATTAGTTGGGATTTGAAGGAGAAAGAAATACTAGGTATTGGAACTGTATGAATACTTCCCACTTAATGAATACCTTGCAATTAAAATTTCTTAGCTGTAACTCCAGCCTAATAGTGTAATTGTTAAGAAGGTAAAAGTGGACCAGAGAAAAGCCAACAAATCGTTTTGTTTTGTTTGCATAGTCAAGTTTAGTTTGCATTAAATATTTAGGCTATGCAGAGTGGTATTTGTGAATCAAGTCCCTTCTTCGGAAAGTGTTTGGGGTTGTCAGGTCAGGAAATTGTTACTTTGATTTACGGAAGCAAGCGCAGAAAGAGGATCTCAAAGAAGGGAACTGTCAGATGCCGCATCAGCTGACGCTGTACGTCTTGGAGAGGAGGAGGATGTGATCGGACACTTTCATAAGAATGGATGAAATGAGTCGCTGTAACACCAAGTCAAATGCTCTCAGTTGTTAGTGCAGTGCTATACTGGGGCAGAGGATGGTTATAAATACTGTATTTCACTGTGCTGCTGCTCCTCTTATTTCCAGTTTAACTCCTACAAATTGCCCTATTTTGGATAACAAGGAACTGCATGAAGCGCATCCCTGGTTTGAATTCCTTGTGCAGTGTCGAGGGGTTGCCAGTAATCCACGAGGTAGGAGTCTGGCCGCGCTCCAGCAGGGGTCGGATGTTTGTGCTGCTGGCTGAGTGTTTGGCACAGCTGGGTTTAATTCTCTGCTCTGCTGCAAACTCAGCTTTGACCATGGCAAATCATTTACATGTGCATCAGTTCCTCAACTCTAAAATGCAAATTATAATTCCTACTTAAACTGTACATAAAGCTTTGGAGGCTGTAGATATGTGAGAATTATTTTGTGTATGATCAGCATTGCCTCCAATTTGATTATATTCCCAACAGGTTGAGCAGAAGGAGAATTCATAAGAAAATGCATATACTAGTAAAGCTTCCTCTAGTTCTTGTGGTGCATTTTGACTTTTCTGCCCCTTAGATCACGTATTTGGCTTTTTTGTTGTTGTTGTTATTGTCATTCAAAATGAGTAGAATTTGTGCCATTAACTCATTTCACTTTTCTTAAAAAACATTTCATCTTTTGTAGAGTTACATGTTAACAAATGAGAAAAGTAAGCCCAAGTGAGGGATTTTCAGAAAGCGTGATCAGTGTAGGATAAAGAATTGAATCAATACAATGCTAAACTGTGGGACTCAATCCAAATCCATCTGTGTAGGTAAAACTGATTTGAAATTGGGAAAGCTCGGTAAAATTTAGAACAGCTTATTTGTATTTATAAGTAAATTGAGAAAAATCACTATTAACAACAAAAACTAGAAATTTCAGCTGTTTTCATAGGACTGTTTTAGTACATGATGTAACAATTTAATAGTTTTTGCATGAAATTAAGTCTGACTTTTTTCTTTTCAGATCCGAAGATGATTTTCCAAGCTAGTCTAGCAAATGCTCAGATCTTGATTCCCAGTAACCAAGCCAGCGTGAGTAGCATGCTCCTGGAAGGACGTACGCTGTTAGCACTTGCTACTACAGTGTATGCCCCTGGAGGTATTGATCAGGTACGGTGGGCAGCAAAGGATTGATCGGCTTTTGCAGAAGTTCTCGCGTGGTGTTGAAAACTCAAAGGAGTGCATTAATTAAAATAAATACATTAATGCCACCATATAATTTCTTTCCATATAAAAATCTGGTTTTGGTGTTGTGTGTTTCAGTGTTAGTTGACCAGATGAAGCGAGTGGAGTGGTTTGAGGTTACGTGGTTTACAAAGAGCAAGGCACAGTGGCTGTGAGTTGGAGTATTTAACTCCTTCACAAGTTACAGCTGAGAGAGTTTATGGGCACTTGTGTTCCTCAAATAGTTTTAGTTTGCAAAAATATTTTCAATAAACCTTTAAAATGGTGTTCCTGTATTTGTTAGACGACTGTCCCCTTTTGTGGTCATTTGTAGTTTTTAGGTAAATGAAGCAACGGGTAACTGACTGCTCTTCTGCTTGGAGCTGAATTGGGGTTATTCGGCTTCCATATTTTTATTTTTAAAGGCTGAAAATCTAGGCACATATCAACAACTTCAGCTTACGGGGCACATTGTTAATCAATTGCATTGTGCTATAGAGATCAAAAAGCACATTGTAAACGTTTATACCTTTAAAAGCAAATGCTTGGTGAACCGCATGTTGGAACAGAATTGATTAATACAGGTAACTTTTTGATACATAGCACAGTAATGTAAAATACCAGATACTGCTGAGGAGATGTCTATTATAACTTAAAAGGATTTTCCAGGAAAAAAATGCTACTTCCTGTGTTGTCGCCATATGTCAGATTCCCATGAGGTAGTTTGTTTAATGGATTCAAAGATTGTTTTGTTATTATCTTAATACAGTTTCTTCTTCCTAATGAAATATTTTTGCTTCCTTGCAATGTAGGTTCTTCAGAATGAAGATACGGAAAAACCTCTAAAGAAAGTCGATCCACAGCTCTTAAAAATGGCGTTGACTCCTTACCCCAAACTCAAAGCTGCTCTCTTTCCCCCGTGTACTTCTCATGGAATTTTGCCACCTGACATCTCTCTTTACCATCTAGTTCAGGTACACAGAATGCTTCCCGGTGGTGCTTTTTGGCAGAACAACAGTAAACTAAGAGAAGCTTGTTTGTAGCTAAAGCCTGGAGGGTGTTTCCTTGGAATCCTTAATTTGGAGCTAAAGTTTATAGCTTCATTCTGAACAGTTTTTTGAAATGGTGTCTGTGAGTCTGGCTTCCCCCCAGCTCCCCCAGACCTGTAAAGACATCTGCAGTGTTTAACTTCAGCAGTCCTGGAGCGTCAGAGAAGTGACATTCGTGCATTGTTCAGTGGGCAGGTTGTTTAGAATTGTCTAAGGGAAAGTGAAATTTAGAATTAAAGGATAGCGTCTCATGGAATGTCATGACACATTTCTGGGCAAATGCCTTTTACTTCAGATCTGTGGTATGAGATCAACTAACTGAAAGTTGGAAGAAATGGCTATGAATTATTCATTATTTGGAAAGTGTTAACTTTACTAAGATCACAGTTTAGCAAAATACTTAATTATGTTCTTTCCCTATTTCCTTAGACCAAAGTCTAAGCCTTTCTTTCCTCGCACTTGTTTGTGTTCTGGTCCTACGGGGTGGATCCGTTTGTACCTTTGCGAGAGCTGCACAAGATACATCACTGCTCGATGCCAGCATGGGCCGGGCCTGATTGTCTGCCACTGCAGCTCCCTAAAACATTCTCTAGTTTGGTCTGATGGCAAAATCTTAAGATTTCTCAATATATTTTGTTTCTAATCTTTCAGTCATTGGTGCCCTTTGATCCCACTAAATTGTTTGGCTGGCAGTCAACAAATACTCTTGCTGTATCAGGTATGTTACTTTCAAGTTTTGTATGCTTTGTTAGCCTGAGCACCTAGGATAAAATACCTTCCAGTGGAATGATTTGGCAGATAAACTTATTCCAAAGGGCATTTCTTTTACAAAAAAAACCCAGTGTAATTTACTAAAATTTTGTTTTGAAATGACAATCCTAGATAGGTTACCTTTTTCCATTAAGCTCTTCACAGACAATTTTTTCTGAATGTATTATGAGATAGAAAAGCAGTATTTTCTTTTAAAAAGAAGTTGAGAGCCTAAGAAGTGAGCTAGAGTTCTAGAGTTTTACAGTGAGAATTGGAATTGCAGCGGGGTTTGGGTATGCTGAGATTTGAATTAGAACAAGAGGAGAGGTATTTGGTTGTCATCTCATGTTTTGAGGCCGAAAGCCATTTTCTATGTTTAATTCAACTGTTTATCAGCTCATAATAACGATGATATTCTTTCTAGATGCATCAAATGACTTTCCTCATTTTTCATCCCCTGAACTGGTGAACAAATACGCTATAACGGAACGGCTGGATTTTTTGTACTATTTGCACCATGGACGTCCATCATTTGCTTTTGGTACATTTTTGGTCCAGCAGTTAGTAAAGAGCAAATCCCCCAAACAGTTGTAAGTCTTCTCAAAAATGACGGTCAAATAGTTCTTTTGAAGTTACAATCTTTATAATCTGGCACATGGAGTAACATTAATCCTCCCCAACAGCAAACAAGCGGTGTGCGTTGCATCACTTGAAATTTTAGCTGTCCTAGGAAGTCTGTTCCATAGTCTAGCGTGGAGTAGGATAGAAATCAAATATCACCTAAAAGAAGGCGAGTTTTATTTTGAATTACCTAAATAAAATCTACGCTATGAAAGCAAGGAATGAAAAATGTTCCAGTGATATCAAACATAGGTAGGCTTTTCTTCCAGGGACCTGAGCCTCCAAATCACTTGTTAGACAAAAGATGCCCCTTTTCTTTGACGTTTCCAAGGAATGAGGCTTCTTTAGTTAAATTAATAAGACAAATAATGTATTGGAGATGGAGGAATTTAAGTTTTCTGGCTGAAGCTTCAAAATCCTGTGTTCAAAAGGATACAGTTGAATTACACATCTTGCTTGAATGTATTAAATTTACTATTACGTATATTCTAAACTAGTAGGAGTTGCATCAGAACAAATCACTGTTTGTTTCTAGAATGCCCTCTTTGTTTATTAGTCACTGTATGTTTCTTTTCATCATTTCTATACAAATCAGTTTCTCTTGTGTAAACAGCTAAGATTTGGGGAAAAAGGAAAACATACCTTAATCTAGACTGAAGTACTTAATAGTTTAAGAGACAATCAGACGTGCATAATTCTTTCAGTTACTGCTCTGGAAAAATTTCAGCTAACCGGTGCCCCAGCCCCTGTAGAACCCTTCAGGGGAGCTTTTTTGCTTGGCGCAAGCTGTAAATCAGGTTCAGGTTCTTGATGCTGCAGAGCTTCGATTGTGAGCTCTGCCATGGGACTCCTCACACTAAAAGTACTGACAGCTGGTTTTTATTAGTTGTAATATCAAATGCATTGGCTTTAGTTTTTGTTAAAGTTTATTAAATTGCAAACTCTGTGTTTATGATGTGTAACGCTTTATTCTCATACCTAGTTTTTTTTATAAATATGAAACTTCTGTTTTGTAAACATCTTCCATGTTAAAGTCTGTGAGTTTAGTAAACCTTGTAGGTACTTGTTTACATGGCGAATATTTATGTTTGAAAATTGGTTAAAAATCATATGTGCTAACTGGTGTTCTTTTTGTTTCAGGATTCAGCAGGCAGGAAAGGAAGCCTATATTTTAGCTCTTTCCTTCTTCAGCGCGCCTTCCGTAGGAGCAGCCTGTGTGTGTTTTCTGGAATTGCTCGGTCTTGACAGCCTCAAACTCAGAGTCGATATTAAAGTTGCAAACATAATTTTCAGTTACAGAACTAGAAATGAAGAATCTCAGCACAATCAAATCAAAGAATCTTTGGGTAAGGGTGTGTTTTGTTCGTTTTAAAATAAGGTACTATGTATTTATTGGGAAGAGAACCGGAGATGGATTGAAAGATGGCGCCTGACTTCTCAGGAATGCAGTAAGAGCATCCTGTCCATCCTTTGAAGAGATAAGAATTTTCCTCTTCTGTTTTTCCTGCTTCTTACTGATTTGAAGGTGCATTTTGAAGGTGCACTTTGAACCTGGCATAGCAAATACGGCAGGAAGACTGTAATATGACATGCAGCCAGAATTGCGGGAGTCTCAGACAGACACTGTCGAGCAGCTGCTTAAGGCTCAGTGTAATATTTAGTAAAGTTCAGCCTAATGTGGTAATAATATAACTAGAGGATTAAACAAAGGGACATTACCAAATCTCTTTTGTCTTTCATACTTGAAAACTGTCTTACAGCTGCAGTGAAATCAGATGTGTAAAGCTGTAAGGAAATTAAATTTATCCTAGGAATAACTTTAGAAAGTTGAATTTCAAACTATAGGTCCACAGGTGTCTGTTTGTCCCAACTAGAAAACTGCTGGCATTTATTTATATTTTCCTGATCATTCTAAAAACATACATGTCATTTAAAACTATAGGTAGCGCTTATTTGAAAAAAAAGTTATGTGATTTAAAAGTTGAAATTATTTTTTCAAAAATCATGTAACCACTTTGGTGCCAGACTTGGCATAGTTATTGAAACATTTGCATTAATAAGATTCGTTCTGCTTGTTGATTCCGGTACTTTTGAAAATATTACCCTTACTCTAATCCCAAATAGCATCTCAGAAATAGTAATACGTTCTTTTAAACAGTTGAAAAGTTAACAAAATTGGCTGATGGTGAAAAAGCAGCAGCAGCAGAAGTTCTTATCTCCTTAGAAGAAGCCTTTTGGGATGCAGTTGAGCATCAAGGAATAAAGAAGTGAGTAAAATGCGGTTTAAAGGATTACGCTGGCAAATTGAGATTGAGCACTGAATTTATAAAAGAGATGTGTGTGTTTTATTGCAGTAAACTGAACAACAATATTTGAATTTAGAAGATAGTCTTGGTATTTCAAATGGTAGAGGTAGCAGATGTCTGCTGGCAAGGCTAAGGAGGTGCAGCCAGCACGTTAGACCCGCTGGTCCCAGAGCTCTTGCAGCACGCTTAGGAGTGAAGGTTGTTGACCTCTTTTCAAAGCCTGCGTTGTCAAGACAGGACAATCTTCCTGCCTTGGTGGGTGGGAATGTCCACGGGGTGTAGTGTGGCAGCTCCCACCATGGAACGTGACCTCATCTGCAGTGAAGTCAATGGAAGTGCTGGTGATGCCATGTGCAGGCAATGGATCTCGGGCTACACCATGAGTTTATACGTTGTTAACATCTGGTATAATTATCAGTTTATTACAGCTGAAGCTGTTTAAATTCCATGCAGGACGTCTAGTGACTCTAGAAGGCAGTGGTCTTTGGTAATGCAGTTCTGTAAACTGCATAATATCGGTCTGAGTACGTCTTACCTAAAGGAATGTGCCAAATCCAACGACTGGCTGCAGTTCATCATCCAAACCCAGCTGTACAGCTACCAGCCACATGAGGTGAGGTATCTGGGTATGATTTGAAATGAAGACAGAGTTTATCAAGAATGTTCTTTGTCTGTGATGTTAAAAAAAAAAAAGGGGGAATAAAAAATAGATTCTTTCAACAAGTAAATAAAGAGAATGTCACATTGTGGAGACAATGTAAAATTGAAGCCCCATCAATTTCCAAGAAGTTAGAAGTTGTCCCAGGATGCTCGACGTCCTGTGATGATGATGATAGCCCTTCTCTTACAGCCGGGTTACCCAACTTCTCCACTTTTCTCTCCCTCTTGGGATGTGAAAAGCTAACACAAGACAAAGGAAATTGACTCCAGAGGGAGCTGACTGTTCAGCAAACATAATAAGATGCTTCTAAAAGCATGAAAGCTAGCTATTAAAGGAGAAGATTAGGAAGATAATTTCCTGTTTGAAAAATCTTATGTGATGTTATTAATCAGTAGTGGAGAAAACGATTTTCAGAGAGGAGTGATTTGAGTGTCTCTTTGAAGTGAATTGGACACAAAAGTATTTGCCAAGAAAATTCCAGGCAAGATGATACTTAGCAGGCCTAGGATTTTAACTTGGACCTCTTCGTTGTTGTCTTGAAAAGAAATGGATGTAATTACACAGTAGCAACTAACCAGGCACTTTTCCTGATGTGCTGTTAGCAGTCTGAGAGATACGCCAAAAATTAGTGTCTCAGAGGCACTTCAGCTTTCGGTAAAAAGGTGAGCTTCAGTATTTTCTTAGAATAAGTCACACCTACAGAACACTTTCTTCTCTCGAAGTCTCAAAAAGTGTTCTAAAAAATCAAATTTGAAGAATGTTTTATTTGTCTTTTCTGTGTATTTAATGCTTCAGTCCTCCTTCCCCCTCGTTCTCTTTGGATCTATCTCTGTATAGATGCTTTTGGTTGTTTTCCTAGGTCATTTCTGTCCTTCAAGATTTCACTCCCGTTTTACACGATCACTTGCTGCTGGCGTTGGAGAAGTTGCCGGTTTTGTGTCCTGAGGCAGGGAGTCCTGGAAGCAGTGCTGCCGGGGCGTTCAAGAGCAGATACGCAGACAGTCTCTTTCAAATCCTTTTGCGATGCCAGGGGAACCCCGACCCTCCACGTTACCTTTTGACTGAAGGACTGAGAGAGCGCGCTCCCATTCTGAGCGTTTTAGCAGCATGTTTCCAAGTGAGTACTGATGAAGTTGGTTATCTTTTAGAGGAAGAAGTAATAAAAAAGTGATGGTTGCGCTCAGTTATGTTAAATGGTAGATATGTAACTTGCATTCATCAAGTTTTTTTCACAGTTTTTGTAGCGATTGTGAATAGTATGACACATTTGGCCGAGTGCTATATCATGAGATGATGTTTATCTCCGGTTATTATAAAGCCATCCTTTTTGTCATTTGACAGGATGCAAACGTTATTCATTGTCTCTGCGTTTGGATAATCACTACCGTGGATGATGCTACCAGAGCTGAAGCAACAAACCAAATTCAAAGCTCAGCAGAAAATCACGAATGGGATCTTCATGACCTATCAGTTATCTGGAAAGTCTTTTTAAGAGAGCAAAAAAGTAAAACGCTTCTAAATGGCTTCCAGCTCTTTTTAAAGGTAAGATAATGTCTCTTTAGTGCTATACTTGAGTGTTTCTCAAAGCATCTTGGAGAGGAGATGGCCTATAGATTCCCCTTCTGTCTTGCTGTTTGTGGCCCAGATAGCCTGGGTGTAATCCACTGAAAATCCCAGTCAAGTAAGAAAATCTTTGAATGAAGTTCTTCCAACTATTACAAATTTGCAGATCATATATCAGCCTTGCATGCGGTTTTAAGAAGTGAGAACTTTATTGTTCTAGTACCAAGGAAGACAAATTCTACATTTATTGAGGTACTTGTAGGAAAGAATTATAACCTATTTTTGTGTCTTAAAGGATTCCCCTTTACTGTATATGCTGGAGATGTACGAACTATGTATGAACTGTAAAAAATACAATGAAGCTAAAATCAAACTGGACAAGTTTCAGGAAAGTCTCACAAAAGTAAGCAAATTTAATTTTCTCTACATGTCCTTGCCTAGGTCTTGCCTTATTAGAATGCGGTAGGCATCTAATGTCCTATATGAAAATAACGAAAAGGGTATGCTCAGAATGAGCTAGGAGCTGATTTCTGAAGCACTAGGTTTCAGCAGGTTTTTTTAATGCTGCCAGTTGATGGGAAAATGTTTTCGACAATTCAAACCCCGCAATGCATTGTTTTAAGCTGATATGGGCAGAGTGAAATACAATGTCACCCTCCTTGTGTGAGCAGTTTACCATTTGAAGGTTGGCATTGCCTCAGGTAGGACCACTGTTGGTAAATTGAATTGTTTGTGGTGAGTAAGTGTGGGATATTCTCTGTTCTGTATTGACCAGGGCAAGTCAATACTGAGATGATAAACTTACAGGGAATATCTATTTAAGAAAGACAAATTTTTTGAATATATGTCAAAGTTTCTGAAGAAGTTTGTGATATCGCTTTAGTTTTTGGTAGTTGTCAGAAATTGCGTAGACTTGTCTTTGAAAATGACTCAGTGAGCTGCGTTACACACTCACAGTAAAAAGCTAATTTAGCAGGTGATTTTAAGAGGACCAAAGTGTTTTCACGCATTGTTCTTTCTTTGTCACATACTGGTATATTCACAAATTATTTCAGTTCTTTCCTTTCCGTCACAATTTTCTAGTTCCCTGAATATCTTGGTAACTAACATTCCATGTCATTAGCCGTTTTCCTTCCTGCAACTGAGGCTAAGGCTGGATCAGTTTCCTGTGCGCCACTCACATAGTGGATATGCTTATAAAGTATACAGCGGTGTAACGAGAGCTATCAATCTAGCAATTTATTTTATCTATCCATTTCTGATCCGTCTTGCATCTCTTGTATCTTCCATGATTATCAAGAGTAAGGTGAACCTGTCATAAAATCTACTACTTTGAGACTAAAGTCAAACATCCATCAGAGATGGATCAGTGCCCCTTGGGAATGGCAGTTAATTGTTTCTGAAAGAAGGAGGTACACCTGGTACACCTTCCATTTCCAGCGTGATTCCCACCAAAATGCAGAATGTATTTGCAAAAAAAACCCCAAAAACCAACACTTAAAAATCTTTCTCTCCACAGCTTAAAACTGAAGATGAACCAGCAGCTTCAGAATTGCCTGTGCAGTGGTTGGAATCACAAGCATTGTTTCTTCTTGAGTTGATGATGCAGCAATGTAGAACGGAATATGAATTAGGAAAACTCTTACAGCTGTTTGCTGCAGCAGATAATCTTCTACTTGATGGTAAATACAGCTGCCTCTCTTAGACGATTTACTGCTTTAATCTAAAGACCACATCCAATGTTTTTGGAGTGACTGAAAATGTTTAAGTGTACTCATACTTTTTATTTTTGTGTAAGAATTCATATAACCAGGGTTGGTCCTTACGGTGAATCGCAGTGGTGAAAATGTCATTGTGTGTGTCAGTTGTCTGGGGGAATGGTTACGTGCAAGTGTTGATGAGGAGTGCACGGATTATCTATGGAAATATTTTAGTTATGGATTGAGAGCTTATTTTCAGTCCCATTAAAGTTTTAGAGTGTAAAATCTGTGCTCCTCTGGCAGGGTTGTATGCTGAAAGAAGTAGCAGAATTTCCTCAGGTTTAAAAACCAGCTGCCTTTAATTGTTTATATTTTTTTAAAACAGGCCCTTACGTGAAGAAACTCTGTGCGCTCAGTGAGAGCCTGAAGGATTCCTCCATATCAATTAATCGCTCCGTCCTAACCAGTTACAGTATGGAGACGTTGCAGAGCGAGTGCAGGTCAATTCTGGAGCAGCTACAAGGGAAAGGAATGTTCTCGCTGGCGCGGGAGGTAGCAGCACTAGCCGAACTGCCCGTCGACAACGTTGTAATCCAAGAGGTATAGTCAAATAACGATACTCGCCTCTTAATACTCCTCTTACTGGCAGTATTGAGAATGTTACGTCTTAGTCTTCCTGAAACACAATTTTTTCTTCAAATCACTTTTTATTTTAATGCAAGGACACCAAACAAGTTGACTACGAGTGCTAAGCTGAAAAGGACAGTGTAGCTTTCATTATTCTCTCGCTATTTTTACTTGCTGTACAATCGGTTTTATTGGGTGAGAAAAATTGATGGGACACTTAATCTAATTCAGTTTTTCAGTATTCTGGCCGTTCTGGATTTTTCTTTTTTGGAAAGAAAGTTGTTTAAGACCTCTGTGAATTTTGCAGGTTCTAAGAGATCTACATCATTTAAGAGGCATCGGACAGTGGCATCAAAACCAGACAAGAATTGAATTCTGGAAAAAATGTAATGACAACTTCATGAAAAATTCAATCTCCAGCGAAGCGGCATCTGATTTTTTCTTCAATCAGGCAAACACAGTATTTGAATCTTTAGCCCAGGAGAAGATAACCAGCATTATGGAGAGACACTTGTTGCTTACCCTAGCTGGCCATTGGCTGGCCAAGAATGACTCCTCGTCACTGCACAAATTAGAAGAAATAGAGAAGCAGATCTGGATTTGTCGCATCGCACAACAAGCGCTATCCACAGACGAGGGGTCAGGCAAATCGAGATTTTCCTCCCATGTTGTAGGGAACAGGGATTTTACCTTTGATAACTTAGCGAAGGAGTTTTCTTTTTCAAAGCTACCTGCTCTGAACACACCAAAGTACTTAAAACTAGAGGGTCTTGTGTTCAGAGAGCCTCAACAGACCTTGACTAACGAGGAGGAGGGATCACTCAAGTGTCTGATTGGGTGCCTTCTTGATGAAGGAAGCGTGCACGAAGCCAGCCGTGTTTGTCAGTATTTCCAGTTCTACAACAGAGATGTTTCACTGGTATTACATTGCAGAGCTCTGGCTTCAGGGGAGGCTGATCTAGACAAATTACACACAGATATTCAGACTCTTCTTGTAGGAAGAGCGAAGCCATCTGAAAGCACTGCATCTCAGCAGGGCAGAGTCCCAAGCAGTAAGTAACGCCAACCGGTTAGTGCCATTGCTGGGCCTCTGCTGGGTTCTTCCTCTTTTCTTACAGTCTTTCTTACAATATTTCTGGAGGAAATAAGGTCTTCATGACAGCGGGTTATCTCCTTGGTTCATAAATCCTCTAGTGAAAGGAATTTGAAGCCTTGTAATATATGTTGCTTATGTGCTTCAGGCGGGGTGTTTCTGTGTACAGTTTCTATAGTCTCTCAACTGTGCGGTTTTTACAGTTCACAGTTCTGTTCCGGTAAAGTAGCGCTGAATTTCCTCTCTGTTCCTGCTCTTGAAGTACACACTGTAGTAAATCTTGAGTGAGTTTATACAGCTGAAACACGGAAATGCTTTAATTAATACATTTCTCTGAATTCTTCGTGCATTATAAAGGGGTTAGTGTTTCTTATTGATAGCAAGGCTAAGACTGGTAATGTTTATATATAAAGTACTCTGTGCATATTTATGAAGCCTGAATGAGAAAGCCGTCAGCTGGAACATTACTTTCTAATACTAATATTTATAAAGCTTAATGGGAATAGAAAAGAGGAAATGAAGCGTAAGCCACCAGAAAGACTGAAAGAAACCTTTATGCTCTCTTACGCTTAGGAATTTTACATCTGAGGTATTATTGTAGATATTTTGGCTCATTTGTATTCTGTCATATCATTTGTATCCTAAAACTTAAAAAAAAAAAAACCCAAACAAAAAACTCACAGGTATCAAGAGTTCCGTTTTCAAAGACTGAGAAAGTATTATGTATTTGCTACAGATTTCTGGAGTCTTGCTCCAAGTATAAGATTTGTTGGTGTTATTTGTCTTTATGAGAAAGGGATTTATAGTATTTTTGTTTCCAGCATCAAGCTTAGAAGACTGGACACACATTGTGGCTCCGTCTCCAGATGATCAGGTTGTTACCAGTCTGAAGGTTCTCATAGAGGAATGTGTCCATGGGAGGAACTACTGCAGACAGGTTCTCTGTTTATACGAGCTTTCGAAGGTATGTGTCTGGTAACATTATGGAAGAAACAAGTGGTTTGTATCAAGCTGTGCTGTAGAAGTTTATGGACAAAAGGATGAGAGTGGTGAAAGTCCTCATCAGGTGCCTGAAACAAGCTTTGGAGGGTGAAATTACCGAGCCTTTGTGTGGAAAAATGGCCAGATGCTTCCTAGGCATGAAGTGTTGAGATGAACTCAACTCCCAGACTCCCTGGGCCCCTACCTCTGACTCCACTAAGCCAGATTTCGGCCTGTGTCTCTTTGATGTGCTTTTTTTATAATCTTTCAAGCATATGTTGTTCATCGAGCGCTTTGCTTTAGGCCTTTGTTGTGGGATGCCTTCATAATCAACACCGACGCAGAAGCAGACAAAGAGATAGCAGCTGCCTCAGAAGTTTTTGCGCAGAAGTGCTCTGCAGGCTCGCGCGGAGGCAGCTCTTTGCCCCGGGGCTGCTCAGGGGGGTGGCCAGTACGTTCCAAGTGGTTTGACCCAGACGGTGACAGGAGACGTAGGCGACTGTTTGCCGCCTCTCCGCTCCCTGACCTTCCTGACAGCCCACCTCTGCTTCTTCTCCAGAGGCTGCGGCTGAGCGCTCCCTTCAGGGTACAGAACCCCTTTCCATGGTATTTGGTCCTTATTTTTGGAACGTAGCGTTCGTTTTTTTCTGAATAAAAACAGCAGCTTGTGTGCTGAAAATATTAGTATCGGCTTTATCACAGAGGTTCTTAGATTTTCCTACGGAATTTTTCATGCTTTGAATATTCGGAGTGAGTGCTTTAGGTCTGAGCTACTAAGGAGTAGTCGTATGGCCGGCTTGTTCCCTTTTATACCATCCATAAACTGCTTGCCTGAAGCTGCATGTCCATACTTTTGATCATTGTGTTTATGAGGTATATTTTTCAATTAATTTGTAAAGTTATAAATTTGGGATATGTTGCAGCAGAGCATTTACAGAGCCTCACCAACTCCTCTTCCAACTGCAGCGTATGTAAAAACTAGGATATGTTTTTCACAGAGAGTTTGTGGTCTATAGAGAAGAGGAAAAGGAAACCCATAAGTAAAACTTACGCAGTAAAAGACAGTTCTTTGTTTTGGGAGGTCTTTCTTCTAGTTATTTCAAGTGTTAAGGTTTATATTTGGTTCAGGAAAGCATCTCTGACCATGGCAACAGCTCTGTGAGTATTCAAATACAAAGTACTTAAATGCCAGCCTGACTGGGAGGACGTTAATACTGAAGGTAAATGGACGAAGGCGCCGTTAACTGATACAAGGACAGATTGTGTTTGCATTTTTTGAAACGGAGCTGTGTCTGCTTCCCCAGCACTCCCCTCTGACATCAGCTCGGCATTGGGAAGAAGTACTGCAGGTCGATATATGTTCTGGAATTTTTGCTGTAGAATCTTCTAAGTGTACGTGTGTTTCTTAGGAACTGAACTGCTCCTACAGCGAAACGTCAGCCCAGGACCCAGAGAAGGTGCTTCGGGCAATTCTGGCCTCCCGTCAGCCGGACAGAGGCAGGAAAGCTCAGGCTTTCGTCACCACGCAGGGGCTCCGGCCTGAAGCCGTGGCGGAGCTAGTGGCTGAAGAAATCGTGCAGGAACTGTTGGTGTCTTCAGAAGGGAAAGGTAATGAGGAGGCTTGACCTGGTATTTTAGCATTTTTGATTTCTAAGTGTGATATTTGCGTATCTGAAAAGCAATTCTTGCTCTCCAGATATTTGAGTGCTCATTATGGTCAATAACGTTTGGGCAGCTCTTGTGTAACGTTTGTAAACCCGGTACACCTTCTTTAAATAGGTTTTACACAAATGTTTGGTTTTAGTTATTTTTGAGTCCAATGTGGTGTTGCAGCATTTAAGATTTTATTTTTTATGGATGTAAATTTAATGGTTTTTAAAAAATGGGGTTGTTTGGGTTTTTTAATCATGATCTTTGCAGCCCCACATCATCTGACTTGGAAAGATTCACACTCATTTTCTTTGTGAAAAAAGCGTGGCCAAAAGATTTTCCCCTTTTTTTTTGACTTTGTGAGGTGAGGGATGTTCCTCAAAACAGCAGGAATTTTGTCTGGGGGACTTTTATATTTGAGTAACGTCTACTTTAATATTGCCACAATATTAACAACAAAGTTCCATGAGAAACCATGAGCCATCGGATGGAGATTCCCGAGCCCAGGTGTGCTCTCCTCTGCTCCTGCTGTCTTCCACTCTGCAACCCCTGAGGATTTGGTTCCTTCAGAAGAGTCAACTTACCAACCTAGCAGAAAACAAATCCAGAAGAGAAGAGTTTTCTGTTGAGTGCATGAGTTGAACTGGTCCATGGAAGAGTATGAATCCGAGGCACTGCAAGGGTCGGGTTAGAATTGTGTTGTGTAAGGGAGAGGAAAAGGTTCTTTTTGTCAGCAGCAGCAGCCTGCTGGATTTGTGAAATTACAGGTGTAGTTGCAGTAGCAACGCAGTTGTTCAGTAGGATTTCACTGGATTGGTCTGGTAAAGAGGTAGCATCTGATTCTTAAATTCAAGCAGTAAGATCAAAAGTGTGTTTGGAGCTGCAGCGCCAAGTCCCAGGTCAGTCTGGATGAAGTTATATTGGTTGCTTTGGGGGTTTTTTTGCCATTAACGTAGCTGATCTCTCCTGAACGGTTAGCACTTACCACCTAACTCTCTCTCTGTGGACGCAGGACAGAAACAGGTTTTGAATCCTGCAGCCGAGAGCCAGGCGTTCCTGCAGCTTGCTAAGCTGTGCCAGGATCACACGCTGGTTGGCATGAAGTTGCTGGACAAGATTTCCTCTATACCACGCGGGGAACTGTCATGCAGTAAGTGAATGGCAAATAATACTTGATGTAACTGCTGCGTTACTGAACATGGCATTCCGTGGTTTAAAGTCACATCACAGAGTAAAAGCAACGCTGATGGAAGCGTCTGTTACGGATCTCAAATTTGCTACTGACTTAATAGATCCGGGCGTGTGCACAGTAACTAAGCGTGCTGCTTACGGCTTGCGTCAGTTCACTTTCCAAACAAAATACAGATTTTTTGTGCTAACAGCTGGGCAACGCAGGCAGTGAGTCAGCAGCTTCTAGAACGCGTTCTGCGGAAGCAAAAGCGTGGCTGAAGTTAACGTTGAGACTGTGTTCCACTAGAACCCGGCTGTAATACTGGAAATTTGGAAAACCTTTGTGAGAAAGGAACTAATTGAAAATATCATGTTCCGTGTAATCTTTATGTCGCTAACACATCTGTCCTGTTGTCAGATCTTAACTTACCCCTTATTTTTTCTGGTTAAGTAGTATATGGGTGAGTATTAGTGTTTTCCTGCATGACTGACTAGTTAAGGAAAAGACTCTGAGGAAAACAATGTTGGGAATTACCAAATTGTGCTGGAGGATGTCCCTGAATGGAGTCTCCGCTTGAGCACCTTTCTACAGGTAGAGGTGTAATTGGTTTGTTTCAAAATATGTTGTATAGGTTTATGCCGTTAACTGTGTTCTTCTCAAAATCGGCATTTTTCAGTATGTTGTGTAGCAGTTCATCTAACGCCGCTGCTTTCCTGAAGTGGACGGCGTGGCGCTGGGAGTAAGGTCTGGGACTGCACTGCGCCGTGGCTGCTTTCCCCTGGTGGATCAGGCCTTCCGCCGAAAGCGGGACGTGCCAGGGTGTGCTGCTTTAGCTCGTTTATTTAGTGTGTGCAATTTATGAATGATTTCTCAAACCCAGCTGCAAAACTTGTGGCCTTCCTTTCTCCAGTGCAGCGCTGGTTGGTGGTGGTGGGCAGCGGATGTGCTATGAGGCGTTTGTCAGTCAGCTTTCCGTGGAGGAGGCTGGAGGTTTCGTGTGTGGAATAAAATAACGTTTCAGAAAATGATCCGAAAAGCCCAGACTTTGCCACAGATCGAGAAGCCAGACTGAATGTGTGCTGTTACAGAAACTGTTACTTCTTAAAATCACACAGGACAGAACCGTAATAGCTCAGCTTTCTAATCCAGTTCTGCTGTTTGTCAGCGGGAAGGTTGTGGATCCTCCGCAGAGACGGCATCGCTTTTGCAGAGAGAAGCACAATAACGAACTTCCTCAGCTTATTAACTGAAATACCTGAGTTCTGCTCTTCTTCAGTTACAGAATTGCTGATTTTGGCCCATAATTGCTTTAGTTTGACTTGCCACATGGAAGGAATCACTCGAGTCCTCCAAGCAGCGCGGCTTCTCACAGACGAGCATTTGGCGCCTAACGAGGAGTACGGGCTGGTGGTACGTGTCCCTGGTGCCGTGCCTGTTTGGCAGATGCTGCGTGAAGGTTTCCCCGTACGCGTTAGCAAGTAGCTTCGCTCGTGAGCAGTGCGTGGGGAGAAGGGGGGGTGGAACGGAGTACAGCCTGTCGCCGCTGCGCGGCTGCTCTCGTCCTGCCTGGCCCCACAAGCTAAAAGGGAGGTTTGGGCTGATGTGCGCAGGGGAAGCTCTTATAAAACTTGTCTGGAAGAACAGAGGTGGAGACAGTGGAGTGGTGAGGTGGCAGCAGTGCAGTAAATCAGAACGGGAATGTCAAAGCACTTGAGGTACCTGTGGAATGCGACGGTTTGTGTTAGCGGGCTGTCGCGCAGCTCCATGTCCTGCCTCGGAAGGACTCCTGGGGTCTGAGACATGCCCAGTGTAATGCTGCCATTGTTAAAAGGTTCACTGCGTATTTTTATTTGGCCAAATTCCTTTCACCTCACAGTAAAAAAGATGCAGTAGGTTGCTTTAAAAATAAAACCTGGGTGGCTGTAAGGGAGGATCCGCCTGTGCCGCGGCGCCGTACCTGCTGGCCCAGCGCTCTGCCCTCGCCGCCTCCCCCGCGCGCCGGCCGCTCGAGAGAGGCTTTTCCTGCTCTGCTCTGAGCTTCTTACTTACGCTGTTATGTCCACAGGTTCGTCTCCTCACTGGAATTGGCAGGTACAATGAAATGACCTACATATTTGAACTGCTGCACGAGAAACACTACTTTGAAGTGCTCATGAGAAAGAAATTAGACCCAGTAGGTGGAAGGGGATAAAGGGGAGAAAACTTTCAGAGAACTATGTGGCTACATCAGAAACTGGTAGTTACCCAAGGAGGTGGAATGATCTGGGGATTTTGCTTACTGGGGCCTAGGAAGGGTTAGTCGATTTTCGTAGTAATCAATTAATTCTGTGTTTTATTCTGGTTTAGTTTAATAGTTTTTTTCTAATTAGTTCAGTGCTGCAACAAGAGCAGCGTTGAAACTTCAAGCTTGGAAATGTCACTTCAGAGTTGCCATGTCCTGCTTTGGTTTTACTTCCAGTTAAAGTTTCATGGGTTTTTAAAAATCATCAGTCTTTATAGCTTTCTTGGAACATAAATAAAGTCATAAACAAGTCTCAGTTTTGACATTTGCATGTAAATAAATGAATGCATAGGTGCTGGATTTTCTTACCTGACATAACGTAGTTACGCCATTGCCATTACATTTTAAAACACTATGGAGAAACCTCAGAGAGCGTAACGATCCCTTTTTGGAAAATTGTACCAGAACAGATTTGCTTGTGGGTACTAAAATGTGAATAAAACCAAAAGGTCTTCAAATCTTAATCTGATATTGCTTCACCTGGCCAGAGCGGGACGCTGAAGACAGCTCTGCTGGATTACATCAAGCGCTGTCGCCCCGGGGACAGCGAGAAGCACAACATGATAGCCCTGTGCTTCAGCATGTGCCGGGAGATCGGGGAGAATCACGAGGCTGCTGCTTGCACACAGCTTAAACTCATCGAGTCTCAGCCCTGGGGTGAGTGGAAACGGCACAGCCAGGTCTGGTGAAGGAGGGAGGCGTGATGGGGAAATGGAGTTCTGATTGCCGGCGCGGTCCTGGTGACGTCCCTTAAACTTCACTGTCTGGAGGGAGGGGCCTGTTTGCCGGCCTGGGGGAGCCTCGTCCTTCGCAGTTCGTCTGGCTGCGCCGGCCGTCTCAGAGAGTTGGGAATTTTGGCTGTTACCGTAATGTAATGCCCCTGCGGTACCACGCCTGGGAGGAGGTAAGGACACTTGCACGTTTTCCTCATTTTAATAGGACGTGACACTGGTTTTTATATCGAGTGTATGTACAAAGCGTTGGGGTTTTTCTGTTTGCGCGAGGTAAGTTGTTAACACCAAGCGTGGTGAGGCGTGTGGCGCTGGGGGAACGCTGTGGAGCAGAGAGACCTCCCTGCAGAGCAGTCGGCCGGCGCCGTAACAGCTGCAGCAGACGCGATGCCAAGCGGTTTTCTGAATTCGTCTGGCAATAGTCAGTGCCTCTGGCTACCCCAAATGTAGGATTTGGATTTCTTTTCAGTTCTTCAGTCACTTGAGTAGGTTCCAGCAATCACTTTGGTCCCTTCACTGAACAGACATCACTATTCCCTCCTGCTTTCTTCATAGGAAATATTTTTTTTCAGTCTTTTGTTGCTTTCTGAAACAACACTAGGGACAGACTTGGTACCATGAGGAGTTTTTGTAACTTACTTTGTCACCTTTAGAACAATTGGTTATTCATTTTTTTTCCCCATTTCAGAGGAGTCTCTTCAGGATGTTGCAAATTTAAAGAAACTGCTGATGAAGGCTCTGACTCTCTTCATGGATGCAGCAGAAAGCTATTCTAAGGTAAAATGAGAGGGAATTGGCTGAGTTCTGTACAGCACTGGGAGCACGTAAGGAGCGCTGAGAACGAAGCAAGCTGCTCGAGGGAGGACAGGCAGAATCCTGGCCCCGGAGCAAAGGAATCTCTTGCTCTGGCAGCTCAGCAGCGTCCCAGCAGCCCCAGCAGCGCTGCTGTGCCAAGAGCCACACGCGGTGCCCTGCTCGGGCTTTAACATCGAGGGTCACAATTAGGTTCCCCAGTTGTAGAGGAGAGACCATGAGCTTAACTAGCAAGACTAGAACAATATGTAAAGTGTTTTGAAACTGGCGTGATTATGGTGAAAGTGTTTGTGGTGAGTGAAGCTTCAGTTAGAACTAATGGAATACGATTAATGATAAAACTGCAGGGGTCTCAGCTCTGAACTCACTGTTGCTCTCAGGAATATTTCTTGCTTTCCTCTGGAAACATGCTTCAGAAGTTTGCGTTTGTCTCTGATTTATCCAATAGGACGCCTGTGTCCGGCAGTCCTTGCGCTGCAGCCGGCTAACGAAGCTGATAACGCTCCAGCTGCATTTTCTCAACACTGGGCAGAGCACGAGGCTGATCAACCTGAGCAGACAGAACCTGATGGACTCCATCCTGTCCTTGCCCCGATTCTATCAGGTGAGCTCGGCTTCCTCAGCTGGTGTGTTTTCTGGAAATGATTGTTTTAATCAGCAGGTTCTGAAGCCCTCTGCTCCTCTGAGCATAATGCTCCGCTCTTCAGGGTGGCCACTGAGTCCCGTGACCATTAGCCCGTCATGCTGCCGCAGCTCCTGCGGTGGGTCGGTGCTTTCAGCTTCCGTCTGCAGCCAGGACCTTGGCTGTCCAGCGCCTCCCGTGCTGCCGTGAATATTCGTGAGAGCCCTGAAGTCTAATCTACATTGGCATCCGTCATTTTATAAATTTGGAAATAAGAAAGAAAAGGGCTTTTTTAACGAGAACAAACCAACCAACCCCTCTCTGACATCTTGTTTATGGGCTACGGAAAACTCGTTTGTCACCCGTGTATCTGTGTAGTACATACAGCTGCTCTCGAGAGCAGCACCAAGAGATGGGGCAAACAGACGACCTACGGTATTTTAAGTATTCTAAGTACAGGAATGTTTCTGTGCAAGAATAAGCTCTTCCTGCTCAGTAATTCCAGCATCTCTTCCCCTGCAGGCGGCTATCGTGGCCGAGGCGTACGAGTTTGTTCCGGATTGGGCTGAAGTTCTGTACCAACAAGTGGTCACTAAGGGAGACTTCACTTACTTAGAAGAATTTAAACAACAAAGAGCGCTGAAGCCTGGCATGTTTGAGGAGATTGCCAAGAAGTAAGTAGTTCTGTGGTCAAACGGGAACTTCCTTTTCCACAGACTACTTAGAGGAGCAGCTGCGTGTTTCATAGCGTGCAAGTCTTAGTACTGTTAAAACCTTTTACGTGATAAAGTGTAGTATACAGGGACAGCTCAGATCAAATCTTTTTTAAAAAGAATCAGAGCAAAATAAACAACCAAGAGAATCAAATGTACCTTTTGAGCACAGCCTTTTTAAGAAATACAGTTCTACAGCAAGACAGTCCTGTAGTTGTTGTCTGTGAAGCCTGTTTCAATTACACGTACAATTCTTTTCAGAGTCAAACAACACCCACCCACTGATGCCGCGCTGAAGAATCTGAAGAAATTGCTCGCTCACTGTGAAGACATCTACACGCACTACAGGCTGGCTTACGACAACAAGTTCTACGACGTGGTAAACACGCTTCTGAAGGATGCACAGACTGGCTGTTGCCTTAATGATATGTTATCAAACTAGACTCCAGCCTCCGTGAAGCAGAAACTGGCTCTGCCGCAGCCTCCTGCATGGTCAGTACTCGTTCTCTAACACATCTTTTTATCAATTACCTGCTTACGATGATACGTTGCTATGTGAAAGTTACTCCAGAAAACTGATGGTGGTTGTAAATATTTAAAATGCTGAGATTGTGTTAACCTAAAATTGTGTTTTGTATAATAAATCTTAGTGTTTACAAAACACGTGACTGAGCAGGAGTAGACTTGGCACGGTTGATGATGAACCACGGGGACCCAGCAGTCCTGTAAAGGAGGGGGTGGATGATGGATCGCCGTGGGAATTGTGTCTAAACCCACGGAAGGCTGAAATACAAGGTGCAGAATACCCAGGACATATTGCCAACGAAATCAGCAGAATTAGTGAGCGCCTTTGAAAGTTTTAGGTGCACACGAGGCTCATCCAGTCTTTGACTCCAGCCTGAGCAGCCTGGTGGTTGTCTAGCTCGCGGGTAAAGTCAAATAGTCTTGTACAGCTCTAAACAGCCCGTCTCTAATTTGCTACTGTCTTGGCATAAAAGGAGTAAGCAAGCACAAATATATTCTTAACAGTTATTAAATTTTAACTCCTTTCTGGCGTGGGCAGGCAGTCGGTATCGACACCCTGTCAGGAGGGAGCGAGCAAGGTGTTCTGCCGCGTGGCTGGTTCGGCAAACTCACCAGATCAGGGCTGGCTTAACGGGGGGGGATGAGACTTGGGCACTGCTTCAGGCAGAAACCCCAGTTCAGCCTGGACTCTGTTCGCTCCCCGAAATAAATGCAGCCGGCGGAGCTCCCAGCTAATCCAGAGACATTAGCCAAGAAGGGGGGGGGGGGGGCTGACAGCAGCATAGAGCCAGCGTTTAGGTAAAATTAAGCAATGAATAGCGTACTATCTCTGAACATTATCCTAGCAAAAATACAATTGCCATGGCAACCCAGGTAATTAGCAAGGAGATGTTAACTTGGATTTATAGTTTACAATGTGCCGGTGGTTGCTGACCGTTTCTCACGCTGACAACTGCTGCGTGTGACAAATAGTTACTGGCACAGGCTTTATCTCCCGCCTGCACGGGCAGCGCTAACAGTCGTACCCAGGTATACACACTGCAAGTCGCAGCTCCTTTGCTAAATAAAACATTTTATGTAGGGAGGATTACGCCCGAGCAGAACCCGATTTAATATTCCAGTTCTAATGAGTCTCAGAAGACCAAATTAGGCTGCGCTGGCCCGAAGTTCAATAATGGCTAGCAAGCTTTTAGCTTGAACTTCACCATTCCTAGCATGAAAGGAGCCATTGCCATCCCTCCTCCTTTAAAAATTTGGGACCACATCTGGAAGATGCTGCCTTGTGGCAGCACATACTTACTCCATCCCTTTTGGGAACAAACACCTGCCTGAACCAGGAGGGGTAAGTGCAGCTGCCCCGGGAATGACGTAACTGCGCCGGTACGGCCCTGCCAAAGCAGCCCCCAGGGAAGTACAAGCCCCTGAGCTCAGCAGCTCCAGCAACAGAAGAGATTAAGTTCCTCACGGAAAGATTTGGGTTATGGCGGTCCTGGAAGTATTTTGTTCACCGTCAGCATCTCCAAGAGTCTTACCACAAGAAACAGCCATTTTAGAAGAATGAAAACTTGCTCCTCTAACACCGGTTAAACTGGAAGCCGCAGCACAGACTGGGGCGGTGAGACGGGCCCAGCGCACGCCTGCGTCGCAGCTCTGCCTCTCAGGTACTTCTGTTTTAAGATGCTAAAAGAACTGCTCCAAAGACAGCTGTAGTGAAGTCCTCAATAGTGATTTTTATTAAATTAGTTGCTTTATAAAACATTGCAGATGTCATAATTGTTAACATAACAATTTGCCCAACTGTAGTAACTGTTGCAGTTTGCTAAGCAAGTTGTTTTTTTTTTAAATGAAAGAAAATGGCTGAGTTGTGAAATATCTACCACAACCCAGCAGAGACCAAAAGGAAGTCTTGTTTTTTTACACTTAAACCAGGCAATTAACTGTTAAAGAATACCCAACCCAGACAGCTGCATTAGTAGAAATTTAGATGAACGGAAACTAAACTTCATACGCAAGAACAAGTCATTTGTTTGTTGGTTTTGCTGTGTGTTTGTTGTTTTTTTTTTGTTTCAAATAAGCAACTCTGCTTGTTCTGACCCACCACTTGTTCTGTTCAGATGTCAAGCTCTGAGGTCGTGGGTCCCTGAAGCGCCGCGTTTCCAGGCACAGGACCCTCCCTCTGAAGTCAGCAGTTCCCCTTCACAATGTATTGAAAACTTCAAGCTCTAACTTAAGACAAAGCGATTGTAACACTAAGTGCACACCATGCCCTTGCTGCAAACTGCTTTTGTTCAAACAAGTCATTCCCGGAGGTACAGTTAAGGCCATGTCACTGGACTGTGCTGGCAATAATACTTTGCCTTGTTGGAATTCATCTCCAATTTAGTGGCTGCTACTATCAAATTAAATAGCAACAGTTACCATTATCAGAATTTGGGGGTCTTTAACTGCGATTTACATAGCTTTTAAATGTCTTCGTTCTAACCCCTGACCGCGGAACGGGAAGCCCAGAGCTTCACCCCGGACCCGTCAAGAGCTAAACCACCAGCACAGAGATACTGCAATTCTGATTGTAGCATTTGGCAGAATTTAAAGGAAGAAAAGTTGTGCTACATGTTTAAGGGATTATGGGCAACAGAAAGACAAGAGAAGGGGAGATAAATGTCACATGAAGTCTTCGAAGTCTTGTACGTATTCGCCATCATATCCTCCGTAATCAGCCAGGTCATCTTTCATAGTAGCCTTTAAACCACCTCCAGGCACAACACCTTTTTTCTTCTTTTTGGCTTTATTCTGCTTAAATAGGAAGAGCATGTTTGTTTACTTTAAAATCCACAGTAATTTGTCATTACTGTAATTAGAGTAATGCCGCAAGTCTCCGAGGTGTGAGCATTCGCATGCCCGTGCGGTGAGTGCTCTGTCGCCCACCACTTCTCCCCTGCATTTCACCCCACACCATCTGCTGCGGGGGGAGCGGGGCCCTCCCAGGTGCCCTCAGCTCCCTGCACCACGTATTGCCCGGGTTTGGTCACTCGTCCTATTTCACCTTGACTCCAAACAAGTAGAAGAACTAAGTAAACGCAGAGTCTGGTGTTTACTTTGTGGAATTCCCAATTTAAGGAATTCAATGTGGCTTTTAGCACCACAGAGGCTGAATATCTTCCTTGCAAAAAAATGTTAGTCCTAAACAGATGTTACAGACCCCTTCACGGTAAAGCTCTTCCTTACTGGACTGGTGTAGCTGTAGCTTCCTGTGGCTGACCAAACTAATGTACATGAAAAGCCGGGAGAGAAGAGTACAAAAATAGGAAGTATACGTATTTTTTTCTTTTCAAACTTGTTTGGTTCAGTAAGTTGCAGACCTCTCTCCAAAGTGCAGTTCATATTAAAGAAAAAGTTTAGCACATTTGCCAGCTCCAGACTTAACGCGCTAACGCTGGACGTAAAGTGTGGGTTGCAATCAAGCGCTGCACCCACGCTGGCGAGTCAGAGCTGGCATCACAGAGCCACCCCTGCCCCGGAACCGTCTGCGTCCCAGACGTTTCCCATCCACATGGATGATGCTTGGCCGTTTGTTTCCTACCAAGCCTCCAGTTTGATTTAAAACGTAGCAGAAGTTGCACTGCTACTCATATTTTCTGCCTAATTTTGATCTAAGAATTCAGTGAATCACTGAACTCCACCCCCCTGGAGTTTTAGCAGAGCTGTATGCTATAAAATGTAACGTTTTGCATCACATAAGCATCAGTTAAGCTATTACATCACTTTCTAAAACTTACTCTTCCTTGTCTATGCAGTTATTTCTCCTTAAGTTTGCACAACAGCATAAAAATCCTAGTTATCTGCTATTCAAAAGCCCAAACTTTGGTAAAGATCTGAGTTACTTCCATAGGTGGGTTACACTGACATTTAGCTCCACATGAGGCTGCTTCTGCCTTCGGGTACCAGCGAAAGCCATTCTCCCTCCAGGACAGCATACAGTGGAAGGTGAGCACGCACCTAACAGGTTTTCCCTGTGCTCTCTAGTCAATCAGCTCCCAATTACCTCACGCAGTGAGGAGGATTTAACTCTAAACCAGCACCCAAGGTTATCACTTCACCTCCTGCTGCTACCTCAGTGCCAGGCCTTTTCCCATTTTCCAGATGAGCACCTTTAGCCACAGACACATGTAGAAATCTTACCTTTTCTTGTTTTTGTTTTTCACTGCATAGTACTGTCAAAGTATTTGTGATCTTTTTCAAATCATCAACTTCCACTGCATCAGGGGAAGAAAAAAAAGAAAAGATCCCTCAGCAATATTGTTCTTAGAAGGCAGTTAAATAACATCAAATTCTCTAAAAACTAGAAATAAGCATTAGTAGTAAGTACGGGCAAAATACAGAGTGGGTAACTCTGGTCCTTATAATCACAATTACAATTTCAGATGGTCTCTAGTAAGCAGCTTGGATGGTGTAGAAGGTGAAACTTGTAAATTAAGAGTTAGTGAACCCAAAGTCTTAATGAGGAGCTATTTGAACAGTAAAACATGGATACAGTAAAACATATCAAAAGGAGCAGTGGATTAACAAGAAATTATTATTGTTAACATTAAATGGTGCAAGAAGTTGCGAGTCCTTCACTTCAGAAGATCTGGAATCCATTTGAAATGGGAGTTACCAGCTCCACTCCGCCAGCGAAGGCTGTATTTATCCAGCACTAGTGTCAAGTTACCCCTTCACTGAGGGACAAGGTGTACAGCAGGAGGAGTTTAAGATAGTTTCATCTCTGTATAGTTACATGTTGAATTCCAGAATGATTTATTTTGCAGTCCCCGAATTACATGAACTCAATTTTATAATAGTTTCCTTCCAAATGAGCTACAAGTTATCTGGCTCAGAGATTATTATTACTGTTATTTTGGAAATGGCTTCAAGAAAAACAAGCAAGATTTAGATCGGCATAAAAATTTGTACACTTTAAAGTGACTGTCTTTGACATGCAGAAAGTAACTCTTGTACGAGCACACAAGGTGTAATGAAGTCAGTGAAACACATTAGTACTTCACTGAATATAAACTACATAGATCAATCCTGATGTAACATTTACTGTAACAGCATGTTTTCAACTTCAACTCCATGGCAATTGCAGCAGCAGTGTATTTTAGGATGTCTTTCACTTCACTTACATGAAATACATACATCTCGAACTAATGCTTCCAAAAAACTGGCATAATGTAATGATTTTTCATACTGCGTAATTTTCTCTTTTAGTAGTTTGCCAAATTCCGTAAAGTCATCTTTTGAAGAGGGATTCATGGCATCTATTCCATAAGTGTTATTTACACCTGCACGGGAAGACAGAGGTATTATAGAAAAAAGTCATCTGTGATCCGTAAAATGTGTCCCCAGAGGAACAAGCTCAGTCCTTCACCTCCACCGATGCCAAGGTTCAAACTCCCCACCGGCTTCTGCCACACAAAAGCCAACAGCCCGAGTTACTGACCTGTGCGGAGCTTAGTCATCTGAACCAACTTTTCCTATTCTCTGGAGCAGCGCGTGCTACGCGAAGCCCCTTTCCCCTTCAACAGGGAATTCCTGTCTTGAGCTCCCAAGTGCAAAACGTAGTTGGTTCTGTGCAACTGCATTCACTGTGCCCCCAAGGCACTGTACTCTTTTGGAAGACTCACAGAGCAGAATTTTCACGGCGTAATAAGCTGTATAATTCACTATAATCATGGAAACACGCTTTCATGTTTGAAGAACGCTGCTATGAATCAGTATCTTTGCTAGTTCTGTCAAAGCACAAAACCAGAATGATGTGCTTTAAGTCTGCTTCGTCTGCGCCAGGAAACAGGCTCATGCCACTAAACTGGATTTCTCAACATCCAGCTCATTACTAGACTGCCTGAAGTAAAGCAGGCATGAGTTATGCTCTGCCACGCTTGTCCAAAGCCTCATTAAATCCATGTTGTAAAGCACCTCAGAACATTGAGACGGCACTTTTTTTTTTTTTCTTCTCACACACAGTCATCTTTTCACCAGAAGTACCAACATGTTGGAAAATTTAGTCAGCCATCTTTTCCCTACAACCTCCTACCAAGACACATTAAGAAAAAACACCTTCTATTCTAAAGCTGGTTTTGTGGTTCTTGCAATTAGACCTTAGTACCAGGACAGGCCTCCAGTGGTTCGAATTTAAACCCCTCTTTATTCTCAGGAACACAACCTGCGTGTGCTCCGACAGTCAGATCCCGCTGGCTTCTTTCTGCAGGGTATCCCCACCTACCACCGTTTCCTTCAGAGGATGCAGCGCTTCTGCGATGCTACAGCTACGGCGACTGGCGTGACTCGGGCGCAGCACACTTACCAAATGTTTCTTTTGCTAACTCAAGATCTGACTCCTCTTGTAACTTCTTTAGTCGTAGTTTGTCCGCTAACTGTTCTTCTGGTGTAAGTTCTTTATGTTCCTCTGGTGCCTCTAACTGCGTTAAAAAACGTATATAGGGAGAACGTGACATTTCTTACCCTGGAGCAGAGGTAGTTCAAGAAATCATGGTTTCTCCAGTGCCACTTGAATAACTTACTTCTGTCTGAAGTCAATACACCTCAAGCGTGTACAAACCTGAAAACCACCCCAATACAGCGTAACAATGCCGCCTTGTTTAATAAATTGTTCATTTTACAAGAAGTAGGAAGAAACACCTCAGTTCTAAGTTTCACAACTGCATGTTTTATCATGCGGTGCATACAAAAGAAACAGCGATAAGCATTGCTTCAATAACCTGCTTAAATTACGGAGAAATTAAAGCTAACATCCCCCAGATGTTCAGAATAGTCAAGATCTTTACAGGCCTTGTTCAACCGCAAAAAAAAAAAAAAAAAAAAAGAAAAAAATCAAACCTGCCCTCTAACTTTTATGAGACCCAGAAGAAAAAAAGGAATTACCCTTTTTTTAAGCTCCTCTTGCTTCTTCTTCTGTAGCTTTTCTTTTTCTTTTATTTTTTCTGCTATTTTCTTTTTTTCTGAAACTTTTGGTTCTGTAAAACATTGAACAATACAGCCCTCAAGAGGTCTACCGATTATTTTTCAGCAACTCTAGAAACACCCATCAAAGAGAAAGTCACAGACTCAATTACTGGCACCTGAACACAGAGCGAGTTACAAGACGTGCTTTGTCAGAAACAAACCCTATTTGGAAAGTGGGTTTGATTCTTTAGATACACTGAAGACAAAACCAGTGTCTGTTCTGACGCTGCACAGTCCCACGTTACTTTTAAGACTTACCTTGTTTTACCTCTGTCTCCTTTACTTCCTCCTCTTCCTCCTCATCATCCCAGTTATCCTACAAAATAAGTTTTAATTAGGATTCTTTTGCAGATACTTTCAACTTGTTTAGGTAACAAATACACAGACCAGGAGCTTACATACAACCTCTTTAAATGCTCACGCATCATTGACCTTACGTATTGGCGTGAGGAAGTGGGGAGGAAGTCGTGGGAGCTGTACAAGGGCACGGCTTTTGGGAGTTGCCCAAGACATTTCAGGACCAGTTCTTACCATGAAAGAGGCAGCTTTTATTCAAGGACTCAGAAAGCTCATGTCAACACAGTTACAAAAACAAAACCATCAACAGTCAAATCAACAAATCAGCAGAAGCCATTTTAAACCAGAACTTGCTGTCACTGTCACCGAAAGACCCATTCTCCCCACCACTGAGCGACACCAGCGTGCCCCTCTCCCCTGAGCTGGGAAAAGCATTCCAGGGGCTGTCCGTGGAACCGCAACACACGGGGGGAACTCACCCGGACCTGCTGCCGACACTGCACAGCAGACGAGGCTGGCTGCAGGAGCAGGGAAAGCGGCAGTAAGCAGCCAGAGAACACAGAGGGCCCAGCTTTAGGCAGGAATAGCAACTTTTAACAGTCACAAGATCCCGTTTTGGACCAGTTTTTGACCAACGACTACTGCTTTTTAAATAAGCAAAGGAGCTATCAAAAGACTCTTCCCACAAACAAATCACTTAAATGTTCTTCAACAGCCGTCACGTTCTCCAGTGTATTTTCAACAGTCTGAGCTGCAGTGTTTGCAGTAACTCTGTCTCCAGCATTCACCTGCAGCGCGTTCAAGACTCCTGGTGGTCCTGTACCCAGGCGGATGATCTATGGTTCAAAATACTACATATGGTTCAACCAAGCACTGAGGAAGCATCATTTTCTACAGCACTGACCTGCGGATGTCACCTGCAGACCTTGCCAGCAGGAATTCTCCAGTTTCTTCCTCACAGTTTCCTGGGTAAGGGTTACAGGAATATACATTCTTGTCCTAATGCCACTCTGAATTCAAGCAGACGGCCTCCCCGTGGAAATCAATGCTCTACAATTAATCTGAAGGTACATGCCGAGTACCACATGATGTACACACCAGAAGTTAAAGCCAAGAAATCTCACAGGAATCTAATTTTAGTTACCTGATTCAACTCAGCTTGCAAGCTTAAGAGACTACATTTGACAAGACCTAGTTTACACAAAAATCCCACATACTGTCAGTACATTGTGTAGGTAAACTTAAAAACCATAAATCCTGAATTTTGTGATTTCCACCTCACAACAGTAACGCAGGCGGTCATGCAAGCTATTCATTAATTTCTAAGAGTTGCTACTGGCATGGCAAAATAAGACATTGGCAGAAGAACTCGGTATTTCACTGCAATGTGCTGATCCAAGCAAGGAAGACACCCGAGTTCATCTACCAGCTCCCTCAAGTTAATTGGCACTTGTAAGGGATTCAGCTTCCCTTCCACATTCCAAGAAGCTGACTTGAATTTGGAGCAGCGTTATTTTAGCTCATATCTAATTAAGAGTTTGTTACACCCACTTCTTAAATAGCTCTTTTCATTACAGCTTGCTGCCTTATCCCTTGCCCTGTCCTTCACAGACAGATTTTAAAATCAGTATTTTATGGTGCAAAATCCCAGAGGAAGGGCAGCCTGTCCGTGGTGTAAAGGTACTCAAGGGATTAAAGGAAACTGCTACGTGTTTGGGAGACATTACAGAGGGTACGTGGGCAAGGACTGTCATGCCATGACAGACACACTCCTTCCCTGCAGCAGACCACGTCCCCGCTCGGGGACAGGCACGATGACAGTTCCAGCTTGCAAAGCTGGGATGATGCAGCAACATAGAAATAGCAGACCCTGGGGAGGGCGGTGTGACAGCCCGGCCCAAGCTCCCCTGAGCTGTTAGGTGGAGTTTAAGATCTCGGCTTTCACTGAAGGGATCGTTGACTGCCAGGATCCTGCCTACAGCCCCACCTGCAGAACAGCACTGCTGGAACCGGGGACAGGCAACACCAGCTCATCGTCCTCGGAGGAACGCTGCTGGTGGGGCAACCCCCAAGACAGCACCACCTGAGGAGTCACTCCTCAACCCGGCGTGCCAAGATATGCCGGCCTCCCAGCTGCGCTGAACACTGCCTCACTCTTCTCCAAGATTTTTTTTTTTTTTTTTTTTTTAAACAGCAATAGAACATGATTAATATGGGGTGGGTTTTTTTGGTTTTTTTTTTTTTTTTTTTTTTTTTTACTGGGGGTGGAGGAACATCCAAATATACACCTGTTCCTGTGTTTTATAGACTCCAGTGAACTCTCTTGGAGGAAAAGAAAATCGCTTTGGTGTTGTATCTGCACTGATACCAAGTTATTCAAGGAGTACATCTTTACTCCAAAATACATCCACTACAGTAGCTTAAAACTTTGAAGTATTTCAACAATACTCATTTACACATACTTATCTAGAACAAGGCTATTGAAAACATCTTCCATTTTACATAAATAAACCCTTGATAAGAGCAGCTGTCTTACAATTTCATACGCTCCATCAGAAGTACCTTAAATATATGATAATACACATTATTCCCCCCAAAACCAGAAGACATGATTGGAGAGTGACAGATACTCCAGCATTCAGATTCCCAGCTAAACCCGAATGCTCTCCTTCAAAGAGAAACGACTGTACTAAGACAAAGGCTGTCGCCTGGATGATAACACACACATTTCCCAGTTTTGGCTTTGTTAAGCACAGAATTGCCCAAGAGTAAATAGATGAAAATTCCTTGGCAGGATGCCTGTCTTCTGGGAAATGTGTGTTCTGGGTAACCCCAGAGAGTAGTTTTGTTACTGATGAAGATGCTAATTTTAAATCTGGGGAAGTCAAAGTTTCCTGAACAGTTATTTTAAGTTCATTACTAAAAAACCTTTCAAAATAAAATACAGAATCTGAATATATAAAACACATTCCAAGGTGTGAAATACCAGCCTGAAGATAAACTCATGGTCAGAAAACACTTTGCTCTATTTTAGACCACGTCTAAAATTTTTTCTTATGCAGGTACTTTCCCAAGGTGGACCCTTGCAAACAAGGTACCTAGAGCCGACTCAATCACCTCCCAAGCTCAGTTCTGTGATATGTTTGGTGTTTATACAGGAAAAGCAAATCAAAGTAAAGCAAAACAGCTTTCTTTGCTGGACCAGTCCTTCTCTCTAGATGCAGCTCCAGTATTAAAACCATAATCCCTCAGAAAGAGTTAAACAGTTGCATTCTCACTACAGGTGGGAAAAGTGTTCCTTGACTAAAACAGCCACAGAAAGCACAGGTGTCTTCAAGAGAAAAAAAACTTTAGAACGTGTCCAGGAGAACCAGAGTCTATCATAGCAGAGAAGTTTCCCACTTTCAAAGAAAGGAGGAAAAGCAAAGCCTCACAGAGACAACTGAGTCCAAGATACGTGTATATATACGCATATACATATATAAACTACCTATATAGTGTCACATTCTAACCACACTCTTTACAAATTACTGTAGTTACTGTATACAGAGATATCTTTACTTATTTTGCCTGCTGTAATGTGACACCTATGATAACCATAGGGTGTGGGCATTATTAAATTAAAGAAAGAAAATGGGCAGTCTATAACTTAAAAAAAAAACTAAACAAATTTTTGTAAGAGAAGATGAACTACTTTTTTCATACTATTTATAAAAAGAATACCCACCCTAAGCTGCAAGGACAACTTTGTTGATGGTCTTCAGAGATTCTGGTAACAGAGCCAATGGCCTAAATAACAAAGCCAACAAGAGTCCCCTCCCAGTAACAGCAACACTCTACTTCAGAAAGCTTCACACTTGTGAGCATGCTATAGTGACCAATCCACCTTGTGGGATTGTCTGTTACAGTACCTCAGCACCTGGATTTGAAACATAAAGGTCTTTTTCAGTTGACCTATTTCCATCCCTTACAAGCTTCATCAAGCACATTCCCTGGATCTTCCCTAGCAACATTTTGCCTACTCTCTGTGTGAAAGTGGAGCAAACCGAGGGTTCTGCGGCATCCACCATTCAGCCCACCCAGCTTGCTGAGGGGCAGCTGGAAGTAAGGAGGAGAAAACAAGCTTTTTTAAGGAAGGTCTGCTTTCATAAGCATCAGAAATGAACATCCACACATTTTAATACTGATTCCATGCAGGCATCACTCTTTGAAACACAGTAAAAATCTATTTCAAATAGCGCCTTAAGTAAACTTATTTTAAGTGACATGGGCCCTCCAAATCTGAAACTGCACAGTAAGACCGCTGTACTTTCCAACTGTGGCGGTGGGGCCGGGGTGGGGGGGTGTACGTGTGTGTGAAGAAGTAGGAAAAAGGGCTGGAAAAGACATCCTGCCACGACACAGAAGTTTCTGGTCGATAGCAGAAGCACAAATACAGCACTGCTTTCATTAAATCCAACCCTCACACCACACGCATGTGTCTCACCCAGCACACCATACTGGAAACTACGAATCTGAAGGGCTATAGAAAGCAAGGAGAAACTAGCCAGTCACAGAAAGCTGCCCAGGAACAGCTGGGAAGCAGCAGGTGGATGATCTCCCAGAGAACAGGAGACACCTCCTGAGGCCTGAAAAGCGTCCGTCTCTCTTCTCCCCTGGAAGACCCAGACAGGCAATGAAGGGCAGGCAGAAACGCCCGCTCCGAGCGGGGACTGAGGGGCACGGGGACTCGTTTTCCACTTGGCATTTTGACTTGTCATCCGCAACCCACCGCTGCCCTTTCAGGGCACCAACACCCGAGAGTCCTTTCCGCACAGGCCCAGGCCATCCCGCCGCTCCCCCCCGCCCCGGGCCAGCGCCTCACCGCCGGAGACGCGAGAATCCAGCCGGCCCGGCGAGTCCGACCCACCCGGCGGGAGGTTTCCTCACCCGCCGCCCGGGCCGCCCCTGCCCCGGGCCCGGCCGCGCCGCCGCGGGCCCGCGTCCCCCGCACACGCGGCACCATATGGCAGCGGCCTGCGGCGGGCCCGGCCCGCTCCCCGCCGCCCCTGGGCCGCGGCCAGCCGGCGAGGCCGCCCCCGGGGCCACCCCACGCCGCGAGGGCCCAGCGAAGGCCCGCCCGGCCGCACCTTCACGTCGTCCTCCTCATCCTCGCCGGCCCAGCGGTCCCCGGCCACTCCCGGCACCAGCCGCTTCGCCACCGGCTCCACCACCTCGAAGCTGTCGGCGTCTGTGGGGGAGAGGAGAGCGGGTGAAGGAGAGCGGCTGAGGGCGGGCGGGGGGCGCCGGCAGGGCGCGGCGACCGCCACCTACCCCAAGAATCCGCCGCCTCCGCCGCCATCTTCCCCGCCGAGCCGCCGGCGCTCGCAGCAGGCACGGTGAGGCGACCGCGCCAGAGCGGCCCCAGCCAGCGCCGCGCGCGGGGCACGCCGGGACGGCGGCGGACTGCCGGGGCCGCTCCCCGCGCCCCGCCCGCGCGCACTCCCCCCCGAGCCCCGCCCAGCGCGGGGCGGGCCGGGCTGTGACGGCGCCATGGCGGGCGGGAGGGGGACGCGGCCGCCGCTCGCCGCCCTCGAGCCTGCCCGCGCCCCGCTCCCGATCGGGGGCTCTCGGGCGCGGTGCTCTCCCGAGGGAAGGGCCCCTTCCCCGCCGGCTCTGCGGCGCTATCGGGGAGCGGCAGCTGCGGCCTGAGGGGAGCCTCCCCGCCCCGCCGCCCGGCAGGACAGATAGTCCCGAGTTCTGAGCTCCCACCGGCGGGGCCGGGTCTGACGGCAACTCGGTCAGAGATCCAGGTTGGTTTCTGCCCTGCGGTTGAGTGTGTCCACGCAAGGGCAATAAAGCAGGCCGTGTTTTGAACTACAGCTGTTACTGGAAGCGACGTGCTGGTACATTGCCCTCTGAAGAAGAGGGAAGTAAAAAGCTGTTTTACTCTAAGAATTTTTACGTGACTATAACCGTTTCTATACTTGGCCCATGCTGCTACTTCAGATCACATGCAAGGTTAAAGCAGTCACATTTCATACCCGCGCAACTGCTGGCAGTCCTGCTGGAAATGCAAGTAATATAATGGAATTGATTATATGGCTGAGTGGGAGAAGGAAAGAAAAGAGAAAGAAAGAAAGGAAAGAAAGAAAGGAAAGGAAGGAAGGAAGGAAGGAAGGAAGGAAGGAAGGAAGGAAGGAAGAGAAAGAAAGAGGAAAAAAAAAATAGTTGAAGTCTGATTTCTGAATGTTGTAATAAAGTGTCTCCTAATACCCTAAATAATAGGATAAGATTATAGTAAAGGTAGGTTATGACTTACTCATTTCCTAGTTTTCAGGAAATGAAATCCAGGAGGAATCATGGGCAAATGGTTTCAGTATTACTAGCAACAGTCTGGCAGCCAGAATGCACTTTGACAGTTTGTCCCTGTGATGCGTTTGGGGTGTGATTTTTATCTCAGATCCCTGAGAGATCGTGGCCTTGTGACTGCCAGAGGAGTAGGGGCGAGTCCTTCACTACAAACTTCAAACGCAGTAGCTGACCTTAACCAAATGCAGCAGGAGTTTGAAGATCGCCCACAAGAATGAAGTGTCCCCAAATAAAACACTGGATCATCAGACTGAAGACAGACTCGGGACGGAAAGGCTGCAGACCCAGGACACAACCCCAGCTGCAACTCCTCACTCTTTTCCAACCTCCTCCCACTGAGCCCACGGAATGTTTTACTTTGAAACTCTCAGGCCCGTCTCATCCCTTTAGATGGCTCTGCCCAGACCTGGGGAGAGAGACGGCGGTGACTCCAGAGCTCTGGTTAGTCAGAGGTGAGCAGACCTCTGTCACAGACCTGGTGATGTTCGATGCTCCGCATTGTTTGGATGCTGCTGATGGGGCAGGTTAGAAGGGGAGGACACCTTTATCTCAGGATTAAACACCAAAGCCATGACGTGCCTGGGGGCTACAGACCAGGCCCCCCTGAGCCTCCTCCAGCCCAGCTTGTCAGTGGTATGTTTCTTTCCACCATCAAATAACATCAAATCCATAAAAGCTGGAAACATTTACTTCATCCAGTGTACTCCACTGCCACCTCCCAACTCTGTGATTTCTGTGAGAATCTGCGCAATTAAAGTGGAAGAGGAGGATATATTGTCTCTGAAGATAATAAATTTAGAAGAACGTCTTGCATATAATAAGCAGAATGATACATGATACTATGATATGTTAGCTAGGAAAAAAATATTACTTCCAAATCTGCCATCCTTTTGTTGTTACCCATTTACCAGGCAATATAAATAACAATGGAGACATAACTGTAGATCAAATAATGTCATAAGTTATATCCTCACCAAGTCTATACAGAGTTTTGTAAGCTCAGTGTGCGGTGAGGATAATTATGGAACCGCCAAGAATTCTGCAATGACTGGGAACGTGTTAATTATAAAAATATTATGTATTTACACAACATATTTAGAGTAATTTAAACATTTGGATTAAAACAGCAAAGTATTTTTCCCATTGTACAGATGAGGAAATAAAACACAAAGAAAAAAATTGCTGCTCAACGCAGCTCTGAGTCAGAGGAACTCCCGCCTTCTGGGAAACCTCGTGTTGGAGAAATCTAAAGGTTTCTGCTTAGGAGGAGAAACAAATAAAAATGAGACAGATTGGGCCTTGTGGTCATTTTACAAAAGATATCTGCTGGAATACGTATCACATTGAAAATCAGACTCTAAGCAAGACCATCTTAAAAGAATCTGCTGTGACAATTTTAGTACATAAACCACATCTATTTTTTTTCTTGTTTGGCCTCCAGTATCCTTAGCGTTTAAAACACATACCCAACACTTCTTTTCCTTACATTTTAAAGGATAAAAAGTGATGTGAGGAACGTCCTGCTTTACAGAAAACAGTCTTCAGCGGAGGATGATAGCAGATAAAAATCATGAAAACAGTAGCCAGAGCATAAATATTTAATATAAATCTTTATGATTCTATATACTAGAAATGATTGCAGAAGAAACACAAATTTGTAGAACGTGAGTTCTCTTCCAATTGTATTTTACAAGATTCAGCCTATCAGTACAATGACATCTTTGCAAGTATCAAAAAAATAAAGCAAAACAATATTACATTACACAGTCAAGACAACCAAAATAGTGATGTGCTTCACAAAATCTATACAAGTTAATCTTTAGCAGACCATCCTTGCTTGCTTCCAAACAAAAACGCTTGCTGCCGATGTTTTGGATTTTTTTTTTAATTTATTTTTTATTTTTTTACAAAATTATGACCACTAGCTAAGAAAATGATGCCCCTATGCTACTTCTCCTCAGCCATTTATCAACTTGTTCGGGATTTGATTTAAGTATCAAGAACCCAAGACGCAGATCTGAACTGACGTGGGTTTGGTGTAATCGAATCTTTGAGAGCAGTCCTTTAGTGTCGTCAAGACACACAGTGACACTGTTCTCCGCCTGAACCAGTCTAACGCAACTTATTTTTTCCAGAAAAATTATCTTCCCGCGAACCTTCACTCAGCGTCCGCTCCCCAGAGCTCTAACTGCTGTAAGGCCTGGAGCCCTTGTTGCCACAGCCTCTCCCTGTATTCTATCAGGTTAGATTTCGGCTGATCAGCTCCCGGCACAGCCTCACCAGGCGGCTGCACGAGCACCGGCACCGGCAGAAGGTAGCAGGTGACGAACGTGACCCAGGGAGGGAAGGAGAAGGAGGAGAGAGAGGCTGCCAGCATTCCATCAGCCCGGGCTGCTGGGAACACTGCTGCCATCCCAGGTTTCCCTGTCAGTCGGCACATTTCAACTTCATACTATTCACAGATTTTAAACTCCCTTTTAACTCCAATCCTCAAACCAATCTTTTTGCCCGAAGACTGCGAGGACGTGCCTTGGATGGATTACTGCTCCCAGATAGAGGCATTTGCCTTCTAAAACCAAAGACGTTTACCTCGCTCTTGGGAGGCGAGGGCCGTAAGAGTGGGCTGTGCACTGCGGCTGACGCTCACCGCAGTGCCTGGGACTGCCATTGCTTTATTTCTTCTTTGTATCGGTCTTTGATAATGAGTTTAAACAAGTGTATGGCACGAACCATGGAAGTGGCATGACTGCAGATCAAAGGTACCATCTGTTGTCTTTGCCACATACATCCATAGAAGTCCTTTCACCAGACAAACACTGCCTGTTTAGCTTAACACTCTACTTACAGCGGAAGACATTATTTTAATAGAAGAATGATTAGTTTCTCTTGGCACCTGCCAGAACAAACTTGTCCAACTGGGCTGTATCATACCAGTAGGTATTGTCCATTTTTAAAAATGACATTAGGTTGTGAATGTTTACTTTCTGGCCTTGACTTCTTCAGTTCTATTAAGTTATAATTTAGCTATCCGTACTAGATTCATTTCAACTATGCAAACATTCGTTTTACATTGAAACTTTAGCTTTGCAAAGGTGTGCTCTCCAAGTCCTTCAAGTGGAAGCTAACGGGAGCACAGCGCAGCAAGGGGAGGGAAAAAGGCACAGTTAACTTCTCTAATTCCCCACTCTTAGGTGTGCTCGGCGCTACTCCAGTCCTTGCTCAGAAGCAAGAGGCCAGCAAGGGTCACACGACTGGTTGAGCAGCCGCAATTCCCTGCCATACAGGCACCGTATCACGGGCAGGGGCTCACCTTCCTTTTCATATAAATTGTGAAGTTATGAATCTTATCTTCTACTTCAATATACTAACGATACGTGGTTGATTCAAGTTGGTTTAGACAAAGAAGAATAAAGGGTATGATTTGCAATGTGATGCTGTAAGGAAGCCAGAACCAGAAGGAAAAATAAAGGAATATGGATATTCACTCAGTAGAGTTACAATATTTTTGTGTTTCTGGACAGCCTTCCCTCCTCAACAAACAAGCTCTGCCTTTCAAGGCGGTTTCAGAGCGGGCCCACATTACTGCTCTGCTGGAGGCAGAGGGGTTGATGAGATTTCCACCTGCTCCACCTTCTCCTCATCCACTCCTTCCTGGTCCCTCTCCCCATGGGGGCTCGACGCTTTTCCAGCTGCGCCAATCCAACCAGTACAACTGCCCTCCAGCTCAGGTGTGGGAAAGCGCCGAGTCTGGGAGGGGGGATGCTGTGCTACGAACGGACACTTGGCTCCTCGCAGCGAGCGAGAGCAAACTGCCCCCACAACTGACCCAGCCCCGCTCCCGCCAGTGCTGCAGCCTGTTCCCCTTCCGCACAGCTCTCACATACCTCCTGATCTCTGAGAACGCAGCTACGTGCTTTGTTTAAAGCAGATACGTCTCCTTAGCGTGCCTTTGGTTGATACCACTCTTGGTTTGGGAGATTTTTAATCGGGTCTTGAAACATTCAGGCTTTCTGATACATTTCAAAAGTAATGAAAAAAATGGAAAGTGAAATGAATCAAAGGTGGAAAGGAAGCCAATAATACCAAGCTTTTCTAGCTATATAGCAATTTAAGGAGAAAAATGAAAAGATTGAACATGTATTGCCAAAATAATTAAGAAAGACGTTATTTTGCTGTCAGAACCAAGAATGCTCAGACCTAGAACAGAATACATATGGACATGTGAAATTAACACGATTACCACAGTCAAGCAAAAGACCACAAATGAAATCATTAAGAACTGTGGAAATAGGATGTTGTTTTCTAAAAAATACATAAAATTGGAATAAATGATACAGCTACAAGACTAACTGCTTACGTTGCGCAACTCTACATTCAAGACTCGAGTAATGCACATAGTTGAGACTCCCCCGGTTATCAGTGTCAATTTTGGTGTGCACAATTTGATCCGCACTCATGTCAGAGGAACACTTAAGTCTCACCCTGGAGACTAATAAAATGAAAATAAAACCTGATGGATTGCAACTTTGCTTCATGCAAAGACTGTTTATGCCAGAAGTGTTTGACATTTTTAGGAACTTACATTTTGAAGAAGGTAGACTCATTCTGCAAAGAAAGTTCAGAATGATAAATACCAGACTTGCAGCACATTAAAATATTAATATTTAATATGTTTACTAAGCAGTCTCTGTTATTTTTGCTGTGCATCTAGTAGAACTAAATCCCTCAATTTACATTTTGATTTCCCTCACTGATCTGATCATCACAACACAGATACAGCTGTAAAGTGCAATGTATGCTTTGGTTTCCTTAACTAAAGAAAGCACTTTTAGAATGGTTTTAGCCAAAGATAGGACCCACATGTTTAAGGACATTATTCGAACAGATGATCATCTCTTTTTACAGTCGGAGAAAAGCGATGAACTACTTAACAAAAATCCTTTCATTCGGGTAGACTGGTGAATTTTAAAGCAGTTCCATTACGTCAATTACTTGGAGAAATTTGGAAGAATTCCACATTAACCAAGGATTCACTGTCAAACTAATTAAAAGTCTCAGATTTAGATTTACATTTTAACGACCAACTGAAAAATAGTTGGCAAACCATGTAGCAATTCAAATACAAGCTGACCATTTTCAAAATCTATAAATATTTCCAGAACCATCTTATCGACATAAAAACAGGAAGGAACGGGGATGGTTACAGGGTTCACACGTCTGCGCAAAAGCATATATAAAGGTAATGTTATGTACATTTTATTTCAATAAAGACATAAGACAAACAGCGTAAAGATGCCCAGATGCCCTAAAGATAAATACATTTAAAAGATTCTCATTAAAATGAATCTGTAGTATTTCTTTCCTGCAAGCAAAATACCTTTCTTTAAATACAAAAAAAATCAGTATTCTGAATTGCAAATGTTTTCACTTTTTTGCAGAAAATCTGCCATGATGATTTTTTTTTTTAATGAATAAGGATTTTCCACAAAACAGGCTTGCTCTACATGCTAATTTTTTTAAACAGTTCAGTGACACAATGTGCTAACTACATACACAACAGATAATATAGTAAGAAAACACTCAACCTGATGAAAAGTTAAAATCTTCATTAATACACTGGAAAAAGTTGACATAACTCATGCCTTTTAAAATCAAAAATACAAAAATTAAATGTTTTCCTAAAAAGATTTTCCTTATTTTAAGGACTCATTTGAAAATGAAGCTGCATGTAATTTGTACAATAAAATTGTACAAGTAAACAGGTAATATACATAAAAAATTAATTGACATACTTCTCAATTATCAGTTGTCCACCTTTAATTTCCAATACTGTACTTTCTTAACAAGCATACAAAATATCAAACTTCTCTTTAGAAAAAGTGCCGTTCTGTGACATCTTTTACACAAAAACAGTCTGAGCCTATGGCGCGTTAATGCAGTCGAGAGGCAAAGCATCCTAACTTTTACAAATTATACCTTCCATAAAAAGCCTCCTGAAAAGGAGATTACACCCCATTATAAAAATATCAGCCTCTTGTAGTAGCTGCATTAGAGACCCCAGGCTGAGAGACTATTTCCATAGAAAACCAGTATGATAGCAGGCTGGCGGCGGCGGCGGAGTGTATGTACCACAGGAGGGTGCATAGTTACTGCCAGGTACCTGCGCTGTCACCCAGATGGGAAACTGATTGTAACGCCGAGTGTCACAGAGGTACCGTCAGCCCATGCCAAACACCTTAAAATACTGAGCCGCTGTGCAGAACCCTTCAATCGCGCAGGAAACAGAAGGCAGCAGTAACTGAATCGCATCAAACCTACCGGGTGACCCAACTAGTTCTCCTTTCATGATCTGCACGCACAGCATGGTCTGAGGTATTCCTTGTCCATCAGTTTGTGCCACTGCAAGATACTGTCTGTCCAGAGCACATGCCATCACAATGGTTTAAAATATTCTGAATATTAGTAATTCTTATATTCTTCTTATCTAGCCAGTCTCTTGATTTTTGAAAAGATTTCAACTACAGTAGAATATTACAGAAAGAAAATATAAATGCAGGGGTTTTCTTTCTAAATGAAACTTACATGGACTAAAACTAGAGAATATTTTTAAACAAATATACAGTATGCAGGCAGACGAAGCAGGAAAACGGCCATCCAACTGTTTAATAAAAAACTAAGAAAATTTGGCTATTTCCAGAAAAAACTATGAAGCGCCTCAACTAAAAGGAATGCATAATGAAATTCTAATCTAATACAGGTCAAAAATGTAAAAAGGTTATAAACCTTAACAGGAAAAATAAAACAACTTTTACTGGCCATTCCTGTTGAAATGAGAATCTTAAAAGTAACAGAAAAGTGGCTACAAACCCACTTAGAGCACCGAACAGAGAGAAAATCAGAGTCCATTTTCAATCTCTGTTATATCATAAAATCCTGTGTTTCTACAGGTCAAACTGCTGGTGGCAGAAACAGAATTCTTTATAAACTGCAGATGTCCTGTACATAAAAAAATTTCATCGGAGTTGCACTAGTTCTAAAGACTTTTCTGTTCTAGCCTACCTACTGCGCGGTACTGTATTGTACTGAGTGTGGTCAAGCTCAGATATAGAAAGTCTCTTTCTGTAACCCTTGATTATTGTTGGGCACCAAAGATAAGAAAAGCAAGACGGGGTACAAAAATGCAAAATTTCAACAGTAATGGCAATGTTTTGTTTTAGTCCAAAAGGGTCCTGCATTTTCTCCCCCTTCAGTAATTAGGCAAAAGGCTTTAATCGGGGGGTAGCAAGTCATGCAAGCGAAATCTGTCTCTGATGTGAGGTCGGACATCTTCATTCTGCAGGGGGGAAAGAAAAAAAGGTGCGGGTTTTAGGAGAACAAACACTTCCATAAACCAGATTTTAACGGGGTCAGTTCTCTAACAGCGCTATTTTAATATAACAAAATACAAGCCATGAGTGAATGTAATCATAAAAGACTTACAGAAATAACTACATAACATTCACAACAATTTAGGAGTACTTTATTTGCGTTTTAAGAATAAAGGCACACATCACAGCCAACAATAGGCATTATTTAACCTAATTGCCTACAGATTCTCTGTTTCATTGTGATTGATGTTACAGTTCTCCATTTCTTGACTAAAGGCACAGTTAGAAATAATGACATTCTGTCTTTTACTATGTAAATAAGTCCTTATGCATACTTGAATTACTGCCCAGAGCATCCTTTTCAAAGAGAGACATACATGACTTCCAGCAGTCTAAATCTCAGTGACTCAAAAAATCTTAAAATAGGTGAAAATACTTAAAAGAGGTAAGTAGCATTTTTGGGCAGGGGGTGGGGAAGAGCCAATGAGGGAAACACTTACCAGCTCTACAAGTTTCTCCAGAAATGGAATCAATTTTAGGAGTTCGTTGTCATTTTTATCCATGAACCAGCTTTCTATAGGGATTCCATTTGAAAGCTAAAGTTAAAAAAAAAATAAAAAATCATTAACACATGATTTATACTCAATTTATCTAAAAATATGACTTGTGAAATAGCATTTTGGGGAAAAAGGTTTCCAAGCTAGAGTTTATTAATATGTATTTTCCCTCTAAAGTTTGTATTAAAATTCACTTCCAAAATATCTCCTTCCTTTACATACATGACAACAAAAATTTCCACATCAAAGCTGAAATAGAACTAGCTCTGGAAGTTCTGCTGAAGTGAAAAGCATTGGTATTTTGAGACAATTTTATGTTAAAACCCGCATGGATGCTGGCTGTGTACTGGCTGTCGCAGCCTGTGCGAATGAGCCCAAGTCAAACAGGATTTTGGTTTTCTGCTTCTTCACTGGAGGTGAGACGCTGCGATCACACTGGGCACTTCCCTATCTGTGTAATGGGCCTAACTGGAGCAGTTACAGGCCGTCCTGGGAAAAGCTAAACCACAGCAGATGACTTCCTAATGTTTAAGCATAAGCGATTTTCACAGCTGCGTGGCATGTCAACCAGCGATTTCTTCTTAAGCATCTCACTAGCGTTAAAAACCAAAATCCACAATACAACAGAGTTAGAGAGTGGAGGGTGCGTTAGAAAAGCTGCACGCAAAAGGGGAGCGGCTGGTTCCAGAGTCTCTTCAGAGCAGAAGTCACTCAGTTTGCACTTCATCAGCTCTTCACAAAAAGAGGAGAAAAGCAAGCCAACCCGAGTGAGTTTGGTTTCTAAACTTAAAATACGAATTTAAGCACAGAACTTAGTAATTTAAATCAAAATGTCATGTTTCACTGTCTTCCTTCAGAAAGTTTGCTGCTGTAGCTGAGAAGTTTGCTGACGGCAGCGTTCTTACCTGATAAGCAAAGGCTTGCGGTGAATTGTCAATTATGATCGTTTTTGAAAGATCTCTACCAAGAATGTTTAAATCCTTTATGTAATTTCCTTGTACACAAACACAATGCTCACGGAAAAGTCGATGCCTGTGATTAAAATAAAATACTAATTAATGAGACAAATGACATCATTTACATTGCACAGAGGAAGAGTTAACTTTGCCAACTGTTACCCCGTTTTTTCCCTTCTGATCTACTTAGCTGCTCTTAAAGTCTTGTTCCCTTTTTTCTATTCTCTTGTGAGCTTTTTACTGGTAAAATCACTAGTTAATCCAGTTCTGCAGGAGGTTGGTTGTATTTAACCAGAAAAGCTCAGCTCAGACGTAACAACTATCTGTCCACAGGCTGCTGCTTTCCAACCTTTCTGCAGCCGGGTTGGCAACGGGACCCTGAACACTCCCGTGATTTTGCGAGGCCCCAGGATCGGAGCTTAGCTCTGCGCAGGAGCCAGTTTAGAGGGGTTTATTATCCCTTGATTTTGTTCCAGCTGTTCCAGCAGACGGCCTCCCCGCGCCACTGCGTGCTGCAACAGAAACCATGTTTTCTTTTTTACGTTACCTCTGTTCGCAATTAACCTATTTCAGTTATTAGAGCTTGAAAAAAGCCTGCAGGCCAAAACATTCCACCAACTTCTTCCTTTCCAATTAGTCTACTCCCTTTTAATTTATTACAGAAGAAATACATAGTAAATGGATGGATAGACTAAAGAGACTCAGACTAAAAAAATACCAGAAATAAAACTGAAATTTCATGGAAATCAACGTAATTATAATTTTAAAATAGCCTGTAAACTAGACAGGTTTTGAGTTTTACAGTGTCACATTACAATGCAGTTTCTTTAAGGCTGCTTATATTTTTAAATGAAGTTTTTAGAAGCCGTACATAGTGTGCTTAATTTCATAAAGGGGTTGAGTTCCTAATGTTGCTATGGAGGAAAATAAGCCGGTGCCTCAGCAGCAAAAGCATTTATATATAGACCCTGAGTCACACGTGTGGAGTGCCTGACAAGTCTACCTTTAGGCTAATGTCAAAACTAACCATGCCTTGATGTCAGCTCCTCAGCGCCACATGAATCACAACCAACTCACGCATCACATGAATCTTTCTGCAAACTCTTAGGATACTGTTTGGCTCTGCATTTTATTACCTTTTTCCTGTTCCTAACACAGTTAAAATTGCAGTTCTTAATCACACACGTTCGGTTCCTGGAGAAAGGTATTTAACGCTAGGGATGCACGCTTGGGCTCATTTTCTGCAAGTGCAAATACCTTCCTCCGTCCTGCCTCCCATGTGGCTCTGGGATTCCAGGGACTGAAGGGATCTGAAAGTCTGGTTTTGTTTGCCTGTTCAAAAGGCAGTGGCAAGCAAGTTTGCCAAAACCAAGCTAGGATTCTGTTGTGTGCGCCACACACGAACAAACAATAAGATGACTGTTCCTGGATGAAAACTGGTGAGCAGTTTATCTTCACGCTCTTGAGGAAAATGAGTTATGATGTGCCTGAACTTCCAAATGAAAACAATGGATGCAACCACTGTCTCAGGCCAAATGGTAATTTTATTATGTGTATAAAGAAAAATGGAGTTTTCACTGAAGAATATTACAATAAAAGGATGCAGAGAACTGCTTTGCCAATGACGTCCCAGGTACAGAATTTACACAGTTCTCACTCTACTCAGGCCCAGTTGTTTCCTTCCCTGACTTGGGACACCCTGTGCAGGGTGAATCCCTGAGAAGACCCCTCTTGGGTTTCAACTTCCTCATGTAATGCTCCACTTTCTGCACGAGCGTCACAGAAAGCATCTCATCCGGCAGAATTTCTCTATGCCTTAAGGAACTGTTCTTGAGAAATGCCATTCACTTCCAAGCACAGCTCAGTATTTAAGTAATAAATCAAGTCTGAATAGTTTAAAAGTAATCTCAGTTTGTGTTCTTTATTTGTAACATGTATCCCAAAGCAGCTCAATCACATTTTTGATGCCCAGGAGGTCATTTCCCTGCGCAAGCCTGAGGTGCCCCAGAGACCGGAGGGGTGCGGTTCCTGGCCACGGAGGGCAACAGGAAGCTGCCTGGGTTTATCTCATCACCAAGGCAGCAACTCAATCACTTCATTTCATTTTTCTCTCACTCTTAGACCAGACAAAACCACAAAGAATCAGGTTAGCGAGACGCTCTGCAGTAACAAACATGTCATAGTCACTCTCTTCATCACATTTGTTAAGAAATAGCAGTTAGCTTGTCACAACAGGTATGGTCACAATTTTCTATTTTTACCTGACCAGTTGCTTTTTAGGGTCTAGTATGTTCAATAACTTGTCTGCATACACCTTCTTAGAAGCAGTAAAAAGAATGATCTGTGGAGTAAAGGGGAAAAAGTAATTACTTTAGATATAAGTATGTGAATATAATTTAACAATGAAATTCAAAGGTAGCGTCTAATTGTTTTTACCTCATAAATCTGAGACATACGTTCCAGGAATTCTCGGAAGAATGGCCTTAACCGGACATAAACCTGCAGCAGAGATGGACTTTTGTTAGAGATTCAAAATACTTCAGCTGCACTACTAAGTACCAGTTTGTAAAGATTAGGTCACAATGAGCATTACGAACAAAGTAAACAGCAATTATTAACTTCCTACAGAGTAACAACTCAATTAAAACAATATTAAATTAGCTTGCAGCCTAAGCAGCTAGAAGTGAAAGATGGTAACATTAGGCTTAACAATTCTCCTGGAAAATTTGACGGAATTAGAAATAATTTCAATTAAAATATAAAAGTTGGCCAGTCGCTAAAGGAAAAAAGTAAGTCTGGTCGCTTTGACTAAACATTTTGAATCAGCTTTCACCAGCTGGGCAGCACTAGTTCAATTACTAGATACTGTGTGCCAGCACATAAACTAAATAATCTTCTTAATAACCTTTTTCCACTAAGAATTACACACTGAATATGGGGGCGTCAGAAGCGATTTAAAAAAAAAAAAAGGCTTCATCTGTTTCCAAATTTCCATAAATTCAAATTCCACCAGCACAGAACTGCACACATACATAAATTACTCCCTGTAGAATTCCCTGTAGACTCACGAGAAGAGATACCGCGTTAGGAGAGTTCTGCATCCCTGATTTAACCCAAAACACCAGACGTGGGCTCACGTGGGGGCACCTATAGACATCATACTCGGGGCAATGGCCCAGCAGCAGGGCAGGCGTCAGGGCACCTACCAAGCACTAGTCTGTTCCTGGGGCACAACATGCACATTTTTATTTGAAATTTCTATTCGATGGCCTGGGGTGAGCTCCGGCACAGATCTGGGCTTCACCTAAACCAACAGCGACGACACTGATGCTAAAGGGTGGAAACGCCAGCCTTTTGTGCTGCTTACCTCTCTTTTTGGGTCAGAAATTGTCCACATAGAGAATTCCAGTTTTGAGGAAAGAGTTACCAAAATATCCAGAAAGAGACAGGATTGTACTGCACTTTAAACTTCAACCAAGGTAACTTCAGCTTTATCAATTTTTTAACAGACAGTTAGGAAAAGGCTTGAATGTACCTTCAAATCACAGTAAATCTTTACCAAGGATGTGCATTACTTGAATTGAATTATATCAAATATAGATGTGGGCACAACCAAGTGACCAGAGGGGAAGAAAAGGGGGGAAGAAAACTGCTTCTGGAGGCAGTAAAACCGTCTCGCTCCAGTCGGCTACCCGGAGCAGTTCGGAGAGCCCCGGCCTGTGCCTGACAGGCTTCTGAGCTGCATTTAGCCAAGACAACTACTGCAAAGCCAACTTTCTAAATACAGAGTCGACAAACGTGTCTTCACACCACGTCTCCCGACGGCACTCAAACCTTTGTGAACTGACACCTCTTCTTGCCATAATAAGGCAGTGAAGTTCTGCTCGAAGACTAGACGAGGTGTTTCCCCTACCACAGGAACCAATGCAATGAATTAACTCAGAGCCTGCAGCTGATCAGACGCTAATAACACTCAGACTGTCTGTGACTGTAAAGTCTGTGCAAAAGGCTCCTTCGGAAGGTCTGCTCTGTACCCAGCAAGCACCGAACGCAGCCAGCAGCCTCCCGGCTTGTAACCCAGAGTTTAAGGGCAGGTAAGTTTCTCTTTGTAAAAGGATTATTCTGTTCGTGTCATTTTTCCTAAGTATTTACTTTATCGCAACCTAAATCTTTCTTTTCAAAAACAAAAAGTCAGTCACAGAAAAGATACTAATGTTTTCACTGCACACGAGAGAACAGTTGCAAATAACAGTGGGCAAAGAGGATGATATTTGGTTCTAAGGTTTCTTCAAGGGCTTGATTTCAGATTAACGAGCCTATTCTCCGCTACGGAAGAAACACAGATGTCATTTCAGAAACGGTCTCTTCAACATCTCTTCTACAAACTCCCCTGGCAACCCAAGCAGTAAACTAAGGTATCCGTCGATGTAATATAAATAAAACCATCTTCTATGTAATTTATTGTTCCCCTTAAGTCTGGATTGAATTATATTGGTCACACTGGCCAGTTAAAGGAATTGTAAAAATCATTCCATTAGATCAGAGAACATTAGGGCTGCTCGGGTTCCTCACGTGCGCACACTCCGTGTGGTTTATTGCTCAGTTTGTTTAGCCTGGGGACGACTGCAGCATCTCTGCAAGGTGTTCTATTTGAGACGGCTGCCAGGCAGTTATAAGGCTGTACCTACCCTAATACCCGTCTTTCTCTAAGGAGTTCACATGTGAATGCAAACAAGAACTCCAGGGAAAACAATTTCTTTGTAGAATGTGCATTTCTAATCAGAGCTTATACACACAGACAGACAATTTAACGACAACACTGATGGCAGATTCACTGGTCTGTCTGTGCTGGTTTGTGACACTGGCACAACATAAGGCAACCACATCGTTACACCCAGCTAGGACGAGCTGACCCAGAACTCCGGGTAACCAAAGGAGAACAATTAAGTAACCAAATTAGAACAAAACGCATCCATCACTCCAGTGAGTACATCTAACGTGAAAGATAATTTTTGAAAATATAGATAGAAGTCTCATAATAATATTCACCAATTTAATGACTGAAAGTTTGTCAACAGAGATACATGATATCATCTACTTCACAGTGACTTATACTCATAAATGCGTAACATATATGAAAAGCCCCCTCAAAGTTTTTTGGTGGGGTTTTTTTGTTTGTTGTTCCCCCCCCCGCAATGATCATCACATCCGGTTATTTCAATGGCAACAAAATCTGAATGTGCAAAATCAAAATTGTCATTCAATGTCTTCCTTGTTCAAAATATGCAGGACTTTAACTCTTCAAAGGCGGAACTGGAAGGAAGCATTACTCCTTTCACGCATTAAAAAGCCCCAACAAGAGACATGTGTTCCGCTTGTCAAAATCTCTGAAATTACAGTAATGGATTTCAGTGTACCTGTAACTTATCTCCGCCCCTGATGATTTTACCATCATTTGACAAGATGAAAGCCAGAGCCAGGTTAGCTCAGTTGCCCATGTGAAGCTGCAGGTCCCCACCGCACGCCCATGGTAGGTGCTCTGCGGCATGGCCAGACCCCGTCCAGCCCGGCTGCACCCACGGACACGACATGACCCTGGGGCGCAACAGGCACCAGCCCTGGCTGACCTGGCGGCTCCCAGCCCTCCCCGAGACAGACACACGCGATGCCCGGAGCTGGGTCTCGCTCCAGGCCTGGCAGCAGGCTGGACTTGCCGGGTGAACAAGCCCGACTCATTTCTGACTGGACCGTGCCTTAAGTGACCAAAGACAAAGATCATCTCCTACCAAGACCGAACTGCTGGAAGCATAGCCGGCCATGGCTCTTCAAGGGACAGAAGTGCAATTCTAGAGGTTCTACTCAATGAAAATTAAGCCCTCCCAACCTAAAAGGAGACTTCTTTGTGGACGTTGCCCAAGATCCACTAACGCCTCCTGGCTTTCAGATCCAAAGCTTGATGGCTCTTCTGTTATTTCCGAGAGGCAGAGCGGAGTTCACGAGAAGGGAGAGCCAGAACTCACAAGCACTGTTTGCCGTTTTCCGCTGCAGTAACAAAGTAAAGCATCTAAGTCCTTGCTGGCGACAGCAAGATGGAATACATGTAACACTATATGCAATAACCTGCAACTGACCTATGGAGCTCCAGAACATCTTTCAAGGATCACAAAGATCAAAGGGAATTATTCTGTGATAAATCCGTAAAGATGCATTTCATCTGAAGCACTGAGTGAAAACATCTGCCTTTTGGCTCATGCACAGAAGGTGCCCTTTGAGTGGAAGAGAGGCTGAGGTGATCTCATGTCTGGGACTTGAAGCCAGCAACAGAAACAAAATCTCTTTACCAAAAAAAAGAAAAGATAAATTTCTTCCTAAAATAAGCTGCTTATCTTATTATGTAAAGTAAAACAAAGAGTACAAGTCTAAAGTATACAGTTGAAGAGCTGAACATTTATTTTTGTTTTCCAGTGAGATGTAAGGTAGCACTTAACAGATACGGTATTTAAGAAAACTTCAGTTTTGCAAAGACTATATTTTTACTAAGCCCAAAACTCAAACACTGGCATAATTTAAAGATTTTTTTCAACCAAGAAAACACAAACAAATTCATTGCTACAAAAGCCTGACGTAAGTAAGCCCAGCTGTACCCATTTCACAGATTTTTTTTAATTTTTTTTTTTTTTTTTTTTTTTTTAAAAAAAAAACCAGAAATCAGTAAGTGACTCATCCAAAGGTTTAAAAAACCCTATATGTCAGTGCTGGAATCGCATGGTAATTTTTAAGTTTGCAGAACACTGCTCTATCCTGAGACATTAATTAGTAGTTCTCTTCTGCATAACTCCGGGTAAGTTGTGAGAAGTAACTTCCAAGTAACCTGCTTCCTTAGCAAACAAGCCCGTATTTTTAGAAACCTTTCTTTAAAAGCAGACCATCGCTTACTCTCACTGAAACAAGCAACAACAGAGCTGAGTTCCTGGCCGCGAAACTTGTGCTCCACCCACAGGCCAATGGAATTTAGCTGTATTTTATAACAAACCTTCTAGAAGCCAAGTCAATCTGATTCTTACTCTTGTAGTATCCGACAACGGCCACTTCTGGAGCATCTTTTCACCAAGTGCCTGGTTTATCACCGCACTGTTCCTGCACGAGCACTGGCTTCACGCCTTTGGATGGGTAAGAAAACTGAAATGCTACGAACCCAGCTCACACTTGCAGAATTAGTCAGACTTAATGTGAGAAAGGTAAGATGTTCAGCAGGAAAATGAGTACTCAGCTAGGTTCTACTCTTTAAGAAATAATTAATAGGTAATTCTCTCATATTTCTGGAAAACCTACAGGAAAGTGCTACATATTTAGATACTAATGGAAAACATCTTCAGAAATGTCTCTTTCGCATCTAGCATTGTTTTCAGTGGGTTATATTATACAATACTTTATATATAGTAACTTGCTGACTTCTACTGTGCTCAGACAGCTTCTCTGCTGCCAGCTGAAATGACTTTCAAAATGAAATACAGAGATGTGCAATTAATACAGGACTATTCCAGACGTGATGGTCAAATTGATAAGCAAAAAATACATTTTAAATGCTCATAAATAGCTAATCATTGACTAAAAATGCTAAGAAGGGTATGAAATACCAACCAACTTCTTTTCAACTTTTATCATAGGAGAAGATTGTCTTTTTGTGTATTATACCCTAGTTAAACAGGAACTTAATTGTATGCCTAAAATATCTGTCTTGCTTATTACCTGTTACTTAGTAAGAGGTGACCGTTTTGTCAGTGTCTAGCGCGATACAAAATCACCAAAACAGAATACAGTGACCAGGAGAGCGTGCTCAAAGACAGCGGCCGACTTTCTGAAGGCTGCAAGAAGCTGTTGCTCCTTGGCAAATCCAGGCCAGACTCTAGAGAGAGCCAAGAGAAAACGTCTCCAGGACCCTCACAGTAACTGTTCTGTATCGAGAGCCACACAGCCCCGTGTACAATGCCCTTAAACAAAGCTTTAGAAATACTGTAAGTCACTCCTTCCATTGACTTCAATTTCCTAAAGGCAAAATCCCGGTTAGATCTCAGCATAAACAATCACTGGAAAGACCACAGTCCCAGGCAGAAAACAGTCAAACCATACTGAGATCTCTTCAGAGAAGAAGGGAAAAAAGCGAAGCTTTAGTCTTCCTGATTCTGTTAGCAGTGTCATGAACTTCCAAAGAACTAATTCTAAGGCTCATTCCAAGTTCAGCCTGGAGGAAACTGTGCATGGCCATCACCAAATAAGAGGTAAGATAAACCCACGTCTAAAAATTATTTCAGCTTTTCAGATTCCAAGGGTTTTAATATGAAACTGCGAAGAAAAACATTTTTAAAATCAGGAAAAATACCTGGACAAGTGTCCTTTTAAGGTGCCTGATGACTGGCTCATTCTCCAAAGATACTAGAGTGGGGTCCCATATCGTGCGAACTACATGGTGGGGAAGCTGTTGCTACTCCCAGGTACACCACACAAAAGGACCTGAGAACAACAGCCTGGGTCAGTGCAGCATCTTTGGCAGTTGCTGGAAGAGAGTTCCTCCTTCCCATGCTTCCTCTATGGTACGTCAACGTAAACCACACAACTAACACCACCTCCTAAAGCAGAACAAAACCCTACCAGTCTCCACAAGACAATCACAAATCACTCGAAGGACCCAGCAGACTCCCTCTGGGGAAAAAAGAGGGAAAACTGGCACTGGCAAAGCCTACAGCGAGACCAACGAGCAGGACAGAAGCTAGTTCGTGTCAGGTTCTGAAGATGCCTTCTCTATAGAAAGAAAGGATGGAGCAGTGCGGACAGGCTTGCCCTGCCAGGGAAGGAAGTTCACAGCCCCTGGGAAGCTGCTCCCGGGAGAGGCCACTGGCTGCAGAGTCAGTGTTCCTGCCTCCACCTGCCGGCAAGGAGAAAGGCTGCGGCCGCAGCCAATGCTGCACAGACCAGTCGCGCTCTCTTGGCAATGAACGGTTACGACTGGAACCAGTGACCGACGTTACCAGGATGTGGCGGCAATAAACGGTGCTCCGCGGGATTTCTGATGCAGCACAAGCCACCCCGCAACCCCCGACACCTGCAGTTTATAACCCAAACAGTTGTTCAATGCCAGACAGTTACTTATCTCTCTTTAAACACAATCATAACAAATACACACAGCAAGAACTCCTATGTTAAACATAATAAAAAGCTGTATATTTTTCTAGGCACACTAATTACCTGGTAAATGACATCTTGAAAAAGAACTGGAAAAGTGAGGGCAGCATCTTCTAATTCATTTAGACTACAGTGCACTAATGTTTCATCCTAGCAAAAAAAAAAAATGGTGTAAGGGAAAGAAAAGATTGTGAAAAGAATGCTAAAAATAGAAGTAATTTTCTAGATTTTTATGCTCATTTTAAGGTAGGTTTATTTAGTCTGGAAAATTTATTTTTGTGTAAGTGCTGTCAAGACTGAAGAATTCTAAGAATGAATCATACATTTCATTATTTTCGCAGTGTTTGAAAAATTTCACTTAGAATTGTGTGCTAGGGGCATAATTATAGGAAGATATTTTAATTTTGTAGGCTATCCTGTCATTCAGTTCAAATCTGCATCTATCCATTTGAATAATCTACCCATTCACACGACCACTGGAGGACACGCCAACTGATATTGTTCATGATAAAATCATGTTCCTGACATCACTGACAGGGTCTGAAACAACTTTTAAAACAGAGACTAAAAGAAGTTATCATAAAAGACAAATATATTTTCTGTGAATATTTAAGAAAGTGGATTTGTGCCCTCTAAGAATAAGAATGTTCTAAGAATTAAAAGATTCATTCTTGATCAATCTTGACACAAGCCATACAAAGCTGAATTTTCCTATTTATTACATCTCATTTTTTTCCAGACTGGATACAGGGAAGCTTTATGGGAACAGATAATTCTTTGTTTGAGATGGCAGAAATTGTAATGCTTTGCTTTTTTTTTTAACAGGATGTTAAGTATTCAACAAATACAGCAAGCATTCTATTCCTGCCGCTATTAATGTTCTTTCTTAAATGCAGACTATCTTTAACTATAAATACTATGAAAATTGCGTAACATCCAACAAGGGCTTTTTGTTTAAAGCAAGCATTACTAATTTCAGGAACAAACGAAATAAATGAAACACTACATACCCCCTGCTTTTGGTATGTGCTTATAAAGATATTTACCAAGTCTAGAACTAATGAGAATTCTGGTGTGCTTCTTGTTTTCAGTGGAAGAGCTGGCTTCCTGTTAAGTTGTTCTTCTGTTAGTGGCGGAACATGTTTGATGAAATAATATCTGAAAAGAATACAGATTGAGGTGTAGACATGCACACACATTATTTAACTGGTATATGTTGTAGCCCTAGTTAATGTTTCAAATATTTAAGGCTGCACAAGAAATAAGTATTTTAAATTGAAAAAAATCCCACATGGATATACTTATTTTTTAATTTAAGAGCTTTTGGAATTCATTATCATAATATAAAAATGTTCCAACTCAAAAAATGTTTTCATCCAATACCCAAAATGATCGGTTTAATAATTTCAGCACAAACATTAGCACTTACGGATCAAAGACTTCCCAGTCTTCTTCATAGGTGGCTTCCGCGTGAGCTGATGAGTAGCCACTGTCTGGAGATACTGGTGCTAAAATTCAATGAAAATGACCAAAACAAAAAATAAAACAAAAAAACCACAAGAGCTAGTCTTATTAGTGCAGTTTTTAAAAGTGAAAATTTGCACTTTATACACGAGTGCTTCGAACAGTGGGGAAAAAAAAAAAATCTCCCTTCAGCTCCATGCTCTCCATCTCCGTGTTCACCTGAAACCGCCCGCGCAGCTCCTCAGGAAGCCACCTGGGCATCACCAGCCCCTCTGCTGAGAGGTGAAACCTGCCTCCTTGACAGGAGCCCTCAGAGCCCGCAGTGCTACTTATCCACCAGTGCTCTGAGGGGCTGGGGAGGATTTGGGTAACCCCTAACAATTTGATGCTGGCCATCCACAGAGAGGAGAAGCTGAACGTTATGGATATAATTTTTGTCAAAAAGAAAGATGTATGGCGAGTCTTTTGAAAAAAATGTGGAAAATGAATATAGGATCTACGTATTTCTCATTCACCTCGCCATGTTGTTCTAATATAAGATACCCAAATGTTGCAAATTTCTCTTTGGCGATCGGCAAGTCTAGGGTGTGCATTTTTAATGGAGGGTAGTGGGGGCGGGACAGGTTCGATATTAATAAAAATGCCTTTCTTCTGGAATCTTTGTTTTTAGTGAAGAAATGTTATGAGGTCAACTGAGTTATACCGGGAATAAATGAGATTGCCAAAACTGTGTCTTTAGTGCATAAAAGAGATTTGTCTATTAAACATAAAAGCCAATATTAATACTGTTTGCATGCCCTAAGCAAATGTGAAATACTAATTTATACAAAATGCAGGTGCTAGGATTTCCCCAAGAGTGCAAATTACATACAGCTTCAATACTTGAGCCCAAGGCAAACACACATTTCTTACCTGTGAGTGGCGGCAGGTCGCGGTCATTTGTTTCCTCCACTTCTAACCCGTTGTTGACGGTGGATCGGACCTGCCCGGCCTGGCTGGTGTAAGCTGCGCCATTGGTTGACGTTGCAGTACTTGTAGTGATCTCATCCACCTGCTCCATGTCAAGCTGTTTGACTATCTCTTCAGCTTCAACAGCTTGTCCTGGAGAATCGGATCCTGATGTTCCTGAATGAAGATTTCGGTACACTCATGGTCAGTGTCTTTAACCTGAGTAACCTATCAGAATGCTCAGGGTCATTATTAACCGCACACGCAGAAGTTTCAGAATAACTGAAGGTGGCTGCAGTTGATTCATGTCACAAAAATAAGAACCAAAATGAAGACCACGGCAAATGCCTTTACGTTTGGGACAAGGCAATTAATATCAGGTTTTGGTTTGGGTTTTTTGTTTGTTTTTTTAAATAAAAGGTATGTCGCTAGATACTTACCCTATGAAATAAATGTTCTAATGCCTATAAACTTATTGCTTCTTTTATTAATGATCAACCCTTCTAAGAATTAAGGAAGCCTTTTATCTGGTAGTAGTACCTCTTGGTCTGTAAATCAGAATGAAAAGTGTCCTGCCACTTGAAACAGCTTTTTCTTAAAAAAATCCATCATTCTGAGCTTTAACACTACTGGCGTTTTAAATAATACTCACCATTTTTATTTGCTGGTGAAAAAAAATTGAAAACAGGAGAAAATATGGTTCCCAGTAATGTAGTTCGTGGGGGACTCCCAGTGGTAGGATTATCTTCTAATTTTCCATTTTGCTTTACGTGTTGGTTTGTCATTTCGTAACTTCCAGTTTCTGTAAAAGAAAAGTTATGAAGTATGATACCATGCTTCTGTTTTCCAGTTACATCCTCTCTTTTATTGTTACCATTTTCACTACAGGAAAGATCCCTCTTGCTCACGGTTCAATTGGGTCAACAAAAAAATTAGCCTAAGTACTTAATTAAAAAAAAAAAAAGGAAAAAAGAAAGAGCTAGCAATTTTCTATCAACATAAAAACGAAATGCCAATTTTCAACACCATCTTAAGTTTAACACTTCAAATTAGGAAGCACTCATTTTTTATAAAAGTACGCTATAGTTTAACAAATAGTAGAAGTTTAAATCCTTTGAATGGGCTTGACGACGGAAGACAGACTTTAAGCCGCTGCGCACCTTTCCCAACAAGCAGCCGCCAGTATCAGTGGGACTCCACTAGATGGAAACAAGAGAAAGAGGCAGCGGAACTCCACGGCTGAACCTCCAAACTTCACACGATCGAGTCCATAGTTTCTTATTCTCCACATATATACACATGCACACACAGGTGCATAAATACAATTATGAAGTAAAATAATTTTTAGTTGTTACCACAGGTAATCAAGGACACAGAATTAAATAAACCTTCACATTACAAACATAACACATAACAATTAAGGTTCTCTATAAATGTGCATTTACAGTAAAGTACATCCTAGAACTAAAAATTGCCATCTCATGGCTGCGATCCAAGACGCAGCTCGGAGACTGAAATGAAAGAGAAGTTATTTACTGCGCAGGAACGAGTCTTTGAGACGTCTGTCCATATGGAAGTAGCAAATATATTTTGTGCACACGAGCTGAGAACCCTTTTGTCAGCTGAGCCTGATGGAGCGGCACAAGGACTTCACACTTCCTAGCGCTTCCATCTGAACGGGCCGTGCCAGCTGCAGCTCCGTGCCTTCATAATACAGAGAATCTTACCCAAGAACTTCCCGTCGCTGTAACAGCGACATGGGTTCAGTGCGCTCTGTGTGCGCAGGTCACAACACTTGATCTAAGCCAATAGTTTCACCTTGGAGCATTGTCTGCATCACACTATAAGTGGGTGCATCTCCATTCTCTCTCCAGGAGGCAAAATTCCCTAATGAACAGTAGCAAATACTGGAAAAAGGGGTTTCTCCTAAAACCATGCTGTTATACAGACACCAGACACCTGACAACAACCAAACAGGTAAGTCTCTCACACTTGAACCTTTCCATCGCTGAAGTCACCCATTTGGAGCTCTATCCTCTACTTTGCTACCAATTTTGCAAACCTTGTTGGACTCTGAAATCTTTCAGAGCTCTGCCTTGCTGACAAACCTGGCAGAAACCAGACAGTGGATTCCAGAGTTCTTGGGGGAATGGAGAGTGAAGGGACACTGACAGGCAGTACAATCACATAAGTCTTGTTTCCTTAGAAAAGAAGTCTAAAAAATATTTTTTTAAAGTCAGATTTGGAACCACAGCCGATACTTTAAATGGCATTGACCATTTTATCGTGTATTAGAGATATTCAAAAAGAAACAATTTTCACGGGGAGGTGGTCAAACAGCGGGAAAGGGTTGTGGAATCTCCATCCTTAGAGATACTCAAAACTTGACCGGATGAGGCTCTGACTCCAAAGCCAGATCTTCCTCCAACCTGGATCCACACCGCTGTGAGGGCAGCAGGGGGACTGGCCCAGATCACCTTCAGAGGTCCCTTACAATCCACATTTTCCTGTCATTCTATGACAGAAACCTGTCTGTGTTTGACAAATGCTTTCGATATCTAAGGACACCTGGTTACTTCCACAAAGGTCATGAGTTGGGAAGTCATACTTCACTTTTTTGTGAGAAAACAGTAGAAGATCTAAATCAAAAAATTATCATTGGCTTTTTACAATAATACTTAAAAAAAAAAAAAGTTAAATTAGTTCCAAAATAGCTGGTCATGATCACATATCCAAGTTGTTCTTACAAAGATACAACGGATGTGTCTGAGAAGTAATGTTGGAACTGTTGCTTACAGTCTTAGAAATCTTATTTTGCTACTATGAGCTCAGCTTTGCTCTCACAACACTCTTAGTAACCTCCGCCAGGTTAGCAGCTAGTTAGCAGCTGTAAGACTACGGAATCACCATTCGACTGCAACAATGTACGATCAGAGTATTTACAAACCTCCATTCATTTGACTTTTCCGTCGTACTCGAGAGATCTGTTTATTAGGCTTTTCTCCTGTTTGAGGTGTGGATGTAATCAAGTTGTTATCAATATCCCGTTCAATTCTACTTCTTTTTGCAGGATTTTCTCTTTCTTCCTTAAAACAGAAAAGGGGGAAAAGGAAACATACTGAATAGTGCCTCTTTTCCCCACTGAATACCACCACAAAACAATAGCTCTTAGGGAAAGTTTCACAAAAGATCCATCTATTGTTCCAGAGGCAGAATAGGCAAGATGTATCTGCCCAGCTGGAATTTTAAACTCATTTATCTGACACAACTCAAGCTAAATAGCAAAGTACTAGGAAAGAAAACTGTATTTGGAACTCCTGTTGTACAAAAACGGTCTTTAAGTACTATTTCACTGGATAGCCAATTTATACGTACTTCATTGCTACAGAGTTGGTGAAACGTAGAGACAAGGCAACTAAAATGATCTGAAACTGGATTTCTCTGCTTGTTAAATATACAGGAAGTAAACTACACAACAATATCCAACGTGAAATTCTCCAGCACGCTCTCTACGTGAAGTGGTTTGCTAAATTGTATGGAACTTGCTGCTATTCAACCCATATCAGACAGCACATGGCAAAACTTGGCTGTTAAAATGGTGTAAGCAAGGACTACGACCCAACGGTTCTTCTTACCTTTAGGTAAATGCCTGCTCTCCCCTATGGCACTTAGATGAATGATATAGAATCAAACATTTTTGCATATTTTCTGTGCATGAGTGTATATGTAGGAAACATTTAAGACAGGTTTCTTCCCCTTTTTCCCCAAAGCACCTACTACAACTTAATAAAACAGCAATCTGAAATCTAAAGCATGACCATACAGAGTACGCTAAAATGTAAGGTGTGGGACAATGCAAAATGAATTGAATTTAATATCAAAATAAATAGCAAGGCTACAGACCATATCAAAGTTAACTAAAATTTCAACTTTAGAATTACAATATTACCTTTCTGGAGCAGCAGTTTCACATCTTTAAAAAGAAAAGAGAAAAACAGTTTGCGTGCTCCAAAACCAAAAGTAAATAGATCTTTTAGAAAATTTCATCTAAAGCCCATGCTAACAGTACAGTAGCTAAAAAGTACTAACAAACATGGAAATGTACTAACATCCTTATCAGAAGACAAGTGAACCACTGATCCCCAAAGCTTCCTACTGGCAACAGCCTTCACCAACAACCTCAGTGAGAACAGTCAACTTACTGCCACTTAGAAGTAATAGCACTGTATATACCACAAATCCATATAACGAGGGAAAACGGATGGCTCACGGAGCTGATAAAAGAACAGAAGGTGTCTCATCTTCTAGGTCATTTGTTCAAATGTTCAACACCAGGGGGAAAATGGGAGAAATTAATTAACTTCTAAAAGCTATCTACTGGCCTTCATAAAATGAGTTGTGCTCTCATTCTGCTCTATTGAAAACAAGCGTAGAAACATTACAAAAATTACAGTGGCAAGAGGGAATCTGACTGATGGCATCAGCAGAGGCATAAAGAATTCACTAGATCTGGAGGCCCCTTTCATCCTCCAGGAGAGGAGCTACCATGATGTGGTGGGAAAGCTCATGCTGCTGTGCCCGTATTGTACTAGTTAATAGAATTCAAAGGTGAAATCACATATAAAGTTATTGTACTATTTGGTTTATACACTCAAAATTTTATTGCACAGATAGAATTAAATATACCTTTCATATGTATTTATATAATGAACTATTTGAATTGTATGATTCTATTCAATCCAATATAACCTACCCTTACCAATAGTTGTGCCATAGGGAACATGGCAACGCCACACCGACATAAACGTTTTGTTTGCTTTTAGGTTGTTTTCAGAAACCACATCTGTATTAGGGAATGGCCTAAACCAAGACTGGACGTAATGACAACACGTTCGAAGACAACGCAATTTATAACAGTGCCAGAACCCCCAAAATTGAACAAGTTTAGACGAACTTGCAAGTTCTACAATATTTCCGATATTAACATTTAACGATTTTAATAGTACTTCCTGTAGGCATACGTCTATCAGCTTCTCTGGTACACCAGATTTGTCAGTTTGTAGTACAAATGCTGTTGCACACTCCATACTACTGCTGACTTGCACGGGGACCCTGAGTTCGCAGAAGACCTCAAGATCAGACCTACCATCATCCGCATTTCAGTCTCTGGTTTCTCTAACTAAAAGAGCTATCACGATTGTGCAGGTTTTGTTTGTTTAAGGAACATTTCTAACACATCTTTACAGTATCAGATAAATGACCTATGACTATAATCGAAATTGTCAAGATATACTTGTTGTGAAGACATCTACTGCCATGAACCCATATAACCTCAGTGGGGATTTAGATTTTAGCATACCCATGAACATTTTAGCATACCCATGAACATGAACTATGCAAGTTGTACACATACACTATCTCAAAGAGTTATAACGTTTCCGTGGCAACCACAAGACTACTTTGTTAAGTCATTAATGCTTTGGAAGATAGCCCAGCAGTATCAGTATCGTGCCATGCTAATGCCACTGGAACCACTCCAAGTCCTGCTACAGGCACAGGAGGGGACATGAAAGGAAACCGGAGAAAAATGTGGACATTTTGTATTAAAAAAAAAAAAACCTGCCAAGAAAAAAAAAAAAGAATGAAGTGTAATTCAAAGATTTGGGAGAGGAAAAGAAGAGGGGAAGAGAGAAAGTTAACAAAACCTTGAAGAGACAAAGGAAAAGAAAACCAGACATATTTCCCTTATCTTAAAATTCCAATGCAAAATGTTTTGCTTGGATTTCAGCGTGTTCTTGCAGTGGTTTTGCAGCCAAAATGTTGCACTAGTGTGCTATGATATAGATGCTGAATGTAAAATACATTCATTGTCCCACTTAAATGAAAAACAAAACGTAAGCAGATTAACCATGTATTTTTACTGAAGTATTTCTTTGCTGGCACCTTAATGTTTCTATGATAGGTAATTAACACGTGCCATGAAATATTAAATTTCACTATATTTTTGACAATTTAAGAATATACTGTTACTTTAATTAAAATTATTTCAACTTCAGCTTGTTAGAAAATTATCATTTCAACACTTAGTTCAAAAACCAGAAAACACTTCTGAATTCATATCATATTTTTATTTATCATATAGTTAATTTGGGATATGTTTTACTTTAGTTATGACTTCTTGGCTACTCTTCTTTAAAATTTACAGCTCCATAACGTCAGTATCTGGACTGCTGGCAGTGAATGAAGTTGGTTTTTTTAACTGGCCTCTCTTTACAGAAAAAAACCCCACAGGTTTTTGAAGCAATTGCAAGGTTACATTGAGCCTACCAAAGTAATATATATATATATGTATATATATGTAAAATGCACCCTCAAAACATACACGCAACAGGTTTTAACATGTGAAGATTAGTAAAATGCATATTTCTGTCAGGATCAAGACAGATAAGATTTAGTGGTTTAGCCCTGACAAGATTTGAATTGGATCCACTAAGCGGGGGCAGCCTTCACTGCAGTCACACACTGAGCAGTCCTAGCAATTTCATGATAGTTGAATTTGTGGGGTTAGACCTTTATTGATTGATGGGCTCCTAAACAATTTTGATTAAAAATGCTAAAAATATTAAGCAAGTTTATGCTTACAGCTTTGCTTTTCTTAGTTGACAGTACTGGTAATTCCCAAATTCAGAGAATCCTTAAACAAGAAATGTAAAATCCACTGAATTTATTAGTCAATATTTTCACAAATAAATACCTAGGTAATAAATCTTGTGATTTATTGGATTGGCTTAAGTACACCTACAACTGACTCCTGTAGGGCTGGAAGGTCGACTTTTTTTTTTTTTTTTAAATCTCTGTTACCTGACACAACTATCACAGGTACCTTGTGCCTTCCCGTTCTTTACAAGAATGCTTTGCTTCCAGCACATTACATTTATTTATTCTTAACAGAAATGTTTTAAATCAAATTTAACTGAGTATGACCTAATTAAAAAACAAAAGAAAAAACCCACTGACGGCGTACCTTGGGTGTGCTTCCTTTAATAAACTTTTTGATTGAAGACAACAAGCCGGTTTCATTTTTCTGGGGTTTCCCTCCACCACCAGGTAAGCTCTCCTCCACCTCCGAGTGTTTCCTCTTCGCCCTCAAAGCACGTTGTGTGTGAATTTGATTCGATTGCTGAGAAGCTTTCCGCGTTCTCAGCCTCATTTTCAGGTGTTACACATGTAAAGCTATAAAGGGCAAAAAGCAAGAATGCTTAGTCACTGGAGAAGTCATGAATTCAAGAACTTACGTAACACTGACAGCGTTCTGATGCACTGAGCTTTTACATCCATACATACGGCTTAATTTAAATCAAAGAGAAGAGCTATTTAAGTTAAAGCATAGCATTGGCAGAAGAACAAATGAATATAACCTGGCCATGGATACATCTAACCATTAGATCAACGAGGTTTCTGCGTAACCTCCAATCGGAGTAGTAGGAACAAAAAAATCTACCTGCTTTCAAGATGAAAAGGGTTGTGTGGTGCCTGGTGTCTTCAGCATCAAATGACTAGACTCAATGACCCAGGCAGTCCTTCCCAGCTCTGTGTTCCTCACAATACTTCATTTTAAGTCTCTACATTAAATTTGAGATAAGGCATAAATCTAAATTTGTGTCAAGTGTTCACAGAAGAAGAAATCGTAAACGGGACTATGCATTCAATATGGGTGAGGATGCAGCAGTCCAACAAAGGAACCTACGACTGATCTTCAACACAACTCTACTTGGGAATAAGATTAGACGCAGGAAGACTCACGCAAGGGCAACATTTATTACAGCAGAGTGAAAGGCCATCCCAGAGAATCCGTCCCATTTATCTCCAACCCTCAACTGGACTGCTGCTATAGTCAAATTTGTGCATAAATATAACCGCTTTTCTGAGGGACGTGCCTTCTTCAGTTGACTGAAGCTCACACTTGGGTTGATTTGAACGGGACTACTCGTCTGCCTAAAATCATGCATATACCGGATCAGGAGCAGAGAAAAGAAGTAGCAAGAAATCCACCTGAGTTTTAATGTGCAGAAATACCGGTAAAAGAGAAATATGCATTCCCTAGCTGAAGTCATGACAAAAAGCAATTTTTTTTTAAAAGAAAAGCATATGCTTATCACTATAGGAACCAGTATCTGCCTTTCTGAAGTGCATCTGGCATCGATCTTATTGCTGAATAGACAGAATAAATAATCTATAACATTTAAAATATAAGTAATGTCACAACAGCTGTCTTGTTTAGGAAAAGACAACGGTGGCACAGATATAATTCACAAACATAGAAATACTGTGATCATATTTTTAAAAAACAGTCCAAAAACTGTACACAGTTGAATTTGTTGGCTATCGGGTAAATCTCAACCTCAAATGAAAGAAGAATGAAAAACATAACTATGGACATGATTTTTAGAAGACTTAGCAAAAAAGTACACAACTGGTATTGTGACGAGTGAAATACTTTAGTTACATATAATACTTGTTTAACTGCCAGCAAAGATGGGATTCCATTTTTCATATGAACATGTCCAGCGTATTCCATCAGCAGTTAATACAACAACTGTTTACAGACAGGAAAAGGACAAGTCAAGATTCTTAAATGATTGAAGTAACTACGGCAAAAGTGGGCTGATATTTCAGGTTTAAGGAAAAACAACAAAAAACATAGGCTAAATTTATAAAAACTGGTTCCTTATAATCTTGCGCCCTCTAGTAACAGAAGCATTAAAACTTGGAGTCCATATGAGTATCCCTTCGTTATTAATATTTGCAATAAAATCTGCATTTCATTTAAAAGAATCTACTGTATGTGGAAAAAAGCAATGCAGAGAAATAATGAAAAGAATCCCCAAAGCTTTTAATCCAATTTTCTGTTCCTACTCCTTGCCACTAGAAAAATAAAAAGATAAAAATAACATTCTTCTACAAAGATGTAAAATAAATATGCCTCTTATCAGAACTTGCATCTCAACTTTTCTTTCTTACAAACTGCTGCCAGATTAATTTTTTGGGCATGATTTATGGCGAGAAGGATCCACAACAATAGACATACGCTCCTATTGTCCTGCTGTACAAATCAGGAGGACCTCATTATAAAATCGAAGAAATTATCAAGATACCTTAAAACACATAATGTACTTTCACTTCAGAAATATTGAGGAACGCATTATTTTTTTATCAGCGTTGTGTGGATTAAATCCTGTACTTCGAGTTAGTATGACTTACCAAAATCATATTATCCTAGGCAGCTGAAAAAAGAACAATTACATTTAAGGTTCCTCAGTGTTCCCGCATGTGGGAGATGAACTAATTCACAACCATAGCAGGAAATACAGCCTGAGACAGAAAACAGCCATAAAACTTTTAAACCAAATACTTTGAATATATCAATGTTTCAAGTTAAATGTTAGCAATTTGTTGGAATGAAGTTAGAGAAAAACAAAACGGTTTTGCCATGTTAAAAATATTCTTAAAACTCTCCAGGGAGCTCTAAACTCTCCATGCTTTGAAAAGGGAATTTTATTAGCAATATTATCAACCTGTTTAGGAATTAATTTGGTTGAATTATAACTCTGTGAAATCCCTCAATCTGTACCCTGCACGGAGACAGACGTTAGCTCGCAGCCAGCAATCTCTAGGGCAGAGAAGCGAGCAGCAGAGCACGGACAGCAGAGTCATGAACACTTCAACCAGCCCAGCGTCAACTGGTTTCCAATGGGCATGCCAGGCTCCCTCACACCTCCCACACCCCAGCCCTGTCCCACCACGGATGGCTGACCATTCCTTTCCGAATTCCACAGGTTGAGTGGATTTTTGTTTGCAATCCTTCCTGCCGGGAAGCCCAGCACAGGAACTGAGCAACGAGGCACCCTATTCCCACCATGGTCCCTTGGGTACAGGAACCATACTTATGCTGAGAAGTTGAGAAGTGGGAGAAGGGGAATAAAATCAGAAGGATATAGGAGAGAAAGTACAAGAATATGCAATCACCAGAGCAAGCTTCTCAAAGGTACTTTAAGACATGGTACGATGGCATGAGGGAACCAGCAGCTTGCTCCTGCTCCCGCCTGTTCCCTCCCACACTCATTTCGGAGTTTGTCTCCTCCTCAGAGGCCAGGCTGGCAAACCGAGCCAAGCAGCGTTTTTATGCCAGTTCAGTCAGTTTATAAATGGCATCAATGGGCATCCAAGTAATGCAAGAGAGCAGGCGCTGGAGAAAGAGAGAACACAGCACTCACTCCAGTGACACAGGTAGACATCCCACAGCCTCCTGAGCCAGGGTATTCTGGAGAGCTGAACAGGACAGAGGTCCAGAGATGGATGGAGAGAAGCAGGGAGTCACTCGTGGCTCCATTCCCAGAGTACTCACTGCGACAGAGCGCGGGGTTCAAAGTGGCCCTGATGTCTTGGGGCAAACACGTGGGTACCACATCTACACTTCTTTTAAATCTCTCCAGGGATGGCGACTGCACCACTCCCCTCGGCAGCCTGTTCCAATGCTTGACAACCCTTTCAGTGAAGAAATTTTTCCTAATATCCATCCTAAACCTTCCCTGGCACAACCTGAAGCCGTTTCCTTTTGTCCCATGGCCTGTTCCTTGGGAGAAGAGCCCGACCCCCCCTGGCTGCCCCCTCCTTTCAGGGAGCTGTAGAGAGCGAGAAGGTCTCCCCTCAGCCTCCTTCTCTCCAGGCTGAACACCCTCAGCTCCCTCAGCCGCTCCTCACCAGACTTGTGCTCCAGACCCCTCACCAGCTCCGTTGCCCTTCTCTGGACACGCTCCAGCGCCTCAATGTCTTTCTTGTAATGAGGGGCCCAAGACTGGACACAGCACTCGAGGTGGGGCCTCACCAGTGCTGAGTACGGGGGGACGGTCACTGCCCCAGTCCTGCTGGCCGCACGCTATTGCTGACACAGGCCAGGATGCTGTTGGCCTTCTTGGCCACCTGGGCACACTGCTTCAGCCAGCTGTCGACCAGAACCCCCAGGTCCTTTTCCACCAGACAGCTCTCCAGCCGCTCTGCCTGAGCGGTCATGGAGTTGGTGTGACCCAAGTGCAGGACCCAGGACTTGGCCTTGGTGAAGCTCTCTCCATTGCCCTCAGCCCATCCATCCAGCCTGTCCAGGTCTCTCTGCAGAGCACAAGAGGAGGACACTCCAATCTAAACACCAAAGCTCGGGCCCGAGCATTGCTGCTCTTAAGCCTTTTCTGTACTGTAACGCTTTTGTGCCCCTCCTAACTGTGGTCTCAAGTTAAGCCAACCACAGAAACTAATTTTCAACCACCTGTGCTATGAACTCTCTGGAAAGGGTGTATTGCACAGAACTGAAATAATCAGGACTCCCTATAATATATATGTTGACTATATAACACAAGTCAGAGTTTTAATTCTCATTTACCTAGTTCAAAAAACTGAAAGGTAAGAAGAGAGTTACACTGAACTAATCCAAGCTCTCAGTTGACCATAGATAACCATTTACCACAGGGAATTAGGAATTAAGCAAATGAACAGTAAAATATAACGGTATTTGGTATATTCAAAGATGTAAACCACATTCATTGAAGTGTTACTTATACATTTTGAAAAAGGGAAAAACATCCTGCAATGTGATTTTATAAAACAGCAGTCTTTTAAAGTATTCTGGTGAGAAATCTAAGATGACTGTCATGTCCTGGGTAGGAATTGAACAAGACTACACTAAAACCAAATGTGTGTAAAAAGGAATTAGCCAAAATTGTAAAACATTGAAAGAAGACTGACACTAGTGAAACTCCAATTTGAGGATGAAAATATTACTTAAAATTTGCTATACTACAAGTTGCCTGATTTTTCTGGAACTGAAACAAATATCAGGCAGACAAAAGATGAACCAATTTAATGTTTGTCGGTGGTGAGTATGTATTTATCCAGCAAGGAACCATTCAACTCATCTGTACGCTATTGCCAGAGAGTTCCTTGGCTCATTTCACATCCTGGGTATCAAGCCTGGGGTTATAAATATCTTTAATGGACTTAGCAACAGTTACCTACAATCCTCTCAATGACAGAAGTTTGCTTTCCTAACGCTTGATACATTTGGCAGTGGACAGCTTTTACTTGAATTATATTTGTGTTTCTTTTCCGAAACAAGCATCAACCAGACTACAAGACTTAACACACTCTCTCAGTCAAAATAATCAAGTCTAAACATGTACGTGAATTTCCTTCCTCAAACGCAGACAACTGGGATTTCACCACAGCGTGCCGTTGGGCAAGGAGCCCGACTAAGCGACTGTGTAACCGGGTCTCCCAGTCAGCCCCATTCCGAGGGGACGGACTGATGCTGCTGCCTGGGAGCGAGCGGCCGGACGGTCGCTGCACGTGGGATCGCACGGAACAACCCTGAGCAACTTCTGCGCTTCAATTCTCCTTCCAGCAGATTCTCTGTCAGGAGCTTGCTGCTCGAAATCCTCTCTCCGTGCAACAGTGGCATTCCTTCACATCGTGAAAAGTTGATTCTGAAGCATTACCGCAACGTCATGAACCCAAAGTCAACTGAATACATTCATAACAAATATACTGAACATTTAAAGACTCAAGCCATGTTTCTGCACTATATACATGTCACATTTCAAACCCTCAAAAAACTCTTCTTTCTTGAATTCCTTCTGCATCAATAATAAACCCAGAAAGCAGGGGGAAAGGCAAAAAAAAATAAAAACCTCATTCTTCAAAAGAGAAATACATGGCAAAGAGGGACTAAATGGAATTCTCATTAAACAGTTTGTGAGGCGGGAAGATAAGAAATAAAGGAGCTATTAAAAAGCAGCAGCTGAAAAAGCTACAGCTGCAGTAAATTCCCCGTTTTCCCAAGCCCCCCCACTAAGTTGTCATGCTCACTACCCTGTAAATACTGTTGTTGTTCCATGGCGCAGGTACCATGTACCTACAGGAAAGAAATTCCTGCGAATGACTCATATTTCTAAATAAGAACATACCTCCATGAAATCTTCAGTTAGGGGTGATTTATTTTCCCACCACATGTGGTACTACTGTTTTATCTATTTTTCCCAAAACTATTAAAAGAAAAATTAGGTGAGGCACATATAATTACAGGGTTTAAGGCTTTTTGATTCAGGAAAAAGTTTTAAGATGGTAAAAGAACAACAGTGACGAACAATAAGAAGAGATAACTGGCAAGAAAATTTAAAATTATAGCGTTGAACTATTTCTACATTTAATTTGGCACTCTGTAATAACACTGAATTGCCACCACTGAAATCTATATATTCCAAGCCTGAACACCGCAGAGCTCCAGAGGATTAAGACAAGTGAACACACTTCAGGAGCATAACTCCGTGAGCAACAGGAACACAGTAGGTGAGGTTTGTTTTTTTTTTAATTTTGTTTGTTTGTTTTTCTATCTGATCAATTTCTCCAGCATTCCAACCTAAGGCCAGGCAGATCAGAGAGATGCTATAAATCCTACGGATCCCACAGGGTACCGTGCTCTGCCCAGGACGGCAGGAGGGGGATGGATGCGCAGCGCTGGAGGGCGTGCGAGCCCGCCTGGCTGCCCTCCCTGGCGCTGGGAGGGACTGGGAGCTTCTCCTAAGAGGCGAGATAGAAAGATTAGAGGAAAGGATGAAACTTGTGTCAGCTACGTTGGGATCCTCAACATTTTTTACGTAACAGAGCTTCTGCTGCTATAGATTATCTCAACCTCCTATTGTGCACACAGCCTATGTTGACAAAGTATTTTTTTCTGCTGCCCCAGTACATCTCCCTTCCAAAGGACCGAAGCCAAACAAAAAGCGCTCCCTTCTCTCAGAGGAACCGTGCCCATCCGTTAGTTTTTGTTATCATGGAGTCGATGACCAGCGAGTATGAAAAATTCACACTGCAAAACAAAGTGTACTGACAAACTTTGTGGAATATATCTGATCTTAACAACCACAATATCCTTCCTGCATTACTTCCACAGCTTTTCTTGAAACACTTTTTACACAAGTCAAGAAGTCAGTAATTTTTTTTTTTTTTTTTTTTTTTAGATTTTGAGCAAAAGCGTCAATACATGCTGTTTATGCTATAGGTACAGACGGGTACGTGATCAATGCACACAAAGCTGTGAACTGTCACCAAATTTCAAATTTAACAGCTGTGATAACTGATGCCAGAGTTTGAACTTGTGAGGTACCAGTGGCGGGGTCAGGGTCCCACCATCAACCAGCTCAGACAACGCAGACCTCACTGCTGAGAAAACATCTTCATTTCGTTCCAATATTTCTGGACATACAAGCTGGAGCACAGCGGGCGGATCCACAGAAAGAGGAACCAAGAACAAATGTTTTCTTCAATTTCCTTTTAAACAAGTAATACCAGACATATCTTGTCAGCACATTTCACTACTGTGACGTGACCCAGATTTCAAGTATGAAGAAACATCCCAAGGAGAAGCTGTGTCCATTGAGCTGGCTGAAGTCCACTCACATGGTACTAGTGATGCTTTCAAGAAATGTAAGATCTTACTCTAGCGTACAAAGAAGCCTGAGTCCCCATGGGGAACAGGCAAAAAGCTGACAAGCCAACACCTTGGTGGGGAGAGAGAAATACGGGACAAACGATAACCCCAGTGAAATTATATACCTGTCTGGACTCACAACAAAGTCGAGGAAAATGACTTTATATAGATAAAGTCTTTCATCCAGACAGGCCCCAAAATGCTTTACAAACCTCAAGGAAATGGTTTTTGTTAGTTCAAAGATGCTGAGACTTTTCCCCCTCAAAGACTCCTGGACTTTCTTTAACCAACTAACTCTCCTTCCCTAGAAAATTACTGCAATTTCATGTTATTCCAGCTGATGTAGTTCATATTTTGCAACATACTGTATTACTGATTACTCTTCTCAAGTTTTTCAGTGTGTTTTTCTGCCACTGCTTCTAGAGAGACAACTATTAACTAGGAAACCACGATTCAAAGAAGTTTAGAAGTAGTACTGGTATAGTGCAGGTAAAAGCAAAATAAAAAGACAATGTTCTATAAAAGTAGCAAAACACACAATATGTACTACTCAAATGTTGGTGCTTGGTTATGAAATTTGGATAAATGTATAAAGAAACCACAGGTTTCATCAAAACAATAGCTAGCAATTATAACTACCAAAGACGCAATGCAAATGGCACCTCTAAATTTTCCTTGTTTCATTGAAAGCACCTTTTATTCTCCTCCCTATCTTTCAGGTTACCAAGTCATTTCAATCTAAAATAAAATCATGCTTGAAAACCCTGGGCTTTGGTCCCCTTCTTTTAACCAAGATTCCTCTGTACGTCTGCCTTGGGCCACATATGTAGTTCTACGCTCCCAAAGCTTAAGTATCTCCCCTAAAAGAAACATATTCTCAGAAAGATTTTGACAAAGAATGAAACCAGCTTTTTATAATTGGCCTTAGCAGAAAATAGATTTTCTGTTACTTTATTTTTCTGCTCTAGCAATCATATTTCTAGGGACCATTGTTTTGCCATTGCTTTGCTAACAAGGCTTTGTTTTGATTATATTATATGCATTTGGAACTGAAAGTTTATTCCCTCCTGGCCAAGATATTTTTCTCTTTGCGACTGAGGGTACACGCTTGTAATTAATGCAGTCTTTTCAGTTTGGGTCAGACTGCTAACCAACGAAGAAAAATGGAGAGCTGGGTTAACCGTAGAAGACAATCTCAGAACAGAACCTGAAAATCTGCTGCTGAAGAAAGATACTATTTACAATCGGTGATGCTGCCAAGAGAAGAATTTACATTAGTCATCTTCAGATACTGCAGAGGTCACCAATAGCTGAGATGTTTTGAAATAAAAGTTTGCAATGCTGGAGTTTTAGAGGAGTGGGTAACAAATTCCACTAGAACCAGCGCAGTTCCTGTTGAGGTTCTGGAACAGCCCAGCTGTCTTCAGACATATTAGGCTCTCTGGACATTTAATCCATGCTGCTGGGCACACAGCGAGCCTATTTTTGGAAGTCATCTCCCTCTTCTTACAACCCGTGGTATAGACAGGTTGCTAAACACTTCCTGAACAGACCTTCCAGGATGTTGTCCAACCACAAAAAAAATCCTAATTAGTTACTTCTTTTAATCATTCATTTCATCCATTTTAGGCACCTTTTTAATAAAAAAAAAAAAAAACAAACCAACCCAAAACCCCCCCCCCCCCCCCCAAAAAAAAAAACCAACCAAAAGAAAAACAATCAAGATTAATAAGCCCAAGTAAGTCTTTGTTAGAGTACAAAAGCCATGGAGTAATTCCTGTGTTTGTTATGAGAAGCCAGTAATTTTTGCAAGGTCTACACAGACCCGAGAGCTGCATTTTGCCTAACTTCATCAGAACACCTCATCTCGCTCTACCTCACCTTAATCTTGCTGAGGGATCAGAACCACAATCACGTATTCCACAGGACTTTGTCAGGTTCCTATCTTTTAAAAGCCTAGATAACGTTTTTGGCTGCTCCTTTGGCCTTAAAAATAGCAGACTATTTTTATTGTAGGACAAAAACTCTTTAAATGATAATATGATTCTTATTGCCCCAGAAAACATTTTTCCTTGGTGCACTATACAGCTTCAAAACCTTTTAGAATAGTTTAAACTGTGCCCTCTCTACCTTGTAAGGGGCTGCTATTACGCTCTTCTCCCACCTGGCTCTCCTGATTTAAAAATAAAAAACCAGCCAACTCTATTGTTAAAAATGGGGAAAATGCCATCACAGTCAAGATTTTTATCAGTCACTGTCCATACAAATTTTAAACTAAACGTTTTCCATTACATATACATGCTGATTTAAACTTGACTTTTTCATAGCCCATTCGGGCCTATTTCTTCCACGGAAAACTTCATTCTTATAAATTGCCGTCTCTGAGATTAATTTGCTAGTTCATGCATGTACCTAAGTTAAAACTGGTATGGAAATAAGTGCTAAAGTTTTAGCAGCTTTACTAATTTGTGAATGGTATCATGCTTTTACACATAACCTTAAAACATAACACTAAGACACTACGCACTTGAACCTCATTCAGTTTCAAAAACAACTGAAATGAGTTTCAGGGACCTGCCCGATCCCATCACAACAAAGCTAACTTATACATTTAATTTTCTTTCACTATATTTTTTTCCCCATTTTATTTTGGGTAAAAAATCCTCAAGAAAAAAAGCAAACCTCACTGGCTATTCAGTGGAAAGTTATAGGAAGTTCCTGGTCAATATTCCAACAACATAAAGTATAATAAGCACAAGTTGCCTTACAAAAATTTTGTAAGCCAAAACGGATCTGCATACACACTACACACACTGTAACGTTTCCATTGTTCTCTGATTCTACTCTGAATTTCACTTTTTTATTTCACAAACTAATTGCCTCCAGTTTGGTCTAACATATCTCTGCCACTTTAAAATGCGTGAGATGTAATGAAATAATTACTTTATGGCCGCAAAGTAGCAGATACGGCTCTGTAAACAAGCAGGGAATTGCTCTGTGGAGTGAGAAGACAGTGTTTGGCTAGTGCCTGACTGGAAAGCTTACGTTCGAGGAAAAGGAAGGAGCTATAGAACTACCAATACCAGCATTACTGATGCTGTATGGTACAGGTTGGCATTCTTAAGAAAAAACATGCAAAATCAGCCAGCATTTTAGCATGCCTGGCAACCCGAGAGACTTTTTGAGTCAGAAAAAAGGGAGGCTGCACATCTGTGTCGCGGGGTATGGATTCCTATGCTACACCAGTAAATCTGACTGGAACTGAGCCGGCTAAAGCCCACTGATCTCCACGTTCATCCCATAAATCTGTATCTATAGACTGTAAAACACAGAAAACTGCAAAACCAAGAAGTGCTGATATCACCTGTGACCTTACATGGTTGTTGGATTTTTTTCCAAATCATTCCCCAGGATGAGGAGCAAACCTGGGGAAAGACTCTCCATCAGGAATCCCACAGAATAAGAAATGTCCACGCCATGTTCCAAAGCAATGCAAGTCGTCTTGACAGTGGTTAATTTATTACATTACAAAGTGGTCACATCATAATTTGGGAGAATTTTCCAGATACTGGGGAGACCTAGTTTAACTTAAATACCAAATAAATACTTGGAAGAAAGTTAGTTGTTACCTTTGTGCCATAGTGTATACATGACAATGCACACAATACTCAAGCACTGGAGAAACAATTTAGCAAAATCATGGAAGAGTATTCTTGGTATTTATAAACGTTTTAATGAAAATAGAAGGAATGTTTTCTGATTTCCAAACCTCCTTCCTCTACAGCCCTTCCAGCTCAGCAGGTACTATTTCATTGTGCATTATGACCAGCTACACACATATGACAGGCTATAGTTCAGGGATGTTTTCTCCGACAGCAAAATGAATTTGAGGAGCTCTTCATTCCTCTACCAACTACGTCATTTCTGCCTTTCAGCGTGTAGTTGCAAGACGTTAGTTTTTGCCGAGCAGCTGGCGCAGGGAGTTCCAGCCTCCCCATCTCGGGCACAGCTCACTCTCACCCGCGCTGACAAAAGTTTGCTCCATAACAGCCTCAGCCCATCTAACTGCTCCCCAAGGCGGCTCTGGCACTCAGCTAACCCTCCAGCTAGCCGTATTTTTAGGCCAGCTCAGCAAACTGAAATGTTTCAACACAGAATCACAGGAACGAGGGGTGGAATAAAAACATACAACTCCTGGCAGGGGAAAGGACAGCCACAGGAGTAGAGCAGCAAGCCCAGGGCACGGGGTTCAAGCCCTGTTCCACGATCGTCCCTGTATAACTACCTAACCGAATACAACTGCTCGGCTGGCAGCAGGCTCTGGCACCGCCAGTGAGGCTGGCAATGGCAGCGTTCTCCTGGATGGTGCTCTGGTGCCCAAAGCAATACACGGGAGAGGCCATTCCTGTGCGGCAGGGCAGCAGAGGTCACGCTGCTCTGGAGGAAGAGCGCGTGGCTGGGAGGATGCACCCAGGGTCACACCACTTGCTCTGGAGGCCACGGAACACACCCTGGCCCCTTTCATTTACTGGTTGGTAGGACCAGAGCAGTGAGGAGACTCTTCTGAGCTGCTGTGGAACCACAGCCTCAGCTGTGAGTTCAGTATCAGCTGTGAGGCTGGTTTCTTTTTGTTGATGTGATCAGTGAAACTATTTGGGTTTAAAATTTTCCTTTGTTATGTTAACAAAGACCATCCGGTCACAAATTTTTAAAGCAACAGTATTTTATGTCATGGGTTTCATTTGCTTATTGTACTCTTTGAAGGGCTGTATTCTTTAGCATAAACATTGATAAGCTTTTTCTATTATAGTTGATTTTTTAACAGCCTGGTTTCTAGAGAAAATAAAGCTTATACAATTGCACTGTCCGTAACTGTCTGTGTGTCTTGTCAGTGGACTCCTGGTAAATGTGAAACCCACTGACAAATATCAACCCAGTTTCACAGAGGGAGAGGATTTCAAACATACAAAGTTCCTACAAGTATTCTGAAAATCAAAAGCTATGTAGGTAAGACAGTAGTATACGAAAGTATACACTTTTAGTATTCCCAATAAGCTAAAGACAGCCCAGTCCCTACCCCACATCCACCCTGACTAGGTACAGACACTCCACCTTGTCTCCTCTCCTGTCCACCTCAGAAAAAAGGCCAGCTCCGCAGCAGAGCCGGGGCAGTGAACGCAGAGCCAGGCATGCCCCTGCCAGCTCAGCCAGCAAACACAGCGCTGGCTCTTCCCACAACAGGAGGGAGAGCTAAGAGGAGGTGGGGATACTTGAAATGCCGTGGATGGAGAGTCTGGAGGTGCTACAGGAGACGAGATGACTGGAAGGCACGAAAGAATATGAGTCTATGAAAAAACACATCTTATCAATTCTGCTGTTCAAGAAACAACGTATTAACTGGATTATTTTAGTTTGTGCTCATGATTATCTTGTTAAGAAGAATCTGCATTTATGACACTCACAACATGACAATAAAATAACTCAGAGTTTGAAGAAAAATGCGAAGCACACCATTCATGTAAATGGTTAATATCTTTTGTCCCTAAGCATCACACTGGATCAAAACTCCTACAGAGTAGTATTTTAAAACCCGCACATTAAAGGGGGGGGGGAATCATTCTCTCTTCATCCTTTCAGTATCATATATGTTATAGAACAGAAATTAGTTTTGTAAACTCTCTTTGAACACAGAGGATAAACAAAGTCCAGCCAAGTTAGTTTAAACACCCATCTATTGCAAACCGAATTAATTCAGTAGATGTTGTGCAGAAGCAGATGAGGGGTGTCCATCTAGCCACAGGGAAAAGAGCAGAGCTAAGCCACAGAACTCACCTAACAGGTGAAAAGGCATCCATTCAGGCATTCAGAACACCCTGCGCAGGTTTCACCTCATTTGCTGATAACCTCTGATGGCTGACTGAAAGCTCTTAACCCTCTTTTACAGCTTTTTCACATCAGATTCATCCCTCCTTCTGTCAACTGCTGTGTGCTTCTCACTCCTTTTGCAAGGAGCTTAACACAAACAAAAACTTTAGAAGTGGCATGGCATCTTCTGCCTTCCCATAAGGCAAGATGTGTAACGTAAATCTGCATCAGTTTTTAAGTTTGTATCTAGCGTGAGCTTTTGAAACAGATCGTCTCATCATCCCATTTATAGTCCTTCAGTTGACATAAAGCAGCCTCAGAGGACACCCACTGGAGCCCTCCGACTGAAACTACACTGGAAGATACACTTCAACCACTAAAGGACATGGGACCAGACGGAGCTAAAACCTCCAGAAAGTCCTCAACACCAACAGACTCATTCTGCTCTTACTGCACCACAATATTTGACAATACTGACGAAGACTGACAACACTTCGAGGAAGCTGATATAACAGTAGTGGATTTATCGGCATGGTTACTTTAGTTTAAAAATAAAAGTAAACTATCAGACAACAACAACAACAATGCCCTTTACCCTGTAAATTGTAATTCTGACAAAATATCAGCTATCTGACAATGCGAGCACAGAGCCTTTCATATTCCCAGCAACAAAGTAAATGGCACGTTAACAGCTACACATACTCCTCTAATCTTACAGCACCTAAACTAAGAGGGAACGGAACATACACAAAGCAGAGAAAGAGCAAAGAGCAATCTTCTTGAAGGAATTTTTTAATTTTGAAGGCATGGACCACTGATGACAAACGTTTATTTTCTAATCTTAAACTATTTTATGGTTTGGAACCCTATTATGTTAATTGATTCAGGACATTTTTATATTAACTATTAATCTTTGAGATTGAACATTATCAAACATTTTCCAGGTATATAATAAACCAGTCTACTATCAAAAGAGAATTATCTTCAAATAAGTTCAACAGGGTAATTAAGCATAAGACGTCTTCACCTGAAACTGTATCTGTACAGTCCATTTTTCCAACCGAGCTCTCAAAGACTTTCTCTTAAGCGTGGTAGTAAGCTTTCTCATCCCTAAGCAACTCAAAACTAAGGCACTCTAAATCCAGTAATTACAATTGTTTAAGAATATCCCTTTAGCTACATTCACATCGTCTAAAGTTTCTTCCAGAAGAAGAAAATGTTATGTTTAAGAACATAAAATAGAAGTATCAAGATTCTACTAACTTACTTTCTTTAATATTCATCAGTTCTGTCTTGATAAGCAAAATAAACAAGCTTTTCCAAACATTTAAATTGATTTAATTACAAGTGCTTGGTCTTGACAAGAGTTTAAGGTGTCAAATAAATTGAACTAGGTAATTCAATCAAACATACTATATTTAAGTCTAGTAAGCACAAAGCCCATAGTACTTACGGGCTACTTTAACGTTCTCGTAGATATTTCTGCTATTTATAAATTACCTCCTTTACTGCTTGCATACGTTTTTCCTCTCTCTCAAAACAAACCTTAAAACTTCAGTTCATACTACGCTTTTCTTTGGCAAACACAGAAAGAACACAACTGTTACCCACGTCGCTACTAATAACTATCTTTCTCTTATCCTTTTAATTTATTTCTTAACTTCTGACAGACATCCTTCATCATTTCCCAGCCACGCACGGGGTACACCCTGCAGCTGCAGGACAGGCAGTATCACAGGTAGCTGCATTCACAAAAGGGAATGAACTCAGCCCTCACCTACAGGGTTTATCTCCCTCCCAGGTGGTGGATCTGAATCAGGTGACCAGGCATCACACAACAGCCCCAAGGCATTATTTCATATAAAAAGAAGCCCGCTGCAGCTAAATGAGCTCCCCTAGGATAGTAAAATGAGACAAGTTCCTAGGAAAGGGGGAAAAGAGAAGCAACTCAGGTAGTGTTATCTCATGTGCAGAGGACACTGGAAAATGAAGCAAGGCCAAAGGAGATCATAGAACCCAGCTGTTACCTCAAGTCAGCCTCCTCCTTCCTGAAATGGTGAATGCTTCAAAACCACCAGCTATGAGATGTAAACTACAGAAGAGTGAGCCTAGAGGAAGCTACAATGGATGAAGCAAAATCCCACCACAGGGGTAAGAAATAAATATACCTGTATTAGACTCTTTGCTCCAGCACCTTCAACCCCTGTAGAAGATACCGAGTACCCTTGAAGCTCTATCTCAACTAAGGAAATGTATGTTAGACTATACCCAAACCAGAAGCTTTACCAGTACAATACTGGTTACCTACCAGTATTCTAACTACCAGTTAGAAATGTGAAAGGGAGGGGGAAAGTTAAATACAGCTAGGGTAACAAGCCTCGTAAGCGCAAATGCAACTCGTACTGGCAAAAGGAACCCCTTTGTGTAGGGGTTTTACCACTAACTAGGCTGGTATTGCTGTGCCATAAAGTCCTTGTGGTACAGTCTAATCCTTAGATTGAATTACCTACCTGCCTCTAATTAGCACCTCCTAAAATATAGGGTGAATCAAAGCAATCATGTTTTAGAATGGCCTAAAGTAAACTAAGTTATGATTTAGACTGAATCAGTGCAGCTAAGGCTAAATTGCTTAGAACAACTGCTCTGATTTGATCTGAGTTCCTATTAATTTATTAACTTAAATTAGCTATTCCTAAACATAGCCTAAATGACGACAGGTTCCTTTTCTTTCATATGAGGCTTCAAGGATGCTAACATGCCCTACACTATCACCTTCCTAGCCTGGCTCTCCTGATAATGACACTCCTGCTGTCTTGCTGCTGTGTGTGTTTACATATATATATATAAAGTAATTTATTTATAGGTAAATTCTAATTCCAATGTTTTAGAGTTTCAAATTTTTTTTCTCCTACTTACACTTGGTATATTGGCAATGAGTAGAAGGATATATTTTTTAGCATTGTGCTACTTTAAGTAAGTATGCATAGGTTATTTTCCAGATGCTGTGGCGTTAACAACTCCTTTTAGTTAAACTTATTTCCATGATAATGTTATACTTAAAGTTACACTTCTACAATAAATATTAAGAATTCAAAACTAGAAGTGTTTTATGACTTCTAACTAGATTCCTCACCCAACAAAAAGAAATTCTGAATTCAGACAGGAGTTAGGACTGTTAGGGGTAAATTCAATTTCCATCATCTCTTTTATATGCAACTCTGGCATCCACATCACTTAGTGGCCAGCAGATCCTCGTTAGATCTAATGCAACAGATAGGCAGCTTCCTAAATGTTGGCTTTAGGGTTATTTTTAGCTAGATGCATAGAAATCTGATGGATGGGGCCGGATTCTCATAAAACTTTCCCCACGGGGAGCAGTATTTTTTATGCCACAATGCAGCAGAGATCAATGTGGCTGCTAAGTTATTCCTGTCCACCAGTGGCTGCATGTTTCCTTCCCATTGGCTTGTCCCCAGGTCTCAGTATTACCATAAATACTAACCCATCAGACAGGGAAACTGAGGCAGCAAAGCTCATATGTCAGACCAGACATCCGACAGTGCTGGCAAAGGTGAAACTACACTTCAGGCTGATAGTCAACTCATTATTTTCTTATACCAGACTGTCCTGACAAGTGTTTTCTTTGGATCATGAGGTACGATGAAAGAACTTATTTTCCATAGTTAAGAGGACCTTAATCAAAGTAATTACTGAAACTGATCTGATTGGGAAGTAATCTATTTAGAAAAAGTTAAGACTGCCAACTGCGAAGCTACTATCCAACCGCTGAAACTGATTGCTTTAAACGTGGATGATTTCACACTTAATTTTTCAAGTGCTATTGAAAATGTCTTCACCTGTGAATGTAAAATATTTATTTTTCTAAAACACTAAATAACAGCCATCTAGGCAACTCAACATGTAAACAACATGTTATGCTGGCTTTCAAGTATCTCCGTGTATGTGAGTTTCTCCTCCAAGCAATCAGAAGAGACACACTGCACCACAACTCACCCTGCACTTCAGCAAATGAGCCTGTGTTTAAAGCACTCTACAGGGCCCGACACCGTCAGGATCCCCACTGGAGACAGCTCCTCTTCTTAAACAAGCTTGTAAAGAGCTTACTGCTCCCTTCCAGGATCAGAGCAGCGCGATTCAATTTAAATAGTCTGCTCCCTAAAAATTGTAATCCATTATGAATTTGATTAATCAACTATGCACTTATGGTGCATATTTGCATTTTTTGAAGACTTAACTGGGATGTATAAACATCAAATGAACTCTTCATATACAATAGATGAAAAACAATCTCCCATTTAAAATCTACAAGAGATTGGTGCCAACGCTTTAGTGGTAATGTAAGCTGCCAGCAAATAAAAGAATTTCATTCAGACTTAGTCCTCTACTTTCTGGGCTAATAAGAGTAAGAACCATCATACCTGATCTACTCACAGTAATGCATCAGAAAGGCACCTGAGAGGAATGCTCCTGAGAAAGTAGGGAATGAGGATGCAGTGACGGGGGTGACAACAGACTTTGAAATCTGCGATAATCCTCATAGTCCTATGCTGACACTATCAAAGTCCAAAAACCATGATCCACAGCAATTGGTTCCCCTGGCGAGACCAGGCTAAAAACACATGGATAGGGAAGAACTTGCGCAGGGTTTGAATAGGGGAAAGCTGCACATCCATAAAGCGGAAAAGGCAATTTCAGAGTTATACAATTACACTGGCTTCAGCTGTGATCTTGAAATTATCATGATGATGTTCTGGAACTTCCAGTTACTCCTTCAAAAGGGCAAGACATCTCAAGCTCCTGTCAGAGTACACATAAGTCTAGAAATGCACGTTAATTTTAAATTTCTGCCAAATTCCAGTCCTACTTGACACATCCTGCTTTTACAGACTCGAAGAATGGTTGAGGTTGGAAGGAAACTCTGGAGGTCATCTTGTCCAACCCCCCCTGCTCGAGCTTTTCTTGCAAGCTCTTGCCAAAATAGTTCTGTTTGACTTTCAGTATCGGTTCTTTCAAAAATGTGCAAGTACTCCAAGTTATTACTCCACTTACACCTACGAAAAAGTTTCTTCCATGGGAATGAAATATTTGTGTAGAAAACTGTCAGAAGAGAAAACATGATTCTTAAAGTCTTCTGCAAACACTATTTTTGTTGGTGTCAACCTCAGCAGCATTACAAGTGATCAAAGAAAATAAAAACCAATACAGTATGGAAAAACTTTGTAAGATGAAGACTAAGCTTCCTTTTGAATTCAGTAGACTTTTTTTTTTTTTTTAACTGCTTAATGCTATTCAGCCTGCAGTAGTGTCACGTCAGTGTGCTGGGGAATCAACATGGTAGAAGGAAGTTATCCACATTTGCAGTGGAAGTCTGAAGATGGAAAATTACCTTTAAATTATGAAAATGCATGTACAGCTCCAGCATATGTGGAATGTTTACATCTTTAGAAAAATGATCTAACTGTACCATTAAATCTCTGGGACAGACTGACAAGAGAATTTTTTCTGTAATGAAAGAACTTTCTTAGATGAAACAGGAATGTCAGCTTTAGTGCATACTCCACCGACTGGAACGGGATCAAGTCTTAACTAAGTTCCACACAATGTTTTCAGGGGAAAAGTGGAGAATGTTTTATGGAATTTAAGTCGGGATTTGGCTTGCATCCTAGAACATATATCTTGTTATGAAAACTGCCGAAACGCTTTTAAGTGGGCAAGCCACAAGTGTCCTTGGAGCTACCCAGTCAACTGGAAGTCACACAGGCAAAACCTCCTAAAGTAGAAAAGGTTGAAATCGGAAGGGGGGGTGAGGGAGAGGCAAATAATCTTGGAAGCATATCTGTTATACAGAACTGTTCGCTTGTGCCTACAGCGCGAAGTAGTTACAACTTGTTTTCTGCTATTGTCACAGATCCAATACGTTACTCCAGCTAAATCATAATCTCTTCCTGCCTCAGTTCATCCATGTGTAAACCTGGTTCGCTAACTCTTACCTTAATGTGTCATGGGGCTTAATTAATAACACTTAGGTCTTTTAAGCCCTCTACAAACATTAACTACTTCTTGTAACAACTCTCTGAGGTATTATTATCCCCATTTTACTGATGGAATAATGGCAAAAGAGGTTGTGACTTGCCCAAGGCAACAGAGTAATAGTTATACCTAGAGATCCTCTTCATGGACTACTGTATTGTAAAAGTGGAAACTTATCAAGAAAGGCAAAGTCAATAACTACAATCTCAAAATTACTTTTAAAAGTGCACCATGAGCAACTGGAAGACTATGAAAAACGCCTACCAGAAACAACAGGCTTGGGATCAGAACAAGTGCTACAATCATTGTGGAGGAAGAAATATCTTCGGCATATCCAGGCTAGAGCTCACCAAAACAGTCACAAAGAAACAGTAAGACCTGTCCTCTCCTGTGCTCCTAAGTACCATAAAATTGAGCAACAGGCTTGTACAGTACTCTTTAGTAACACAGAAGCAGGCAGATAATCAATGTGGTATGCAACATGCTAATATCTTACGCCGCGTTCCCGATATGGACAGGGAATGCCAATAACGGGTTGGGATGGCGGGGGTCCCACACGCCACTGCCCGGTGCCTCACGGCCGCCTTCCCCCCGCTGCTGTCGCCACAAGTGACAGCGGACAAAGTTGGTGTCATTCCCCCCTACCCAGCCGCGCCGACATCCTTCGCGGCAGCCTTTCGCCTCCCGGGATCCCTGCCCGGGCAGCCTGCGGCGTGGCGCCGGTGCCCGGCATCCACCGGGGAGGCAGCGGGGCGGCAGACCCCCGCCGCCCGTCCCGTGTGTCCTCCCCCGCCCCGAAGCCGGTGACAGGCACGTCCAGCGCTGCTCCCCGGCGCGGCGACAACAGCAGCCAGCAACAGGCGCGTCCTGCGCTCGCCCCGCGGGAGCCAGCGGCGGGCATGGCCCGCCCGTGTGCGGCAGGGGCTGGGATGCCGCCCGCCGAGCTACGCCCCCTGAGCCGGCCCGGCCCGGGACGCGCCCCCGCCGCACGGCTCAGCCCCCGCGGCGCCCACCGCCGCCCGGGGCGCAGGACGGGACGGGGGGCGGCGGCGGGCGGAGGAGACTCACCGCAGGCCTCGGCCTAGAGGGGGAGGCGGGGGGTGTCAGCGCGGGGGTGACAGCCGCGCCGCCCGCTCCGCCGGGGGCAGGGGGCCGGCCCGGGAGGGCTGCGCCCCCGCTCCGGCGCGGCCGGGGCTGGCTGGCCTCCGCGGCCGGCGAGGGGAGGTGAGCGGGGAGGGACGGGGTGTCTCCGCAAGGCAAGCGGGGCGCGGAGCCCGGCGGGCGGGCGGGGACGTGGGGGCGCAGGGGCCCGCCGCGGGGCAGGCCCTGAGGGGAGGCTCCCGCCGGTCACTCCGGAGCGGCCACCCCGCGCCTTCCCACCTGATCCCGGGCTGGGACCCCGCGCTGGCGGAGCCGCCGCGTCAGTTACCTGCGGGTGCGGGGTGCCAGGGAGGCGGGCCCCCGGTGTCCGGGTCCCCGGCGGCCGGCCGGGCCGGGCCAGGCCGGGCCGGGCGGGCGCCGCTGTGTTTACACCGCCGCCGGGGGCTCCGCGCTCCGCAGCCGCTCAGCAGCCAGTCGCCATTTCCCGCCTACCGACCTGCTACACCGCACGGAGGGACCCGGATGGGAGAGGGGCCGCCGCGCAGGCGCAGCCCGACCGGGGGAGGGGGGCCCGGGGACGGCGGCGCCGGGGCAGGCCGGGAAGGAGGGAAGCCGGGGCCTGGCGCGGGGAGCGGCGCCCCGAGGCGGCGGGCCCGGCGGAGAGCGGCGGCGCAGTGGGAGTGCGGGAGAGGGGGGTGGGCCGGCCGCCGCTTCCCCTGGGCCGGGAGCCGCCGCCAGGGGCGGGAGGCTGTGCCTGAGGCGCCGGAGCCGAGGGTGCCTCCGGCGGAGGAGGCAGCGGCCGCCTCGCTCTCTTGGCGCCGGGCCGAGCCGACCGCCGGCCCGCCGCGCCCTGAGGTGAGGCGGGGGGGGGAGCTGTGAGGAGACGTGCGGGGCGGGGGGCGCGGGCGCGAGCGGTGCGGGGTCCCGCCGCGCTCTGAGGTGAGGCACCGTGAGGCGAGCCGGGGGGGGGGGCACCCGCCGCCGGCGGCCCCGATCGAGGAGCGCTCGCTGCCCGGCCGGGTGGCGGCGGCCCCCGGGTCCCCGCCGGCAGCGGCGCGGGGCTGAGCGGGCGCCCGCCGTCCGGCTCGGTTCTTCCCCCTCCGGAGGAGGCGGGCGTGCTGGGGAAGACCTCGCCCGCCGGGGCCGGGCGCAGCTCGGGGAAGCCGCTGCGGCCGGGAGGGAGCGTTTCCCGGGGGGGGGGGGGGGCGGGAGTAGCGCTTTTCTGCGCCCCCCGGCGAGGGTTCGCCGCGGCCGCCGCTGCAGCCGGTGGGGCCCGGCCCCGTTGCTGCGCCTCGGGGGTGCTCCGGCGGGGGAGGCCGCCCCCGGTCCCCGCTGTTCTGGCCGCCCACTCCCCTGCCCGGCCGTTCTCCTGCCCCTCTGGCAGCCTCTCAGCGTCCCCCTGGCTGGTGAGTCCGGTCTGGCCTTTTACAGGAGGGAGCGCCATGGCGGCCGTCCCGCTGCCCGCTCGCCGGCCCTGCCCGCTGGGTTTCGCATTGCTCGGCTTGGGTAGCCCTGCCTTCTGCTCCAAAGGGTAGGGCAGCGCTAGTTTTGTGGTTTGAACTGCTGTTTTAAGACGCCTGTGGAGTCTAGTGTGAAGTTTTATTTCCACTTTCTCTTTTTTATTTTTTCTTTTTTAGGCAGTCTCTTTCAGTGTGAAATGTTGAGGATGCTGCATGCTTTAGTGTTTGAATGACTTAATGAAGCAGCTTGACCATCTCACGCAGTAAAGTGTAAGAGCACGTAGTGAGGTTAGATTTGTAATTTGCATCCTACTGAACTTGTATATCTATTTTTTTTCCCCCCTTGGTGATCACTTTTATTCACCAACCTTTTTAAACAGAAGTCTTCAGTTCGCAGGTTAATGTGTTACGACATTAGGATAACTTCCCAAGGTATTGCTGAAAATGGAATGTTTTTACAAAAGTGGCTTTTATCCACATTCTCTAATTTAGCAGTAGCCAGAAACCCACACAGGTATTGTGTGTTTTCTCTGTCTAGTACCTGTTGACTCCCTTCTTAGCTTTTAAACCTGGATCATATTATAAAAGTCCCAGCTCTCTAGTCACTTAAAATATTTATTAGCTTGTTAAACTGAACCACCTCTGCTGCTGTGAAGCCGAGATTTGTTTTAGAATTCTGTCGCAGGACTCCCATATTCTTTAGCAGAAGACATTATAAAGCTAATTTTACCATAGTTTCTTAAGGGAAGTGGTTGTGAAAAGGCAGTCCTCATTCAGAACAGGGAGCCTTAATACTTTAGAGCATTAAAGTATTTCTAAACACACTCGTTAACCATAGTACTTGAATATTTTTCATATGATCAGCAGTGAAAAGGGATAGCTTGGACATGTTAAAACTTAATTGTTTGTCAGTCCATTAAGAGGAACTAGTATGGCAGGATAACTTTGTGATGTCTCATAGTACAAGCCCAAAAGGACATTCACTGATACACAGAAAGTGGGAGTTTTGAAAAATGGTAGGTGGAAATACGTTTTCAGACCATGGAATTAGAATGAAACTAGCTGCCAGAGGAAATCATGCAGCAAGATTCAAAGCAAGCAGATATTTATATGAATACCAAAATGGTCTAGTGCCTTTGTAATGAAAGCCAAAAAAACATTTAGAAGCATTAAAGCATATGACTCAGGGTTCAAAGTAATCTTTATGGGAATGAGAAATGTACTTTTCTGTGTTACAGAATATTAAAATGTGTCTTCCACGGTGGTTTTGTGGTGTCCTGGAGTCACATGATTCTGAGCCGTGTCAGGGTATTGGAGCAGCAGGATTGTGAGCTTTGCCGCATGTCAGGTGGGAATATGTAGAATCATATTGCTAATTGACATTGCTGTGAAGGCAAAAGTTCAAAGGTCCACCTGCTGTAACCTGTTCCCCATATACCTGTATGCCATGAAAAGAGCATTAGCTCTGTGTGTGTATAAAATGTAAAACCGCTAAATAAAGCCATGTCTGCCTGTGTACACATGAAGCATTAGAAGCTTTGAACGTGTATTCCATTCAAAGAAAAGGCTCCTGTATTGGCAGCCATGGGTTTTCCCCCGACAGTGGATTTCAGGCACTCTGTCAGACTGAGATTTTCTAGGTGCCTGTTTTCTTCACTTTACAGAGAAACTGAAGCAAAAAATGTATAGTTGCTAGAACAGTACACATTCTTGAGATGTTATACTCTGAATGTTCATTAGAAAGGCCATTCTTCATATTTTATGATTTCTTCGCAACTTTTTTTCTTTCTAAGTCTTGCCTATCCATTAGCTTTGTGTTTATATGCTCACTTAAAATGACAGGCTTTGGAGTGACTTCCCTGTTTGTTGTAGAGATTAAGTAGTGTGAGTCCACCAGTTTCTCTCGGTAAGCTGTTTCAGATATCTGCAGTTCGGGTTTGTATTTCATTTCAGGTTTGAGTTTAACTTCCTGCTATTGCATCTAATGCCTCTCAGCAAGATTCAAAAGTCATGCACTGCTGGAGTTCCTCTTTCATGTGTCAGGACCCACGTGTAGGGATCAGATCATCCCTCAGAATTCTGTTTCATAAGCTAAAATCCTAAATGTTGCCCTGTGGGCTTTGCTTTTTTTGGGGAAAGAGTTTAATTCCCTGGATAATTTTGGGGGGAGGGTCTCCCTCTAATATTTCAGCATCCTTCTTGCAGATACCACTTGGTACTCTGAGCACAGCAGTTCAATCTGGTTTATTTTGCCAAAGTGAAAACAACTGTGACATGACTGAGAGACAGTTGTTGTATAAACAAAACAATTCTTGTTTGGGTTTATTTCCAGTAATTGTTGTTTCTTTTGTTTATCTGAGGGGAATAAGTTTCATTTAATAGGTACACAGATCCATGCAGTTGACTGAAATGAGAAGTGGCTAGCAGGCTATGCTTGCTCCGTCGTGCCTAGACGTCTGTGATCCAATCTGTCTGTCCAGGAACAGCTATAGACTTGCTGTTCTCGCTGCTGACACTTCAGCTGACAGGAATCAGGATTCATATGGTACCGTATCCCCCTACAGAAACAAAGGCAAGCGCACATTTAAATGAACCCTTATGTATGTTTGATCTAGCACAGTGCATCACTGAAGCTTGTCATAAAACAATCCTCTAGGGACAGAAATACACATCCACAAGTAGTGAAGCCCAGTTTTAGGAAGTTAAACTGTAGGGTATCCGTACTGGCAGTCCCATTGCGGCTGCATGGGGAGAGTTTGATATGGGCTGAGGAACTGAGGAATTAGAGTGTTACGGTTTCTATATTGGCATGAAGTTCTTGCATAAATATCATAACCCTGTTTCTGAGTTGGCTTGAAAATTCCGCTGCATTCTAGGAAATAGGTATATATGCCCCCAGTTTTTTGTTTGTTTGTTTGTTTTCTATTTTATTTAAACCAGTGCTGTACTAGAGAAATACAGTCATCTGGGTCCTAGTGTCAGCTAGAAAGTTCTAGCTAATGCAGAACACTGAGCTGTTTCTCCACAGTGATACAAAGCACGCAATATCACATTTTCTAGTTTATTGCAGCAGGAGTTTTGATCCTACTGAATATTCTGGTCTTTCTCCTCAAAAAAGGGTCCCATGTTACTTAAAGTTGAACTTAAAATTGACATACTTGGGTCCTGGGTTACCTGAAGTTCCGCATGTATCCTGGAGTAAGGATTGCAGTTGACGACTAGATTTATGGCGTGCTGAAATTGTCCGTAATACCGATAAAGCAGAAAGTTGTCAGATAACAGAATTTCCTCAGAGGCTGGTGTTGAACAGTAAGATGGGTTCTGCTAAGAACTCGGGACCTCAAAAACCGTGCTTCGAGTAAAATAGCATTTTTCGATACAGCTTCTCCCAATATACAAACAAAATATATTTATAGAGAACAAAACCTTTTATACACTCCATTACATATCTTTCTTTGCCTTGGGAACATGTGAGAACATTCTGACAGCTGTTAATCAGTGCTGTTGATTGACTGTTTTGGGGATATGCAACTGATGTTGATAATGCTCACCCTGTTTTGAGCAAGCTTAATAAGGGACTGCTTGTGCTGACAATGTTATTGTTGCTACCTGAGAAACACAGTTTTAGGGTAATAAAATGTCATGAGTTCAAATAAGATTTGGGCTTCTCTTGTGGCATATGGAAGTTGAAGAAATCGCTTTTTTTTGATGCTTTGTTGTGGTATGGGCAAGTATGTAATTTCTTTAGGTGCTGTAAGATATTTGGGAAAGAGTGAACTTAGGGAGGGGAGTTCTCCACATACCACGAGTACGCAGCACACGCAGATCTGTTCAGGCAAATCTGTGAGAGGCTGAAGTGAGCAGGAAACGTCTGTGTGTGCAGAACAGTGCCTGGTTAGTGGATGTACCGTGAAGTGACAGAGAGACCTGGCTCCTCTTTTAGTATTGGTTTGGCCTCTGGCAGGTCATACATTGAACTGGGGGGAGGAGAGTGAGGGGCAGAGATTTTAATGTAGTGTTTTATAACTGCATTTTCGAAAATTGTTTATGCAGAGGGTCTACTGCGTGTATTAATGTTAAACTGAAGCAGAAGTGCATGAGAACGTGTGTGAAGTCTAGTCAACCTTAGGTATTTCCCAGGCAAATCATGCTGTGATTCACTGAAAATGTTTAATGTTCTATTGCAAAATCCTTGCTTACAAGAGATCTTTTGTTCTGCAGGCTTTGGATTTTTCACTGTTTATGATTTTGTCTATATGAAAATGTAAAATGATAACATTTAATAAAACCTATACACCATTAGATATTTAGTATCTGTTTTCATCTTGTCACTTCAGTCTTCAAAGTATTTTAAGCAGAGTGTTCTTTGGGGACATTACAATTCTGAAAAATGTGGTTATTTTTAATTTGTTTCATCTAGAGCCATTTTTTACCTTTTGGTGAGATACTACCCATCAGTTTGTTTGGTTTTCCTAATGTTTGAACTAAAATAGGTTCATCAGTGAGTCTTTTGTGAGATGCATGTAACTTTGAGAAAGCTCTGGCAAAGCCTGTTTACTGAAAACCTACAAAATTGGACAGTTGGGACTAACTAAAATAAATCGAGTTATTTCTTTGACTGTTAGTTGTAGGCGCCTGCATTTCTCATGCTTGCTGAAATCATCCTTCAGTCTTGGCAGCAAGTCTTCGGCTTACTCTTAATTGTTTTCCTTCTGTTCGTTACAGAGGGACTTGGAATTTATGTAGTCATGACTGCGCTGAGGTTTTTCCCAGTAAGCAGGATAAACACCTCTCTAATTTCACAGTTACTAGGTTTGAAGACTGAATCAAATTGTCTTAAGAGGAAAACTTTGTCTCCTTTTCTCCGTCCCTTTTTTGGGGGGTGGAGAGAGGGAAAGGAACATTGCAGTAAGGAGGAGGGAAGGGAGGGAAATAACAGTGGCATTAAGTGAATTCTGGTTGGGTTTTTTTTTTTTCCCCCTCCTCAACAAGCTGAATTTTTACCAGCTTCAAATTTCATATATGTCTCTGAGGTATAAGGGAGTACTCATATTTTAAACTGAAACAAAGATTTATTCGCTGATTTTTAGCAACCTAATTGATTTGAGCTGTCTGTAATGGAGTAACAGTTGCATAAGCTTTGAAAGTTGGTATCCCATTTGTATGCTAATGGCTCTTCCAGTCAGATTTCTCTGCGGGGCTGGGCATAAAAACAAAGTACTGCAATCACTTGCTGATCAAAAATGACTTAGGAATATGTATTTTCTCTGTTTAACCTGGGGCAAAATATTTTCGGCATCACAGCATTCATTTACATGGACTTGTGAATGCTTTTAAAGTATAGCCTTTTATAATTAGGATTTTTAAAGTTTGGTTATTTATGCAAAGTGTATAGGGGTTTTCTCTTGTAATTTTGCATTGGAAATCTTTAGGAAATGGGACAATTTCAGGAATTTTCTTGGTCTTTGATATGGTATCAGCTCTCAGTGTTTGAGGCATTCACTATTTTCCTAAACTTCCTCACGCAGTTGTTACATGTTAATTAGTTTATATCTGTACTGTACTTTGAAGCTGTAAAGTGGTGTTACTCTTTAATTAAAAAATTGGTAGAGATCACCGTGTTTAAATGGATGCAGATAATTCACAATACATTCAAAGCAATTCTTCCAATAACCCTGCTGCCACCCTCTGTATTGTAATTACCCCGTTATTCTACTGGATGCCAAAATCTGGGGTTTGCCTCTTGTCCCTAAAGAGTGAAGACATCCCGATGCCTGCCGTCGGGTCATTGTACCTTCACACCAAGTCCCATGTGTAACAGTGTTCTCCTAAGTTTTGGAGACAGGTAACGGAATTACTGCAGGCGTTCCTGAACACTGGTTTCACCCACCCTGAAAGTTGTCGGTTGACATCAGACCAGCTTCAGCCAGCATGGAGATGCAGTAGGTGCTTACGCTGCTTACCGGGGCCTCTCTTGGTGCAGGATATATGCCGTTCTTCGACGGAAATTGGTTTGCTGGGTGCCCTTACTAAGGATATCATAACTGGTCCAAACAGAATGGTCTCACTAAAGCAAGATCCGAATGGGTTCAACTGTTCACTTCTCGGGATTCAGCCCCCCTCACTGCAGGCGCTTCGTCTCGATGGCAGGATCTGGAGCCCTCGCTCACGTATTCCCTGGAAAGCAGGAGAGAGCTCAGTCTCCATTTGGAGCAGCCTGGTCCTTTCCACGAACCGTAATAAGAAACCCAGAGCAATGAGACACTTCACAGATGATCCTTGCTGAGCACCTAGGGGCGAGCAGCGTGACCCGAAGCCTGCGTACCAGAGATTAGCTTCGTGCTGCTCGCGGAGTCGCTGCGTGGGTCTCTGCCTTCTGTTCTCCACATAACCAGGTCTCCATTTTATTACAACTTTCAGTACCGTATTGATTAGCAGATTGAAAAATTAAACGTAGGGAATGAAATGGGGGATAAAGTCTTTGACCCCTTAATAAAATTTTTGCAATATTATGATGTATTGCGAAATGATTTGGATAATTCAGACTGCGTGTAGTCACCGCTAGCCCTGCCCACGGTTCAGATGTTGTGGCGGTTACTCCCAAAGCATAAATACAAAAGGAAAATTTAGCATGTTGGGATGTTCCTTATGTTTTAAAAGTATTTTTTTAGACAATCAAAACATGAGTCTCTTGATGCGAGTGTCCTTCCTGTGCGCTTAATCACACCCTAAGTGGGAGTATTTTTAACATTTGAAAAAATGTCCGTTGGGCACAGCCCAAGATCATTTGTTCTCTGTCCAGTTTTCTAAGTTTTCTGTGGAGGTGAGGAGATGGAATTCTGCATGCTTGGGAATAGTCCCTCTCTTCCTGCGTACGGAGCTACGTGTGTAGACAACGTGCCAGAAGGGAAGAGGTAAGAACACGTGGCTTACAGAGCAAGGAGCGCATCGCCTTTCTCTAGAATAATGTCACCAGCCACGGTTCTTAACACCGGAATGTTGCGTCAGGTACTGTTCGTGTTTTCATAAAACACCGATTTCTGTACCTTTTGCCAGACAAAGAGTTTCACGCTTTACTTTTTTAAAAGCTGTTTTAATTTTTCTCTGTGAGGTTCCACTTGTATTGGCTGAGCCTGGGGGAGAGGGAGCCGTTAACTGCGCTGCTGGGAGTTCTGGCTCCCGCCGCAGGGTCAGTTGGGTGCCGTTAGCCACGCCGTTAGCCACGCCGTTAGCCACGCCGTGCTCCAGCAGGGGAAAAGGTAATTTGGGGGGGGGGGGAGGGCAGAAGGAGAAATCAAGGTTTATCAGCAAAGGTCCTTTTTACTCCAAATGTGCTATTTTCTTCAACCTTGTAAAAAGTAACTTTTTCACTTTTCGAAGTACGCGGTGTCTCTAAGGCAGAAGGCAGCCGTTGCCCGCTGGTGTCTCACAGGTCGACACAGGTTGCTCGGATGTAGACTGGGGGAAAACATGAGAGCGTAAATAGATTTTTCACGTTGCTTGTGAATAGTGCTTTTTCCTTTTCCCTTTAATCTCAAATCAGTAGGAAGCCCGTTTTTTCAATACATGCCTGTAACCCAGCTTGGTGCGTGTTTGGGGCGACGTTAGGGTGGAGCTGCTGTTCTGCACGGGCTTCAAAAGGAAGCGTAGGGAAAAGACTGAACTAACCAGAAACCAGTCTAGAAAAAATGGGAGTAACTGAAATAATTTTACTTTTCTGGCACAGTCAAAGTATGCTCTACCCCTTTTACCAGCTGATGCTTCCCCCCCCCCCCCCCCTTTTTTTTTCCCCTCTTTTTTTTTTTCCTTCCAGTTTAAAGAATTGTATTAGCATTCAGCTGCCGGGGGCTCTAGAAGGGCAGTGTGCCTGGCTGCCTCAAGCAATTGCCGATAAGTAAATCGAGCCTGAATTCAGTTTTAAATACCCGCTGTTTCACACCGCCGTGGTGCAGGTTGGGCTTTGGGGAGACGTAGGTGCTCATCTTTACCACGCTCACCAGCTTTCTTACCGGGGACGACCTGGCAGTGCCGAATTGGACAGTGAAGAGAAGTGCTTAAAAGCGTCCCTGAGACCTGGATGAAAAGATGAAGAGGTTTGTGGGTCCTGTTGGCTGCTTTTATTAGGAGGCTACTCCTTACACGCGTTGCCATGTCGATTATTTATAACATGAGCCTTAAAACAAGAATTCCTTGAGCCGTGTGCTGCTTTAGCCATCGGGATGTACTGTTTAAAAAGCTCTGGGCTGGGCTGTCGTGTAAAGAGGCTTTGTTTGATTTTCCTTGTAAACCAGTTCCACCAAACGTGAGAGCCGGTTTCGTTTCAAAGTCTGGCTGGGGGTTTCGGGGAAGCAGATGTTTAAGTAGCTCGCTCGCTCTGAAATACGGCAATGGTCTGTATGCTGCTATTTCCATGGAAACGGGTATTGGCTCAGCAGAAACGGCACAGGGATTTCAAAATTACATTTTAAAAAACAAAATCCAGACAGGTTAGTCATTTTTACTCACAAACATTGCTAGCGGTGCTGAACGCAGCCTGCCTTTGGGATGGATTGGGTACAGTCACGCCAATCGGCAGGTCAGTGATTAATAATATTTTAAATTAATGCTTTTAAAAAGTGAGCTAGTGTTTGATGGAACTTTATTAGAAAAACATGCAGGTGTTGCGTTTTGCTCAGCACGTGCTCTCCTACGCCCTTGAAGGCAAGCGCAGCTTTACCCCTTCTTTAGGCCTCCACCTTCCTCGGAAGAGGCGCAGTACGTATTGGATGGGAGCTGCAGAGATCAGCTAGCTGGCAAACCACACGTAAGAAATGAATATATAGAGTGGCTTATGAAACTAAACTGATAATTTGTGAGTTTGTAATCTTTAGCAGAGTGCAAAAATGAAGCAAGCCCTGGTTTTTGGGCTGCTTTGCCTTTGGGGACATGTGCTTTAGGAGTAGCCTACTTACAGCCGAAGGAGCTGCCCCAGTTCTGCATCGCGACAGCACTGAAAAATAGGATGAAACTAGCGGAGCTTGGTGCTTCCCAGGACAGTGCGCACACAGCAAACCTCTCATGACGCGGAGGACAAGGAGCTCCAGGAATTCCTGAAAAATGCCATTTGTTGTCTTGCGTCTTCAGCTTGATTATTCAGACACGTATTTTCCAGCTGAGGCCTTTCTTCGCTGCGGATCAAGTCTCCCGCGTGCTCTAGAGCTGCGTTCCCAGCTGGCGGAGGGCTGTTGGGATGCGACCCGGAGCAGAGGAGGTTCTACAGCCATGGAGCGCTGGAGGAGGCAGGAGAAGGCGTCGCCACCAGCGCTGCGGCGTCGTGCTGCGGGCAGGGCTGCGCCGGGGGAACCCGCCCCGAGCGCGGTCCCAAAGAGACTGGTGGTGTGCGAGGAGGAGGAGGAGGAGGGCGGGGAGGCAGAAGCGCAGGCCTGGAGGAGAAGGTGGCACGGGACCGACTGTTGGGGTGAGGGAGCAGCAGGAGCCGCACGGGAGATGGCTCGGGAAGGAGCGGTGACAAAGCCACCTACAAGCAAGGGCGGAACGCTGCTCTGCAAACATTGGCAGTTTCCCAGAAGAACACAGACTTTTTTTTTTTCTCCACTAAAGCGGAATTTGTTTGACAGAACAATTCCCCTTAGAAATAAAATTCTTTAAACATTGGGTCACTAAATAATGAAGGGTAAAGTGTTTGGTGACCTAAATCAGATTCCTTAAAAGGATACCCACTTAGATCAAACTGTGTTTCTAGCTGGGCTATACTTAAGCCAAATATTTTCCCAAAATGCAGCGGCAAAGTTCCTGCCGCCAGTCTGCCGAGTCTCCCAGCGCTTCTCGCCCAGCAAACGGGCGCCGGCAGCGTTTCCCTCTTGTCAAAGCCTCGCTGAGTGCTGCGGGCGCAGCGGCAGCGCTGCGCCTTCTGCCGAGGAGACACAACCAAACCGGAGAGGAAACTTCCTTCAAGTCAGTCGCTCGTGTCTCTCCTTCACGACTCTGCATTTCCCCCTTGGCGGAGTATGAAATAAGCCATAAAACTGTATCAACTTCTCAAGGAATAAACAGAAAACACAAGAAGTGAGTGTACCGGGTGAGACGTAATGTCCATCTGGGCTGGTATCTTGCCATTTTACCATCTTCTTCAAACAGTATGAAAAATAGTCATTTTTCTCATCTTGCCGGACCAATCCGAAGCTGTGCGGAAGGTGGGTGCGGAGTTGGGGATGTTTCCTGGGACCCGGAGACGCAGAGGACTTTGTCACCTTTCAGTGACGGCCGAAGCCGCGTGCCGGGACGTTTGTGGCAGACGCGCGGCTGGTTCCAGCTCATCGACTCGGCCTCGCACAAACCCCCGCCAGGTGACGGCAAAGCGGCCGCTTCCAGAGCAATTTGTGGCACGAGGGAGGTGGCCACTGTCGCGGTTAAAGGGTGGTGGTTTGGCCCGCCATTGAAAGCCAGGATGAATATTGTTTTAATGTTTCTTTTATCCTTAGACCTAAAGAATCTTAACACGGGACCCTTCCAAATATAAAGCAAGAGACAGCCTGCGGCATACGAGAAAGCAAGAAGAGTTTTACATAATAAGAAATTGATTATGCATATACTAGTTATAGCAGGACTATCATAAAATGCACCTCTTCCCCAGCATCAGTTATCTGATGATTTTGTCTAGAAATGGCGGATAACGTCATTCTGTGTCGTACACAGAGGTAACCAGGTTACAGGGAAAAACCGGAATGAACAGCAGCGCGCTGAGGAATCCCTCCCGTCACTGACCCTCGATGGGAAACACTGAAATGTCCCTGAGCACTAACGGGCCGTTCTGCTTTTGCTACAGAAGGGGGTTTTTGGTCTATTGTTTGCCAAAGCACCACACTTGTATAGTCAAAGAAATAACATGAGATGGTTTAATATTGCAGAAGACAAGAAGCTAAAATCAAATTTGATTATGTATCTCCCCCTCGCGTTACTGGGAAGGCAGGGAAAGGCCAGGCTGAGGCAGGGCACGGTCACAGGACCTGCGGAAAACTGAGCTGGGGTGAAGATGGGCACCGGCCCCTTCGCGGGTTCCTCACCCCGAGGCGGGTTCCCTCGTTTCCTAACAGAAAGTTACGGCCTCATGTGCAAGAGCAGAAACGCAGGCGTTTATCCAAGGGCAGCGCATTTGTCGTACGCTTCACCTCACACCCCTTCTCGGTGACGCGCGTGTGGCCGAACGTCTCCGGCTCCGAGGGGTGGGAAGCAGCGGGGCCAGCGGGTGCCCCACAGGGAGGCCCGGCCAGAGCAGCTTCTCTCCAGCAGCAGCCGCTTCTCCAGCACTGCCAGGGCGTCCCTCCCTGCCCTCCACGCAGCCGCTGCCTGCGCTGCTGTGCTGGTTCCCCCCAGCGCGCGGGTCCGGGCGCTGAAGGAGACTCTTGGCTCGGGAAGAGCCAGGGCGGAGGCGCTGGTGACGGCGCTGAGCTGTAGGACACGGAGCGGGGCCCTCGTCTCCGTCACTGCCCAGGGCTGGCCTTCATCAAACAGCTGCGGCCATTGCTCGTACGGCAAAACACCTCCGCTCCTGTGAAGCCCTCAGTTAATCAATTTTAAAAAGTCAAAAGAAAAAACGAGAAGCTTCACATACTTTAAACAATTTATTAGAACCCATAAACGTTGCTTTCATTAGAAGAATCAAGTTAACACCTAATTCAGGGTGAAATTACATTTTAAGACAAACAAAAAAACTGTGGTTCTTAAATACAGTATTTACTGAAGACTGCTAGCCTTGGAATCCTGGTACAAGTTTACGCTTATCCTGTGGCATTAGTGCGGTATCGAATTCTCAGCAGGTTCAGCATTTTATTTTCAACTGAAAGGAGACCCCACCGTGCGAAGGGCTATTCCCCATCTGCCTCCCGCAGCACGGCATGAAGAGCTCAAGCCTTAAACAAGAAACCACTTGAGATACATTGCCAGCATCTGAAATTTTTATTTCTTTAAGACTGATTGGTAGAAGATCCCTGTAGCCAAAAACCCCCAATTTGTACGGCCACTGAAATTACTGAAGAGGTTCACAGACCTGGCACTGAGCAACCCTTCGCCGATACGTCGAATGGGAACCTGAGCGCAGAGATAAAGTACAGTCACCCACGTCGTAGGCCCTGTAATTTTGCTTCACAGTGGCCCTTTTGGAGAAGCAGGCTGGGTTCATAACCTTAATTGCCACTACTGTAGATCAACCGACTCATTTGCATAAAATTCAGAAAGTGCTTAAACATAGAATACGAGAAGTATCTACCTTACAAACCTTCCATATGGAAAATCAAACCATGGAACGTGGCAGATGGTTAGAGATCTCTGTCAAAGAATTAAACAGTAAATGAACTGAGTGTCTGCAAGACGGGATGGATGCTCTGGGGACAGTGAGGGGTGCCCACACGGCCTCCCCCGAGGGGCAGCGCCGACCCTTCCGCCACGCTTCCCTCGGGGCTGACGGAGGTGGGTCTGTTCCGTGTTAACACACTCGCTCTCTTTAGCACATACACAAAGATTTCCTACAAGCTGCGCTCAATTATTTATATTACCTTTTAAAATAAGCTATTAGTTCCACAACTTCTTCAGGATGTGTCGAATTATTAAAATTCTAATACCACCGATTTCCGGCTCTAGCTACGAGATCTGGTCATGGTGTAGGAGCATTAAGACGGGTGTTGCTTCCGAAGACTCTCACAGCCTTTCCTCACTGACATTAAGGGAGGAGCAGTTTTTTAAGCACTGAGTTCTCGTTCCCAACTGAAAGCTCACCCGCACAACACAAACCCACAGCACTCGTGAGACACGCGGGAGATCTCTGCTCGCCCAGCTGCTGCTGTAGAAAAGGAGTCCTTTGGCTGTACATTGTTTCCACAGTGTGTTTGTTACGTGAGATACAAACTGTACAAGTTCTCCAGTTTACAAAGGTTTCTAAATTGCAGAAACAATTCAGCCCATATTTATAATATTGGTTTTAAATGTAAAGATTATTACAGATAAGGTACAGTCTAAGTAGTTGGCTCAATGTAACAACAAAAATGTAGTTTTAATACAATTTGCAATAGTACAACTATGTACATATGTACAGAACTGTTTCCTTCTAGTACTTGGCTGAGACTTGAGTATACACGTCACTTTTAATTAATTATCGGCTTCCTTTAAAGTAACAAGTAAAAATGGTTCAGGTTTGCAGCACTTCAAGTTCCTCGGTTGCGATCTCTCCCCGCCCCCAGCTCCTGCTGAATCCAGCCTTACAGAACCCCGTCGCTGAAGCGTGGCTTGCCATAATCAACCAGGTCGTTCTGCAGATCTCTTTCTTCATCATCTGCAATTGAAATATTCAGATCAAACCTGATGTGATACTGCTGAAAAAAAAATAAATTTCAACATGGTTTCCCAGCCCGCGCGGCCAACGCAGACATCCCCGCCGGATCGGCCGCGTCCGCGATGGGAGTGAAGTCACCAGGAGAAGAGGGAGAACCCCGTGGGCCTGCAATCGCAAGCCCAGCTGTCAGCGCTCGGGGAGTCGTCGCTCCTGAGGAGCTGCGACTTCACACTATTTAATATCCTCGGCTTTATCACAACCACGTTCCAGAGGTGTATTGATTTAAAAGACTGCAGAACTAGTTAAACTTATCACTGTAATCTGAGAATGTTCCTTTAAAGGTTTCAAACTCTCCCACTACAACCCAAGTACAGAGTCACCCACTCTGGACGGTTACACCGCCATTTCTTAACCCGTTCTAGAGCCAATACGGTGTGAGGTTTTACAGAAAGGCGGGCACCTGCCGGGTGGAGCAGAGGAGTCGCTATGAGCCCCTCCGGAGGGAGGCGATACCACGCGCTGCTCCCATCGGGCAGACGGTGCCCCCACACACAGCTGGCACGCCGCGTTTTCAGTGAGGGGATTTTTACTAAGGCGGGAGTTGACTTTGCTGCCAGCATTTTGACGTACTGCTACCCCGTGTCTCAGACTCGAGGGCAGAATTTGAAGAGAGACTTAAAAAGGTAAAAGGAGCTCTCGGCCTTTTCCAGCCTCTTATCAACGGGAACCAACATTCTCTCAGCACCGCTGGGGAATCAACACGGTATTTGTCACCGCTGCTCTGGAGCAGCTGGAGCAGCCCGCTCCAGCCAGGCTCCCACGCGATGCACAGCCCAGCCGTCACCGTGCTGCGGAACGCGGCGGGAGCGGAGCCGGGCAGGGACGATGCTCCGTAAGCGGCCATCCAGGGGCCTCGTCTGTCCCGGCTGCGCTGGGCTCATCCTTACAGCACATCCACGGCTCGCGCCTTGGCTGGAAGCGTGGCGACATCTCACCTCGTCTTTCAGATCCAGAATGACCGTCTCTCCCCACCACTCTACTCTGTCCCTGCCGCTTGACTTCTACTCCTTGGGGTTTGGTTTCTGAGCCTCATGAAAAATCACAATACTAAAAAAAACCACCCCAAACTTGTGCATCCTCAGTATAACCATTTCCTGTAGCACACGCAAAAGAAATCCATCAAGAAAATGCACATTCAGTATCTTTTTCAAGTGATGTTTTAAAATATATTCTAATATTCTGCGTTCTATCTGCCATCATTCAGATCTCTCCTGTGTGGGTCCCCAGCCACCTTCCCGCAGTAAGTGAAAAAGCCCTAAAACTCCACTTCGTTTCAATTAATAAGCTGCTCCTGCATTTCGAAGCCGAGTTGCTTTATGTTCAGGAATGATGCTTGTTCACAGGAATGGAAAGCAAAGCTGAAGTTCACTAAGTCGGTGAGTAGACGCTAAGCTGTCTGAAGCTCTGCCCGGAGCGAGGGGGTGCCCGATGGCACCCTGCTCCCAGCAGCGGGAGGCTGACGGCCGCCTACGTGACACGCGCCTTTGGTCTAAGAAACTACTAGTACAGCACGCGGCTATCGCTGGAGTTCTGTAATCCCCCAGCCACCACAAAACCAGATCTGCTGCAGCAGAAGCCAACAAGTTTCAAGTATCACCTTGCGCCTTCCGAGCAGGTGGCCCACGAGAAGGAAGGCCAGGCTGGATCCTGCCGCTCACATCAGCCCCTCTCCCACATTTCTGTATTGGCCTCTGATAATTCCAATCTGAGGCCCACACATTTCTAGTGGCAACAGAAAAAAAACATGTTTAATTAAACTGCTTTGTTTGCACATGCCACATGCTTTGTTCTAGCCTGACACAAACCCATGTGATGTTTTTCTAATAGTTTTTAGACAGAAATTCATTTTTTTTCCTGCCTAAACGATTACAACCACCCTCCCTCCAAACCCCCACAATTCTGCCCTCTCCTACCCTGCAAACAAATTTGCGTGAAGACTAAAGCAGATGGTTTTTCTCAAATGCTGCCTCTGGCAGGACCCCTTGCCATGCGCTACGACTTGTATCGCAAATCACATCAACAAGTTATTAGCAGACAACATAACGAAGGGCTTCGAAAATTAAGTCTGAGGTAGTAACACAATGCTGCTCTGACTGGTCTTCTTTAAAAGGCTTCCAGACATCCCTCTTCGATATCTAGCACCAGGTATTAAATCCATTACGTCTACACAGATATACGGAGGGGTTGGTCAGAAAAAGCGTTTTTGCCAAGTCCAAATGTGAAGCCACCCGAGCGGTGAAGGGACAGGCACCATGTCTGAATGGGAAACAGTTTTATGAGGCCGCTTTCAGTTCAGCTCTTGTTTTTTCCAACACCCCTTGCGTAGCTGCATAAGCACCAACACTACGGTTTTTAACTTTTCCACCACTTACTCCCATACGACGCCTGCCCTTCCGTAAGCGGCACAGAGGAATGCTGTTACTGGTAATGCTTTACAGCATACGTGATACCAACTCTTGCTACCTAAAGCCATTAGTGTCCCTGTAAAGGCCACCCACAGCAGTGTATTTGTGCCGCCAAGCCAAGCAGCACGGAGCTCGGAGGTACAGCGCGGGCCGCCAGCAGCGGGAACACCGCTGTGTCCCTGCACGGCCTGGGCAGCCCCCGTCCGCCCCCTCCAGCTCCTGGGGGTCTGTGGGGAGAGACGAGCCCAGAGGCCGGCGAGGCAAACGGCAGAAGTCAGCACAGATTCAGTAACAGTTACGTGGCCTCGGTTAAAACCTCAAGAACTGTATCCTGAAGTGCACCCAGTTAAGGAACTGTAGCGGTGAGGAGCTGGGCATCACCCGCTGCTTACCATGGGGAACTGAACCTGTAAAACCATGAAAAACACGCCCCACAAACTGCTTGGATTTGCAGAGCTTGGACACAGGAACACGCGGGACATCCCTGCTCTCCTCTGCATCACACATCCATCATTAGCAGTGGCGGCTGCTTCCCCCGCGCAGCACGGAGAGCAGCAGCTGCGGATGCTCCTGTACCGGCACTGGGAAGTTGGCTTGTGCGAGTAATTACAACCCACTGACAACCCATCCAGAGGAACAGGCATCAGCGATCCGGAGCGACTGGAAGCCGCCGCTAGTTTGAGCACGTGTAACAAAACGGGACGCGTCTTCTGGAGCGGCAACAGCGTTTTCATTTCTATCAGTAAATTAATTGCCCAGGGTTCCAAGCCATACTTTTCTTTTGCTTGTTCATGAGTTTTAAACTACCAGCCCAGCCAAAAAATGCTTACACTGCACAGTTAGATGCATGCCCACAGAAATCAGCTGATTTTTTATCAGCTTTTCCCATTAATTATGCTTGGATACCAATTAGAGACATGTCCGAAAAACTACCAGCTAAAAATCAAAATCTGGGTGCCTGTAGAACTTAAATCATGGTGTTTGGGGTTTTTTTTTTTTCCCCTTTTTATTTTGCGCTTTCCTTAATTGGCAATACTACATATGTTTACATAAACATTTTCACCCTAGAGACATGCAAGCCTTCCACAAAATGTTCCCAAACAAGTAGATGGAGGATGGGAGAGCACAGGGCAGACAGAGGGCAGATGCGCGCGGGGAGGGTGACGCACGGAGCACATGCAGAACGAGGAGGGAACATGCACACACGGGGATTCGGGCAGCGCCAGAGTCGTGAGTGTTGGAGTTTGGTTAGCAAGGAAAACCAGAAGCCTGTTGAATCTGTGTACAACGCATGAAAATCACACTTAGAATTGCTGAGACCTCGCTGCGTACCACCACGGTTTTGTCAAACTGTGACAAAAGCAGCAGTCAAAAAATGACGGTTCTGTATTTGAAAACTGCTTTCGTGATGGCAAAGACTGCATCCCAACTAGCTGGATACCAGGCTGGGGGCTTCAGAGAAAACCATTTCTGAAATTTGAAGTGTCTCGATTTTCCTAGCAGAGAAATCAGGCATCAACAGCCTCTCCCTGAGAGCTGCTGTAACATTGCTGTCACAGGGAGAGAAAACCGAATTTTCAAGATTGCCTAAAGCTTATTTATTCTATATTGGAAATTTTTGATCAGCTAAAACTAGCAAGGCTTTACACAAATTCAACAAGAAAACTCAGCGTGGATTTTATTACAATGGGATGGAGATAAGGCCCAAGCTCACCTTGGACGTCTTCTTCTCCACCATCACCATCCTCTTCCTCATTGTAAGCCAGCTCGGCCTGTTTGTCTGCCTCATACTCACCCACGTTACCATCATCCCCATTATAATCTGCCAGTTTAGAACCCTGCTGCGGATCAACAGGGGACTCATTCTCATCAAAGAATCGGCCTGTGAAGTAGGCAAAGGATTAAGTCAGAAGCAGAGAGGAAAGAAACAGGAAGGTTCTAACCGAAAGCCGGCGCAGGTCGGACAGTGGGGTTCTGGAGCAGGGTCAGCGGGAGGAGGGAGGGGAGGGGGGAACACCTCCGTGCCAAAGGGATGCACGCGGCCACTCAGCACTTGGGTCCTGTGAAGTCGGATTGTTGTGAGCTTCACTCTTTGGAGAAAAGAGCTAGAGTAAGCACCCAAACAAAAAGCTCCAGCTTTGGTTACCTACAAACACCAATTAAAGTTTTCTTAAAGTGCTGAGGAGCATACAGAGGAAGTTTTTCGATCTAGACTTTTTCCTGAGGACTGGCACGTTTCTACACGCAACAGGGCAATACATTGCTGACTTCATACACGGTGATGTCTGCAGAGCGAGTACCATTCTGTCAAGGGTAAAAATCTAGCAAAGATCTGCCTTGTATCTCTGAACTGATTTGTTTAACTACCTAATTAATTGGGCTTTGCACTCCGGTTTCCTATTAAGCTTTAACAGTTTTCAAAATGTTCTGAACCCAGAATTTCTGTCTCCCAGCAAAGAATTAAGAATAGTTCCAGATACTGAAACAATGCACAAAAAAAAAGAGCATTAGCTGGAACTCGGAAATGACCAGACAGTCAACCAAGCACACAGTGAAAGATTAATGGTGTCACGTCAAGTTGGGAGCTGGTGTTTAATGGGATACAGGGAGATGTGTTCAAGTCCAACGCAGCTCAGTCTGCTCGCACATCGCTTAAAGAACACCACAGACTCTGCAGAGGCTACAAATCTGGAAGGATTATGTATAAATGAAAAAAAATAGGATTAAAGTGCGATACAATCCTTACAGACTGGAAACAGACTCAGAAAAAAACTCTGCCACGGCAGATGGTAAGTGATTCGCAGGGGAAGACATTAAACAGAGAAGTAAAACCAGAGAATATGATTTCAACATTAGGATTAAAAAGGAGGTTGGACTTACAGTGGACAGATGTAAAAATCAAATTATTTCTTAAAACAGTGAAAACTCGTCCTATGTGGCAGTATATAAAAATGAGGACAGAAACAATAACACAGTGCTCATCTGGGTGGGGAAGAAAAGCAGAAGAATCACATCTAGTGCTGCTCAAATGTACAGAAGTTTCAGTTAATTTCATAAAATAAGCAAGAAGAAACTAGAAATCAGAAGTCTAATGTATTATTTATTCTCTAGTCATCTCTAGTTGAGTAATCCCTGCTATTATTGTTTGTATTTTTGCACACTGCATTATATATAAAAAGCAGACAGAATGGTACAATTTGCACATGTTACATATAAAACAAGCTCGGGAACGACAACTGAACGCACTTAACTTACAGAAAAAACCAATCTGTATATATGCCAGAAACAGTGTGACAAACAAGTACTGAATAAATTTAAACTGACAGAAGGAAAGGTTAAAGTATTAGAAAAGAGATGCCAGGAAGCACGGCGAGCCCTGCCTGCCTGTCAGCCGAGCTCGCGCAGGGGCCGGCCCTGGCGAGGACACAGCGCAGCTTCGGGACACGGCTGGTGCTTCACTACGGTCCTTCACTACGGTCCTTCACTACGGTCCTTCACCCCGCTTGAAGCGCCCACTGGTTGAGCTCAAGCTACTTCGAACCACGGGAGGAAAGGCTGAGCACACACACCGCACCAGCGCTCGGCTTGGGCTCGGGGGTGTTGGCAGCGGCTCCAGCGCCAGGCGTACAAGGGATGCGGGCAGCAGATGACTTCCCACACAACACCGGGAGAACACCCGTGCTCTGACAAAGGCACATGTAATGGTCTGGGATAGCGAGACTTCAGGCTACGCCAGAACAGGGGTCGCTGGTAGCTGGAGCCAGCAACGCAGCCGTCGCTTTCTGAAACAGCCAGACAGGATCTGGAATCTGACACGTTGTGGATCTCTCAGATCACCCCAGACACGAGCCAGCGTGCGTAACACCATCATTACACCGATTCACTATTTGAGGCACAGGGGAGTATGTCGTCATGAAGCACAAGGGGTTAGTGACAGCACGGGATGCCCCATACGGATGTCACCAATACTGAAGCCTGCAGGTAACATTTCCCAAGATGAATTCTGAACAGCCCCACGGGGTATTACTCAAAGCTGGGTCCTTAAACACGCTCCTCAGAGCGGCTGTCCACACGCTGCTCACTAAGGACCCGCTTACAGCGCAGCCGGACACGGCAGCGTGGGCTGGAGGTGGCTGCACCCGGCTCTGTTCCAGGGAAGAGCACAAACAGCGACGCTGCTGGAGCCGCGTTCAGGTTCTGCTGCTTCTGAAACAGAACGGCTGCGACGTGCCCAGCTCTGCACCTCTACCAGCGCTATCAGAATAAAGAAGGAAAGTATCTTCTGGGAGGAAGTTCCCCGATTCTGGAACCGGACAGATATGCCAGATGCTCTGACCAACGATGGTTACTGGGCTTGTCCCATGGGCTGATGCAGAGCGCGTTCTGAAGCGCTCGGCACCCAGACCCCAGCCAGGCACTTGCAGGGAGAGCTGTGCACCAGAGCTGGGCTCCCCTGCACCGAGAGGGATGAATTTATCCCCGATGGACCTTTCAGAGCACCCACTGACGATCCATCAGGAAACAAATCTTCTACAAACCTGGATTAGCTATTTCCATACGTGATAAAGTCTCCCCCTCACTGCATCATTACAGTGTGCAACGTAAGTTACTCCAGATACGAAAGGAGCAAAGAGAAAAGGAAAAGCCTAGTCGGTGACGATTGCTGGCTCCGAGGTACCCATTCACAGCCTACAATGGAGACGTTTCATTCACTGCTCCTGCCTACAACGCTGGGCCCCCTCACCATTTCATCCATCACCGGGGAAGACAGACAATCCATGCAAAACCCCAACAAGTGAAACACGAAGCTCTGTCACTTCAGCTGTAGCTGCTCAGCCAGACAAGGGCAGGATCTTCAAGAAGCTCCTTTGATAAACTAAATCATCTTGCACATCTCAGGATACACCGAGGAGAAGAAAAGCTTGCAGAGGTCACACGCCAGTTCTGATACACCTATCCCCACTTCATCAGAGAGATTCATGAGTGATATTAAAATAACTGAAGCCTTCCCTGAGGATTTGTTTCTAAAACACAACAGTAAATTGATGCCTATTCCCTACCTCTTCAACCCTGGTCTTTTTAGAGCTTTTTTCCCCCCCTCATACTAAAACCTTTTAATTTTTCCTTCTCTCAATTCCTTCCAGCTTCCCATCATCTTTCTTTGATATGTGAAGCCAGAGGACGGCCTCGCAACCACTAGGTAAAACAGAGTTAGTTACTCCATCTTATTACCTTATTTGACGTTCCTGTTAACATCCCAGAAGAAAAACCTCACTTCAAACGTTTATTAGTGACTGATACCCACTGTTGACCACATGGGTTTTGACTGAACTGCTCACTTGCTATTTGTCACTTACTCTGGGCATGTCATTCTCCATTCTTAACTGCAGACTACCTTTACGTTTACAAACATTTGTCTCGCTGAAGCCACATCTCAGACAGTGTTTATCATCCAGCACTCGAAATGCCAAATAGTGCCAGGCAAAGGCTGAATCTTTGTAAACCTCACAGAGGCTTTTCAAATAAAACTGTTAGCGATACCTACGCTCTGAATATTCTTTTCTTAAAGTTGTGCACCCACCAAATAGCAAGTTATTCCTGACAGGTCTCCATGAATTTGCCTACAACAAAGTCGCATTCCTGTTTTTACTGCCCATTCCCCCCCCAAATGCCAAACAATCGGAATTAGTTCTTTAAAAATAACAGGGTTAAGGTATACCTAAGGTATGCCTAAGGAGATACCTATGGTATCTCCACTGACACCATAATAAACTTGTTTGCATATAACGTTCCTATAGGAAGACACTAAATGAAATGCTGTAGGGATAACACCCTCCCAACGTTACGGAATCAGCCACGAGGTAGAGGCACCTCAAACGCCCCAGTCCACAGACTGATGTGTGTGGATTTGGAGTTCCTTCCTGCTGTCTGCCCGCTGAGCCTCAGCAGCGTTACCGCCGGCAGACACAGATCTGAAGGCTTCTTCCTCCAGCAGACATGGCAGAGAAGGGTTCTGGAAAACTCACACAGAAGAACAAGCTTCTGGCCAATACACATACACCACCACAAAGACCCCCTACGTATGGGCTGAATTCTTACAGTAGTGTCCAAACCATCGTATTTAAGTCAAGCAATACAGTGTGAATATAAGTCACTCAGTGTCATGCACGTATCAAAGGTCTTCACTTAATCTACTTAAATATTTTTGGAAATTACTACACATTTTAAATTCCTATAAGCAAACGACTTTTTAAAATGACTGAATGTATATATGAAAGGTGAGACATTCAGGCATATCTTTTACACGGTAACATATAACATAAAACATTTCTTTTCAGGCTCCCTCTGCAGAAGGCCACCCGCTGAAATGGTTCCTATTTTCCAGACAGGCACTATTACAGATAGAAAATACCTTAATACATTGAAGTATGTGATACTGGCCAACTTACTTTGCTTCATCTTCTGCAAGTCACTAACTCTGCTCTTTGGAATTTTTATACGGTCCGTTTCAATTTTGTGTTCTTTCTGATTTTCCATATTTTCTTCAAAATTTAAGTGCTGGAGAGAATTTGGAGGTATCTGCTTTGCAATGTCGGCGTTTCCATCATTGTCACTGTGCAAACCTAGAGAATGAGGAAGCGTGTTTGGTTTTTCCATAGTTCCAACAGAAGGCTATCACAAAAGTTAATTCATCACGTTTTAATACGTAATTAATCCTAACTCCTTACCTTCTCAGCTGCTTTTGTGTATGTACTTTAGTGCTTGATGAAGCCTAGAACAATAATGCACTTACGTGTTTTTTTTATCCTCCTGCTGATTCTGCTTTTCAGATCTATTAAGAATCATTTATTGTTTCAAGAGCTGTGATCTGAGAAGGTTGTGGTAGGTCACAGAAGTTATGCTAAAAATAATAAGCAGAATCACAGGACTGCAGAATCACAGGACTACAGAATCAAGGAACAGAGAAAACCCTCGTCCCCCTGAAATCCACATCAACTTCTGTTGATAAAACTCTAAATTCGATGAAGCAAGCATTTCACTCGCTATTTTTCATGTTTTCTCATTAATAAAAGTCAAAATGAAGGACTACCTCAGAACAACAAAAAACCCCAAACTATTTAAAAGACTTGACATTTAGAAATGCGTATACAGACTTTGAACTCACTAATTTTGGTATTCTAATCTGCTTACAGAACCACTGCAAAAGGAAAGAAAGCAAGAAATACTCCTGTTGCCTTTTTTCAGAAGAACCAATAATGGACATAACAAAAAGCTTCAAGCTGTTTGGCGACGTCACAAATATATCAAATACATTATATTTGATGATTTTCAGCCGGTCAGTATCTGAATATGACATCGCAGTGCAGATATAAGCTAACATTCTCTTTCACTTTAAAGGAAAGTGACTTGATCCGCAAGCATTAAATTTAAGTGTACTTTCTATGGATTTGTGTCCTTTCTAACTGCAATTCTTCTAAACCCTTTCACTGCCGTACTGTTACTTCTCACGTGTCCTAAACCTCCCTCACATCACCCTCCAGTGAGCTGGTCACAGAAGCAGGAGGACACTGAGCAAGTGATAGTACCGACATTTAATCCCTAACTGGCTACCAACAGATCAGCCAGCAACTCTTGATGGTACATTGCAGCCCTGCCTAATTAGTACCCTAAGGAAGAGTATTAATTTCAATTACTCTCCTCTGCCAATGGAGAAATCTTGAAGCACTTCCCTTTGAAACAGAATTCTAACTCTCAAATTTGGCTGAAGTTGGTCAAAAGGCTCAGAAATTACTGGGGGGAGGATGGGACACGGACACAAGAAGAGCTCGCACAACCAGCAACCCTGCTGCCTCAGGAGGCCGGACTAAGAATACACTCAATCGTGCATCCTGCAGAAATTGATCCTTGTTTTTCTTTTGTGCCCACATCAAACCCGAACGAGGGGCTGGCCATGTACCTCTATCATTCCTGATACGGCAGCAGATACTGAATGGTAAGTTTCCTACAAAACGCTGACTTGTCGCATGCTAATAAGAATTTACCTGGTGCCAGATTTGGGGCATGGGGCTGTTCAGTTGGAAGATTTATAACAGGCTGATGAACTTCGCTTTTAGGAGCTGAAATAAGCGGCTTCTTTAAAGCTGAAATAAAATACATGGACAAAAGCATTAACATGAAACAAACAGACACTATATACCAGGTCTTCCTCTAGCAATCTTCTAAACTTTTTCTTATCGTTGTTTTCAAACTGTAGATGAAAATATAAAATACAAGATTTCTGGGATAAAAAAATATTACGAGAAGCATTCACTTCTGAAAATTCAAACCTCTAAAGCATGGTGAAAATTATCAGATTTTCATCCCACTTGAATTTTATTACCATAGACAGATTTTAGAACTTTGCATTCACTATGAAACACATGGTATCCAAACAGAATATATACACCAAGAACCCAAATGTGAAAGTATTAAAATATTTCTCCTAACCGGTGGGAGTATCTTCAGCTTTAGCAGGATCATTATCTTCTATTTCAGGCATGCCTGCATCTCCCCCTGGTTTGATTTTCTCTGTAAAACATGAATAGGATACTCCGCCTTATTAACCTTGAAGTTTGAACAGTGATTTCCCTCTTCTGGAAGGCTCTAAGACCCGAAGAAAAGTCCTTTGTCCACAGAACATGTCCCATATTGATAACGCAGCTACAGCACTCCTGTATTGTTCTGTCAGAGCCCCTGAAGACTGCTTTGGAGCAGCGCTCCCAAGGTCCGTGCAACCTTCAGAAAAGGAGGGGAAACAGACAGGCTGCCCTTGGTAGCCGCGTAAGCAGAGCCTGCTGCAAGGGCCGGCCGGAACAGACACTGAACTCGTACAAGAAGGTGCCGATCCAGCAGCTCAAGAAGTAGCAACAAAGGGAACCCATGTGCCTTTCAGAAAGGCCTACAAGGAGGAAACAACTGCGGTAGTTACTCGCTGAGAGCCTCCTGTACAGCTCCTGATAGCCGAAGGTCTATCACGTCTGGCAGGTTCCTGCCAGCTTCCCCCGCTGGAGACTTCTCCTCACTGCCAGCCACCTCCTCTGTGCGGATCCCAGCTCTCCAACAGCACGCCCTTCCCCAGCTCATCCCAATACTCCTCAGCGGGAGCGGAGAGGCAGCCCCAGCTCACAACTGCCCACATGAGGAAGGAGATGCCAAATGAACCAATGTGAACCCAAAACCATGCGAGAAACTATGTCCGTAACAGGACCCAGAGAATGGACATGCCAGTCTCTGGGTACCTATAAACTCTAACTTACTACAGTCACGTGCAGCTGATCAAGTTATCTGAGCCAAATAATTCATTGTTCTACTTCACAGAAAGGCACAATTCTATATGATGGCAAAGCATACAACACAAGTGGCCCACTATCTATCAGGAATGACAAAAAAAGAGGAAATACCTTTTCCATTTACAACATGGTCTGAAGGCTGCTCATTCTTTACTGCGTTTTTATCTTCTGCCTCTGGAACAGTCTTAGATATTGCCTGATCATCATTATTGGGACTTACTTCAGTGTCTTTACTGGACTGAATTTTTTGTGTGGCCTGTTAGAACAAATTCATAAGGAACCAGTATTAAGCACATCCCTGAAAATTACAGAACAAACCCCCTCAAATTCAAATTTGCTTACTTTGCATAAGCAAAATCGCATTTATGAATTAGATGATCACCAAAGCAAACAACAGCAGATGTCCTCTATACACAAACCTGAATCCCGAGGGTAGGAGATGAGAATATGGACACGTAACTGAACAGAAAATGTAAAATACAGCATGGCTGTATGACATTTATATTGGCATATCTAGCTCTTAAGTGTAACGCAAACAGGTTAAGGCATCATTGGCCTTAAGCCTCAGGTCAGAGACTTTGAAACAGTTCTAGATTTTAAGAATGATCTGATTGAAATCTACTTCAAGTTTGCCTTTTGAAATGTTTGTAAACAGACGAAGTAAGGACATGAAATTCTAAGAAGAGCAGGTTATTTCATCTGTTTGTAGGAAAGAGGCAGAGGCCCATATTCTACTGGCAGCTTGCACCACATAATTACACCCTGGATACCATTCCAATGCCATTGTTATTTGCATCACATTAGCACCTCGAGGCCACAATAGAGATCAGGTTCCCTTTTGCAATAACCTATATAAGGTTGTAAGAACACAGATCCTCCCCTGGAGAGCTATAACATAATATCCATTTTACAGAGAAGAAATTGAAATCCCTCGCAGTGATGTCATGCAGGAAGGCTGTAGCAGAGCAAAGAATTCAGCCTGCTCTTCAAGGCTCAGCTCGCCGATGGAGCAAAACAGCCAGCTGTTCTCATACTAATACTCACTTAGGGCTGCTCAGGACGGTATTTAACAAAAAGTTAGGGAAGAAACGTACAGGGCCTCCATAAATCTCAAATGCTGAGTCAAACAAACAGCAGACTTCAGGCTCTTCTAATTCAACAAAGAAACTTAGCTGTGCGTTACCTTTTGTTCCCGCATAATTTGGTCCATTAATTTCTTCATGTTTTCTTCATGTTGCAGTCTCATTTCCTTGATCTGTTGCCCACACTGCAGACTTGATTAGAAACACATTGTTAGTTACATTTAATTTGTTGTATCTGCTCTCCCATAAATAAAATAAGGGGAAAAAAAAAAAAAAAATGAAGTGGCACAAAAAGCCAAACCTGAGATATAACTAGAATAGTCTGTCCAAAAAGCCTTGTCCTGGAATGTGTATGGAGTGGAAATGGACTGAATACAGAAAGAAAGCAGAACTGGAAAAAACAGGGACAGAGCAGAAAAACAGTAACATAAACAGAATGGCCTTGAACATATTTCCTCCAAAACCTGGAAAGCAACCGAAAAATCAAGCTTCACAGTTAACCTGTCATCAGCATATATTAATTCCACTAGGGAAGCAATATATCTCCCACGGCTGTCAACACAGAAGATGCACAACTACTATCAGTTACTGGTACCAACTCAAATAACAAGATGCGAATGACACAGTTCAGTGTCCCAACTTCTCTGACAAGCCACAGCAAGATCAACCCAATTCCACAAAATTCCAGTCTCCTACAAACCCGCAAGTACTCAACATAGCACACAGAGCAAAGGAGATTGTTTTGCATGTGAAAGTTTGAAACATTTTCTCAAAGTGTTAACCTCCCTCATAGCTTCAGAAGTAGTTGTTCTCTCTGCTTCTCCATCGTAAATGGAAAAGGCTGAGGTCAACTTAAGATTTCAGTATGGACAATGCTTTCGACCTCAGTTGATAAAAATAAAATTACATTTATAGAAAGACAGCAATTAACAAGCCTGGCGGCTTACAGAACTGTGTTGATTAAACTCTTCCAAGTATTTGTTAACCAAGATCTCCATGTTATAAAAAGTGCATTGGCTTAAAATTGTCCAATGCTGAACAATTCCAGTAAGTCAGAGTTTTCTTAGATCGTATTTCTGTTTGGGAAGAGGAGCAGAACATCACAAAAACCCAGAATTTTAAAATCAAACAACTAGCTAAGCCAGAGTTACATCAGCAAGTGAGCACACTCCTGTTTGAGGATTAGCAGGAACAGGATTTGTTTGCACTTTTTAATAAATACAGACTTCCATCAGACACACAGAAGCCTACAGTTACTAACACTGTTGAAGACATACCTATCATATTCCAATCTCCGTGCAAGGTAAGTATTGTTCTTCTTGTACTCGTGAAGCTGATCTTCCTGGCGAATGAATTCCTGACGTAGTTCTGCTAGTTGTTCTAGACCAAAAAGCAAAAATCAACATGAATATAGAAATATAAGAAAAAATGCCCCACGGCAGATACAACTTGCAATGTTGCTATGTAAGTTAAAAATCTGGTCAAGTTTTATGTTATTTCTTCTAGATATACTTTAAAGATTCTTAAACTAACTTGAAAAAGATGCCAATTTACTCATGTATGCCAGATGTCACTATGAATTTTAGAACAATTCTTCTGATACTGTGCCAACCCCCCTAAATTTTTCTTTACCTTTTCATTCAGACTCACACAGTGCTATTTCACCTATCTGTTGGAAACCTCCTTAATTTCATTAAAGGTTCTGTTATTCTGAGTAACATAAAAGTACTACTAGGTGACTTTAGGCTCAATGGTGAAACATTCTTGTTTTGTAATAAATGTACAAAAGAAGGTACCTTCACACTATCCATAAAACCAATACATATTCCTATATTCACAAGTAATTTTTCTAGAAGTTTTTCTCCCTGCTTCTCAGGCTACAAATTATTGTTAAGCTTCTACTATTTTAAGTTGCAGCTAGACAGATATAGGCAGAAATGCCAGGTACGTTGTCTGCAGGCATGTTCAAATTTCGGCATTAGCTGTTCCAGGTCACTCTGAAACCCACAGAGTAAGATTGTAACTGTGTCTGTATATATCAGCCTTAAAAGCTGTTTTCTGGACCTTTTCTAACCCAGCCTAAGTATCACAACATTGCTGATCCAAACTATACTAAGTTGTGCATTTGGTCATGAAAATGTTTCTAGTATCTTGGCAGTAAGCAGTGCCAGAACACGTGTTCTTTCTGCAGTCAGTAGAGCAAAGCCTACGAGAGCCAACCCAACTCTTATCCAGACTAGGTAATAAACAAATATAACGAAATTTCACATTATGCCATGTTCCACCATCTTTCATTTAAACTGTATTCCACAGTACTTCGGCAGGTAAAAAACACACAACTCACAGTCTGCCAGATCACCTTTTGGCCATAAATTCCTCACCCTTTAAACGATGTATGTCTGCCATTTGATAGGATATGTTGTTCTGCAGCTTAATCTGAAAGGAAGAAATGGTTGCGTAAATACAGACAATCAGGAGGTGAGCGAGAGGTCAGGCTGTGAAGACACAGGTGCATTTGTTTTCATTGTAAAGACAACGTATATAAAGGATTATCAGAATGACGCATACAAAGTTCCTGTAAATACAGGAAATGTGTATTTAATTACCTGTGTGATATCACCAATCTAAACACTATCTTTAGGTTTTGCTAACAAGGACTTAAATTAATTTCCAGAACATATTTCTATCAAAAAAAGTAGATTTTGTCAGGACTAAAATAAACACACTGCATTCTGATACTGCAGGAGACGGTGAATTTCCAATGCCGATGCATAAGTGCATTAAAATAATCACACAGCATCATTAGCTAAAACAATTTTTACCTAATGTATATTTAAAGTAATTTTTTTATGTGATGCTACCTAATATTCATAATACACATTTTATTTTTAAGAGAGAATCTGACACCAGTAGGCTTCCACAACAGCTTTTAATTTGGTATTTTTAGTAAGGAAAAAAATAGCAGTTACAATAAGAAAAGAAATGCATGTACACAAAGTCATTAAGGAAAGATGCTTTGTCTTGTTCTTATGTAAAGACGTATGCAAAGACAAAAACCAGCAGAAATGAAGAGAAAGATGCACATGTAGAGGATACTGAGAAAGGGCGAAAAAACCCACAACTGTCACCAGGCAACGCCGACGCTGTAATTATTTTTCTTGTAGTTTCACGATCGATATAAACTCTAGAAAGGGTGCTGAGAGGGTTGTCATTCCTGGCTTACAAGGTCAGCGTTGCCTGTGGGAATCCCAAGCTGAAGTACCAGCACAGTGATGCTGCCGTGGGGCGCACGGGCTGGTTCAATTCCCACGCGCATTCTGAACCTCCCTGTCTGTCTGAGTCAGGTACCTGCATTTCCTGTCAAAACAAACAAAAAAGACATGCGCCCTTATTTTAAGACTTCCTCCACCCACCTCTACCTTCCCTTTTATCAAATCGTTAATTTCTTTAGGAATGTTTCACATCGTGTTTGTTTTTAAAAGGCACTCAGCCTCTGGACTGTCTGACTCTCTGTCCCGTATGGGTTGAGACAAGGCATTTCTAACTTTAGCAAGTACGGCCATGCAAGAACTGCTGAAATCGTGATTTTCTGCAGAACAGCGTGTACACGGGGGCACGCATCCAACAGCTCCGCTCCCATAACAGGCGCTCCTTCGGAAGGAGAGTGCTCATGGAGAGCGTGGTCTGTGCCAGACTGCAGCATCCTGGCTCACCCCGAGCAGCGACGCACGCGGGCAGCGCTGGCAGCAAACCCTGGCCCTGGCCGGGGACACCAGCCAAGAGGGCTTCTGGAGCCTGGAGAGGCACACCCAGCCACTTCACAAGGCTTTTCCCAAAAAAAAAAATAAACTAAAGCCAGAGTGGCAGATGATGCAATCTTTCGGTAACCTGAGAACGCTGACCATATTGCTCTGGAATAGATACAAAGGGAAAACACCCAACCGGGACTCTTCAGGAACATGGTTGAGCCACGCGTTTATGAAGCCGCTACACATGTGCTCTGCCCACCAAGACACCCTGGTTACAGAGTGCACAACGAACAATGCTCAGCCAAAGGAAAGCCCGGGTTGGCCTTCCCCTGCTTTATTTCAAAAGCGCAAGTAACCCCTGCACGGCAGCACAACAGGAAAGTCACCACTGAGACTGTCTACTCCACCAGGCACCCAGCCCGCCAGCTCTGCGTCCAACAGACACCGGGACAGGGGAAGAGACAAAAAAGAGTGATTTGTTGACTGTTAATGAAAAAGTATCTCTTCCTCTTCTATAAAGCCACTGGCAACAATGACCACATTTTTCCCACCCTCCACTCTAATGCGGTTCTTTCTCAGAACCCAGTAAGTCTACAACTAAAGGAGAACCTGGGAAGTAGCGGCTTGTTTTCAAACCTTCAGCTATCAGAATTCAGACTAGATAAAGCCTTCCTACTGGCTTGCTTCTGCTCATCCTAGAACACATTTGACTTGCAACAGGCTGGGGGAGGGCTGCCTGTCTGTTAACAGGAGTTTGAGTTGAAGATAGCATCAGTTTTATCACACAATCTTTCATTTTGGCAATTTTGAATTTCAGAGAAAAGTGACAGAATTTACATCCAAAACAGCTCAGCTGACAGCAAGTGTCCCTCATCTGAAGGATAGAAAGGCAAGAAGCTTTTTTATGATTCATGGGATCTGTTCCACCTACACATGCAAAAAACCACACTCCACAAACCATGGCACAAGTCCAGTTCTTTCTGAGCTGTGTCCTCCTTGAGTCTAGACTTATTTGTACTGTTCATATTTCTCAGCGGCTTTTCAGATCCTTTCCAAAGCAGTTGGGACGTATAGAACAAATGCTCTGTAACCCAATGAGCTGTGCACAGGAAAAAAACATCAGAAGTCCTGTGCATGCTGGAGCTATGTACATGCAGGGCAACCTTGCAGTGCTGGCTGAATTGTTAAAGGTCTTATATTGAAAGGCACTGTAAGGAAAAAGAGTTATAAAGGCTGGAGCTTATCTCTCTCTGTGGCAGGGCAGCACACAGGTGGTATTGCTTCCCATTGACATAAGTGGTAAACTGTAAACACCCACCCATATTTCCCTGTGACTCATTGATCGCACAAGAACACCGTCCGAATTGCCTGTGGAATCAGCCCGAACCAGGGTCCGTACTCCTCTGTGCCGCTTCCCCAGCCTGGGCACTCCCAGCACACTGCCAGGGCACATGCTGGAACAGCACAGGGGAGTCCTTCAAAGTCTGTTTGGACAAAGGACTACATGCCACAATTCCATGACCTTTCTACTGTTGTCGACTGCCTTTTTCAGAATAGGCAGTGCTACCATCAAGCAGTGAGCACAGCATTGGAGGTGACAACATGATCATCAGGAACATACAGCAAGCTCGGAAGATGCTCTCAACATCACTGCTGTAGAGCTACAGCTCTGCAAACTGAGAGCTATCAAGGAGTTTTGGCAATGAAGAACACAACCGTCTGCTCCCAGGGATGGTTTACTAAACAGTGTCATCCTGTGAAGCACCATTTCTAGGCACCAGCTAAGGGGCAAGGCTGCATTACATACCTGGCACCGCCAGCAATGGCTCTGGAATGAGAAAGGCACGCTCCGAGAGCTGCAACAGCAAACACAGAGCTACCAGCCCCTACACACTGGATGGTTGCCACTTGGAAGCTCTCCACCACAAATGCCTGCCATTCGATCATTTTATTGTGCTTATTGCAAAGGGATGTGTAAAGTTATGGGGGGGGGACGGCGGGGGGAAGAGTATCTTCACAGTATGCTGCAAACCAGCATGAAATCCTCAGGAAACTAAAGCTAAGTCTGCACACATCACCCCCCCAAACGCTGGGGCAACCGCCACCCCGTCCACCTCCCAGAAGGAGCCCCAGAACTCCTCTGGTTTGTTCCAAGGCCCGGCAGACCATCATGAGCTCATCAAGATGAGGAGAGGCTGAGAGGAGAAGAGAATAATTCCTAACAACTCATGGGGGGGTGGTGGTGGTGTTTTGTTTTTGTTGTTTTTTTAAACACAAGATACCAGGTCACGCTCCTCAGAGCACAAATTATTGTGGTGCAGCGTGACTGGCTCGTACGCACGCAGGGGAGGGAGGGCAGGGACGAGGGTCTGGGCTCCACTACAGATATCACTGAGCCAGGACAAAGCTGCCTGCGGAAATTCAAGTCACCTCAACACTGGGGAAACGCACACTTGATTTACATAACCACTAGGCAAAGACTCTCTTATGAAGACAAAGGAGCATAAAGCATAACTGACACCATGATAACCACCAGAGTAGCATCTTTCAAACGAGTTTTCCATGAAACAAGTCTAGATCTGTTGTGATCACTTGATACCCTGGGAATTACCAGTGTTGGTGTTTTATTATAGCGCCTACATTTCACAAATGGAGTAAGATCATAGGTAAAAAACAGTTTGTTCAAAGAACATCATTGCCAAGTTCCATTTTGAGAGGAAAAAAAATTATCAGTCAAGCCTTTTTTGGGCAGACACTTTATGCCTACTGCTTTTTTTTTTTTTTTTAACAGATCTTTATTCTCTAAAACAGAGCTTTATTCTCTACTCTCTAAAGTACAGTCGCTTAAAGGGGTTTTTTTAGAAAAAAAATAGGATTGTTGCCACTGAGAACATGACAGTAGCTCACACAGGAGGAAAAAGAGAAAGGGACAGCGAGTGGTTGTTGATAAAACATACTGCTATTCGTGCCTGTTAAGGCACACTGAACATTTTCAGCACAAGTTGAGAAGGGAGGATATTCCAAAAGCTACTAGCTCATATTACCTTAAATGGCAGCTTCTGGAACAAAGAACGAAGACACAGAGCATATACTGCAGTATGCATACAATTAACGATAAGGTTAATTTGCGAGGTTTACTCGTCACATTTCCCTTGCTCCCCCCCCTGCTCTGCCCTGAGACGCCAGGCTGCGAGCGTGTCCAGAGCCCTGCCAGAGCACGCAGCGCAGCAAAGCCGTCAGCAGGCAGCTGCAGCTCAGCAGCACCTCAGTTTGTAGCCTGTGCTCCAAAGCGGGCTCTGGCTTCCAGTAACCCCTGCGAGACACCCTGACTTAGCACTCGCATTTTCTCTCCTGGTGTCCTACAGTAAAGCGTCACAGATTTAAAAAAAAAAAAAAAAAAAAAAACAACCAAATTTCTTGTATTAAAAGCAAGCCTTGCCATGCAACCCAGTAATTGATAGCTTACCTGAATAGTGGAGTTTTACACCTGGCAGTGAGTTGCAGGCATGTATAAAACAAGTTCATTGCCCTATGAACGCAGGCTAAATAATGAACACAAAATCAACTTCACCTACCTAAAGAACAGCCATACTACAAATACCCACCTATATTACTTCACTTGAATATCCTTAACCACTTCAGCAGTCTACAGCTTGGAGGCTGTTTCAGTGTATTTATCTACCCTCAGCAGGCTTCCTCCGTTAATTTGTCCAGCCTGGCTGTGAAAGGGCGTTCACGTGTGGTGCCGTGACTGACCACCTCCTGTGTTTTCAAGCTACTACCGTCTTTGGATGCTTGCTGTTATTGAGGAGGGCAATGAACAAGGAAACCTATCTGCCCTCTTCAATTAAAAAACAAAACAAAACACAAAACAAACAAACAAACAAAACCCCCAGAAACCCCAACAGTTTAGAAAACTACAACTTTTCTTTTACATCTTTGTTAAAGCCTAACTGCTTTGAGTTCAGCTTCTCTTACTCATCAGACTTTTGATATTCTGATATCTGTATAGAGTACTTATTTGCAAATCAAAGTAGATTTATAGTATAATGGTGTTAGTTGCATTTATTTCCAAAGGAGAGCACCAGTACCCACCATTGCACATCTTATCAGGCTTTTTATCCCAATCTCAGAAAAAACTAAGAAATTAAAAAAATCAAGTTTGCTGAACACACGAATGGCTTAATTTTAATGATTTGGTATGAAATAAAACATAACTTTAACACAAACTAAATCAATTTGAAGAAAGCTGTAATTCTGTAACGAGACATGTATGCATTCAGTTTTTCTGTGACAACTGAATGCATTTCCTTATTCTGCTCATCAGTGTTATGAAAGGGCCAGAAAAACAAACACAGCCAGTAATAAGCCTAACTGTGATTCCACAAATCCTACTGTGATAAACAGTGTTCAATTAGCAGAATTATGAACTGCATGCAAATAGAGTACACGCTTCCATACATGACTGAGTAAAAGAACTTGTCTGCTTAACTCCTTTGTGAAGAGTTGCCTGTGATGATGATGAAAGTGGAACAGTGAAAGTTGATGCATTCACTCATTTTCCCTTCCACAACAAAAGAAATCCCCAGGCCACCTCCACATGAAAGGGCAAGCTGAACTTTGGATTAGCTAGTCTCTTTGCAGCTAATGAAAATGACATGTTATGTCAGCAGCAAGAATTTTTTTTTTTTTCAGGTATCCACTGGCAGCATATGAACCAGCCCCTGATGTGTGGGGCATTTTGAGAGACAAGCTCAGGGGTGCTACACTGCAATGCCATACTTGCTTCGTTTCCCTTGAGGACAAGCAAACGGTAGTTTTAGGGCTGTGCATAGCTTTTTGACTGATCACAAAAGATCAAATAAGCTCAGCAGAGGAAAAAAGCTCGAAAAAAGCTGAAAAAAAGTATAAAAATTTAAAATAGACATCTGTAAAACAGCAAGCTCTCGGCGTTTTCCTTGTTAGCACAGACATTGCCTTTGCTGGACGCTCGCAGCTCTTTTCGGGGGTGCGTGCGGAAACCCGGGCGTGCTGCAATGAATCCACAGCAGCCAAAGCTCCAGACACCGGTGCCTCCGGGGCTTATTTCACCCCCAGGCCGGGCTGCAGACGCTGCGGGGCCACCGGCCACCACCGGGCCAGAGCAGTCGCTGTCCCCCGGGCAGAGCCACCCCGCAGGGCGCCGGGGGATCCCCCGCCGAGCCCGGGCCCCGCTGTCCCCTCCGCTTTACCTTGCTGTCCTCGCACTTCTTCACCTGGCCGTCCCGGGCCTGCAGCTGGCTGCTCAGCTGGCTGTAGTCGGCCTCCTTCTGCTCCAGCTGCTTCTTGTGGGAGTCCACCTTGCCCATCAGGTCCGAGTTCCTCTTCTCCAGGCGCCCCCGGGCCACCTCGGTGCGCTTGGCCTGGCTCTGCAGCTCGGCCAGCTCCTCCTGCAGCAGGGCCTGGCGGGACGAGGCGTTCCAGCAGTTGAAGGCGAGGATGGCGATCACCACCAGCAGCGCCACGAAGACGAGGGAAGGCAGACGGCCGCCCCTCCGGTTGCCCCCGAAGCCCACCATGGGGGAGGCTTCACCCGCTCACCGCCTCCGCCCGCGCCTGAGAGGGGAGAAGCAGGGACGGGGAGGGGGGGGGGGGGGGGCAGGAAGGCTGCTCAGGGCGCCTGGTTGTCCCGGAGGGCTGGGCGCATCCCCGGCGGCGGCGAGTCCTGAAGGAGAGCAATGGAGAACGGGCTGCCCGGGGAGGAGCGGGGCGACGGGAGAGGAGGCCGGGCGGGGGCCGGGCTCTGCCCGCGCTGCCGTGGCCGCCCCGCGGGGAGGGACAGGGCACGCCGCCCACCTCGCCGGCCGGCAGCGGGCCCGGCCGCCGCGCCCCGCCCCTTCCGCCACCACCTCTCACGAGAGCGCAGCCTCCCGCCGCCCGCGCGGCGCCATTTTGTGCCGGGGGTGGAGAACGGGGGAGGCCGGGCGGGTCGGTGACCGGGGAGGGCGGGTTTGCACCGCCGGTAGCACACACAGACACACACACCCGCACCCCCGGCGGCACCGGGACATCAAGGAGGCGGGCTGGGCCGAAATAACGGGTGACTGGGGGGGAGAGGTGGAGTAGCACACTTGGTGCTGCTCCTGAAAGGTGTTTCCTGAGGAAACACAGCATGCCTTCGAATTTATGTGAGGAAAGTAGTGCTGTGTTTAATAAGAAGTACTCGGATAAAGCATTGATTCTTCATCAGATTGCCTCACGAACCATTAATCTCTTACTGCTGTGGCCCATAGACTTCCCAGGGGGAGAACGGGATAGAATTGCTCTGAAACAGAGCTGGTGGCCAGGCTCGGGATGTGTGTGGGATCGCAGCAGCAGGCCCCAGCCGTGGTCATGCACTTTTTATGTGTTTTTAATGCTCGTGCATGATACAATCGCCATACCTTCAAGTTGCAAAACAGTGCTGAGAGGATGTGGGAGAAACAGGGATCGGTTTTCCTCCTAAAAGGAGGGAAAAGAACAACAATTAAGGAATAAAGTATAAACTGTGTTCCTTTCCTGATGTACAGCATATGTTGTGCACAATCTGCCAGCTGTGATAATGGTGTCGTACATATCCCTTTCTCTTTTCCACCTGGTTCTATACCATACTTGCGTCCCAATATTTGCATTTTGGCACTTTTAATTGCCGCTATACTGGTAGCCAATTAATTTGCCAATCTGCTTTCTGCAGATGGCGGTGTAGATTCACATTCTAAACCTAGTCTTGCAAATTTTACTTCACTGTGAAGCTACAGTTGGAGGGGTTTGAGTCCGCTCTGTTAAGCTTGTTCTGTTTGGGTACACTGTGCAAGCCTGAACACCATGAGAAAGGAAATGTTTGTCTAAATAATGTAAATACAATATAAACATAACAAATTTGAGCTCAGAACTCTACCTGGATTTCACACACGTTGATTTCTTCCCAACCTGTAAAAGTCTGCTCAGAAATCTCTCTTCACGTAGTGCTCAGAGGTATTTCCCCCTCTCCTGTTGAAGCCGGTTCTGTTGGGGTTTGTGCGAGCTCCCGGCTCCGTAGCTGGCAGCAAACAATCTCCATCCCAACAGGGAGCTGTGTGAGCCAGGGTAAGAACTGGCCCCTGCATGTTTTTTGTGGTTGCCTTTGCATATCTGCAAGATGAGGCGATACCAGGCAGTTTTGCTTTTTCCAATTAATTAATTAGCCATTTGATTTCAGCCATGTTCAAGGCCCCATGATCCAGTCCTAGTCTGTTCTTTTCCTGGTTGGAAAGGCTGTGTTCCTGCTCACTCTTCCTGAGCTTCTGACTGTAATCTTAAATTGTGTGTTGGAATAACCTATCTCTTGGCATCTTCAGCTCAGCCTGTGACCAGGATCTTGGCTAGTCCTTCAGAACGGTTTGTCTTGGCTTCTTTGGCTCTTGACCTTATCGCTGTGGGCCATTGTGTGGTGCACACTGCACAGTTGTCATCGTGAAACACAATGCAAGCACCAAACGCTGCACTTATCTTGGACAAACTGAAGGACGCAAAAAATAAAATTGGTTCAGGATTGTATCAAAACCTTACATGCTCCAGATCTTTCTATTGAAGAGCTGCTCTGCAAGAGTAGCAATAAGGTATTCAGATCTAGCATCCTTGTAGAAATAAAAAAAAAAAAAATCAAAATATGCAATAGTGATGTTTAACTTTGGAATGGGGAGCTATGCAGAACAAGGAGGTTTGTCTAAAGAAAAGTGTTTAAGGGGTTGTAATACAGAGATGGCTTCAAGACGGAGTATTAGAAACTTGGCCCAGGGGCAGGTCACTTACCAAAACACTGTGGAAGATCTCAGAAATAACAGCGCAGTTCAACAGATCTGGAGAGGCTATTTAACGTTAAAAGCCATCTTCCTAAGAAACAGAAGTTGTGTCTGAACAAAGAAAATAGAAAAGGCAATCTGTCAAGTTAAACGTAGAACTACTGTGTGGCAACCAGAACGACCTCAGAGAGAAGCTTGCTGAAGGCATACAAGAACATTCACCTTCAGTAAAACTGATAGCTGATCACTCGCCATTTTACCAGCTTCGACAAAAGTGTAAAAAGAAGTGATCAAGGAGAAACAAGGCTGTAGCTGAGAAGACGCTGCATTTCTATTCACTGCCAAGGATTCTCCTCAGAGCAGAGCCTTTTCTTGGGGTGGGTGTATGTCGGAGGAACTGGAAATGTCAGTGGAGTTAAAGGTTCGAAGTGACTGGCGAGATATTCGGGACCAGAACAGAGGATTTTAAAGGAACTCAGACACGACACTACTTAGCTACTAGCAGTCGTTCCATCTGGGTGGCCAGGACGCTGGTTTAACTGATCTCCTCCAGCAGTGACCCGAAGAACTACAGAAGAGAAGCCTGCCCAGGCGGGTTGATCCAAGCTATGGGTACCGGAAGGAGTCAAGCACCAGATGGTGTGTTTGGGGAGAGGCAGCGCAGCTCTTCTGGAGGAAGGTCAGTTCTCCAGATCTTCCTGGAGATTTCTGAAGGAGTCAAAAAGCAAATGCTTGTGGTTGGTATGATCATCACAATGCACTTGAATTTTTGAGAAAGCTTTTTGAGGTCCCTTGCCAAAGGTTCTTGAACTATTAAGCTATAAACAAGAGGAGAAGTTTGCTAATGGATTAGCAGTTAGATAAAATCTAGGAAGAATGGAGTAAGTAACTTGTTTGCTAGTGACAGTTTGTGACCTGTCTTTTTCCACATATTCATAAGTGATCTGAGGAAAATAATTAATAGCAAGGCAATGTAATTTGGGGAGCTATATGTCATTTTTCATGATAATCAAAAGCGAAGCTGATGAGAAAGGGTTAATGAATTTCATGACACTGGGTAACTGAGTAAATAGAACAGCAGAGGAATTCAATTTTGATAAATGTCAAATAATGCATACAGGAGAAAGAAAATGATTGCAATGCCACATACGCAGCGGGCTCTTGGCGCTCTCTGGTAATGTCTCCTTTATCCTCATGGGTATTAAAAAAAAACGGGCAGGGAAGGTGAAGTAAATGCCGGGAACTGGCAAGATATAAATTAAGAATAAAATGGAAGACACTGTCAGTGTGTGAATTTTCACCGCTCTTCTGCATCATGAACATGATGGTTCCAATCACAAGGTTATAAAAAGGTTGCGAAATGAGGGGTGATCAAAGGTGTTGAATGGCTTTTGTGCGAGGAGATAGCAAGGGAGTTTGGAGAGGAGGACAGGGAGAAGGACTGTGATAATGATATTTAAAATGATGAATGGTATGGAGAAGATGAATAGGAAAGATTGTTTAATGTTTCTTTTGCCAGTACAACTAACAGGCACTGGCTGGAATTACCAGGCAGCAGGATTAAAGAGAAGGACATACTTTTTCCACACACTGCACAATTTAATTGTGCATCACCACTGCTGAGTTGTGGAGGTCAAAAATACAAATGAATTTAAAAAACTGTTACGTAAATCAGTAGAGGAGAAGTTCCTCAAGGACTGCTAAACACAGGGTTGAGATTCAAGCTGTGTTCCTAACCTAAACCACTTAGAGGGCACATGAGGCAAAGGGTCACTGTGTACTTTGCTCCTAAGCATTTGCACGGATGGACTTTCCCTGTGACACCACGTGGCCTTTCCTACAGGAACGTATTTCTGGGGACTGAGAGCCAAAGCGTAAAGCGATGCAAAACCACCCCTGGGACATGGTCCTCTTGGGGATATATGAGGTGTTCTGGGGAGCGTAGAGTCTGGAAGAAGCAGTGAAGCATAAAGAACATTGGCGATAACTGGCAGATCGTGTAACGAGGTGCGGAAAGACACTGTCCTTGATGGTACTCCTGCAGTGGCAAGCAGGGCTCTTGGTAAATGCTGCAGCAATCAAAAAATACCAGTTTGGAGCAGCTTTTCCTTGCCAGGCTGTGAAGCCTGGAGGGCAGAGGGGAACTGCAGAGGGAAGGTGTGTTCGCTTAAGATTCAGAACTTACCCGGAGTCTCTGCAGAGAGGGATTGCCATTAGCTGAGCTTTTGTAGACCGATTGTCTGCTGCTGATAATATTAATACAGACAAGTGTTATTTAACAAATGAATAGCAATAAAATAGCAAACTCTTACAGCATATTCATTAAGATGATCAAGAAAATGTAATGCAGACAGTATTTATGGATTTTTTTGTAAGTCATGGGGAAGAAAAATGAATTAATCGAATTAATTTTCTGTTAGCATTACTAGGGTGTTATAAAAGTGCGGAGAGATTTGATAATATAAAATTATAGTTGTTTTGGAAGGTGTTAACATTTTCCAAAGAAGAATGGTTAGAACCGAGTGGTAACTGTAGAGGAGGATAAGCTGCAGCGTGTGAGCCCTTGTAAATGAAGAAATCATTCAAAGTAACCTCATAAGCTAAGAAACTGCTGGTTTGATCTATGTACTGTTACTGCCTGGAACAATGTATTCCTGTGTGCCCTGCATTTCATAATCAAGGCCTGAATGCTAATAACCTGAAAAATGCCTCCTCTCTCCTGGTCTATTAATCAGTACGGTGGTGAGCAGAAAACATTTAAAAATACTTTGGCTGTAGAAGTCACTCTCAGCTGAGGGTGTACTGTGTTAGAAAACGATCGTGCACTGGAAAAATGCAGACAGTGGTAAAAAGGGTAACTGAGAAGTCAAATGCCGCTGGATGCTCTAAGACTAGACAGGTCGAGGGGGAAAACACATTTCATTAGTTCCTTGTATGGATCTAGGGCGTATCTCGTGATGAACAGATACACAGTGAAGTTCCTAAAGGCTTGCTGACTTTCAAGAATATGCACACTGACTTCCAAGTACCTGAAGCTCCCCCGGCTGTTGCCTGGCACAGCCTTCTGCGTGGCATGCAGGGAGCTCCCCAGAGCTGCTCGGGCAGCACATCCTTCCGCAGCATTTACAGGCGAGGCACAGACGTTCTGCTTGGTTGGTTTCCCTAAGTGGGATGGTTTTGCTGGTGAAATGCATAATATACATTTGATTTTCTTTTTCCCTTCAGACATTTTACTTTGCAGAGGGATTGCTGATTATTTATTTCCCTTTTTTTTTTCTCTTCTAGTGTGAAGTTGGGAATTTTAAGAGCCCCACGTGGTATTTTTAGAACTAGTGTTCTGTGTTGTTATTGCCATGACATTTTTATCATTTAAACCAACACAGAAGTCTGAGTTCTTGTTCTAGTCAAGTATTTTGATCCCTTCAGAATCTGAAACAAGTTTTGAAATGAAAGATAAGTTTAGATTTATTTATTTATTTATTGTGCATAATCTAACTCAAAGCTAAGAGAAAAGGCACTCTATAAAAGACAATAGTTGGACATTCAGGAAGAACTATCAGAAAGACAGGCTTAGATTTGAGTTCAGGCGGAAGAAAACGTGCTGATAGAAGAAAAATCAGTAAGTTACCAGCATCCAGAAAAATTGTATCTGAGTGATTAAGGAGCAGGTTGTCAGGGAGCAGCAAAAGGGAAGCTGAGTTGTGGCAGCCCTCACCGGCAAGGTGCAGAGCAGGAGCAGCAACGGGCTCCTCTGCAGTGCCAGGCGAGGCGAGGCCATGAAGGAGCCCCAGAATACCATTTCTGAACAGCTAGTGACAGAGCTGGAGACAAGATCTGAGACACGCATGTGGCATGGACCAAGCGGAGTAGATAATACCCAGGTTGCATCTCAAATGGCTTAACTGGAGCTCCCAGCCCGTGGGGAGGATGTGGGTGGGATCGTGGGTCAGGCTGAGCAGGGCAGTTAAGGCCAATGTAGAGAATGGAGGCAACTGGTTTGGCCAGGAAGATCACAAGGATTTTGATGAAAGTCATTTTGGTGAAGTACACTGGAGAATGAGATTTGGGATTCAGAGTCTGGGGAAGAGATGATCACCCACCCACCCACAGCCAGCATGAGCAGCGGGGTTTCCAGAAAGTGGGGCAGCAGGAGGAGGTGGAGGATGCTGGGGTGGCATTGAAGAGTCTCCCCTCAGGGCAACCTTGGTGGCTTTGGCATTTGTTTTCATCAGCTCTGACTGCAGGGTATCAGGTCCAGCCATGGCCAAAGGTCTAGAGCTGTATTCATTCGCTCGAATTATTCTTCTGTTAATAAGATAAGCCTTAACAAAATATTCCTAGGCTGAGTTGCCTTCAGGGACTTCATTTCATGTTTCTTGGCTGGGGTGTTGCTCTGACTCACTCCAGACTTTTTCCTCTTTTTAAGTAATGGAAATACCACTGTAGAGTTAAAATTTTTATATATAGAATAGTGAAAACTGCATAAGAGAACATGCTAATTTAATAATCTATTCATCATTACAGAAAATTAGTGATTTTAGAAGTATATAATGAATATTCTAAGATCTGTTTCCTTCCAACTGCAGCAGAATGAAGCTTTTTTTTTTTGCATGTATTACAAGCTTGTATTTTTTGCAAACATTCTGAATGCAGAACTTAAATTATCCCAGACTTTTAGCATATAGTTTAAAAACTGATTAACATACTCCATCTGTTGGTAAGCTGAACAACTGTCAAAATGAGCAGCAAAGCCTGCTAATATTTCCATGTAGATTTGTGAGACTACAGTTAAGGTAGCAAGGTATTAATACCAAAATAGCACTCTAGCAGGGGAGTGGTGAGGGGTTTTTTTTCCCAATATTGATTGTTTCAGCTGGTGGATGAGACGGATGCTTAAAGTACAGTTGTCTTGCAAAGTGACTGTCACCTACTTATCTTAGAGCTGTATCTATTAACCATTTTGGTTGCTAATTTGCAAGAATAGTAATTAGTAAAAATAGTTAAATTTCAATTTCAGCACATTTTATGAGTGAGTGGTCATTTTGCAGCATACTTTTGAGATCTTTTTAAGGGTGGGTTGCCCTACTGTGCAGTCCCAGGCTGCATTTTTCTCAGCTTGAGAAAGACAGGTATCACAGAAATGTAATTCTTTGAAATCCGTAGTTTACCATTTCTGGGTTGAGCGACTACTGATATTCTGATTACCATTGTCTGATTGGTTTGTCTTCAGGTTTGAAAGCAATAACTTTGATGGGTTTGTTCACATAAAACTTTGTTAAGTTGGAGCACAGGTAAACTACATACTTTAATTAAACTCAACAGCAGTCTACCTCAAAATCAACACTATAAATATATATTCAAATGAGTGTATTTAGCACATTACACAGCGCTCAGGAAAAAGGCAGTACATTTCCTCCTCTTAAAGCAAAACAACAAAGCATAAAGATGAAGAAATAGTGACATATAATTGTGTATCATGGGCGTACTTCTGTTTACATCAGTTTACTTGTACACCTTGGCATCTGATGCTGTATTAGAGTAATTGTATACTTTCTCAACAACTCTTTCTTCATTTGAGATTTTATCAAAACTCATTACAACAAGATTAAAAAATGTTTTGATGTTTATTAATGACATCTGTCTTGGAAGAGACTTCATCTCTTTTATAGCTAAGGTGGTCTTGTCAAAGTCACAAATGGCTCCCATTCTTCCACCGCTTTCAGAACGCTCAGGTGCTACTGCCTTGCATCGCTCCAGAGAAAGCGTGGAGGAGCGGGCTGGTACTGTTAGAGTGCATAAAAAGAAAAGAAAAGAGCTACAGAAGCTCACATCTTCACATCCATGCACACAGGCGTACCGGCACATACATGTGCTCCTCACAAGTGTGCGTTGTAAGGAAGCAGTGTGTATTAGCTGGTCACATTCTGTGCTGCTGCTTTCTCTGCCTTATTTTTAGTTAGCTTGCTGTGTTTGAACAACTGCATATAGACACTCCTATCATGCATGAAAAGCATCTTTTATCCTTGGAGTAACGACAAGAAGGGGACTGCCGCGGGTGAGGTCAGACAGGCAGCCCCTCAGTTCAGGCTTCTCTTTGTAGCACGTCCTTGGGTACATTTACTCAGCAAGGGATCGTTTTATAGGGACAGAGGGCAACATACAGTAGGAATTAGAGATATGCGAACCCAATCAAACGCTTAAGGGGGAAAAAAGAAAAGACAGGGGAGGGAAAGCTGGAAAGAAAACAGAAGGGTGAGGGAAGCAAGACTAGGTGGTTTGTGATGCCTGGTCAAGGTAAGGAATCTTTGGCAGAGAGGGATCAGGAGGCACAGAGCCACTTGGTTCTGATTTTGATTCAGAAGCATCTCAGCTACATCTTTCCCATCTCTGAAATAAAATGTGACTTTGGCTGCAGAAGACAATTAAGGCACGTTGACTTCTAAGGCAAATGTTTGCTTTTATCTCTTAAGACGGCACTTGGAACAACTTGAAAAGAAGGCGCAATAGAATCAGTACCTTTTTTACAGCTGAAATGGGATTAAGTTTATTTATGGACATCTAAGGTTTGGAAATCTTTCTGAGAATAAGTAATTTGGAGTGAGGTATCAGAATTAATCTCTTATAACATGTTGCATTATGAAAACAAGCCAAGGAACGTCTGGGATTGACTCATCAAATGGCAGCACTTTCAGAAGAAAAACTAGTCTGAAGAGTACGCCTGTGCCCAGGGAATAGTGTTTGGCTTGAAGTTCCTATCCAGGTCGGGAGCAGGAAGCACATCTGTTCGTGAGAAGCAGCTGGGGACATTCAGTGCAGAGTTTGGCATTTTGAAAAAAAGTGTTTTCTCTAAATAGCATTTCTTCATAAGTAAGTTGGTTTTCTTTTTTAACAGAAGCAGTCACAGCCATGTGTGCAGCTCTCAGGGGCCTGTGAAATTCCTTTAATAACAAATGGCATTTGCAGCAAGGATGGAAACCACAAATGTTGGCAGGAACTCCTATAGGAGTGAATAATTATTGAAAAGGCAAAGCATTGATTTAGTTTCCCGGTTTGCACTGTAATAACCCAAGAACTGTCTGTGTGGGAAATGAGGAGTGAATGTGGCCCTGGAAATGGAACCTGTGCTCCAGAGGGAAGCTGGCGCTGGCAGCCCAGGGTGGCTGCTCTGTTCCGCTCTCCCAGAGGAGCTGGGCAAGCAAGAGACAAAACTGCCCCTTTTCCCCTGGAGCAGGAGCGGTTGCAGAAAGGGGAAAGCGTTGCTGCAGATGTCCCTGGAAAGAGCTGAACTTCAGAGGAGCAGAGCTGCAGCAGGGCCGTGCGTAGCTGTTGGGAGCAGTCTGGGGTGTCCCGCAGTGCCCAGCCGGAGCAGGCGCCAGGGAGGTTCCCATGAGCCCAACGGAGTGAACTCCCGCCTGCTCCGCAAAACAGCGCCTGCGGAAAACCTGGGTGCTCCCTCGTGCTTGGGAAGCTTTCGGAAGAGAATGCCGCTCAATGCCCAGCGCAGCAGGAGGAGAACTGGTTGTAAATCCTGCAAAGAGCCCTGAGGGAAAAAAATAAAAATCCTTGGAGATGGGTGTAGCTGTGGCTCCTGAGTACGTGCCGAAAGCTTTTGGGGATTCCCTGCTTCCAGAGGGAAAAGGTTACAGGCACTGTGAAAAAGCAGCTGTGGCTCAGCAAGAGTGAAGACAAGTATTTTAATACAGCGGTTGTGTGGTGCTTTTGTCTTACAGTCTGGTTGTGGTTTCGCAGAGCATTTATATTCAATTGCTCTTTTGTTGCTGGGGAACACAAGCAGAGAAGGGAAATAATAATTTAAATTTAACTCTGCTAAATATAAATGAGATTTCATGGGACAAAGACTTCTCTAGCTTGAGGGGGTATTGCTGTGCCAGATTTCAAAGGCCTTACTACTGCAAATAAAATTCTTGGAGCATCTTAAAAAAATATTGTAAGCATTTTTATAAAAATATTTTAGGCAGCACAAATGCAGCCATTGCCTCCAGGAGTGTATGTGATTGTTCTTGAAGTCACATACAACTGTATCCACGTATTGCTAATTGTTACTGGATTTATTTGTGGGAATTAGAGAGTCCAGGATGATATAAATTTCAAACCATGCCCTTAAAGTTTCAAGAAAATGTATCAAAATGTATGTATTACCTTACTTTCCTGAGATGATTATGGTCACAATATATGCATTTGTATATTCCAAGGGCAGGTATTTTATTCTCCCCAAGACAGTGAAGACCGTTTTCGACTATGGTTGCTGGAGTTGCCTGCTAATAAAGACTCCATCTGCAAAATCATGCTGGTTACAGTAGACTTAATTGAACTCTATTTCACATAAGGTTCAAAAAGATAGCAGACAATTCTCCATTATATAAGCCTGTCTTATTCCAAAAAGGCTTCTGTTTGGTACATTGTATTATATCGTGTTGGTTTCAAACAGACTGTCATGAAACATCTTTTTCAAAAAGAGTAATTTGTTATTATGAGTGCTGCTAAAATAATTGATTTGTGAAGTGGTTGGGATGGTGGCAGGTTGGTTTGTTGCCTGTACTAAGTTTAATAATTGCTTGAGACCAGGATTTTAAGGCATTTAAGCATCCCCAGCTTCACCAGGGAATCTTCTGCTCTATCCATCAAAACCCCCAACAGTTGTCATAATCTGTAAAGGTTCGCATGACAAAATCTCTCTTTATTGTCCCTGGAACCAGTCCTATAAGGAGCAGTGCTAAGTCACTGGGAAACCTGGAGGAGTTGAGCATATTCCACATTTTGCAGACTAAACCACTCGCTTGTTGAGCTCACGTTGAGATTTGTCCAGCGCCCTCCCCGGATGCCTGTGTTGCAGAGGGGCTCTGCACTGCACCCAGGGCCCTTTGACCCTGGGTTTTGAGAAGATTTTTTGACTCCAGCTGATGAGAGCTGCTCTAAAGAGGAGCAGTTACGTCTCGGAGCGATGACATGACGGCGCCCGTTGGGCCGTGCCACGGCCTGGCATCTCGGCACTAGATGGTGCCAGGCACCACCGTGCGACGCGGGATGAAGAGAGGATCCAATTGCGCGGGCACTGAAGCAAGACTTCCCAGCTGTATTGAAGAGCTATAAAACTCTGCTGCAAACAATGTTCATCAATTATGGCATAAGTACTAGGTTAAGATATAATCAGCAATTAAGGCCAAATGCTTATTAAGGATTAAGAGATACAATGAGAGCTCACTGGGCTGTAAGGAGTGGTACTGGAGCCTGGCTAATTCTTTTGCTTTTCCCAACTTCCGCACAATTGTCTGCTGCTATTTACCACTCATGCTCGGGCCGACAATTGGAAATGGCAATTCCAGGGGAAGAGCTCTACAGCGCGGAGTCATTTGTTGCAAGCAGGTGATTATGTTGTAGGTTGGTGTACCTGAGTGCAGGAATACCGCTGTCTCAATGGACCCATTCCTTCTGCTGTTTCTGCACCTCATTTGGTTTACAGTTTTGGTTCCTAGGTTAGGGTTTGGGTTTTTTTTTTTTCTCGTAGACTAAGCAAGCCACAAATTGAGCATCATAGATTGTTGCTCCGTCTGTCAAACTGCGACCTGAATTTGAAACATGCTTTTGTATTCCCACATGTAATTTAAGAACACCTTCCTTTGTCCTATTTATTGACCAAATTATTATTACAACAGATGGATTGGAAAGCACTTATTATCGTACTTGAGAATTTTATGTATTTATTTCTTCCTTCACAGTAGAAAAACCAGGATTTTAATTACAGGCTACTGATCAGAATTTTGTCAGATTTTCTTTCTTGCTCTAAGAGGAATTGGCATTTCAGTATAGGAAAAGCAATAGTTTATTGAGCTGAGGACGAGGAGAGCTGTCTGTGTCCATTGTGCATTAACATCTTTCAATTATATGAAATGTGTGCATTTCTAATTTAATTTAGGTGTCAATAAAATAGCAGCCATTGCAACAGTTGATATTTACTGCCTTTCCAGCACAGAGCTATACTCAACCCTACTCCCCTTATGCTCATCACATAATACAGGGGTCATCTTCCCTGGGACTTCTCTGGTCTGGGAAACTTCCAGAGAGTGGTGAATAGCTCAGGCAGCCTGGGCAGGGGAGGAGGAGGAGAAGAGAGGAAGCTCTTTGCAGCAATCCCCCAGCTCACTGATGTGCCTGGGGACGCATCAGGTGGGTATGGTTTGCAGAAGCCTCAAAAACTGGAGGTGCTGAAGTCTTTCCTTAGCGGGACAGCATACAGGATACATGCTTTAAGGTGGACGAGGCGGCTTCGCGAATCTTCTGGATCTGTTAACCATAAATCACTGTAGTAAAATCCTAATCCTGGTCTCTAATCTTAAAGGAAATGGAAGCAGACGTTGTGTAGCTGCTCCCCCAAAAGCAAAAGGAATAGCAAGCCAGCCTAAGGAAAAGCTGACATAGGTCAGTAATGTGATACGCTTTCAAGAGCAAATGGTTCCATTAAGTCCAGGGAAGTGCTTGTGTCCTTGGAAGTTAGAGCTGGCCTGAAGTACTGTGTCCATCCAGGGCACTGAAAAGCTGAACAGTCTTTGATGTGCCGAATTAGGTTACAAATTATTTAAATAATGCTTCCAGAGAAAATTCATATTTCCTTACCACTGTGAATATGACTCTTCCTATTCTTGCCTTTGCTCCTTGTCCTCTGCCACATACCCGCTTCAAATTTTTTGTTGCTCTTTAATTGCCAAATAGCTTCCCTCTCGTCACTCAATTATTTTTTTAAATGTTCAGTCTAATTAAGCCCTCTGAGCCAAGAGATGCAGAACAAGAGGGTCAATTGTGCTCCCCCTTCCATGGTGTGAGCCTGGAGTAACTCCGCTGAATGCACGGCAGTAAATTTCCATTCGCTCCAGCAGCGTTGCTCTGGGCTGGCAGTTCAGGGTGAGCTGACTCAAACCACTCAGAGCGTCAGAAGGGCACCGAAGACGAGCCATTACCACGAGGAGCTTCTCACTGGAAGCTGTTATACTGCATGGGCATGAGAAAAGGAAAATGCCGTGGGAGACAGCCAGGCTGCCTCATTCCCAGGGGGTCCTTGGGAATGCTGCTTTGGAGGAGGTGCATGGTGTCAGGTGCTGGGAGAGCGGAAAGGAGGACAAGTGGATGTAGGGAAACATCTTGAACGGCCATAGCTGCTTTCCCTCTCCAGGAGATACCTTCACCTGTGTCCTCCTACCTTCCTTTATGGTACCTATGGCACACGGGAGTTTCCCACGGGGCAGAGCAGCCCATCGCAGCAGTTGCTGCCTGGCGGAGACAGGAATGGTCTCTTCAAGACTTAACTTCTGTCTTCCCGAGAGCAGAACGGGACTGGTGTCTTCTAACCTCACTCCCTACTTCCTGGAGGGCATGTTAGTTCAGTTCTTGTTCCTCTGGTAAGGAAAAGTGAAGGAGCTTCTCACAGCAATTGGTTTACTTTTCTGTCTTCTAAATCCTTTTTCCAGTGGACTGCGGTTGGTGTCAAGAGCATTCCTGGGGTGAACAGACAGGTCAGGAAGAAAAATGACTGTCAGGGCTGCTTCAGCAATGGGGCTAATTTAATGGGATGGCTGCGACCCAGGTTGGAGGTTGAGTAGTAAAGTGATGCAAGTCAGAGAAGAGAAGATAGGTCACGTAAATAACATCATCCAGGGTGTTTACTGTGAGCAAGCAGAATGTGAGTCGGGAGAAATCTGTCTTTGTCAGGGACTCCTGCTGATCCATTTCTCCATGGATCAGCCGCACATTAATCTGCTTATGCAGCAGCTGAGCAACTAGATGCCCTCAATGCCCTCATCTCATCCCTGCATCTAGCTAGAGTCTCAAAATACCAGGGGAGCACAAATTTCGTCTACATTTGGGATGTGACCACCCCTCACCCCTCTCTTGTCTCCTCTTCTCTACTGCAAGTCATGTGGTGGGACAGGCTTGAGGGGGGAATGAAGTCCTGTCTGAGGACCCATCTGGGGTGGGAGCTTGTGGGCTTAGAGAGTAGAGTGTCCTCAGGCTCAGTGTCACTTCAGATTGACCATAACCACTGCCTCAGATGGCCAAGGGAATCACATGTACGTTGTGTCCTCCAAAGCCCCGCTCCTGGACCAGCCTCCATTGGTGGCTCGTTGTCCTCACTAGCAAGAGCCATCGCAGCCAGGCTTCCTCTGCATGCCCATGGGCTAGGCGGAAGGGCTGGCTGGCCTGGGGAAGAGAAGATGCTGCAGACCTCCTGCTTCTCTTGCCTTCTGCAGCCTGCCAGAAGGTCTGGTTCCTCTCATGGAGAGTGGCCCTGGTCCCTTATTGCCTTTCTTCTGACCCAATGAAAGTGCTGTTTTGTGGGATGCCCAGGTGGGGTACAGAGACCACCCCAGGCAGCGCCCTCGTGTGAGGCTGCATTTGCCCTTCTCCTGTTAAAAGCCACAGTGGAGAGGACCAAGGGACTAGATAGGGACATCCAGTGTCAGGGCCGTACGGGGCAGGCTGGGGCAGATGGGGAGCAGTGCCACCAGGACTTCTGTGACCTTATCCCAGCCAGACATACGTATTACTCCAACCACTCTGGGCTGATGTGCTCAGCAGAGGAAATCCTGGGTGATCTGGTTTGACCAGCATCAGTGTGTGCCCCAGGGGCTCAAATGCCACCATAAGAAAAAGAAGAAAGCCTCTATTTTTGTCCTAATTGAAAATCAGCGGAAGTGTGTAGGTTGTGAGATTCAGTATCATGTCTGTGAACATTAGTAACAAATGTGTAATTTAATCTGCTTCCTTTTTTTATTTCTTTCATTTGGGGTATCATTTAGAATATCTCATCCTTTATGTTATAATAACATTGCAAGGGCCAATCAGAATTAATCCATGATGCTTCCCTCTGATTCACTGTTGATTTCTAGATAGAAACACTGGCAGATAATTTACATTAAATACAGTTTCTATTTACCACACACCACACTTTGACCTGTGTTCCTTATCACCTTGCCTGTATGGGCCAGTACAGTTCTCTCCCTTTGTAATCCAGTGCTACCTTCAGGCCACATAAGAGGCGATACAATGGCTGTTTAATTCACAGTGAACTAATCAAGGGCTGTACTCTTGCAATTTCCTGTAACAAACGCTTCCAAGGTCATTGCTATGGGGATGATTCACGCTGGACTCCCAGGGACTCTGCTACCTGCTCTTGCAGAGCTCTGCAGCATCCAGCTCCACGTTGGGCACCTTCCAATTGCAGTTTGAAATATCTGCCTGTGCAAAACAACTGATGCCGAGGACGCTCCTTTCGTGCTGCATCACAGGAAAGCAGGGAAGACTCCGAAGGGACCGTTTAGCTGATTGAGGGAAGGTTGTATTTCCATGGTGAAGCAGGTGGGATGGGGCAGTGCTGGGGTCAGTCTGCACACGTGTCTGCGCATCCTCCACTTCCCTGTTGTAGCTGGTGCTCTGCTCTCAGTCACACACGCGCCTTTATTTAGCTTTACTCTCTGGGGGACAACCATAGCCAGTGCATTCTGAAAATACTTCTTCCTGATTGCTTTGTCTTTCCAGCCGTATTTCAGAAGAACAGTAGGTCAGCCAGCAAGACCTCCCTGACTTTAAACTACTGTATCCTAAGGAGGACGTTTCTTTTTCTAAGCCCCCTCTCATCCTTGCAGCTTTTTTCTCCTTGGTTAGCGCCATATACAGCAACATCCAGTTCTCATCACCTGAGCTCCTTCAACAGATGCTCAGTCTCAAAAAGTTAATTATATTAAAGTGTTTTAAAAATCACTTTCACAGTGAGACATGAGCAAAAAGCAAGATGCTTCTCTTCATTTAAGAAAGCAAGAGTCGTGCATTGTATCAGTTAATTGGTTCAACTAAAGCTTGGATAATTCAGTTACTTCAGAGGGACGGGAATTTAATAATAAACCCCTTCGGGTTAATGGCATCACAGTGCTCACGGTGCATGAAGATGTGCGGCAGGCTGCGCGTAGGCAAAGCGATATGCCCGGTGCTGCCACCATCAGCCACGTCCTGTGTGGTCCTGGGCAGTGTGGAGGTGTCTTCAGCCAAAGAGCAGACACCAGGGGCATGATCCTGCTGGGGATAAAGGGAGGAGCAAACAGCAGGCGGCCAGAGAGGAGTAATTATTCCTGGGGACCTCTTCCAGAAAGGTCAACCTCAGATGGTTTTAGTACAGCTTCTTAAGCCTGTTCCTCAAGACTGCTTCTGTTACAGTGATCTACATTTTTAGCCCAGTTTTTCCAAGAAGTGAACCTTTACAGTCACACCATCTGTCTGCAAGTCCCCCTCCGAGAGCTTTTTTGCCTCTGGTCTGCGTGTGGCAGAAGTGTGCGGGTCTGCAAAGCCTCGCGTTCCTGTGGATAGTGGATAACTGTGGACAGAGGAAGTGGATAACTGCTGTCAGACAGACACAGAGCGATTTTCCCATTAGCCGAAGGGTGGGGGAAGCACTGCAGACCCGTCAGGAGGTGATTGTAGGGGCAGAACAAGCTTTGGAAATCAAGTGTCTTTATCACTGAATTACTGTTCTTTCTCCCCAAAGAATAGGTAAGGGTCTAGGCACTCTCTGCTGCTTAGAGATGTTTCTGTTTGTAAATAGGACTGTACCTGTGATGTACCCCTCATTCAGTCCTTTCTGAGCCTGGCTCCTTCCTCTCGGTTTCTCCACAGCCCACCCTGCTGGGACCTGCCCTGCTCTGGGCCAGGACCGGGCAGCGGCACTTTCCACACTGGGGAACCGCAGCCTGGTCCCGGCTGTGCCCTGCACACACATCCCGCTGGAGCTGGGCTCTGTCCTGGCTGTCCCCTGCGTCTGCCCGCTCCGTCGTACCTTACCCGGCCAAGTGAAGAGCAGCGAGAATCCCTGTCTCTTCCCAAGCAGGTTCTTTAATTAATTTCTTTTTAAGGCTGGATTAAATTGCAGAGAGCCCTTGAGTACAGATTGCGGTGGCTCTAACCTTGCCGTGTATGCTGAAAACGAGCCTCCAGGGTGTCACGGCACCCTGTGCTTGCAGAGGAGCCTGTTTGTCTGCGGGGTGAAACACCACTGACAGCTTTACTTTCCTCACCGCTACAAGGTTTTTATTCTGACCATTCCACTGTGTTAACTTTCAGCGTCTTTGTGCCAAGTTTGATCTTGGGGCCTCTCTTTAATTTGGGCCAGACATTCGAATTATTGGTAATTCTGAGATACACCAATTAATCTTTCTGTATGCTTTAGATTTATGTGAGATTTCAAAGCAAAGGTCAGTTGTTCCACAGTGCTGGGTAGGACTGTTTATTCACATGTACAAAAAGATTTGGTTTTAGCATTAGACAAGCAACTTCTTGTTCATCAGTTTTCTATGAAGAAAGAAGACACGTCCCCTCCTACCCTCAAGTCCTATCCTGTTGCATTAACCCGAGATCCAGCATCTACAAGATTGGAGAATGCTTTGAAATGTTTTGTTTTTTTTTTTTAAAGTCTTCTCGCTTCTGATATACTTAAGTATTTTTCAAAAGTTAACACTAGTGAAGTTTACGTTTAAAAATATTTACCCCAAAGACAGTGGGGGAATAGGACAGAATAGGAACAGGCTCCTGAGATACCCACCAAGCTGTATCAAGTATATGAGATCATACTGGAAAATGTTGTGTTTTCTCAGTGGGGACTTTTATGTACGTTTTGTTATAGTCACAATGTAGTTGTATTCATCTAACAAGCTAATCCTCGCCTTCGCTTTCCACCCATGGGTTAGCTAAAGCTTTATAATTACGAAGTGCCAAGAGTTGTGAGGATACCTGGCTGTGACCTGCGGGGATCAGTGGAACTGGGGTTTTTTGCCTTTTTGGCTGTTTTGTGCTGGTTGTGACTGAGGTGGGGGGAGGCACCCTGAGAGGGCCCTGTCCCTCCACCGCCTCGCCGCTGAAGGGGGGTTGGACGTGTTCCGTGGCTCGAGCCTGCTGCGAGCCTGGGTTGCCGGGCAGTAAGAACATCGAATGCTGTGGCTTCGAGCCACAGTCTGCGTTTCCTTCCAGCAGGGTTGAAATGCTTCCCTCTGTCTAGACTATTTCACGTCCTTTTCAGTGCCTTTTCTATGTCCAGAATTTTGTGACAGCAGCCTGGGAGTATAATACCCTTGCTGTGGAGAAACAGCCGTCAAGACAAAGTGTTAGGACTGTTTACACTCGCATGAGTGTTATACCCATGAAGAACAACTCCGTCCTTTCTTTGAGGCCATCTTCTCTCATACACAGTTTACGTAAATATTCTGATAGCCATTTTATATCAAGCTGCTAGTGGATCTACTCATTTTCCTCCTACATCTCATTGAACACAGAATCAGAAGAGTTAAGTTCTTTGTCTGGTAGAGGACATGCTAGAAACTGCTGGTTCAAAAAGATTAGGCACAGTAATTAAAGCATAATTGCTATTAATAGTTGTCTTCCTAATCAGACTTATCTCTCTGTTGCTCCTTACCTCAGAGGATTTCTTCTTTGTGTTTTTTCTGGAAATTTATTTGTTATGGATGAAACCGAAGCCAAACCATGGTCATAAACATGTTTGGTAAATATTTTTAATGAAATGCGCCCAGCACACGCACTGCTTTGGGTCCCCCGGCAGAGCCCTGAGGGAACGGATCTCTTTTCCTCTCGCTGCTGGGCACAGCTGGGCAGCAGCTTCTGGTAACAGTGCAGGGAGGGTGGTGCACTGCGAGCACCGCAGGCCTCCCAGTCACCCCCAGACCCGTCGCTCTTTATATATAAAGACATAAGCTGCTTCTGAACGTGAGGGTGCTCTCCCACCCGTGGGCACCACGCCTCCTCTTGTTGCCCTGCTATATCTCCAACCTGAATACCAGCCGCCCGTGATGCAGTTAATAAACGGGAGTCAGGAAGGACGAAGGATATATTATGGCTGGCCTTCAGGTTTAAGAATATATGCCCAAAGCCCTCCATTTCCCTGCAAATTCAGGGGAGTTTTTCCATTGTGTACTGGCCTTGCTTCCCCATTTAGCTGCCTGAGACACAAGCGGTGCTGTACCCACGAGCAGATGCCTGCGCTCTCTCTGCCGCTGTGCTGTACCCCATGGAAGCCACCGAAGCACTGTCCCAAACTCACACAGCGGGGTACTGCAAACCATCACCTGCAGCTCTTCAGCGTTTGGTCCCTTCCCGTCTCCTCCCAAGCACTGCCACTTGCTGTGTGGCTTTTCGGGGCTTCCTCTCAAGCTTGCAATATATATATCCTGACAATAATATTTATACTGCTCCTGTATTGTGTTATATGCATGAGGTATCATACAGTGTCTGGAGGTGCTTGTGATTTCTGGTGTCTGCCATTAAATGGGCAGGGTTTGAGTGGTCAGGGGCTAGCACAAATCAAACTGGGCTCTCCTGGGCTGTGCCTGAGCCCGACCCTGTGCACAGGGCAAGGCCCTCTGCTCACCTTGAGAAACCAAATTGCTTTTAACTATGTATCTCGCTCTTTCATTTGCAACCCTGCTTTTAAATAGTGCAGACACTTGTGTGATTTGCATGTTGGTGGCTGTATCACTTAGCAGTTTCGTGGGAGCTGGCTGCTGGGACAGGGGGGTCCCTGTCGCGAGAGCCGGAGCAAGAGCCCATACTGCCATATGTCACTCATCTCTTTTGCAAGCAAGATGCAAATTCCAGCCCTTGACACAGCATTTATGGAGACTTTAAACTTACAGTCCAGTACAATTCAATCTCATGCCAGCTACTTTTCTCTCTGAACGTGTGCATTAGCGTAGTGGCAGTCAGATGTGCTCTGTTCATTCCTGACTTTCGCTGTGCTACTTTGTGCAAGGAGAACAGATTTTTATTCTGTCTTTGTTTTATCTTTCCTGCACGCTCTCTCCACTACACTCCTCTGTTCTTCCTCATTTTCTCATGTTCCCCTGTTTCTGCTTTCTTCCTTTTCCTTTTTTTGTCTTTTCCAATATTCATATTCCCCCCAAGTGCAGCTGTGCAACTACAGGAGAAATCCCCAAACAATCTGCCAGCCCTTTGAAGAATGGTTGTATTCTTCCATGTCAGCTTAATTACTGCGTCCCGTTGAGGATGCGAAGGCCTTCTGGGAGGGAAGGGAAGAGAAGAGGCAGCTCTGAATATGGCATTCAGCCTGGGGACTGCGCCCGGGGGATTGCGGTTCTCCGGTGGGATGCTGCCTGCCATCCGGCCTCTTGACACCCCGAATGTGCCTCCAGCATCTTATTGTGTTGTATTTGTCAGGGGTTGGATTCTTATGGACCTGTCCTTCAAGTGCTGAGCTCTTCAGCTGTGGTCTAGAAAAGTGCTTAACAGCATGCTCAGAATTAAGCACCTTGTTTAGTCGTTGGCTGAACTGGGTCAGAATTTGCCGTGCCTTACAGGAACGAGCCTACACTGCATGAGACACGCAAGGGTAAAGCAAATCTAACAGAGGTACTAGGAAGGACTCCTACCTGCTTTCGCTCCCATGTGGTTGACCTTTTGGCTTCTCTACGTGCATACGTAGATTCTCGTTGTCCCACACCCTGCGTCCTGGGTCTGTCTTGCTTACCGGCCATTGCCAGTATTGATGAACTGAACTTCTCAGCACACGAACTTTGCAGGAAAATCCGTGTTGCTTTGCATGTCTGAACACCTTTACTGTCTAAACACATTTCCTTGAAATAGGAAAAAAGTTGTATTGATGGGCCTGATCCTGTGAGGAGCTGAGCTCACTTCATTCCCACTGTCTTCGTTGGCAAATGAATATATTCCACAGCCTACTAACATGTCTGCTCCCGTTATGAGAACTTGCTGTAGTGACGCACAAGCCAGTGAGCGAACACACAGCCTTCTGGAGAGAGGCGATGGAAGTAATATACAGAGGTTGGGCCAAATTTACCTTACTCCATATCCTGATCAGGCTAAACCAGAGCATAATACTGCCTCACCTACTCCACCCCGTCTATAACCAGAGCCAGAAACCCTTGTGGTGCCTAAATAGGAAACCTACAGCTATGATAACATTTAACTTGAAATCTTGGTTGCTTTTTAAACATCGTATTTCAAGATGGACTGTGGGACACTGTGTGCATCAAACCAGTGTGTTTCTCGAGTAGACAGGGTCACATCATCTATGTGCTTTTTACAGAAATAGCTTCCAGATGTAACCATTGTGTCACGGTACATTTGTGCAATTTGGCAGTATTGCATGATGTGTGGTTTTGTGTGCGTGATGGCAAATCCGTGCACCAGTCTCATCTCTGACCTGCAGACGTGGTTTGTCCCGGCCTCTTGGGCTTTGTGTACTTTCGTGTTTCAGGACCACAATAAACAACCCTGGGTGGTGATGAGACAAAGCCAGGGCTTAAACACTGGGCGTGAGTTTTCCTCTGATGGCATAGACAGGCATGGAAACAGTCAAGGCATTTGAAGCCTTCCAAGCACACAAACAAGGGTATTTAGTAGCCAGCATCTCCTCAGACAGCCACTTGGAAGTCCACAGAAATACAAGGCTCCTGCTTGGGCTTCAGCAAGATCCAGCAGGGAACCGCTGGTAGAGTAGCACCACCTCCAGCACTGGGTGGGCCACAGGAGCTCCTGTGCGTTTCACCGTCCCCACACCCAGGGAGGTTCAGGTCTGGTCGGACAGACTTTCCTCATTCTGCAGACTCACTCCTGTGGGATTTGGGGCCTCTGGGCAAGATCTAAACATTGACTGTGAAGTTACTTGTCCACACACAGAACTATTGCAAAAGCACATTAGTCTGCTCTACCATTAACTTCTCCAGTGGGAAGACGGCTGGGTTTCCAATCTCCAGTGAAAAGTGAGAACAAAAGTGTTTCTCACTTTGCAACAATTTGACCTTTTTTCATGGCCTTTTAATGCTGGCAAACGGTGTTAGAAAAATCCAAGCATGAATTAAACCAGGTCTGGTAAATGCTTTCATTCTTTCAGATGATGGGCACCAGACATCTCTCATTGACTGTTTCTGTTAGAATATTGGTACTGGTTTGATGCCTAAGTTCTCTTTGGATGCGCTGTGAGGCTACGGCGTTGTCCTGAGCCATGGGGGAGGGTGCTGCTGTGCCCCATGCGTCCTCCTCTGCTGTCAGCCCCTTTGGGCAGGAGGAGACACAGAGGTGCCAGCCATCTTCTTCAACAGCAAGTTAGTCCATGAGAAGACATCAAGGGTGCTTTATTGCTCTGCTGCATGTTGAACTTGCTAACCCTCTTAAAAGTGGGGAAAAATAATCATAACCTTTTACAAAGAGCTTTCTCATTAAAAAAGCCACACAAGAGAAAGAGGGCATCTCAGGTTTTTTCCTGGTCATGGGCGTTTCCAGCCATCAAAGCATATGGTGAGTGATGAACAGTGACACATCAGAGTTTAGTTACATCTCATGTCATAGGAGGCAGCCTTTAAGCATGGAAGTTAAATAAAGCAGTTTGCAGAGTCTTGGGAAGTTGTTTCCAGTGGGGATCCCTAAAGCCCTCCCATGGGTCATCAGATGGGTTTCCATCTCATCAGATTCCATCCCCAGCTTGCACAGTGTGAGGTAAAAGCCAAAGCTGGTGGTGACAGTATGTTATGACCACCTCTAGAGCTCTGCTGCCAGCAGAGCGTTACTTTTCGTTGGTCATGGCAGGAGCAGAAAATCTTACTTGACATGAGAATTTTTTCCTTGGCTCAAGGAGGAATTAATGTGGTGGCTAGAGATGGATTAACTGAGGACATGGAGTGACACAGTCAGCCTCTGCATCTGTGAGCTATTGCAGCACAGCTCGTGTCTGCCCTGGGCAGAAGATGATCTTGTCCAGCATTTCAGTGAACTTTCAGAATGGGTGGCCTGAGTCTACTCCAGAGCAGATATGGACCTCCTCAGTGGTGGGCAGTGCCAGTGCCCAGGGTTGTAAAGAGAAGCTGACAGAGGCGCGAGTTGGATTTGTGGGCTGCTGGCTCTCAGCAGAGTGCATTTGGATTAAAAGCTTCCACCTCTGTTGGACACTACAGACATCTTCACACCTAGTAGGTCGGTTGGGTGGTTATTCATGGCAACTGTCATCTTCTCTAGCATTTCACTTTGTGAACAGAAGATGATGCTAGAGAATGAAAAACAGTTGAACTCTGAAGATTAAAAATAATAAAAAGTAGGCAAAAATCTAACTCTGTGCTTTGTGATAGGTTGCTCAGCATAAGATGATCTTGAAAACATACAGAAGTGGGAGGCCCAGGCTGGCACTCTGTGTGGACCCCTTGGTGAGCCCGTACAGACTCTGCAGGCTGGGTGCTTGCGTTCGTGCCTTCCAGGTTGTGCTAAAGAACAAAGATAAGGCTGCTTCGTGCAAAACCCCAGGAGATGTTGGCCTCCGCATCTTGTCTTGTTTCTGAAGTAACAGATGTAACCTATTTGTTGGATGCCTGAAGGGCGTTAGGAAAAGGTCAGTGGTTAGAATACAGATGACATACTTTAAAAGTGCATTAAAATAGCATAATTCATTAGATTTAAACCATGAGGAGCAGAATGTTTGGAGTTAAGGGTGGGATTACTTTTGTAACCCCCTCTGAGCTTTGTGGCCCACTTTGTGTGGAGGAATTTGAAACCCAGGTAGTTTTGCATGCCTTTTTTTTTGCCTTGTTATAACGTATTCGTACTGTAGTTCAAGGGAACTGAAGTCAGGACTTCTGAGTCCACTTCTGCAACTGACATGATGTATGTCCATGCACTGTCTGTATTCCTCTTTTTTCCAGTAGGCAGGCGAAGGGCCAAACCCCGTTTGCGATCCCTATGTGACCACCCCACTGGAGCTTTGCCACTGGCGAGCAGGGTGACCCTACGCCGCTGTTGGGTCTCTGAGCATCTGCCACTGACGTGAGCGTGCAGCCTCACAGCTCTCTGGCGGCCAGCTCATGGGTGGGATTATGCAATTTAAAAAGGAGTGATACTTGCTTCCCGAGGAGACCATATTGATGCTGAAAATGCTTTTGTGGTCTATCACAGAATTACACATGTAGACAAATGGGTACATCACAGAAATCATCATAAAACATATCTTAACAAACTTATTTTTTAAGCTACCAAAAGCAGTTAGACTGCACTGGAACCTAAACTCTTTCCTTATTTCAGTAATTTTGAATTCTACAAGTTCCAAAAAATTCATCTGCAGATGACAAACTCATTCTCCTGGGATCTTTTTTTTTTTTTTTTTTTAAATTAGTATTTTACCAGGGCTGCTTTCAGCCCCTCGCATGTTTCACGGATCTCTGGAGAGCCCCATCAGATGTGCACCAGAAAGAGTGAAACGCGTGGCATGCCAATCCCAGCTCGTAATCATTGACTGTAGAGTGCCGGCTACCCTTTGGACAGCAAGAAGGTTGCTTCTGATGCCTGTGCTAACAGCCGTGGTTGTCTGGTGTCCTTAATGTAAACACGCGGCTCTGTTCATTAAGCAAAGCGATTGCTTGAGCAGGGAGGTCTCCAGCAGAGCACCATGCGCCCAGGCAGGCTCCGCTTCTCGCTTTACTGCTGGGTGATGAGGTCGGTATGAGTGGGAAGATGAGCCATTACAATCACGACTTACTCTAACAGCTCCCTTTTATGTTCAAAAAAGTTTGGCCAAGAGCAAACCCCTCATGTTTACAAATGAGAAGTTTCATTTTGTTTTCAGATCCCGCTCAGTGCTCCGGCTGCCGTCAGCCCCATCTCCTGCAGGAAGAGAGGCAGCCCCTCGGATGAAGGGCAGAAGTGACGGCTCGGAGGCTGCCCGAGAAGCCTCGTCTTTGCACTCAGAACCTTTAGCTGAGCGTTGCCAGGCAGGATAGTTCAAGGACAGGTTGTACCGAGATTTTTGTACACCTTTTTTTTTCTTGCTTATTTTTGCTTATTCCCTTTTGACAAGGTTTCTGTCACTTCCTACCCTGTGCAGAGACAATGCATAGTCTTTAAATCTTTTTTAGCAGCTACTGAGGTGGAAACAGGCTACCTTGAGGTGTGTTTCCCAAGGAAAGGAATCCGTTCAGTGGTGGCTTGAGTTTGGAAAGAAAGGAGAGGTGGAAGAGATCTCCACAAAGGTAAAATTGTTCTCTGCACGGTATGCTCCAGTGTGCTGCTGAAACAGCCTGTGTTGCTGTGCCCCACACCTGGTTCCACGCAGGAAGACTACTCTGATCCTCAGCCCGGATCCTCATTTTCTCAGTCCCGTTTGTATCTGCTGCAGCAAACTGACCTCTCAGCTGAAAGGACTCCTCTCGTTTTCACTGAGTTCAATGTTATTGCAGCAGCATATTATGGGTGTGAGACCATATTGTTTTTCTAAGGGCTGGCACTGCCATTTGAAGCTTAATGCAGGCACTGATGTAGCCTCATGAATACAGACGAGCTGCCTCCTTCCTTCCCCTGGTACCTGGGGAGGTGACACTGAGGGGTGCGCTCTCACTGTCTGCAAAAGTGATTTGAAATGGGACAAATCAAGATTTCAAGCTGAGTTCATGCCCACATTAGGATGGAGTAACCCTGAGCTATCCTCACAGACTCCTGTGAGGCTCCACCAGGGTTGTCCCAGCACAGCCCAGATCAGAATTTGGCTCAAAACAAAAAGCTGTTACAACCCTACTGTCCCCTACTACAGATTCCTGCGTCTTCAGTCCCCAAACAAGCAATCATGGAGCAAACACCATCAGTGCCAAGCAGAGTCTGTCAGCGTGTCTTCGTGGTCCCATCACTGGAAAGCTGTCCTTGGCAAGAGCAGATTGTCTTCCTTCAACACAGCCACATCCCAAAGGGGGAGTGGATTTGCTTCTCTAACTCCAGATTGGAAACTTTGCCCCTGAGCCATGAAAGCAATGGCAGAAAACAGCTCCCTGTATTCTTCTGGCAATAAAAGAGGATTATAGCCTAAGCCAATCAAACAAATGAGACCACTTTGTAGTTTAATGAGAGTGGCCCAGTGAAGCAGCCAAGGGACTCTCCCTCCAGGAATGCTATCTACAGGGCATCCATCGCTCGCTGCTGGGTGTGGCAGGAGTCCCTCAGCAGCAGGGATGTTGGCATCCAAAGGATGAAGACAAAAGAACTCCTCCAGTCTCCTCCAGCACAAGCAAAATAGACAGCAAGTCCAGGACAACCATTTCCTTTGGCCACCCTGGAGAACTGGTGCTCCAGGCAGCTGCCTGCCCTGCCTGCACCCAAAGCAAGCTCTGAGCAGCGCTGTGGCCCATCAGGGAGGCCCTGCAGGAATCGCAGATGTCTCGTGTCCTCCTGCCTCTGAAACATGTGGGAGTGGGATGGAAACTACCGTACCTGATAGTATCTCCATGTCAGGACTGTCACTAACTCTTCCCGAAGGCAGCAACAGATTGCTTTGCTGTGGGTGGGATGGTCAGTGGTTGCTGTGAGGGTCCGAGGAGCAGGGATGCAGCTCAGTGCCTCTGCCCGTACAAATGCCCAGTGGTTCTGCATGGAGCCTCTTAGTCACGGCCAGCTGGGTGAATATTATCTCAAAATGTACAGGGCAGATCTGTAGCTCCTTGCTCTGGGTTTCATTAGAGTGCTACCAGCAGTGGAGTTGCAGTGGACAGGAGGGGCTTTACCTTTACTCTTCTTTATTATGCTGAAAGCCCTGAAGTACTGGAAGTGCAACATTTCCTGGCCGGCTTGCTCCCTTCCGCAGGGAGAGCCAGGTCAGCTGTCTGGTGGACAGGCAGGAGTGCGTGGTGCTCTGTGATGAGTCAGTCTCTCCAGCTGAGGGATGCTGCCCAGTCCATGACTCACCGCGCTCGCTTGGTGCTGCATTGATGCAAAGATGCAGGGAAGCCAGGTGTGTGGCTGGGTGCTCCTCAGCTGGGGACTCTTCCCTGTTTGGTCCCTCCTGGGCAGGAGCTTGCCACGCTGAAGGTGCTTTTTAGGGTGGTCGTAAGGACCTTGGTCTGCACGGGTCTGCAGAGCCCCCGAGCCGGTCGCGGGGTTCATTGGGAGCAGGGGTGCCTCTGCACCCACCCAGAGCCGTCCTGCCTCGTGGGGAGAGTGCCCATGGGAGGCAGAAGATGCTCATGCCCATCTCCGATGCTTATTTTAGGAGTAGCTTTGCTCGGCATCAATAAACCTGCTGCCGTCATTTAGCAGTCACGAAGTGAGAGAGGCTCGGGAAAGCAGGCTATGGGAGGAGGGTGGGAGCAAGGCATGAGCTGATTTAGAAAATAGGCTCTGCAGCGTTCGGGAGCGTGCATGCACAAAGCTGGCTGTCTCTCCTTTGAGCTGAATAATGCACAGTTGTTGTAAGCAGCCCTGTTATAATTAGAGGTGTACTGACCTGTGTGACAGCAGCAAGTTGTCAAATGCCACCCACGGGCTAGTGAGCGGGATGAGTAATTTGCACCCCCACCATCTCTCCCGCTTCGGTGGCAGCGCTGGTGGCTGGAGAGGGACCCGGCTGCCCAGCCTGCACCGGGAGCCCCACCGCTGAGGAGGAGGAGGAGGAAGGACCCTGCTCTCACCTGGTTACTGTTGCTTGGGAAACCACTCCCTCTGCATCCGCGTCTTCCGTACAGTGGTTCTGCCTTCCAAAAAGGCAGTATCGTGATGGGGCATCTTAAAACCCAGCACAGGTGCAAGAAAAAGCACAGAAAAGGGATGGAAATATTCCAGAACACTTTGTGAGAACAAGTACCTAAAAATATTTGTGTTTTCACGTGCAGCATCAGAGAAACAGACTTGTAATTGTGTGGATGCGTGCTCCAGACTGTAGTCTCCTGGGCTCTAGAGATGAAATTTTGGCCCCACAGAAATAAGTGATGAATTTCCACTGACCTCCCAGGGCTGGGGTTTTGCCTGGGGACCAGGAGGAGCACTGGAAGGGCTTAGGTGGGTTCTGCCCCTAAACCCTGGCTGAGGCCAGGGACCTTCCCTCTGCTCCCGTATGGATCTCTCAGGCATGTTTATACCAGGGAGATTTTAACCAATATATTTGTGAGGACAGATGCCTCCAGGGTCTCTGGCTAACATGAGGAGACGTCAGTGCCATGTGCTGGGGGGATGCAAAAAGGCTGGGGGCACAGAGGACTCCCTGGCTTCACTCTGTGTGCAACGGAGCGGGGTGAGGAGAGCTGCCCCCTTCTGCAGTGCCGGGTGCGGAGCAAGCGTGCAGCCTGCCGGAGCATCGCCTTCGGAGCAGGATGAGCGACCCGCATTTCCCCATGAAACCTCCCAGAAGGGCCCTGCTGCTGTAGCAGAGCTGGGCAGCCTGTGGGACTCTGCTTGATTAGAGAAACTTGCTCTACCAGGAGAGAAATTCAAGCATTTCCTTAAAAAGTCATGATTTTCTCTTAATAAAAATTTAGAAAGTTTAAACACCTCTCTCAATGGACTTGGTGAAATGGTCTGTGTGTGATTCATCTGGGCTTCCCTCAGTAGCTCTCCCAGAGTGATGTGTTTCTTCTTGCTGCCAACAGGAGAGACAGAAACATTCAAAAGGAGCTAGTCATAAAGGGGTTTGGCGCTTGGGCTGGCGGGTGGGGGGCAGGCCGTCTGCACGCTTCAGAGCAGCTTCGCTGGGCGCCAGCCGCTCTCCTCCCCAGCGCCCTGCGGCTGGATCCCATCCTGGAGGGGCTGCAGGGGTGGGGGCGGAGGAGCGCTCCCCTCGGCTCACAGCACTTGGCCTTGGGGTCGGGAGGAGGTGGAGAGTGCGTGTGTGCGCGCAGGACTGGTGCTGGCTACCGTGCTTCAGGAGATGGCCCCGAGCTTGCTGGGCTCTGCCCAGGGGCCCTGGACTGGACTGCATCTGTTCCGATGCACCAGCAGCCCTTGTGCTCTGAGGGCAGCAGCTACAGCTACAGTTTGCTTCTAGGCTTTGGGGGCTTGTTTTCCAGCAAACCCATGATTTTATCCATTCTTTTATCCATATGAGCTTGAGGATGCTCTTGGCTTTCTGTCTCCAGAGAGGAGGCAGTGTCTTTGCTTTAACTGTGCTGTGAGTCCTAAAGAAAAAAATTTGCCAGTTTAGTAATTTTTTCTTTGCCTTTTACCGTGAGATCCCGCTCTGGTCAGCGGGGAATTAGATGCAGTTTTTTTCAATGTTGAGATTTTCAAATGGGGAAAGTGTGTGTGCATTGTGGGAGCTTTGGGTCCTGCAGGTAACCCTTCCAGCTGGCAGCAGCACAACCTTCCCTCTAAAATCGGTCCCTGATCACAAGAACTGGCACTTTTTGATATTCCTAAATGATGACATTAATCATTTGCTATTTTTATTCACTCTGTCAGAAACACGTGGTAATTCCTTTTTGTTTCTCTTCCCTTCTTCAGGCTGCTTTCCAGGCACTTTCAACCCCCTCTTTTCCTTGGCTAGATGCATCCTCTCTGCCCTCTTAAGCTCCTTTCTCTGGTTATGGGTTGGAGTGAGCAGAAGCTAATAACCAGCTTCTTCATCAACTTCTTCACTTTGAAAAAAAATTATTGTATTTTAAATGGTGAAGCTGTACAGAAGAGCCCGGATTGCAGCACCTCTTCCAGTCCATTAGGGACCAGCTGCATCTGGGGCAGCGCTGGAGAAATGGGTGTCCAACGTCAGCATCTCTGTTGAGTCACCGTCCACTTCTACTGTCACTTTGATCTGACAGAAAGAAAAACATCTCTCTGAGCTAAAGATCTTCCCATCTGAAACTCTAGGACACTTAATTGCCACGCAGCAAGTACATTCTATGTTGCCATTACAAATAATTTAGCTACAACAATATGGCAGTTTAATATGCCTTATTTATCTCAATCATTTTGCATGAGAGCAACAAATGCTTCAGCATGATTTCACATGGATGCTTCATCTCCTTTCATGTGGTTACAGGTAAAGGCTGCGCAATACATCCCTGTGTAAAAATTAGTCTTGCAGGCAATTGGCCTGAATGAAAACACCCAAACCAGATAAAGAAAAACTTTGCTTGCATCGTGGCTATGAACTGTGCTGGTGTCCTAACGTGAATTATCTTAAAAGTATCTTACCTTCACGCACAGGAGAGGGAAAAAGGCAATATACCCACACGTCCATGTCCATGGAGTCCTGCTGAGCACATACTTTGCTGCTTCTTGCCTTTTTTAGTTTAGAAATGTCAGCACTTTCCGTTCCCATGGGAACCCTGTCTTTTCCATTGGCGTGCTGTTGCATGTAAAGATGCTGGGGCTGGCGGGACTGTGGTCTTTCTGGAAGCGTGCGCTGCCCAGTCCTGGCTCCCGGCTCAGCGCAGAGGGGAGGATGGGGCAGCCCCAGTCCTTGCCCCATGTCCTGCTCCCCCGACCGCCCCGCGCGGGCCCAGCCCGGCACAGCTCGGGGTTCGCAGGGGCAGCGCAGCCACAGGGTGACTGGGAGAAGGGGTCAGAGGCTGATTGAAAACAGTTATGGGCCTGACTGATAGCCCTCTTGGAAGTTCCCAGTGATCTCATGGGAGAGTACAGGATCTGCTCAGTGTGAAGGGAAACGTGGCAGATGTATAAGCACCATGTTGAAATGCCTTTTTGATGATGAAACTCATGTTTTCAGAGTAAAAACCTGATTTTGCTACTGTTACATGTCTCCAAGTTAGGAACCAAGTTAGGAGGATCCATTCGCTACTGAAGTCATCTGTAATGGGATAAAATATCAGTAATGGACTTTGTGAGGTTCAGCCAGTCAGTACTTCTCAGGTTTTATATTCTGGAATATATTGAGTTAATATAATTCACCAAACACACGCTGAGGTCACTGGGTTTATGGGTGCCAAGGTGGGGTGACAAGATAGTTATCTTCATTGCTCAGTTTTAAAATGCTGCTTCTTAAAAAAGATCCTTTCAGAGCAGTAGGACGTGTGAAACAATGCTGCGAGCTGCTGACAGGTACCATGGCAATGGGCTCTGCGAGAAGCTGTGCCACTCTTCGGAGCTGCTGCTCCTATTGACTGAACTATTTTTCACTCCGTATTCATGAGTATTCCCACTCCTGAAGGATGCTGACAGCTCTTCCAGGTACTGCTCATGTCTCGGGCCGGGGGTGTGCAGCCTGTACCCCTGTTTCTGCTGGGCAGAGGGAATCTGTCTGCAGGTCTGTCTGCGCCCAGCACGCAGGTCATGGATGGTGGGAGCCAGGACACGCGCCATGCTGCAGTACCAGCCTGAGAAGTGATGCTGAGATCAGGGTCCCACCACCGATGCACTGAGATGCCGTCCAGAGCCCCTTCCCTGCAAGCTGCCCTCGCTCGCAACACGTGCTGGGGAATCTCCACCATTTTCTGCTTGTCTCACCTGGTTTCTCAGCTCCCTTTGTTTTGCACGAGACCTTTCTAATGGCCAAGCTGTGCCGCCTCGCTCCCGGTTCCAAGGTGCTGTGCAGTGGGAAGGTGTCATCGTTACTCTCTAGTGGGAGCTATTTTTGCTGATTGCTTGGCAGATGCAAAAATGCAACTGCAGCTTGTCAGAGCTGCCCGCGTGTCGGAGATGAGAACAAGAGACCGCCCCGGTCATTGTCCCCAGTGCCGAAGGGAAAAGCTCCATGAGGCTGCCTGCCCAGGTCCTTGTGGCCATGCCCGCCCGGTGCCAGGCTGGCCATGCTGAGCCCCTGCTGTCACTGTCCCGCACCCCGGGCTCCCCCTGACCCTATAGCCACAGTCTTGGCTCTCGGATCCTGCCAGTACTTGTGGATGCAGCCACTGGTGATTTCTGCTCTGCCACGGTGTCTCCTGCTGAAGTGCATCCGATGCTCTGTGTTGAGCAGGGTTTCTTCAGTGGTGCAGTAATGGATGTATTATGCAAGGGTGTAATACAGTCGTTGCAGCTGATTAATAAAATGCAGCACTGCATAATGCAATCTTGCTGTTCCGCTGAGAGGTGCGTATGGACACCAAATCCCCACGTGCCCGTTGTCCCCCTGGCACACCATCCCGCGCAGCACCGTCACACTCAGGCTGGTAGAGCTCCATCCAGGCACCGCTGGGTTGTGCTCCCATCCCCACCGGCCTCCCATGGCCGTGGCAGCAGCCGGGCCAGTGCCGAGCAGGCACAGGCAAAAAAGCCTCCCCTCTGCATCACCTCGGCTTCACAGAGCTGGGACGTGGACCACTGTGCCCTGCTGTCAGTGCCAGCTGAGGTATGGAGGTGACATCCCTGGTCCCAGTACGCATGCTGCAGCGCCCACGGTTGCACCGGAGCCAGTGCGAAAGCCAAGCTGTGCCGCCGTGGTGCTCAGCCGGCCCCGCATCCCCGGCAGGGCTGTGCCGCAGCCGAGGCTCCTGCTGCTCCCCCTCCCTGCTGCCATGCGGCTGAGCTCTGGGAAGCCAGGTTTTCGGAACAGGAAGGTTAATTGCTATTTGCTGTCAAAGCCTTTATCTCTTTTTTTAACTTCTCTCTTTTTCATCGTCCTTGTCTGCTTTTTGAAGAGCAGCATTTAGAAATCTGTTTTTCAGGCTCCAAACCAGTCGCAGGTTCGGGACCGGTGAGAATAAACGCAGGAGACCCATCTCAGGGCTGCGGTGGTCCCATGTGCGGGAACCTGCCTTCCAGTGGGACAGATTTTGTAGAAATGTATTTTAAGGGTGTGGGGAGTCATCGAGGCCAGTCATCGAGCCTGGCCCCACTGTGAACCCCGTGTGCTTTGTCTCTCCTCTCAGCTTCTCTGCTTTGACTTCCAGCCGTCGGCACCATCTCCGCCTTTCTGTGTTAAATAAAAGAGCCTTTAGCCGTCAGGTGTTTTCTTACCATAAAGATATTTATATAATAAAGTCAACTCTCGGTATTCTTTATAAGCTAAACAGATGGAGCTCGTAGGGTATTTTTACCAGCCTCTCAGTGATTTTATTCTTTCTCTTCTGTGGTCTCTGCACGTCTCTTTCAAGAACACAAACACCAAACCTGAATGCAGATTTCCAGTTTTGGTCTAAACACTGGATAATTGAATTTTCCGTGGACAAATTCACTGCCCTGCTCTTCTCCCTGTTGGCTTTGCCTGCCAGGAGCACCCTGGGCACTCCCGCTGTGCTGCTTTGCCCCCTGTGCTCTCCCAAGGCTCCCCAGGAGCACTCTCCGGCACCCTCCCCACGCCCCGCCGCCTGGGCACGGCCAGTGCACCCTGCTCTCACGTGTCCCATTTCACTGTCATCCGTATTAAAACACTCCCCATTTGTGTGAGCGGAGCATTTCAGAGCACTGTGTGCCTCAGCTGCTCTTCCTTGTTAGTGACTGTCCTGCCAGGCTGTTAATCATCCATATGTTTTATCAGCAGTGATCTTGCATTTGCTAACAATTTGCTGATTAAAAAAAATGACTAGCGGTCGCTGGCGAGCCCCTCCGGAAGCGGCGCCGTGGCACAGACCTGCCAGCTGGCCAGCCCCTCCTCAGCCCCGACCTCTGCGTCACGCTCATCTTTACAAACCCCGTATTACAGCACATCTGCACAACTTCGCCTAACTGTCATCTAATCAAGGAATGAAAACAGGTTTCTTTGACAGAATCTGCTGCCTATAAAACTGTATTGGCAATAATTATACTTTTGTCCCTTAATTCTGTCTCAATTTTTCCATTAGCTTTTCTATCTAGAAACCTGCCAGTCTGCTTGAATATCTATAAAGCATCAGCACTTTGCTTTCTTTCAGATTTTCCCCAGTATTCAAAAGCGTATTCAAAATCAACAGCATTGGGTCAACCGACTCTTTTCAGATTCAGGTGTTCCCAATTGTGGCTATTTTCCATCTCCCCTGGTTGCCAGTAGATTGGGAACATGTTTGTCGTTCTGTGGTTGAGGCGCTGCCCTCTGCTCTGCTGCAGAAGACAATGCTCACTGCCCCGTCTGATTTGTGGGCACAGAAATCAACGGTCCCACTATTTTGGAGGAGCTGTGGTCCAACATGTTGTTATCCAATTGCTCCCGGTAAACACACAGGTCTTGTTGTTCTTTCTGATCCTTTCCATCCGATGGGTTTTTTCTCTTCATCAGTTTTTTATATTTTATGACTTCTAATTGATCAGCTCGTGTCTGCTTCCCCGTTTCTCATTTGCCGGGTACTGGGGTTTAGTTTCTCAGCGCAGACTCAGAACAAGAATACATTTCTGCTCAGAAACACTTTGCTCTTGGCTGCAGAGTGGCGCTGATCGACTGCCTGGTGAGCTCCTCTCCAAGCGTTAGCTTTCACTCGTGTCTTTCTCTTTCTTCTCTTTCTCAATCTCTTTGTTCCTAATTCACCTCATTAGAAACATCAAGTGTATAAAAATATTACTACAGTTAATGAATGTCGTCATGTAATAAATGTGTCTAGTAGGTGTATTTAATACCATGTTAGCTACAACTGTGTAATTGTACTGCACCTTCATTTTCGTAAAGGTTTGGCTTAGTACCGACAATATTCTTATTGCAATTAGACATAAAGTGACTTCTTCAGAGCATTCGGTACGTCTGTCGACACACCCCTGTGTACCTTCTGGGCTGGACCATCCCCTTCTGCTCATGCTGACTGCCATCAGGTGACTGGGATCCCTGGGCAGCCCCCCCCACGCTCCCCGTGTGCGGCTCAGTTCCGCTCTGTTCCTCCTGAGACAGCCCAGAAACGAGCTGCAGCCTTCGGGGTCACTCTCAGGCCTGAGGAACCCACGTCCCCCAGCACCGAGCTGCTGGAGCCAGGATGTGGCCCTCCAGGGCTGGGTTAGGACAAGGCAGGGAGGACACAGCCCGAAGGGAAGAGGAAAGCTGTCGGTATTGTGAACCTGAAAGGGAATACCAATGTTGTGATAATAGCCCAGATAAATGGGCTTCTTGCATTTTGGAAACCAGCCACTATAGATGTCAATTCCTTTCCTGACTATGATCCCACTAGGGTACTTTTTCTTACGGGAACTACTTACGGTTCCTGGGCACAATACCTACTTTTTAATTTCTTTTCTGCAGCTCGGCACAATCTCTGACTCCCAGGCAGCACTCAGAAATCCACAGGGACAAGAGAATTTCATATTGACTCTAAATAAAAAGGTAACTTTACACACAGGAAAAAAAATTCCAAACAAAGCAGAAGCAAAAGCCCCAGGGTTTCCGAAAGTGGAAAGGAAGGTTTAGTTTGTTTCCCGGCGCTGCTGCTGTAGCTCCCAGAGAAGCGCCCGGCCGCAGCACCGAGACTGCCTGAGCGCTCATCCTCCCCCGTCCTCTCCTGCGGGTGAAATCCTTTGAAAGGCATCTTTTTCCTTATGATTCATTAACCTGTAAAAAGGATCTGTTTTGTGGAGAAAAGGCCATTTACTGAAATAACAAGTGGACATCATCGCTGCATTGATTTTCCAGGGTATTATCAATAGAAACAGTATTAAGTAACTCGGGCAGACTGGAGGCTGTGGACTAATGCACTGGATTTCCCTCGTTAGGCTCTAACGAAAGCCATCTCCGCGGCAGTGTGTTCTCAGACGGGCAGAACGAAGACAGTCGGGATGTTGGCGGAGCTGGTGGCTGCATCGCACGCAGCCCCAGCCTGCTCGCCCGCCTTGCCCGGCCCGAGGTTCGTTATCCCGGCTTGCTGCGCACTCTGCAATGGTCAAATACACTTGTGTCATCAAAAAGCCACAATTTTTGAAGATAATTTATAGGGGCAGCAGCGTCTCAGGGAGTGCACTTGCTGCCTTTCCAGGTGGGCCCTGAACAGCTGTCACAAATCTCTTCAGCTCTTTCCACCCGAAATGTGCAGTAAATGCACAACCTCAGAAATGCACGGGATTGTCCACTCCCTGCCGGCAGCCTAATGGCGTGTCCACAGATGCACAAATTATCTTTGCAGTTCTCTTGCAGCTACAATTGCCAAAACATCTTTATATAAAATGAAGATAATAAGCAGTAAATATTCAACCCAGGCTGTTGAATTTTTAGGTGCAGAAGCACCCCGGGAGTCCATTTTCTTCAGACAACAGGGTTCTACTAGAAATATTTTGAAGATAGTAACTTTAAACATATTTAAGAGAAAAATAAAAGCAAATTAGGAAAAGCAACGCCCATTGCCTGAAATGCTCGTCATGCAAATGCATTTTCTTTACATGGTGCCCAAGCCCTTGTCATTTTAGCAAGACGGCTGAGGTTCACTCCCTCCCTGCCCTCTCTTCCCTCGGCCAGCGTTGTTTTAAAGTCTCTTGGATCTGCACAATGTGTATTTTGGTTATGGAGGTTCACCCATTCCTTCTTCCTTTGGAAAAATACTAATTGAGTGTTTGATTTCCCGCGCGTCAGCGGGACAGTGCCGTCCCCCGCAGACATCCCCTTGGCATCGCGTCCCGGCTGGATGGAGGGTGGCAGGATGAGACCCGAGGGGGGAGCGTGCCAGGGCGGGCAGTTGTCATTCCCCGTCTCTCTGCAGAGCCATCGCCTCCAGCCGCGCATGGGGGCTGCGGGAGCAGACCTCCTCTCCCACCAAGGCTAGGAAGATGTTTTACAAATGGAAAGGAAGAGGCTCTGGCCACAGAAGTACTCCTGCAGCCAAGGTGGTACCAAGAGCCCCGCTCTGGGGCTGTCCTGCCCGGCCCGCGGCGCAGCTCCCGGTGCCACAGAACTCGGGGGTGTTTCACCCGTACGAGAGCCGAAGCGACAGCCCCTCCGCCTGCTGCTGGAAGAAGCAGGCAGAGTTCAAAGCAGAAACGCCATGAGTAGTTTAGATTAAATCCAAATTAATTCCAGTGCTTGTCAAACCTTGTGCTATTCGGAGGAGCGGCGGGAGCAGAGTGCTGGGCTATTTGCTGTTAATGGGGTCAGGCTGCTGCTGAGCAGAGTGGCTGTACCTCGGGGCAGCGCACCTCCCTGCCTTCCTCAAGGAAAGAGATGTTTTGGGAGGGTTCCCAAAGGCCCGTGTCCTGCCATCCCCTCGCAGAGGCTGGGGAGCAAGCTTGAATTCTTTCTGCAAGAAATGCGCCAGCTTGGCTGCGCCCTGTGCACAGCTCGGAGCTGGGGCAGCTCGAAGCGTGGCTGGCAGCCCGCAGGCAGATGGGGCCCGCAGTGGCGGCAGCGGCTGCTCTTCTGCGGCTTGAAAAAACACAGAGTTCAGGCAATTGTGGGGTTTTTTTTTTGCAAGGGCTCATCAGGTGTCTCGCTATGGGGTGGCCTGTCTGGTTAAGGTGAGAAGTGTCATACCTGAGACCTGCCCCCCCCAGACCCTGCCCCCGTCTCCCGGTGCCATCCTCACTTGGTGACATCCCACCCATCACATCACGCACAGCAGGACCCAGAACCACACGCTTGGCTTCTTCTGCTCACTTTGGCTCCAGACCCAGCCCTACAGCTCCCAAACCCAGCCCTGGAGGGTCCCACGTGCCTGCCCTTGGCAGCTGCTACGAGTTATTACCATCTTCCCCTGCAATGAAAGGCCACCCAAATTCCTGCAGTGCCTGGGTCCTCCCATACTGCAACCCACCCACTCGTTTTGGTCCGTTTGAAGACTGGCTCTGGCATTGTGAGGGCTTTTCTGCTGCCTCTCAGTGCCTGCAGACGCCCGGGGAGCCCGGTCCTGGGGAGGTGGCAGGACGGGAGCCCCGCACGGACCAGGGCTCCCACAGGCACTTACAGGATGGGGCTTCAGCAGAGCTGAACGGAGTTAGGGTGCCCAAATCCTGCTGGATTATGTTCCCAAGCTCCTCAAGCGTCCTTGAAAAGTATTTCCCTACATTGAAATTTTTGCACACACATCAGGGACAGCATTAACGAATTTCAGACCTCATGCCTGAAAATCAGGAGCCAGGGGTGTGGAGCCCGAGATGGAGAGCAAAAAACCCCAGGGCTGCTCTTCCTGCTGTCTTATTTCTGGCCCCTGCTGGGCACCCTCTGGTCCATATGCCTCACATTTTCAAGCCTTCTTTTGCAATCAGGAGGAATAGATTATTTCTTTTTTGACAGAGACTGTGATTACTTCTTAGTCATGGGGAGCAAGAAGCAGGACTTTCAGAAAAATACCACTAAATATCACGAGAATCATAGAAGAAATCACAGGCGCTGGCCATGATGCACGGTGGTGGGTCATGGCAAAATTTCCCTGGGTGTGTTGGTGGGGACACGCGACCCCAGTAACGCGTTTGTACGGACTCCCCCAGTCCCCAGACACAGAAACAGAGACACCCTTCTCTCTGCCTGTCACAACACTTACAGAAAGGGTCTGTAGATAGAATTATAGGAACATTTTAACTGGATTTCTGGGCTGGATTCAGAACTTTGTATTTGTATTCTCTAAATATAAACCAGAGTGCATCTTGCTAGCAAAAAACTGCCAAGAGTGTTTTTCAGTGTTACCTCTGTGAGTACACAAGGAGACTGAAAGTTGTATTTGCACTTTTATGGATCGGTGATGTAAATGTCTGCCAAACCAGTGACTCAGAGGAGGAAACCCTGCGTGCCCCATCTAGCCAGGCAGAAGCACAGTGCCTCCAGTCTGGAGTCTCTGCCGCGAGCGCATGGAGCAAAGCTTTTTCTGGCACACTTATGATTAGCTCTGCAAGCAGGGAAAAAAGTCAAAGCAATTGTTTGCTGTGAGTTGCCGACTCGAACAGTCACACGTCGTGCTGTCTCTCTGCTTCGCAAGCGCCTTCCTCCATGAGAGGAGACGCGGCAGCGCCGTGGGCGCGATGCCGGGAGCAGGCAGCGATGTCCCCACCATGAGGGGCTCTGCCAGAAAAAGCTCCCTAAGGAAAGTGAAGAAATCCAGGGATGAAGAGCCTAAAAAGGCTCTTTAGGACCAAAAAAACGCTGGTGACTTTGATCCCACAGGGAACCTAGTAGAAGATACAGGCTCTGCCTCGCAGAGGAGACCATTTCCCAAGAAGACCCAAGCCCAGTTGGGTGCAACCAGAAGTGAAGGTGGGGAGATACATCTGACACTGCCCGGGGCTCGAGGCATTGCAGGGCATCCAGAACTGCCCACGGAGCTTCAAGGGGTCCCATGGCGAGGCAGAGGTCCCATGGCAAGGCAGGGGTCCCATGGCAAGGCAGGGGTCCCATAGTGAGGCAGGGGTCCCATGGCGAGGCAGGGGTCCCATGGCGAGGCAGGGGTCCCATAGTGAGGCAGGGGTCCCATGGCAAGGCAGGGGTCCCATGGCGAGGCAGGGGTCCCATGGCGAGGCAGGGGTCCCATAGTAAGGCAGGGGTCCCATGGCGAGGCAGGGGTCCCATGGCGAGGCAGGGGTCCCATGGCGAGGTGCCACCCTGCAGCAATGCTGGTGGAGGAGAACAAACAAGATGCTCCGGAGCACCCCAGTGGTACAGGCTGCATCTGCTGCAAGAGGGCTCCATCCCGGGCAGGCGTCCTCCAGCCTGGAGGAACGCCTCTGGAGGGAATTCTGCCTTGTCCTGCTGTTTGCTGGGGAGTGTGGCAGCAAACACCCTCTGGAGAGACGCACCTCCTTTGGGTGACAGATTGTGACGGAGAAACACTGTGTTATAGGGTGTGACATCAGGTGGAGACTTTTAAGCATTGCTAGTGTGGAAATTACATTGCTGTGAACCGGGTTGTTTATGGAGGCTCGTTGCCGGTCCTGCCGAGCAGAGGCTCTTTGGCAACAAATCACTCTGCTCAGAGCTGAGGCTGAGCAAGGCTTTCCCCAGACCGTACCCGGGATGGTGGTCCCTGAGCACAGGAACCCCCTTGCTGTTCTTTCTCCGTCATCAGTGCCACAGGGGACCTGCAGTGAGGACCTGCACTGACCCCCCTGCCGTGCATGGGGCTGCAGAGAGGAGCTCTGAGCTTCCCCACGGCTCCTTGCCTGGCTCTTCCCAGCACCTTCCCTGCCCCGAGAGCTGCTCTGCATCCCTGCAGCTCAAGGAGCAGTGAAAAGGTCTACGTGGCAACTACTGTGACCTGCCTAGCAGCACAGGCTCTACAACTACTGCCTGAAATACCTGCCCCGAGCCCAAAATTGCATGCTAGAACTGAAGGAGACCTCTGTCTAATGAGCCTGTCCCTGTATGTCAGCAGTAATTAATGTGCATCGCCCTGCAGGTTCCCACCTCCTCCTAACAGGCTGAAATTTTATCCTCTGGTTATAATTGCAAATTATGGTTAAAATTTTAAATGGCTGGGAGTCAGGAAGCTGGATGCTACAGCCTGTTCCCCCATGGGTATGCGTGGGGCGGTTGCTGGGATGGCTCCAGCCCCTTCTTTCACTCCTGGCCCTCTTACAGCTGATTCCATCCTCACCGCCTTATTCTCCTCCCTCATTCCCTTTCCTTCTCTTTCTCTCTCATTTTGAGTCTCCTCCTTTCCTCACCATTCTTTGCCGCCTTCTTTTCTCTTCAGCTCAGCATGAAACACCCTCCAGGAGCATGGTGGGACGTGACTGTCCCTTGGGGCACATGAAGCCACCTCTGAGAACAGCAGCCCCTTTCCATCAGATGGTGCTGCTAGAAATAATATCAGGTTATACAGAAATAATAAAGGGACCAAAGACACACATACAAATACACATGGGGCATGCCATCCTCCCGTCCCCTTTGCTGGGAGAAATCATGGGAGAAATAAGAGTTGGGGGGTTTCTTGGTACGGCACGTCCCTTCCCCAGCCGGCTCCACCATGGCAGGAGGCGTGTCGGAGGGACACTGTCTGAGCCTGAACAACTACAACTTACCGAGCTAATTTTGCTGGAGGAGGTAACTCAGTTGCTGGTCCAGATGTTTCCCGTGGCTATTAGCACCCAGCTGAGGATGGAAGGAGTACAAACACGAGCTAAAGGGCTTCCACACTCCGCAAAGATTAACTGATGGTGGAACGCTCCCTTGTCTGCGTCCCCTGGGAAAAACTCCTGTCTGTAGCCAACATACAATTCTAAAAGCCAGTGATGGGTCCCTCGTTGGTTACCATAGTGCTGTAATTATTCATTATTGTAGAAAAATACTACATGAAGAATGTACAAGCATTTATTCCAGATTCCGATAAATGTAAGGGGACTCGGGCAGGCAGTGGGCTGGTTGCAACACCTGGGTGAGCCTCTTTACAGAAGAGGTTAAGTCTTCTTTTCCAAAACTTTTCATCAACAAAAAGTAATTCCGGGATAACAGAGAATTTGGTCTCCTGTTTCCATGTCTTCTCAGTGTATAAGAAAACTGAGAGCAAGTGTGAACTGGTGAATCGACGTCCGCTTCACGCTGCAGATAGCCTGGGGGAGCAGAGCCGGGCCTGGGAGTGCAGCTGGTTTGGAAGCGTAACGCTAACGCTGGCAGAGCTCTTGGCCATTTAAATTGCAGGCAGGCCCTGTGAGCTGGGCCACATTTTGACATCTCATCTGGATGGCGCTGGCCTCGTGTCGGAGCCCAGATGAGAACAACCGTTGTTTTTCTATAATTTCAGGTTCAGGTACCTGCTGAAAAGCAAAGCAAAGCAAAGCTGACAGCCTCTTTTCCCGGCTCTGGATGAAGAAAATGCAGAAAGTATGTCAACAGAACAGGCTGCAGTTAAACGCCAGTTAAAGCAGAGGTCCGTATTTTGGTCATCTTGAGCACAACAAGTAGTTATTACTTACAAACATTAGCATTAATTTAAAGGTGAACATTGATCGTTCAATGCTGTGCCCCATCGGAGCGTGGCGAGTGGTTAAATGGGGGTCTCCAGCAGCAGCCACGGGGCCGGGCGCCCGGGCCCCCCCGCAGGCGGGTGTCTGCTGCCAGCCCCACCGGTGGGAGGGAGCACCCAGCTCTGCCTCTCACACCTCTGCATCACTCGCAAAGCTACAGCTAGCTCTGGATGAGAAGTTATTCTGGATGATAGATATATGGATTATGGATGGTAAATAGATAAAGCCTGACATTTTCTATTGGAATAGCTGAGACAGGTAAAGAGCAATGCATTACTTTTGAATTTAAAGCAGTTATTGCATCTTTGCTTCTGTTACCATTAAATATTCAGACAGCTGAGTACTTTCCAAACATCACCTGAACACACCGGGCTTGATTGGCGTTAACTTCGTCAATGCACCCATCTATTATTGCACCAAATAAATGCAAAGTAAGGCACGTAACTGGCTGTTTATGCTTTGAAATATCTGAGAAATACTTAGGCCTGACTGGTTAAATGGGCGCATTCGACCCAGAGCTGAGACAGGCCGGCAAACTGGGCGTGATGGGATGGGGCTGCTGGTGCAGCCTTGGTCCTTCCCCTAGTGCCCCACAGCGGAGGCGGGGAGCGCCCTGCCTGCCCCCGGGCACAGGTTCTGGGGCACGGCGCTGCGGGCGCTCGTCCTGCGCTGTGCCGGGGGCTTTGCAGTGGTGTGCGGTGCAGCTGCCATCCCCGGACGGGGGCTCTCGCTGCCCTCGTGAGCCACGTTCTGCTCCGCTCCTCTGAGCAGCAGAGACACCGCGCTCCCGCCTCCCGGGGCTTTAAACACAAGCTCTTAGTGAAATGTAACCTACTGGAAGACAAATACATCTAAGAATTCACTTTAAATATACATTTGGAAAGCTGCATTTTGGATTTTTGAGCTCAAAACTGCAAGTAACGGAGAATCCAAATATGGAGAATTTGTACGATTTACTGTATTAATTATTAAAAAGAAAAAAAAAAGACATTACTCATCAAAACTGCACTCTTGTCGATGAAAGCTGGGGAACAGCGAGTATTTTTATAAAGGCATCTCCCAGCCTTTGATACGCTCGGTGGAAACCTTTTCAGGTAGTTTGAGGGAGAAGTGTAGAGCTGCCCTCAGATGTCTGGCTCCAGCAGCGCTCCCTGTTCCGAGGCCAAGCCGGAGGCAGCGGAGGGGGATGAGCTCAGCCAAGGGGCTCCTGCATCGCCTCCGCCAGGGGCTTTAGAAAAAAAATTGCACTTTCTCTGCCGAAAACTGGAACCTCGGCAAAACTGTTCCCTTGGTGGAGGAACCAAGTTAGCAGCCGAGCTGTGGCACGGGCGAGAGGCGCCCCGACAAAGCCGTGGCTGCTGTGGCATGAATGCTCTCTTCATTAAGCCGCTCAGCTGGCTCAGAAGCTTCTGTTCTTGATGAAAGCAGCACCTGCTAAAGCTGAGCATCCCATTCTTCATTAACAGTTCAGCTGGTTCAGAAGGGGAGCTCTGAGGCAGATGAACAATTTATGCAGAGTGGGATACATGACAAAGTAGCAGCTACTTTAGTGAATACAAGCATCTTTGTAGAAGTGCCCAGATGGTTCAGGAGCGAGTCCCATTCTTTGTGAAAAGCGCCGTTGTTGTTCTGGGCTCTGCATCACGCCTCCTAACAACGTGCCGGGCGCAGCCCATCTTCCTGGGGAGCTGCAAAATTCAGTCTCCCGACAGCTGTCCCACACAGGCCAAGTCTCTGGGTTTGCCATCATTTTTTCCAGCAGAAGCACGTCCACTCCGAGACGCTGCCCACCGCCTCTGTCTCACTGCTGCAGCCACCGCTGCCTGCAACGTCGCGTTCCCGCTCTGTCATTTACATTAGCTGGACATTTAGATTAATTGCCTATTGGATACTGAGATAACCAAGCCCGGTCCTCCTCTGTGGTCCCTCCCGAGCACAACCGCCGTGGGGGTGCAGCCAGCCCAGCTGGGGACGGGGAGGCAGGGACTGGGAAAGACTCGTCTCTTGCCACCCATCACGGGGACAACCCCTGAACTGTCTGGCCCCAAAGAAAAGCACCAAGGATCCCGGCCCCTTCATGGGCTGGGGCTCCTGAAGGGAGGAGGGGAGCTGCGCTGCAGCCTGTGAGTGCAGCTGAGGGGATGAACAGGAGCCTCCAGGGAAAGATGAGCTGCGTCAGGAAGGCGCATGGGGACAGGGCCCGTGGTGCAGTGGGATAGATGGGAGGCAGCTTAACACAGACCCCCGCTGTGGCCTCTTTGGTTCGGGCATTTGTCAGCATGTACGGGGCTGGGGTGGTGGTGGGAGCACTGGGAACCCCTCTGTGCAGGGATGGCCATGGAGAGCGTGACACCCAGGCAGGGAATGGCCAGGGCTGGAGGCAGAGATCTGCAGTGCTGCTGGCCGGGCTCCCACCGCTGGTCACCACTGACACTGCCACCAGGTCTTTCACTTCTCCAGAGTAGCACCAACTGCCTCCAAGCGAGCACTGGTCATTTTTAGAGTCCATTTTATTTAACAACTAGAGATTTAAAAGTTTCCTCACATAGCGAATGAACACTAATAAGAGAGAAGCTCGTGCCCTGGGGACCACCTCAGCATTTGGGCCGGCGCACCGCTCTGCTCAAAGGGCTGTGATAGCTGACCCCTCTGTGGGAACACCAGCGTATTAACCCCAGCCTGTCTCTGGTGGGAGAGCCAGGCGCCGGATGGTGCTTCAGCAGCGACTTGCAGGCCTGTGGGGTCATAGAATCACAGAGTGGTTTGGAAGGGACCTTAAAGGCCACCCAGTGGCACCCCCTGCCCTGGGCAGGGACACCTCCCACCAGCCCAGGCTGCTCCAAGCCCCGTCCAACCTGGCCTTGAACCCCTCCAGGGATGGGGCAGCCACAGCTTCTCTGGGCAACCTGGGCCAGGGGCTCACCCCCCTCACAGCCAAGAATTTCTGCCTCACATCTCATCTCAATCTCCCCTTTTTCCAGTTTGAAGCCGTTACTCCTCGCATTGTTCACCTGCTGGGTGCAGGGCGAGGATGCACCTGGCCACACGCACCCCAGGGGCTCCCCATCGCCCGCCACACGCAAGGCTCACCCCAGCAGCAGCGCTCTCAGCGCCGGCTGCCCCCCCAAGCTGGGGGCTGCCCCCAGTTCCCTGCCCCGGGTGCGGTGCGGTGGGGGGGACCCCTCTGTGGGCGTCGGGCTGCGGGGAGCGGGGCCAGAAGTTGCAGGAGGAGGTGAAGCCCCCCCCGCAGCCGAGCCCCGCAGCGTCCCCGCTGTCCCCGGGGAGCCCCGCACCCCCGCCGCCCGGCGCAGCGCCGCGCCCCCGGCCCCCCCCGCCCCTCCGCGCCCGCGGAGCCCCCTCCCGCGCGGGGCTGCCCAGCGGAGGCGGCGGATCCGCGCCGCCCCTGCCGCATTGGTTTGCGGCGGAGCCCGTCACCGCCGCCGCGCCGAGATTGGCCCCCGCAGCCGGCGCCGGTCGCCCCCCCCGCCCCCCGCGGGCCGGCCTCCACCCCGCCCGCCGTGCGCCGCGGTCCGGGCACGGGCACTGCGCTCCGCTCCGCGCCGCTCCGCGCAGGGCTCCGCTCGGCCCCGCAGCGGCGGCAGGGCCGGGCCGGGCCGGGCCGAGCCGGGCGGGGGGGGGGCGCGCCCACAGCACCGCACCGCACCGCACCGCACCGCACCGCGGGGATGTGAGCGGAGGCTCCGCCGGCAGCGCCCGCCGCTCCGCGCCCGCTCCGCGCCCCGGGAAGATGCTGAGCAGGTGGATGAGTGGCAGCAGCAGGAACCTGGACCGCGAGTACAACTGCACCGTGCGGCTGCTGGACGACAGCGAGTACACCTGCACCATCCAGGTCAGCGCCCCGCGGGGCTCGGGGGGGCGCGGGGGCGGGACAGCCCCCCGCGGGGGTCGCGCTGCCCCCGGAGCCGGCAGACAAAAGGAGCGGAGCGGCGGGGGCGGCCCGCCCCTGCCCCGCCGCCGCGAACAAAGGCGACCCCCGTCCACGCACAGCCCGGCTCCCGCCGACCGCGGGCCCCCCCCGGCCCTCGGAGCGTCGCTGCGGGAGACGAACGGCGGCTGCCGGCGGCGGGGAGCCCCGGGGCAGAGCCCCCACCACGCTCCGCCGCCCCCCGCCGTGGAGGCGTGCGGGGATGGCGCGGAGAGCCGTCAGCCGGCGCGGGGGCGTCCGCAGCCCCGGAGCCGGAGCGGGGCAGGGGCAGCCCGGCGCGGCCACCGCGGGGACGGGGAGAGCCTCGGCCGTGCCCCGCGGAGCCAGGCGGTGCTCGCCCTCCTCCGGCGGCTGCGGAGGCTCCGCGCAGCGCGGGGAGGACTTCGGTGCGAAGTGAAGTAGCGGGGATGCTGCTGGGCAGGGATGCGCAGGGGATGCTGCTGGAGGCGGGGGGGTGGATGGACTCTCCCCGGCCGCCGCCGCGTCCCGGAGTGCCCGCTCGGCCTCTCTCATTAGCGCCCAGCTCTGCCCTAACGAGCGGCTGGGGTTTGCCATAGTCCGGAGCGGCGGGGCCGGGCTGCGCATCTCCCGCTCCCCCTGTGCCGGCCGCGCCACCCGGGGCTGTCGCCCCCCGCCCGGTTGCTGCTTCACGGGGGGTGGGGGGGGGGGTGGGGTGCTGCGCGGGGCCATCGCTCAGCGCGCAGGGACCGTGGGATGTCGTATTTCTTAAAAACTAGCAGAACCCGCGCACTGTCCGCGCTGCACCCCGTTAGATAACGGGACCCTGGGGGGGGCGCTGAGAGGGGCATCCCTGGCCCCGGCTGCTTTCACGCTTCATTCCTACAGTTGCCATGGTCTGTGACAGGGAGGTCGCCCAGAGCCTGAGCCCTGTGGCACTCGCAACTCTTCCTGCCGGTGTGAGCTGGCTCCAGCCCAGTCCGGAGACAGTGGAAAATTCAGGGCAGAGTTTTCAGTAAAGGTGACTCGAGGTGTAAATAGCGACAGCTCCCACCTCCCGGCCTCCGCCGGGTCTCCCCGCTTCTCCCTGTCCTGCGGCTCCCGGGAGCAGGGAGCATCTTTCCACTTAAGAGGCGGAAACACGCTTTAAATGAGACTGCTAAAGGATGGTTACCGAGGGATGCTGCAGGCTACGGAGGCACCATCATTTTTGCTTAAATAGTCAGAAATAGATAAATACGGTGTTTTGTGCCAATAACGGCTGAAGAATGCTAATGCCGCTCGTTCCTCCCCCACCTGGGTTGTAAAGTGTGACCCAGTAAACAATGATAACGGCAACCTAGTTTATTTTGCATAAGCAAAACTAATTCGTCTCTCAGAGGCTGTTTTTGATACAAATTACGTGGAAATCAGTACTTTGGGAGAGAAAGTGTAGGCAATGCAGTTAAGAAGAATCTGGATTTTCTGTCCTTAAGGTAATTTAACAAGGTGTCGTCATTTTGATGTCTTCTTTTTTTTTTTTTTTTTTATTTGGAGAAAGCACTACTTGATCACATCTTTCAGTGGCTTATTTTATGTTCAGCATAGTAAATAGTGAATCCTGCTATTTAGTATGCATGACCTAAGGTATAAAGAATTAGCTGGTATTACCCTCACAATCAAGGTTACCCCACTTAAATACTTGTTTTCTATTGCTTTCATGCTGCCTTATAAGCCAAGTATTTATAGTCCGTGCAAAATTAAAGCGTACATAGTAGGAATGTATAATGTCTTGCAAGTGAGAAAACCCGTCACCAGCCAGGCTGTGAGCGGTGAATGAGTTTTGAAGGTCATTCCCTCACGAGCGCAGATATTTCCCGTCTTGCTGAGATCCATAGTGTTTCCTCACCCAGGCTGTTTCTACGCCTGTTGTTTCTAATTTATGTATTTCTATTTTTACTTAAATACGGAGAAACCGTCCAAAGCATAAGTCATCATTTTCATACGCAGTGCCGTTAATCACAGCGTGCATCTGGGGAGCAAAGCTGCTCGCTGGAAGTTTGTAATGGGTATTTTTGCTGCTGTACCCGTGTGTTTGTGCCGCTCGCCCCGGCAGCGTGTGGGATGTGGATGGGCTTCATACCCTCCCTGAAGGGTGGCCCGGCTGACGTATCGTCTGGCTTCTCCATTGCTGGGAAGAGAACGAAGCAGCACTTGGAGGCAGAGCTGATTTTAAGAGGTCTTATTTACATTCGAGATAATGGCACTGGTTAAACCTGTCAACAAAATTAACCCCTGGCTGTGCTTGATGCAGGCGTGTGAGTAGGGCTTTGGTGCTGCTAGATAATACCTGAATATTCTGTTTCTAAATAAACCTTTTTTGTTTGATTATTGGAAGTTTACTTTGGTAATACTCCCATGTTGAGGGAACGGTTCATTGTCTGAGCTTGGATGAATCCTTCCTCTCTTCTGCCCTCATTTCCACTCCGGAACAGCCCGTCCGAGCTGGCGGAGGAGCCTGGAGAGCTCGTCCCGGTGCCCTGGCCTAGGCGGGCTGAGGGCCGGAGCTGCTGCAGGCAGAGGGAGGGTGTGCGGTGGCTGGAGCTGCACCTCATACGCGGTTTTGTGGTTGGGGTTTTTATTGTCTGTCCCAGTAGTTTGCCGCTTTGGGGAGGACGCTGTCCCAGCATCCGTCTCTGCTGGCTCCGGGGGCGGTGTGTGTCTGCCAGCGAGGGGGGCTGGCGGGTCCTGGGGGGCTGCGGGTCTCAGCCGTTTGCCAGGACTCGTGAGCTGCCTGAACAGGAAGGTGTTGGGCTTTCTCGACTCAGAAAAGCTTATATTCTAATACTATCACGTGCCGCGGAGGCATCTTCTAAAAGCAATGCGGGCGGTAGCTTGCAGCGTGGGGCCCGTCAGATGCGAGGAGGCAGCGGTCGCTGATGCCCCGTCCCCGGCGCCGGGCGATGCTGCCCGCGGGCGCTGGGTCCCCGCTGCCATGGGGGTCCCTGCCCCGAGCTGCGTCCCCGGGGACGGCTCGGCCGGCAGAGAGGGGCAGCTGTTCCCGGGGGCTTTTTGTCCATCCCCACGGCAAGGGGCTGGGCTGGCAGTGTATTTCATTCCTATTTACCACCTCGTGCTCTGTGTCTCCGAGGACGAACGCGAAGCCGGTTGCCGGCGAGGCAGCCTTGCCGCCGCCGTTAGAATAAAGCCAGCTTTGAAAGAAACGGAGCAATGCTCTTGGCTGTGGTTTTGCTGTGACTGAGCTGCTTGTCTGAGGAAATGTTTTAAATTCTTCGCTGTGGTGTCAGTGGTGGTATAAAAGGCTTGAAATAATTAATGATTTGCCATTGCTTGATGCATCAAGCATTCTCCTGAAAAGACAGTGGTGTGTTGTTTCAAACCTCAGTAGTACTACGAGAACGTGGAGATGTGAGAAAATAAAAATATGGTTTCTTAGATTCAGAATGTAAGAACTTTCTTGCATAAGATTGGAAATAAATGAAAACGAGCTCTTGACTACACTCTTGGACAAACCCCGCGTTTTCCCTATGAAGCGCAAAGTTCGTTAGAGGACCTGACAGGATCATTAATAACAGGCAGTCGACACAAAGGGGAACCATGGGGTTTTGCAGCGCTGGTTACTGTGAAGGTTATTTGTTCATTATCTTTTTATCTTCCGAGAGTTTCCAATTGCTTTTGCTGGGAAATAGGTTAGCAGCCCGCTGCTGACGCAGGGGGGTCTCTCGTCCCAAGTCCCGAGCTCAGGTGATGCTCTGCTCCGGAGGTCGCTCCCCGCTGCCGACAGTGCCAGGAGCCACCAGGCTTCCTGCCGCGCAGCTCGCGCCTGCTCCCAGAGCCCCCCTTCACTCCCGCGGTGACCGCGGCTGGTCCGTGACCCCCGTCCAAAACGTGGAGGCGGCGGGTTGGGGTCCAAGGCTGTGGTTCGGGCGCTCCGAGCATCCCCTGCTCCCGCGGTCCAGCGCCAGCCAGGCTCCGGCAGAGCCAGCGCAGTGTTGCTGGTGCCTTGGGGCAGCGAGGAGGAGTCCTGGCCCCGGAGAGGTTCATCCGCAAAGTCTCGGGGCCGCAGCGCATGCAGGATCGCACCCCTCCCAGCCCGCGCGTCCCAGGGGGTGAAAGCAATACCGACGGGTTTCTTTGGCCGGTTCGCTGTTGACTCTATTCAAAGTAATGTTCTTATTTATAGCATTGGAAATGCACTTGCAACAGAAACCCATCATTCTTACTCAGCTAAACCTCAGCAGAGCCGCACGCTGTCAGGGCTGCGTCCTTCGTTCCCTGCTCAAACGTTTACACACGTGTGGTTTGTGGGCTCGGAAGTAAACTGCCGGAGATGCACAGGAAGTTTGAAGAGCAAGGAGCCAGTCCAAGCAGAGAGTTTCTTGGGTTTCATCTCCTTTTCCCTTTTAAATTCATTTCCAAGTATATAATTTTAAATACAAAGGATACAAAAGGCAGCTGAGGAAAACATCCGCCAAATGTCCACTGAAAAACTAGTGACATTTTAATGGGAGGCAGAAACACAAGTTGTTACGGAGACCCGTTGAAAATACTTCCAGTGCTGCGATTTCTTCACCATCTGAAATCTCTGTTTTCCGTTAACTTTCCATAGCTGTTTTACGATGTTACCTGCTGTGAGCTGCCGGCTGTCCCCTCTTAGGAGCCACTCTCCTGAAAGAACTACTTTGGTTATCGCTTTGCCATATAAGATGTGGAAGACAAATATAGATACACACACACACGGTAATAGCGCTGTCGAAAGGTATGTACAATAGCATCATGAAAGAAGAAATTTGCTGTTTCTGTCGTGAAAATTAGGTAAGGCACAGTAGGAGGCCTTTTTTAAGCTGTCTGGGGAATAGTAAAAGTGCCTTGAGCAACCCACTTATTTTTAATTTTTGACTCATTCTTCAGGAGCTTAAAGTCATGGTGTGTATGGGAATGACGTCTGTAGCCACGTTCCAGCAAAGTCGTTTCCTTCCATGGAAACTTGCACGATGCCTCGGTTTGCCCCGCGCAAGACGGGGGGCACCGAAAGCGTCTGCGGCCCCTCTCTGTTGGTACCTGGCAGATCCGTTTTCACGCTGAAACCGTGCGGGTTGGCTCCTCCTGTGTATGAGGATGGGCGAAGGCTGCGCAGGGAGTAAGACCCTCACTGAGATGCCGTCAGTGGTAGCGGGCAAGGTCCTGGTGGAGACGCCATCGGTGTGTGGAAGCTCCTGCAGCGCCGGCGCGGGGGTGTGTGTCCTCCCGGGGTGCGTGGCACCGTGCGTGAAGGTGGTTCCCCAGCACCGTGGGGGCACTGCGGGTGACCTCTGCTGCCCAGCGTTGGGTGAATTTGGGTGTCAGTGGAAAGTGGAGTCCCTGCTGGCTTGGGGGCTGGCTACTCCGTAGCCTTGGTCTTACGTGCTCGAGGACGGTGTGTGCTTATCTGTGTCTTGTGCTGTGGGAGGTTGGAGTTTGCCAGTGGGAAAACCCAAACCCTGTGGTAAAATCTACCCTACGCAGATTTTACTGCTCAACGCTTCAACCTGCCGGGGGACTTGTAAGACTGTCACGTAGCCCGTGGTGAACACAGTTTGTGCAGGGCTGGTGGGAGTCCCGACCCGGCACGCAGAGCAGAACACGCGTGCGCTCCCTCTGCCTCACGCAGGGGAACCGTGTCTCCGAGCCAACCTCCAAAATGACCGCCCTCCTGGCTTCCCAACGGCAGAGGAAGCGGCACCGCTGTCACTTGCGAGAAATGACAGCGCGTTGCTGGGGAAGGCTGGGGAACAAGCAGGGATTTGCCATGCGAAGAGTGCTGTACTCTATTTGCTATCAATTTTGTCAAGAATAGACAATGCCTCGTTAGCGCAGGGGTCAGACGTCGGTGCCGTTGCAGAGAGAACTGAACGGTGCGTCTGTCATCAGCCGCTTGGTTGTGGTCAAAAAAACCCCATTATTGTTCGGTTAGAGAAAGCTTTGGAGTTGCTTCTGCAAATAAGAAGGTTTCAGGTCAAATTCTTTTCTTTGAAATTTTTCCAGAGTAAATTATCCCAGCAGTATGAGAGCAATTTCATATTGATGATCTGGGCTTGCCTGCGAGGCCGATGGATCCACAGCCAGTGCCTGCAGAGCCGGTGGCCCTCGCGTGGCAAGGAGGAGACGGGGAGCAGGTTCCGACGGGGGCAGCAGCGCTACGGTTCATGTGTGTGTACGTGGGCCTGAGCTGGGGGCCCCCCTGCCAGGGCTGGGGGCATGATGTGAAAGGATGGGGCTAAATTCCCTCTTGCGGCAGGATTTGTAGTTATTTCTTTTTGGTTGTTGTTCCTGCCAGCCTCTTAGAAGCTTCAGAACTCGGGGAAATACATCCTAATTTGGTTCTTCATCAGCCACCTCTTGTGGGTTCCCCCCTTGTATTTGCAACGGGGTTACAGCTGCTGTGGCTCCTGGGGACTTTCTGAGATCTACTCACATTTCTGTGGCACCTTCATCATCCCAGGAGACGTTTTGGCTTGTGCTCCCTCCCCGTGTCAGCAGAGCCCAGGAGAAAGACAAACCCGCCGTCTTTGGTCGTGACAGAAAGGAATTAATATGGGTTTTTTGAGCTTTCACCTGAGCACGGCAACATCTTAACCAACCCTAATTTGCAGGAGGTGCCGTGCGCTGGCGCAGGCTGGTTTTCTTACGTTCCTTGCAGAACTGGGTAAGCGGCTGCAGAGCGACCCAGGGCTGTGGGGCAGGGTGCTGCGGCGGCTGGGCTGAAGCGGGGGCTGCTTCGCGCTGAGCGAAGGGCAGAGGAGACGGGGCAGAGACGGGGTGAGTTTTCAGAAAGGTCTGAAGGAGCGAGAAGGCTCCGTGCGCACAAGTAAGGACGTCAGAATCAGGGTTTATATGGTCGCCTGCATTTGTACAGAAGCCTTGGCGTATCTTCGGAGCCCGCGGCACAGCGGGGGCTTCTCTTCGGGAGGTGAAGTTCTGCCAGACCAGCTCCGGAGCCCGTGGGCCGATGTTCCTGCAGGCTGGGCGATGCCCCGAGCCCAACCTCCCGCCGTCACAGCCCTGCCTGCGCGGGCTCCGCAGGGCACGCGCGCCCGGGCAGCAGCAGCTTCGGAGGATGGAGCGGCGCGGGCCGAGGCGTGAGCAGCTCCCTGCCCGAGCCCCGCTGTCCGCACAGTGAGGAAGAGGAGCGCGAAGGGCGAGCCAGGCCCGTGGGGGAACATGTTTGCAGGCACTCAACGGCCACGAAAGCTTCTTGTTGTTACGCTGTGGATTGAAATGGCAGAGTGAAGATCCCCGGCTTCGCCTGTCACCCCCAGTTCGCTGAGCCGTGCTCCGTCGGCGCGTAAAATACTGGCGCTTCTAGAAAAATAAAAATGGGGGTATTAGTTTTTATCTATGTTTATAATATTTTGCTTGTAAAAAAACACCAAAAAACAATTAAAACTGAAATAAAAACTCATTAAATGCATCACCCCAGCAGCGCATTTGCCTGTGTGGTTTGAGTTCAGGGGTGGTGGGGGCAGGCGCCTGGTGGATGGGGCAGCGGCAGGAGCGGGGCAGGAGATGTGCTGGCTCTTCTGCACAAATCCCGGAGATCAGCTGCTTCCTCTCCAGAAAAGGAAGCGTTCGGAAGCACCTTTCTTTCCAGATTTCTGCAGCTGTCTGTGCCGGCGGCGGGGCTGGGAGGTGGTGGGACGTGGTTCTCCTCTGTCTTTCCTATGGGGTGTTGTCATTCCGGGGTCTGTGAGTGCGTGAAATCCCTGCCCAGAAACCATCCCCGGGCTGGGGGCACGTGCCCACCTGCCCATCTCAAATGAAAACATATTTTTGAGCTTCACACTCAAATTGTGCGTGTCTCCACCCCCCTCCTATTCAAAAAGGCCGTCTTTTATTTTGTGTATTGTGGGACATTGGCACGAGGAGTTCTCGCAGTTGAAGGGAGCTATTAAATATCCATTACGGCGTTTTCACTTCTAGGCAGAGGAGTAACTGCTGCCTTTTGCGTTCAGTGGCGTTTGGAAACGGGAAGAAGAGTGGCGAGGTCTGAAGTTGCTGCAGCCTCGTCCCCCGGGCGCGCGGTCGGTGGGTGAATACGCGACAGTCGCGCGCAGTCTTTCTCCCCTGTGTCTCTGCGGCGCGGATTTTGCGATGATCTGGTTTTCCAGGCATTTACCGGGTGAGATGTACTGGGATACAGTTGTTTCTAAAGTGGCCTGTGGGATTTGGGGCTGGCCAGGCGGTTTTCCTGCGCGCGGTGCAGAGGTTGTCATGTCTGTTGGGTAATTATGGCCAAGAGCGAAGTGAGTGTCCGCAAAAAATGCCCGGTCCTTGGAGTCTGATTTTTTCCTGAAAAGGGCCAGTGCTGAGGGAAGTGGTGGGAACGGCCGGTGGACAGCGGCTCTTTTTTTCTAAGCAAAACCAGGATTTTTGTAACCGCCAGTGGACTGATCTGGCGTGGTCCTGGGAAGCAGCTGGGCGCTTTGTTCCTCCTGCATCGTCGTTTTAAAGATGCAGACCGTACTTTGCCCTTAATTACACTTCGGCAATTACCGTCTGGGTAGATTACCTTCACTGGTAACCACTGTCTTCGTTTGCAGAAGTGACTCGGCAGCTGAAATTCCGTGAGGAACAGAGTTTATTCTACGCACGGACAAAATGCAAGATGCCATCATGCTTCCTCCGGCTCGTTATCCGTAGGGGACAGCAGGGGTAAAATACAGTAAAATCTTATTTTACTCAATAAAGTCAGCAGCTGTCTCTGCAGATACACGTCAGGGTCTGTGCTACTGAGCAAGACGGGGCCATTTTTACATAATCCATTTGTGGAGCAGAGCCGTGGTTTAGGCCACGGGATCTTTTAGCTGTCCCCAGGATCGGCTTTGTCCTTCCATTAGTGGATGATCCCGGTTCTCCTGATGCAAACTGGGGGGTCTGTGCTCCCAAATTAATTGGTCAGGACCAAAGGCTGAGCAGGGAAGGTGCAATAATGTTGGCGTAAACGGAAGCTGCTCTTCTGCAGACGGGAACAGGCTGGGAAGCCGGTCTGGGTTGGTAGGACGTACCTCGCACTGTGAAAATGCCAAGGTTAGGAAGCCTCTCCCGCAGAGGCACGAGCATCACGGGGCTCAGAGCCACGGGCCAGCTGCCCCCTAATAATTTTAACATATTTTCTTTAGATTTCTGAGCTGGCAGCCTCCCTCCGCTCCCGGCTGTTTTTTTTCCCTGGGAGAGGCAGTTTTCTGCACTGACCGAGCACCTCATCGGAAATTCAAGGCCGGCACTTTTTAATCTTTCCTGCCTGGCAGTAAGGAATATAAGCACTGGGCTCCTGAGCACGGAGGTTGGGGATGCTGCGGGACGGGGTGGCATAAGGTGGGTCAGTACTCGCCAGGTGCCAGTGTCTCACCAGACACACGAGGCATTTTTATAGATGGTAATTAACAAAAGCTCCATGGCGTTGTGCTTTGTGAAGCCAGAGCGGCCTCAACTAGTTAATGTGGGATGTCAAAATTTGATCAATGCTGCAGCTGGAAATAGAATATTTTGGCTGCATAATGTCTGTTACCGAAGACTTTAATTATAGTGGCATATCTGTCATATCGATGAGGCTTTTCTATTTGTCAGGGGTTTATAGCAGGGCTGTTTCAGATCGTATTGGCTTTTAGCTTGGCACATAAGCTTGGATCCCGAAGGAAATATCCATCTAGCTGCCTATAGGAAATTTTTCTTTAATAAATAAATTACAAAAATTGATGAAGCCGTTCTGGAGCTAGAGAGAGACTTTAGGAATATATAGATTAGGTAGTTCATAGCAATTGTGACTATACGTTATCTAGAAACTTAGCTCATAGAATGGACAGTGTATTGGGACCAGCAAAAAAAAGCCAGAATCCAATATAGTTGTGTTTGAAAAATAGATAAGAAACATGCTGAGCAGGTACTTTTCATGAATCGATTTAATTCTCATTAGCGTTGCACTATATAGCATGCTGACTAATATTTCTGGCTTGCAAACAACAATGGCTTTCCAAAGGAAATGTGTAATGAGAACAGAATGTCTTTGGGATCTGAAAAGCTGGGGCTATTGGAAGCAGGGAAGAGAAGATGCGAGGGCAATAGCAAGCAGCGGAGGAGAGGGGTGAGTGGAGGTGATGGTGAGACAGGGTCAGGGCGATTGGGGTGTGACGGACGTTGGTGAGTGTCCCCGGCCGTGCCGGGCCATCCTCCTCCATCCCGCGGGGACGCCGGGACCCCCGTGCCACCGGCGCTGCCGTCTGAGCCAAGCCTCGGCCCCTGCCCCTGCGGTGGCACCATCGCACCTCGCTCCGATGGTAACTCTCCTGGACCACGCTCCTGCCAAACCCTCGGCGTTCCTGGGCTGTTCCTCAATGTTAAGGTTCTTCTCCTGATGCAGAATGGACATTTCTGTCTCCTGGTCCAGGTCCGCGTTACTGCTGTCCTTCCTTTCTCCCACTTGCATTCATTACCTCTGCGTTTGCAGTTTTGCGTCCTTCTCGTTTGCACGTTGATACAAAAACCCCAGACCTGCAGGGAAGGATTCCCAGCCTGTCACCACTTCTTGGGAGCAGCTCCTTCAGCCCACCCACAGGGCTTTAGCTGCTTGTGGCTTCTGCTTTCCGATGACGGATTTCTTCCTCTGGGGTTTTGGAATAATGCAGGGGGCCCTCGGGGCACTGCCGTTGGCGAGGAGGAGGGATGGCTGGCGACCTGCCTTCTGGCTGGCCCTGCTGCCCCGGCTGTGCCTGGGGCCTTGCGTGTCCCCTTAGCGGTGCCTTGGTATCGCTTGGGTACCGTGTCCCCCAGCTTCACATCTGCTTTTTGCTATAGACATGCCTAAGGTGCTAATGCAAAATTGATCCCAGTGTAGGGTGCCTTAAGTGATGGTGGCGGTGATTTCTCTCTGCCCTTACAGGATGCTTCCCACTGTCAGCGCTACCACGGCGGCCCCTTGGCAAAGTCCCCCAGAATTAAAGACAGACACAACCAACAGGGCTCGGAGGAAAGAAATAAGGCTGAGGCTTTCCTTCGGAACCCCCAGTGCCACTGAACGGAGAGCCCTTCCCTCTGTCTGTTGGGCTGCTCATTCCTCACCCCTGCGGAGAAGCGCCGCGAGGCCGTGCCCCGGGGGCTGGGCAGAGGTGGTGGCAGTGGCGTGGTGGTCGTGGTGCCCGTAGGATAAACGCGAGGATTAGGAGGTGAGTTGAGCTGGGCTGGAGTTTCACACCCCGGGCAGTTTCCACGAGACAGGGATAAGAGTAAAAAGCATCCCAGAATGGCGTCAGCGTTGGCTTCTGCAGGGGACTTGGGAAAGCGTAAATCAGCCTGAAAGGAGTGACTGCATGGTGACCCCTGCAGACACTGCCTAATTGTTTTATTTTGCTTTGTTCCACGGATCTCTGTGGAGAGAGAGGAAAAGTCAACCTTGCGGTGCAGCTGCCGGGGCCGGGGATTGCCATGGGAACAGAGGAGCAGGGCTGATGGTGAGCATGGGACACCGCCATCGCCGGGGAGATGCCCTGGTCCCCACTGCTGCTTCGGGGACGTCGTGCTGGAGCTTCACGTCCAGCCCCTGGAAGTGACAACGAGGAGCTGGTGTTAGTCCAGATCCAGCCTTGTCCCAGCCGCTGGGCCGGGGGGGCTCCTCCCCGCACCTCCCCGGCTCCGTGCCAGCGTGGCCCTCGGCATCGGCCGGGTCCTCAGCACCGACGGTGGAGGGAGGAGGGGGCCGAGCTCCTCCGTGGACCTCACCCCGCTGGGTGCTTGGGGTGCCCACCTCTAGTGCAGGGGACTAGGATGGATGGGATCTCGTCCCTCTGCTTTATTATCTCATCTGTAAAATCTGCGGTTTCCCCTGGGCGGGACACTGGGTTCATGGAGGCTGAAGCGTGGAGATGCCGCCTGCACGGGACGTGTCCCCGCCTGTGGCAGGGGCTCCCGCGCTGGGTCACCAGCTCTCGATGGGGGTTGCGGCGCTGCCTGACGCAGGGGAGCACCGAGGGCAGACACGGACTCCCGTGGACACTGCCCTGTGAAAGGGTCACCTGGCTTTAGCCATTTAGGCAAATAAGTTGTGCTAAATTAGCATTTCTTTAATTAACGCAATGAGATTAAGCAGTGCTGCAGATAAATCTCTCCTTAAATTAGTTATTGCTTGAAGCTCCTTGCCCTGCCGTGGTTTGTAAGACACCTGCAGCGGAGCAGCAGCGGTTCTGCTGTGGGGCTGCCGCCCCCGCGGTGCTGGGGGGTGCTGTGCCAGGGGACGTGGCTCCGCTCTCCGAGGGGCAGGGACTGGCGGGCGGACCCGAGTTCAGCGCTAGAGGTAAAAATCACTCTGGGGGCCACATCGCAGGGGGGGGCTGGCGTTCGTCCCATGCAGGACGTGTCTCAGGGTGGAGTGGGACCACTTCTGGTTTTACACTGAGAGAGGGGAGATTGAGATGAGATGTGAGGAGGAAATTCTTGGCTGTGAGGGGGGTGAGCCCCTGGCCCAGGCTGCCCAGAGAAGCTGTGGCTGCCCCATCCCTGGAGGGGTTCAAGGCCAGGTTGGACGGGGCTTGGAGCAGCCTGGGCTGGTGGGAGGTGTCCCTGCCCAGGGCAGGGGGTGCCACTGGGTGGCCTTTAAAGTCCCTTCCCACCCAAACCAGTCTGTGATTCTATGATTCTATGCACAGGGCAAGCATCCCGGTGCAGCGTTGCAGCGGAGGCACCTTCAGAAACGTGGCTGATGAGCAGCATCGTTAAGGCACATGGGGAGGGATCCAGCTTGAGTCACAATAACAAACGAAGTAGGCAAGAGTAAACATGGAAGCAAGTAAATAGATAAGCCCCTTTGCCCTTGCTTTTGGAATAAGGGAACACGCAGCTCTAAGCTGGTAACTGCCCTGGTGCCGGGAGAGCGCGGTGGCGCGACGCACGCGCAGCTCTGCCGTGTCCCCAGCTCTGAACTTGTTGGCAGTCGGCACAGGAGAGCGCATCCGATACCGCCTGTGTGCTGCAGCGTGGGGTTTTTCGGCAGGGCCTGCGGAGCCTCTGTTGAATTACGGCCTCCTGTCAGTTACTATTAGTCGTTTTGATAAATTTTTTTATGCCTGCCTTGCTGAAATGGTCTCCTACTCCATTCCGCAGGCAGCGCAAGCAGCTGCCAGCGCTGCTGCTTCCTTTTCTTTGTGCTGCTATAACAGTATCCACACTTGGATGATAATAGATAAAATGAGGATTTGAATGATTCTCCTAAATCTGTTAAATCGGGGAGGGGGAAGGGAAGTTCATGACGGCAGTGGTGCGTTGGCCAGAATCAACCCAAATTGTTCCTGGTGGGGGTAGCAGCTTGTCTGCAAGTGATGGGGTGATTTAAGATCTGCGGCAGCTTCCTGGGCAAACCTGTGCCGGGGCACCCCGCGCCGTGTGCTGGTAGCGCTGACGGGTCGATGTTGCTGAAGGAGCTGTGCCGTTCCCTTCCCCGGTATTTTCTCCGAGGCCAGGCAAAGGAAGTATGGTGCCATTTTGCTCTTGTATTCTTCCAAGTGAGCAAGCGTGCATGAAATAACACTTGGAGCAAGCATGAAGAGCGTGAATGCTTATGGCGTGCTGCCTTTTAGGTGTGTTTGGGGAAATAAAATCATCTGATAGACTACAGAGGCTAAAAGAGACTATTTTGAATGCGCTTGATTCTTCTCTAAGTGCTACAATTATTCTGGCCTTTATTTAGAGTGTCAGTTAGACAACGGTGATAGCACCAGGGTGAAAATACGATGCTTTTTCCTGGATGGCATCCGCTGCCGAGGGAAGGGCTGAGAGGGCCAGTGGAGCTCGGTACACGGTTAGCAACAGATTCACTCAAGCCCTTAAAATATTCATGGCGTAGTAACCCATACACATTTTAAGCATATTTGACATCATCCTACGCTTCCCTTGTATCTGTCACTGCTTATGGAGAGACTCCAGAGAGCATCGCTGCACGGCTGGTAGGAGGTAGCTGCAGGTAGCCATGCATTGCACGTGCGTTTTTATAGCTGAGATTTAGAAAGGAGCCGTAAAGTCGGTTCCTACAGAGCTCTTCATGGCGCGAGGAGGGGCTCTGCACGGCGCTTGGGAAGGTGGCTGACTGCTCCTGCAGCGGATGGCGTTGGGATGCCGGGTACGTGCGGGCGCTGGCTGGGCGAGGAGGGCTTTGGCTGTGGGGCTCGTCCCCTCCTTGGGCACCCAACTGCCCCCCGGCTCTCCGTCACCCGCGGGGAAGTGAAGCAGCCTGAGGAGAACATGTCTCAGACGTTTCTTCAGTGACTCAGTGTCACCCCGTCGTTCCCTGCGTTCCCGGCGCGCCTTCCCCTGCCCAGGGGTGCTGGAGGACCTGTCACCGTGGCTGCGAGTGCCGGCGCGGCGGGGCCTCGGGGCTGTCACGTCGCAGCAGGCGGCTTTGGGGGAACTGTGCAGCTCTCGGCACAGCCGGGAGGATTTTGGGTTCCTTTGAAGCTATGAAAACCCAACGAAATGGGTTGGATCATCTCTGCGGCTGGGCGATTTGTCTGCACAGCTGCAAGGCAGCACTCTTCCTTCCATCCTCCCTCCCTCCTCCCTCCATCCTCCCTCCATCCCTCTCTCCCTCCCTGGTTTTCGGTCGTGTCCCGCCCGGCCGAGGGAGCAGCCTCCTCCTCCTCCTCCCATGGCGGGGGAACGCTGCCGAGGGCCGGGGCGCGCGGTGCTGGTTGGAAGGGACGGGATGGGTGTCCCGCGCTGGGCGTGCGGCAGGCGCGGGGGTGGCACCAGCGCCTGCACGTGGTCCGGCCCCACTGAGTGCTGGTTCCTTGGAAATTGGGCTAAGGTTACTATGCAGGAGATTTAAAAAATCACCAGATCTGGAAATGTTAATGCCTCCTTCCTCTCTGCTGTGGCACAGGAGTGCATTTTTTATTTTAGAAACTACCTGGATTTTTTTTCCTCTTATGGTAGAACAATTTTTTTTAAAGGATAGCCCAGAGAAAACCCTCCTGTGTCAGATCCCATTAGACATAATCCAGCAGCTTTCCTTTTCCTCTGCGCTGTGTCCCCTCCATCGCTCTCCTCACTTCTGCCCCTTCCATGGTGCCTGAGGCTGCTGCCTCATAGCTCTGGGCGTGGGATTCGTCTGCTGAGCTGGTCTGGGAGAGGAGAAGGGCACAGCTGGGCGGCTGCACGGGATGAAACCTCTCCTGAAGCCGCTTCAGCTGCTGGGAGCAGTGACGGGAGGGACAGGGTGGCCGGTGCACGGGGCAGAGCTGCTGCTCGGTGCCTGTCGAGTCCGCGGCTGTGGGCACAGTGGCCTCCCCGCCAGGTTTTCCTTTTTTTAGGGAGCTCCTGCGAAGCTCTGAGCTGGGGCAGGGGACTGCTGAAGGCCAGGAGGACGTGGGCTGGGTGGTGACGGTGCCCAAGGGTGGCTGGTGGCTGCTGGGGCTGCGGCAGCTGGAATTTATCTCGCATCCTGGGATGATGTACTGGGAGACCATTTAGTTGTGTCCATAGCGTAGGTTTCCCTCCATGGAGCGTGTGACGTGGTGCCACCTGCCTGCTGGGGCTGGGGAGCAGCAGTGCTGCCGTTCTGAGCCGTGTCAGTGTGGCGAAAGCGCCGGTGCTCTGCAGGGACGTGCTGTGCCCTGGCGGTGGGAATAAAGAAAGCTCTGCTGGGAGCTGCGGGAGGGGAGGTGGTGTGAGACCATTACCTGTTCCCATGGTCTGGGGAGGGGAATGGGGAATTCCTGGCAGGGACTGGGGAGGTTGGCTGCTTCCAGCCAAGGACACCGTTATTTGCATGTGCATCGGCCCTTTCTTTTACCTTTTTCTGCCTTGGAGACTGAAATCTCCCAAGCGTTTCACCTCCTGGGCTTTTTCTTCACCCAGACATATTTCTGCCTGCCTGCAGTCGTCCGTGGTGACCGCGGGCTGTTGTGCGCCGGGGCTGAGGAGCACGACGAGAGGGTTTTGTGCTCGTGACGGTGTCCCTGGGAATGGGGCAGTAGGACTGCTGCTTTTTTGGGAAGATCATCCCCATGGCCCCTCCCTGGGCAGCAGCGAGCCCCGGTCAGCCTCGTCTACCCCATCGGGGTCTGCAGTGGGCGGTGGGGTGGCCACCACGGCTGCCAGCTCGTGTGCACGTCCCCAGGCTGGTGCAGGATGACACCTTGGTGTTTGTCATGGGGACAACGTCCGTAACAGGTGATAGGAGCGACAGGAGGTTCAAAAGGATCTCCTCAGACACAGGGGGCAATTCTGGAGACCTGAGCGGCATCTTTGGGATATTTGTTGTTTTGAGGGTTCCGTCGAGCATCTTCCTTTTCCATCCTCTGTCACTGCCTCCTTGGACATGTGGCCGTTTGTCTTTGCATTTTGGTGGCTGCCCGGAAAGCAAGACTGGACCGTTTCCCTCCCCAGGTCTTGAGGACACCCAGGATCTCTGCGTGGATCCCTGCAGGGGACAGGGTTGCTCCGATGGGATAGGTGACTCCAGGGGGCTGTCACTGCAGACAGGGGACACGTGGCTCCACGCCAGCCCTGGAAGGGAGATGTGACACCTGTCCGGGGTGGCCCTGGGACCATGAAGGGCTTGCTGTAACCAGTCCGTGCGTGAAGACGTGGCAGAAGAGCCGGAGGCAGAGCAGTAGATCCCCAGCCCAGGCGTGTCCACCAGCCACCAGCCGGGGAACTGGGGCGGGATGAAGGAGAGGATGGTCGGCAGGAGCGGATCCTGCCCCAGCTCTGCTGGTGGTGCCCACCCGCTCTGAAGGGGCGGGAACTTATTTTCTAGCTAAAAAAAAAAAAAAAAAAAAAAAAGCCAGTTTTAACAAGCCAGTTGCCTTAGTGCTTGAGGGGTAATTCCTGTCAATCTGCCACTTTTTACTCTGACGTGCTAAAAATAGTGCATTATTTCCAGGCAGTAATTGCACATCCTGTAGTCGTAATGAGCTCTTAAGGTAATTACCTTTTGGTGGGAAAGAGCTGAAGACAGGGTGTGTTTGGCGACAAGGAGAGGGTGCTCAGGAAGCCTGAGGGATTCTGTGCTGGCGTTGAAGGGCAGACGTCCCGCAGGGGTGAAGCATCCGCGGGAAGGCAGGCGGTAGCACATCAGCCCTTCCCGCATTTCTCCAGGGATGCTGGGGGAAAAGCGGCCTCTGTGTTACATCGCCCTGGCCTGCGCCGCTTTTAAGGGAAGTCCTGGAATAAGCAGTAGCATCGTTGCCGTGCTTGTTATCCAGAGTGCATGGAAGGTGAATGTCACCTGGGGGGTGGCTGGGGAGGTGGCAGCAATCAGCTGTCCACGTGGACACCTGCAGCTTCCCGTCTATAAAAGAATCATGGAATCATAAGAGTGTTTTAATGCATTTAATTTATTTGAAGCAGTATCTAAAAGTGCTTTTCCACGGCTAGGGGTTATCTTAATGGGAATTATGATATAGACTGAGAAAGTACGACATGCCGCCCGCTCTGTCAAGCTTTGCCCTGCCAGAGGTTACCCTGGAAGCCATCGCTCCCCCCGAGCACCCTCCGGAGCCTCTCCCCCGTCAGCCCTCCATGCCGGGGGCTGCCGGAGCGGGCAGGGAGGGCACGGACCCCCCTTTCCCCTATGTGCGGTTTGCTATCTCTGGGTCAATAAATAATCTCTTGTAATACTGCTTTGCCTCCCAGCTTTGTAAATCAATTTACCGCGTTGCAGAGTATCTAGTGCTTGCATGAAATAGGTAAATTACATCTACTGCTGTTACATCTTTGTAACTAATTTGATAACATATTAAGAATATAAACCATTTAGAACATTTTTGTCTGAATCAATTTTCCTTTTGTCAGGCGGAGGTGCTGATCTTACAGTACAGTGCATTTCCCAATCCTGTGTAATCCTGTGGCTTTTCGTTATCGCAGTCTCCAATGTATTTCCACAATTACAGCCAGATTTATGTATCTGCAGTTTTGTTCCCGCCCGGCGATGCTGGGATATAACCTCTCCAGCTTTGGGTTTCTACAGCCGCCCAGGTGCGCGAGCGCCTTGCTGCAAGGGAAAAAGCTTGTAAAGCCATAACTCATGTTTTATGGAGACAGGATTTCCTCATATTTCCGGTTTTTCCAAGCCTGGCCATAGCCAGTGCTCGGGTAAACCCACCCCCCTCCTGCCGGCATCGGTGAGGGCAGCGGCTGCGAGTTAGAGCTTTCTGTCAGACGCCGGAGAATCTGAACAGGAGGGTGATTTGGGAACACGCTCCTTCACGTGGCACCTCGTGCTCCACTGCTGTTTCCGAGCTGGGCTAACACGAGCGATGGGGTTTTGAAGTCCTGGGCTGTCAGCGTTGTGTATTATTTTGCACAACCTTCTTTAAAATAAAGGTCCTTATTAGAAATCAGGCTTAATAGCCGCGTCGCGGCCGTTGTTCTTCAGGAAGAAGCTGTCAGAGAGGATGGAGCGCGGTTTGCTTGACGTGCCATTGCTGGCTGTGCGGCTCAGCGGACAAAAGCCGCTGCTTATGCAATGCCTGCGGAGCGGGCAGCATCCCAGCCCTTCCCTCGCCGCCCTCGGCGGAGTGACGGCCGCTGTGGGACGGACTGACAGCGCTGACGGGTGGCGTTTAATGGGAGCCTGCTGGCAGGAGGCTGGGCCGTGGCTGGGTGCCTTTGCCCGGCTGCATCCCTGGATGCCCCCAGCTCGGGGGTCTGCTGCCCCCCCGCAGGCGTGGGGCTGGTGGGGCAGGGCAGCAAACCCACCGCGGAGGACGGGGTGGGCGTCCTGACGCTGCTGCAGCTCCTCGCGGGGAGGCAGCATGTGGAGCGGGGATTGCTGTGGGTGCGAGGGAAGGGGCTGCGGTGCCTTCTTGCCATTAGAGCAACTCCTTCGCAATAGAAATGCCGTCGCTTTAATAAAACCAGAGTGATCTGTCGCTTGCAGATAACAACTATAACCTGGTGTCAACATGAGCAAAGAATTAAGTTAACGATAACCGTGGTCCTCGCTGTTAGAAGGATGTGGCAGTGGCGTATACGTGTTTCAGAGCGTGGGGTTACGGGCCAAGGCATGAAATCTTTATCTTTTAATTGGTTAACGCTGTGTTTCATCGCCTTAGCTGGTGCAGGACGTTCGCTGTAATTAATACTAATGAAGAGGTCTGTTGGAGGATGCGGTGGGAAGCCCTTCATCCTGTGCAGTTTTCACCCTTTTTATTACCGCTTTGGTTTAGACTGGACCCCAAAGAGCAGAACCTGCCCGTTTCGGTGCTGCGGGACGGCGCCGGGCCGGGGGTGCTGGTGAGGGTGTGGGGTTGGGGGAGCTGCCGGGAAATTGCCTCCTGCCTCCCGGTGGGGATTGTCCCCGCAGAGCCCCCATCCCTCCCGCGCCGAAGCGGGGGCTCGCTCGGGCCCTCAGCGCTGGCCGGGAGCCCCTGCGCGTCCTGGGGGGGGCAGGACCCGCTGCCCAGAGCAGGGAATGACAACCAGGGGCTGCTCTACCAGGGGGGTGACTTTTCTCCCTCCCACCTTATCTAAAGCGGCTTTCTGCTGGTTTGCTCCACACCAGGCATTTTGCTCCGAGTACGTGGTACGCGGAGCGCTGCTGGGACCAGGGAGGTCCCCGGGGGCTGCGGGTGCTCCCCAGGAGTGCCGCCCCTCGAGCCCCCTGTGCCCCCCAGCCTCGCCGATGCCTCTGGGGCTGTCCAGCCCCCCCTGCAAGGGCCTGGGGTGATGCTCGGCTCTGCTCCGTCCGTAGGGAGGCGGCTCCTCTCCCACGTGCCATGTTCCCGTGCCGGCACAGGCCCTGCGCTGCCGGGGCAGACACCACAGTGTTTTTAGGCTGATCGAGTGCAAAATGGTTCTGGAAGAGGGAGGTTTGCGAAGCGGAGCGGGGGTGGTCAGGCGATGGCGGTGGTGATTCAGATGTGATTTATAGGATGTTGCAAAACCAAGCTGAGTGTTGCCGAGCAGCTGGGGACGGAGGTGCGTGTTGTCATCCAAGCTTCCAGGGCCAATTTAAGGGCTCTCGGTGCTGGCTGGACACCACGCTGGCAGGCAGACGCCCTTTGGCAGTTGCTGACGGGTGGGTTTTTGGTTCAGACGGGGTTGGGAGAAGGTGGTGAGAAGATTTGTGTTGGTTACAGAGCTCTTTCTCCACACCCTGTGATCAGCTTCCTGCTGTTTCCAGTCCGCTCCCCCTCTCTGGTGTTTCCCCCCCAAAAACGTCCCCGGGTTGTGTGGGCAATGCCCGCATCCTGCTGGGCACGGTCTGCCTGCTCCCAGTCTGCCCTTCTAAGGACTGAGCTGGGAGCACTGGGAGGGACAGACGGCTGCTGCTTCCCTTGGTGGGTCCCCCCTGTCCTCCATCACCTTTTGTTTGCATTTACCATCTCCGTGTGCACCGGGGGGTGCTGCAAAGGACGTGGTTTTGTCGGTGACTGGCTCAGCAAAGGCGGCCCTGGGCGTGCTGAGGCTCTGCCCTGGCACCCTGCTAAAATCTGGGGGGGGTTCTGAGGGTGGTTCGGCTTTGTGCATCTTCACAGAGGCTTTGAATTAAATCTCCGACAGTCCAGAGCCTCTGTTTCCTTTGCTAAACTCCAGGAACTTTGAGTGATAGATAGGGCGCGGTGGATTTTAGAGATAGTGAGCAGTTTGAAAATGTGTTTCTCTATCAGGCCTGATACGAAGACTTTGCTTGCAGCAAAAGGCGCTGCCGTGATTGCCAGGGGAGATCACAATTCTTATAACTGCCAGGCGAAGCTTGCCTTTCTCTCTCTCCCCTCCCTGCGTATTTCTGACACGCGATCGGCACTGACCGTGCAGCCGCCTTAATTTTTTAGCAGCTGAGAATGACAGGATTGTACTCCTCTATCTATTTACCCATCTATTTCTGCAGAGTGAGGACCTAATTGAGCGAATAATGTACAAACTGACGGGTTGGGAAAGCCATGGTGCAGCACTTTATGTTTTGGGGAAAGCTTTTTATTCTGAGCCATTTGCGGTGTGGCCACGCAGGGCGCTCAGTCACTGATGGATGGCCACGGTCCCCCACTCGGGGTGAGCATGGGTCACGCATCCTGGGGGGGTGCCCAGGGGTCTCCGGTGCCCGATGTGGGGGTTACTGGTTTGTACCATGGGGACAGGGTCCTGGGGAAAGTTCGCTTTGGCCCCAGGGATTGCAGGATCATTCCCTGGCACGGTCAGAGCAACCCAGGAAACATCCCCGCTGCAAAGGCCCCCGTTCCCCTGGGAAAGGGCAGCGAGACCCGGAGCTCGCAGGGTCAGGGTGGTTCCTCGGTGGGATCTCAGCTCAGCGCTGGTGCCTCGGACCTCACGTGGCCTCTCAGCTCCCCGGGAGATGCTGAGTGAAGCCAGCACCCGCTCCCCGACGTGGGCAAAGCCCTTAGCAATCCTTTGGAAACCCGCTCTGGCCGCGTGCTGAGCCCGGAGGAGCCGTTCCTCCTGTAACGTGCTGTAGTTCTGGCTGTGCGAACGTCAGCTCTTGCCGCTGGAAAAGCGCAGTCTCCAACCAGAACCCCCCCGTGTAGCTAAGCGAAGTACGATTGTGCTGTCTAATCAGGCGAGTGACTGACACAATTTGAAAAGTCCTTGAGGGTTTTTAAAGGTCGGGAATGTGCAGTACGTAACCAGCTCGGTGTGAATCATCTGTGCTAAGCTGGCCTTCGCTGGAGTGGCAGGATGGTCTGCTTCCTTTCTGCTTTACCTTCCCTGCTTCTCCATGAAAAGCAACGGCTGAGAAGGGACCCGTGTCCTCGAGGCGGGAGCGCGGTGGTCTGTCTGCTCCGCGAGGTCACCGAGGGGAGCCTGGGCAGACGGGGCTTGTAGTGAGACCCACGGAGGGCTGAGGGCAGCACGCTGAGAACGCGGACCGTGCACCGCGCAGCGATTCTGGGCCCTTTAAAGGCGAGCTGACGGGTGATGGAGAGGACGGCGCTGCCACCTGTGTGCAGGGCTGTGGGTGATGTGCTGCAGCAGCAGCGGCACTTTGTGCGCACACAGATACTGAGCTGTGGCACCAGACCCGGCTGTGGTCGGGAAGGTCTCGCTCCCGTTTCCCCTTACGACAGCAAAACTCCTCTGAAGCCGCCCGGCACATCGCGGGAGGGGGCTGCGGGCAGGGGCGGGCGGCTGGGAGCGGGATGGGAACGGTGCTGGATGGTGCCCGTCTGCATCCCCCTCCAGAGCAGCATCGGCACGAGGGACCACGACCCATCCCTGGAGGGGTTCAAGGCCAGGTTGGACGGGGCTTGGAGCAGCCTGGGCTGGTGGGAGGTGTCCCTGCCCAGGGCAGGGGGTGCCACTGGGTGGCCTTTAAGGTCCCTTCCAACCCAAACCAGTCTGTGACTCTGTGATCACTGCAGGGGTAGAAACTGCCCAGATTTAGATACGTTCTAGGAGATAAAATGTCTTGAGCAGCCCATGCATATGTAGACTTGCCTCAGCCTTCCTGAACGTGTTCTCCAGTTTTAAGCAGCGCTGGGGTGTTGTGGGCGCAGCGCTGCCTGGGGCCGCCGGCAGGGCACTTGCTGTTCCCTTTCCACCGTTGTTTTAGCGCCGCAGAGAGCAGCTTCAAAGAGACTCATGCCCCGGGGTAGCTGCTTCTTGTGTCTTTATGATTTAGAGAAATACATTGATGAAAATGGCAACGGTGAGGCCGTGCCCGCGGGGTTTGGTGGCAGCAGTGACAGCAGCAGCCCCAGCCGCAGGACGCGCGGTGCCTTTCTCGTATCCCGGGGTCTGTGCGGGACGGATGGACGGACGCGGGACGGCTGCTGGCCATGCTCACGCACCGAGCCGTCCTGGGGATCCTGCTGGATGCTGGGAGCTCCCTGTGGGATACAGGAGCCAGGGTCCTGCGTCCGGAGCCGCTGGGGAGGCAGGAGGGGGATGTTCGGGGAGGATGGTGGGCAGGATTCAGCAGTGCCGTGGGGGGGAAGGCAGGGTGAGGTGCACATACATCACTGTTAAGGGCTCCGCCTTCTCCAGTGCATAGATAATGCAAAAATCACATCTGTCTCTTCATCTACTACCACCGTGTGTTTAGTGTTTATTTGTGCCGCGACACGCTGGTACTGTTGTGGTTGTGCCGAGAGAAAGCACGGCTCGCCCCGGGCAGCAGTCAGGGGGCCGGTGCTGTCTGCACAACGGCTTTTGTCCTGCCAGCAAATTAGGGACCTCTGCGTCCTCGCGGCTTTAATTCTTCTCTCATGGCTCCAGAGTGGCTCGGTTTGAGTTGGTGGAATTGCTCCACCAACTGTTTTCCCCAGCGAGGTCCCCGCTTTGGCAGTGGGTGAGTGCAGGCACGCTGCCCCTGGCTCCGCTGGCGGCAGTGAAAGGGGCCTCTTGACTCCCCCTCTCCCAGCTATTTAAGCCCAAATTCTTCTGTAGAGTTTCAGTGGGTGGGAAGTGCATCCGCGCTGCAATGCATCTCCTTCATAGGACCACGCGTAGCAGCACTTGGTTGCATTTTTTACTGCTGTTGTCAGCAACAGCATTTCATTTTGAAGAAAGACAACTCCCAGGAATTTTCTAATGTTGGAGTTTCCAAAAAACAACCCCCGCCAAACCCAATGTCAGTGTGGTGAGCACCGTAGCTGTGGGGCTGGGAGCTGGGGGTGGCCACCCCTCGCTTGGGGCTCGGGTTCAGGTGAGGGGCTGAAGGGGGGAAGGTGCCGTCTCCAGGCGGAGCGGGCAGTGCCTGCGGGATGAGCTCCTCCGTCGCAGCGCTGGGCGCATAAAGCATCGAGGTGGGCACCGAGGAGGAGCTGGGAGCTGGTGGGACCAAAGGCTGTTTTTCTGAGCGCTGCCGCGGGACTGGGACGGCCCCTGGGTGCGGGCACATCGACCGGCCCCTCTCTGAAGGCCGGGATGGGGAACCTTCTTACCCTCATTTCTCTGTCCCTTACACGTACGTGCATGTAAATGCACACTGGCCTCAGACCCGTCAGTGGTTCCTGTAGTGCACATAATACATCAGAGATGGAAAATGTAATCAGGATGTTTATTCTTCATCAAATTAGTCCAATTGGCATTGATTTCTCTAACCTGTATGAGTGTTCCTTAGGTGTGTTTTCATTTTTCTCCCCGCAGGTTTCACAAAACATTGCTTCCCGTTAGCGGAGACACTCTCTAATCATATGTGAAGCCTGGTCTGATGTGAGTAAGTGGAACAGACAGGCAGAACCTTTTTTACATTAAACTTGAGTCGCGGAGTCTTGTGCACACACTGTGCTGGATGAGTGTTATCTGCAGACATGATACCTTGGCTTTACGCGTGCTCAGGGTACACGGCTGCGCTTCTGCAACAGCACGGCTCACTCGCCTTCTGAGAATTCTGAGGTTGAACTGTTGGGAGAGGTTCCCTCCTTTTGCTTCGCTGTGGCCATAAAACCCAAATGCATCCCTCTGTCCAATTTGGGTTCTGTTCCAATCTGATCACTCTGTTTTAAGCGCAGCTCATTTGGGTAGGTTTTTCTGAGGCCGTGTCCGAGGCTGTTAAGTCCAGGAGGTGACCTGTCATGGTGCTGGCCCATCCCGGGAGGTCCCTGTGGGGCTGCAGTTGGTCTCTGCTGTGTGGGGGTGCCGGGGGAGCCGGCGGAGCCATCGCCTTCTGTCTGACAGATGATGGAGGAAGCGCCTGGGGTGCTCAGCCCACCAGTGCCGGCGGGTCCGCTTCTTTAGCGGGGGGTAAAAGTCACAACAAACTCCTCTTGGTTAAGGCAGAAGATAAACCCCCCATAGAGAGCCGGGGTGAAGGGCAGAAGACGTCCCCTGCCGTGGGTCGCGGAGGTGTTGCTCTGTGCAAGCGTCAGGGAAAAGGAGATGAGCAGGAGCAAAGCAAAGGGGGTTTCTGCCGAGGGTCTCTTGCAGCAGGAATCGCTGCTGAGGAGGAGGAGGAGGAGGAGAAGGAGGAGGAGGAGGAGGTGGGCCGCGGTCGGTGCGTGCAGGCGGGCAGAGTGACACGCTGCAGGATGGAGATGCCACGAGGGGGGCGCGGGTCAGAGATGCGGGAAGATGGATGTGGGGCAGGGGGGTGCCAGGCATGTGCTCAGGACTCGTGGGGTTCAGCAGGGCTCGGGGGGCAGGGGGACCCCTCCCAGCGTCACTCTGTCCCGCTGACTCGCTCACGGCACGTCCCTGCGGCTGGGTCTGCCCCGACTGCCCTGGGGGCGGGTGAGGCTGGGGGGGTGGCTGGGTGGCAGGACCCCCCGTGCGGGGTTCCCAGCACTGCTGAGCCCTGGGAAAAAGCCAGTGGAAAACGGGAGCAGTCACCCTTCCCGGCTCAACGCGCCCCCCTCCTCCCCCTCCCCGAGCTGTTCCTGTGGATCTGCGCAGGAGGAGGCAGCTTTGCCCTGCTCTCTTCCAGGAGATAAACAAAGGTTGAAATAAACCATTTGATTTGGACTTTCATCTGGTATTTCTTCTTCACCTGCAGGATCCCCAGTGAAGACAAACGCAGCTCAGCCCCCGGCCATGGGGGTTCCAGCGTGGCGTCCCTCGGCCCCCTTTGCTGGGGGTGAGCCAGCGGAGCGGGGGCACCGGTGGGGACGCACAGTCCCGGCTTTGCCGGCAAACCGTTAGTGGCAGCTTTATGGGAACAGAGCCTTGACTTGCAAACAACAACAGCAAACCAACCAAGTTATCTCCACCCCGATGTCTGGTCTGTAACTACCCTTGGAGGTGCTGGCGGAGCCGATGCCGGGAGGGGATGGCTGCAGGCCTTGGGAACGTTTGTTCCTGCGGGCTCGGTGGTATCTTTAAGGTTTAAGAGCTCTGGGCAAAGTGTTTGCAGGAGCTCCTGGAGGGTAAAAGGCTGTCAGCCTGGATAAATATTAGAACAGCAAAGAGGGGAAGGAGAAACGAGGGTGGGAAAGACGACCAAGCCAGGGGAGGGGATTGCTGCGGTGTGTGGAGCCCCTGGGACAGTGCCCAAGCGCTGTGTGCTCAGATCTCATTGAGCTCAAACGAAAAATCCTCTCTGTCTCCCAGGGCATCCCAGTGCGGTGAAATGTTGGAGCAACTCATGGTCCGGCGCGTTGGCGGCGGTTCTGCGTCCCGCTTCCCACCTCCACGGGATCCCTGGCAGGACCGGGAGATGCTGGGCTGCTCTGGGGAGGCTCGTGAAGGGCGATCCGCCCGGGATGCACCCGCAGTCGGGTGCTGCGGGGCAGGGTCTGCCCTTGCCCCCGGAGCCGTGCTGCTCTCCCTGCCCGCTGCCGGCTCTGCCCGCGCCCGGCTAATCGCGGCTGCCGTGCCAGGGCAGGGAGGGTTTGGCTGTGGGTCAGAGGAGCTCCTTGCGTGCCTGTGCATTAAATACTCTCCTTTTCCATCGGAGAAGTGCGCTGGGGTCTGGCGATACGTTAGGGATGCGGGAAGGCTCGCTCACGGCAGGACTCTGCCTCTGTGCTGCCTTCTCCTGCCCTGTGGGGCAGCTCTTCTCACCCACTCGCTGCCATGTGCTGAAATGTGAGTGCCCATAACCAGGTGCCGGGAGTAAGAATTTGCTTTTCTTGTATTTCATTGAGGAAAGCATCACGTTTTCCCCGCTTCAGTAGTCTGTGCTGTGGATGGGGAGCTGGTAACCTGCGCCTTCCCACGCCCCGGCAGGGACACAAGGGTCCCTGGCGCGGGGTCTCTCGCTGCTGCCGGCGTCTTCGGAGCTTTCACCGGGGTCCAGGAGACCCGTTGCTGCTGGGAACGCTCCCTTTCTGGTTTGCTTCTGAGGGACAGCATAAAAATAGGATTTATGCACTGCAATAAGGTTTGGAGCTCGCCATCACCAGAAGCACCTCAAATCATTAAGCCTGAAATAATTTTAATTGGATCCAGAATTCACAAGAGATTTTTTGGTGCCGTTGTGGAGCTGGACTAGTTTCTCTGATATTACGCCAACCATCCGAGTGCAGGAGAGGAGAGAGTCCCTGCTTTGCTTTGGGGGGCCTCGGGGTCGTAAGTTACTGGGTCTCCTTCCAGTACCAGGCTGGGTTTAAAGACTGAGAGGTAAATATTTTGTTTCCTTTGGAGTGGATAAACACCACTTGAAAAGCTCTGAGTTGCTGATTTAAGTTCTTGAAACAAATTCTCTAGTTTATTGCAGAGACAGCCTCTTCGCACCCTGCGCACGCGGGACGAAGGTGCGCGGCTGGGGGAGACGTACCCGCAGCTCTGCGGGGGGCTTCGGTCTGTGCAGGAAAGATAAGATTTCAATTAATCATTTTGCGTGTCCCAATTAAAAACAAGGCATTTGTCTTTGCAAATGAATGGCAGATCAGTAACCATCACCCACACAGACAGACTTTTTCAGTTAATGTGTCTTTAGGGTGCATGGACTTCTTAAAATTAATTAGGCATTAATCAAACAGAGATGATTCAGTGCATGGAGTGCACAGAAAGGTGGGATTAAAAGTAAACATTAAAAATTCCATTTAAATAGACTGGCCTAAGAACATTTGCAGCCTATAACGTGTTTTTTCTCTATATAAGGGTGATGAAAAGCAGCCCGGGGTGTGGCGACTCTTCCTCCCGTGTCCCTTGGTGAAGGAGAGCTGGGCGCCCGGAAAGATTCCTCTGATACTGCAGCTGCACGTAGGCTTCGGTTTGGGATTTGGCAGCTCCTGGGGTCTGATCATCGCCATAAACTTCCCCTTTTGTGCTTCCAGTGTAATGCCGGGGCCGGGGCTGCAGCTGCTGGTTGCCCCGTGGCCGATGTGCGTGGGCAGTGGGACGCGGCCCGGCGCCTGCCTGGGGAGGGCACTTACCGCTTCTCTGAAGTGCCTGTGACAAGCGCTGTGGTTGCAATGGGAGCCAGCTCTTGTTCAGGTGTCTGCATCCCTGCTGATAAGCACTGACGGGAATTAAAAGCTGAAATTACATGGAGAGCCCCTATCTTATACTTCCTGTCGCCGCGCGAATGGACAGGGTAGAAGCCAAGCAGGGAGCGTTAGTGCTGGTGAGTGGCGCCGGGCAGCCGCGGCTCTGCTGGAGCACGGGGCTCGGTGCAGCACCTCGGGGTATTTGCCGAAATACAGCTACAAATTGAGTGATTTGGGAATATCAGGATGATATTTCTTCTTGTGGCAGACCGCAGTTCACGGAGCACCTGATGAGCGACCTGTCAGGGCGAAGGCTGCCAGCACAGCCCCGATCCGGGTGCCCGGGAGGATGCTGGACCTCGTTAGCGGGGTTAAAATGGCAGGGGGGATTCTTCCAGGTGGTGATGATGGGGCTGTAGATGGTTTGCTTCCCAGCACAGGAGCAACCAGGGGATGTTTTAAAATGCGCACGCAGAAGTCCCAGAGAGCGCCGGAGATTTAACTGTATTTGAGGAGGGCTCTGGTGTACAAACAGCACTTGGTATTTGCACAGTCGTCCTCCCTGTTGCATGGTCATGTAGTGACATGGTACGAACACAGGGAAAGGTGTGGCTGGAGCCCCAGGAAGGTTAAACCTCGGATGCTCTGGACGCCGTGCGGGCTGGCGCGCTGTGCGGGGCTGGGGTGCAGAGCGGTGGCAGGAGCGGGGGGCAGCGGGGGGCTGTGGGGAAGCGGGGCTGGGGGGGGAGCGGTGCGAGGCTGGCTGGCAGAGCGCTGGGGCTGCGGGCCCGGGCTGCGCAGGGAGCCAACGCGGCCACAGCGCTGCCCTTGGCCTCCGTCCCTCTCGGCGGGCGTCTGGCGAGTGGCTTTCGAGGAAACGCCGCCGCACCTGCGCTGGCCTGCCCGCCCTGCCGGCACTGCTGCCACCGCCGCGAGGCAAGGGCTGCTGCCCATCGCGGAGGGATGAGGAGACGTGGGGGATGATGGACAAATGCAGAGGGGGAAAGTGGTGCCATTTGTCACCGTGAGCCCACAAACGCCATCTGCCCCTTGCAGGGAACCGGGCACTGGCACGGAGTGGCGCCCAGCCGGGGTTCCCTGGCTCCAGGCAGAAGCCAGCATGCTCCGGCTGCGGTGCTCCATCCTCCAGCCCGCGTGGGCATTTGGGAACCTCTGATCACCTGGCGCTAAAACCGAGGGCAATTTTGCGCACAGGTTTTACAGCTGACATTTTGTTGCCAGCACTCATTATTTTCTTGCCCAGGCGGATGCCGGTGGTGATGCCATTGGGTCACCCTCAATTTCAATGTTTAACGAGATGCTTAAATATTTAATTGCACATTGCGTGCTGTGAGCGTGCGTGCCGCGGAGCCGTCGCACCGCTGGTACGATGTTAGGCGAGCGCAGAGTTTATTCTGCTCCAGCAAAGCGAGGGCTGCCCGCGGGCAGGTGTCTGCTGGGGGGGATGCGTCCCGGCGGGTCCATGGGCTCCTGCCGCCCTCCCCGTTGTGAATCCTGGGCAGAGCCGCCTGCGGGAGCCAGGCTGCTCCTCCGCAGGGACACGGACATGAGGCCGTTTCCCAGGATCGAGTCCTGCTGCTCTGCTGAGCCCCCTCTGCCTCGGAGCCCCTCGGGGGCGGCCGCGCCGGGATCACCCTTCCTGCTGCAGCAGCGAGGGTTCCTGATGCTTCTGGCTGGCAGCCGCAATTCAAGGCGATTCCTCCCCAGATAAAAGCTGAGCTGGACCCTCTCCAGCACGGGCAGAACTGGTGCTGCCGGCTGCACACCCAGCCCTTTTCCTCCACCTTTCCCATTTTGGAAGCAAACCTGGACCCCCAGTTTCCCTTCCCCGTATTATTTCACTGTGCTGCCCTTGTTTGCAAAGCGCCTTGTTGGTCTCTTTCCTGACTTCTTCATAAACATCCCTTTCTGCTGTGCCTTAAACGTGGGTTCATGCTGCCCTCCCGGGGGGCTCCTGCCCGCACCCTGGCCCCCGTGGCGGGATGAGCATGCCGACGGGACGAGCTCCCGGCACGGCGTTGATCAGCCGTGCGCTCCCTGCAGCTGAACTTGAGCAGAGATAAGCTCATCGCTCCAGCATCTCTCTGCTCCAGGCCATCTGCAACTTTTGGGACTGTGGTAGCGTTTCTGTCCTCTTTTCAGGCCCAGCTGCCAGCCCGGCTGCGGTCACGGCTCCCGCAGCACAAGGGAGCACTGCCGGCACTGGAGCTGGCAGAGCAGTTTGAGCGAACCCGAGCGTCCCCCAGGCTTGTTCTTTCACCGTTCCTCGTTATGCAACCCAGAAACTCCAGTCCTATTTTTATTCATAACTATTAGTTTGATCCAGTAAGAGTCTCGGTGTGGGTTTGCGAGGCAGGTGAGGGTGGCCGTCCCGTGCCCTGGGGGGGTTGGGGGAGCCCTGGTGCACACTCACGTGCTCGTGCACACACAGGTCTGCCCGGTCTCGGCCATGTCACCCCCAGCCCCACTCCGGTACCATGCCGGGGGGGCTGCCGCCTTTGCAGGGGTCGAGAAGAAGTTCCTCGTGCTGCCCCTTCGTGAGGTCCCTCCCTGGTCTGTCCCGCCTGGTTTTTAGCTAAATATCGCTGCTGGGTTGGGAGCTCCGGGGGCAGACCAAGGCCGCCCTCCACGTACCAGCTGCCTCCCAAGCTGCCCCGAGGTTAATGGGCTGTCGCAGACCAGCAGCGTGTTCTTGCGTCTGCCACGAGCGTGGTGATTTTGAGGTGCTGCTGTTGCACAGGTGCCCAAGCCTTTTAGTAGCGCGTTTTCTGTTAAAAGAAGCCGCAGACCCCCAGTGTCAGAGAGAGATGCGGTTTGGGGCCGTGGTGTGTGCTGAGGTGATGCACCTTTGCTCTTCGTTTTCCATTCACATCACACGCCAACGCCGCTGGAACAGACAGAGCTGGCAGCGATCAGCCTGATCCCCATTGACAGATGATGCTCCTCCTCCCCAGGCTGATGAAATATCCCCATGGAGGAGCAGCACCGGTCTCCGTGGGGGGGCTCTCCAGGTTGGGTGGGAAGGTGGGGAGCGGGGGGAGCTGCGGCCATGCACAGCCGTGCCCTTGGCTCCAGCTCCTTGGGTCACCGCTGCAGTGGCTTTGGGGGCGTTGGGCGCTTTGGGGGTTCCCCTCTGCCTTTGCTTGGAGGAGGAGGCGGGTGTTCGGAGCGGTGCCTTGACCTGGCTGTCTCTGAGAGCCCGTGGGCCATGGCTGGGCTGTGCAGGGCTCGTGCAGATTGGAGAGGGCGCAGGAATGGCTTCCCAACGTGTGCTCTTGGTTTTGCAGGGCTCATGCGGATCGGTGAGAGCGCAGGAATGGCTTCCCAACGTGTGCTCTTGGTTTTCGGGCAGCAGCTGCCGCGGTGCCTGTGCCGGTGACCCCGAGCAGCTGGGCACAGGGTGACACCCGGGAGCGTCAGGCAGGCGCCGCCGGGACGGGCAGAGGCATCATTTTCACCACCTCCTTGTTGTGAAAATACTTCCTTAGCGCTTGCAGAGGGGCTGGAGCGTGGGGCTGTGCCGTGCCGAGGCGGGTCTCCCTGGGCTTCCTCCCTCTCCTGCCCTGGCTGCTGGGCGGCGCGGGGCTGGGGGGCTGCAGCTCCATCACCACGCAGACGTCAGTGCTGGCGACAGCCCGTGAGTGCCCGATGCGCCTCCAGGCAGTCGGGAGCCTTATCTCCTGCACGGGGCTGTGTCTGTGTGTTCCGTTCCTGGGGATGAAGGTAGTGAGTCTGGAGGGAAGGAATGACACATTCCCTGGGTTTGCGCTCTGGATGGCTTCCCATCGCCCGCGGGCTGCCGGAGGGGAGCAGGCTGCCGGGTCGGCCTGCCAAGCAGCAGTGCCAGCCTCCAGGCCACACCGGGCTGTTGCAAGCCCAAATCAGACTGGCAGATCTCTTCAGCTACTGTATTTTTCTGGAATTAGAAATCAAATTCTTTTTTAGTAAACACTAACACTTAAAAAAAAAAATAAATCCCAAGACTGGGATCCTCTGTTGCAAGTTTCCTCTGGTGTCAAAGCTCTCAGCAGCTCCTGCAAAGCCGTTATCTCCAGTATAAATCATTACACAATCCTAATTCTCATGCTGCAAATGGCTTCATTATGAAAACATAACATCAAAGTAGACCCAGAAACAATCAAGTTTCTGTTCAGAATCGAAGATGTTTGGGGAGGATCAGGAGTTCAGCCTTGCAAACCGCTCCAGAGAGCAGGTCGGGCTGGGTGCCGGGGGATGAAAAGCGGCTCCCTCCCCCTGCGGCCTGACAACAAGTTGTAGTTTATCCTGAATTTGCAAGGGGAGGTAAATGTGGAAATCCTTTCATGACCCCGTAGGCACGCTGAATTAACTTGGAGTGAATGTGAATAACGTGAGAAGTAAATGAACAAGGAGTCCTCCTACCTTCTGCCTGGACAGTGGGCAGTAACTGGTCAGGCAGAGCGGGATGCTGGAATGGGATGCTGGAGCGGGATGCTGGAGTGGGAAGGGTGCTTCCTACACGGCTGCCCCCCCGCATCCCTCCCTCTCGCTGACCAGAGGATTCTTACAAGCCCAGAGACTTAACATTTTTCAAGATGTCAAACCCTGCAGGGTCCCACTGGAGCGATGGGGGATGAGGCTGTTGCTGGGCTGCCCCAGCTCTTGGCTCGGGACGTCTCTCTGTGCTTCGGGGCAGTGGGGGGGCTGCGGGATGGAGGATGATGCCCAGCGCACGTCTGGCGTCATCCTGCTTTAATGAACTTCTTCGGCAGTCCACGGCAGGGACCAATTTGGTTCCTGTATCAAGGAGAATTAAGCTGTGGCTCGTGCCCCTGATGGTCCATTTAGCTGGCGGGGAGGTTGCCGTGTAACGCAGAGGTAACCGCGTTATCTGAGCCCTGATGGGGAGTAACGGCAGTGTAGCTTCCCATTAGAGCTAATGGGCATCACCGGAGTGACTTGCCCGGCGCAGTGAAGCCGTGCCGTGGCAGGGTGGGAGCAGCGGCGGTGTGGAGGGAGGGTGCCAAGGGACCCGCCATGGGGAGGTGGGTGCTGATCCCCCCTGCGAGGGGGGGATGGAGGAGGGAGACGGTCTCCCCTCTGGAGGGGAACGGGGATGCAGGTCCTAAAGCCCCTTTTCAGCCTCAGCCAGATGCTGCAGAAATGGGTCAGGGCCATGAAATGTGCACGGTGGGATCCAGGGCTAAGGCACGATAATTCTAGGATTTTCTAAACGGCTTTTAATTTTATGGGATCCATGAAGGAAGAGCAAAGACCACAGATCCTGCCAGGTCTTTAATCTTCACAGCAGCCATTGGCGCATCAGCTGCTGGAGTAACCTTTGTCTCCTGGTTTTCCCTGAGCAGCCCGTTCTCTTCCCAGCGCCGTGGGCCGCGGAGCTGCTGGTCCGACAGGCAGCGCTGCCGCCGGCCACGGCTCTGCGCCTCCACGGTGGCACCGTGTGTCCATCGGGGTGACCGGGGAGGGCCCCAAGCGTCTGCCCGTTGGTAGAGTTACTTGTGCTGAGGGAGGGATACATCACAAGCAGAAACACAGAACTGCCTGCTCTCTTTTCCTCCAAATTTCAGGATTTATGGTTAAGCAGGAGCCCAGTCCGGCTCAGCCTTTGCTGGTTTTAGCAAAACCGTTTCCCTCTGCCAGCTTTGGATGAGGCTGAGATTTTTGGAGTACACAACGGATCCAATGTAAGTGCTAATGATTTGATGTGTGTTATTAGTAAGTCTCCATCATTTCTTCTCTTCCTCAGTGTAACAGAGTGAAGAGGAAGAAGGAATTAGTGAGGGAGCCGAGCCTAATTGTGGAATGTTAGAAAGGAGAAGTAAACGGCACAAATGGAGGCAGCTCTTACGTGACCGATGACTCAGGCTCCCGCTGCCCTTGGCAGCCCCGGTGCGAGGGCGAGCGGCCAGCGAACAATGCCCACCATGTGCGCGGCACAAAGGGGCTTTTCTTCACCCAAAGCACGCACGGCCGCTTGCTCCAGCTCCTCTCCCCCCGACAAACAATGGCAGGAAAACCTCTATTTGCGCTGGAGTTCCCCTCGGTTGCTCTCACCGTCTCCCAGCCCAGGGGCTGCGTGGTCGTGGCTGAGCTCCAGCCTGGGGGGTCCGTGGCCTTCTTTAAAAAAAACCCCACCCTGTACCAAGGAGCAGCTGGTGGCAGCTGGTGACTTTCCGCACGAGTCGGTCAGTTTGTGTCTCGGGCATCCAGGTGGTGCCCATCCCTGTGGCGTGAGCCGGGGCAGAGCGAGTCCTCGTCCTGCACGTCCCCTTGCAGCCCCCAGCGCCGCTCCCGGGGGCTCAGACCCCAACACGCGTCACAGCCGGTGGGTGCCCCTTTCTGTCCTGGGCTAACAGAGAGAGAAAGCCCATGGTTTTGCCCTGTTACAGGGGCTGCGGCAGCACCTCCTGTGCCTGGAGCCGGGAGTGGGGCTCCATCCTGTCCCCAGACCTCTGCGGGGGGTCCCCGACCCACCCTGCTCCAGACCCCACGGGTCTGTCCCATCCCACCCCCATAAACGATGGAGCGAGAGTGTTGGTTTAGGTCAATGCGCAGTGCAGGCGTACGGACGTGTGGCCGGCCGGCGGCAGGTACGCCTGAGGCGGCTGGGAGCAGGGGGCGCAGCGTCGGCAGGGGGAGCGGGCACCCCAGGGGACCATCGCGGGAGAGCTGAGGGAAAACCTTCCCGGTGTGGCAAAGGACGCGGCTTCCCCTTTTTCTGACCGTGGCTTTGGATGGGAATAGCAGGAAGAACATCAGTGCTGTGATGACGACAATGATGGTAATTAATGAAAACACTTCTTCATCTTTAAGCCTGTTGCACCTGGGTGCTCGGCGCGCTCCGGCTGGTTAATCCTCCCGCCCCACGGAGCTTGCGGGAGAAGCGGGGCTGGCTGGGCCATGGCCTTCCGTGCCCCCCAGGCTGCCACCGCGGCTCCTCATGCTTGGTCATTCTGCTCAGGAGCTCAGCGAGTGCCGTCGATTTGACAGTCTCCGTCTTTACAGTTTATTTCATGTTTTTGAAAGGTTTATTTGAATAAATTGCCAGATGAAATACTGCTTTCAACTTGTTGACCTGCTGGGGTCTTGTAGCCTTCCAGCAGTGCCGTCAGGGAAAATTCAAGCCTTAGAAGTTCGCCTGGTATAAATGAATTGCCTCGTAGGTGCTTTGATGCAAAACTGCATTAAGCAGAAAAGGGGGTTTAGTGACTGTGTTTGTTGGTTAAAAAAAAAAAAAAGAAAAATTTTCCATGCGTTTGAACGGCCGAGCTGCTTACCACAGTCGGTTGGGGTTGGTCGTGGGGCGGAAAGCTGGCAACGCCGCGGAGGGGTGACAGCGTGCTGAGGGCAAAACCAAACCTTCTGCAGCCGGCGAAAGTCGTAGAGAAACGTGGCAGTTGCTGGGATGAAGAGCGGGTCGGGATGGTGGGGATGGAGGTAAAGCAAAACAGGGCTTGGAAGCGCCTGCTGGCGGCAGGTTGGCTGAGCTGATCCCTCTCCCTCGGGGCTGCAACTACCACCGGGATTTAAGCTAAAATGGGGTGAAAGCATCTCCAGCTCAGCCTGGGAAGGTGTCGGGAGTGATGGATCCAGGGGGGGAAAAACCGATAACCCCAACCATCAACCAGCATCCCGTCTCCAGCCACGCCTGGGCAACGTTCAGCGCTCCAGGGTGACGTTTACACTCCTGCTGAAAGGCTGAAAAGTCTGAGGGTGTTCCTCCGACCAAAATGACCCCCTAGAAATGGGGCGCTAACTCAAATAAGTGACGGTGAATAGCAGCACGAGCGTTTCCTTGAGGCAGACGCTCAGGGCTCCTCAGCGCTGGTGGGTATGTGGCTGTGTCTGGGCTCTCAGGAGATGGTCACGTTGGAGGTCCCTGGTTTCACGGCAGGTTTCAGCAACGGTGGCCAGTGCGATGCAGAAGGGATGGGGGATTGCGTTCGTTGGAGGCAAACCTTGCTGGATTCCATCTATAATTTAACAGCACAGTAATAAGTTTTTGCTGTATTTGTAAGTAGGAAAGTAACTCCAGGCTTTACTCACATGGTTCTGGCGTTATCCTTGAGGTGCGGTGGGTGGCTTTGTGTGCGCAGCCATAAATCGTAGAGTCATAGAATGGTCTATGTTGGAAGGGACCTTTCAGATCATCGAGTCCAACCATCGACCCAACACTGCCAAAACCACCACTAACCCATGTCCCTCAGCACCACGTCTGCCCGGCTTTTAAATCCCTCCAGGGATGGCCGTGCCCCATCATTCATCATCATCATCATCGTCATTGTACCTGAGCTGATTCTTGCCCAGAGTGCTGGAGTGTGCAGCTCCCGGGCATCGGGCAGGGCACCCCCGGGCTGCTCCAGCACCGCTCCCTCGGCAAACACCAGCGGAGGCTCTGGGAACCAGCTGAAGGTTTGCTGGGAAGCGCAGGTGGGGTGAAGTGCTGGGGTGAGGCTCCCGGCTGCCGCTGCTCGCCCTCCTGCGCTGCCGGCGGCGCCCACAAAAGAGAAAGCTGCGGGTGCCTTCGGAGCCAAGTGGCACAAAATGGGGCATAATATGTTGTTTGCAACTGTCCTGTTATTAATTGTTAATCAGCCTGCTCTGTATTTCAAAGCATGTGGGCATGGCAGGGAATTGCCAGCGAAGCAAACCACTTAACTTGGAGTTGCATTTCTGGCGTTCAGCCTCTGAGGAAACGCTCTCCAGGTTTTCCTGGAGAGCTCATTACAGAGACAATAAAGGCCCACGATAAATAGGATGCAACCGTTATTAACACACAGTCCCTAGAAACTGGTCTAAAATACTCGGCGCTTGGACAATAAAATTGTGTCCTTGATTTGTGTGGTAGCGTGTTCCCTCCCGTTGCCATGGCTACGGCATCCTCCAGTGATGCTCCCAGCTGCTGCCTCCGAGCTGCTCACATTAACGCTTTCTCAGATCTGTGTCTTCTCGGCTGGGGTATTTGCATTTTAAACCACCAGGAATGCCTTCACACCAACTGCCGGATTCGCATCCATTTTACAAACTATTCCTATTTATTCCTGCCTCCTCTCCCGAATGCTGTGAGCGGAATACCCTTCCTCGCGGCAAAGCTCGTGCGGGCGCTGCGTGCCACCGCCCCGCCGGGTGAGGAGAGCTGTCTCCAAAGGGAAAACGTACAGCGTATTGCATCGTTTGCCTTTGTTTAAAGATCTGCGTATGTGGAAATCGGTGGTGGAGGGTGGGTTGGTACCAGAAGGCCACCTCTTCACTGGCCCCTGCAGCAGAGGCGAGGGTGGCTCCGGCGCTGGTCGCGGGGTCTGGTCGGGTGCCCCCGTCCCACCAGCCTCCTCCCTTGGCCCCGCACTCAGCCCCTGTCCCGCCATTCCTTCCTCCACACCCGTCTCGTGTTTCCTTCACACGGCAGCCGCGTGTGCCCCGTGCCGGCGGTGGTCACGCTGGAACTTCGTTCAGAGGCACGGTGCAAATCAGAATATTTGAAACCGGGGATGACCTGCGGGGAGGTGTCCAGCACGCATACGTATGCTGGGCCAGTGGAGCACCCCCGTGGCGTGTGTCCCCGTCATCTTTCTGGCCGGAGGCTGAGCGCCCGGACCTGTGTCACCTCCCCGGGGCTGTGGGTGCGAGTGGCAGCACGGAGCCAGATCGGGGATGTTGTCTGGAGGCAGCATCCGGAGCGGTCCTGGTCTTGATTTGGGGGCACCATGAGCTGCGGGATCCACCACCTCCTGGGGCAGTTTATTCCTCCACTTAATCGCCCTTATTTTTAAAAAACGCGTCTTGTTTCTAATTCAGATTTGTCTGCTTTCAGCTTCCAGAGGCTGGTTCTTGTGCTGCTTTTCTTCACTTGATTGAAGAGCCCTTTAGTAGCTGGTATTTTCTCTCTGTGAAGGCACTTACTGATGATAATCATGTCACCTCTCACTCTTCTTTCTGCTGTGTTGGAGAGGCTGAGCTCTTCGGCACTCCCACTGCAAGGTGACTTCTCCGGCTTCCAAACAACTTCTGTCTCTTTTTGCAGCCTGCCCAGTATTTTCACCTCCCCGTTGGCGATGCAGGGGCCGAGGCCGGGCGCAGCCTTCCAGCATCCCGCCCTGGGAGGCCGTGCGGAGGCAAAAGCCTCTCCCCAAGCTGACCTGGAGCCCCAGTTCACCCCTCCAGCTGCCCCGCTGCCGCTCGCCGCCCGTGCCGGGGCTGCCCCTGCCCTGCGAGCGCACCCAGGGAGCAGCGGGGACGCCAACTTGTTGCATCCTTTATGTAATTATCTTTTATTTTACAGAAACTGCTTCTGTAGGCAGGCAGCACAGCACGTCCCGTCTGCTTCTGTGTCCGTCCCCAGGGCAGGGACTGGGGGTCCTCTGGTCCGAGCTGCTGTGACCATGCTGGTGGCATCGCCGGGTGGCACGTGTGGGCCCGTCTAGTCCTTCTCCTCAAGAGCAAACTTGCCAAAAGCAAGGCTGACGCTGCACAAGCGGCCTTCAGCGACGGTGCCTCCCTCGCGGGCAGGTGTGTCCGCGGGGCTGTTCCGGCATCTGACAAACGGCACGTGTTCATCCCATCGTCCCCACGTGTCCTGATCTTGCAAAGGCGCTTGCCGGGATGGAGCCCTGTGGGAACCTGGTACCCAAAGCCGACACGAGCGTGGAGGTGGCGTTGGAATGCAGGGGTTTGTTAGGGTTTCTTGTTTCTTCTGCATGTGTGTTTTTCCAATTACCACTTTTGACAGCATCTTCCTATGAATCTCCTGCCATTTTACATTAATGCCATTCCATTTACATGGATTCCTGCCTGTCTGAATCCCGTTTGGTGCCAATGTCCCCTGCAACCCAGGGGAGCCCGGCCTGGGCCCGCCTCCCTCCCCGAGAGCAACCCGCTGCTTCTGCAGAGCTCAGCATAACGCCAAAATCTTGTGGCAGTATGGTTTCTGTACTGCGGAACAGACAGAAGCTGAGATAACTGGTCCCTTCAGCAAAGTACACCTATAATTTACTTGCAAACCATGAAGAAAAAAATACAGATGGGCTAAATTGAATAGATGGAATGTGCAAACGGCAAAGGTCAGAAGCATCGCTATTTCTGCGGGTGTCTTCCCGGCGGAGGGGGCAGGAGCAGGGAGGGCTCCTGGCGAGGCGGGCAGGGGATGCCGGGGCGGCTCGTGTCTGTGAACCGGGAGGTGACAACGCGCCGTCCTGCCAAGCCGGGGAGCACGTCGCAGGGTGCCGGGCTTCACCTGCTCGGGGTGCCGGCGCTGGCGGGGGCTGTGCGCCGGTGTCACTCGCAAGTCAGTGAAGACCGAACGTCTCAATGGCCCCAGAGGTCACCGTCCCTGGGGAGGGTACAGAGCACAGCCCCAGCGCTGGGAGAATGAGGGGGAAAGGACCTTGGCAAGCTCGGTTTGTGCTGTTTGCACAAATCACATCATTTTTCAGAATCCAGAGTGTGGCTGGCACACATTTTAGGCCACAAAGCCTTGAACAAGCACATTGGAAACCCAGTCGTCTCTGGTGTTTGAGGCTGCCCCCGCCTGCGCAGGGCTCGGGCGCCGGCCTCAGGGGCTGTGGGCACCCCCCGCACCGGGAACGAGCCTCCCGCCCGCAGTCAGCCCGTCCTGCCGCGGGCACCGCGGTCCTGCCCGCGCCGGGGAGCGAGCCGGGGGGCAGAGGTGCTGCCCTTCATTGCATCCAGACTTGGCCGCAGGGAAGGAGATGCCCTGGGTGCTGGGATACTCCTCCCGTCGGGAATGTGATCTCAGAGCCAGGAGCTTCGACGGAAGCTGCTCAATCCAGTGCTGGGCACGGCGGTCGCACCCCCGCCTGCACGAGCAGCATCTCTCAGCTCCCTCCTCACCCGATGGGTTTTTGCTCAGGAAAGCAGTGAAGGTGAAAATTCAAATGAAAACACAAAGAGAGGCTTTAGAGCAAACAAATTGGAAAACAAACTCAGCGTAACAAGGAGAAAAGGCCTGTGACGTACAAGAAATTGTGCGGTTAGAAACAGAGCTCAGCCAAAAATGAGGTAGTTGCCTTTTTCCCCCCAAGACAATTAATGGACGGTTAGTTCCTATATTTTTGAGGGGCTTTCTGGCTTACTCTGCCCCTGTTGCTCCCTCTGATTCTGGTTTTGAGGTTCTGATTTTAATGAGGGGCTGCCTTGGCGGGGCTGGGCTGGCCCCACGCCGGGTGAGGAGGAGGATGGGAGGGAGCAGACCCGGCGTGAAGCTCTCGGGGCTCAGCACCGGCTGGCGAATGCCTCACCCAGAGGGTCTTGGAGCTGGTCCCCAACCCCCCGGGCAGCTGCCAGGAAAGAGAGGGTTGCGGAGATTTTTGGAAAGAAACTGCCCACCAAGTGCCCTCGGCCCGACGGCCCCGAGGGGCTGTTTGCAGCTGCCTGGGCTCGTTTGTGATCGTTCCTTCTGGCCGGGCTGCAGCAGCAGATTGCCGCTTCCCCGTGGCAGGCGTGGGGGCTCGTTCCTGGCCGCCTGTGTGACATAAAACAATGTGACACTTTTGCGCATGATGTCACACTCATATAAAAATACTCATGGCTGTCCACCGAGATCTTTGTACAGCCGCAGCCGGCAACAGCCGTATCTGGGGCATCTGCGGCCGCGGTGCCCACGGCAGTGAATTTCCATATTGTCGTGTGCAGTTAATAGCTTTATTCATCCCGAGCCCGTCTCCCCCAGGAGCGCGAGGTAGACAAAAGAGGTTCTAACACTGCGAGGTCTGATTTTTGCCAGTCGTTAGCAGGAGGCAGCGGGCAGGCGCAGCCACGGCGCGGTCGCGATGGGCGTCCAATGGTTTTGGGGACAAAATGACCGTCACTTGTTTGTATTGTGCGCTGGGGTGACGGTGCCAATGGTAGTTACGCACTAGGGGAAGACTGTCAAGGTGGGTGAGCTGCAAATGCCCCTTTTGTCCCTTTTCTTCTCTCCCCAGCATTTGCACTTCCAAACAAGCCCTTCAGCGCTGGCCCACGGCCTGGGCAGAGCCTGCGTGTCCTGGGGAGACGTGGCCTCGTGCTTGGCAGCGCGGGGGGAGGAGGGAGAGGGGAGGCAATGCTCTTTGCAGCATCCTCCGGACGGCACACGCGTACCTGCGCACCCCTTCACTGCAGGGAGCGGAGCTGCGGTGCGGCCACGTGTCCTGGGATGGCTACGGGCTCTCTTTGCCTCTTCCAAATCCTGCTCTTCTTCTTAAAACTTGTCTGAGAGATGCCCCTTGGCTCCCTGGGCTCCCTGCCCCTCCTGCTGCCCGTCCCGGCTGGCTCTGTGCTGCCCGGGGGGTGTGGAAAGACAAAAATACACACACATGTATATATATATATATTTATTTTTTTTTAAAAAAAGACTATACATACAGTCTTTACAAATCCTTTGCAAGGTCACCTTATGTGACAAAGGACATCAGCACTTCAGCGCAAGGCATTGAAATGATCTTGAAGGCTCATCCAGATGCTGTTACAGAGGGTCACTCCGTGAGCGTGGCAGCGTGGGGACGTGCTGTGCCGAGGCGTGTTGCTAATTCGTGAGGCAGGGACAAGGCTGCCCTGGTGTAAGCGAGGAGGAGGAGGAGGAGGAAGAGGAGGAGGAGGAGGAGGAGGGGGAGGAGGAGGAAGAGGAGGAGATGGAGAGGGAGGCAGTGCAGTCAGAGGGGAGCAGGAGGGACGCGGGGCTGGCAGCCAGGCTCGGGCAGGGTGGTGGGTGGTGGGTGGTGGGTGGTGGGTGGCGGAGCAAGGCTCAGTGCCGCTGGGGCACGGAGGAAGGGGACGGGATGATTTGTAGTTCCTGCTTGGCAGAAAGGATGGAGAGACGGGGATTAATTACTCAAGGGCAGCGGGACTGGCAGAAAGAGCAGATGGCAATATTTAGAGTTACAGGGAAATATTTTAAGTAAGTTTGCTGCTGAAGGATGGGCTTTTCTGACTGAAAGGGGCAATACATGGGGAATGAAGCTGCTGCTGCTGTTTACAGATGACTTCACTGGTAATAAATTAGGTTTTAGGGCGATACCTAAAGGCAGTGTTTAGAAGCGTTGCTCAGCCCTCCCCTCCCTGTCTCCCCCCTGCAGAGGCGAAGGAGCAGCAGCCCCGGGCTCCGGGCACCGCAGCTTTGCTCGGCTGAGATCTCCTCATAATGTGTGCCCGTTCCCAAATGCCTTAATTTCTCTCTGTTCTCATCTCATTCACCTTATGCATCACCCCCCCAAAGCCAAGCCAAAAGAAATTGTAGCGTGCCAGTGGTCGCTGTTTGAAGCCGCTCTCATCTAGAGCTGCTCTGCACGGGGAGGGCCAGGCCGAGGACGGCGGCCAGCCTTCCCCCCGGCAGCCTCTGAGTCCCCGTGTTTGCACAGCTGGAAAAGTAAACCCTTGGAAAACAAACTGCCTCCTTTCAACCCCGCGCGACGGTGGGGCAGCCCCACCCTGCGCCCTGCAGCCCCCCCGGGACGCAGCGAGGGCAGCAGCCCCGCGTTCACCCCGTGGTGGCGGAGGAGCCCCCCAGCAGAGATCCGGCTTTCCCCATCGCCCCAGATCCCGGGTCTCCTTCCCATCCATCTCATTAACTTGTCCCTCCGTTACCTCCCGCTCACCTCTGCCTGTCTCTGGTGGCCTCTGTGGACACCTGCCCATTGACCCAAGCTCCATCTTCATGAGCCACCCCACTGTCCCAGGGGTCAGCGTGCAGGGCCATAGCCCCGCATCATCTCCTTTGGCTCCCGTCCCCATGCTCAGACAAACCCCCAAGGCTCTGGGTTCATCTCTGGGTTTATTTCATCGTGGGAGCGTCAGGAAAAACCGCAGCTTCCACCGCTGCAGGGAAGGGACGCGAAGATGAACGGACCTGCACGTGGCTGGATTTGGTGCATTGCCTGGGACTCACGACAAAATCCCAATAGCAAATTCTCCAGGATTTCAGTTTCCGAGCAGGTTTAGCTCTCCCTCCTTCTCAGCAGCTGCCAGAACTAATGGAAAATCCCCATTTCCCCGCGGTCAGCGGCTGGAAGAGCCGGAGAGGAAGCGGTGGTGTCCCATCACCGGCCGGTGTGCGCTTGGGAAGCCTCAGGAGCGAACCCCCCCACTCCTGCTGAGCGTTTGCCTCGGCTCTGGCCAAGGCAGAGGAGGCTGCCCAAGGATCGGGGGGTTCCACGGGAGTCCAGCTGCCACCTGAGCAAGCCCCCTTCCGCATCGCCTCCAGGACACGTTGTTCCCCAGCACTTTGCTGACCAAATCACCCTGCGCTGCGTCTTCAGTGCCTGCGGGAGCCCCGTGCTCCGGGGTAAGGAGAAGGAGCCCCCGAGGGCAGATGGCGGCCAGCTTGGCTTCACGTGAGGATGCTGGGGACTGGCCCGGCCCCGACACCTGGGAGCTTCCATGGACACCATCACACCAGAGGAGCTGGACATGGCACAAATGTCCCGTGGAGGCTGACGGTGATGCCAACAAACCCATTAGTCACTTGTGTAATTACTACTTGGAGTCACTCTGAAATTTGAAATTGCACATTCTTTTCAGATTGCAAGGTGGCCGCAAGAAAATGGCATTTTTCACAGGAAAAAGTGCAGGTATTTCACCTTGTAGAAAGCAAGTTTCATGTATCCCCCCCCACGTGTCATTTTGAGGAGACCCTGTGGTTTGCAATTTGGAATTTTTCAATACCCCGCGAGTGTCTCAGCAGGGTCATGCTCCGTGCTGGGGCTTAGCCGAGGTGTTCATCTTCTCTCCTGCTTCAGTGCCTGCGTGGGGGCTGCTCTTGGAGGAATTAAGGGCATCAGCCGAGGAAGTTTGCTACGTCATCTGTGAGATTGTGACAGAAAACACACTTTTTTGGTGCTAGAGGTTTGGGGTTTAAATCTTACCCTTCACAAATGGCTTTGCTGCAGGGTGTCTGAGGAGGAAGCTTCGTTTGCTCCATACGGGTATGAAATGCTGAGTTTAAAGCTTTCCAAGCGGCTTGTTGGTTGGCAAATCGGAATCCCCAGGGAGCCGGGATTTGCCGTCCCACGAAGCCGTGGCTCGACCCCTCGGGGGTTTCTGCTGATGCAATGGGGAATATTTGGGTTATTGCAGCAAGAGAAGAAGCCTTGGAGTCAAATCCGGCTGGATATTCTGCTATCCAAGCCCCTCCTGCTGCCCCAAGCTGCCTTCCGCCAAATTTTCTGGGAATTTTGAGCATTTTAAGATGGTTGTGGTAAAAATTGTCATTAGTAGGTGCTGCGAGGGTTGATTTAATTATTGCAGGCACAACTGGAGTCTGAAGGGGCACCATTTCCTATCACAAACGTCTCTGTTGCAGTATTGCAAAATTTGAATGATTCTCTTTGACAGCTTTTTTCTTTTTATAGCATTAATTAGGCAAAAAGTATGTCCGGGATGAGCGTTGGGCAAAGCTGCCCTGGGATTCCTGTTTGGTGGCTGCACGTCCTGCTGCACGGCTCAGGACCGACACCGCTCTGCAGATTGTGCGGGTGGCAGTAACTGCAGCGGGGGATGAGGGCGCTGGACTCCAGCGCTGGAACATTTCCTCCTGAGGGCAAAAACGTGGCCCTTTTTTCTACCTACAAGTTGCAGTTGCATTTTGAGGCACCTGGTGGGATGCTGTGACCCGTGTCGGAGCCAGGCTGTTCAGTCAGGCCCAGCAGTGACTACTACACAAAACAGAAGGAAAAAAAAAAAAAAAAAAAAAAAAAATTCAAAGACTAGAAACTGTAATTTTAAAAGTTCGGTCTAGGTGGAAGGAGGTAGAGGGTTCTGGGGAAGAAACCAGATATTAAATGGGTTTTTAATCCCAGTTAATCCCCAGAATGCTACAAGATCTAATCAGTGGGGGCCGACATCAGCATAACATTGGCTGGGTCGCGTGTTACTTTCATAGAAAACGTACTTAAGTGTGGAAAGAATTTACCACGGGAAGTGGTGGAGATTTTGTCTCTCTCTGTCTAATTCAAGTTATCTAAACGCCACGGGCCTTGTTTTATTATACACATGCACCCGTGTCATTTTGTCAGGGGGAGGGTTGGCTTATTTTATTCAAAAGATATAATTAGAAGGTCAGAGTTCTCTGGTGACTTCGAAATAGGTGAGCTGGAGCGGAATTTGAGTCGTCTGTGATTTTTTTCCAGAAAGCCAAGGTGGCATGAATCCAGCTTGCTGCAGTCCGTGTGATGTTTTTTATACGGCATGGAGCCGTGACTGCTGCTGTGTGTGGGGCGCGTGGCGCGGGTGGGTCGCAGCAGCAGCAGCAGCAGCAGCAGCAGCAGCAGCAGTGCGGGGGTTTGACCTGCCCGTGCCCGGGGATGCTCAGGGCCAGGCTGGCGGCTCCGCACCGCTGCCCGCTGCTCCCCTTCATCACCAGCCGTGGAATTGGGCAGAAAAGAGGCATTTGTCTTCCTTTGCCTGGAACTGCAGAGGGACAGACGATGTTGCCCGTGATGGCGACCTTCAGGCAGATGGATCTTTTCTCATTACACACACACATGCAAATCTGAGAGGGCTCAGTGCTGCTGCCGGCAGCGGGGGGCGGGATGCGCCCTGTCCCCTGCGGGTACCTCCTCTGCTCCCCCCCCACCCAGCACCTGCAGCGGTACGGGTGCAGCCCTTAGCCCTTGCAAATGATGATGTTTCCATATGAAAACCCCTTTTTGCGCTTTATTTTCATCTACTAAAGGCAGGCAAGTCCTGCCATAGCATTATTTCCTCTTCCTACAAGCGAAGATAAGGAGCAGAATATATACGTGGCCGCTCCTGCAAACACGCTCCGGCAGCGGGACCTTCTGGTGCCCAGCCCGGAGCCCTTGCTGGGACAGACCCCCCTTGCTCTCCCGCGTTGAACCGGGCTGCAGCAGCTGCGACCCCGGCCTAACTTTTTGTCTACACACGCATAAGATACAACCAGCCATTCTCTAGTCTTCTCTATTTTGCAGAAATGTGAAGTATCAGTAATATTAAAATAATGATGGATAACACCGGTAACAGTAAAATAGGTTCATCATAGCATAGTATTTTTCAGCATTGCCATTTGATTGACTTCTGCAGTAGGGCAGAAAAGGTGATTAATAATAATCTGTGCTGCTGATAGATGGTGAGGGTTTGCTAAGGATGGAGCGGAGCTGTTTTAACGTTCTGCTTAATACGCAGTTATTGCCAGTGGCCATATGTTGTTCTGTGGATAAATAATCAGCAGATACTGTCGCCTCAGCTGCTGGAGTGCAGCAATTTGGCACCTCTGGCATCGTATCCCAGCCTTGGCAAAGGCAGGGATGCCGGAGATGTGTTAAGCACAGACGCTGACAGCAGCCAGCCCTCCCCAGCACGCCCCCACCTCGCCGCTCTGGGAAGCCCATCAGTGGGGGGTGTCCCCTCCTCGGGACCCACAGCCTGGCCTCCCCCTGCCTTTGTCCTCATTTCCAGCCAGCTGCACCCTCTGGGCTCTGAGACTCATCTCGCGCCTGGTTTAACTTGGGCGATAGGTACGGTGAAGGGCTTTTGCCAGGGCAATGGTAAAGCTGCTCTGGAAGGTTTTGGCGTGGCACACACCGCCTCCGTGTCAACTGTGCGGCCACAACCTGCACTGGGTTTGTGATGGGGAGACGCCGCGTGCTCTCCGTGTCCCGTGAGGTTACCTTCACTTCCATTGATGCTACTGAGGTAAGAGGTTTTATTCAGTTGGGCGTCAGACAACAAAGGCATCACATTCGTCTTCAGGATAAATGTTGACAGTGAAGTTCACACCTGAGAAGACACCACATGAAGCCCAAGGCGGCAGTCGCAGTGGACAAGGACGGGGACTTGGATGCCACTGTGAGGACACAGGAGATGGAGGTGCAGAACCGAGAATCAGCTTCACTCTCCTAGCATTAGCAGTGCTGAAAAACTCTGGGTTATGCCCAAAAAAGATCGGCACTTGCGCGCACAAGCTTTTCCTTTGCACAGTATATTGAGGTGAATTTGAGTGGGCATCGCAGCGCAGTGGCTGGCCCAGGACCCCCACGGGAGCAAAGGACGAACCTTTGCTGGACGTTGGCAGCCTCAGACCGCTCCTCGGTGAAACGGGGGACGGCGGCTCTGGCAGCAAGGCAGAACCGGAGGTGAAACGCAAAAGCACCAGAAGGAAATCTGGAGACGAGAGCTGCTGCCTGCTGGGAGGTCCCTCTGAGGGTGGTAAAGAATCCAGTGTTACCTGGGAACATGGGAAAATTTCCTGGGGGTTTGTATGGGGTGAGGTGGTTCTTCCTCTTACGTGTGTTACGGAAAACCGAGGCTGAGCCTGAAATCAGGGAGGCCGAGCTGAGCCTGTAAGACCTTGGGCATGGTGCTCAGCCCCCTGAGAAAGGGGTATCCGAGAAGGACGAGCTGGATGGGCTCTCCCAGCAGCCCGACCCCCCGGGGATGCCTCCCGACCCCACGGGGATCCTCAACCCCATTCCTCCCGGCGAGGGCTGGGTGGGGGCTCCTCCCTGGTGTTAATGGGTCCCAGGTGGACCCAGCTGGGCCCCCTCTGCTCCACCCCACAGGGGTGGGACCAGGCTCAATTTTTGGGGAGCAGCTGTGGGGCCAGGAGCCCTTTGGAGCTGTTGGTAGCAGGTGGCTGCGTGCTGCTCCAGGATGCCTGTGTGGTGAGTACAAAGCTGTGCACAACGTGCTCCGGTCATGCTGAGCTCAGGGGGGTGGGAGGCCCTTTGGCTCTCCAGGAGCCTGGGTGGGTTTTTTTGAGCCGTACGGCAGTTATCTCTGGGGCGGGATGAAGGCTGTGAGCTGGGACCCGCTCTGGGAGATGCCTTTGGGTCCCTGCTCAGGGTCAGGCTGGGGCTGCTGGGGAGTCAAAGGTTTTGCCAAAGAGCTGAGCTTTCGGGGGCTGAAGCAGCAGGGAGGAATCAGCGCCGGTTACTGCAGAGGCAGGGTGTTCCTTCAGAGTCCTCACCTCGCGGGCCTGGGAGCTCAAGCGCTTTCCCTCACTATCCTGGGTGAGTCCTGCGAAGCCCCTGGGGTGCAGGTGCCGGGTTCTCTGTCTCTGAAGGACAGCACAAAGCCAGCGCTGTCTCCTGGGCAACCTGGAGCGGGGGGGTGGGAATGGCCCCGGATGGAAACTGTCACCCACGGGCTGGGGAGAAGGCACCAAACCAAAACCCCAGGCTGCTGCGTTTACTGGACCTTACAGGGGAAAAAAAATGTGAAGCCAGAAAAAGGTGGCAGCTGCAAATCACATTATGCCTCCGTCTTGCACCTTGGGGGGTGTTTTTCTTTACCGCAGTTAGAAAACAAGCGATGGCCCTGGGTGGAAAGAAGGTGATGTCTGGTCCTGACCGAGCCCTGGGCTGGCTGCGGGGACTCGGGCTGATGTGGCATCCAGAGGGCTCTTGGTGCGAGTGGCTCCGGCCCCCCCTGTCCCCACTCCTGCGGTCCCCCGGCACTGTCGGCTGCGGTGGCCATCACTAGCAATGCCCTTCTGGGTGTTTGCAATGAAGATAAAGTGGATGGATTACTGATAGCTACTCCAAAATCTTGTAGCGAGTGGTTTTCTGCCTGCAGGACAGTGTCTGATGCTGAGTCACCAGTGCCTGGGGTTTTGTAAGATTATAAATAGCTCTCGCACCCGGTAGCTCGCAGTGTTGTCTCTGAGCGGGGCTCCCCCCACCAGCCCCGTCGTTGGGTGCCCTCTCTGCTCCCGCTGGTCTCTGCTCTCCCCCCAGGTGAGGGCGATGGGCGACGTCAGCCCCATGAGGCGGCAGGAGGGGCTGCGGGCGCAGGCAGGTGCCTCCCGTGGGTGCTGCGTTCCCTGGAGCCGGGGAAGGGTCTCCTTGTCCTGGGGCTGCGGCTGGCGGGGGGGCCGCAGAGCAACCGGTGCGGGTCGGAGCAGCGGTGCCGGCCAGCACGGTGCCTTCGGTTTCTGCTCACTCGGGTTTCTTCAGCTGTGCTCTTTCCTCTACTGACATGGAATTCTTTGCTCTCGCTCTGACCAGAGGAATAATTTGTAATAATCTCTCCAAACTGTGGGCCAGAAGCCGTAGTAAATCCCTTTTAGTCAAAATAAACTGTGATGCACTTCAGTTCTGTTGTTGAATTTTATCTTAGATGTAAATACCCTGGAAGTCCAAAGTTGTTGTCAGCTCCTCAGAGCGTGTCAGAACTCTGATGTGGATTTAAAAATATTTAAATCCTAATGTTGATAGGGCTGTACTCGAGAGATTCGGTCCGTAAAGGCAGACTCTCAGTGCTTTTCCTCCCCTCCCTGCAGCAGGCTCAGCCTGTGGTAAGCAGCTCCCGCAGCAGGAGCAGGGACGTGTCCCCTGGCAGCATCCCTCCTCCCTGCCACCCCACCGGTCCCTACAGCCTCCGCTCCATCCAGCGCTGCCCGTGTCACCACCCTCACTGTCACCATTCGTCCCGCCTCGCATTCAGTTGTTATTTTCACAGAGAAGGAGCCGGGACGTCTTGCCTCCCTGGTGACGTGCTGTAGAGCTGCCTTGGCTTCAACTCCCACAGTCAGGAAAGCATCTCTCTCCTGGGTCCATGGGGATTTTTACTTTAGATCCCATTGTGGTTTCTCCACTTCCAGTGAGACCTTTAGCTGAAGCTGTCAGAGGGGGATGGAAGGGGTGCTGGGAGTGCCGGTGGCTGTGCCACAACAGGATACAAGGCAGGAATGGCCGTTTTTCTGAGGGAGGGGCTGCAGTGGGGCATGGCGAGGGTCCGTGCTGGGAGGTGAGGTGGGTCCTCACAGATGGAGTAAAACCGGAGGAGATGAAGAGCGGGAGAATGGTCCTGAGGGCCCATTGGCAGTACAAGCACGGTGTGGTGGGAGCAGCGGGTGGCTGGGCGGTGGAGGAGCGGAGCAGAAAGCCGTGCGCCTCTGGCAGGAGCACGTTCAAACCCAGCTTTTTCCCGAGGTTGTGTGGCTTTAGTGCCTGGGCAGAGCTTGGGGCTGAGGCCGCTGGTGAGGGAGGGTATCCCCGGAGCCCGCACAGCGGCCAGCGGGGGCAGGCGTTAGGGGAAGACTGACTTTATTTGCTCTTTCTTGTGTTCTTTTGTCAAGTCGGTGTCGGGGCAGGCTGGGCCCAAGCTGTGCTCTGGCCCTGAGGGGGATATTTTAACGTTCTGATTTTTTTAGTGTCCTTGCGTCACTTCTCTGGAGGCGCTGGGGCTGGGGGTGCTCCCGTGAGTGCCAGGAGGTGACGTCTCTGCCTCGGTGCCTGGGTCCCGCTGGCACCCATGGCTCCTCTGTTCCCTCCGCCCATCGTCCCACCACCCCGTGGGCTTCAGTCCCTTCCCTGTCATGAGACGGGGACGCTTCATTACCTTAATGAAGGAGAAGTAGCTATGTGCTTCCCATTCCCAGGTGCGCGCGCTTCACTTGGCAGAGAGAAGATGTTGATTTTTAATTTGTATATAGTTTACCAAGCAATTCCGATTGCTCTGTACCAGTGGCCTGGCCTCTGCTTGTTTGCTGCTCCGTGCTGGCTGCCAGCTTCACAGCAGTGCTGCGTTTTCTTGTAGGTTTTTGGTTAAAATCTTGGGAATTGGACATGTTTTCTTGAGGATCCCAGTTAACCACCCACCCAGCGGTTTCGGCATCCTCATTGCGTTGCAGGCAGCTTTTAATCCATTTAGTGCGTGTCATGTTGATGTTGTATCATTCTAATTTTTAATCAAAATGTCATGCAATACCAGGTTAAGTGTCTGACGGAAGTCTAAACATATTAAATCAGCATCATTGCCTTTATTAGCAATTTTTAAACTCATCAAAAAATCAAATGGATTTGACAGGGTTCGTTTTTCACAAGCCACGTTTGGTGTCCGCTCTCTGGTATCAGTGGCTTGTTCCTTCATTCCTCCCGTGGTTGGGGTCGGGCTGGAGGGACGGCGTTTGCCCGTGCTGACACCATCCTCTCTATTTATTGGCAGAATCCTGTTTTCCATCAGACTTTTGGAGCTTTCTTGTGCAGAGATGAGATGAATTTCTGATTGTAAGGGAAACTGCATAACCCTGAAGTGACCGACAGTCCCTCTCCCAAAGACATTGCGATTTAAATGCTTAAACCCGGACTCTGACAGGAGTTTTCTCTTTCTGAAGGCAAATATTTGAATTCTGCCATCGAATGCAAACTGTGAGCCGGGTCCTTGCCCCGCAGGCTCTGCAGGGCAGGGGAAAGCTAATTAGGCATTGACTAATTACTTCAGCTTTAGTCACCTTGAAATCGGTGACTGAGAGTAGGAATGTGGGGGGGGGAAGGGGGTAACGGCCACGGCTCCTGGAAGGCGAGAGGGATGGTTGGTTCCCCTTTGGAGGGTCCTGTTGCAGGAGCAGATCCGGGGCCAGCATGTGCCTTCTCCTGGGAAAACTGCGGGAACGCGCTTTCCTTCCCACCTGGGGGGGTTCCAGCCTACCCGAGCCTAATTTATGATAATTATTTTTAATATCGCTTTTATGCGGCGATATATTGTTTTAATTTCATAACAATGCAATATCTGATATTAAGTGTTTCCAGCTCGACTCCGCGTTCCCTGAGGCGGTACTTATTAAAGTCTTTTTTTTTTTTGGTCTGTATTTCATGTTTATTACTGACATCTTTAATTAAGGGAGGTAAATATTGCCGATGTGGGTTGAGGGGCCTTTTTAACAGGAGTAATTAGAACTGCACTCGGTAGTACAAGATGCAGCAGGAGGGGAAGGCAGCTCCGGGCCGCTATTGCTGCCTCTCCCGCGCCGGAGAGGGGGGCTTGGCAGGGCAGGGGGGTCTCTGCCCCCCGGGGTCAGCGCTTTGCTCTGCCCTCCAGACCCCGCTGTGGGAGCCCCGGCCCCAGCCCCGCTGGCTGCTGCTTCCTCCCAGCTGAGGAACACGGGGGGGTGTCCGAATGGTTTAGTCAGAATCAGATTTTTTAGTGAATTCCTCCATATTGTTCTCTTCTAATCTCTGGGGTTTTGTTCTGTGTCCGCACCTATACTGGGAGGGGAAAAAAAAAAAAAAAAAGGAGAACCAAACCTAAATCCTGTGGGGTGTGATGGTCATTTTTCATTACACGTCTCCTGAAATCCTTCTCTCTGTTGGATGGGGCTTCTGCAGATGGGAAGATGGCAAATAACGCGGCGCCTGGGGTCAGCTCCGGGTGGGGGGTGCGGTGCCGGGTGGGGGTGCGCCACGTTGGGGACGGTGTTATTGCTCCCCATCGGTGTTTCTCCCTGTCTGCCAGCTTCAGTTGTGCCGTTTGTCATTGATGGAGGTTCCGCTGCCTGAAGCTGTGCTCTGCCAGCGGCCGCAGGCGGGGAGCAGTTGCAAAAGGGAACGGGAACTGATGCTGTTCGGCACTTACGAGGACCAGGCTCAAAGAAGATCAGCTCCACCGAAGGTGGATCCAATAACATCTGCTGTGAAAAGTGGTTTCATCCCGTTTTCTTTTTCCTTTTTGTATCTGAAATGGCAATTGATCTCTGAATCCAGGTGTGTTGTGCTGGGTTATAGACCTCTCCCCAGCCCCATTCACTGCGACCTCCATTCAAAGGAACGAATTCGACTCCGCGCTATGCGTGGAAGCAGCAGTGTGTAATTGCAGGTTTGCTCATAATTGCGTGCCTTCGGGAATATATTGTGGTGTTTGTTATTCGTGCAGTTGGTTGTTGTAGAGAAAATAAGGACTTTACTTTCTCGGGGCTGTGGTGTCTGGCATCGCACAGCTGTCAGACGGGGGAGGAGGAGAGCGCGTGGCTGCGGGCCGGGCTGTCCCTGCCGGGGGGCGGGTGGGGAGCAGCAGTCGGGGGCACAGGCCCTTGGACCTGTGGAAAGGAGCTGTGGGGATGGTGCTTGGACGGCTGGCAGAGGTCCCGGCTGCTGCTGCGCCCGGTTGGTGAAAACTCATTATCAACTGTTGGCACATCTGTTGTCCTCTGCTCTGCAGATCCCAGCCAGGAGAGGGTTTAATTAAAAAAAAAAAAAGTCTTTTGGGGACAGATCAGATGCCTCATTTGTGGAGGCGTCTAGAATCCGGCCATGCTGGGAAGCTCCAACCAGGCTGGAAGTTTTGCCTGTGCCTGAAGGAGAGGTTTCTCTTTTGTCTCTTCTCTTTGTTAGGTCTCCCGTGTTCTCCTTTCTTGCATCTCTCAAATAGTCGCTGCGGAGCTGCTTTGTCAGGGCTGAGTCACCATTTAGTGGTTTCTCTCTTTCACATCTCCCCTTGCTCTGGAGAAGCTCGGTGACAACTCCAGACTTTCCCACGAGTCGTTCTGTCTTACGGAATACGCTACGGTTGTTGAAGCCTGTGACGGGAGGATTTTTCCTCTGTAATAACCGAGGCACAGCGTTGCCGAGGCCTTGGGTGCGCTGTCTGCCTTTCCCTTATTGCTGGCAAAGCAGATGACGGGGGAAACGTGCCCGGCTGGGGGAGCTGATGGGGCAGAGGCACTGCACCCGCGCTGTTGCAGGAGTCCTGGGGCTAAATGAGTCCTGGTGCAGCCTAGGAAGCCCTGAGCGCCTTTTCAGAGATAACGCCAGAGGCTCTTTGAACTTGGTGGCAGCTGAGATAAAGTGTCAGCCAGCAGAAGGGAGGATGGAAAAGGCACATTCCTGCGGTGTGTGGGACAGGAGACCCACGCTGGGAGGAGGTCGGTGCCCTTTGGTGTGGCGCGGGGGGAGCAGAGTGGTCCAGCGTCTGCTGCCCACAGGGATGGGCAGGGATGCGCTTCGTCAGCAGCTCACTGTGGAGGGAGAACAGTGTGTGAAACGAAAGCCCCGTGGCAGCGGGGAGCCGTGCCGGCCCCGGCCATGCTGGGGTGTCCTGGCAGCACTGCTGGCTCTGCAGCGCGAAGGGAGACTCTTCCTTGGGGCCTGATCTTTTGTCAGCCTTGAGATAATTGGATGTGATAGTGCAGCCACAATGACTTCATTTCTGTAATTATTTTTATTTCTTCTTCAGGCCTGTGTTTTAAAATAAACTCAGGAGCCACTGCATTGAGTTATACGGCCATCTCCTTCATTTCATTTTGCTTAAAGGACTGAATGTTCAGTTGCTCCTCAGTGCCAGGATTACCCAGCTTTGCTTGCTTCCCGCCCTCTCCAGATTATTGGGGTGGGCTCAGATATTGCCACACAAGGCTGTGCTAAGGATTTTAAACTTAGGCTTTGGCCTGAGGGATGGGAAGTGTTCCTGCAGAAGCTGGGACCCCATCATGATGCTGGGAGGATGGACAGTACTCACAGGTGGGACTCTTTAGGCTTGTGACCTAGTTCTGGTTTCCCTTGACAAGATAAAACCTGCTGGCAAGCTCGCGCCTGCTTCCGCTCCGCTGCACAGCCTCCTGCAGCCGCGTGGCCTCTCGGCGCATCCCGCTGCTCCGCGTGCCCACCCAGCGCTGCCGGGCTCCCAGCTCACCCCAAAGGCTTTCGCGAGGAAACGTTCATTTCACGGGCATCCCAAGTGGCTCCTGTGCAACGTGTGCCCTGGGGGAGGCAGAGGGAGAACGGCTCTTCGGGGCGCAGAACAGGAAAAAGTCTGTATTTACTCCTGAGCTGTCGCTAGCAGAGTAATCTAATGGTTCGCATTTGGATATTCAGCTTGCATTAGCTTCAATCAAGCGCTCCATCGGAAGTCTCCTTCCATTAAGTCGTGCAGTTCTCATCCGCTGATCTGGGCTGCGGTAAAGCTTATGCAGCCATCTGGGCTTAAAACAATGACTTTCTACATCAACATGAGTAATCCCCCTGCCTGACATCACTTGATCAGTATTTTGTCTGAATGCATCGTAAATGCAGGGGGCCGTGGGTGGAGTTTGTGTCCCCAGAGCTGCTGCTGCTGCGAAGGGCAAATGCCCTGTGCCCGAGCGAAGGGGCTGTGGGGCAGGGGGTCCGTGGCGAGAGGGCAGGGCCACGTGTGCGGTGGGGTGCTGAGGTCCCTGGTGGTGCCGGGTGGTCAGGGTGGGTGTCCCTGGGACCCCTGTGCCCGAGGGGGTGCAGCAGGGCCAGCCCCTGCTCTAAACAGCTGCTCTCAGGGGAGAGCTGTCCTAAAACTCAGGTTTTGTACAAACTCAGCTGCTTCTGAGCCCATGGGAGAGCCCCGGGCCATGTTTCTGTGGATTATTTTTATCTCTAAATATGAAATTCTGTCTAAGCAGCATATAAAACTAACGTCATTGCCCTGGCGGTGGTGGCTGTCCAGGACACCAAAGTGAACATGGAAAGCGTGGATTCTGGCAAGAGAACTCAGACTGTTTCTTTTAATATCTATGATTTTTAGTATTGCCAGGAGTTGATTTTTAAAAGGGATAATTTGTTTGGACTTCTTGGAGTCTGTTTAATGAACTGGCCAAGCTCACAGGGGATGATTGTGCTGTCTATAATTCCCACGCTCCTTCAGTGAGCAGAACCCCACGATGGCTCCGGAGCAGCTCTGCAGCCTGTGCCCTGCTCCCGGCCCCACTCTGCACCGGGGGGGCTGCATTTCGGTACTGGGGAAAATCCCCAGGAGACTGCAGCCCGCCTGTGGGAGTGTGTTAAGCCCATCTCTAAATATTCCTGGGCAGTAAATCATCGGCAGGTGACTCACGGAGCTGGGGTCTCCCTGGGAGAGGGAGCAGGAATGCACCCACCACAGCCGCATCCCTGCGGCACAGCCCACACCCGGCCGCGGGACCCCTGGCTGCGCTCGTCTCGGTGGTACATTTAATTGGTGGTTCTAAAAATCCACTTCATTATTTAAAAATGAAAGCGGTGGCTGCCTTGAGCCCTGTTGCAGGCAGAGGTGATGCTCTGCCAGGCTGGCGCTGCCCACCCTCCTGCCAGCAGGACCCCATTTCCCTCTCCTTTCTCCCGGAGTCAGCTCAGACGGGCCCCAGCAGGCAGGACACGGGCTCTGCAGCACGGCCCTGCGGTTCGTGTCAAATGAATCATCCCAATTTGTGTGGTGAAGGTTCAAATGGCATCTCTGTCAGCCTGCTGTCATGTTTTTAGCCAGGCAATAAAGCATTGCGGTAATTAGGAAGGGTGACCTCGCCCCACTTAGCGTAATGAGGCGGCTGCTCAGCTCAGCCCGCTCGGGGTGTCCTTCTCCGAGGAGCCCCGCTGGGTACCTGGGTGCCTCTTGGTTTCCCTCCTGCGAGGGACGAGGTGGGAGCTGGGCGCGGGTCCTGCGGTGTCTGCGGGCACTGCTGCACCTCTGGCTGCGCTGCAGTCTCCAAATTTTCCTACCCATCCCATTCCCAGAGCACCCTCCTGGCACCACGGGCACTGCCTGAGTACATCCTGCTCCACGCTATGGGCAGGGTCTCTGCCTGGTTTCTCCGGGGCTTGGCCCCCGTCCCCGGGGCGCTCCCAGGGATTCCCCGGCATTCCCCACCTGGGGAGGGGGAGCGGCTTTGGATTTCAATTTAAAATGAAAATCTCAGCAGCTGTTAAAACACTTCTCCTCACCCCTCTGCCCGCTGGCAGTGCGCTTCCCTGGCTCTCCCTGCAGCCCCCTGCCTGCAGGAGAGGCAGTTCTTCGGAGGAGGAGCTGTGCCTGGCAGCGGGTCGATTCGGATGTGCTCCTCTGAATGCTGGTACCCGAAAGTGCCGGGGTGGGCACAGGCTGCAGCTCGGTGTTGCAGAGGTGGCATCTTTAATTTGCATGTAAATTGATAGGCAGCGGGGAGCGCCCTGGCTGGAGCATCCCGCTCCGTGGGCAGGGAAGGGGCAGGGAGCCGAGCGCTGCCGGGACCCCCATGGGGAAGGGGCAGGGAGCCGAGCACTGCCGGGACCCCCATGGGGAAGGGGCAGGGAGCCGAGCGCTGCCGGGACCCCTGTGGGGAAGGGGCAGGGAGCCGAGCGCTGCCAGGATCCTTGCAGGGAAGGGGCAGGGAGCTGAGCGCTGCCGGGACCCCCGTGGGGCCACCGAAGGGTGGTGCACCCCTGGGAGGCTCAGCCTTGGGGTGCACATAGGATGGAATGGGGCTCCTGCGTGGTCTCTGAGACGGCGTTTAGCCTATTGCTCATAGGTACAATATAGAACGAAGGGATTAAATCGTAAGAGCTTTTGTGATTTTAGTAACTAAAGGTTCTGCAGAAATGTCAGAGCTGCAGCTGGCAGGTCCCGGGTCCCCGCGTGCCTCTCCCTGCGGCCCGGGAGCCTGGGACCTGCCATTTCTGAGGCTGTACCCGTTTGCGACCTTGGCAAAGTCATCTCATGCTGCAGTTCTCCAACCACCTGCTGGGTTTGAGTCCTTGGGGTTTGGGGTGGGATGGGGGATGCTGGAGCTGACTTCTCTGTGGGGCCCGGAGCCTGGGGGGGGCCGCAGCCCTGCGGAGTGGCTCAGCCGGGTGCCTCCACATGCGAGCAGCCGCGGGGTTTGGAGACCTTGTCACTTGTTTCCCGCTTTTACAGAAAGCTGGTGCTTCCCCTGGTGCTGGGGAGCTGAACCCTAACGCAGCCCTGGCTGCCCCCGGCGCTGCTCCTGCCCCCGCTGCTCGCCCGGCACCCGCACTGCGCGTGGAGGGGCTCGGCGGGGGGTCTGGAATGGGCTTCACGGGGCTCAGGGCACCTGGAGCTTGTGGCTTTACCCTTTCCAGGCTGTGGGCTCTCTTCCTGCGGGTGGGTTGCCCGTTAGCCGTGTGGCAGTGCCGCTGGCTCCCCCTCTGCTGCGCAGCCGGAGGCGGTGGCTGCGCGATGCTGGATTTGGCACAGGGTTATGGGGTCCTGGGGGGCTGGGTTTGGCACACGGTTATGGGGTCCTGGGGGGCTCCTCTCCCCTGGGGATGCTCCTGCTGCTTCTCTGTTGTGCAAATGCGGCAATACAGCTTCTGTAACGCCTCAGCCCGACCCTCTCCCTGCTTCTCATCTCCAAACGTGATGCTTTGTCAAACTTTTTTGTTGTTGTTGAGTGGAGCTGAGGATCCTTTATTCTGTCCCTTTTTGATATGGAAAGTAAACAAGTTAACATGAAGGCGTCTTTCTGACAGCATTTGGGTTTGAGTACCAGCAGGGCTGGGCTCGGCTCCTTCTCTGCCGTCCTCTGAAGCTGCCCAAGTGTTCAGCGTTCGGGGGCGCCGTGCGCGGGGCAACACTGTACGCGGGGAATTTAATTGCTATAGAGAGTGATGAAAGCCATGCGCTACCTGCGATGGTGTTAGCAGGGATTAGACCGCTTACTTTACAGAATATAACGTGGGAAATGCTTTTGCTTTTAAAAATCCAGGCTGTCTTTTTGTGCTTTTCTTGTACATGACCTCAGGTCCCTGCTCCCCCCATCTGCCTAGCGGTGATGGGCTGGGGGCTTTCCAAAGAGGCTCTTGTTCTCCATACCTTTCCCCCTGCAGTGACGGGGTGTTTCGCCGTGTGGGTGCGGGGTTTGGGACAGGCATTCGGAGCCCTGGGTGGACAGGGGACGGACTCAGCCCCGCAGGGCTGGTGCAACCTCCATGGCTTGGTGGCTTGTGGGGACAAGCCATTTGTGCAGTTCTCATCCCCTGGTCGTGGCTGCGGTAGAGCTTACACGGCCGTCCGGGCTTAGAACGACGTCTTGCTACGGGAAGGTGAGTAACCTCCTGCCTGGCAGCGGGGAACAGCCCCCAGCTCCCTGCAGCCGTCCCCTGCCAGAGGCTGGGATGGGGCTGAGGGGGTAAAATATCCAGCGATCGGACAGAACAGAGAAATAAGGTCACTTGTTCCTGTTGGGGGGGGGGGGGGGGGTGTGTGTGTGAAGTAATTCTGCTTATGGCTTGCTGTGGATAATTGGATCCTGCCGGAAAACTTGGGAAACGCATGGAATGACAGTTTTCTTTCTGCTTCCCCAAGAGCTTCCCGTGAAGGATGGCATATCCTTCCTGCAGATGTTAACTGCGGATCCGGCCTAAATCCATAGCTGGAAATATCAAACAAACTCCTTATCTCTGTTCGAGTCTGCGGAGGAGCTGTTAATTTGATTTTTTCCCCAGCCGGGGTTTAAGCTGGGCTGCGTTTTGCTCCCTGCAGCGACGGGCTCTGGATTCCCAAGCGCCCCCCAGCTGCCCCACGCAGTCCTGGCCACGGAGGGGAGGTGGGGGGACACCCTGGAGGAGGGGTGACAGTGATGGGGGGGCTGGCGTTGGGTGCAGCATCGCCTGCCGGGTGCCCGCTCTGAGCTCGGGAGGACCTGAAGTTCCCTGACATGTTTTCTGCAAAACACCAAGGCGCTGTGTCCTGTGGGTGTTTTCGGGGGAAGATGTCAACCCACATAACCATCCCCCAAATCACGTTACCGAGAGAATGTTTTTTGCCCTCTCGGGTTAATCTGAAAAGGTCGTGTGTGACACTGGCATGTGACTGGAAGGACAGAGGCCTTTTGGGGTCTTTTCTTTAAAAATAGCAACAGCTGAGCGAAGCCCCGCTCCCTTGCGGCTGGAAACGTCCCACGAGAGCTCTGTGCCGAGCCCTCCTCTGGGCTTGGTCCTCCACAGCCATGTGCTCTCCACGCTGCTCTACAGCCGGGCACTGGCTGTGCCGCCTGGGGGGGGCTGTGGGGAACAAGCCCATTCAGCAGGACGGCGTCTTGCAGACCCCTGTTCCTGCAGCTCGTCCCTGAGTGGAGCCACCAGCCCTCCCCGGGGCAGGGACACACGAGGGTGACGGGGCTGTGCAACGCCTGAGGCTCCTCCGTGGCTGACGGGTGGCCCAAGCGATGCTGTGGAGCTGCCTGGGTGCCCCCCCTGGGGAGGGGACCGCAGCGTCCTCTGAGGAGCTGCTGATGCTCGGCAGCTCCGGGGCTTTGTGCCCTGGAGGTGGTGAGAGCCTGCGGCGGTTGGGGGCAGTGCCACGGTGCCGCGGCACCAGCGTGGGCCAGCTCCGACCACCTCTGCGGGACGTCGAGGTGGGTTTTCAGGGAGCCTTTTCCCTGCAGAAGTCTGTTATCCCGCAGCACCCTTCTGGCGCCCATCACCAGGACGCTGCCTGGGGGTGAGCCGGGGCGGGGGAGAGGGGTGGGCGGCTGATGGCTGCCCTTCGCCAGCGCCGCTTTCTTCCCAGCGAGGTCAAAAGCCCAGGTCGCCTTCAAAGGCTTTGATTTACAGAAGAAAGCAGGGGGAGATGGAGAGTCAGTGTGAAAGGTCAACGTTCATTTCGGCAAAAGCTTTTGTTGGGTCCCAGGTGAAGGCAGAAATTTGCATTTAAATGAATATGTATTTTGAGACACTAAACCCACAGGCCTTGCTGAGATGACAAATACATCGCTCCTCCTGCCTGTTCCTGATGATGTGCCAGCCAGCCTTTGCAAATAAAACCACATCAGCTAAAGCTTTCCTTTTCTGAAAGCCACAGCCTGCTGTAAATACTTGGTGTGGACCTGAGCTACTGAAACTTTCAATGATGAAAGAAAATAATTGGTGGATTTGCAGGGTCTGCGCGTGATGTGTAGAGAATGGAGCCGTTCTGCAGGTGCAGGCCAGCTTCTCTTTCATCCTAAAATCCTAATAAATAGAGAAAAAATTCTTTGGGGAGGGGGCCGAGGGGGGAAGCCAGCTCTGGGTGACCTGGGAAGTGCTGAGTTGGTGCTTTTGATTCCCGGTGGGCGCTGGGCTGGTGTCAGGCATCGCTTGGAGCACCCGGGGAGATGAGAGCTCACCTCCCCGCAGGAGCTGCGGCATCTGCCAGGGCGGCATGGCAGAGGGCTACGGGGGCTACTGGCCAGGCTTTGCCAGGGGAAGCAGCAGGCAGTGGTCCCGCACAAGCCGGAGCGGCTCTGCGGGGGAGCGGGCACTGTAAAATGAACGGTTACGGGGCTCCGCCGCTGTTAGGGGTTCTCATCCGAACGCGTTTTTCTCTCAGACTTCTGATGAATAAAACAAGGCTCTTCGCTGCGCTCTGAAGTCGACACCCAGCTGCTCAACAAGCTTGTAAAGCGTTTAGTCGAGGAGCAGAGCTGTGATCAAACGTGCCTGCCGTCTCCGCTCGCGCGCTCCCCGGCCCAGCGCCCACAGCTGCCGGGAGCCCCCCGCTGCCTGCCCCTGCCTGCTTCCCCTGGCCACGGCTTTGGGGAAAAGGGGCCGGTGCTGGCGCCCTTCCCTTGGAGCGGTCTTGCTTTGTGCACACTGCCGGCCAGCGCTGCCCACCCCTGCCTGGTGCCACGGAGGGGCCGGCCGGTCTGTGTGCCGTGGGGCCGGCCACGCTGCCGCATCCCTGCGGGGACACGTCCCTCGGAGGTGATGCTGGGGGGATTCCCCTTCCAAAGGTCTCTCCGCTTTGTCTTTCGTATACCCCAGTGTCGTCCGGCAGCGCCTGCGTGAGCTGCCCCCGCTGCCCTTGGCCAAGCCATCCTTGGTGGTGGTGGCGATGAGGGCTGGCGGCGGGGCACAGGCTGAGCGCGTCTGCTGTATCCCATCCCGTCCCAGTGCCCCGAGCTGGGCTCGCTGGGGGAGCAGGCGGTGGCAGGGCTCTCGCTGCAGAGAACGACCCCTGGGGCTGCTCCCGCGGCGCCCGCAGCGTCTCACCTCGGCGAGGGGCTGTCCCAGCGCAGACCGGTGCTGGCACGGCCGTCCCTGGGCCCCCGTGTTGGGAAAAGGGCTCACAGCAGCCTTTTCCCCCAGTTTATGCTTTTCCAGCCCCGCGAGTGGCTGCTCTCCCCTGGGAAGGGCTCTCCGAAAGAGGTTGCGGGTACTCTCTGCACAGCACCCAGCGTGTTATCTAGGGCTTGTTCCATGGTGTTATGGGTAAAATAACATTGTCATCGTCAAAATTTCCATCACCTGGTGCTTGTGTCTATATCTCATTTTCTGCTGAAGGCAGAGTCAGATTTATTGGAAGGCTTCCGCTGTCTGTCCCTCTATTAGTGTGGATCGTTTACACCTTAAAATGGCTCTCTCCCTCTGCCTGGGAAGTCACCTCTTGGGAGGATTAATAATCTTTGCAGTCAAGTGATATCCGTGGTTATAAAAAAAAAAAAAAAATAGTCATCTTTGTTAATATTCAGTGGGCAACGCGATGTCTCCGAGGACAAAGATCTTCCCATCGCTGGGTAAATCAGAGTTCATTATCATGTTAATCTGACTGATTACGGTCTCCCAAAAGGATTCCACATATGGTCATTTCTGTAGCACAAATAAGATCTGTTTTGCCTTAATCGCGAGGCTTGCGCTCATCGCTTCCTTGCCTGACAATCTTTATTCTTGAGGTGCAATTCAGGGAGGTTTGAATATTAATCGCTTTTGAACCTGTTCTTGGTTTTGATTCTGAATTGGGGTTTTGAATTTCTACCTTGTGTTTGGATTTGGGATTTGCCCTTATTTTTGGTGTTTTATTTTGTTTCTGTTTTTAAGTCACTGGGAGCGTGAGCTGTGCCCCCTCCCCTCCAGCCAGGAGGCTGCGCAGGCGAGCGGCTTTCCAGGGAAACAATTCTGGGAGAAGCTGCGTTGGCCTCGGCAGAGGATGGGGTACAGGCGGGCCCACAGTCTCTCCGCTCGCGCGGACTCTGACAGACGCTGCTGGCCCCGGGCTTTGCTCAGACATCTCCCACCAAACCATTCCAGCGGCTTATGCAACGTGGTGCTAACGGTTTGGTGGCCACTTGTGGAGTACAAATTAAATGGCTCGGTCCATCTTCCTGGGCGTGCTGGGACGCTCGGACACGGCGCTGGAGCGATGGTGCAGTGGGGCTGCAGGGACCCCGGGGCGGCCAGTTTGGGGGCCACATGCTCGGGGAGCTGCTCCGTGTCCCACCACGGCCGGGACGGTGGAGGGGAGGGCAAAGGGAGAGCTCGGCTGGGCTGTGGCTTCACTAGGAGTCGTTGCAACTCTCGCCCTGTTTCTTCCAGCGCCTCACTTCGCTTTCATGAAAAGTAAATTTTTTATGAACCATTTATACTATTCTTTCTGTTCTCCCATGAGCTTTTTGCTGCGTTCAGCTGCTGGAAGAGAAGCGAGCTTCTGGGCAGGAATGTTGCCAAGAAAACCGAAGGTGCCTGGTTTTCTGGTTGTGACTTAGCACACACGGAGTTTGATTTTTTCGGTGTTTGGCTTATTTTATTTTTCCTCGGCTGCGTGTGCAGCGGCATTGACCACAAGGCGCAGAGCTCTTTCCCGCAAGGTGTGGGAGAGGACGCTGCTGGGAAAGGGAGATTCCCCCTGGGACCCGGCAGATCCCGGTGCCCGCGGCGGGCAGGGCCCTGGCTCTGCTGGCAGCTCGGGGCTGCCTCCCGCCGGGTCCCGGGGGCTCCGACGGCGTCTCTGTGCCTCTCTGGCTGCTGCTTAGCACGGCCGAGGCGATCGCTGCCCTTTCCTCTGCACAAGGTCTGGCCCAGCTTTTTGCTGAAGCTGGAGGATGCTGAGCCGGAGCTGACGGCTCCGGGATGCCATGGGCATAGGGGGCTCAGCTCCGAGCAGGGGTTACCGGTTTGCGGGGGTATCGGAGCTGCTCCACAGCCAGCGTGGCTCCGGGTACAAACGCAGAAGTTCAGGGACAGCAGTACTTGGCACCAACCACGTGGCATCTAATACTGCTTTGCAGAGGTCACCCGGATTTCGGTTGCTCCTTGCTTGAGTTTGGAAGTGCAGCCGTCCCAGCCGCAGAAGGAAAACCAGGAGCTCTGCCATTCTCTGGGCGATGCAGCCACTGCAAGTGAAGCTGCCGCTAAAGCATTTTTAGTTCTATGTGCTACAAACAGCATGACTTGCTTTAAAGGTGTCTTTCTTGTATGCAGCAAGCAGGGCTGACTTTCTGACAAGGCAATATTCATCACCAGATGATTGCTATGAATGTGTTTATTGGCCTCTGAATAATAGATCCCAGAATTAGTTGCCCCAAGAGTATTTTGCATGCTGATGGAAGAAGGGTGCCAATTTAAACAAGAGCACACAGGGAGCCACTCCAGGCTTGCATGAATGAAAAAAGTGAGTTTGAGTTATTGGAAAAACCAATTTGGTTTTATGGAGAGGGTTTTTCAGTGCCTCTAAATTATAGACTTATAAATTCTAAATTTAATTCATAAAAGTTACACGGTAGCAAAATGTAAGGTGACGTGTCATCAGTCACTGGGACTTAATGTATGGATTGCTGGAGAGCCGTGTTCAGGGCTGGAGGATGCTGTGTGCATCCCGGTGAAGGCTCTGCGGCAGGACCCGTGCTGATGCCAGTGAGGGTTTTGTCACCCCAGGTCGTGATGAGCAGACGGGGACGTCCTGCCTTGCGCTGACGGATGGCGGGGTGGATGGAGGAAATTATATTTCTGGTGGTGAAAGAAATCACTAACTGAAAGCGCTGGGGCTCTAGGTAGGCCTGTGGCTGTTCAGGGTAAACAAGGAAAAAAACCATTTCTTGCCTTAAATGGGTCAGGGTAGTAGATTCTTCAAAAAGCAAGACATCAGTACCTCCGGCTTTGCAGAGCAGAGTCTTTTTTGTTATCCCCAGCCCCTCACGCTTGTGTTTTCCATTGACACGTTGCGCACCGTGATGCTGCGAAGCCCTCGTAGGTGAGCGTGGCTGCAGTGTCACCAGCTCTGCCATGGCCGTGGGAGGGGGGAGCCCCATCTCCACCTGATTTTGGCGGCAGCTTTGCACGAGACAAGGCTGTGGCTCTGGAGGCCCTGCATTAAACCTCTGGGGAGCCCGTGGCCCAGCAGAAAGCCAAAACAGCTCCGTGAGAACGCCCCGTGGGCTGAACGTTTTCTGTGATGGTCTGAACCGCTCCACTGCCATTTTTGCATTATTTTGATGCTAAACACTCCCTCCAGTGAGCCGAACAGCCCAACTGGCACATCAGTGTCCAGCTTTTACCCTGCTCGAGCCTGCTGCGCTGCTGGGAGGGGACAGAAAGGACGGTTCCTGTGGGCCCTGCCCTGGCCAAGGCTTCTCCTGCCCTCCAGCTCCTCTGGGGCTGGGGCGGACAGCGTGGGTCTCCGTGGGTCTCCCTGCCCGGTGGGGGCTGTCTCATCCTGGACGAGGGCTGAACCTCGCCACTGGCCCAGGGTCCTGCCCCCTTCATGCTCCAACTGTAAATAACCCGTCCTCATATTTTAATTTTCTGTATTAAATAGTGTCCTTCTGCCCCGTCCCCCAGCTGGGGGAAGGGATGCACCTAAAGCTGGTTGTAGGAAGGTGCACAAGTAAAAACAAAGATTTCCCGGGGGCTGGTTCCCTGCTTTTCAAATGAGCTGGCGAATGACTGGGAAAGCGAAGTCTGGAATTGCTCCTGCTTCGTCTCACCGGGACCTGAGGGGCTGAGGCTCGGCGTGGCCCCGATCCGGCACTTCCCAAAGCCTGGCCGTGCTGTGTTGGTGTGATGGGCTTCCCAGCAAGGGGAAGGTCCCCTGGCGGTGGCTTCACACAGGGACCCCCTGGAGTCCTGCGTGGCTGCCCCGGGGATGCTGCGGAGGGGTCGGAGTGTTTGCTGGGCACCGCTGCAGTTTGCTGCCTTCGGCCGTAAACCCAGCGGAGCTGGGTGGGATCCATCGAGTCACAAAAGGCGCTTATCCCTCTCTTTGCAGCAGGAGCACCCTGTACGCACGGGGCACGGTGGCCCTGGGTGAGCTGGAGCAGAGCACCCAGCTCCCGCAGCCCTGGGACCTGGGACCAGCGCCCTGATGGAGGGCTCGGGGTGAGCCCGCTGAATCCTCCGTCCTCTTAATGCTTCTCGTCCAGACTGGGCTAAAAATAAGTAAAAGTAACAATGGAGTTTTCATTGGAAAACTAAATACAGCTGTGAGAGTCAGGGGTGTCACAGGGGACGCAGATTGCCGTTACTGGGTGTTACCTGACTTCCCTGGCGTGTGTCACCCACTCGGGGCTTTGGCGAAGAGCGTTTCCCTGCGCTGGGTTCCCCGTGCCGCCGAGGCTGCTGGAGATCTGAGCACAGCTTGGGTTTCTTCTGAAGAACTCACCGCTTCAAAGCTGGCTGGGGAATCGGCCCGGGCAGACATAGGGCCCCTCGTTGCGGGATCGTCGGGGGAGGTGACGGGGTGGGGGCGTCCCCAGGGGTCCCCTCTGCTCCTCCACTGGCTGGTCCTTCCCTCCCGCGCCCCCCGTGACGTGCGGCCTTGCTGGCACCGCACTGCTCACCTGGAGACTGCCAGGGACTGCAGCACTTGTCAGGATTATTTTTTTTAAATAATTTTTTTTTTCCCCTTTAATTGATTTTTAAAAATCCCCTGTATTTAATCCACGATAAATATTTGAATGCTGCGAAACTCACCATTTGGGCAGAAACTCATGTCGCCCTTGTTCTTAGCGGTGACTCGCTGACGAATGTTTTGCTGCGAGAAGAGTGAACAGATGTCCCTGTCGCCGGCACCGAGGACTGGAGCCCGAGCGGGAGACGTGTCTGATGGCACTGCCGGGGTCTGTTCTGGTCTGTGCAGTGGCCGGTGGTCGCTAGCAGCCCTGTCCCCACCGCTCGGGCTCTGCTGTGCGCTGGTAGCCCTCTGCCTGGGGCAGGACCCCTGCCCAGCGGCGCTGAGAGCGGCTCCGGTGCCTCCATACCTGCCTTTTCATGGAGCTGGAGTGTGCAGGGAGCTGCCGTCCTGGGAGAGACGGGGCTCGGCAGCGAGGTGCCTTTTGCCCGGCCGGGGTCTCTCCCAGCCCCCCGGGGAGGACAGGGACCTGCTGTGCAGCATCGGTGCCCCCAGGGCCGAGCCGCCCTGGGAGGCGATGCGGGACGGGGAGGACGGCGGTGCTGTGCTGTTCTCTGCTCTGTTTCCAGCGAGATCCTGCCCCTCGCTGAGGGGACGCCGGGGCCGTGGGGATTGTGCCTGGAGAGCTGCGGTGCCAGTGTCGGCACTGGGCTTTGTGGGGTTAAGGGAAGGGACAGAGCGAGTTGCCAGGAAAACTTCCTCAAACGAGGGGATAAAACCTCACCAGACGCAGCAGTGAGGTATGAACAGTTACAGCCCACGTCGGTTCACAGGAGGCTGGCATGTTCAAGGGGGAAGAAATCCCTGATTGTGATTTAGGATTTAAAAATGTGCTCAACTGCTGTCCCGAAGTGGATTCTTTCCTAAATGGGGACACATGCAGAAGTATCAGCAGCTGAAATTCAGTGATGGAGAGCCGTGAAGGACCTTTCGCATACACCAGCACGTCAAAGGGTTTTAAAAACCTGCTTGTGGATTAAAACAAGGAATCGATCATCTGGAGTTTAAGGCTTGGAGAGTCACTTCATTAGTAACTTTCTTTCTCAAAAGCTTTATAAACTTCTGGAGCAAACTGCCCTGCTAAGGCTTGAAGACAGAAATTACTGTGTCAGCTAGGAAGAAGGATTACAGATAACAGGGAATTAATAGTGAAAAGCATATGCTATAAATACAGCAGGATTACGTTCGAGTGTGATGTAAAACCCCTTTCCCTTACTCCGGGTCCGCGGGTGGGACGGCAGCGGGGGGCTGTGGCAGCACGGCTGGGGGGGCTGCAGCCTGCGGGGAGCTGGGGCTCTCGGGACACCGTTCCGCGTGTCCCACTTCGCTGCTTGCTCGCAGCTGCCCTTTGCTCGTCAGGCGACTGCTTCTGCCGCCGCCTTTGCTGAGAGGGCTTTTTGTGTGCGTTTCATGGAGACTTGTTGACCTGTTGGTGGGCAGGGTGGGCTTGCTGGGGCCTGGCAGCAGCACGTCCCCAACCGCTCGCCACTGGGGGCTGGTGCTCCTCGGGGTCTGCGTGTCCCTGGTCTAAGCCCTCCCCAGCCACCTGGTTCTCCATGGCCTTTTATCCTCCTTTTCCCCTGTGCTGGGGCTGCCTTGGGAAGCCGTCCGTGGCATCCTCCCAGGAAAAATCATTTCCCTCTCACCCTTGTCCCTCCATCCCCTCCTGGTCCCTGTGGTGGGGCCGGCATCACCGCGGCAGCTGGGTGCCAGCCCGGGGCTCGGAGGTTTGTCTGGAAACGTGCCCGTGCTCGCCCCTCTCCTCCCTGCTGCGTCGGGCTGCTCCTGCTCGGGGCTCTTCCCCCGCCGGGTCTGCACAGAAGCCAAGGGGCCATTCCTGGGAGCGGCCCCCCAGCACTCTCCTGAAGTCCTGCCTTCTCCGGTGGCTCCGAGAGCATCTTCCCAGTGGATCTTTGTGACACTGAGGCTCCTTGGTGTTGCTCAGCAGTTTCTGGAAACAGGGTTTGGGCTCCTGCCACAACACACTCGAGCACAACAGCCTCTTGCTGAGCTCCGGCGCCCGCTGGGTTCTCCGTGGGCTGGAGTTGGGGGTGCCGTGGGCAGGGGGTGCCCCTGCTCCCCTCCTCCTGCGGCGGGGTCCCGGGCGGGCACCTGGGTGCCCTGCTCACACAGAGCATCAGCTGGTGCAACAGCAGCAAAATAGCCAGTAATAATACATCAAACTAGTGAATAATAATAATGCTTCTTTCTGTGGCGATGGAGCAGGGGACAGGGAGAGGGCAGGAGTGGCAGGAGGAAGGTCTCGGCTCCTGCACAGGAGCAGCGGATGGTGCGAGAGCTGCACGGTGCTCTGCTGTCCCCCTCGGGGTCACCCAGCTGACGTTGGCAACCCCGACATTGGGGTCACCCTGACATTGGGGACCCTCTGGGCCAGTGCTGAGGCTGCTCCTGCTGCCCACAGCCCCTCCTGGGGGGCACGGGGAGAGAGGGGCCATGGCAGGTCATGCCCCCCCTTGGAGCGCTCTGCTCCAGGCATGGTCACAGATTCCTGAGATGCTTCTTCCCTGGCTGGAAATGAACATTCTCAGGCATATTTTTGCCCATTTCCTCCTCGTGCCGTAGCTCAGATGAGGCACTGGCTGACTTTGAGGGCTAAGAGCTGTCACTTGGAAGGACTTCGCCCTGCCTCCAAACTGAACATTAACTTTGTCCGAGGGATAATAAATCCCAGGCTTGTACAGTACAATGCTGAATTTTGAAAATGAAGCATTTAAACCACAATATTGCAATCAAATTGCTAGCGAAAATCTCTTCGCATTGGCAGTGGAGCTGGTGGGTCTTTGATCTCTCCCTGCTCAGATGTCGCTGCCAAAGAGAGTTAAGCTTAAACTTCACTTTGTAAAATAGACTTTTTTTGACAGTTTCCTTCAAAAAATAATCTTCTCCTAAGCTCAGGAAGCAGGCAGGAATGGCCAGCCCCACAATGAGATTTCCAAACCAAATAGTGCAGAAAGGAACTGCTTTCAACTGCTGCTATTTCTTCTGTAAATCCCGCGCTTAATCCGCAGAGCGGCGCTGGGGCAATTCCTCGCTGCAGCTCCAGGGGCTCCAACGCTGCGGTGGGGCTGGGGGGCGGCAGGGCCGGGCTGGGGCTGGCAGTGGCCGGTGCTGCTCCGGGTGAGCAGCATTTTCCTGGGGCCGGTCGGGCTCCCTCGTCCCGCGGGCTCGGGGTGCTGCTGCGTGCCGGATCCCGGCCGTGCCCTGTGGGAGAGCCGGGACACAGGTGACACTCTGCAAACGGCCGAACCGCAGCCAGGGGATGCGAGAGCTCGGCCCGGCGGGTTGCAAAGCCCCTGGTGCCACTCGTCACCCTGCTCCTGCTGCTCTCCAGTCCTTTTTGGCCATATCCGTGGAGCAGATCCAGGCCGTGGAGGCCGTGAGCCCAGTTGGACGGGCTGCTCAGGGCTCTGAAGCCCCTTTCTGCCCTGAGCCGCTGGAGCCCTGGCTTGGTGCGGCCACCTGGCATTGCCGGAGCTGGGCACGGCAGAGGAGAGGTGCCCACCAGTTTGCGTGGAAGGAAACGCAGAGTTATTACACGGGAGGGAAGAGGCAATCTGTTATTACGCAGTTTGGAGCGATCTCGGCTGGCTCTCCGGGGTGGCTGATTGGGCTGAGGTGCAGCAGAGCCCCCACCGCCGCTCCCCAGCGTTTCCCAGCCCACGCCGAGCAGCTTTGAACTCATCTGTGCCTCCGGGCATCCGACCTGCTCCTCTCCCCCTGCATGCGGGGAGATGCGGGATGCCCCGCAGCTTCTGCTGATGCCTTTTCCTTTTTCCCCTGGCAGGAGGTAGAACGCCCCCAGCCCCTCCGTTTCGCTCCCAGCCCCCCTGCAGCCCGTGGCTGTGGGAATCGCGTCCTGGGAGCTTCCCGGCCATGCAAGGCGTGCAGCGTGGCTGCTTGAGTAACGTGAACGATGCCCTGCTTTCAGCGAGTACCCTTCCCGCGTCTCCCCGTGATCGCCGCTCCTGCTCCTCTGCCTCGCAGCGCCGTGGCTGGGAAGTGGAGGCGGTGGTTGGGGGATCAGCTGCTGTCTGCAGCCCCTCGTGCTCTGCTGGGCTCCTCCACCACCACCTCCATCTCCTCCCTGGGACCGGCCCTTCCTCCACCACCTCCATCTCCTCCCTGGGACCGGCCCTTCCTCCACCACCTCCATCTCCTCCCTGGGACCGGCCCTTCCTCCACCACCTCCATCTCCTCCCTGGGCCTGGACCAGCTCCAGGTTCCCAGCTGGTGCAGGACCTTTGCGAGGGGCGCTGGGCGGCTGGGCCGGTCTGGTTTGGTGCAGGGTCAGAAGCTGTTCCGTATCTCAGAGCAGAGTTTCGCAGTGCGAGCGCACTGAAGGGGATGGGAAGATCGTGCTGGGGGATTTCAGAGATGTCCCGCACCGTGAGACCACTGGGCAAAGCGATGCTCGAGGGAGTATGCAGGACCCAGCCCTCGCTTTCCCCTTGCAGGAAGCCCATTTCAGGTTGGCCGATGGGGGTTTTCCAGCAGACGTACCGTTGTGCCATCCCCGGAGCCATCGGCAGGCTGCGGGAAGGGGCCGGGCTGGTGAAGGGGCTGGTTGTGCTCAGCCTCATCATGGAAACTGGCCTTGCTGGTCTGGCGTTGGTCCTGGAGGTGTCGGGTTTGGTGGCAGTGGTGCTGGGGCTGAGGTGGGAAGCTCACACTTTTATATCGCTTTGGGCTTGGTGCCGCGTGATACCCGATGAAGAAGCTGGAGTGAAACAAAACCATCACGGCACATGATAAATGGTTTAAAAACCAACTGTGCTACCAGTATCTAAAAGCAAAACTTTAGGACAGACCTGGGTCTCATCCTGCAGTGCAAAGCCACCTCTCGCTGCAAGTTCAGGGCTCCGGAGCGCGGCCGGAGCACATGGAAGTGCTGCTGGAGAGCTGCTGTGCGCGGCAGGACGGGGAACGCACCTGCCTGAAGCGAGGCACAGCATTCATTTTCAGAGGAGTGACTATTTTTAAATATATCTTTTTTCTTTCTTTCTTTCTTTTTTTTTTTTTTTTTTTTTTTTTAGATGTGGATGACCCTAATTTTGGCTGAGTAGCTTAGCAAAGCTAAGAATGCAAGGTTAGTTTAATCTTCTTAAAGTTTAAAAATCATCTGGGATTCTTCTGTTTGATAGTGCTGGAGGCGCTTATCTCCCTCTAGAAACCTTGTTTCTGTTTTGCAGTGTGTCGTTCAAAAGCGCTTTTGCAGCGATGGCTGCCAAATTTCAGCATTCTGCACTTTCCATCTTCAGAAACGTTACGGTTTCTGAGCGGCGTGGCGAGGCGCTCGGGGGCGAGGAGCCACGATGCTGGGCTGGGGGCATCCTTGCTGCCATCCCGCGGGTCCGGGGCCGGATGGGTCCCAGTGGAAGTTTGCCGAGCAGCGAACGCTGCAGTCCTCGGGAGAGAGCTGTGGGCTGTGGGACCGTTCACCACTGGGAAATCCAGGCAGGATCTCCCTGCCGTCAGCGCAGCGCTGTCTTTCTGTCCCCCCTTAAAGGCATCGTAAAGCTCCCTGGAAGAGCTCGTTCCCAAGGCTGCTGATGAACCCGTCTCCTCCCCGAGCAGAAGACAGTAAGTCTCCGTCTGAAGCTGTTGCTGACACGTGAGTGCTCCTCAGGTACCTCGTAAAGATGCTGCGGGACTGGACGGCTCTGGAGCATGTTGAAGAGCAGCAGCACGGGTGGCGCTGGATCCCCGGCGCCAGCACCTCTCCTCTCCCAGGGCAGTGTCCCCCGTGGCAGGGTTTGTCCCTCAGCCGGCTCCTCTCCTCCATGGGCAGGAGCCCCCGGGGTGGCAGGAGGGGAGCGCACCCAGGCAGGCGCTGTGCCCTGGACGGTGGCAGGCAGGGCTGGCAGAGCCTGTGGCACGGCTACAGAGGAACGGCAATGTGACGGGGGGGGGGGGCGGCGCTGGGTGGCCATGGTGTGTCCCCAGGGGGGCTTTGCTTGTGCCGCCCAAGGGCGCAGGGCAGCGAGCTGGGCTGAGCGCTGCTGCTGTGGCCGCTGCCAGGAGCGCACGGAGCTGTGTCTCGAGGCAACGTGCACCCTGAGCCCTTCCAGCCCCATGGCGGGCTTGTCCCAAGTCTGTCCCCAAAACCCACGCTGCCCTAAGGAGCTCAGCTGGTCTGCAGAGGTCCCACAGGGCCGTGGGTCAGGGCACTGGGGTGTGCTCGGGGCTCCAGAGAGATCTCCACGAGACCTGGTCCCACCACCCACCGCCACGGTCAGGCACCAGGGAGGATGCAGGGGCTGAGCGGAGGGGGTCAGGCCCCCCAGGAGCATCGCCCCCGCACTGCCCTGCAGCGCTGAAACCATTCGGGTTTTGCCCATGCTGTGGGGCAATGCGTGGGGCAGCTGCAGGGACCATCACAGAAAAACTCAGGTCTGCGGATTTTCTGCCTGCCTGCGCCATAATGCAGCCTTCTGCGAGCAGTGGCACGTCTTCGTCTCAGACTAGGCAAAATTAGGGACTGCTGTGAATCAGAACAATTCCATGTGGTACGTCAGGAGCGACTGGCAACCTGCGTTATCCTCCGCAGCTCTGCCCTGCAAGTGGCAGCGCGGCCATGCCAGCCCCTGGCGCAGCCACTGCGTGGCCTCTGCAGCCCAGCCTGCGCCGGGAGCGCTCCTCCTCGTCCTGCTCCGGCACGCAGCTGGAATACCGGCAACGCGCCGCCCTACAGCGCCCAGCTGCGCTGGGACATGATCTGTGCTTCTCTGCAGTTCCTCAAGTTTTTATACCTAACGGAAGTTTAAGGCAGAGGAAAGTCGTCGGCAAGTGTTAGAATTCAGTGGCAAATACCGTGGCGTGGTGCGCATCAGCCTGGCGCGCGGTGGTGGTGCCAGTGGTGCCGCTGGCAACAGTCTCTCCGTTAGACTGCTGTGCCCTGGAAGGCTGACCTCCAAAACTTGCAAACCTCAAGACAGATTCAAGTCTTTATTTGATAAGAACATATAAAGATCAAAACAGAATATTTAAGCCGATATTATGCAATAGACAGCTCTTTTAAGTTGTGATTTGTAAAGACAGTTCAGATAATTTCCTGAAAGACATACTCATAATGATTAATTTAGAATATGTTTAATTCAAGTTAGAGAGATCAAAGAGAAAGCATTTCCCCCTGTAATGCCATTTGCATTTTTACGCTCTCACCATATTCCATTGGACTGGGGGGATGTCTGATTTGTCTTTCGTTGCGATTTCTCTGTGCTAAAATTGCAGAGAAAAGCATTATGCAGAGGTTTGTGCTAATTTAGGGCAGGGGTAGGGAGAGGGAGAGGAGCCCGGAGCAAATCCCTGCCAGACTGGCTTTGGGAAGTGAGGAGGGGGGTGATGCTGGGGGTGGCGAAATCACCCCCTCTGCCCTTCTCGCCTGGCCGGAGAGGGTCACGCTTTGGCAGCTTTCTCTGGCGTTCCCCGTGGCTGTTGCTGGAGCAGCCGTTCCCGGGTGCGGAAGCTGGGTCAGCGACAGCAGGACGGCGCCCGCCGCAGCACGCGGGGCCGGGGCAGGGGCCCGGCGCGGCCGCCAGATGTGCCGCACACCGCCGGCAGCAGGGGGGCAGGGGGCTGCAGGTGCTGCGGCAGCTGCCGCCGTCACAGCAGCCCTTCAGGGCTAATTTGGAATAGCTGATGAGTACGTCTTTATTTATGCGACTACAGTTTCTCTTACGTGGTCAGTTGTTTCAACCTCCACAGCTGTGTCAAGTGTCCCTTTAGTTCAGCCTGAAAAGTAATCTCTTCCAGGGGAAGAAAATAAAATCGGTGATTATTACTGTTTTCCATATAATGCAGGAGGAGGTCCAGTCTTCTTGATGGCACGGAACAGCTGGTGTGGGAAGGTTGTTCCGTGCCGGTGGCGAGCAGGGCTCGGCTGTTTGTTCCACTCCTCAGAAGATGCTGCAGTTTCTCTCTTGACAAGCTCCGTGTTGCTGCTGCAGTCCTCATTGAAAAAATGGGTGTTATTTAATGAAAGGACAGTAACGTGCTCTAAGTCAGGAGAAGGGATTTGGATTCTGGCAGGTTTCATTATTCCTTTCCACTCCGTGCCCTTGTACCTGAGCGGGGTGCGCAGCCTGTACTGGGCGGTGGTTGTGTTCGACAGTGATGGATGATACACGCAGAGACTCAATTAGCCTATTAATAAAGCACAATCTGGGCCACGCTTTTCCAAGCTCGGCACCTAAATCTGTATTCAGGCTCAGAAACGAGTGCCCTCGTTTCCCTGGCAGGTGCCAGTGACCAGCGCGAGCCGTGCCGGGCGTCCCCGGGCGCAGTGGCGGCGGGGCGGTGGGCGAGGGGACCCCCGGCCTGAAGGGTCTGCCTTGGGGAGGGACGGGGTGGGCACAGCAGCCGCGGGGACGCGGCCCAGGGCCGTCCACATCTGCCTTCCCCGCGGGAGCAGCAGCTGACGGGACCTGCCCATTCCCAGCTCATTAAATGAAGCTCTGTGCTGGGGAGGTGCGGGGTGAGGTGGGCGCTCAGCGCTGCCAGGACTGGGCTCCCGGGGGGACGGGAGCTTTGCCAGCCCAGGGAGTCGCCTTTGGCTTAGGTTGTGCCCAGGCTCCGGGTTTCTGGCCCTTGAGCTGTACCAAAGGGGATGTGGCTAGTGCGGGTGGCCCTGGGGTCCCTCCTGCTCCCAATGTGTCTGCTCTGCCCACCGTGGCCTGGCATCTCCTCCCTCCACGGGGGGGTCTGGGGATGCTTCCCCAGCGCGGGGCAGCACGGGGGTGGGCTGCGCAGGAGCTGCTATGTGGGTGCCCATCCTGCATGGCCACAAGGCATCGAAGCCTCGCGGAGCTGGTGCCCAGCCTGCGGCTTTGCCAGCGGGTCCCCAGCCGATGGCCGTGGCCGCGGGGCTGCCACAGGCGCAGCTGCCGTGCGCGGCTGGCGAGGGCGACCTGGCCAGGCACCATCAGCCCGGCCCCGGCAGGGTCCTGCGTGCAGGGCATCCCACGGCTGGCGGCAGCTGAAATACCAGTTTCGATATCGGTGTATGGAAATGGGAATCTCTCATTTTTTCCAGTGCTGGGCGCATTTGGATGTCACGGCAAGGGAAAGGGGCAAGCTTTGCTGTTCAGCCCAGGGCGGAGGCAGGGGGGGATGCAGGAGAGGAGAGCAGGCAGAGACCAGTTCCTGAAATTTTAGCTCTGAGCTGTCAGAGCGTGGTTCCCGTCGGCTGGCAGGACTTGCTGCCTGCGGGGAGTTGTGTGTGTTTGTGGTCTGAGCATCTCCCGGGGCCTGGGATGGGTTTGGCAGAGCCGCTGCGTGCTCAGCTCCAGCCCAGCCCCCCGCCGGGCGGCGCGTCTGTAACACCCTCTGCTCTACGCTGCATCAGCCGCTGCATCAAAACCCGCCCCTGGCTGCATCCCAGACAGATCCCATCCAACACGTTCGCCACAGGAGGCTTTTTAAGACTTGACTTAAGCTTGACTGATGTCCGAGTGAGTCCCACCCCGTTCTGCGAGCGAGGGGGAAGGAGGGGGGAGCAGGGACTTGCTCCCCGGGCCGTGTAGGTCAGCCCGTGCCTGGGGTGGCTTGGGACAGCCCTGGAGGGTGGGACACCGAGGCTGCAGGGATGAGCCTCGGAGGCAGCTGATGGATCTTCTCCATTGCCTCCGGGTATTTTGGCGAGACTGCTGTGCCGCTGCCACGAGCACAGAGCTGGGCTCCAGGAGATGCAGGCGGTGGAGCGAGGGGAGGGCTGGGCTACAGCCGTGGTGGCACCTGTGCCGGGGCAGAGGGTGGGGGCCTGGTCACCAGCAGGATTTCCAAAGGAGGCTTCCCATCGGCGATTGCTTTGTGGCCATCGTTTTCTGGGAGCAGCAGGTCCCAGTGAGCACCCCCTGCCGAGCTCTGCTGGGCAGCACCGGGATCTTCTCCGTCTCTGGAGACATTCCAACCCCGCCTGGACGCGTTCCTGTGCCACCTGCTCTGGGTGACCCTGCTCTGGCAGGGGATTGGACTGGGTGATCTCCAGAGGGCCCTTCCCACCCCCACCATTCTGGGATTCTGTGATTCCCTCCACCGGGCACAGGTTCTGTCTGTCCTTCCCCTTCCTTCTGTTCCATCCGGAGCTGGAGTGGGCACTGCACGCCCCGCGTCCCCCCCAGCCCTCTCCTCTGTGCTGCGCGGCCCGTTCTGCTCCCTGCGGACGTCTGCGTGTGAGTGCGCAGGATGCTCCATCCACCGGTGCTGCTGGCTAAGGGCCGGTGCTGCAGCAGGTGGGGTGGGTGGGTGGATGGATGGATGGATGGATGGATGGATGGATGGATGGATGGATGGATGGAGGGGCTCTCCCCCCACGGCCGCTGCGCAGGCAGGGTTTGCCCTCCGGGACCGGGGTGACGCTGCAGCCTGCCCGGGGGTCACCGCCTCCCATCGCCTGGGGGCTGCCCTGGTGCCTGCCGGGCTCCAGCACTGGGGGTGAGTCGTTTGAGCAGCTGCATAATCACAGCCTGAACTTCATGGCTCTCCAAACGAAGTGCCGTTTGTTTAAAATGCAGACACATTTATCATACTGTGCCAAGCCCCAGGAACGGGTTAATGCCAGACCTGCGGGGTTCCCCCATTGCAGGCCTGTGTCTGCTGAGTGATTATTTGATCAGATAATGCGGGTGTTAAACGTGTTTGTTGGGAAACAGGAACCTGTGTTATCTGAAGGAGGCAGCGTGGGCTGTCAGGAGCAGCCTTTGATCTGCGGAGACGCGATGCTGTAAAGCGGGTCCCCCATTGTGTAAAGCGGGTCCCCGTTGACGGCAGCGCAGCCGTTCCTGGGTTCCCAGGTTCTTCTGCCCCACTGCCTCCTCCTGCCGCTTCCTAAATGAGTTTCTTTGTCTTGCAGAGAGATGCCAAGGGCCAGTACCTCTTCGACCTTCTCTGCCACCACCTGAACCTGCTGGAGAAGGACTACTTCGGCATTCGGTTCGTGGACCCCGACAAGCAAAGGGTGAGAGCCCTTCCCGGCCGGGCTGGCGGTTGGGGTCCCTGCAGCTGGGTGCTCTCAGACGTGTCCTGGCCGGGGCTGGGAACCGCAGCGCGAGGCCAATGGCTGCGGTGAGATTCAGTTTAGGCAGCAATGGGGGCCCTTCCCCGGCGATTCTCCCTGCCCCGCTGCTGGGAAGGGGACAAAGCCCAGGGGGTGACGGGTGCCCTGATGGGATTGTTGCTTTGCTCGTGGGAAGAACAGCTACTTCTGGTCCCCCTGAGCACCCTGGGGAGACTCCCTGCCCCTTCCCATCTCTTTGGCCAGAGCCAGGGCTGGGTCTGGTGCTGCAGCCCCGGGGAGGGGGGGCCGGGGTGCACCCAGGTGCTGGCAGCAGCAGCCTCAGTGTCCTGGCTCCGCTGGCACGTCCTCGGCGTCGGTGGGGATGTGCGAGCCAGAGGGACTCAGCATCGTGTGCGAAAGCATCATGTGTTTGCAAAGTGAGAGGGTTTGATGCTATTGCCAAGGCAAGGAGGGAGATCTCCTGACACGGGGTTTGCAGGACTATTTCTAGTGCAGAAATGTGTTTTAACACCAAGATTAGGCCAAGCAAGCAACAGCTTTGTGAGAATCCAAACACTTGTGCGTGTTGCCTCGGGCAATGAAGAGTGAAACAGGACGCGGGAGTGCGTGGAGCCGAGAGCCCCCGCGGCAGGACCTGCTCTGACCCGGCAGCGCAGCTCCCGCCACGGGTCCCTGCGGGTCCTGCTGTGTCCCCGGCGGCTGCAGCGGGTCCGGGTGCAGGATGGCACAGCTCCCGCAGGGACAGGGCCCCGGCATGCACCCACCAAGCTGCGTTTCCACACAGGAGTCGCATGAGCGCATCCTGACGCTTCCTCGGGGTGAACTGCCCACGCTCCTTTCACAACGCCTGCAGAACGGAGCTCTGCACAAACACAGGTTAAATCGCCGCTGGCCGTTAGAGCGCTCGAGGTTTGTGAATGAGAAGCGCCGTGAACGTGCTCGCAGGCATAACTGTTAATAACAGTCTTGTGTTGTGCTTCCTGCCGATCAGTATAAGCCACTGGAACCAACAATTTACGCTCCCCAAAGCACCTCCTGCTGTCTCTGCTGAGGGAGCAGCCGGAGCTGGGCCCCGCATCGCTGCCGGTGCCGGGGAGCTGCTCCCACGCTGCCACCCACGGCAGGACGGGGCCGGTCTGAGCCCCTCGCTCCCCCTTCTCCTCCCAGGGGCACCCACCGACACTCATGTGGCTTCTCTCTCCCAGAGCAGTAGCCTCCTCTTCCTCATCCTCCCCACCTTGCTAAGTTGGAGCCATCAGGGAGCGCGTGATGCTGCTGCCTCTCGTGGGGTCTCTGGACCATCACCCCCCCACCTCACCTGTGCCCCCCAACTTGTCCTTTCGGGGCTCTCTCCCTCCCGGCTTCTCCATCCGTTTCCTGTCTCTCCAGACTTGGCTCCTGGCTGTCGTTGTCACGCTGATGCAGGACCCGATGGCTGGGTTTGTCGTGGGCTGTGGAGTGGTGGCTCGTCGGCGCCAGCGAGCAGCGTTTTTCTTGCATGGTGCCGGGGGATCGCTAGCTGCCACGCCACTTGTGTCGGCTCTTTGTTTCCCTGCTTTTTGGTGAATCGCCTCTTTAAACGCATGTAGAAATAAAACCCCGTGCGTAACGCATTATGATGCATTGTCTCTGCAGGCAGGGTCGGTGAAGAGCGCGCGGCTGAAGCCTGCGCTCACAGAGAGCTCCGCGCGGCGCGCTGGAGAACCCCGCGGCACAGTCACTGCGTGGAGGGGGAGTACCGGGGGCTTTTCTCGGAGCGTGTTCCCTTGTGGCTAATGAGGGGGCGGACGGAGCATGCAGGGTCGTGTCTTGTCCGAACTGGTGCAAGGAGAGGACGTTTTGCTGCTGTTGCGTGTGGTGGGTCAGTGCCCAGGGCTGGATCCTGCTTCTCCTACACTGTGGATGTGCAGCCCAAAGCCGGTGGGAGCAGCTGTCGCAGCAGCCTGGGAGACCCCTGGAGAGGGGCAGAGGGGTGTGATGCCGAGGACACTCCTTTTACCTGTGCTTTGCTCCTCCTGGCAATAATCCGATTCAGTTCAGGCCACAAGGGCTGAGGCAAGAGCCATCACTCAGCTTTGAGGAGCATCCCAGGACGGGACAGCTCGGGGAGGGGACACCCCTCCATGTCAGTGCCAGCCCTGGCCCTGCAGCTCAGGGACACGGCGGCTGCCAAAGAGCTGCCCGGGTTTAGCATTTCCTTGGCTGAAAGTGCATTTAAGCCTGTGATGAACTAAGCTGTCGCTTCAGTCCATTATTTCTGATGCACAAGTCAGTATTCCTTATTGAAAGTGCGCTCTGCCCTGTGCCTGATGGCAGCCTGGGCTGGGGAGGGGACGGGGGGGACACACAGCGAGCGGGGCTGGACTCTGCTCCTGCCCGGGGCTGGGCTGGGAGCTGCAGCATTCGTCTGATGCGGGAGAGCGGCTGCCGCAGCCGGCAGCGTGCTCCGGGCTGAGCTGCAGCACGGGCAGTCTTTGAAAAACTCGTCATTTTTAAGCATGGCCGGGAGGAGCCCGTGCGCTGCCCTGGGGCTGCTGCAAGTGAGACGCATCTAGTGAGATCACAGCGCCGCGGGCAGCGGAGGTGCTGAAAAGGGAAGAAAAAGAGAGAAAAAGTCCTGCCTCCTTACCCATCATCTCCCAGCACCCTGCTTGGTCTGGGTCAGGGGATACCGATGCCGGCGTTCAAACCATTTCAGCCCAGTCCAAAAGACAACATGCTTCTTCCCAGCGTGATGAGGACCATCGTGACCTGGAGGTTCCCCTGGTCCTGGGACTGGGACAAGCATTTCCCGCAGGAACCCCCTATGATGTTCCCCATCCCCAGCGCTGCCGTCAGAGCACTGGGACCACTCGCTGCCAGTGACCCTTGGGTCCCACGGGGCTGCCCCGTGCCCCCAGGCTTCCCAAAGCCTCACGCCCAGGGGACTGTGTCTGCGCAGTCGCAGGAGTTACCAGCGCCAGGGAGCAGACCCAGGTGACTGGACATGCCGGGCCCCTCCGCCCCTGCCGCTGGCTTTTGCAGCACTGCCAGCAGCGCGTCTGCGTCAGGTGCCAAATGCGCCCCAGGAACGCCCCAGTGAAACCCAGCCCAGTTTGTGCAGCCACATGGAGCCACCGCTCGCTGGTTTGGTCTCAGTGGTGGGCATTAATGTTTATGGGAATCCCAGACTTCAGTGATGTGTCTTTATAGGTCTGTAATCCTTTGTGTGAGCTAGTGTTTGCCTTAAGCGTACTCATTTGGCTTTGGTGTTTTGGGGCTCCCCCTTCCCAACACAGGGGCATCTGAAGCCGCTTCTTGACTGACAGCACTTTGTTTCCTCAACGTGCCTGCTCAAACAGCGGCAGATCAAAGCAGCAGCTATTGCGGAGGCTTTGCTACAGGCAGAGCTCGATGGTTTCTTTTTGATGGCACAGAACAGCAGTTTCAGAAATACAGGCTCGAACTTAACCTTCCTGGTGTCACGCTGCCGTTACGGGTGCCAGGTGCTGCTGGGGCTGGGCTGGGTGGTTTCAGCGGGCGCTGGGGAGCCGTCGCACCCCCCGCCAGCACACGGCAGGGCCAGCCCCGCGCCCCGGAGCTGCGTGTCCCCACAGCTGCCGCGGGGGTCAGCGGGACCCCGGGCAGAGCCCCACGGTCTCCGGAGCCGCCAGCCCGCGGGGAGGTGGGTCTGTACTTCTTGCCTGCAGGACCTTCATTTAGGCTTTAAAAAATCCCGTCTCCAAGAAACCGGTCCACGCACTTCCTCAACCCCAGCCCGTGCACCCGTGTGGCACCAGTGAGGGGTGATTTTAGTGACTGGGGCCCCTTGGCTGCCGGTCGGACAGACAGGGGCTGCAGCCCCCTCCCACCTCAGCATGGGCTTCTATTTCAAGCAGGGGGGGAGTTTTGTTTCTTTACTTTTGCCCTGAAGAGTCAGTTATTAATGGAAAGTATTTGTTGCTGAGTTGCTTTAATTATCTTCTTTTTCTTTTCAGCATTGGCTGGAATTTACCAAGTCGGTTGTGAAGCAGATGAGGGGTGAGTATTGCTGCGGGCAGAGGGACAGGCAGCGTGTGCCCCTCGGTTTAGGTGTATGTCCATTTTCCCCAGTCCTTCCCCTCTGGGGTCAATTCCCAGCACAGCTCCCAGAAAAAGGACCTTTTTGATTATCCACAAAGCTGTTCTGCTGGGTCGAAAGTGGGATCACTCTCCACCACTCCCGCTGCCATTGCAGCCGGCCAGGCCCCCCCAGCGCACGGGCGCTGACCCTGCTGGAGACCGGGGCTGAAATGGCGGGGATGAGCGAAGCGAGGTTTGCCCACGGCTTTACTGGGGACATCTGCTCTCCCCATGGCCACCGCAGCGGGGAACGGCCCCCTGCCCATCTGCTCCCTCCTTACCCAGCGTATCTGAGCGTGTTTGGGGTAACGGGGAGGGCAGGCGACACCCCCAGCAATGTCTGACTGTCTCCTCGAGCGGGGCTGTCCGGGAGGACGAAGGGGACAAACCCTGCCGTTTGGTGACCGCGGTGTCGCTGTTGTCGCTGCAGCCCAGCCTCCCTTCACCATGTGCTTCCGCGTGAAGTTCTATCCCACGGACCCCGCTGCCCTGAAGGAGGAGATCACCAGGTGAGACCCCGCGCGGCGGGACCGGCCGGCCAGGGCTGGGCCACGGGGGGAGCACACCCTGCCGGGACTCGTGCTCTAGTCCCGGGAGAGCAACAGCCGTGTCGGTTCCCAAACCAACCCCGAACGTTTCTGGGTTGTCCCAGCTGTGGGGGAAAAGTGGAGAAATCCCCACTGTGCGTGTGGGGCCCGGCGGGGAGCGCTCGCCGTGGATTTAAACCCACTGACGTGGTCTTTGGCTGCAGTTGGTCACAAAACCCACGTTCCCAGGGCAAAGTGCTCCCAGTAGAGCGCTGCTCACCGTAACGTCCATCGTGACTTCCCTGCCCTCCTGCCAGTGCAGACCAGCTCCTGGGCTGCACCAGGAGCTTCCCCGCGGCTCTCCGAGATCTCTCCTTCCAGCTGGGACCCCCCCGGTCCCGGCCGGTGTGGGAAGGTGGGTTCAAGCAGGAGCAGCAGCTCTCCCATGAGAGCGGTTTCTCCTGATGCTCCTGCCACTTGTGATCAGTTGTTAGTGCCACTGCCTCAGCACATCCCTCGCTCGGGGTGTCCTTACGTGTGCTCGGTCTGTCGGGAAGGGTTTGAGTGTCTCCGGTTCCCTTGCTGTCCCCTGGGAGCAATTAGCCACGTCCCTTTTACGTAAAGGGGCATGAACGCTCTGGGAGAAACGGGTGATAAACTGCCCTGCAGAGACCTGGCAGTGCTTCTCCCGAGTCTCTGTCTTCAGGGACTCTCCATGCCGCTCTTCCTGCCGGCAGGAAGGACGCACTCAGCACTCGCTGAGAAATTGTGGCAGCTTTGGAAAACAAGCCGTGGCTGTGGACTGTGTTGAAAACGAGCCCTGCCGTGGTGTGGGGGTCGGTCTCTGCCCGGGCCAGCGGGGCTGGCACCTTTGCTAAGGGTTTCTGCATTTTTCCCTGGAGCTGCTGCAGGACCCCCCACGTCTTGGCCCCAAATGCCCTCAAATGGTGGCAAGTGGCCCTTGTCCCTCCCTCGGAGTGGCTCGGTCTCGGCAGCCTGAAGCCACACAGCCCCGAATCCCTCTGCATGTCCAGTTCCCACGCTGGGCTGCCATTTTGCCGTTTGCCTGCTCTGCCTGCCATTAAATATTCTGGAAGAATAGCTGGGGTCCATGCTAAGCGCATCGAGAATTAAGTAGGCTTACAGACAGAGCTAAATATATTCTGGGATTTAATTCTTGGGATTTTCAGTCTATTTCTGCAGGCAGCAAATGAGAGAGGATGTCTGGGCTTTTGCAGCCTGTTAAGCAGCGTGTTTGGAACATACCCGGGCTCAGCTTTTTACTTCAGCTTTGCATTAATAAACTCTGTACTTTTGTTTGGCAGACCAGTCCCAAGAAGCAGAGGATGGGGAGGTGTTTCCAAAAACCAGAACTAAAAACCACCCTAAGGTGGTGTGTGGAAGCCTGAGAAAGTTGTGGTTCTTTGGGTGTGACGGCAGGAGGGAGATGCAGGTTGGGGTGAAAGCGTTTGCGAAGAGCCGGGCGCGCGTTTGCTGCGCCTGCTGTGGAGCGTCCTCACGTCCGGCGTGCCGCGCTCTCTGCCGCTGCCAGGACATGCGCTGCAGTCAGCTTTCTTGGGTGCAATTGATCTGGTTTTTCGTAGAAACACGTTTTAGGGGACCCACAGAAGTGCCCAGGAATAGTTTCACACGGACACATCTCCTTGCTTTGCTTAAGAGGCATTTATTTAGTTCGCAGATTTTACAGTTGCTCCCAGCAACTGCGGCCCTGTGCAGGCACCGGGCCTTAATTTAAATGTGAAATGGCCAAAGCCGTGTCTCTGAGTAATGACAGCTATTATGTGGGCATTAAGCTGCGCATACAATATGTTAATTGTATTTCTTTTCTTTAATCGGAGATTAGCAAACATCTGCAGTTGTCAGGCACAGTGAGGAGAATTGCAATGCAGGGCAGGGATTTGCCCTGGGAGGGAGGGGGGGAGCCGGACCCCAGGAGCATCAGGATGGAGCCAGCGGGGGGGGCTGCAGGAATTTCCCCTCTTCAATGTCCTTTTCCAGGGCAGCCTCATCCCCCAGACGGCGCTGCCCGGGAAGCTCCCCTTTCCAAGGGTGTTTCCAAGGCATGGGCAAGGCTTTGGCAAACCTGTTGGGCACCCGCTGCCTGGGTTTTGTTTGTAAAACCAGCTCGGGTCTGCGGACCTTCCCTGCCCAAAGGGAAGGGGGGCTCCGGGGGGGGCACGCCAGGGGCGGGGGGGATTGCAGGGTTGGACCCGCTCGGGTACGCGGGTTGTGTGAGGTCTGTGCTGGGCGAGGTGCCGGCGGTGGTCGCCAGCCGAGCCTGGAGTCTCCATCCCTGCTGTCCCCCCCCCGTGCTCAGGCAGCAGCAGGGTTTGTCACCCCGGCCACCAGCCGCCAGCGCTTCAGAGGCGATGGGGGGCGGTGGGAGCAGAAGATCCACGAATAAAGGATTCGCCCGTCTTCAGGGCTGCAGCACCTCCGGCCCCTCTGTGCCCTGCAGCTGATGGCAGCCTGGAGCTCTGCAGCCCGGCTGGGCCCCGGCTGGCTGGGGTCGGGCTTTGATGGTCCCCCTTGTGTCCCCCTCGGGTCTCCCACGCACCGGGACGAGCCCAGCGTGTGTGCGGGCTGCCCTGCTCGCCGCCGCTCGAGGGGTCCCTGCAGCTGCAGCTGAAACCTGGGCTTAAAATTCACTTTCCCCTGGACCGAGTGCACTTTAGTATCTGGATTTCTCTTTAATATATTTTATCTGTGAAAATTAGTGGTTTATCTCGTCATAAATACGGATTTGAGAAATGAAGCGTGACTGAGATATTGCAGAGTACAAGTGTGATTATTTAAACACATTTCTGAGCACTCCAATTTCCATTTTGCTCCTTCACTCTCTGACTTCGCGTTTTACCATCAAAAGGTTTTCCCAAATGCATTGCCACAGGACTCAGCCCAAACTGTTACTTGGGTTTAAATTTATTCAAATATGTGATCTTCCAACCTAGTTTATCTTTCCGCTGGGCTTTGGCGCGCGGCGGCAGAGACGGGTGAGCGCACGCAGTCCCTCGCCCTGGGTGAGGCCGTGTTGCGCGTCGACGAGCAGGAGGAGGGGAGCGGGGGCGCACGCAGGGACCTGGCGGGGTGCAGAAAGCTGGGGAAGGAGAAATCACATTCCGGGGAAGCTGAGCAGCCGGGCGAGGACGCCGAACTGGGAAGCGCAGCAGTCGCTGGTGGGCTCAGGACCACGAGACCCCCTTCAGAGCACCATCCCTGGGGATCCCCAGCCTTGGGATGGGCTGGGGCGGTTGCAGTCATTTGGGTGCTGCCCAAAACAGGGTGAAGCATCGTGGGGGATGCCGGGGGCTGAGGGGACCAGCACCGCCTTGTCTGTGAGTTTCCTCCTTTCTGTGTTTTCCCTGGTGGGAATGTGCATCCCAGTGTCTCCCCGCCCGAGGGAGCTCTTTGTCTCTGCAGCAACTCTGCCCTGCGGCGTGTGGCCATGCCAGTGGGCAGCTGGCCGGTGGGGACCTCCATCAGCCCCCGGGATCAGGTGCCGGCCCTGGGACTGTGTCCCTGCAGGCTGGAGCGGGGCTGGGACGTGGAGATCCGAGCCCCAGCACTGGCCCTGGCCAGGGGAACAGCCCGGTAATTAGCACTTGTTCTCTCCTGGCAAGTGTGATGTCTTCTAGATGGGCTGCTCGGAGAGAAGTGTGAGTGCAAGTGTCTCGTGGCAGATATTCCACATCTAAATTGCCTGTTTAGGTAATTTAAACTTTGCTTAATAAATGGACTATCTCTTCTGTCCTCAGGTATTTAGTCTTCCTGCAGATAAAAAGGGATCTCTACCATGGCCGTCTCCTCTGCAAGACTTCGGATGCAGCTTTGTTGGCCGCCTATATCCTTCAAGGTAATGCTTTTTGACAAGATAAATTTGCTTTTCATGCTAAGTACTGATTACATTATTTCACTTACAACAGATCACTGCACCTAGCATACAAATGTCATCCCGCCGGTGCGGGGCTCCTGCGTCAAGACTGTGCTTGCGCTGGGCTAGCGGAGGGCGAGGGTCGATGTTGGGGTCTCCCCTGCGGCAGAAGCACCGCGCTGCCGTCTGCTCCCCGAGCCGTCCCCCCAGCGTTCGGGGTGCAGCGTCCCTGTAGGCGTCCCCTTGGCTAATCCAGGCCCTGTCTCCTGGTTCTGTGCCTGTCCCGGCGCAGCAGCGACCGCACTGCTCTCCCTGGGGCTGTGCGTGGCCCGCGGTAGCTCTGGCAAGTGCCAGGACTGCGGTTTGCAGTTGCGCAGAGGCTCCGGGGCTAACGGCGGTGATGCTGCTTGCTGAGATGGATGGAGGTGGCCTTGGGCAAGCTCAGCGCTTGCTGCTCAGCCCCTCGGCAAAGAAAGCGCCTTTGTCAGCAAGTCGCTGAGGCGCTGGTGGAGTTGGGAGCAGGAGGTGGGAAAACCTCTGCAGACCTTCTGCCTGCTCTGCCCTCCTGCCCGTTTCCCTGCCGGCCTGGCTCTGCCTGCTCCTGGCTGCACTGCCCGCGGCACGGAGAGCACCGAGGGGCCGGCGTCTTGCAGTGCGGTGCTCAGCGAGGATTGTTGGGATGTTTGGAGGAGCCGGGTGGCCCCGGCATGGTGGAAAAGCACGTTGAGTTGTGTTGGCACCGCGATGCCGGGCACGCGGGTGGGCTTCCAACCCAGGGGTGCTGGGCTCGGCGCCTTGTCGGGTCCCTCTCTGCAGTCTCCCGGTGTCCCCAGGACGAGCTGTGGAGATGTGCCTCAGCAAGCAAAAATGACAAATTTCCTGCCAAAGCATTTTTGAGTTATTTCACAGTGCCAGTGTGTTTCCCCCCTTTCAGTGTGTTAGGCAGGAAACATAAAAATGAACGCAACATCTCCATTTCACTTAGGACCTGAGGCTGGAGGGAGTGAAATCAGAGCAAGGTCCCTTCATTCCCCGTGGCAGAGGCTGCCGGATTACTGTAAATCCCGGCGGGAGACACCAGCCACAGCGAAATGCCGGCGGCGATGGCTGCGGGCTCCCGCCGCGTGCTGGGAGAGGGAGCGGAGCTGCGTCAGCCCGCACCCAGGAGAGAGCAGGGCTGAGCCCAGAAACCGGGTTGTCTCGGGCATTTCTGCACCGTGGTCTCGGCGCTCGGGGTCGGTGCTGCTGGGAATGTCTTGAGGACAGACCCCCTGTCGCTGCGCTTGCGGCTTGCCCAGGCTTGAGGCGGGTTTTCCAGGTGGGGGATCAATGCCATGGCAGGCAGCCCCCCGCCGTGCCGCAGGGCCGTGCTGCTGGGGCAGCCTGTGCCTGGCAGCGCTTCCCCAGGGCGGGTAAAGGGGGGAAGGAGCTTTTCTCAATGTCACTTTACAGATTTCCAACTAATTATATTTTTTCAAGGCGCAGTTGCATCCCCTGGGCGAGCAGAATCCGCTTGCTGCCTTCCTCCCAGCTGGGCTCAGGGTGGGGGCCGGGGGTGCCCCTGGGGTGCTTGGGGCCGGTGGCCGCAGGGCTGCCACCGCGCGGCCCCAGCGCAGCTCCCAGCAGGTTCTTGGCAACTCGCTTGAGGAATTAATAAATTCGGGACAGTGACCATCTGCTGGCGGGTGATTCCCAAGCAAACGGTGAAATTAATTGGACGCAGTTAATGCTTTACAAATGATCCTTCCTAATGGGAAGCTCATCCAGGTCGGAGCAGTGTTCCCAGGATGCTCTCAGCCCTGATCCTGTGCCCGGTTGCCACCGGCTCAGCTGCCGAGGGTTAGGGATGCCGGGATGGGGTGCACGCTGCGGACTGGGTTGTTGCGCGGCTGTTCCTGACCGGTTCTATCTCCCCCCAGCCGAGATCGGGGACTATGACCCGGGGAAGCACCCGGAAGGCTACAGCTCCAAGTTCCAGTTCTTCCCCAAACACTCGGAGAAGCTGGAGAGGAAAATTGCGGAGATCCACAAGTTGGAGCTGAGGTACGGCCGGGGGCTTCGCTGGGCGGGAGCGTTGGCTGCTGTAGGGATTACCGGTGCTTGGCTGGTTTTTATCCCTGCTTGGGATTTTCAGCTGTGCCATGGGATGAGCGCTCACCGCTCCGGTCTGTCGGATCCAGCGGTGCTCTGGGCAGTGTTGCCCACAGCAGAAATGCCGAGCAGAGCAGGCTTTGGGAATGCAGGCCGTTTGGTGGTGCAGAGGTGTCACAACAAATCACCCTGCGAGAGGAGCTGCCGTGTCCCACCAAACCTCTGCTCGCTGAAAGGAAAATGTGATTAAGCGGTCAAGGACAAGCCGCAGAAAGTGCAGACAAATAAAAAAAAACCGCCAGCAATGCGGCAAAATCAGCCCCGATCCCTCCTGCCCCAGGGAGGGCCGAGGGGTTTCTCCTGCTCCTGGCCGTTGGCTCAGCCAGCACAGCCCAGGGGGGTCCCTGGTCTTCCCCAGTGGGACAGGGACATTGACCACCCCCATCCCCCATAGATCCCCCCTGCCATCTCCCCTCCCGCCTTCACCCTGCTCTGGGGACACGAGAGACCGTCAGCAAAGCCCCGTCCTGCCGTGGCGCTGGCGGTGCCTCGGGGGCCGTGTCGCACCGGGCAGCCGTGAGCCTGTCCCTGGGGAGGACGGGGGGGGTTGAACCTCCCAGAAACCGGGCAGAGCCGTCCCTTCCGTGCTGTGGGCTCCTGCCTTCTGCCCGGCAAACTCTCTGTTCCTCCCCCTGTGAAGAAATGCCTGCGCTGCCTATGGGAAATCCAGCCCTACGTTTTGCAGACACTCCTCAGTTTCGGTCCATCCTGGCGCCGCGGGTTCAGCGGCTCCGGGGCCGGCTGGGGCCGCAGGAGAAGGGCTGGGTTTCAGTGCTGGGCTCCTGCTGCGGATCCGCGGTGCTGACGGATGTAACGGGAATATGCCACAACTGATGCCACGTGTGAACAGAAGCCCTGTAGCCGAGGGCTGACTTTCATCTTCGTGTCTTCCATGGAATACTCTCTTTTTTTTTTTTCCCCCCTCCTGTAGTGGGCAGACACCAGCTATTTCAGAGCTGAATTTCCTCAGGAAAGCCCAGACTCTGGAGACGTATGGGGTTGACCCACACCCTTGCAAGGTAAAACACTTTTCTGAGGGCTGTTCCTTGCGCTGGATTTCTCGCTCCAGCCGGTACCAAGCTGCAGAGGTACCAGTGGCCGGTCCCCAGCGCGGCGTTTGTCACCAGCGGGCTGTGGTGCTGGCAGCGCCGTGCTCCGCGGGATGTGCTGGGGCCAGCAGACCCTCTCCAGCCTGAAAAACCAGCCCCGAGTGGGGGTGTGTGTGTGCGGGGGGAGCGGGGAGGGCGAGGACTCCAAAATCCTTCCAGAGAGCATTTAGGGAAGCCGTAAGAAAGCGTTTTCACATGCAGACAGCTACAAAAGACAGTGACCGATCATCTTCTGCTAAAGCGTGTAATTTGGAGGCAGGAACAAGGTCAGTAATGTGTCTGAGGAACCAGCAAGCATTAACCTGCCAGAGAGAGTCTATCGCTCTGCTCTTCCCTGGCCAGTAATGCAGTTTTCTGTTTGAAAAGCTTTTTATTGACTGTAGATGTGATTGCGTTTGGCTCACTCTGGTCCCTTATAGTCCCGTCGCATGCAGATGGATGCGGGATGCACAGCAGACGGAGAATTTTTACTCGAAGGGCAGTGCCTGCTCTGTGCTCCCCCGGGGCTTTTAACCGAATTATGCCACATAAATACACAATTGTGGTAAATATACCTGGCCTGGGTGGGGGGTCTCCCATTTAGCATCCCCAAGCACTGTTGAGCCTCTGCACCCCCCGCTCCCCATCCTCACCCCCAGCATCCCCCACCTTTCCCGGGGACACCCGGCTCCCCATCTCCCCCCCGCCCCGACCGGGGGCAGCTCTGCTTTCGGCCGTTCACCCTTGACAGATTAAGACGAATTTTTGATCTAATCTGGATTCAAAACCAATTTGTTCTCTGCTCAAATTCAGAAGATCTTATCACAACGCTGGCTCCCCGCGCAGCCCCGGCGTGCGCTTGAGGCGGCCATCCCTGCCCCGTGCCAGCAGAGCAACCGAGAACTGGCACCCGGGCTGGAAAGCAAACGGCAGAGAAGGTGGCTTGTCTCTCGGTTAAGCCGGGAAGGGCACAGCTGGGAGCAGGGGGGAGAGTCGTACCCCTGCGCGGGGGAGATCCTGGGCACGGGGTGTCCCAGGGGCCAGCAGAGCCCCCGAGGAAGCATCGCAGACACCAAACAGGGATTGCGCGTCTGCAACCGCCCCTGTAAAAGTGCTTGCCTGCTTTTCCTGCCCAGTGCACCGCAAATCCTGAGCCTCGCATGCACCTTCCCTTCGGCTCAGCATCCTTCGAAAGCCATCGGAACATCTGCTGGACAAATAAAAGTCAGGGCGAGTCTAACAATTACTGATCGGCCACAACTGTTTCATAACATTTTTGAAATTCAGTGTATCTCTGTTTTTTCCGTGCACTTCCGTGCATTAACCAGTGCAGCTAATGATTACTTCCCTGGCGTCTAGACGTTATGATTAAGTGAAACTGCTGCCGCCGTGCTCCGTACATGACACTAATTACTGGTTTTAAGCTGTCTCCATGCCGCCCAGCCACACTGGCTGTGCAGGGCTCTGAGGGAGTCAAGTGTAACAGGTTGTTAACCATTTTCTGGTTCAATTACTAGTGGAAGGGTTGGTGAGGCACTGCCGTCGCTGTGTATTCCTCACCAGTAAGCGGCTGGGAGCGCTGGGGCTGGGAGCCGTACTGCGGTTTCTCCCCATTAGTGCCGCTGGACCAGCTGCTGGTTACTGGGCTGCAGGTTTGCTGTGGGGGGGATAACGCTCCATGAGAACCTGCCGGGAGCATCCCGCTGGCACAGTCGGCACAGAGGGCTCTGCATCGCCACCGCCTCTGGGGCTGGGGGCCGCTGGCGATGTGTAACCCTTGCCGGCTTGGCAACATTTTGCTGAGAAATTGCTGTTGTCTTCCAGGACGTGTCGGGGAATGCGGCGTTCTTGGCCTTCACTCCCTTCGGTTTTGTTGTTCTGCAGGGAAACAAGAGAGTGCACTTCATCAAGTGGTGAGTTCCCGCCCCGGCATCGCCCGCGGTGCCCTGCTCGCTTGGAGCCGCGCCGGCCAGCTCGCTTCGGCGAGATGCGCGTGGGGCTGGGGCCATGAGTGCCCCATGTCACCCTGGGGTGCTCGAGTGGTGCTTGGGTGAGCTCCCGCTTCGTTGCCCCCAGATTTCTTATTGTCTGTGTTTGTTGACATGAACCTGCATCATCCGTGTGTTGACCAAGTCCCTCAAAACCCCCCCCCAGCCCCTCTGAACCCGGCTGCGTTGTTCTTTGCTGCGTCTCAGGTTTTGGCCGGTGTGTCCCTCAGGGCTGGCATTGCCCCCCGGCCGGTGGCCGTGTGACGAGGTCCCGGTGACTCTGGGGTGCCCCGCTGACCATCAGCTTCACCCCAGGGCGTCCCCCTTTTCCAGCTGCTGGTTTCTGAGCCAGGGCTCCTCTCACCGCCCCATGGCACCTCCCAGGGACGGAAAACAAGGCCTTGAGGCTGCCCCCCTGCCCCCCCGGCAGCACCAGCTCATGACCTGCGGCTCCCGGCAAGCGCCTTGGCCGGGGCTGTCCCCGCCGGGCAGCCGGGCTGCGCTGGGCCCCACGCCACCCCTCACCTGCCTGTCCCTGTCCTTTCAGGAACGAGGTGACCAAAATGAAATTCGAAGGGAAGACTTTCTATTTGTACGTAAGTCAGAAGGAGGTGAGTGCTCTCCCTTCCCGTCGGACTTCCCGAGCGCAGATGTGGCCGTTGCTCCCGCGGGTTCCCCGGGCACGTGGCAGCTGTGTCGTCGTCACCCTGTGCCCGCACTGCAGGGACATGGGCAGGGTGGCAGGGGCCGCAGCTCGGTGGCAGCGCTGGGGTCACCTCCCTGCTCCCGCTGGCACCTCGCTCTGGGCGTTGGAGCCTGCAGACACCGGGTCAGCCCCAGGCTGTGCCGTGGCGAGAGCTCTGCCCTCAGAGCAGCCCAGGACTGCTGGCAGCTGCTCCCCGTGCCTGCCCGCCACGGCCAAGTGCCGCGTTTGGGATTATTGTGGTGATTTGTTACCGCCGTCCCGCTCGGTCAGCCCTGGTTAGTGAAATCAGCCTGAAAACCTCTGGCTGAAATGGGCTCCCATGCAAGCCATCAGCATGATTTTCAAATAAAAGTATTTCTGGACATTCAAAAAGGCAGGTAAGGGGAGGCGGTGGGTGGCAGGTCACCGGCACACACGGCTGCCCGTCCCTCGTGCGAGGTGTCGTGACAGGGACAGGGTGTCGGCTGATGCTCCAACGTCTCCCTGTGTCCTGGGCAGCTCCAGAGGAGGATCTGCCCCATGCCAGCACCACTGTCCTGCTCTGGCCGCCATCCGCATTCCCAGCGTGTGCCTGATGGGCACCGCTCTCTTGTTCCCCTGCCGACTCCTTGTCTTTCTCCTTTAGGAAAAGAAAATTGTTCTTACCTATTTTGCCCCGACACCAGAAGCCTGCAAGCACCTCTGGAAGTGCGGGATAGAAAACCAGGCTTTCTACAAGTAAGTGCCAGGGCACCCAGGCGTGGGCGGGGGGGGGGGGTGTTCTGCATCCCCCCGTGGGTGGGTGCTGCCCCACTCGGCACCCGCCCGAGGGCTCCATCCAGCACCGGGGGCTCAGGCACTCACTGTCACCGGCAGCACGGCACCCCCGGCCCGGTGGCCCCAGCAGAGTCACTGGCCACCAAGAGCACCGATACCCCCTGGGCAAACCTTTAACGAGGAGATTAACGCTAATCGTTTGGAGACTAAGCCTTTAATGCTGAGCAAGTGGAGCAAGTCCTGTCGGCAGCAGCAGGCGTGTTGTACCATTTCCCTGCTAACGGCAGCATTTTCGGAGCTGGCCGGCACACGGAGATGCTCAGGAGCTGCGAGTGCGGCGCATGGCCGGTGTGTGAGGCAGCAGGGACGGATGCTGGCAAAACTGAGGGAATATTTTCTGACCTAATATTCGGGGATGGATTTTCAAAACGGCTTCGCAGGGTCTGTTTGTGCTGAATCCAGCACTAAAATCCCCACTGAAGTGGAGCCAGTGCCCCGGGGTGCTTTAGAAAAGCCTCCCTTTTCATGGGGAAGTCTCGAAAACTTTCAGAAATAATCTGTGTCTAAGCTCTTTGGGAACAAGTTAATTATTCATGGGAAGTGTTCAGGGGACCAGGGAGGTGCCGTGCAGCCTGGGCCGCAGCCGCGAGCCGCTGGGGACAGTGGCTGGAGGGACCGTCCCTGCAGCTGCCTGGCTTCGGGCACCTCCAGGCTGGGGGGTGTCACCGGCCGGCGGGCAGGAGGACGGAGAAGGTTCTGTCCTTCCCCCGGAGCTCAGGGCTCCCTGGCTCGTTGCCACCAAGGCAGCTTTTCTGCCCCGGTGTGGCTAATTGGGCTGTCAGACAGGGCTGGACTGTGCCCACAAACCGGGGAGGTGCCAGGTGGAGCACTTCAGTTTTACCATCCTGCTCATGTTGTTACTTAAAAATAGCCTGCTTTGTGCTTCATAATGAGTTTTATTTTAATCACCAAGATGCGAGATAAAGCCTGTGATGTGTTCTCTTTGGGAATACTGCAATCAGCAGCTGCAATCAGCAGGTTTCATTTCTCATTATATTAACATGAAATGAAATTGCAATATTGCTTTACAAATCTCTTTATGATTAATCATGTCAGTAAATTACCGCTGGATTATGCACCCGGTGGAGTGGACCATGGGCTCGGCCGCAGTGCTGCCGGGCTCCTCCCGGGGCGAGGGATGGGCTCCCGGGGCTGAGGAGGGGTCGGGACTGTCCCTCCTGGCAGTGTCACCCACCGCTGGCCTGACTGGGCCTGGCGAGTGCCAGCCCGCCGGGGATGGGCGATGCCTGCACCCCTGCGACGCAGAGGTCGTGGTGAGGGGGTTTAGCCCCCGGAGACCCTCGGCCCTGTGCAGTTCCCTCCTGCAGGCGCTCGCTGGCGGCCCCGGGGGACCCGGTGTGAGCTGCAGCCTGAGCCCCCTGCAGCCGCCAGGGAGGCCATTGGCAGCGGGTGTGTGCGGGAGGGCGGGCACGGGCTGGGCAACGCTCCCGCTGCCGGCAGGGACATGCTGTGCTGGCGGAGAAGGCGGCAAGGTGATACCATGACGGTCCCAGTGCTCGGTGCCACCAGCCAGTGCCACCCCCTGCTGCCAACAGCTTGTTTCATTCCTGGTGGCGTTTCGCATCTCCAGGGCTTTGCTCCTGTAATTTGGCCTAATTTGGCCTCGCTGCCGTTTGTCAGCGGCTCTGGGCTCCCTCCCTCTGATGCTGCGGCGCATCTGGCGGGGAAGATGCTGTACCGGCATCAGCAGAGCAGTCGCTCCTCGCCACCGGCGTGGTGCCGGGAAGCAAAACCAGGCGAAGGCTTTGCCATGAGGCAGTGCTGGCGGCCGTGCCCTGCTGGGTGCTCAGCGCCAGGCCGGCGATGCAGGATGCTCACGCAGCTCTTGGTGCTGTTGCAGGTTGGAGAAGTCGAGCCAGGTCCGGACTGTGTCCAGCAGCAACTTGTTCTTCAAGGGAAGCCGGTTCCGATACAGGTAAATAATGACAGTAAGTAGCAGTTACTGGATATATTTTGGGATGCTCCTTTGGACGCGCTTTGGGGAGCAGTTCAGGGCTGCAGTGGTCTGGGGACTTGCTGAGGGTCCTTCTGTCACCAGAGGTTCTCCCACTGCAGCGCGGCCGCCTCAGTGAGGCCATCACCGCTTCGTCCTCTGTTCCACGGCTGGCATCCCTCCCCTCAGCCCCACAGCGGCAGAGCCTTGGAGGGACAGGAGTGGGGGAGAGGAGAGGACGGAGGGGGCTCTGGGGTTTGGTTTTTGAGAACAACAAGGAGTGAAACGAAGCACCGCAATTCCTGAATTCCTGGGGAGTGTTGCTCCTCCCCAGACCTGGGACCTTGTATCTCTGCAGGACGAGAGACCCCAGCGCATCCCCAGCTGGGAGGTGCATGATGATGGCACCCTCCTTGCTGGCATGGGAGGGCTCATGCGCCCATGGTGTGTGTCCCCCCAGAGGGGAGGTGACCCCACTGTGTCCAGCATCTCAGGCCAGGAGAAGCAGCAAAACGTGGTGGCAGAGGTGTCAGCCCAGCCTTTCTCCACTCGTCCCATCACCCCTATTTCCAGCAGATATGTCTGTGCTTTCTCCTGGAGCCCTGGGGAGAACCCCCCTGGCCCGTGTGTGTGAGGAGGGGGCCAGGCTGGGGCACGGTGTGCCATGGGGGGAGCTCATGGCTCGCTGGTGTGATGGTCGCATCCTCACAGTGCTGTTCTTCACCTGCTGCAGTGGCCGCGTTGCAAAGGAGGTGATGGAGTCCAGCGCCAAGATCAAGAGGGAGCCCCCCGAGATTCACCGGTAAGAGCGCGGCAGCCGCGGGCAGGAGGGCTGCCACATGCCCGGGGCTCCGGCGCCCTCCGGGGCTCTGACACCGTCCCCGTTCTCGTCCCCAGGGCAGGGCTGGTGCCGAGCCGGAGCTGCCCCTCCATCACTCACGGCCCCCGCCTGAGCAGCGTGCCCCGCACCCGGAGGAGAGCCGTGCACATCTCCATCATGGAAGGTAGGGCATGGAGCCGCTCTCCCTGCACTGCCGGGGCTCGGAGCTGGGGCAGCCCCAGCGCCAGGGACACGCACACACACACACACACCCGCTTACGCAAACATGTGCACCCACAAACAGCAGACACACACCCCCAGCTGACTTTCATAGCCCCTGATGCTGATGTGGGGACGCCGGGGCACGGAAGGTCCTGACGTGTCCCCAGGGTCTTGCGGCCAGGCAGGACAGCAGCAGACGTTGCTCTTGCGGCTCGGGGCCGCTTTGGCATCGATAGCTGAGCTCGGGCAAAGTGGAGGGCTGGTTGTGGGGCAGAAGTTTCCAGTGCAGCAGCAAAGCAGAGGAGAATTTCTCAGCAACGTTCATTTAGATTAAATTGGAAATCCAGCAAAAGGCTCCAGGTTGCGCTGGCAGCTCCGAGCCGGGTGAGCGGGGAGTGAGCCCTGCTTTGAAGGTGCCGCGGCAGCCCCGTGCCGCGCATCCCTCGCTCTGCTCTTCCAAGCGTGGCCCTGGTGTGAAAGCAAAGCAAACCTGCCTGGTGCAGTGCCCACGGGGTCCCAGCGAGCAGGGTGTTACTGAGAGCCGCGCGGTCTGACCTGGTACAAGCTGGTCTGCAAAAGGACTTGTCACCCACCTGGGCACCACTCCTGGCTGGCTGATGGCCACCGCTGATGGCCTGACCGTCTCCCAGGCTGGATTACAGTGCCAGCCTGCGGTGGGGGCTGCAGCCAGGGTGGGATGCACCTGGGAAGGAGGATTGGCACAGGGCAAAATGCTGGGACCAGCCCTGGAGCTGCCCCACAGGGCTGGGGACAAGGCTGGGGGCTGTGGCTGTGCCACTGGTTCTGGCTGTGGTACCCACTGGTGCAGTGTCTGCCTCCCGGTGACGCTGGGGTGACAGAGAGCAGTGTGTGTGGTGGGTGCTGCTGGTGTGTGTGGTGGGTGCCGCTGGTGTGTGTGGTGGGTGCCGCTGGTGTGTGCGGGGGCCATGTGGCAATGAATGAGTTTGGAAAACTGGGAGGTGGATGAGGGACCGGAGACGGCCAGGAGCGAGGGGGTGGGCGCACCCTGCGGTGGTGCCCTGCACAGCCAGGCAGGTCCTGCTGCCCGGGGTGTGGGTCTAGAAACCCTGCCTGCCCGAAGGGACAGGTCCCTTGGAGCAGGACAGGGATTTCTTTCCATCGAGGGAGCCCAGGGCTGACGTCTGTGCTGATTTTCGGGTGGGGAGCCTGCCTGGCAGCTGCAACAGCCCCGCAGACATGGTCACCTCTGGGGCCCTGGTGAATGTGAGCACCCTCTCCCCCGCCTCCCACGTGTGCTCTCAAGAAGCGGCGAGAGCATTAAATAGCCTCCCACAATAAATTACTGGAGCTGGCACAGGCTCCCGGCACCACCCCTGCCCCGGCAGCTCTTGCCCTGCTGGCAGCTGCTTTTCTTCGCTCTCACTTCAGCTCAGTCCTGTGGAAATGTGGGAGCCCAAAATAGCCCTGACCCGGGGGCCAGCGGCACCAGCCCTGCTTGCGTCAGCCGCGCCGGCGGGCGAGCAGCCGTCCCCGCTCCCCGCCGCAGTCCCCGCGGGCACCCCGTGCCGTGGGCCAGGCCAGCCGCTGCCCGTGCCGCCATGGTGAAGTGCCTGATAAAGATTAAAACCAAAGTCAGCGTCCACCTGCGGCTCATCAACCACTGCTGCCGGGAGGTGAGGGTCCGGGTGCTGGCCCTGGGGCCGCGGCTGCTGGCCCGGGCTCTGGGGGCTTTGCCGCTCCTCCCGGCTCTCCCCAGCCTCGGCCGTGATGCTCCGCACGGCGCCACGGATGCCCTCGTGCCAGGTAACGCTGCGCCAATGGGCTGTGCGGGATCTGGGCTCTTCTTCAGCAGGAGTGTCCCCCTGGGGGGATGCGGGAATGTGGAATGGACACGTGCCATGGGGAGTGGGCTGGCAGATCTGGTGCTGGCCGGACCCTGGGTTGTTAGTACCACGAAGCAGCTCTTGTTTTGGGGCTGGACACAGCTTTCCCCAGATTCTCCCCAGATTTTGTGGCAGTCCCATGGAGCGAGCAGGTGGCAGAGAGGTTTGGGTCTGGGGGGGACCGGGACTGCTCTCATGGCCGTGATGACCAGGGGGACCCCCATCGGCTGCCCTCCCCAGGGAGCGGGGCTGCTGCCCGCCCCGGAGGGTGCCCGCCCCATCGGGGACACAGCGGGTGCCGCGAGGGGATGTTCACATGAGTTTTGTGCCCTGGCAGCAGACATAGCTGTCGGGGTGAGAACATGTTTATTCCTCTGCCGCGCTTATCGCCTGAGCTGCCCCTGGCGCTCGGTGCCCGCAGTGGCACTCGCGTTAAGCCCAGCTGATCCGGAGGAATCCGGGGAGTATTTACAAGGAAGAGGTTGCAAAGTCCAGGGGAATGCAGGCAGGACAGGCCCTGGGGTCTTCGCTTCACCCTTGAGCAATGCGCGGGGCCAGGGCAGCCGGCACCACCGTGCCGTGGTGCCTTGGTGCCCTCTCCACCTGGGGAAGTGCCCAGCCCCGTCCCCCTGGCAGCCGGGTGGCACTGGGGACCGCTGGTCCCAGCCACCACCACCTCCAGACACGCTCCCTGACATGCTGGAGGCTGCAATGGCAGAACCACCTCCCCCCCGCCCCTGCCATCGCCGGCCCCTTTTGCTGTGAAAACTGCAAGGAACAAGTCCCACATTTGTGGGTTTTCTTGGAATTTGGCAACTGGGGGGGCAGTTGGTGGGGAGGGGAGCTCCCCTGGCCCTGCCGGACGTGCTGAGCCGTGGCAGAGCCTGGCTGTAACTCCAGCTCAGCGGGGCGGGCTGGCACACAGCTCCTCACGCGGATCTTGTTGCTGTGTGTGCCCGAGTGGGTGTAAAACATTTTTTTGGTGGTGAATCAATAGAAATCGGAGCTGTTAGTGCCCCGGTCTGACTTGCAGTCCCTGAGCATCCCGCTCTGCGGGGAGATCTCCCGCGTGGGATGGGGCCGCCATCCCCTCCGCGCTGGGCAGGCGCAGCCCTTGCTCTCCACACGCCTCGGCCCGAGGGCGTCTCTCCGTTCCCCGCCGCAGGGCGGGCAGGTGAGGCCTGTCCCAGGCTCCCACAGCAGGGTCGGCCATGCTGCCCACCTGGGCTGCGGCTCGGTCGGGACCCCGCTGCACCTCTTTGGGGTGCAGGGGTATGGCGGGAGGTCTGTGCTGGCCAGGAGGTACATCCCTAAGGATAACCACCTAAGGATTGCCCCGTGGGCTGCAGAGGCTCGGCCATCTCCAGTGGTGCCACAGGGTGAGCTCATCCCTGGTCCCCAGCTCAGGGCTGGCGGGGACCCGCCGGCTGCCCCAGCGCAGACCCCTCAGGGTGCCTTCCTGCCTTCCACCCCATCCCTGCACCCCCCACCGCTGCCATGGCCACGCTTCCCGGCTCATCCCTGCCCACAGCGCAGCAGCCTGGGCAGCCGGCCCATGGTGGCTCCCAGACAGGGCTTGGCACTGCGACGGCAGAGGGGCCTCAAGCACCGCGGGCAGCTGCCGGGGGGCTGTCACCTCCCAGCGGACGTGTTTGTGATCGACTGGGGACAAGCCTGGGCCCCTGCCTGCAGCCCGCCTGCCGTCCAGAGTGACAGCCAGCGGCTGTCGGTGCCAAGTCACGGGGCTGTTCGAGCGTCACTGCTGCAGTCATGAGCTGTGGGCTCCGGCCGGGCACCAGGCTGTGGCTGCCGGCCCACGGGTCCAAAAACAACAACAAAACGCAGCTGGCAGCCACCATGCCCTGTCCCTGGGGGGGACACCGGGCCGAGGGCAGCGCTGGACGAGGGGGGGTTTCCAGCAGCAGGAGGGACACCCCCCCTCCCCCCACCTCCACACTGCTGAGTGTCCCCCCTCTCTCCCCTGCTGTCCCCAGGCCTGGAGTCTCTGCGTGACAGCGCCCACTCCACCCCGGTGCGCTCGGCCTCCCACGGCGACGCCTTCGTGGCCCCCGGCCGGAGCAGCCGCGCCGAGAGCAGCGAGCGGGTGGCCGTCATCGCAGACGAGAACTACAGCCCGGCGGACAGCGTGCTGCCCACGCCGGTGGCCGAGCACAGCCTGGAGCTGATGCTGCTCTCGCGGCAGGCGAACGGGGCCCCGTGCAGCATCGAGGAGGAGAAGGAGTCGGAGGCCGGCACGCCGGCGGCGGCTGAGGCGGAGGAGGCGGGCGGCGAGCTGCGGGCCCGGTGCCCGGGCGCCGGCGGCCTGGGGGCGGCGCAGGCCGAACAGGTGAATAAGTTTGTTTTAAGTGTCCTCCGTTTGCTCCTTGTGACAGTTGGACTCCTCTTTGTTTTGCTCCTCCTCCTGATCGTCCTTACCGAGTCCGACCTTGACACTGCCTTTTTCCGTGATATCCGCCAGACCCCCGAGTTCGAGCAGTTCCATTACCAATACTTTTGTCCCCTCAGGCGATGGTTTGCCTGCAAAGTCCGCGCCGTGGTAAGCCTGCTCATTGACACCTGAAGGCAGGAGTCGCCACGTAACTGGCCGGGGGCCTGGGGAGAGACCCGCCGCCGTCCTTCGGCACACTCACTAATCCTCCCTTCCCGACCCACGGCGCGGCCCCGGAGGCGGCTTTCCGGGAGGAAGAGGGGGGTGGGCGCAGCCCCCGGGGCCTCCTCCTCCCCGCGCCCAGCCGCGCTGCTGCTCCCACCCCTGGAGCCCGCACAACACCCTACCGCCCTGACTCTCACAGACGCGCGTACGACTGCGGAAGCACCGAGCAAAGAGAGGAATTTATTTTACTCTTGCCACCCATCATCGTGCGAGCATCAGCCGGCAGGCTCGCGATGCTGCGTTAAGCAGGAGCTTTAGCAATGGTGCTACTGAGTACTGAGTTAAACACTCGTGTACTGGTACGTTATTAAATCCGCCACTGTGCACACCACCACCTCCCAAGTACCGCTTTGCAGAATCCCCTCCCTGCTACCCGGAGCCTCCTACATGGTGATGCGCGGCGTGACGCTGTCCGGGGATGCCCCATGTTGCCCGGTCCTGGGCGGGCGTGCGACCGGCCCCCGCGGCGCAGCATGGCCCAGCGAAGGGCAGCCCTCGCCCCGCGCGGCACACGGCCTCTCCTCACGTCTGCTGAGCCTTGAAGCGCCGGTGCTCCCCACGGCAGGGAGCGCTCGCCCGGCACCCCTGGCCAAGCCCAGCCGCGTCACCACTAGTGATGGTGTCGGATTTATTAGGAAGACCTTTAGCCTCTGAAAGTCGTACCTGTTTTGTAAAAAAAAAACCAAACAAACAAACAAAAAAAAAAAGAGACTGTTTCAAGGTCTATTTTAACAACGAAATGCTATTTTGTTATCAAATCTTATCAAGTCTTTTTTTACTTTCCGGATGGGGTGACAGAGGTGCGCTGTACCAAGCGGGTCGCGTTGAGCAAATGGTTTAGGAGTAAACACTTTTGTAGCCTGGAAGCCTAACACCAGATTAACCCGTTGCTAGTTTTGGAATAGAGAAAGGCGCTCTAATTTTGTGACTTTTCTGATGATAAAAAGGACAGAACTACAGGAGCAGAGGTGACACTGAACAAGCCAATGAACAACCATTAGACCTGTCTGTTCTTAAGCAAAAACCAATAAAACCAACTCATCACACTTGTGACATAACCACCGGGACCTTCAGTGACCTGGGAAGCCGAAGTCTATGTACACAGGGAGCAATAAAAGCCAGTTCTGTTAAGTTTTGGTTGAGAACTTGGACAAACTTAACAAAAAAAAAAAAAGGTGAAAACAGGTGAGCAAGTTTTATTTCATCTCAGGGAGAGATTTTACGTAAGCTGGGGCCATAACTGCAGTTTTAAAAAGCCTGATTTCCGTGTTCTTGTCTCTGAGCATCCCCCATCCATCACCCCGTGCCGAGGCCAGCTCCTGCCTGCTCCGGAGCCGCTCAGCCGGCGCCCGGCGAAGGAGCCCCACGGTGCCGTTGGGGGATCCAACCCCTCGATACGTTGGCCAGACTTGGCTCGTTTGTCCCTGCAATAAAGAGGTGGGGGGGGGGGGGCCCGTTAACCACTGTCCGGGGGGGGGGGGGGGGGGGGGATGAAGACCTGAGCTGCTGTGTCTCACCACTGAGGACGCATCCATGGCCCCACTCCCAGCAGAAGGGCCGAGGTGGGTTTGGCGTGGAGCCCCCCAGCTCTGGGGCAGGCAGGCGACGCTACGGACGCTGCCAGGAGGTGGAGGATGGATTTTTTTTTTTTTTTTTTTTTACACATGCTATCCTGTTTTATGCAACATAGCAAAATTAACTCTTAGTGTAGTGTTCCTACCTCAGTCCGTAGTTCATGGTGTTTCTATGCAGTGCGTGGTAGTCCCAAACCTGCTGTTTCTCGCCCCGGGTTAAAGACGCAGTGTGTTGTGGCCTCCCCCACCCCCCACAGCTGATGCACCCGTGATGTCCCGACAGCACAGCCCTCGCCACGAGCCGTCCTCCTTCCAGCCCCAGTGCAGCCTCTCGGTACTGCCCTTGGAACCCTTCGCCATCGGCTACTCTAGACCAGCCATTAATGCCAGCCCTAGTTTACCTCGGCAGTTTTCACCCAGCGTTTTACTGCAAAACCACGAGAACTGGTGATTTTTTGTTGTCTGTTTTTCCTGTACGTTCCATATTACGTCTTGTGTTTCACAACCTGTTAGTTTTACCTGTCTTTATATTAAAATGTTGTTTCCGTAGGTTCTTATATCAGAGGAAAAAAAAAAAAAAATTCTCGTAAGAGCATACTGCATCTTTAAGCAGTAGATGGTAAAATACCTGAAAATGTGAATTTCTTAGTTTTCATAAAAAAAGAATCTAGAAATTAACCTTTCATGTGCCAAATACTGTAAGTTACATTTTTTCCTTCAAAAATGTACCTTTTTCTACATATTCAATATCTTAGTTAGCATAAAATCATTGGTGCCATGAAAAGTATTTTTAAATTTAAATAAATATTTAAATATCATGAACACCAGCGTTGGTATGGGATTTGTTCAGTATTTATGGTGTCCATACTGGTTTTTCACTTGAGTTAAAAAACTCAGCTCAAAACCTGGGAGGAACTGGGCCCTTTAGCAGCCGGCTCAGCCCAGCTCTGCGTCACCTCCTGCCCCGAGCGCCCCGGGCTGCGCGGTGCCTTATGGCCACGCATTGCTGCGGGGCTGGGGGGGGGGGATGCGCAGACACGGCCCAGCACAGCCAGGCACCGGGTGAACCCAACACAAACACCCCCTTCTCCTCCTGAGCCCGGCTCTGCTCAGCCGGACACCACCGATAAAATCCCCTCTTGCTCAGCTGAGCCAAAACTGCCAGCAGTGGCCAGGGAGCAGCCCCCAGCCCCGGCTCGGGCCTGACAGGGGTTCCTGCCGTAGGGGACAGAAGGGGGTTCCTGCCATAGTGGGACACCTGTCCTGCCGTCAGGCATCAGAAACAACATGGGTACACTTGGATCTACTCAGCCCAAGTGCTGCCCCAGGGTAAATGCACACCCCCCCCCCCCCCCAACCCCGCACACACTGGCTGCAGTGGGGCAGAGGCTTGGCAGTGGCAGGTCCCCGCAGGACCCCCCCCCCCCAGCACCGCGGCACAGCGCGCAGGCTCATCAGCGTGTTCGGTGTCACTGACCCACAATACATCAGTGACAATTTTTAACCTGAGCTCTGTCGAGCTGTTTCGGTCGGGTCCAACGCAGCCCCGCGCAGAGGGGCACGGAGCACCACTACCCCTCTGCAGCGCCTGCATGCTGCGCTGCCTGCACCGCAAACACGCCACGCTCCCCTCAGAACCACCCCGCTTCCCTGGAAACTCTGCCCAGCCCACACGGAGACCTTCCTTCTGCCTCCAGGAAGGCTTTAATTAGACACCAGACATCCTGCTTAGGGACACATTTTGCTGAAGACGCGGATACTGAAGGCCTGCTCCACATTCGCTACTGAAAAATCATGAAGCAGCACCTCGTAGCTGTAGGAAGTATCCTACTGACCCATGCGGTTTTTCTTTTTTTGAAAAATGACTTCAGTATTGGGGAAAAATTTCTATTTCTGTACAAACTGCCCGTCATAGCAGGATTAATTATTTTTTTTTTAATCAAAGAAGAGAATGCCAAAGGTAGGTTAGAAGATTTATTTTAAAGCTTTTAAAATACACTTTTGTCCTGAGAAAATACAGTTAGCTTAGAAACAGCTTAACACGGATTAAACAAATTTAATGCAAAAAGGTAAAAAAAAAAAAAAAAAAAATCTGAGCCACTTTTTTTATTCTTTGAACACATGAAGACGGCCACTGGAGTTGCCACCCACTAAGATGTTCTTAGTGGGATGAACGACATTGATGGAACACACGGAACTAAGGCAGTCAATGTTATAAAAGGAATGCAACAACTTTCCTGTATCTTGGAAGACTTGTATTTGCCTGGGACGCGCCATGCTGCCCACCACGAAGCAGTCCTCCTGCTTAGGGTCCCATATTGCTCTGAACCGCGTTAACCAGCGTCCCGTGTTACAGTTATGTCTTCAGAGAAACAAACAGGGAGAAGGAAAAAAAAAAAAAAAAAGAGATAAACATTCCTCTTCTTGAATCCAGCATTCCTAAGTATCATCATTTATGTCAGACTTGCTTAAACCCATCTTCCTCGCCTCCTAAGCCATCAGCATTCACACACTGGATGGGTGGATGCTGCTCAGATCCACCCAGCAGACAGCTGGGATGGGACAAAGAAATGTAACAGAGCAAGAAGATAAAGCAGAGGGTACTTTGATGTAAGTGATTATTCATCAAAGTAGTTATGCTTCAAGGTTGCATACGTCAGTAAAAATAGGACAAACCTGCATCAAGCCTTTCAATAAACTGCAAACTAAGAATTTTCAAGCCAGTCACTGATCTAGTTCCAGCTCCTCAGCAAACCAACCCTGACAGTGGCTCGCCCTTCTGGAGCACAAAGGTGTTTTACAAGTGTTGAGACTCTGCCCAAAACCACGCGCTTTACTGTTAAGACTCAGGAAAGCTTCCCTGCAGACTCGCAGCAGGCTGTGCCCCGGTCGTGCTGCCTGAACAAAAGGCACCCGTGGGGACGAGGGCGAGCTCTTGGGCAGGAAGGCGCTAGGGCTGCGCTCGCTCCCACAGGTGCCAGTGACCCGGGGGCTGTTTGGGACCCACGGCACCACGTGGCCTCTGCGCACCCACCACGCACACACCAGTGCACTTGGAGCAGAACAGCCATAGCCAGGACTGTCCTCGGCCCCGGTGTGTTCAGCTCACCTGATGGTACTGAGAACTGTGATGGTCTCTGAGAACAAAGAGGTGGTGTCATAGACCCTAGAACACAGAACAGCGTTAGTAAAACACACATGTGTTAGAAAAGGCAGCCCTTTCCCCCTAAACGCCTCGCAGAGATAAGCAAAGGCCAGACCACGCGAGTCTGGAACACAGTAAGGAAGAGCACAGACATCCAGCTCCCAGGCGCCACCATCCCAACTGGCAATTATTCAATTTGCTTTTTTAATTGGATTTGCTCTTCACTAGAATCGAAGGTCACTCTTTCTGAACGCTTTCTAAGAAGACGCCTGGCTTGCTGGGACAAAGGAGAGGCTCCCCTCCCCCGTGCCCTGTCCCTTCAGTCATGGCACAAAGCGGCTGCGGGGGGAAGAACGCAGGAGAGGGGACGCACACCAGCAGGAGACGGGACACGCCAAGCGTGAAATCCCACCACTAACAGCTTCCAGGGCCAGGACTCCCTCGTGCAGGCACAGGTGCTGACAGAGAAACCAACACCAGCTCTCCAGTTCTGGGCTCTCCTTCACCCCCAATGCACTTTTAGGATCTCAAAAACCCTACAGCAAAAAGTTCAAAAGCTGCTGGGTCAAAAACTGTTTTGTTTTTTTTTTCCTTTGGAGGAGGCAGCGAATAAATGATGCTGTATCTGTTTCTCCATTCTGTTAAGCAGAAATATCGTGGTTTACTCATATCGTTTTTACTCTGACATTTGCTCTGTTAGCACCAAGGATTTACAATGTTCATAACAAAGCCTGCTTGGAGAACAAATCTTCAATTATCTATAATAACTAAATCACAGGAAAAGTGGCATTACAGCAGCGCACACAAAAGAACGCTTTCCTGGGTATGTGGAGGGGGAGGAAAGAAAATCAAGTCTCCAGACAAAACACAACTGCGCCATATTCGGGTTCTTTCCAGGATGTATGCAGTTACCCATCCTTTAAAAACACACACGACCTGCAGAGCAGAGACCCGATTCTCAGCCTGGCCTTCACTGGGACCCCCTTTTGTACCTGCTGTTCTTTGACACAATTGAGGACTTTGAAACACGTACCCTGTGAATATGCAGATACAATCAGGTATTTACAGGAATAGATTAACTAAATTATGGTCCTAAAGCTACAAGGTAGAAAGACAAACTCGATCTCTAACACAGCACAGCTCACAGCTGTTAAAATTAATAAATGGCAGCTAGTTACAAAAGAGCTGCTATCGTCATACTTTTAATATACCAGGAGCTAAAAATAAACTCAGATGCTAAGTATTTCGTATTCGTGAGCCAGACTTTCGGTTGTTTTTTGTTCAGTTGGTTTGGAGTTTTTTGTTTGTGGGGTTTTTTTGTTGTTGTTCATTTGTTTTAAAGGCTAACAGCACCTGTATATTTTACTGTTCACTGATAAATATTCTTCAGGAAAATGAGAGTTAGGAAAAAACCACCACAAAAAACCACGCAACATTAAAAATGCCAACGCAAGTAAATCTTTGTCACTTTTAAAAAAGGCGATAAAGACAGGAAGCTCTCAGTGATGGGCAATGCAGGTAAGAAATAACAATAAAACCCACCAGTTGGTATTTTCCATAAAGATTACCCCCTCCCACACCACCTTACCTCAGTTTGTCATCAGCACACACCGTCACGACTCTGTTCCCAGTTACAGGTGAGAAATAGGCAGAAGCAACACTTTTTGTGTGTCCTTTAAGAGAGCTCACAGGCTTGTTCCCGTTAGACTTCAGGTATCGAACATCATAAATACAAACATCCCTGCAACACACCACAGAGAACACTTTACAAGGTGACAGTTAAATAACTAATACTCTTATGTTCCGTTTACCAAAAAATGCTGGAGACACCGCAGGTTTTATGTGAGTTGCGTTTAGAAGTTGACTTCAGCAGGCGCATATTCACTCAAACGGCCAGTGGCTCCAGCCCAAAGCAACAGCCCATTAAAACCCCGCTACAGTGTGATCTGTCATAAGACCATTTTGTACCCATTACCAAAAGCAAAAGGCAAAAATGTATCACATTTTAAATCCTACTAAGAACAGAAAACTTGTTTTCAAAAAAGATTACGAAAGCTTTGACTATAAGCTGACAAATGCCTCAGCAGCAGCCGCTCCTGCCCTCCAGCCACGCCATTTATAGCTGACTTCAGACACCGACGCAGAGAGAACACTGAAAACACTGAGTAACTGCAGTTCGTTTTGAGCTACGTACGCTGAGCCAGCAGCAATGAAATACTGTTTATTCACTGGGTGAACGTGGACTGTCCTCGTTCTTTTGAAGCCAATGTCTGCAGAAAGCTCTGAAGATGTTCCTGGGGTCCGTCTGTCCACAACAGCAATGCTGCCGTCCCAGTATCCTACTACTGCAGTGGAGCCATTATCTTCCAAAAAGTCAAAGGAAGATAAGTCTTCTTCACTTCTGCATATCTGAGCATAGAAAATGTCAAATGTAACTGAAACTATTCAATAAAATACACAGAGTTATTCACAATACCCACAACACTCTATAGGCTGTAGATTTCACGCTTTTTCTTCTTAATATACTAAAAATAATTAATGAAGACTACCTAATTGGGTAGCTCCAGCCTTAGTTACGCAGGTAGGTAACCTTTCTGTAAGACTGGTACGCTTTCCAGAGAGGAGATACTTCACCACCCAAAACAAACTGGCAACAACATACTCTGAATTCCATCAGAACTCTTCGGAGACACTATCACCTCTATGTTCCAGTAATCAGACAGCTACTATCCTTGAGCAAGTGAGGATTAATGATTGCACCCCTTTTTCCAACGCTACGGAAACCTTTAATCGGGTGCAGAAATGCAAATTTGGCTTCCTGTAATTTGGGAGATCGGTCAGGATGTCAGGCCATCTTAACCCACGGAAGTTTCCTCTCCCAGCAGCAATTAGCCACAAGGACAATGCTGCAGGAAAGCTTCCCTGCTCCAGCTCCCCGGAGGCGTGCAGACTCTCCTCCTCAGCAGCTGTATTCTTTCCAATGGCAGGAGCACTCCCAGAGGTATCACAAGGCCGTGTAAGCTGGCATAAAGTAAACAGAGCAGAAGAACGGCCTTTCTCTTCCCCCAACCTCTAAAGACACATTCTTGCAAGCCTTTGTCCCCAAAGAAAGACCTTCCGGCCTCCTGACCACTGCAGATACTTCCATGCATCTGGCCTGCCTGCAACCCCACCAAAATTACGGTGCTTGTAAGGGTTGGGGAAAAAAGCTCTTTATACTGTTGTGGCTTGTTATACTTTCCAATGTTAGAGACCTGATCAATGCAGACGTATCTGTCCAAAAAAAAAAAAAAAAAAGCAAAGCAAGCAGGCATCATGAAGCTCCTCAGTTCAGCTGCCTGGCTCACCGGGAAGACAGTCACAGCATTTTGCTCACTTGAAGTCTGAGAAAAGCAAAGTCAACTCATGCTTTATGTTGTTTTACAACGTTTATTTGGGTGGGGGTTTTTTGTTAAGATTTAGTTCTTTAAATCACTCTGTCATCATTAAAAGGTACTGCTTTTGTAAAGATGCACGTATTGCTTAAGTGCAAAGATGAAATTAAATTCAACAACTGCAACTGCCTCTCCAGGAAGGAAACTGGGAGTGCCCAAGCTGTTACTATGTTTAATTGCGTAGAAGCATCTCCACATTTTTATGATGTTAATTAAAGGTTACTTCATCTGTCCTTGTGGAAATGGAATCTTGAACTCTCTTGTTAACAAAACAATCAGCAAATGACAACTTGGGTACAAGGAGACTAAAGCCTCACAGCAGGACACGCCAAGAGATTTCCAAGGCGTCTGCAGCACAACCGCGGGAGCACTCACCTCATCAAAGACAGCTCTGGTAACATCACCACAGCGCAGAGACTCCGTGCTCAGGGACAGCAAGTGAGCAGGATTGCACGGAGAAAAATGCATGCAGGTGACCGAGTAGCTGTGCGGAATGAAGACATGCGCTCCTTCTTCGGACTTACAGGTCTGGAAAACAATTGAGATTCAATGGACACAGGTGCTAATCACTGTAGTTATTCCTGTTAATTACTGCAACTTTCAAAGTAGCCTCTGTTTTCCAAATGCTCTCAGGCTGCTCTGGACAACTGTATGGAGGAGGCAGTAGGGTGTTGATGTGCGGAGACATCAGCGCAGGTAACAGGCAGCAAACCTGCCCGGGGACCCAGCTCGCCCAGGCTGACGTCTTACTGGAACAAAGGGAGTTTCAGCTCTGCATGGGAGAGAGAGCTGCCCTCACACGGACACAGCACCGCTAGGCTACGGCCTCCCTCCCACTACCATTTTCACCACTATACGAGTAATTTAACTCAAAAGAGCACTAGGAATTTACTCTCAGTTTCAGAACTGTTTCCTAAGTAGGAAGAGCTGCCATTTCCTGCTGTAATTTAAGTGCACTTCTGTCACTGCAGCCATCACTACTGTATCTGCACATCAATATCTGGCTCTGTTTTACTGACAGAATTGGTTTCTCAGTTACCACAGCTGAACAACACCTTGCTGGGGACCAAATGTATGTTTATGCCTTTTACATCAAAATACGTACACATTAGGTTACTTGGAACTCAAGCTATAGTGACGCAAGCTGAATGTAAAGCATAATCTCCTATAACTTCTCTTCTAATTTTGGCATCGTTCAAGCTCTGATAATTTAAAAGAAACTGAATAGGTCCTTTGGAACAAGTACCAGTTCATTCCACAAAGATTACTCTGCTCCCAGACTTGGTCAATTCCAACCCACTTCATGAAAATAAAAAAAGGGAGAGCAAAAGGGAAGAAGAGTAGATTTAGCAATTCTGGGCTTCCTCTGCCACGAGGAGAGCCTGCAGCACTGAGCCCTCAGCCTCCCCGTCACCAGCTCACACGCTTCGACAGGCAGTAATGCAGCTGTACAGTCAGAGCTGAATCGTATGGAGCGGTTTAAACTTCGTTATAATTGAATAAGAGTCTCAGAGCTGAATTTAGTTGATCGGTTTCCTGAAGCTGTCAAAGCAGAAACTGATCGAGAGAAACTCAAGAGGCTAACAGCATTGCGAAAAATGAGAAGAAAACCTGCATGGTGTGAACTTCAAGCAGCTGGCTTGGGTGACATGGGCTTAAAGAGGAAGAAGGTTACAAAGGTTAAGTCAAGGGCACGAATAAAGATTCTTGCTGCAGGAGTAATTAAGGCAATTCAGAAATGATGGTGAGACTATCTGCAAAGCCCTCAAAAGTTTTCAAAGCACTAAATGCTAAGCTGTTTTTCAGACAAAGTAAGTAAGTATGTGCCAGCATATATTGGCATAGCAATTTCATCTCTGCTGTCTGGGAAAAACAGTGACTCACTGCAGCTACTCAAAACCTCTACAAAACCCAGAATACAAGTACTTGAGCATCCATTTCGTCTCACTCTCCAAAACTCAGTTGTAGTATTGCTACAAGGGTACTGGAATTAGAATCTCAATCTCTCAACAGCGAACTATAATTTTCACCCTCACTGATAAAATTGTTTCAGATAGTGATCCATTTTCTTCTGCTCTGCCCCCAAAAATTACCAGAGCAACCTTTCCTCCCGTTAAACCTGGCCTTGCCAAGGACTGACCTTTCAAGCAATTCTGGTGAGCTTCAATTTAACAGACACCCTGGTGTTATCCATAAGAATGGGGAAAGCGTTAAATACCACCACGAGGCTGACAAACTAACGCCCCAGGCTGCGCCCCATCTGCACCCATCCTGCAGCAAACAGCTCTGCCGGGTGCAGAGCACACGAACAGCTCACCACGTTCCAGAGACCGATCTGCCCGGACTTGTCTCCAGCTGCCACAAAGATGATGCTTTCAGAAGGATGGATAGCCATAGAACACACTCGGTATTTCACCACCTTTTTAATGTTATCTTCACTGAGGCCCATGCTGTTCAGGCTGCCTTGGTATCTAGACAGCATCGTTAAAACATTAGCTATTCAAGAGAAGAAAGAAGGAGAACAAGACAATACCCAGTTTTTAGCTGCTGCCTTCAGATTACCTTTTTACGTCACATGTCTGCTCTTCGGTATCATTAGCTTTCATCTACAGACAGAAAGGAAATATTTAGCAGAATTAGATTACGTAGAACTCAAGCTAAATTACTTTATCCAAAAATAACTAATTGTAACTAGTAATACCTCACTTATCCTCATCCATGTAGTCAATAATTCTTCTGTCAATTTACTGTTCTCCATCTGATCTTCTGGAATCATTGGCAAAGGTCCAGCTGGAACCTGAGGCTGGAATGACATCAGCAATTTTCATAACTCAAATCAACTAAAACTACAAACAAGGTGAATTGTTACTTTCCACACAGCAGATATTCTGAGAACACACCTATGATAATACAAGAAATAAACATAACAACAGCAACAAAGTTGGTATCAAATCTTATTGAAAAGATACATAGAACTTTAGTAAACACAGCAGCAAAGACAAACAGCTACCCCACGTTTTTTCCTCTCCTTTCTGACACGCCATCAAGGTTGATCTTCAAGAACTATATTACAGAGGTTTAGCTTTATTCTACTGCACCATGGAAGATTTAAATTCCCATCTCTCAGAGCAACAGAATTTTTACTTACTGCTGTATAACTACTTCAAAGAGGTAGTAAATATCGCGAAGGACAATAAACTAGATCAAAAGTTACAGTGAAGTAACATTAAAACAGAGTAATAAAACTGTGAATTTAAAGCTGCTCAAATCTATGGGCTGTTGAAAAATGCGTAACGTTTTACCTCAGGACCCTTCTGATCATCCAAAACTGCACTATTTCATCAACCCTAGTCACAGAATATTGACTAATGTTCACAGAGGACACGGGAAGCCTGCTACTCAGGCTGCTCGAGGGTGAAAGAATTTACCTTTTATCATTGCCGCTGTATAATGCACCTTCCCAAATGTCTAAAGGTTTTTACGATAAGCTCAGCAATGACGAGTGTTATCAGTCAGCTTCACCAGCAGTATTTTCATAAAGCTGTGTATACACGCGCACACATCTCTAACCCTTCCCCATCTTACATATTCCTCTGCTTCTGGCTGGGCAGGCATCTCCGGCATTGGAACTCGTGATGGCTCTACTCTTTGCAAGCGCATAGATCTTCGCCGCGCTGTTTCATCTTCTGCCTTTTTAGGCTTAGCCCTAAAACAATTAAAACATTTCAAAATTACAGACATAGGAAAGTAACATGAGCCCTCTGCATTTAAGTAGGAGACTACAGAGTAGGTTCAGACGTTCGGCTCTAACACCTGGGCCCAGACTTACAGCCTAACTCGCTCTGATTCACTTTAGGAGGGCTGGGATTACTTTTGCCTTCAGCGACAGCAACGATCAGCAAGAAGAGCACTTCGCAATGCATGTATATGTACTGCATTTTAGTTTTGCTTGTAATACATCCTGCCACTGTCACTTTTCTTCCCGGCCCTCCTTATTTATAATTCATCCTTCCATTCATTGATCTAGTCATCTTTCTCTGCTTTCTTTCATCATATATCTTATTCTTTGTTTTGCACTTAAGCCCATTTTCCTGTTTGCCTGGCACTGCCAAATGTCTTTTCTTCTACACTAATTGGTTACTCTATCCCTTGCACCTAGTTCTCCCCCCTTTCTTTCCCACGCCTTTTCTCATCATTTGTTTTCATCATTTAACATTTCTCTCTTTAGCCATCATGCAAAAATATAATCAGAAAGAAGAAATGGGCTTGAAATACCTTAATACAAATATAACAAAAAGAACATATTCTGTAATTTGACGGCAAAGATATTAATACTGTCATTTTCTTTCCAAAGAATGGCAGAGGAGAGGCACTGCCTAGAGGAGCTACCCATTCCTGAATTCACACAGCGTAAGATAATCAGTTATTCCCATTTAGCTTTACAAGGAGACTCCTCACTAGCTCTCCCTCTTCGCAGTATCAGCAGATGGAAGTGCTAAAACAGCAAACACACAATGAAGGAACAGTGACTCAAGTCTCATATAGTTATTTTACCTTTTGGTGGCATGAGATTGTCTTTTAGTTGCAATTTGGTGAAGTCTTGCAGCTGACTTAAAGAGAAAAAAAGAATATTAAAAATATATATAACAAGCATAAAAGATCAACCTGTATAAATACAATTATCTAAAGGCTGCAGTAAACTATATTGCAATTATTTATCACAATAATAAAAAGGGATTTTTAAACATTGAGCTGTGTTGTGTCCGCTTTACTTCCATGTACCAGCAAGACTTCCCTGATTGCTGTGAACGGGACGCAGCACAGCACAGTCTGGATGTTCTGTAGCCGTTCTCTTTATGGAACAAAGCAAATATTCCAAATGCTACGCACCAGGCACAGAAGGTCATTTAAAGCAGAACCTGTCACCGCAGAGGCCTCCATTCACAGCCTCTTCTCCACTACATTTTGAAGACAGGCACTGAGTTCATTGGGACTCCAGAAAAGCTTACACACGTCCAAGCTCACCACTAAGACCTCTTGTTGCTCCACTACCACTCCAGCCCATGCAGCACCAGCCCTGGCAGCAAAAGAGGTACCTGTTCTTGGGCTTGGAGCCCATACCGGCCAGGGCTAACGGTAACGGAGATGGCCAGAGCTCCTTTTGCCAGTCTCCACTACTCTGCGGGCAGTGCTGCAATTCCAGTCAGACTGCCTAGTCTATACTGACCTCTCTGAGAGTAACTGGAAGAAAAGGAGTTATTTTCACTCAAGTTTCAGTCTTGGTGGTAAGAAGTCTTATTGCCTACCAGACAGGCCCACCCATGTCTTGTGATGTGGTATAGTGACCACGCAAGCACGCGGCCGTTGAAGGAGGTAATTCACTCACTGCTGCCAGAAAAGGGATAGCTTATGAATTGGAAAACAAAAAAAAAAAAAAAAAAAGAGAAGAGAATGAAAGAGTGCAGAAAGTAGAGCAAAGATTTGGATCTACTCACATGACAGCATTTCAAATCCCACTACGTTAACTTTCTAGACAGCTTCTCCAACATGAGAAGAACTATAAAGCACTTGTGTCCACCCTATGGCCCAGACTAGACAGGACATGGGGAAGGACTCCAGCAGCACACGCCCTGCGGGCTCTTCCCAGGAGCCTCTCCAGCACTGGGCCGTGAGCTGAACCCTCCACCAGCCCCAGACCTGCACCGGGCCGTGAGCTGAACCCTCCACCAGCCCCAGACCTGCACCGGGCCGTGAGCTGAACCCTCCACCAGCCCCAGACGTGCACCGGGCCGTGAGCTGAACCCTCCACCAGCCCCAGACGTGCACCGGGCAGGGAGCTGAACCCTCCACCAGCCCCAGACGTGCACCGGGCAGGGAGCTGAACCCTCCACCAGCCCCAGACGTGCACCGGGCAGGGAGCTGAACCCTCCACCAGCCCCAGACCTGCACCGGGCAGGGAGCTGAACCCTCCACCAGCCCCAGACCTGCACCGGGCAGGGAGCTGAACCCTCCACCAGCCCCAGACCTGCCACCTGGTGCCTTGCCGTTAGATAACCTGTGTGCGCTGCATCTAAAACACAAGAGTTCAATGCCCTCGACGGCGAATGCGGGTGCACAGGAAGGGGTGGGAGCACACGTTACACAAGCGAGCAGGACAGTGCATGTACCACACTTAAACAAGCACCTTCATGAGAGCATTTTACCCCAGGGCCACCTCATCTGGCCCTGGTGGGTCCACACAGCTGGGTGCCACTGGTTCAGAATACTGTGTCAGCACGGTTTTGCTTTCTTCACTTTTTATCAGTCTAACCAATGCCCCCCTGCCTTTGGAAAAAGCTAACCAGCAGAACAAACTCCCAATTTTTTACCCAGTCAGGGCAGTCCTGATGTCTCAGAACATTTTCAGGGCCTTCCTCACGCACCTGCTACTGTTAGGGAAGGGCTTCACAACAAGAGGGGTGAGAGTACAGTTACCATTACACTTGGAGAAAGCACATTTTGAAGCTACTTAGAATCTATACAAACCTCATGCAGCTTTAAAGCAGCAAAGAATTTAGCATTTTCTGTAATGTTCTTCAGTCTTTTCCTTTCATAAGCTGATAATTGCGAGTATCCATCCTACAAAAAGAAAAGCCAATTACTCTTAATTGTACAGTTACATGGTATGCAAGAGATGTCCCAGGCTTCTGGGAAGTGAGTCTCTAAATTGACTGTCTAAATTATTTTAAAGTGGTTCAATAGACTTGTAAAAAAAAAAAAAAAAAAAAAAAAAGCCATACAAACTGGGGTGATCCTATGTCAAAATACCAAAACTTGTCCATACAATGTTTTGCGTTACAAAACTTCCTCCTTACCGTTAATTCTACCAAAAGGGTCAGTTCATCAAAATCTTGGTAGAAAGAAAACAACATTGAAGTGAATCAATAAACAACTTAAAACAAATACTGCATATAAATGCAATACAGTCTTAGATCATTTTTATCGTTCATAGAGGAGAACGTGGACTTGACAACTTAAAATGATGATTTAAATATAAATGAACATTGACAAAACTTTCCTATCTTATGACTATATCCATCCGTAAAAACGTCTAGAAGGTGGTTTGACAGCACAAGAACACACTCATGCTTTTGCTACCGGGTTTTATATACTCAGACCAATAGCAAGAACTTTTTTCTTTCATCCCTTAGACATTCTGAAAGGGTAAAATGAAGTTTTATACTGCCAGTCAGAGAGGTTAAAAAGAAACAGGAAGAAAGATTATTTAGAGAGGAAAGATGCTTGCAAACTTTACTGCTATAAACTTAACACGCGTGTCTCGAGAACCGCAAAACCACCATCTTTCCTCCGCCTGTTTGCAGCCAAGGAGCCAACAGCTCCCGACGACCCGGCTGCAGCGCTGGGGGAGCAGCTCGGGCCGGGCACTCACCGGAGGCGCGTCCGTCCCCGCATCGCTCCCGTCGCTCTCCGCATCCCAAGCGCCGTCCCAGCCGTTGCCCGCCGGGCTGCCCGCGGGCGGGGTGGCGGGGGGCGAGGCGGGGGCCGGTTTCCGCGGGCTGGGCTCCGGGCAGAGCCTCTTGCCGGCCGGGGCCGTGCCCTCCGCGCCGCCGTAGGCGCCCAGCAGCCTCTTCTGGGGCAGCCGCCGGCCCGCCACGGCGAGCGGCGTGACCAGCACCCGCAGCTGCCGCGTCGCCACGGCCCGCCGCTCGCCCTGCCCCGGGCTGAGCCGCAGCGCGGCCGTGCCCGGCGGGGTGGACTCCTGCGGGGGGAGAGCGGGAGGGAGCTCGGCGGGGAACCGCTGCCAGGGCCCTTCCCGCGCCCGCCGCGCCCCGCCCGACAACCGCCTTCCCGCCCCGCTCCTCGCAGCCCCGGACCCCCGGCCTCACAGCCCCGGCATCCCCGGGACCCCTCTCCTTACAGCCCCGGTCCCCCAGACCCTCTCCTCATAGACCCGGGCCCCCCCGGGTCCCTCTCCTCCCAACCCCGGCTCCCCCAGACTCCCTCCTCACAGCCCCCGCTTCCCCCCGCCTCCCCCTCCTCCCAGCCCCGGCTCCTACAGACCTCGTCCTCCCAGCCCCGGTCCCCCCCAGGTCCCTCTCCCCACAGCCCCGCTCCCCCTCCTCCCAGCGCCGGCTCCCCCGGACCTTCTCCTCACGGACCCGGCTCCCTCGTCCTCCCATCTCCTCACAGCCTCCTGCGGGCCCCTCTCCTCCCAGCCCGGCTCACACAGACTCTCTCCTCATGGACCCGCCCCCCTCCTCACAGCCCCCGCGCTCCCCGCCGCCCCGCTCCTCACAGCCCCGGCCCCTTCCTCCCGCCATCCCTCCGCTCTCCCCGCCGCCCCAGGCTGGCAGCTCTCACGGCGGCCCCCGCTCCCCGCCGGCCCCGGACCTGCAGTCGCTGCCGAGTGCTCGGCGAAGCCTCCTCAGGCTCCGAGGTAGCGGCCTGCGAGAGCGCCATGACGGGCCTGGCGCGGGGGCGGAGCGGCCGCTTCCCGCTCCAGCGAGGGACGGCGCGGGCGGGCTCCCGCCCACGGCGCCTTCCCGCCAAGGCGGCCGCGCGGTGCGGCCCCGCCGGGCCCCTGGGGTGCCGCGTTCGCCTGGAAACCCCGGCGCCCGCGCGGGCCCCAGCGCTCGCTCGTCGGCGCTTCGGGGCTGCGGCGAGAGGGGTCACAGTCATGAGAGAGCTGGGGGTGTTCGGCCTGGAGAAGAGAATGCTCCGGGGAGACCTCAGAGCCCCTGCCAGTGTCTGAAGGGGGCCTACAAGAAAGCTGGGGAGGGACTTTTTACAAGGACATGTAGTGACAGGATGAGGGGTAATGGTTCTAAACTAAAAGAGGGGAGATTTAGATGAGATGTGAGGCAGAAATTCTTGGCTGTGAGGGGGGTGAGCCCCTGGCCCAGGTTGCCCAGAGAAGCTGTGGCTGCCCCATCCCTGGAGGGGTTCAAGGCCAGGTTGGACGGGGCTTGGAGCAGCCTGGGCTGGTGGGAGGTGTCCCTGCCCAGGGCAGGGGGTGCCACTGGGGGGGCTTTAAGGTCCCTTCCAACTCTAACCATTATGATTCTACGACAGACCATGGGTGGCAGAGAAGAGTGATGTGTTTATGCTCCCCAAATACACGCTACAGCTTGGCATGCTCAGGAGAGAAAAAGTGAACGTTTTTAACATTGAGGTTAATTGAAACAGTCTGAAGGCTCAAAAGAGGCGTCATAAAATCCACAAGACCAGCTCTCATGGAGTCGTTGCTCAGAAACAGCTGATGAAATCCTCTGCTCCAGTCAAGCGAGCAAAGGGCTGGACCCGGCCCAGGCGCTGCCAGGCACGGCAGGGGACGTGCACGCACCAACAGGCGCGTCTCTACACCCCTCCTCTGAACACACCGGGGCTGCCTTGTGCGAGGCAGGGCAGGAGGAGCCGAGGGCAGCTCAAATGCCCGTCAGCGTGGCTGTGACAAGATCACAGGTTTCAAAAATAATGAAAAAATGAACAACTAAAAACAGCACACCTGGGGCAGGGCTTGGCTCTCTCGGGAGGCCCTGCAGCCGCTCTCCAGCCCCAGTACCTGGGGAATAAAATCTGAAACTTCCAAACATTAATTATATTTTCTATCTCTGGAGAACATCCTGAGACTTACGTTTTCAAAAGAGCAGCTCAGCTCTCGAGCTCTGAAGTACTTATGCAACTGGCAAGGGAGCGGAACAGAGGCGAGCACAGCTTTGGGATGCGCAGTTCAGTAACCGCTTCTGATGTGTGGTCTCCAGCCTGTCCCTGAGGTAGCTGTGAAGCGGGCAGACAGTGATCATTTCCACTGGAACAGCAGGGGTTCTAGATCCAGTCAGAAGTCTTGTTTGTTTATAGTAGAAAGGGCCAAATAAGCTTATGAGTTTAAAAACATTTATTTAATGTGAGGTTTTTGTACTTGACAAATGTACAAGTCTCAGACGGTTTAGCAAATGAAACAAAGATTTAATAAACAATGATTACATCTTCAGGGCTTGCTATTATACAGTATTTACATTTTCCTAGTTACAGTATTGAATACGAAGGCTGAAGGAACTGTCTGGCTTTGGGTTTGGGTGGTGCCATGATCCCCAGCTTTCCAGCAGCTCCCTGCGTGGCACTACCCGTGTACGACGCTGAAGAGTAGCCAGAGGAGGCCGGAGCCTGGGAGCGGGGCTGCCTCCTGGGCCGGCGGTACTTGCTGTAGCCACTGCAAGGGGCAGAGGGAAGGTACGGGTCAGACATCTGCTTCGCTTGCCCCTTCCCTACGCCCATGGTATACTTACATATAGATATTCTAGAAGACTATGCTTTCATTTTTAAAAATAAGATTTTTGTTTTTTCTTTTGGTTGGTTTGTGGGGGGTTTTTTTGTTGTTTTGTGTTGTGGTTTTTTTTTTTTTTTTTTTTTAATATGCATGGCTGCAAAAATACCTTTGGAATGTAAATCAAGTGTAGCTGTTGCTCTGGCATCTGCCTAAGGGCAAGCAGCAGCCTGAAACAGACAGAAATGCTGAACCAACCTGACTCCTATTAATCCAATTAGAGTATCAACATTAAGCGACAGTTCAGGGTCAACAGCATTTAATGACTAATATTTTACCAAATTGGAAGGTGAAAAGGGTGGGAGTAAAACCTGCAGAGCTGGGAACTGCTATTTGCTACAAAAAAACAAAGACCAGAGTGAGGAAAAACAGGGCAGAGGCGGAGACATCCCTGGAAAGAACAGACAATGGCAGAAAGCAATGAGTTTGAATAAGGTAGACCATGTCCTCTCTTTGGTGATAAATGCAATATTAAAGCAGTAAAATATAAGCAGTTAATACACCACTAAACCCTAACAGTCTTTAAAATTGAGGCATGATTCTTCAGGTGGGGATTTTACAGAATGTTCTGGAGAACACATTAGTACCATTTAGAGCGACTCTTCCGCATGGCCTGAACTCCTCCCGGCTGAAAGATAATGCGATTTCTATGACACTTACAGACCGAATAAAATCCCATTCAAAGAATTATTTCAGAAATGCAAGACATGGGCTGTTCACATAACTGCTCTTTCGTACCTCGTGTTCTCTATCTCATATACCAAGCGAGGTGAAATATCTGGGCGGAGGGATTAAGTAACCTGACCATACCACAGTAAGGCAACTTTAATTTACTTCCCTTTTGTGCAAGGCAAGCTATGAGCACAGCAAACCTTTAAAAGGCACGACTAGAAAACCCAAACAACAACTTACTGCTCAAGTTTTCTAATGTCACACACACCCCCTCCCCATTTTTAAAGGGGGTTTGGGGCAGGCAGAATTTCTTTAACCATTTCTCCTTTTTTGTTTGTTCCCTTTCAGTGCTGATTAATCATCAAGTTTTGAAGCAGGGACATTCAGCACAAACTGCTGCTATTGGGGACTGGGAACGGAAGTTCAAATATTGCATCAAATCTTTGAAGTTCCAAGCTGTCTTTATGTTTCCAAGCCCAGAATCCAGTCAGCCTGCTAATGATGGTTATGGCAGCACATTGAAATTTAGTGTCACTACTTAGCTTGTGGCAGTCAAGAGTGAGAAAGAAAGAACAACTGTTAAATACCTTTCCTCACCAGCAGCTTTTTAAACAGAAAATGCTAGAAAACCAAAGTAGAGCAGTTGTTACCGGGTACCTGCATCATTTCAATGCCATTCTTAAAGCCCATGCTCGCTCAAGAAAACGCAGCAGGATAACACTGCAGTTCTGGGATCACCATTATGCTATTCTGGACAGAGAAAAGTTACCAATTACCACAAGCAACGTACCCTTTGGAATGAAACTGCTGGCTACCACCATTACTTGTCTTTTTCCTCTTTGAGTCTCTGAAGTTTGGCAGCCTTTTCCTTTTCCTTCTTTGGTTTGCATTATTGCAAAAATAGCTTGAGGTTGTAACTACATCTTCTGCTTCTTCATCACTCTCAGGTGTGCCCGTGCTGCCCGTAGCGGTGTCCAGGCTTTGGCAGGCAGCGTCTTCTGCAGACGGACAGTGCGTTAAAACTAATGAAATCAAGGCATCGCCTGGGCCAGTCAGAACTGTCAGCCAGAACACACTGACTGTGCCAAAACTGCTCTCCTTGCTGTTCAAATCCTCCCTGGCACTGCCTTCATCTGGTGATGCTCCAGGCTCAGCTAAAGGCGTTTCCTAAGTTGGCGTAAACCAAACCTGCCTCTGTCCTTGCCTCCTCATGACATAAAAGAATACCGGGCAGTCCTATGTTCTCTAGCTTGGCTTCTTGTCTAAACTATTTTGGTAACACTGGGCTTTCTGCCGTTATGCTCCCTTCCCCATGTCATCTGGAAAGAATTATGGAATATACCATAAATACTACAGTAAAATCTGGCACTTGTATTTAAAAACAGCCTCAGGAGACACTGAAACGCCCAGGGAGCCAAGAGCTCCTTCTCAGTCATGATCAAGAGGGACGTGATTCTTTGCACAGGCAGTAGAATAAAATACTTAAAAAATCTGGTTTGTAGATGTGCATTTATTCACGTTGCAGTGTATGAAAGCACAGCCTCCTTAAATGTAAACATGAACCACTTTAAAATTGCAGGCCCCAATGTCTCATCTGATAGCCAGGCTGTGTTAAATAGTCTAATTACAACACAGGCTACATGCTATGCTCAGGTGAAGTTACCAGATGTACTAGTCTCAGGGCTCAATTCTCCACTGCGCTGAACTTTGTATATGAGGTTAGAGCTGTGCAAAGGCGTTGTACAATACTGCCCTTCCGACCTGATCACGTTTTTTACACCGAGCTTTCAAAGTGCTTCACATTTGAGCAAGAGCTAGTCAGTGAAGACCTGAATGCTGACCTCAATTACTATGAAAAATAAAAGGTAGTAGTTATCGATTCTCTGCCAGGCTATGATGTTACCCCATACATTTTAGATGCAGGTGTAAAAATATGCAGGAGGTGCAAGACCTTTAAGGTCAGAATTCTTGTTATGACTAAGCACATTACATAAATCCCAATAACTAATAGGTTAGGAGCAGAGCAGTCTGCTTAGTTCTCGTTTTCCTCTTTTAGCCTTTCAGAGATATGCTGAATTCAACGAGTGAGAAGATAGCAAAGATCTTCGTATATTCTGAAAATGTGCAGTTGCTCCCTTTTTGTAATTATTAAGCGGCAAGAATTAGTCATTTGTATTTAAAACAAGGCAACTTTTGAGTGAAACTTCTGATAGGGGAGGAGAGAAGGGTATTAAACAGGACAGCCCACGTTTAGGTATAAAGTATACTAAACCTGGTGTGGTCCATTCAGAGTATTTATCCATCACTTTAATTATTTCTGCACCATATTTTTCCAGTTTATCTTCTGTGACACCATCAATCTGCAGTAAAACCTCCACATCAGATGACAAGGTTTCTGCAATATAACAAAGTACCAATTAGACATGTCAAACAAACTAACTTTTTTCAAAGAGAGATCACAGTAGAGTATTCTGGAGGAAGTTAATTCCTTTTAGTGCCACCCTATGCATTAATTCCTTAAGGAAGTAAGCCTTTTTTCTAGCTGACTTGCTTCTAGTTGGTTAGCAGAAAAACTAGTCCAAAAGTTCTCTCTGAAATGCTTCACAGTTTGTTTAGCAGTATGATTACTTGGGTGGCTCTCGTACTTTTCCAGCAGGACCGCTACAGCATAACCTGCAGCCCCAAGGAATATGCGCTGTGTCTGCTACTTCCCCAGGACTCGCTCAGTTGCACGTACTTAAACCTGTTCTCGCCAAACGTGAGAGACTGTGGATTCTCTGTCAGAAAAGGCTACAATTGCACGTGCAGTCTGCTGCCGACAGGGGTTCCAAGAAATGAAAAGCTGACATTACCTGCTATTTTCTTTAGAGTTGAAGTACTGAAAATATTGAAGTAATGCACATCAAAGACTTTCCCAAGCATTTTGCATGTGTCTGTGAGTTCCCCAAGGCACTTTTTAACCATCTCTTCCCGCTGGGACACTTTTGCCACGGAAGCCCTTTGCTTTCTGATGGCACTGGCACTTTCTGTTTCATGAAACTCCACCTGTTAAAACAAGCCAAGCAAATAACTTCTGTCAGGGGAGTCGCTGCAGAGCCACCGTAAGAGGATTGATTGATTGATAGCACAGGAAAACGGGGAAGGAAACCGAAAGTATTCTTTGAAGGACCAAAAAAAGATATTTACCCAGGGTACACTTTTAAAATTATTTTTTTACAGGGTATTTAACCATCCTTAAGTTTCTTCTACAAAGAACTATCAGAATATGCACAACAGAGAAAAACCCTAAGAACCCAAAGGCCGCTAGGCCTAATGCTGAGGGCTCTTCCCTGCTCCAAACACAGCACTCATGCAGAGGCGACATTGCCTCAAGAATTTCTGGGACTGTTTCCATGACCTTCTTGAAGTGCATTTTCCATCAGAGCTCACCAATGACTGGAAAAAAATAGAGCAGAAGATGCAGGAGAAGGTAGCGCTGTTCCTTCTTTTCTCCTTAGCTAGCTTTTTCTGTGTTGGTCATAACTTTCCTTTCTTGCCAAGCTGGAATCAGGTGGATGGGGGAGGAAGAGCAAGATTTAATCCTCCCCAATCCTCTCAAACTCACCTTTTGCCTCACAACATTATTATTAGAATACTGGACTAGAAATCGTGCTTGTTGGATTCTGTTCCTTGCATCTGCTAAAGATTAGTTCCTGTACTTCAGCTGGTAGGCAAACTATGTTTAAACTGTGCTAGGGCATATGCTACAGAAAAACTGTAGCACGTCCCGTACAACGATACGTTAGAGAAAAACCCAACTGTTACACACCTGTAGTGACCCATCGAGCACAGCCTGAGCTTTCTGTCCCAGAATGACATATGCCACCGCTTGGTCGTTAGCTGTGATATACAAGTCTTCATCCAGAATCTTGTCCAAGACCAGTTTTCTAAAGAGTCTTTCAGCGTTGTGCCTTGAGTAGGCAGCTCCCTTCCCAAATATTCCAGTCTGAATCTTCGCGCTCTTCGTACCTGTGCAACAGAAATCACGGGATTAGCCTGTGATTAGAAAGCCTACGTCAGTGTGTATTTACAGACCTGTGGAAGATTCCCAAGGGTATTGCATAGTCTATGCACATAAAAAAAAAAAAAAAAAAGCATTTAAGCACCAGAAACCCCAGGCACCACCAGGAAACTAATATTATCACTATAGCAACCTGAAACGGATTAAAGCTTTAGTTTCATTTATTTTGGATCATTTACCACCAAGAGATTACTGTGAAGAATAATTTTGTAAAATATACCTTCTGTTAAATGGCTGCTAGTATTGCGCAGACCTCCTGATACTTAGTCAGGAATTTGTGCACGGAGTCTATCTAGGTGCTGTTTCTGGAAGAACAGTACTTACCTAAGAAAATGTCTACCATCATATTCAATGTGTATCTTCCAAAACCTGTATTTCTCTTTGCGTTTATTCGTCCCATTTGTCCACAATGCTCTCGTACAAATCTTATAATGCTCTTCACTTCATCTGTTACATTTCTTGATTTGTAATCCTATTAAAATAGACTCGATCAGGAAACATTATGTGGTTCTGTCCTAATGCAAGTTGTTACTGAAAACTTTATTTTTCATTGTTGAGCTTTTTCCAGTCATAAATTAGGTTTGTTTCAAAGAGAGAAATAATGATTTTCTAGTTGGTACAATCACAGTGAGACAATATAGTCACAGGCATTCTGCATTTGATAATACTCTGAAAAATGCAATAATACGTACCAACTAATTATATATAATCTCTGTTGTGTTCATTCTATAGAGTGAGCTGCAAGATTGCTGTGTGAATACTGGTAATCAAGGTAAATCGTTTGGAAAGCCTTCCTGTAATTATTCTGCTGCCATGCACTAGAACTTACACTTTGAATATGTGTTGAAATGAGGAGACTGGACTGAATATGCACGGTTCTAGTCAAATTTTGTTACAATCACAGCTACGTAAGGTAACACTTCAAACACAGGACTGAGAAGCAATATCATCAGGTATAAAACTGACCCGGTTTAGAGAGACCAGTAACCTTCCCCGTCTGCTTCAACGACTGTCTTCTCTTCTACCCCTCTTCATGCCACTGACAAGTTTGCTTCAGTCCTTGCTGCACAAACCCTAGCCTTCGGGCCCCCTCAGGCAGCGTGCCCCTCCTAACATGGCACTCGCTACTCTGGCAGCACAACGCTGCCTCGAAAACATCAGAATAGGCAGCTGAAGGGATTTCCCCACAGCCGTTCCTGCGGATCTTCTATTAGCCCCTGCCTCCTATAAGCATTGTAGCCAAGAAAATCGATACGAAGGAACATCCTTACACCTCACTAGCCCTCCTCTGACAGAAATAGGAGCATCATAGTCCACGGATAGTCCGTGTAATTCTACTCTAGGTTAATCCCTGGAAATAATTTGAAGCATCCAGTATCACATAAATACAAGACATCTTATCCATTTTCTCCATTTGCCTTCCCAAATGTCACGTAACCATTTTTTAAACACAGCTAAATGCAAAATCAGTTTAACAACACTATAAATAAGAGCTATGATTTTTACCTTCTTTCTACTGCAGTTATCACAAGTTACTTCTGGGTGATCTTTACAGAAGGTGGGATTAAAATCAGTTTCCCCAAAGTAGGCCAAAAGCTGAATTCTTCGGCAATCGACTAAATTCTCACAGTAGTGAACCATACTGTAGAGGTTGTTAAAGTGGGTCTGTCTTGTGTGACTGTTTCCATCTTTCTCCACTGAAATACAATAAATTCAATTGAATTTGTTAAATCTGCACCTCTGCATTTTTCTGTATTATCAGATAGACAAAACACAATGTTCTTTTTTGCTTAAGAAAAGATGAGTAGGTTAGTACAGAATTAACCTCGGACAGATTTTACCTTTAAAATTTTAAAGGCCGGAGAAGGGAAAGAAGACTAGAATGACAAGAATCAAGAGATGGATATGTATGAAGCAAAATGGCTTTGGCTGAAATTAAGTACAAGTGACAAAAATCTTTCATTACAGAGGACCATTCAGGCGAAGATGCCCAGTTCTCCCATCTTGGCAATACCATACTATATATGGCACCTCTGCATGAGAAAGTAACACGGTCTAAGTGAAACAGAGATCAGTGACTGAGTGACTGCTTTAATGTTGTCTCCATGAAGTTAGGAACACGAGAACTCACTCAGTATTAGCCTTCTAAGCCTGGTTACATCGCTGTAGCTGTAGAAGAGCAGACAGTGAGACATTTCCCCATCTCGCCCAGCTCTGCCAGACTCTTGATAGTAACCTTCTATAGATTTAGGAAGAGAGGCATGGATAACATAGCGGACATCAGGTTTGTCAATTCCCATTCCAAAGGCAATTGTTGCACATATAACCTAGGAAGGAAAGAATAATTTGTTACACAGAGTTATGAAAGTTATTCGTGCAGCACTCTGCACCGAAAATAGACAGGCGATCAGGATTATGAAAGTGTGCAGAACCTAGAATTTCAATTGTAACCCTGCACGACGAGTACAAAATAGCAAAACCACCTCTCCTCTCAGAAGGGCTATTCCAGACAAAGGGAAAACTCCAAATTTGAGTCTCAATACACGATTCAGCAGCGTGCCTAGCACTGTTTCAGAAGCCTTGTACTGCTCAGTTCCTTCCTCCTGGACTATCATACCTTGGTGCGGTGCTGCAGTCTTTGATTCGTAAAATTCCCAAGAAAAAGATGGACAATATGTTTGTTTTGGCAGATCTGTCCGGATCAGTTATTTAATACTGCATCTGATTTGGCAATAACGTTACACAACTTCGCTTTCATTTACTAGGCCAAGAAGGATAAAAGTGCTCTAAATGCTATTCACTTTTTTCCTCCAGTTGCTTTTCTTTTACCTGGCATCCTTCTTGGTTAATCCACTTCTTCTGTACAAGATCTCTGTTGGAGTCAGCGAGGCCAGCATGATAGGCGAGTGCAGCAAGACCTTCCTTCTGCAGAATAGCTGCTATTGTGTCACATTCATGACGTGAAAGGCAATAAATTATTCCAGAGTCATCTGCAAACATATAAAAAGATTTGTGCTACAACACAGCTTTATTCCCTTTCACTTGCTTAGCAGTCATCTTGTCAAGCATATCCATTTATTCCAACAGGGAGAGGTCGGTAAGTGTAACACAATAACTGCTTAATAATAAAGAAAAGTAATTTTATTAATATCAGATGTTTTGTTAGTTTCTCCTCACCCAATTTCCTGGGTTTTTTTGGTAAGGTGGAATCAAGAAAAGTTTTCCTGCTCAATACCATGCAATCTTAGGATTTAAAATACATGAATAAAGGACTACAGAAATGAAGAGCTAGAGCAGTTTAACCAATGATACACCAGGTTACAGCACGAGGGGAGCCATGAAGGGAGCCTGGGGCAGCCAGCTTCCAGCAGCAGGACTCCAAAACAAAGCCTAGAAAGATAGGAATCTCTGAAGATATCTCCAAGGGGAAGCATAGGTAAGGAGACCAAGAGAATTAGACAATTAAAAAGGTATGGATATTACATGATCTTTATGCTCTGAAGACAAAATGCTAAAAGGTCTGGCAGCCTCCAGAACGATTACTCAAGAGCATAATTGACTTTTCCATCTTAATTTGAACTCTTAACTTTAGGATTCCCATAAATCTGATTCCCACTATCAATAATACCATTTTGCCTCCAACTTGTTTTTCTTGTAAATCTATTAGTCGCTTACAGAAAGGCACAAGTTTGGGGTTTTTACAGCATTATAAAAGCTTTTCCTGCCTTAAATAGTAGTTCATAAGTATAAATGCAGGCACACCATGCGGCTCAGTACTCACGTGGGTGGTATTTTTTAATCCATTCCAAGCAATCCATTGCCACCTTCTTTGGCTTCTTGGGCAATACATCGTATTTCAAGTTATGCCTGTTGAAGCTCATTGTAAACCTAAAACATGACAGTTCATGGGTGCTCGTCAGCTTTATGGGTGCAGTAACACTTTCAGCAGCTGGGCATTGACTGGAACGTCCCACATTCAACTAACTACTACTTGGTCTGCATTATCTGCAAAGGAATTATTGTTCCACTGTGCCCATGGAGATTCACGTCACCCATACTTTGGGTCTAAAATTCCTACATTTTTCCTGTGGCTGTGAAAAACACAAAGCTATATGGCACTACATAGAAGGAAGAAATGCCCATAAACCAAACACACAGAGAGTGATTTGCCTCGCCTTCATTTTCCTTTGGGATACTTGCATCCACATTTGACTGATCAAATTTGCAAAATAACGTGTCACCTCCCTCCTTCTACCCTAGAATACATTGCTAAAATAAGAAATTCTACAAAACAGAATGCTTTATTTTTCCATCATGTACAATGAAAACACTACAATTCAATCTAGGCCCGAAGGTGCCTCATTAGCTAGGTTATTGCCAATGCTAATTAAAAAACACTTCCAGCTTTTCAGTTTTGCAGCATTCTCATGAAAAGCATCCTGAAATACAACTTGCATATTTTGTCAGTGATGTTATTTTCTATTAAACAGCTCATGCAGGAGAGTTTAGTAAGTTTTTTTTCTTCTCACTTTAATATTTTGCATATAGCTCACCATAAATTCCATGCACACAATCTCATGTAATCAGCTACAACTACCTAAGTATTCCAGATGGACCTGTAATGCTTTTCTTACTTTACTAAGTTTTCCACTCAAAATTCCTGCAGCACAAACAAATTGTGGCAGGAAACTGCTGAACAACTTACACTTGTGGTTTGAGCATCTCAAGCTGATTCTGAATATCCTTCTGGACTCTGGGGTTCGCAGTGGCAGTGAGAGCCATCATGGGAACAGAGTGAAACTTCTTGCGGAGCATATTCAGCCGTTTGTAGTCTTGTCGAAAATCGTGACCCCACTAGTTCAAAAACAACATTTAAGTGTAACCGAGTAAGATGCTCCAACTAAGTCTTTTGCCATTTTGAAAAACAAATGAAGGTTTTTACCTGGCTGACACAGTGGGCCTCATCAATGACAAAACGCGCCAGGAGTTTCCTGTTGTAGAGATTTTCCAGGGCTGACATCAGACGGCCGCTTGCACAAACCTAGGTACACATCCACCGGCGGCGTTAGACAGCAAACTAACAGAGCCAAGCCTCACCCTACCCGACTAAGAACACAGAAACGATTGTTCTGTACAGCCAAGCTAATCTTGACTGCACAGGTGAAGCCTGAAGGCGTAAAGCAGATGGCAATCAGCTTCATTTTAACTGGCAACGAAGCAGCTGGTGTGGGATTACCACAAGGTTTCAGGATCATCCATCCAGGGGTCCTACAATCTCAGTAAATTTAAATGACTTATGTCACCAAAGACAAGGAAAGACAGTGCTGAAGAGAGAAATATAATCAGCACACTAAACAGTGCCCTCTTACAAAGCTCTTGTGGAATAACAGCATTTTTAAAGGCAACATATAATTAAGTACAAGGCAATCTTTTGACAATCACCTATTACCTTGACAGTTACATATTTTTTCCCTGTATTATCCTATTCATAGTAGTCTAGATTTTAATAGCTACTTGACAGCAATTAGCCACTAATATCTAGTAAGATATATTGAAATGGATGGGCATGGGGTTTTTGTTTTAAGAATTTAAATTGTACAGACATGATCAGTTCTTATTCTTGGTTAATTACCGACTGAAATTAGTTACATCTGTACAGAGTCTTACTGAATTAACAAAAAAAAATTTAACATTTTTTTTCCCCAGAAGCCTACTCTAAATTCAGCGTTTCCCCTTTAACACTTCATAGTAATCCACCTCTTGTTGCCTTCAGGATTTTACAATTCAAATTAAATACAAACCTTCTCGGGAGTAACATACAGAAGCTTTATTACAGGATCTTTTTTTGACAGTTGTGTATATATTTTTGAAGCATCAGCATCTGTTCTATCACCAGTCAGATACGTCGCAGCAATCTATATTAAAAAAAAATAATATTGTTTTAATATGCACAAATCAGAAGTATCTCCAAATATAGTCCTACATCTAGTTATAAACCAGATTTTAAAAATATATGCATCTGTACGTGAAAGCTAAGCTCCAATAACAAATACACACAAGCATCAGTAAGTTTAGCGGTTGGACTGCCAAGATAGTCTAGTTCATCTAATTTAGTTCTTCCTAGACAACTTTGTGTGGCTTTTGCACTTTCCAGCTCATCAATTTTTGCCGTTCATATTTGAGACATAAGATTTAATGTAAAATTCCGGATTTCTAGTTGACTTCTCTGCAGTTTAACTAAATAAAATAAGCTGTTTGAACTTACATCTAAAGTCTTCAGTTTCTGAACTTGATCTATTATCAGCGACCTCAATGGAGAGATAACAATAGTGACCCCAGCAGAGACACACGCCGGTAACTGGTAGCACAAGCTTTTACCACCACCTGCAAGGATTAAACAGAACACACCAAACATTAGATACCAAGAGGAAAGGGAGACTGTGGAGAAGGAGCGGAAGAGGGGAGACCTATTTCTTATTTCCCATTTTACAGCACTTTCAGAAACAATGAACTTTTACCAGTGACTGCCTTTGATATGATACCCGTAGGATAAGGCAGAGCTATAGCATGTGAAATAATACGGCAGGCAGAAATTCAATCCCCTCATTCAAAATAGCACAGAGCATACAATATTCCAGAAATCTTGCAGCCACATAATTCAAGCAGCACAATTTATTGCCACCTCCACAAAGGCACAGAGAAAGAGAAAAGTTTGTCAATGGCCCTGCAAAAGAAAAGGAGCTTCAGGTCTTTATTTCTCAAGCCTGTGCCAGACCTCAATCGCCTGTGGCTGCACGTGGAGACACCTACCCGTGGGCATTAAGATGAAACAGTCTTCACCCAGAAGAGCAGCATTGATGGCCTCCAGCTGATTTGTCCGAAAATAGTGCAAACCAAACTTCTTGTGAAATGTATTCATCATCCCTTCAGAATGGCAAAATTTCATGCCCCTGAAACGTTCTAGTGCAGGGTTATTAGCCGGAGGATCTAGGAGGCAAAGAAAACGGACTTACAATAAGTTACAATGTGAAGTTGCACTATCCCTCTTGCCTCACTGTAACACATGGCTTCGCCACCACTTCAGCCCTTTGAACCTTTTCAATTCAAATCATGACTTACTAATAAAAATTGCATTCATCTAGAATTTAAGACCGGCTAAAGTGTGAATTTTGATTATATGCAAATCTCTGGAAACAAGCTTCTTACCCATGACTGTATAAAATGCCTTACCCTATAAAATGTCTTACACTGACAAACTTCGGTTTTTCACAAACAACTATTAACAGGTTCCCTGCTCATGGGTACCGAAAACCAGGTGCTAGCTGAACCAGCGACACAGAGGCTGGTGAGATGGGTTAACATTTTCACCTCCCCCTTTACCAACCCCTTCCCTAGAGTAACCACAAGTAATACTGACCCACCCCGTGCCCCAGAGGGATTAGGTTTGCTTCAACAAGTGCCCGTTTTTGAACATTTTGCATAAACAGCTAAAACTGTTGCACAGCTTTGAATTAACAACTTCAGAGTCGTTATTTAATTAAAACACAGAAACATTCTAGTTTCCAGTTTCAGCAGCTTCATCTTCCCAACAGCCCACCACCTGCATGGCAACTGAATATTCAACAAGTTTGGCATCACTTGGAGGGAAAAAAGCAGAAGATGACCGGAAAAAGAAACCGAAAGAAATTTCCCCAGAAACAAAAGGCATTGACGTAATCTACAGGAAGGTACTTGGCTTTAGGTTTAAAAATAAGTAAATAAAAATTTAGAAAGGGAAAGACAGTAATCCTAATAAGCACAATTTACCTGAACGGTTCTTTGTCGCCATCAAGAAGCTGGATTTCGGAGCAGCAGGGTTTGATACAACAGCAGATCCTTTGGCTCTGGACATTATCTTTGACAGGAGCGATTTGGCAGGCGGCCCTTCCCTAACGGGCTGATACAACGGCATAGATGGAGTCTCAGGTGCTGAATCATTCACCGAATTCTCCCAGTCCTCATCAAAATCGTCAATATCAAAGTGATCAAGGTCAAAGTCCATATCATTTATACCCAAACCATCCTCTGCAGGAATGCCGGTGGGAGCCTTGTTCTGACCCTTCAGAGCTGTGCTGGTGAGAGGCCTCTCCAGCAGGTGACAGTTTCCCCCATTTCTCCCCCCTGGTTTTCCACAGAAGCTGCTGTCAAAGGACATCTCAGAGCACAGGCTGAGGGAAGCTCTGTCTCTGCCATTTCCCTTGGAAGAAGACAGTGCTGTAGTTTCCGGGCAGGTGATCTCCTCAATACTTTGCTTTGAAGCGTAAGAGGTATCCAAGGTTTGATTTTTTTTGGTAGAAAAATTGTTTGAATTAACAGTCCCAGAAAGCACAGATGGGAGGTCTGGGGATTGTGGCATGTTTCTGTCAGAACTGAAGCTCCGGTTTGCAGCACCAGGACGTGCAGGAGGGCCCTGCTCCACACACGCCTTCCAGATTCTAGGAAAAGTCCTGTTTATGCTACTTTTGTTCAAAGTGACAGAATTAGCTAGCAATTTCCTCCTGGAAGAGATGGCAAGAGAAGGAAGAAGGAAAAAAATATTTAGTCACAAGCAATGATTGATCAAGTTCAACAATATACATTAAACAGTCTCTCTCCTATTAAAAATAGTAACATATGGTGGTTACATCGTATTCTGTGTCACTATATTTTAAAGATATTTCAAACAAATCTAGGGAAGAGAGAATAATACCAGAACTCAGTTGAACAAAATAATTACAAAATTACAACATCTTCTCTGCAGACATAAAATAAAAGAATTCTTAATAGCAAGGAACTGATCCAGGCAAGGTAGAGCATTAAAAAAAAAAAAAAAAAAATCTTGAGAGGCATAAACCTGAAGTTAAAAAAAGTAAAAATATGCTTGAACCAAATTATGTTTTTATATACTTTCTAAAGACTATGTCTGACTACAGTAATCAGAGGAAATGGAATAAAGCAGTTTTACTGAGAATGTTCAGAAAAAGCACATAGATTCAATCCAGTAAAAAACCAAAACAAAATCCCAAATCACAATAATTTGTCTACATATTGTGTCATCAGACTACGCAGAAGCTGAGGAAGCAGACTGCAGCAGCAATAATGAGACTGGAAGATGGCATGTACACAGATATTAGGAGAAGGCATAATCACTGCAGTCAGTGAGAGCGAGTCTCATAGAGAGAATATTAAATTAACGCCTCCGGTTACAAGAAATCAGGATGACACCTGGCAGGTTATATTGCATCACTCTGCTGCTTTGGAAGCATCTGGTTCTAGTCACCTTCCAGAGAAAAGATACGGGACTACCTGGGCCTCAGACTGGATGTGGAACTGATCCTTTCCTCTGGCAGAACACCGGGATCGTTAACACTTTCAGCAGTTTTTGGGGTTTTGTTTTTCTTCATTTGGTCAGTAATTTTAAGCTTTTAAAAAAAATCCTTCCGTATCATCTTCTCAGTGTGATGGAGACACCTGCAGGCATGACACTGCTTCACACAGAGCATGGCAACGTGGAAGGCTGCTTATTAACGCGTACCTGAGATCTCTCTGCTGGAGAAGTTCTTTTGCACAGGACAGAGACTGAAGCTCCTGAAGCGGAATGGCATCTACCAATTTACAGATATCATCCATGACACCGTAGAGTTGCTGTTCCAGATGCAAGCCCTTATCTGTGAGATGGAGTGTATTTTAGCGTGCCGTAATACTAGTTTTTATTAGAATATATAACAAGACAGTAAATTGCAATAAATAAGTCTAAATAATTTACTTTCAGTATATTTTTAAAAAGTCTGTTCACATAGAGAAACTGTTTCTGTGTGCACAGACTGAGCTAATCTACATACTTTTGCCCTTGTCTTTTAATTATCCATCTTTATATATTTTCCAAACCTCACCACAGTTCTTTCAAACTTATTTCCAAAAAACCACTCAAGATTACGTTTTGCTAATCTCAAATAACCCCTCCCCAAGCACACTAAAACACATTTTATCAAAATAAAATATTACATTGCAATTCTAGTCTAGAAAGTACCATAGTAAACCTTCCAGAGGCGAAAGTCAGCATTTGTCACCTCAGAACCTTCCTTTTCAAATCCAGTACCACTGCAAACCATCTGGATGTTGCCAACAAATGCACCAGACCTCAAACCACTGCTGCCGGGCTGTGATCCCTCAGACTACACGCTGGTCTCTGCTGCAGTTTCCTAATGCCGATATACCCAGTGGTCAGCAGGGCGCCTCTTGCAACAACCTAACCATCCACGATGCGCAGAAGCGTGCTATAGACATACCATTGTACAACGAGATAGAGCCTGACTAAATTGATTTCCAGAACAGCACCATTAAAACATAAACACCAAAACACTGCTCTGAGCATTTATAAACACTAAATTTTAAATGACACCATAGAACAGTACCATAAGCTACATTTTTATGTATCTTGGGAGAAAAGTCTGAACCTGCAGCCTCCAAAGCAGGCTGTGCCACACCTATACTTAGTAACTCTTCATCCTGCAAGTGAATCTCAGAAACATTTTAGCTCAGTATTTCCCAAAGGCGGCATCTTGGGAATCAAATGAAGCACTGACACAGCTTCAGTTTACAGTGATGTGTCTTTGTGCCGTAGCTGACTTCGGGATCAATTTGGTTGATCTGTGCTTTTATGTTCTGAAAAGGAGGTCTGTGCGGTACCCCAGACTGGTACTGAGAAACCTGGAATCGGGATCAGACAACACCCCTGAGTCTCCACAACATGTACACAACACCTGAAAATCCTGTATGAGACAGTCCCCTGCTTCCCTGTCCCCATCGGTCACTGTTAGTGAATGCTCTAGTATTACATGGGATACACAGGAGAACAATTTGTTGCAAACCATCCCGAGAATCTGAGGCATAAAATTTCTAAATGTTTCATGCACCTGCATCCTCCACACCAGGATCACTTTCAGCAACAGGCTGCGTTGTGGCAACTGTCCCAGGCGTGGACTCAACGCTGCTAGCTGTGGATCTTCCACTGGTAGGAGATTCTTTGAAAATATTACTAATATTAAAATAAAAAGTCATTAAAATACAGATATCTGTAAATCAAGGCATTTCCATAAAAGAAGTTTATCCTTTAGAATAACAACATTTAAGGTGTGTGTAAAAGACAACTAAATTTCTGGAAACCTGGTTAAAATCCAGGTAGCTGAGCAGTTTGTCACTCATCCTATGTGCCGAAGTGCAGAAACTTGTTACAATAATGTTTTTTTCCTCCCATTACGAAAGGAAAAATAACTCTGCTTTTTCTGAAGCAAAAGCCATCTTAAACATTGGCCATAAACCAAAAAGTATTTCACAAAACATTAAGAGCAGCTGTCAACTGCTAACCTGCCAAGCAACAGACAGACACAGTCAACTCAATCTGTAACTTTTTGACGATCGCTAGTTTCATTTCTTTTTTGGTACTTTTAAAAATCATGCTAAAGACAGAGTTTTATCAATGAACTTTGTTTTACCTGATGCTTTTTACAGAAGGCAAGAAGGAAGGCAGCTCTTCTTCAGGGGAGGGTGGAACGACATCTAAGTAATCATCCTCTTCAAGCTCAGTGCCTGCGAACAGCTCGACATCGACCTCGTCCAGTTCTGGGGGTCTGTTTTGCTCATCACTGCCTGGCTTCTGGCTCGCTCCACTTTTCGCGCCAGCAGCTGAAAGAGAAGTGTATTAATATTGTTGGGTAACACTGTAAACTCATTCAGGTATAAACAAAAATGCAACTGAACTGAGGGAAAAAATTAATAGCCAGATTTCAAAACACTCATTTCATATAGTTTCTGACTTTTAAAGGACAACAAAAATAATAAAATTATTACTGTTCCATTTTTCTCCGCCATTAAAAACAAACAGACAAAACCCCCACAAATCCTCTTTTAAGTGGAAAAGTTACATAGGTTGCCTATAGTTACCTCTCCCTGTCAGAAAAGAAAAGCCTTAAGAGATATATTTTCCTACAAGAGATTTTATAGAAAACTATTGTTATATTAAAGACTAGCTTCAAGAGAGTGCAGGCTCATCAACTGGTATAGTCCCTATTTTGGAATTAGAAGGTAAATTTACATGTATACTGCCTATAAGACAAATCCTACTAAGAAAGACCAATATCATTAATATATTAAAATTAATTTCACAGAAAGAGGGAAAAAGGTAACGAAATATTCTTAAGAAAAATACAGTTCACAAATCCTTTTGCCATTTAGTGTAATGGCAGCATCACAGGACACTGTTCAATATCATTCAGTTGCATAAACACATTCATTTCACAAATGAAGATCAAAACTTTCAAAGGAACACAGAGCTGCCAAGGAAGCACTCTGACTGATAATCACGAACTTTTTGGTTCTAATTAAGGGTTGAAGCTCTTTGGTGGATTTTTTTTGTTGTTTTGTTTTAAATTGAAATATCTCTTTTTCTGGTTTAATATTTCTCATCATTACGTTTAGGCATAAGATGATTTTATGCCTCTTTTGCATGAATTTTAAAAGTGCTTTTCTTTCTATAACTTCCCTATAGACTATTGCTCTTTATTTCTGGAATGTCTTATGGGAAGTCTTGCAGCTCCCAATACTACCATGCAACCAGCTGCTATTTCTGCCACAGAGACAATGCTCCACCGTTTACAAATTTTGCTGGTTACCCAAGCAAAATCCATGTACCCACAACTGCTTGTCAGACACGAGCATATAGCTCCCTCTGATTTTTGAAAAGTCAAGCCCTCTGCGTGCAAACACGAACATATTTTCCTCTGTCTCACTGGTACTTTGAAATAAATTGTTACCTGGGTGAGCCTCTTCCCTGTCATCATCCAAAATCACGTCAGCAGATAAATTCTCCCAAAGACTTTCACCCACAGCCTTGTTATCGCTGCAGGGAGCTGAATCCTCAAGGCAGATCACCGATTGCTGTGAGGAGGGTTGTTGCTCGGCCGCTGGAGAGGTCTCCCCGTGCTCCGGAGAGCAGCGGCTGCGAAGCCTCGTGTCCTGGCCCACGGTGCTGGGGGAAGAGCCGGGCGGCTTATCCAGGCAGGGGTCTGGCCGCTGGGAAGCCTTGCAGGTGGCCCGCTGCCCCTTGGGGGACAGGACCGGCGGCCTGCAGTACTTCTTTTCGATTCCCGACAAATCAAAGTCGTCAATGTCATCCCAGTCATCTCCTATGGCGACGATGGGGGTGGCCGCAGGACGAGGCGCCGGGGCCCCGCGCAGCCCCTCGCTCACGCTCCTCTGCCCAGAGGCCGCGGGCCCTCTTGACGCCTCCCGAGGCCTGGCGAGTGCCGGGCCGGGCTGGACGCCGCATCCGCCAGACACCACTGGAAAAAAATCCTGGATTTGTGATTTTCTGTCCTTGGCGGCAGGGAGGGCCGAGGCAAGCGCGGACAGGGAGGTGTTAACATCTTTCTCCCTCAAGGCGGAGGCGGCGGCGAGGCCCCGGGGCTCCCTGGGCGGGCCGCCGGCCGGAGAAGTCTTCTTGAAGGTAAAGCCCCTGGAAAGAGACGAGCCCCTCGTTAGCACCTCCCGCCCGGGTGAAGCCCTGCCGCCCGATGCCCCCCCTCCCGCCGAGGCCCTGCGGTACTCACGCCGGGCGGTGCCGCGGCGGGGGCGGGTTGCGGAGGGCGCTGAGGGCTCCGCGCGCCGAGTGGAGCCGCAGCTGCTCCCGCAGGTTGTTCTGAGGCACGGCCGCCATGACGGGAGGGGGCGGGGCCGCCCCGCCGACAGGGGGCGCCCTGGGCGCCGCGGGGCCGCGCTCACCGCGCGCTCACCGCCGCCGCGCGCCCCCTTCGCATTCGGCGCCTAAACCGCCGCCCGCCCCCCCATTGGATGGACGCGGCGGAAGTGGCGTACTACAGCTTCCGCTTCCGTGGCAAGGGCGGGCTTCCGCCCCGCCCCGGGGAGGGGAGGGCACCCGGACAGCGCCGCAACATGGCGGCTGCGTCAGCGGCGGGGCCGGGCAGGGCCGCAGGGCGGAGAGCGGCGGCCGGCAGCCCCCGGGCACCACCGCCCTGTCCCGAGGTGTTGAAGCTGGTTATAAAAGCAAGTTGCGCAACCCCAGTGAGGTTTTAACGCGGCGCGGCCCCTTATGGCTGTCGAGGAGCCATGTCAGAAGGGGGGGGTGCCCCCGTCGGGCACCCCTGGGTCTGGCAGTCCCTACGGTGGGACAGCGCCGGCTTCAGGCCACGTCCCCCAGCCCTGACCGTGCTGGTGACGCACAGGGCGCAGAGAGCACAACACACACCCATGACGAGCTGTTTTTATTCAGCCGGTGGCTGGTTTTAGCATGAAATAACACACAACAGAAGTGCCCCCAACTGACACACAGCCTTCTCTCACCATTGTGTGTTTATAAACTATTAGCAATAAACTTCTTGCTTTCTTCATTGATTCATAAAAGAAAATCATCCATTTCTTCTCTCTTTGCATTAAAATACCCTGTCTTTTAATACAAAAAAATACTAAAAACATTTTATCAAAATAGATAAAGTGTACAAATCACAGCACTCCTCTTCCTCTAGAAAGGAAAAACCTTCAGATCCCAGGAAGTTAACATATGTTGATTGGGAAGTGGCCGCCTGGAGGAAGGGGTGAGCTTTGCTGGGGCAGCACCTTCTAACTCGGTAATGGCGGGGCATTGCCACTCTCCGATCGGTGTCCCCCTGTCTGCCACCACCCCCAGCGGAGCCACGGGGCCCGGGCTGCCACCGGGTGAGTGTGGCACACTGCGAGGCACCGCAGCCGCCAGGAGAAGGCGGCAGTTGGGCGCTCGGCACAGGAGCATGGTTGCCTTTGGCTGGGGAGAGCAGGCACGGGTCTTCCTACAGCGTGAAGCTGTGTGCGAGCCGAGGAAGGTGCCTGTGGGTGATGGCTTGCAGCAGGCTGGCATTTCAGGCAGTTCTCACTTTCTTGGTTTTTAGCATTCAGAAAGTCATATGCAATTCATCTTCCTATGCCCACTCTCCCCAGCCTGCTCCCTCCTCTTACACCTGAGGAATGGGGTAAGACGCACAAGCGGCAAGACCACACATATTCTTGCCACGTTCAATAAGGAAGTACCTAAAAAGAGAAAGAAATGTGTAGGAGTGAGTGTACCCTACTCCGTCAGAGTCACCACGACAGATACTGGTGTAAGGCAACTGCTCGTTATGTGCAAGCTCCTTTCTCGTGCCTGCACAAGGAGCAAACACCTGTGACAGAGCTGTTACCGCCAGTACTTCACCAGACAACGCTATTCCCCGTCCCCCTCGTATCACAAACCAGCAGAGTTAGCACCTGACTCTAAAAAATTCCACTTGCAGCTGGAAATACTTGCAGAGCTGGAGTAAAAACTCATTCCCGGCACAACCCGTTCCTCTCCTGGCACAGAAGAGGCACAATGCTCTCCTGGCACCGGGAGAACCAGCGGTACGGCAGCTCTGCAGACACCAGCCGAGCGCCTGGTGACATCGGCACGTCGACTGACCTAAGGGTCTGCTCTACCCAGTCACCTCAGGACTGGTTGTAGAGCCACGTCTCCTTCGCTGCTGAGGCCGGGGTGATTTCCCCTGCCCCTCCAGAGTATGAACCAGCTGCGAAACCAGCTTGAGAGCGCAAGGGCGATCTGGGGGCTGCTGAGGGTGGGTGGAAGCCCACGCACACAACTGTCCTTGTACAGGTACAGGGAGACCGTGGTGGGTCTGGCAGCGTTGGGACCTCCTTACCCGTCCATGCCCCAGTGTGGGCCCCAGGAGTTCTTCACAATCCAGTAAGGAGTTCCGTTTTCTTCCCCGTACCCCACAGCGAGGACAGCATGGTTCACCTTGTCAGGAGTATGCTCACATCGTGGGCTGCAAAGAAAAGGGAAAAATAATGCAGATTTGTTACATGAAAAACACAGTCTATAATTAATCGTGGATTAGCCGGCATTCTTGATCGTGCTCCAACTGCAAAAAGAACTAATGGATACTCTGAACTTCCAGTTGTGGAGAGCAGGGAGGGAAGGCAAGAAAAGGAGATACCACTCTGTTTTCTCACTCAGAAATTATTACCAGCTGTATCTGAAGTCAGGGCAATAGGCTACATGGACCTTCGCTCTGAGCACCTGGTCCAGCCTTTTGTTCAGAGTTAACATCAACATTGTCACACAAGAGCGAGCTACAATGAAAAAACTGAGCAGAAGAATGTTTCCAATGAAAACCAGAAGCTCTTAGTGCATCCCAGTAATGGTTTGTTCTGCCCCAAAGTTCAGGGGCACTCTTCCGCATTCTGCACAGGGAACAGCGAGTTCTTCAGTCTAAATACACATTTCTTTGTATTTCCTCTGAATTTCCAGCTTTTAAATTGCGCTTCATGAAAGTTTCTGCCTGTGGTATAAAACAAGCTAACACAAGGTACAAGGTCCCATCTCTAGAGCACCTAGTTTTAAATATTTTCAAATGGCAGATAACTAGAAGATCGATAATCCCCACAACAGACTTACTTTTCTTGAATCTGTTAATAGTTGGTCAGGGAGCAGAGGCTGAAAGCACCGGAGCATCAATTGTTCCATACGCCCTGACTTTAAATCTACCTTAGACTACAAATCTACAGGGTAACTTTCCTCGGTGTCTCTTCCTCAAACTGGAGTTCTATCACAAAGCGTCTTGCCCACCTGCCTGCTTTCACCCTTACACCTGCCTGTTGCTGCCAGTTAACTTTGAGACTACTGTTGTTATCGCGGCAGCGAAGCCGCTCCAATTCACGGTGCTGCCTACTCCTTCCCTTGCGGCTCCCTGGGGCAGAGCACTCATGCTTAGACTCTTAGTTTAATTTTCCCTGCAGTTCTACGTGACTGAGGATTCATTACTCTAAAGTATTTTTCTAGTTCTCTCCAAACATGCACTTTTCCAATTTCTTGCCTAATAGAAATCTACCCTGCGGCAGTTAGCTTCCGTAGTCTTTCCAAAATACAATAATCATCCTTTTAAGTTGTTCTTTGCCTTGACTGTAGAGTTAACGCAACACTTGAGACCTCCTCCTGCGAGGTCACTTTATGTCTCAAACTACTGTTTCATCTCTGCCGCTTTTCTTACCCGCCCGGCGGGGGAGCACCCAGTGGGATGGGCAGGGGGTGCTCGGGCCCTGCCTGCCCTGCAGGGACCCTGCCTGCAAACATCCCAGCCGCAACAGCGGGGCTGCCCCCGCCACCATCCCCAGCTCAGACACACACCTCAGCCCTGGGACAGCCTCCCCCGGCCCTGCGGCACCTCCCAAGCTCACTGATGGCTGAGCTTCGTTCCAAATACAGCCTGGCCTTCAGGCTGAACTGGTTCCGAGCAGTAAATGGGCTGCAAGCACACTGTTCCCTCTTCCCTGTGCTGCGCTCTCATCCCCCTGGGAAATCGGTATATCAAGGCTCAGTTTACTCATGCTTTCTATTTTCGGTTTAAAAGAAAATGCAAGAATGCAGTCCAGTGTCCCTGTGCCCAGTGCCACAAAGCAGGAGAAATGGGGATGGGAGTGATTCCAGCCCTACACCTTCCCCCCTCACCCCTAGGCTCAGAAATACTCACTTTGAGTAGACGCCTTTTCTGTAGTGCATGAAGTTACCCGTCACCTCAAACGCAAAGCTCACTGGGTTGTGCTTCCCCACAGCTTCTACCATGCCATCCTCGTCGTACTGCAAGAAGAGGATCCCAGGGTCATTTATCTCCCGACTACATGAGGACCAGTCGGGATCACTGGACCAGCAGCTGGGGCGCAGTGGGGATGGCTGACCCTGGCTTTCTGCTTGCAGACAAGAAAACGAGTGCTGTTTGCATTGAAAGATGAGAACCAAGACTTTCTTACAGCCTGGAGGTGCACCCACCGTGGAAAGCAGGCAGAGACCTCGTGCCTGTATGTTGCCCACAGCACTTCATCGGTGCCACCTTCAGCACAGGGCGCCAGCGGTGCGCGGGAGAGGAGGAGCGTGCCCACCAGCGCCTCGCTCCGCTCCATGCAGCGCTGCGGAGCCCGGCACACCCCAGGGCACCCGAGTACCTTCCAGGGCAGGCTTGGCACAGCCCTGGAAGTTGGGAAACGCAACCCTTGCGGCCTCACCTGGGTGATATTGATAACATCCTTGACAAACGCAATAGCCTTCTCCGGCTGGAACTTGCAGGTGCCGTTCTGTGGGGACAGAAAGAAGCGATGTCAGAGCCTGCTGGGGACCCTGCTCTGCTGCCGCAGGAATGTGTCTGAGCTGCGCTGGAAATACCTTGGCCTGGTACGGGTAGGTGTCCTCCCCCATCAGCCCTTTGTTATACAGTATGTATTCAAAGGCTTGGCTTGGCAGGCCCCTGCAAGACAACACAGCCAGCATGCAGATTAATTCTGCGGAGCAAAGCCGTCAGCGCCCCCCGCATCCTACAGACTGCTCCCGCGAAGGAGGGGAAGGGAAGGACAGTGTGTGTCCCAGGCCCTCTAAAGGCATAAACTCCAGCCTGTTCCTGCGGCATCCCCCTGTCCGGCACTCCGGGCCCAGCCCATCGCGCTGTTTGGGAGGGTCCTCCACAGGCACGGGAAGATCTCAGGGGTGCCCAATCCCCGGGGGAGAACGTCACCTCGCCCCCACAGCACCCGCCGTGACAGCTCGGCTCTGCAGCCTCGCACACTGAAAGGTGTTTTTTGGTGACCTCTGCCCAGACCGGCCGGGGTCCCCAGCGACACAGCACGGGCGAGGATGAGGGACCCACGTCTTCAGCAAGGGGCTGCTTCCTTCCCCAGCCACCTTCGGGGAGCGCATCTCACCGAAGGGAGCAAAGGGGAGCGCGGTCCGGGCGTGCTCACAGGGAGAGGACTAAGGAGGAGTCACGAGAAAAACAAAAAGCACCCAGAGTGGTTCTGCTCAACGTTCTGAACATTCCTCAGGGACCACTTATCTTACAGAAAACGTAAGATTTCAGAAAGCTTGATTCTCTGCTTTCTCTAGCAATGCCAGCAGGAATTTACCAAAGGGGAAGCCGAGGTTTCTGTGGGTTCCTTAAAGCACCATGAGATGCGCGTGACCAGCGAGCAGAGCCACAGATAAAACTCCCCTTGTTTTCCCTGAGCATGTTAAAGCCTAGCACATCGCACCCGTGACTGCAGTATCAGAAGATGTAACAAAAATATGAGAAGAAAAACTAATAAACAAGAGGAACAACAGAGGTTAGGAAATGCTGGAGATTCAGTGAAACATTCTAACCTCTAGGGAGGGCGAAATTAAAATAAGCAAACCAAACCCAACCCATAACTGTTTTCCCTGACACCTCTCAGCCGAGGGACAACAAAAACCACTCCCAGATCCCGACACTAGATCTTGAGGAAGGCTGTCAATCATGGAACACAAGATACTCTTATTTCTATTCTTTATTACTTGATATTACTTACCCACTGCAGCCGTGGTTGTTAAAAGCCTGGGCGCAATCAACTAACTGTTGTTCCGCCTACGGAAAAGTGGTTTGAGTCAGCACGTATTCAACACCTGTGTTCAGAAGAAGTGAGACAGAACGCGGCCGGCGCAGTGGGCAAAGAGCGCTGGTTTGACCCATGCAGCTGCCTGTTCACCCGCTGCCATCAGGAAATCACCCAGCTGAATGGCTCCGCGTCCCAAGGAGTGGGATGAGGAAGACGTCGAGCCGGCAGCCCGGGATGCTCCGGCTGCAGAGGCAATTCCTCCTCACGCCTGCCGGGACACCGTCCCACCCACTGGAGCGCTGGTTGGGATCTCTTTCAAAGGTCAAGTTTGTTTTTAACACTTACATCCAGCCCTCAGCTATTCTGGTAAGTCATGTAAGTGGCTACTGTCTTTCTGGTTCTTCAAGAATATAAATCCTCTGGCAGTTTAAAAATAAACCGTCTCACAACGTGCTGCTTGCAGCAAGCTGTTTTGCAGCAGGGAGCTCCTGCTGGCTGGCAGCACCAGACATGGCTCCAGCTATCCATGCCTGCTCCCTGCGGCAGGATTCGTCAGCCTCCGGCCTCTCTGGTTTTGTCCTGCTCCAAGAAGGGCTCTGCCCAAGCCTGGGGCTGCGGGACACTGGACCCCGAGAGGGGATGGTGAGAGGCAGAGAGAGCTCCCGGCCACGCTGCCCTGCGCCTCCCGCAGCAGCTCTGCTTGGCTTGCGAAGGGCTGCACGGGCACTGCAGGGCCGCGGGTGCCTGCCAGCACTGCAGCCGGTACAGCCGGACTCGGAACAAGCAGCCAGCGGCTGTCCCGGACAGGAGTGGGCCAGCCCCGCTGGCTGCCCCAGCAGGTAACTGCAGGCAGGACTCGCCGTCAGTGCGCAGGAGAGGGAAATCTCTTACCAGAGAGAGGAGCTTTCCCGTGGCAATCGCAATAGTAGACTCCAAACACCCCGTGGTGGAAAAGGTCCAGCAGCTCCCGCAGGGGCCCTGCATCAGGAATCGGAGAGGAGCCAGTCCATAATGTGCTGTGGGGGTCACCGGCCTCCCCGGAACGCCAGGGCCGCGGCAGAAGGGCACACCAGGAGCACGGCGCTTCCACTCCCTGCCCACAGCCAGGCTTCGCCTCTTGCTTGTCCCTTGCCCAAGGGCCCATGGCCTCCCCCTGCCCCAGCCCCCCGGCCACCCTCGCCCCAGCCATGGAGGGGGTCCTGGGGGAGCCTGCTTCCCTGTGGGCACCCTGCACTCCTCCTCCGGCAGCGGTTCGCCCCTCTCCCAGCCCACTCTTGCTGCATCACCGACGACACACGCTCCTCACCTGGTTTTTCACAGGCGTCACGAAATTTCCCTTCTTCCTCCAGTCGATGGAGTCTGGATATGGCCCCGAGCTGCGCAGGAAGTTCCCCTTCGTGGCTGAGCAGTTCTGCAAGCAAAGCAGGAGGGCTGCAGCCAGCCGCCATGCCGGGGGACAGTGGCCCGCGGGGTGGAGGGAGCAGTGACTACCATGGCCCTCTGCATGCCGGCCACACCAGCTGGGAGACCTGGGCCAGCCCTGGAAGGGCACTGCCAGCCTGCACCCCCCAGGAGGGGTGCCGGAGCTGCTCAGGGAGCTCCTAACTCCCCAAAGAACCAGGATCAGGCCTTCGGTCTACCCGTAAAAATGCAGACCGACATGCAAAGCTGACAGCAGAAGTGATAGTTTGGCTAGAGCCGGGGTCAAGAGCCAGAGGCAGCTGAAAGCTGGGAAGGCAGGGGACGGGGGGGTTCACCTCGCTCTTATCCAGGCTCCGGTGGGACAGGGCATCGAGCAAAATGGATTTCAGGCAGCACAGCGATGGGGTGCTGACGCGGCGCAGCATGGTGAAGAGACCCCCACGGCTCGGGGACCCCCGTCCCCACCACGCTCCCGTGACTCACCTGGGGCTCTCTCCACAGGTACAACTTTTTAAATTCCGCGAAGGTCAGATCTGAGAACTGGTTCAGACCCACTAGAAGGAGGAGGAGGAGGGAAGGGGAAGGTTTTGCTGGCTAAGGCTGGGAGTTCCCAGCCAGAGCGGGATGGGGGAGGGGGGGGGGGGGGTGTGACTGGGAAAGAAGTGGCTCCTACTCTGGAAGCTGTGGTTGCCAGCGTTGTGCTCCTCGATCTGCCTCTTGTTGTCCAGGAAGATGCGCAGCCTGCGGGGATACTCTCCGGGGCCGTATCGCCGGTTGTTCTGAGGCGGGGGGAGAGGAAAAGCCCATCAAACCCACACCCCCACCGCTCCCGAGGGGTCCCCATCCCACGCCCGAGCTTTACCTGCAGCATCCAGGCCTTGAATTGCAGCTCATCTGCTGGGGGGGGGGGGGGGGACGGGGAGGAGTCAGCGGCTGGCTCGGCTCGGCTCGGCTCGGCTCGGCTCGGCTCGGCTCGGCTCGGCGCCCCAGAAACTCTCCGAGCGCCCGGACGGCGAGCCGAGCCGAGCCGAGCCGAGCCCCCCCACCCCTTTTTCCCCCCACCCCCGGTACCCCTTTACCTTCGGCGGTGGGTGCCCAAGCGGCGGTGGGCGCCAGGAGCGCGGCCGAAACCAGTAAAACGCCCCAGTGCATGGCCGCGATGAACTGGGACGAGCCGCCGCCGGGGGGGTGGGGCAGTGGGTGGGGCTGTGGGTGGGGCAGGGGGCGGGGCACCCCACGGGCGGCCCCTCCCCATTTTGGGGGGGGGTGGGGGGTGTTTGAGAGGGTGCGTATCTGCGGGAGCGGCGTTGCCCCGCCGATAAAAACCATGCCGAGCCCCGGTTCACCCTGAGATAGAATAGATTTATTAGCAAGAGGTAATCAGGAAACATATATTTTTACAAAAAAAAAAAAAAAAAAGAGGAATTTTTTTTTTTTTTTTCCTTCCAAACAAGCTGTAAGTTGAAATAGTTTTAGGGCTTTGAAAGAGAATTCTCATACCACGAGGTATTGCTTACAGCAAAAGTGTTCTGGTTGTTAGAGTGGAGCATGCCTGCCACTGTAAAGTTAAACTGTGTTTATATACTGTACAATGTAAAAAATACATGGTAATATTCACAGAATAAGCACTACATTACTATATTCCTGCTAGAAGGTGGTTAGACAGGATTACAGTATATGTAATAAAAACACTCGGTCATCTTTTTCTAACTCTACATCATGTTACTCATAGTGGTCACAAGGTATACGGATCTATAGCATTTCAACAGAAGCTTGTCATGAGCCGTACGCAGCGAGGAGCCAAAGGGACGTTTCCATCTTCCCGACTTGGGAGGGACGGGGGCAGCGGCCGAGGGCCCCCCCGGTGCCAGGCCAGCGTGGGGGGCGGCACACAGAGAGAGGGCAGCTTCGCACGGAGGGATAAGCTTTAATGCGTTCTCTTCCCCCGCCTTACAGAGCTCGCCCAGGGATGCTACTGCCCACGAAGTCCGAGCGAGAGCTGCTCCGCGCCGCCTGAGCGCCCCGGGGGAACACGGGGGTTCACCTGCCCGACCGCCAGCCCCCTCGAGAAGAACAAATGACAAAAATAACATCATCGAAAAAGAAACCGGGACTCCAGCAAAGTGTCGATGCATGAAACCTTAAACGATGCGGGAAATCCTACGCGAGGTCTACTGCGGGCTAAGAAGGAGGGGGGCGGTTTGCTTGGAGAAGCACAAGGTGGGAGTCACTCCAGGGCGTCCGAGAGAAAGAGCACATATATACAGTATGGTATAGCTGTGTACACCAGCGGCCGCCGGCCACTGCTCCGGCCTCAGGAAGGCAGTTTGGGCTCTATTCGCAGAGAAGCTTCGTAAAGGGTTTCTTCGTCCATCACAAACGAGTGGTCCAGCAGGTACTGCGTCACCTGGAACAACGAGAGCCAAACCGTCAGCGCGCAGGACTCACCTCTGCTGCAGCCGACAATAAATGCCAAAATTAGGAAATTCTAAAGGCCCGAGCAGTAAACAAGTCGCAGAGAAGTGGCTGCAGCTCCCGCCAACCGACACAGGCGTTGCACGTGCTTATCTCATCCTGGGCTGCACTCCTGCCTCGGCCTCAGCTGCTCTTCTGGTTTTCTTGCTTAGTTTTCTTCTCTGGTACTATTTTATCGGCTACAAAGTTCTCTCCCATTGAGAACACAAAACCCTGATAATTTAGGCACCACCCAAGTTGGGAAACGACGTTCTCACTGCAGGAACACCGCTGACGGGGCAGGACATCTGCTCCAGTGCCAGCAGAAAATCTGCTTGCAATTCCTGCAAGAATTTTCCCCAGCTGCACTTTTGGCCTCGCCAGCAGCGCGGCACGTGCAGCTGATGCCGAAGATGGGCACAGCCCGTGCTGGGGCAAGGCGCCGCGCCTGGGGCTCGGGGCCAGCGGGCGCGGGGAGCCGCTGGCAGCAGAGCCTCTGCCCGGGAAAGGCCGGCAGCACGGACGGGGCTTCACCCCACCACCCACAAAGGCATCCGGGAGGTTGTGTGAGACTGTGTCCCCCCTCTGCAGGGACACAGGGCGACGCATGGCCACACACGGCCCCACCTGCGCTACCCTTCCCCGCTGCACTTGGTGTTGGCTTTCAGACAGGTTTCCCAGAGCAGGGGGCTGCGTTTGCAGACGCTGGAGCAGGAGAGGCGGGAGGAGGCAGCGTCACCCGCTCTGCCCCGCTGGGAAAAGGCTGCGGAGCGATCCCTGCTCCGGCGGTGTGGAAGGCAGGGCTGGGGCTGCTCAACGCCGTGGAGGCTAAAACCAGAGCCCGCAGCTCTCTGACCTCTGCCAGCCCAGCCAGGGGTCATGGTCCAGAGGGACTGGGGCTGTTCCTGCCACCTCACATGGACACTGGTGTCATGGGGGGCCAGTTCACCCCAGCCCGATGGCCAGCAACACAGCAGCTGGGCACTGGGCAGGTTTGGCAGACGCCTGCGGGGCAGGAAGGGTTGCTGTTTTGGAGAAGAGCAGTGCTGGAGATAGTGGAAACCCCCACAGCAACCAGCCCAGTTCCGGGGTGGCTCTGCAGGGCCACGGCAGAGGAAGTACGAGGGTGGCTGAGACCTTTCAGCTCATCACACGTGTGGGGGCCACCGCGAGGCAGAGTCTACCCAGCACCAGGCTGCAGGGGAGACTGGGACACTCTCTGCTCACAGCCTGCACCCCCCGCCGGGGGAGGGGGTGCTGCCCCCGAATTGCTATTCCTCAGCATCTGCCGGGTGGGCTCTGCCGGTTCTGGGATAACTCAGCTGCTGGGAGCGACCTGCGGGGGCCCTGGGGGGACGCAGAATCTGGCCCTGCTCTGTTGCAAGGGAAGGGGGGCACTGTCAGAGGGGCAGCCCCTGCGCCGTGTCCCGGCTGTGCGGGCGAGGAGCAGCCCCAGCAGTGCTCTGGCCATCCACACGCTGCCCGCCCGGCCGTCTGCAGCAACGCCTCCGCCGCAGCGTCCCGGGGGGGCACTGGGGAGCCTGCTGCAGCCGCTGCAGTGCCCTCCGTCCCCTGCCCCGCTGCCGACAGCCTCCAGCAAGGCCCAGACACCGCTCCCGACGCAGAGGCACGCGCCACGCTGCTGCTGCGGATGGGCAGCACAGGACAAGGCAGCGCAGGGCGTGAGGGCAGCTGTGCCAGCGGCCATGGACACTTGTTACTCATTCCCATGGAAGGGCCCCAGGGATGGGGAAGGTACAGCTTCTCGTTCCACCTCCAGGTAAAACACCGGCTCCGGCTGAGTTCCGGAGCTGCTCTCCCGTAGGACGGGGACACTCACAGCAAGACCCACGCTCTCACAGCGCGCAGGTCTCTGCTTTGGCTGACATTTGCCCAAAAGCAGCTCCCAGCAGAGGACGGCTCCATGCCCAGAGCCCACCCGCTCCCCGGGAGCCCATCCAGACTGCTCCCTGCCGCACTGCCCGACCACGGCCACGCGCCAGCCCCAGCTTCGCAAGACCGTGCCAGGCTGCTGCCTGCCATGCCCACGATGGCGGCGGCTTGCAGCAAGAACCGGAGCGAAAGGGCAGCGCTGTTTGCTGGGAAGAAGCGGCAGCGAAGCTGGGGACCAACAGGGTCAGCGCTGGCTGCTCCAGGCAAAGCCTGGAGGGCGGGCGGCAGCCGCATCCTGTTGCCCTGCCGGCAGTGCTGCGTGGGCGAGGAGCTCGTTGCGGGCTGCACGGCGGGGCACACGCGTGCCCAGAGGAGCAGGGAGGTTGCTACCCATCTCCCCTGCCTGCCCCCTCCGTTACGCCTTGCCTGACACAAGCCCCCACACCCGCACTGGTCCTGCTAGCATTTTCAGTGTTACATTTCTTACAGGAGCATCCCGTCTTCCCCGAAGGAGCTGCCACAAACTGAAGGGGCTTAGACCCTGCAGTTGGAGTGGGAGACGAGGAGAGCGAGCGCGTGGCTCTCCGGACAAAGGCCGTACCTTAGGCTGGTGCTCAATCTTGTAGGAGGTTTGCTGGAACTGGCGGATCTCTCTGATGATGTGTGAAATCTGTCCGGAGATAAAACACAGGAGCGTTTCCAGCACTGCCACCCCCACCGGCACCACATCCCCGCACCTGGGAGGGTGATGGGCGGCCGACGGAGCACACCTCGTCCCCACCTTTCAACCACAGCACAGTGCAAAGGGTTTTCTTCTTTCTTCCAGCCCCCTCCCTCACCAGGGACAACCCCGGCTGCCCGCACGCGTGCAGGGGGACACATGTGGCTGCCTGGTGCTGTGCAGATGGCTGCAGGGGCTGCATGGGGTGGGCACAGACCCGGCCAGCACCGCAGCACCGAGCCGCATTGCTCCAACCCAGCCCCACGCGCCCACCACAGCGCGGCCGGGAGACTCACCATTCTCATTTTGGAGAAGTTCACCAGCCCGTCCTCTGTGTAATTCGGGGTCCCCTCCTCGATGAACGCCAGGTCGGTCAGGTACATTCCCAGGTAGGGGACACACGGAGGGTCACAACTTTGGGAGTAAACCAGAAACAAATAAAGAAAACTGCCTTACTCCGGGGCTTTGGAGGCGGAGGAGGGTTGGACTCTACAGTTAGCAGAACCTGAAGGATCCTAATATACAGAGCCCCTAGAAGGAAGCCTCTCCCCGGGAAGGCTGCTGCTCTCGTGGACCTCACCCCGCAGCCGCCGTCCCTGCGGGCAGGGCAGGAGACGCACGAGCTCCGGCCATGCCCTGCACGAAGCCGCAGGCTGCAGGAGGTGAGTCGGGGGCAGCTTCAGCAGAGGGCTGGAAACGCCTTTTGAAGGTTGCCCCGCCGGCCTCGGGCCCCGCAGCCAGCAAGACCCCGCCGAGAGCTGGGGACAGTGCGGGCGCTGGGCTCGCCCCCACTTTACCCCCCACCCTGTCCCAGTCCCCCGAGCAGGATCCCCATATGTGCCAATGGGACACAGCTCGGGGTCTGCGGGCACCAGGATGCACAAGTCTATGGGATACACCAGCTGCAGGGCAGCTCAGCACCCTCTCCCCCCGCGCCCACGGCACCGGGCTCCTCGACTGCAGGACCAAGCAACGACGACTTGGGAACACCAAGCAATGACGGTTTGGGGAACCCGCGCGCTGGCAGAGAATCCCGGTGCTGTGTCCGGGAGGGCGCGGGGCTGGCGGCCGCTGCGGCACTGCCTGCTCTCGGCTGAGCAGAGCCCTCACTCGCAGCCACCCCCTGTGCTGCCAGCAAGGTCCAGGCTGGCTGCAGTGACATGCGCTGCCTGCTGGGAAACCACAGCTAAAGATGGCACATTTGGGGGTTTAAACTATCAGTCTGTAAGGAGGCGGGGGGGGGGGGGGGTTTCCAGGTGCCTGGCAGCGATTTGCCTCTTTACAATCCCTTTTATTCACATTTTTCTGCACCACTGCTCAAAGGAGCGGCTCATTACTCGGGATCGCTTTGTGAGCCGGTGCCCGCTGCACAAGATGCGCCTTAGTGCAGGCTCCGAAATCATCTTGTGAGCAACGCCGCAGCCCGCAGCGCGGGAGCCAGGGTGGGACGCAGGGTCCCTGCCACCGAGGGGGCCCGTCCAGCCGTCAGCAGCCCCCTCACAGCAGCAGCCGCAGGAGCAGCAGCATCGGTCACTCACTTTTTCAGTGCCTCCCTCAGGTTCTTGAACCTGCCCTCCGATGACACCAGCTTTTGCAGCTTATCGATCAGAGCCTTCGTCTGCAAGAAACCCAAAGTGTCGCTTGGAGAAGGCCCCAGAAGGAGCCCCCATCCCTGTGGCCGGGGTGGGGGGTGAAGCCTGCAGAGCCGCAGGGTCGTTCCCATCCCGCCCTGCCCGCAGCAGCCGCTGGGGCACGTCACCCCCTCTGGCTGCTCAACACCTTCGCAGGTACAAATTCTGCCCTGGCCGTCACCTGGCTCCTGGTGACGTCCAGAGGAGCCGAGCAAGCACGTGAAAGCAAAGCTCCTCCAACACATAATGAAGACAGGCTATGCGCTTGTTTCCTTCCCCTTTCCCTGCCTCCCACCTTCGACAGAGCCTGTTTTAATTTACAGATTTGTGACTCTGCAGGAAAAAAGACCGTGTTCCAGGTTCCGAGGAGCCCACGCAGCGGTTTAGCTCGGCAGCCCCTGGCCTCCGTCAGGCTCTGCACCGGGCAGGTCCAAGCTATTTCTGTACCATGGAACTCAGCACAAGAATTCATTTTGCCCAGCTGTAATTGGTCTGAGAAGCCCAGAAAACCAGGGGAAAGAAGCGTCTGGGGGTGTGTGTACAGCTACAGTGTACAGCTACTCTTCAGAACAGATTTCTCTAGCTGTGCATCTGAGCCGCAGGATGACCAAACCCGACAGCAAGGCAGGGCGTGAGCTGCTCGCACACCACCTCCCTCCTGGGGGAGACCCACGAAAACCCTACTCCGCTTTCTGGCTGTTTTTTTCAATGCCTGTGTCTCCTGTCATCCCAACACCATCACACCCGGCCCATCGCACCCGGCCCTGCCCCCCCGCCGCGGGTCCCCCCCGCGCCCCTACCTGCTTGGAGACCTTCAGCCAGGTTTTCTTCAGGCGGAAGATGGCACTGCGGTTGAGGGAGGAGGTGATCTCCAGCACCGCGTTGTAGTTGTGCAGGCACCTGCAGATGTCCGCCACCGCCACCCACTTCTCGATGGCGCTCACCCGCGCGTTGATCTCCTCGTTCCGGAGGATCTCCGACGCTATCAAGTTACTGACCTTCGGGGAGACACCGGTCCCAGCCCACGTGTTAGGATGGCTCCGGGCAACAGCTACGCGCCCTCCAGCCTCACAGCATTTTTTAAAAAGATTTCCCTTCACTGCAGCAGCCCCAGCAGAAGCAACTGCACCAGGAGATGCTCCACCTGCAGCAGGTCCCCAGGGCACGCAACATCCATGGGGTGGGGGCAGATAAACCTCGTACCCCCCAGTCCCTGGCTCCCACTGGGGGCAGGCTGGCTGCGCTGCCTCGTCTTTGCCTGTCTCCCCGTCCCCCGCGGTGGCTGCACTTACATCATTGAAGTGTTTTGTGTTCTTCATGATGTAAGGAGTCCTTTCGTTCTTCTCGAGCTTCATCCAGCCTTGCCCGAAGAACTCTCTGCAAATGACAACATTCAGGTCAACATTTATTTCCCTTTTTTCTGGGACGCCCAAGCCCTGAAAGCTCCACCGCACCCGCACGGACACACTGCCGGAAAGGGACCACACGGATGGGCTTGACAGTGCGATGGACGTGGGAGGCTCTCCCCGAGCCAGTCACCCCGGGGACACCAGCAGACAAACCACAGGGTCAGGCCTCAAATCTGGGCTTGAGTTGAGCCCAGCCTGGGCTACCCGCGAAGCTGGAGGCAGCTGGGAAGGGTTTGCACCCTCTGGGTTTAGCCCAGGCCAGGCTGGACGCGGGGCAGCGGGTGGCCAGGGAGCCCTGGGCTACCAGAAGAGCCCGTCCTCACTCGTGGGCATCACTCACTCATACGGGATCTTCTTGAAGACGAGGTGGTCCAGCAGCGTCAGCTGTTCTGCTATTTCCAGGGCCGAGTGGTTTTCAAAAGGTTCGGCTTTAACTCCCTCGGCCTGAGTGACAAAGGCAACGGTGAGGGCTCATTAGTTAAGACCACAGTAAGAACTTCTACATTTCCTGCACACAAAATCAAAGCCAAAGTCGGACTCCCAAGCCAAAGGCTCTTCCCCATTGGAGCTGGCGTGTGTGGTGCCGCACTGGTCCAACGGTCCAGAGGCACCGCATCCCGCCAGTGCTGAGAAGTGCCAGCCTCACACGGCCCTGTGAACCCGATGGTTTTAATTACATTATCATCCCAGCACACTTACAGACACAAAATTAACTAATCTTCTCTATTTAAGTAATTAGGTGTCAGCTACGGAACGGATCCCCGCACGTCGGCTTCTGCAACCGCTGCCTTTTTGCTCTACATGTGTTTAATTAATAAAGCTCCAGGGGATCCCAGCCGGAGCCGTGCTGCTGAGCCACTGCCCTGTGCCTGCCTGCCCCTGCCCGGCCGCTCGGCCCGCGTCACGCACTGCTCCGCCGGCGCCCCCGGGGCTGGCAGCTCCCGGCTCTGCTGCTGTCGGGACCGCTCTTCCAAGGGATGCCCAGAAAAGCAGGAGAAGGGGGATGGTCCCCATCCCTGCTGCCTGGCTTTGGCCGAGTGGCATTTGCAGTGGGGGGACTCGGGGTGCCCCATGCTTGAAGCCAGCGGGGCTGACGGTGAGAGCCTCGGCCCCAGACCTGCATGGAGTGTGCACAGACTTTGCTGTTAGGCACAAACACAGCCCGAACTCAGGGTTTTCCCAGCAGGGAACGGTCTAAAATCCTGCCACAGCATCCCTGCTCCTGGAAAGGAGCGCCAGCATCCCTCCTGTCCAGGTCCCGGGAGAGGGGATGGAGCAGCTCCCAGCACGGGGGGGTGTGTGGGAAAGAGGGGCCAGGCTGGCGTCACACCGGGATGGAACAGCGCGATCGGGAACCGCAGGCGGCTCTGGGGACCGAGCTGCGAGGGCCGAGGGGCGAAGCACAGAGCGCACAGGGCGGTGGGAGCAGGGTGGGTGCAGGTGCCCTGCGCTGCCTCCAGTCCGGCCAGTTACTGCCACGGGCAGCCTGGACCCTCCTCGCTGCCCCCCCAGCACCGCCTGGAAGCAAACAGCAAATCATAGAATGGTTTGTGCTGGAAGGGACCTTAAAGCCCACCCAGTGGCACCCCCTGCCCTGGGCAGGGACACCTCCCACCAGCCCAGGTTGCTCCAAGCCCCGTCCAACCTGGCCTTGAACCCCTCCAGGGATGGGGCAGCCACAGCTTCTCTGGGCAACCTGGGCCAGGGGCTCACCCCCCTCACAGCACAGAATTTCCTCCCAATATCTCATCTAAATCTCCCCTCTTGCAGGTTAAAACCGTTCCCCCTTGTCCCACGGCTCCCCTCCCTGATCCAGAGTCCCTCCCCAGCTTTCCTGCAGGATGCCATGGCCCTGTCCCCGTTCTCCTCAGGGATGCCGCACTGCAGCAGGAGCTGCCGCGCTGCAGCGTCCCCTGGCCAGAGCCAGCGGTGCTCGGGGACAGAGGTGCAAGGGCCCCGCGCTGCAGGGTGCCTGGGGGTGCAGGACGTGCAGGCGATGCCATGGGACGGCTGAGCCCCCTGCTCTGGGGCACGGCTTCACCCCAGGAAGAGGCATCGCCTCCCTCCAGCACCTTCTGCAAAGCAGGGGTTCGGCAAAGCAGAGCGGCCCCAGCCCCCCCGGGGTGAGCCGGCCCCAGGAAACCCCCCCGGCCACAACTACTTATGAGCCTGTTGCAAAATCCCTCCCGGCTGTGGGAAGGGGGTTGCGAAAGCGGCTCCTGCGGAGCAAACACCAGCTGGGCTTCCTCAAGGGCCCACGGAGAGGCTGCGGGGGGGGCGCCCACTGGGGGGTGCAGCCTGCGGGGGGGTGGGGGGGTGCACACTGAGGGGTGCAGGTTGTGTGTGTGGGTGCACACTGAGGGGGGGTGCAGGCTACGGGTGGGCGCACACTGGGGGTGCAGGCTGTGGGGGGTGGGAGCACACTGGGGGGGATGGAGGCTGTGGGGGGGTGGGTGGGTGCACACTGAGGGGTGCAGGCTGCGGAGGGGGGTGCAAACTGGGAGGTGGATGCACACTGGGGGGGGTGCAGGCTGCGGGGGGGTGGGTGACACTGAGGGGGTGCAGGCTGTGGGGGGTGGGTGCACACGGGGAGGGGGGGCAGGCTGTGGGGGGTGGGTGCACACGGGCCGGGGGGGCAGGCTGCGGGGAGGTGGTGCACACTGGGGCCACCCTGCCAGAGCACGGGGTGCTGCTGACAGCAAACCCTGCGTGGGCAAGCGGCACGGGTGGCACTCAGCGGCACCGGTGCCATGCGGGAGGGCACGGAGCACCCTGGAGGACACCCCGGCCAAGGGGTCAGCACCACGCACACCCCCAGCTCACGATGAGGGAGCCGGGAAACCCACAACCCCCATCACCCCATAAGCCAGGGCTCCCCGTGTCCCCGCCGTGCCTCTGACCGCAGGTTGCTGCTGCTCAGATCGAGGGGCAGAGCGAAACCCTCCAGTTTCGTTTGTCTTCTTCAGAGGAAGCCGGCAGCACCCGCGGTTACGGACACAAGCTTAAAAAACGCCAAGAGGCCCCAGCCCCTCCAAAGCCGGCCAGCAGAGCAGGGGACAGAGCCGCTGTTGTTTCAGGTGCACCCGGCCAATTTAAAGTGGCTCTTGTTTTTTTCCGGGAGCAGACTTTGTGTTTTTTGAAATGCAGGAAGGTGGCAAATGCACTGCAGCCACCCTGGCGGCGTTAAACCCACCGCAGGCTCCCAGGGCTCTGCTCCCAGGGGAGCCACGCCGACGCCAGCTGGGCCAGCACCCGGCACCTGGAACCAGCACACGGTGGCACCGGCGCAGGGTTGGGGACACAGAGGACACGGTGGGAACCCCCGGGGTCTTCCTGTGTCTTTTGGGCAGGTGCTGGCAGAGGCATCTCCATGCCCGCTCCAGCCATCCTGCCACGGTGCAGGAGGGCGAAGCAGCTGGCGGGGCTGGGTTAGCGCTGCCTCTGCCCGCAACAGATCCAGCTGTGCTCACAGCTGGCCCCATCACGGGAAAACCTTCCCCTGCTTTGTGGCCCGGACAGCGGGCTTGGAGAACTGCTCTCCACTGAGCCCGTTGCACCGGAGCGTGGAAACCTTTAACTGTTCCCCTACCACCACGCCGAGCTACCAGGCAGAGTGACGAAGGGAAAGGGTATTTACCATCTGTACAACCTCCTCCAGGGTTATCTGGTTGTCTCCTGGATCCTCCTGTGTCAAGGTCCTACGGCATGAAAAGACAGCGTTACTTTAGCTGGGAGAGCAGCAGCGCTGCACCCTGCAGCCGGGCGGCAGCACGACTTCGTGGGTTTTTGGATTAAACACTTGGCATGCGTGAGAACGCTTCTGTCCCATTTCCTGCTTTAAAGAGAAAAAAGCCCTTAACTGAGGCCACAGCTGGCCCCGCACGTGGGGACGAGGGTGGGGGTCACACCTCGCCCATGGCCCCCGATCAGGTCCCGATGTGCCCCAGGCCCCCCCGGCGGGCACAGCCCCTGCTGGAGACCCTGCGCCGCATCCATCCCGCAGGGCAGCGGGAAGCAGCGCCGGGAGCCCAGCACAGGGTGCAGGGAAAGCAGCCTCCCACCCACGGCTCCGCACCTGATGATGTTGGCGGCTGCTTTCCTCTCCTGGGTCAGGAGCTCGGGATCGTGGATAACCTCCTCCAGAAAGCCGATCACCCTGAACTTCAGCTCCTCGTTGCTTTCGAAGTCCTGCCAAAGCCAGCACAGTCACGGTGTTAATGTGCTGTAACATGAGTAACTCCGGTTCCCAGCAGCTCTGCTCCCTGCCCGTTTGAACCCGGCCCGGCCCGATGGCCCTGCGCTGAATTCATCTGCCGAGGGCAGGGGCTGCCTCTGCCCCACGAAATCCCAGCCTGCAGCGCCCGGCAAACGGGAACTGGCTGGGAAGTCACCGGGCTCATTCTGTACCATTGAACTGGCATCACCTGGCCCGGGAGAGGCGCAGGGGCTTCCCAGTGCCAACCAGTATGGCACCGCTCCCAGTGCTCCCAGCAACCGGCGGCAGAGGAAAAGTGGCAGCAGGGAAAGCCACGCGGTCTCCTGACCCGGCCCCCAGCCTCGAACCCCCTCCGAGGAGCCAAACCCAGCTACTGCCTTCCCACCGAGCCCGGCCGGGGGATGACTGCGGCCCCCGGCTCCCTTCCTTCGCACACCGAACACGCCAACACCGCAATCGACGCCTGCCCCGCCCCGCGTGCCAGGAGCCCCCAGCTCCCCCACTTCATAGTCTTCATCTCCTCCCCATGTCCACTCATTTGCTTAATTAAAAAAGAAGTGCCAAATTGCCTTTCCAGCTGGAGCCTGGCTGAGCCACCCGGCATGCAGCCGAGTTCGCGCTGGCGGGGAGGGAGGGCCCCTGTGGCACTGACCCCCCCCCAGTCCCCAGCACCCACCTGCGAGTGTTTGGAGACCCAGTGCCGCAGCACGTTGAGGACCCGGTTGGTGGCCGCTCTCCGGATCACGAACTCCTTGTCTCCATTCCGCTGGTCCGTCGGGAAGCCTGAAACTGCCAGTGATCCATTAGCGCAGCTACAGCTCCGCTGGGCATCGCTTACGGGTATTTTCAGGACTGCTGGAAGGAGCAGCCCCATCTTCCCAAGCATCCCTAAGCTGCCTCTTGCGGGGGGGCTGCCCCCAGCCGAGGGCAACCCAGCCCAGTACAGCAGAAACGGGCACCCCAAAAACACGTCCCCGCACTCTCAGCGGCCCGGGGCAGGGTACCTGCGCTGGCGAGGGACATCCTGCGGTACTTCTCCTTGGTGGGGGTCCCCTCGTTGGCTCCCGCCGTGGCGATGGCGAAGGCGGAGGCGGCAGACAGGGCGCTGCGGGTGCTGTCGAGCTCCCGGCAGGATGTCATGACCACGCCGTTGTTGTAAGAAAACAACGAGAAATCTGGGGGGGAGAAGAAAGCCAACACCACTCCGGCCACCGCCGCAGCCAGGTCCCCTCCCACAGCCCCGGACCCCCCTTGCCAGCCCCCCGGCACACAGGCAGCCCCCGCCGGGCCGGGGCAGGATGGGAACGGGGCTCATGGAGGAGGTGGGTGCAGATGGCCAATGTGGGGCTGCTCCCCACGGAGAGCTGGATTCCACCCCGCCGGCGCTGGGGCAAAGGAGATGGGCAGCTTTGGATGCCACCACATGCAAGAATTTATCCAGCACAGCTCTAGCAGGAATTCAACCTGCTACAGAGAGCGGGACGACAGCTACGGGGGAGACTCGAGCAGATAAATCAGCGCTTGATGCCAGTCCAGGCTCACGTCTCCAGCAGCGTAACTCACTCCTAAAGCACCACATCAGCCCCGGGAGGGGAGGAAAGGGGTGAGAAGACCCGGTAAGACGCGCAGACCCGCTCTGCGATACGGGCCAGAGAGTCCGGCATTTCCCTCTCCCCTTGCAGGAAAATAAGGGGTGAACTCCTGCTCCTTCTCACACCCGCACCTTGAGCGGCTCTGCACGGCCAGGTCCCAGGGCAGCAGCCGGCCCTGCGTAACCCCGAGCGGGACGGGTATCGGCTCACTTGTTACCTGATGAATTTTTGCATTTGATGGACTTTGGAGTCGTCGGAGATTTTGTTGGGGAAGTTTCAGCTTCTGCTTCATCGCTCTGGTTGGGATCTGTGTCTGACTCTTCCCTGACCGATACCTCTGAGCCTGGAGGAACAGGGAACCCCGTTACCATCACCGTGGGACACGTGCACGTTGCAGCCATATTTTAGCTCTTCCAGATTTTCCTAAAGTCTGAAACATTCCAGCTGGGCACACAGCCACCAACAGGAGAGGTACAGAGCCCTGCGATTACTCTGGGGTTTTTTGGTGTGGGGTTTTTTTTTTTTGTGGTCGTGGTTTTTTTGGGTGGGTTTTCTTTTGCTTTGTTATTACACCTTACTCAGCTTTCAGGCAGCACAGAACCCACGGGAGCAGGAGCTCTCCGTGCTGTGCGTGGGACACGTATGGCCAGCTTGGAGGCTCTGCCCGGGGCTGGTGACAGTGAGCAGGACCACGGGTGAGCTCCGGCCCATGCACCCTGTGCACCGTGGTGGGGTGGGATGCGGCACCTCCCTCGCCGGGCGCAGGGGATGGGGAATCACGCAGCGAAGGGCTGCGGGAGGAGCCAGGGCAGCCTGTCCCACCACCTCCGGCTGGGCTGTGCTCTGCCCTCGCCTACAGCCCACAGACCAGCTTCGCCCCTCCGAGCCCCCGCTCAGCACCAGGGCGCAGAAGGGGCTCACGCCACCCGCAGTGACAGAGGGATGCTCAAGGGGACAATGACCTGTGGCCTTTGCGGTGCCTCACTCGCCCGGCTTCGGCTCTCTTCCCCCAATGCCCTATTGCTGAGCCTCCTGGAGGCCACACCACAGCAGCCACTGCATCACCAGGAGCACCACCGCCACCACCACCACCGGTCTCCCCAGCACTTGGGGGTCGCTGTGTATGTGCTCATGGGGCAGGGGCTCCCTGCGCCCACCCCTCGCCAGCACACAGCCGGGTCCCTGCCCCAGCCCGGGGCTGGGCTGCTGCAAAGCCCCCAGGCAGGGTGTGCCCAGTCCCCCGCCACGTCCCTGTACCCCCCTGCAGAGCACCCACCAAAACCGGCCGCCCCCCCTGCCCACCCGGCTGCAAACCCACAGCGACTTACTTTGCTTGCTCGGCAGCGGCTCCTCCTGCTTTTCTGAGGCTGCTTCTCCTTCATCAGGGATTTTATTGGGGTAGCTGCTGGACACGTACAGTTTGTTTATGTCCAGGGTGGTCTTACTGAAGGGAGCCATGGAGGAGTACATGCTTGCATAGCCGTTGGAGGAGCAGCTCAGAGCAGCCAGGTCCAGCGCCTTCCCTCCCGTGATGATGGGGATGTTGAGGGAGAGCTTCCTCCGCCGGCTGGGGGACGAGGACTTGGTGATGGAGAGGGGGGGAGGTGAGGAGAACTTGCGGTTGGCCCTGGGGGACTTGGGGGGCTCGCCGTACAGCAGCTTGTTGTTCTGGCTGTTTGCAAACAGGAGCTCCAGGGACCTTGGCGGAGAGACAGGGAAAGGCTGAACTTGCCCCTGCTCTGCCTGAGAGCTCGTGGAGACCCCCAGCAGCAGCTCCAGCAATGCCAGGACTCCGGGGCACCCCAGCAAGAGCCCCCGCCACCCGTTCCTGCCACTCAGTCCTCCCAGCAGCAGGGACACCCGCAGCACTCCGGTTTATCTGCTGCCCCCATTCGCGGGTGTCACAACTCATGGGGACCAGGTGGAACAGCCCTGGGGTGGCACCGGGGCCGGGCAGGTCTGGGGAGCAGAGGAGTGACTCGGGAGGAAGAGGGGATGGAGGAGGGACGCCGCAGTCCGCGCCATGAACCCCGCAGTCCCTGAGGGGCAGGGCAGGTCACGGGCACCGGCACCGCAGCGCTGCTGCGCGCAGGCTCACCGTGCGGGGATGGCACTGATCGGCTTCTTGTAGATGGTGATGAGCTTGTCCAGGACGACCAGGGCAGTGGTGAAGACGCGGTACGAGTGCAGGAACGTGTTCAGAAAGTCAATGCTCAGGAACCGCAGGTCCGTCAGCCTCTCCAGGAGCCGTTCCACGCTTGCATAGCGGATCTGCAGGACCTTGCAGGAATTCATCGTTTTACTGAACCTAATGTCAACATCATCACAATACAAGCTGGCATCAGACCTGCAGAGAAACAAGATATCTGTGGTTCCAGCCTGGAACGAAACCAAGAGCTGCTTCAGGCGAGCAGCTTCCCCTGAGACGTGCGGGGACCACAGAAAGCAGTTTGGGTCCTCGGCAGCGAAGGAGCCTCGTTGGAATGGGGTGTCCCCACGTCAAAGGCAGGCAGGAACACCTCCAGGGGAAAGCTAGGAAATCCGCACCCCAGCTCGGGCGGACACATTGCACAGCACTCAACAGGCAGAGGTTTGTGCAAAAAACAGGGAACGACTGTCCCTGAGGGACACCCGTGAACAAAGACCCTTCCCACAGTGGTGCGGGCCATCGGTGTGGTGGGGACGCCCCCGTGCTGCCCCGTCCCACCGGCTGTGCCTGTCCCCCTCGTGCCACACATGTCCCTCCTTGGGCTGGGGCACCAGCACCCGCAGAGCCCGCAGCCCCCTGCGCCCCTCTCCTCCGGGGGTTTCACACCCCCCTTTTACTATTTTTTTTCTGAGCTCTCCCCTTTGACCTTCCCACCTCTCTCAGCACAGTCCCAGACAAACACCCTCTCCCAGCTAATTAGTGCTGCTAATCACTACTTGGGAACAGAACGGTTCCCCGCCGGTCTGCCGGGGCTTTGGGCAGGGTTTGGCACCGGCGGGAGCTGTGCCGCGGGGCCGGGCAGAGCCCCGCGCCCTCCGCAGCGCCCGGCCGCGGCAGCACTCACTTGATCATCTGGGGGACGGTGACCTTGGAGTTCTCCTCGAAGGCGTTCATCATGAGGCCGTTGCAGCGGATGTTGTCCACGCACTGGAAGAGACCCGGGAGGGACATGGGAGAAGGCGGTGGTGGTGAGGGCGGCCCCGCTGCCCGCCCGGCTTGGACGCGCCGTAAGAGAGCCTGAGCTCGGCCTCGGCCAGGCAAGACACAGTCCTGGCCGGCTGCATCCACCACGCGTGACGGGAGACCGCGGCCAGGAGTGCGCAGTGGGGAAGGGCAAGAGCTTCTGCCTGAAAACAGGAGCTTCACCACCACGGTCCTGCACCCCTGTGTGGGGGAAGCATCACCCAGAGCTGCTCCCAGCTCTCCCGCCACGGGCTCGGCCCGGGCTCAGGGTGCGCTGGCAGACTCAAAGGCATTGCCAGAGTTGACAGAAACCCCCCCCTCACCCTGTACCGCCATAATTAAACTCCCCCCCAGCCCGCGCTGCCGGAGGGCTGCAGTGAGCAGCAGAGTGGCACGGGTCCCTTCCCGGCTCTGCTGGGCAGGAGCAGGGCTGCAGACCCCGCGCGGGCAGGGCTGGCCCCGGCGGGGAGCGGGTGCCGCTGGCTGACTGCGGCCAGGAGCCCCCACCTCCGGCAAGGGGACACAAGGACATGGTACCATAGAGCCGGCCAGGAGGCAAACCCTGTTTAACTGATAACTTTCTCTCTTCCTCCCACCTGGGGACAAAGATCTTCAAAGCCATTTGCATAAAGCAAATGAAGAGCAGGTGCAATTTGCTAGCACGTGTCTGAGCCAGAGGAGATATCCAAACCACACATCTACATGTGCAGGGAGAGCACTGACAGGACAACCCTGCTGTGCCCGTGTCACCTTCCTACCCCACCTCCTCCTCTTCCTGAAAAGCTTTTGTCGACGGCCGGGCTCTCGGTGCACTCCAGCTCCAAGACACTCTCCGCGTGGACCCGCTCTCCCTGGGTGCCCAGGGCTAGTGGTCCTCCCGTGCTGTTCGTACCAGCCAGATGCAGTACGACCTCAGCCCGCGGCAGGACCTGAGCACCCCGACGGTGCCAGACCAAGTGGGGCACCGCAGCCCCAGCCCGCGGGCAGGCGGCAGAGCTGCTGCTACGCAGCAAACGCCAAGTGTTCATTCTGGGTGCCCAAAGCCATGGCCGCAGCCTGCCTGGGGCAATCCCGCGGGGGCTGCTCGGCCCCGGGACTCTGCGCCCCAACATCTCCTCCCTGCCAGGTCCGCCCTACCTGGCTGATGTCACTGGTCCACGCAGCCTTCTCCTGCCGGGACGAGGCCACGAGGATAACCGTAAAAGACGAGGAATCTTTTGGCTCCACCACAATTTTGAAGTCAAGATGGTCGATGTCTTGCCCCGATGCTTTTGCTTTGGAATAGAAAAAAACCCACCCATAGTGATTGTGACAAGATTTCCCCGCCCCTTCTCCCCCGGCAGAGGTTTTATCAAGGTTTTAAGGAACTTGTTGCATTTTGTGGGTTGTCTGCAGCGAGGACGGGCCAGGTTTGCTGGGCAAAGGCTCTGGGTTTGCAAAGTAAAGTCTGCAGAGCAGGAGGGTGGCACGGCCACGTGCCGGGGGAGAGCCCGGCTGCCCAGCAGGGGCTGGAAACTCCTCAGGAGCACAAGAGAAAGGAGCCCGTGGTTCTCCACAAGTCTGCAGTTAAGCAGGCACGGCCAAGGACACCCAGTTCTTCGCCTTTTTCCCGTTGCTAGCACCCAGCCGAGACGCTCGCTGCCTGCTGCGGGAAGCTCAGACTGGCATAAACATGCATCTGCTTGGTTCGCACTAAATAATTTACTTAATTAAATCCAGCCAGTAGATCATGACTTTCTCGAATCTATTCAGCATCTGAATTTGCTCCAACTCTGCTGTGGTTGTTTTACGCCGCACGGAGGGATGGCGGGAATGTCAAGAGGACCCCGCACCCGTGGCAGGGGGCGCGGGCAGCGCTGGCCGTGCTGCCATCAGTCCTCAGCCACGACACACGGCAGCTGCCTCCAGCCGGAGAGGGCATCGCCAGGGCTGGACCCTCCTGCCAAGGGTCTGGCGTTAAGCACAGCTGCCAGCAGGACCCGTGCCCCCGGCGCCTCCCTGGAGCACTGGCTGTGGGCTCTGCCCTCCCTGCAATGGGGGGACCACGCTGCCAGCCCCGGAACCCCCCAGCGGGAGCTGGGCTGCCGTGCGCTAACCTCAGCGCAGGGGCTCCAGGAGCAGCCGCGACTGCGCTTTCTGAGATGCCCCCGTGTACGCTGCAGCCGCCGGGAGATGCATGAGCCACCCCCAACCCCGCACCCGCGGCCGGGGGCTGAGCAGGGGCCTGGCCGTGCCCCGAGGGGACTCTGCCGGCATGGGGCACCTACCGTCCTCGTCGGTGCTCTCCTGCTCCTCCACCAGCGTGCAGTCAATGAGGGAGATCACGCCGTTCTGCAGGGGCGGGAGTCGGGGCTCAGCGGCAGGACCCCCCTCCGGGAGGCTGGGGGCTGCCCCGGTCCCCCGCCCCACATCGCAGCCCACCGCCCCGGGGAGGGGGACGGGGTGATGCAGGCGAGGGCTTCGGCACGGCTGCGTGCGGCCCGTGGCCAGCGCAGCGTCTGCTTTCACTGGGGAAAAAGCAGTTACTGACTGCTGGGACGTCGCGGTTCTCCTTGTATAACCCATCAACTAATTTGTTTATAAATTATTTAATATGAGCTTTAAATTAAATTTTCCAAAAGTCTGTTGTTGTAATTATCAACTCTTTGCCATGGACTGTAATTTTTCAAACTGATAATTTAATGCCAGTAATGAGCAATTTCTGTAAGATTCTTGCTCAATTAACTGCAAAACTTCCACCAACAAAAGCGCGAGCCTTGGGAGCGGCCAGGAGGAGACTGCGAGCGTTATGTACAAACCTAGGCTATAATTTAAGTTTCTCACTGAATAGATTGTCAAGGTTTCTGCCGCAAATCAGGATAAATTCTTTTATCAACAACTTGCAATTTCTCCTCTTTGCCCGTGACTCAGAGCTCTGCACATCACTGACAAGGCGTCTGGACCACGCGGAATAAATCCCACCGACTGCCTGCTCCCAGACCGGCCCCCCCAGGAGGCTGCTGCCAGGGGAGGGCGAGGTGGTCCCCGGACCCCCGGTGTCACCCGGAGAGCCCAGCCAGCTCGGGCTGCCACGGTGCCAGCCTCTGCCCCTCCCTGTGCAGGACCCCGTGCTCTCGCACCCCGGGAAGTGGCACCAGCTCAAAGCCCAGCAGCCGCCGGACCCTTCACCGGGGGCCGCCGAGCCCTCCCTGCCCTCCGCACCTTGGTGAGATGCAGCTTCCCTCCGGAGCCCCGGGTGCAGATGATGAGGTGCTTGGAGAAGAGGAAGCACTGCCGCTCGCCCTCCTTCCTCAGCGAGAGGGAGCCCAGCCGCCCCCGCGTGATCTTCCCTTTCTCCGACATGGGCACCTGGATGAGGGACCCTACGGAGGGGAGAGACCCGTCCCTGGCACCGGCGTCGGGGGCAGCTTTGCAGGTCACAGTGCCCGGGAGTGGGGCAGTGGTGAGCGTGTCCCCAAGCGTGGCAGGGCTGGGACCGGGACTGGCCTCGTGAGCCACCGGCTCTGCAGGTTATCGGGGCCCCAGAGAGTGGGTGGGCACTGGCCACGGCCCCCAGCCCACCCTTGCACCCACAGCGCATGCGTGCCCCGCCGGGACCCAACGTGCCCAGGAGGTGAGGACACATCCCGCTGCTTCCCTGGCAGCAGGAAATCAATAATGCCTAAAGCACATTCTGCTCCATGCGGCAGCAAAAGGCAGCGCCGGGACCGTCTGAAGGTGCGGCGCTTCGGAGCAGAGAATACCCAGAAATGGGTTCTGTTGTCAAATGTCACAGCTCGCCATGGCTGCGGAGGGGTGCGGGGCCGGCGGCTGCAGGGATGGGCGTAACCCGCCGGGGGGAGGGACACGGTACCTTGTCTGACGAAAGTCTGGCTGGTGTCCAGCAGGATTTCACACCCTTCGATAATCATCCTCTCTATCGCCAGATTTTTTCGAATATTTTCGGTCTCACTGACTTCATCATGCATTATCCTGAAGGAGGGAGAAGAGAGAAACTGGAGCTCAGCTGAGATTGGCACTTCTCCCAGCAGCAGGTGAGACCAGAACGGAAGGAATAGCAAGAGAATTACAGCCGTCGCCGGGGTCTGTACAGACCCGGGCGCTCAGGAGGTAACCAACACATCAGTGTGCACCATACCTCCAGATTTCTAAATACTGAAATATGTGTCCTTCCTGCGCAGAAATCACAAAATTCAGATTTAGGGCAGACAGAATGCCCCCCGTCACCAGCCCCCTCCAATGCCCCTGCTCCTTGAAGAGCACGAAAAACAATGAAAACTCTTTTCATGGATGGCCTCGGGACCAAGGAGCGCTGATGGGTTTGACACCATCGCAAAATGCTGTCATGGGACACACAGAACACTTTGGTCTGTGGAGGGAGAGGATCAGAAATGGGGAATCGCGGCTGATTCCGGGCTGCTCATTGCGGAGACCTCGGAGGCACTTGACACCTTCCCATGGGGCCGCCCCACCAGCACCAGCCGTGCCAGAGAGGAGTATGGAGCCAGACCTTCAGAGCCTCCCAGCCCTCCACAACTCGGATTTCATCATTAAGGAGCCCTGGAATACGCAGCCCCTGGCCAGAAGCAGCCGGGCTCCCATCCCGCCGGGGGGGACTGGCACAGGAGGGCAGGAAATGTCACCGGGACGTCTCAGCCTTCGAAAGGCAGAGGACGAGGGCAGTGGGAGGGGGGTCCCGGCTAAAGCAGCGCGGGGCACCTTTGGGGCAGGGCTTTGCCTGCTGCCCACGTCCGAGCCGCGGGGGGGCGGTGCGTGGGCAGCCGGGGGCACCTGGGCGAGCTCCCCCCCACAGCACCCACAGCACGAGCCGGCAGACCCCCCTGTGCCGACAGCTCACGGGGGGCTTCATCCTTGTCAGGGATGGCCAACAGCAAACCGAGGACGGAGCTTCTCCTGCGTCCCACCCCAGCGGGACAGCACAGCCCCTCCGGCACCACCTCCACCGGCTTCACCCCAGCCAGCCCCGTCTCACCCGCGCTGCACCTTCTCCACTCCCTGTGGGTCGGGGTCTGCCCGCCCCAGCCCCCCTCCCTGCCCGCCCGAGGCGCAGCACACCTCCACCAGCCCCCGCCGCCCGAGTGCCAGCGCTGCCCCCAGTCCCACAGCCCCAGCCACCGGGACGGGCAGGGGTGGGTCTGACCTGGAGAGCTCTTCCAGCTTGGACTTGGCGTAATCCAGGCTGTTCCTTTCCACGTGCTCGTGGGGAGTGTGAGCCAGCAGTTCGTGCAGCGTCAGGATGTACCTGGGGATCTGTGGCACAACAGACCGGAGCGGGGCATCAGCTGCAGGGCATCAGGGGGTGGGCAGGATGGAGGGGGCACAGAGGATGCAGTGCCCACCCTGCGCTGCTCCCGGGGACACTGTGTCTGGGGACACTGTGCCTCAGACCCTCTGATCTGGGAGGTTATGAAAGCTTCAGAGCTCTTTGTGCTAAAACTTAATGAAGAGGGGGAACAGCATGGGGTTTTCCCAGGGCGCTGCTGTGGCCCATCCCTGTCTCAGCAGCACGGGGTAACCGGGAAGCCGGCAGCTTCACCCAGAGAGTCCTCACTGACGAGCCCAGCAATGGCCTAAGCAGGTCCCAGGAGCAGCATAGGACCATGGGGGGCCCAGCCCCAGCCCATCGTCACCCAGGCTTTGCCTCCCCACCACCCGATGCCTCCTGCGGGGCTGGGGTTTGCCCAGCCCACCCCGCGCTGCCAGCACTGCAGTGGCATCTCCGGGGCCAATCCTGGTGCCAGCAGTCACCTGGAACATGGGGTAGGTCAGGAAGGTCTCCAGGGTCCTCTCCTCGCAGTCGGGCTTGGCCTCGTAGTGCTTCAGCAGCTTGTCAAAGTCCCGGTTCTGCTTGCAGTGCGCCAGGATCTGCAGGCTGTACTGGTGGTTCCTCACGAACTCCTGGTAGATGTTCAGCATGGGCAGCAGGATGTCGAACAAGTCGGCTGCGAGCAGAGAGGTGGCGGGGAGGTGGGCGTGCTGGTCCAGCCCCTCGGCTCCCGACCCTCCTCACCCCCGCATCCCACCGGGGCACCCCCAGGGCTCCTGCTCTTGTGCAAGCCCCAGGGCTTCCCGGTGGGGGTTCTAAAGCCACCCTGTGGTGCCAGCTGAGGGTCTCGTCAGGCACAGCGATGCCCTTCAGCACCAGCTCTCCTGTGCGCGGCCCAGCCCACCCCTCCCACCGCCCGGCAGAACCAGGAACGCAGGAATTGGGGTTCTCTGGGGTTCTTTGCTCTGGTCCTCGCCGCCGCGACTGACATGGAGAAGCACCGCCGTGCCGTGCAATGCATTTCCCCGCAGCCCCCGGCTAGCGAAATGCCTGGGGAGTTGCATTAGGAGGAAGAGGGTGGGCTGGGCTCCTGCAGCCAGCAGGAAGGAAACGCGGCGAGGAGGCAAGAGGCACTCACCCAGCACCAGCGTGGGCCAGCTGGAGATCCTCGCCTTCAGGCCTTGGTAAAAGATTTGGTGCAAAAACATGATCGTTTCGCTGAAAGATACACCAAGGGGTGAAAAGACAGATGAGCAAGTGGCAAATAACAAGTAATTAGACGAAATCACCAGCCCAGAGGGGGAGCTGGGGAGCCCTCGGGCTGGCTGGGGAGGTGGCTGCAGGAGGTGGGGTGCAGAGAGGGTCCCCGGTGGCACGCAGGGAACGGTGGGCGAGGATGGAGGAGAGGGAGGAACCGAGCAGCCTGAAGCTCCCATCAGAAGTCGACCCTGAAATGCAGGGGAGCCCAGACCCCCCTTCCCACGGGGGAATGAGCCACCCCCTGTCCCAGCCCGGCCCCGCGGAGTGCCACTGGCCAGGGCGAAAGTGCCATCAGCTCCCCAGCACCCGCCACTTGACCTGGGACTGCAAGGGACGGGTGGCTGGCACCCCAGGGCTGGCACCCTCAGGACTGGCACCCCCAGGGCTGGCTGGTGAGACACTGCTGGTGTCAGCACTGTCCGTGGGACGGAGCCGTTGCAGCTGCCATTAAACCCGGCACGTACCGCTGACACACTTGGCACCACCGTGGCCTGGCTGGGGTCAGTGAGTGCCACCCCCCGCCCCCGCCAGCGCTCGGGCACAGCCGCTCTTGGCTCACTTTGCAGCGGCTGTGACCCTGTGTCGCAGCTGCAGAAGCTACGCCTTCCCCCTCCACATCTCCTTCCCCGAGAGCTGCATCCTCCCTGTGTCACTCATCCATCGCTACCCACGGGCTGCTATTGACACCAGAGGACAGCGTCCTCCCCACCGCCAGAGCCAGGACCTCATACACATGGGCTCCCGCCAGCCCTGGAGCATCAGTCCCCATGGCACCTCCTCGTGCCAGTGCCAAGCACTCAGCCAGCCACTTGTGCAGGTGTCCCATGGGGATGGTGAGCTTCCACCCGTGGCTTTGGGGGCTGGGCTGCAGGCTCCCGGGGGGGCCCCCAGCACCGAGCACCCCAACACCCATTCCCGGGGCAGGGCAGTGGGCTGCGGACACCAGCGCCTGCCCGGAGGCTGCCAGCTCCATCGGGGGGCTGCAGAGCTCTGCCCTTGGAGAGGGCCCCCAGGATGGCACTCACCTGTTGAGGAATATGCTGCTGACGTCGTCGTGCGTGATGGGAGGCTTCTTGGAGCTGGCCGCCATCCGCAGCGGCCGCAGGAAGTTGTTGACGAGGATGTGGAGCTGCTGGACATACTCAGCCTCCGCCTCCAGCATACTGAAGACGACCTGGTTCCTCTTGCGCATGCTGTCGGCGTGGGGGGACCTGATGTAGTCCTGGATGATCGTCTTCCACTTCCTCCGGCACAGCCAGCCCCGCAGGAAGCTCTGCACCTGCCGGGGAGCAGCGGCCACGTCAGGCTCCGGGCTGAGGAGCCGGGTGGGCACCCTATGGTCACCCTACGGTCACCCTACGGTCACCCTTTGGTCAGCATGGTGCAGGAGCCGAGGCTCTGCAGTGAGGTTTCCATGGCTCCATGCTGGGGTGTGCACGATGTGCCCGTTACCGGTGCTCTGAATCCTCCCGGCTGGGAAATGAACAATAACTCATTTAAATGCACCTTCTTGTTGCAGACAATGGCCCCTTTTCCCTTTGACAGAGGTGCATGGAAGACCCGCAAGAGAAGCAAGGACCCTGTGTTAGCTCCTGACCTCCGCCGGCACAGCCACAACGCCGGGCCCTTCCCTGCCAGCGGCAGCGTGTGGGTACGGGGGCTCCCAGCCCGTCGGGGGCTCAGCCCTACCCAGCACCCCACGACCACCCAGGGAACCGGGCACTAGAGCTCCCCCGGAGCCAGCACCTCTCTGGGCACCCAAACACACAGAGGTGCATTAAGACACCTAGAAAAGCTTCCAAACCTTCCTCATGTGAATGAGCACCTGCAGCACATCCCTGTCCACACCCAGAGCTCCATCCATGCCTGCAGCTGCTGCCCCAAGCCCGCAGGCTTCATCCCCACCTCCCCTGCACGGGGCAGTGGGTGCCCGGGGCCAGCGGAGGCTTTTCTGGGGGTCAGGCGAGAGCAGGACCCACTGCTGCCGTCCCCCGCTGCCGCCGTCCCCCGCTGCCGCCGTCCCTGCACCACTTGGCCACCACCACCCACCTTCTTGATTTTCTTGATGTCACTGTCGTCATCGCTGGGCGCGCTGGTCTGGCCGGCCTGGATGCGCTCGTGGTCCTTGAGCAGGGAGGCAATCTGCGGGCACGGGGCGGGGGGGGTGAGCAGCCATCCCGGCACATCCCGGCATGTCCCAGCACGTCCCAGCACATCCCAGCAGCCGAGGACAAACCCACTCCCGCGCGGCGCCGGGGAACAGCGGGTGCCTCTGGCTGAACTACGGACAGCGGGACACCCTGCGCTGATTCCATCTGCACAGACACGGGGAGCTGAAGCCGAGGAATAAACGCTGCAGAGCCGTCATGGTGCTGCCAGCCCCCCAGCACCCCCCGAACACGCCGCAGAGACGGGGACCTGGCAACCCTGCTGGGTCCCAATGCCAAGCGCATCCCTCCGTCCTAAGGGGGTGAGCCATTAAAAAACGAGTTGGAGAGAAAACGGCAGAAAAATCTCAAGTCATTTGCACCCTAAAACTTGCAGACAGGGACGAACTCCCATCCAGTCACAGCTTTCCAACACAAATTGAATGGAATCTCGTTAGCTTCGAGCATTTGAGTTTTTACTGTTTCTCGCCTGCACTTTTTCTCACTCCCCTGCTCGTTGCCGTGTCCCTGCCCCCACCGCCGCCACCATTGAGAAAGCTGCAGGAAAGGGTAGGAAAACAGAAAATGAAAATTGGGAAAAATGTGATTTGAATTTTGATTTTATAGAAAATAAGAAAAATAAGAAAACAACCTTTGAAGAGTACTTTCCGAAAAGTGTTGGAGAGAAAGGCGCTGAGACCTTTCTCAGTTGCAGACTCTGCTCCCCAGCGAGGCTGGGGCTGCCAGCAGCAGGAACTGCACTCCCCAGCAGGCGCCTGCTGAGAGCTGGCGTCTGGGGAAAGGGAAAGGGAAAGGGAAAGGAGGGAAAGGAATAGGAGGGAAAGGGAAAGGAGGGAAAGGGAAAGGAGGGAAAGGGAAAGGAGGGAAAGGGAAAGGGATAGGAGGGAAAGGGAAAGGAGGGAAAGGGAAAGGGATAGGAGGGAAAGGGAAAGGAGGGAAAGGGAAAGGAGGGAAAGGGAAAGGAGGGAAAGGGAAAGGGATAGGAGGGAAAGAAGGGAAAGGGAAAGGAGGGAAAGGGAAAGGAGGGAAAGGGAAAGGAGGGAAAGGGAAAGGGATAGGAGGGAAAGGAGGGAAAGGGAAAGGAGGGAAAGGGAAAGGAGGGAAAGGGAAAGGAGGGAAAGGGAAAGAAGGGAAAGGGAAAGGGATAGGAGGGAAAGAAGGGAAAGGGAAAGGAGGGAAAGAAGGGAAAGGGAAAGGAGGGAAAGAAGGGAAAGGGATGGGAGGGAAAGAAGGGAAAGGGAAAGGAGGGAAAGGAGGGAAAGGAGGGAAAGGAGGGAAAGGGAAAGGGGAGAGGAGACGCTGCGGGGGGAGGAGGGCAGGGGTAGGAGCTGCTTCTGATGCACGGTCACAGCCCGGGAAGAGGAGACGACTTCCACAAAATCCGAACTGTAACGGAGCTGCATGTTGTCGCACCGCCAGCAGCTGATCCCCTCTGCACTGAAGCGCTTGAGAGCACCGAGGCCATTCCCCGCGCCAGCTCCAGCCGCGTCTCGGACGGGACCCATGGAGCGGGTCTGCTGGTGCCACGGTTTTATTTCAGTTTCTTTTTTTTAAATGGAGTGAGCAAAATTTGCACATTAAAGTAGAAGCTGATTATTTGATCTCTGCTTCAAAGCAGGTGGAGGAGCAAAAAACCCAAAACCCAACGCAAGGTAAAAACCCCAAGTACCTGGGCACAGGGGACGGGACGGGCTGCGGCGCTGCTAGCCGCCTCTGGTCTCGGCCCTCCGCTAATCTCAGGGTTCACAACACACCTCCCACCCCCCCGGTGCAAGCTCCTGGGGATGCTCATCGCCCCCCGCTCGCCCCCCTGCCCCTGAGACCGGCCATGCTCCCCACGGAGCAGAGCTCGCCCCGGCCCGAGGCTGGACACGGGGAGCCCCAGGAGAACCCCCGCACCGAGCGGGTGCCGCAGGCTGCGGCTGGGGTGGTTCTGGGGCTGATTTGTGTTGGAGAGCACAAATCCAGCAGTGACGAAACCACTCCCGGGAAAGGCTTGCGGCTCCCCAGCCCTCCAAGACTAAAGGCAGCCTTCAGCGTGCCCCGACTCATGGGCAGGGATTGCTATTCACCTGCACTTTTTAACTCAAAAACTCAAAATTTAAGGAAAAGACCACCACAAGGACGTGCCAGCCCACTGCTGCCCTCGCTGCCTCTCCAGCTGCCTCCTCCGTGGTGATTTTGACCGATTCAGGGTGGACATCTCAGCCCAGCAGGACCCGCTCCCGGCTGCCTCCACCCCGGAGCCGCTGCCCGACCCTCCCTGCCGGACACGAGGATGGTGCTGGCGGCAGCACGGGCTCTGGGGTGCCCCACGCCCACAGGCACCAGCACCCACCAGGAGCCGAAACCCCGGCGGTGAGAGCGTACCCCCGGCCGGCTGCAGCCCTGCGACGCCGGGGCCGGGCAGCACAGGGCAGCCCCACGGCTGCCAGCATCAGCCTCCGGGGCGCCTTCGAGACACCAGCTTCCCCTGGCACCGTCTGCTGAGTGACTTTTGCATTTTGTTGCTTTGTCTGCCATAACCTGCCCCACGTCACCCTGCCCACAGCCCAGCGCCGCACCGCGCTCAACAGCAAAGGGCTGCGGGAGCTCCCGGGACAAGCTGCGGGCACTGGCTCTACGGGCTGCTCTCGCTGGAGAGACGCTCCCTTCGTAGCGAAGTGTCCCTTGTGTTTATAGCACCACGCACACGAGTTCCCCGATGCACTCGGGTTGTGCAGCTCGCAGCTGGCACAGGTCCCCTCCCGAGGCCTCAGACAACTCCGTGCTTCCTCAGTTACTGCTCTGGCTTTGCAGCACCTGGCAGATGTCACCACCGGGCACACGGCACACAGAGGGGGTCTGATCAAGGTGCCCAGGATGAAAATAAGGAAGGCAAAATGGTAAGACAAGGAGTCTCCATCCCTCCTCCAATACCTACTCCTGGACCCAAGGGACTGGTTGCCCAGCGCTCGCTGCTGGAGCAAACCCTTCCCTGCAGCATCCCGGGGCTGGGGACCGCAGCGAGCCCCGCACACGCACCGCGCCGGGGCTCACGGCTCCCGCAAGAAAAACCTCCAACGAGGGCGATGCCCTCGCCCCTCTCTGCAAGAGAAGGGGTCAGCCTCATGTCATTAAAACAAGCAGAAATACGCCTGCTGTGCCGTCCCCCGGTCCCTGCCAGCGCGGCAACACCACCCGCCTGCCCACAGCCCGCAGGTCGCCCCAAGGAGCAGCAGCGCATCTGCGGAGCGATGTCAGGCGCCTCACCTCGGCCTTCAGGCGCTCGATCTCGATCTCCCCATCCTCGATCTGCTGGCGGAGTTGCTTGGCAACAGTCTTCTCCGTTTCCACAATCTGCAGGAGATGGAGGTACTTCTGCATCAGCGCCTCGTGCTCCGTCGCCAGGTTCCGGTAGCTGCAGGCAGACGCGGCCGTGAGCACCTCTCCTCCCCTGGCCCCGCCGCCACCGCCCCCCCATGGGACGTGCAACCAAAATTAGGCGTCTGCACGCTGCGGTTTGCTGGGGGGGTGTTTTCTCCTGCCCAGCTGCCTACGCACTGCCCTTGCCCCTCCAGCCTGGGGTACCCAGAGGGTGAGGAACCGGGAGGCGGCTCTCGCAGTTTGGGATGCTGCCACTCAGAACTGACCGATTCGGAGGGGATTCAGGTTCCCCGTGAGGGTGCAAACAGAAGACATCGCAAATTTTAAGGAAATGGTAGGAGACAAAAAAAAACCCCAACACCCAAGGCCAAACGTCTCTCACCTACCACATCCCAAAAGTTTAACGAGGAGGGGGACACTTGTGGCACAAGCTCGTAGGAACATCTGCTCTCATTAAGGTGCTGCAGCAGATGATATTTCTCTCCTCCCCTGCATGTAACACTCATATGCCGCCTGTCCGGCTGCCAGCCTGGCACCCCGTGCCGGCTCCCCCCCGCTCTCCCACAGTGAGCGCGTGGGCTGCAGCGGAGAAACACGGGCTTGGGAAAAACTCCTCTGACCCATTGCTACTCCAGACAAAACCCTTCCTGATGATCTTTGAACCTGACGATGAATTGGGCATCCCTCCGGCACCAGGCCAGGAAAGGCAGCGCCAGCCTGCCGGGGCGGCCTGATGGGGACGGGACAGGGACAGGCAGGCGTGGGGACAGGGGGGGCACGTCCAAATGCAGCCTCTGGCTCTGGAGGAGGGTCCCCGACAGGGGGCTGGGGACCAAAGGTGCTCTGCTCGGCAGTGCCTGGCCCAGCATCTCCCTGCCCGCAGCCGCCCCCGGGCACGGCTTTGCCTCCGACACCCCCGTCCCCAGGCCTGTGCGGGCGGAGGGCAGTACCTGGCGTGAGCTATGGCTGCCACCCACTCGTCGCAGTCCTTGGCATCCTCGGTCCTCAGCTCCAGGGTCTTCTGGTTCTCGTGGTTGAAATTAACGGTAAAGTAATGCTGCGGGAGCAAACACAGGGTGAGGTTACCACTTGCTCGCTCAAGGCCATTAGAAAAGTGCTTTATGATCCCCCACAGGCCACTTCATTTAAAAAACCACGTTTTGAAACAGCAGGAGCCCGGCGGAGCCGTGCTGCCCTCAGCGTTCGGGGAAAAGCTGCTCCTTGCCAGTGAGGCAGCACAGCCGTGCCAGGGGCGAGGACGGGGCAGGGAAACGCTGCGAGGGGAAACCCCACCGGGCAAACACCGGGATTCAGATAAACCTAAACCCACCGAGGAGCAGGAGGCTGCGGGCCTGAGCCTGCGGCCATCGCCCTGGGACAGCCCTCACCTGGGGACAGGGGCAGATGAGCAAGGGCGTTCAGTCGGACCCAGCACCAGGCTGCCCACACCCCTGCCTGTATCCCTGATGGCATCCCTGCCGGCATCCCTGCCAGCATCCCTGCCTGTATCCCTGATGGCATCCCTGCCTGCACCCCTGCCTGTATCCCTGCCTGCACCCCTGCCTGCATCCCTGCCTGCACCCCTGCTGGTATCCCTGCTGGTATCCCTGCTGGCATCCCTGCCTGCACCCCTGCCTGTATCCCTGCCTGCACCCCTGTCGGTATCCCTGCCTGCACCCTTGCCAGCATCCCTGCTGGCACCCCTGCCGGTATCCCTGCCTGTATCCCTGCTAGCATCCCTGCCTGCACCCTTGCCAGCATCCCTGCCTGCACCCCTGCCGGTATCCCTGCCTGCACCCCTGCCTGCGCCCCTGCTGGTATCCCTGCCTGCATAGGCAGCAAGCGCCCTTGGGCACCAAGACGAAGCCCGGCTGCTGCCGGGGGCTGGATGCTGGGCAGAGCCCTGGTCCCATGTGCTCACACGGCTCCGATGGGCAGCGCTGGAGCAGGACTCGGCGCAGGACTATATTTAGCCTCCCTTGACATTTACAGTAGTTGTGCTAATTGTGCGCGGCGGCAGCCCGCGTCGGCTGGGGTTTGTGCTGCTCCTGTGCTTCCCCGCAGTCTCCTAGGAAACAGGTACCACGCTGCAATGCCGGATACTGCCCGGAATAACTGGGCTAAAATGAAATCCACTAGAAAAAGCTCATCCTGGCATTATCTGCCCCTCCGTTAGCTTTAATGAGGGATGTGAATTAGCAGGTATCTTGGCAAAAGAAACAACCCAAACCCAAACTGCAGCAGCCGCTTGCTCCCTGGCGTGCACCCCGGCTCCCCGGGACAGGAGGCAGCACCCAGCTGCGAGCACCGACCCCGGGGTGCCATGAAAACACTGACGGGCACCACAAGGCGGGCAGGAGCTTGCGCGGCAACCTGCCCCGGCGTGGGCTGCAGGCACGACGGGCAACGGGGTGCTGCAGCAGGGCAGGGCTGGCACCCACCCAGTACAGCCAGGGGGTCCAGCACCATCACCACCCCCGTGCTGAACACCAGGGGTGCTGCTCATGCCGCCTCCCCAAAACAGGGGTACATCTCCCACCCCCGCCCCTTCCAGCTCCCCCCTGTCCTACACCCTCCCCGGGCATCTTCATTCTCATCCCTTTCCCATCCCTAGCCAGGCCCAGGGGTGCTTAGGAGAAGGACCTCCGGGTGGATGCAGAAGACTTTCAGTGACACCAGGATGCAGGGGAGCTGAGGCACAGCCGGTCGCTGCTCCCGAGTGATGTGGGTGCAGGCAGCACGGATGGACAGACGGACACCCAGCTCCCCCACCCAGCACCATGCCCACCCAGGGCTTGTGTCTCGCTGGGCGACAGCCCGAAAAGCACCCTCTGAGCTCCCTCAGCCCGTGGGGGTCCTGCGGAGGAGAAGGGGGGGGGGCCCGCGGACGCCAGAGCCCTCCTGCAGAAACGGGGGGGGCAACTGGTTGTTCCTGCGACCCTGTAAAGATGCGTCTCCTTTACTTCTCTCCAGGATCCTTTAGGTGCAATAACTTTTTATTGCTGATCCTGTGGACAAGTTCTCTCCTTACAGAGCCTTCTCCGTGGTAAAACACACCATTGTCCGTCTCCCGCCCCTTCCCCATCCCGCCGCAGCCAGGCTGGCGAGAGCTCCGGGCCAGCAGCTCGCCCCTGTCTGCGGCACACGTCTGGAGCTGCAGCAGCTCCACAGCCCTTCGCTTCTCATCCCTTTTTCTTCCCCCTCCCACCCCCAAAAGACATCTCTGATAGAAAATTCACCAGGAATTTTTGGTCTCTGAAACTCGGCGGGTAGTTACGCCTCTCTGCTTTATGCTCACCTCTCTTACACCCCTTCCCTCGCAAACAGCATTGAGAAGAGCCTCTCAGAGTGGCCAGTCTGGAAATCCTCCCCGTTCAACACCGACTCGGGAATATCACCAGCCATGCCAGGGCACTGCCGAGCCCCCGCTCCCCAGCCCCGGTGTCCTGCCCACAGGGACGCCAGGGGTGGGAAAGACCCTTCTCAGCCCCGGTGCCCCAGGGTCAAATGGCCCCAGTGCCACGGCACGCACATTCACCACCCCATGCACCACCAATGCCGACAGCCGGAGCTCGGCCGAGTCCCCATGGGACCAGAAACACCAGGAGGTGCCTCTGGGGCTCCCCCAAACCCATCCCTGCCCAGCGGGAGGAGACAGGATGGCGAGCCCTGGGCTGCCCTTCCTGGGCACTGCAGGTCCCTGGGGGATGCAGGGGACGGTGCAGCACCCATGTGTGCTCCCATGGGCGAGCAGGATCGGGCATCATTTTCCCTGAAGGCCCTCAGGGAAAGCTGCACCTCGCACAGCTTCAGGACTTGTCGAATTTTAACATAAGGGCAGGGAGCGGGACAGGGATGTGGGACAGGCACCCCCCCGGCTTCTCCCCCTGCTGCGCCCACCAGGGCCATTGAGGCACCTCCCAACACACCGGCACCAAAAGCGTTTTGTCAGTCGGCTTCTGGCTCATCTGATTTAAACCCAGAAGCTCCTGAAGGTTTTGCAAATGGCAGTTTCAAGGCTGCCAGCAGCGGAGCCGGAGGATGTGGGGCCGAAGGCTTCCCGGGGGCAGCTCGGGGCTGCTGTGGGGCTGCGGCCAGGACGGTTCGCTCCCGACGGCTGCTCCACGTGCAATTAAAAGCCGGTTCCTGCGAGCACACACGCCACAGCTCCCGTGTCACTCCGGTTTATCCCCATACAATACCCAGGAAGTGCAGCGTGCTTGCAAGGAGGAAGTTATTTTATATTTGAATAATAAAACTCCCACCACCTTTTATCTCTGCCTAAATTATGATCCTTCTCTGTTATCACAGTGACACATCAAACCCGACAGCCCGGCAGCGTTTCCAGCGGCACTCGCCGTGCGGGGGGGGCGATGCTCGGCGGCAGCGGGACAGACCCACGGACACGACCAGCCGCTCACCGGCACCGGGCAGGGAGCAGCAGCACCAGCCCCCGCCTCCGGCACCCCCGGGGCAGTTAGTGCTGCTGGGCCACCCCTGTCCACTGCAGAGCACGAATCACCCACAGCTTCCATCTGCTGCTTCTCACCCTCCCCTCTGCTCATTTGAAGACCTCATTAACGAGGCTGAAGACCTCGTTATCTCACAGCCACGGAGGCACCGACACCCCTCATTCAAACCACCTCGCTTCGTGGCAAACTAAGCAGATGCAATTCCTTGTGTCCCTCATTACGGGGCATTTTCCAGCCTTCCCCATCTCCGTGGTGCCTCCCGAGCACCTGCTGCGGGATGTATGGCCCCCCGGTGCTGCAGGATGCACGGCCCCCCGCACCCCAGTGCTGCGGGGGTTTTACGCCTGGAAACGCCAGGGGGACACAGCAGTTCTCCTGGAAGAGTGACACGGGAGCATTTCAGGTCACAAAGTGACACTTTAGAAGCCCACGCGGGGCCAGCTGCAGCCCTGCGACCACCGCCCGGCTCTCCCCGGACCCTGCCTGCTGCGGGGCAGGGCAGGCGCTGGACACCGGGGGGGCAGGTACTGACGCCCCTGAGGTGCAGAGCCCCCCGGGCTGGATGAGACACCGCCTGTGGTGCCAGGGACCCCCAGGGCCTCTCCTCTCTCCCACCTTAAGGGCTCGACGGGCTGCTCCAGCTCTTCACTGGGGGAGGACACGGTGCAGTCCCAGCAGCCGGGGCAGAACTTCGGCTCCAGCAGGGAGTTTGGCAAAGTCCCGCGCCGGGACGCCGAGCACTGTGGTGAGAGGTGTCGGGAGTCCGCAGCTCAGGGGGTGCAGGCAGGAGAGGGCCAGGCAATGCCCTGCTCCCCCAGGGCCCCCCAGCCCCCCCAGCAGCTCAGGAGACCATGCCCAGCGCCGGCCGTGGGGTGCCCCGGCCGCGTGTGCCTGGGGCTCTGCTCAAGGGTGGCCCCGGGGGGAGGGACCTGGCCTGGCACCCACCACAGCCCCGGCCCCCCCAAGCCCCCTCCCCAAACTCCGCTCCCTCTGTCGCTTTTTCTGCAAAAATCCCCGGCACCAGCTCGGCTATTTTTACTGGGAGGAGAGTACAACAGCAAAATGCTGCTGGGGAGCTATTTCTGCTTCCAGAACCTCAACAAATGACTTTGAATTAATGAAGGAGACTACCCGAGTGATTAATGTGCAGGGACTATCTCCCCAGAAATGTCCTCCCACGTGTCTGATGTCCCTGGGCTGGCACTGTCAGCGCAGCAACGGCTCTGCCCTCCTGCCATGCCCAGAGCCGGAGAAGCAAAACCTCCCGCCTGCGCACCCCCCCCGACGTGGGTCCCCGACGCCGTGGGACACGGGTCCCTCCGCACCGCAGGACATGGGTCCCTGGTGACCCCAAGATGGGGGTCCCTGCACACCCCCCAAGATGTGCTTTGCCCGTGTCCATGTCCATCTGACACCTGTTCCCACCCGCCGGGCCTGGGGCGCTCAGGCTCCTCCATCCTCCACATCCTCACTAAAAGCCAGAGAGATGACTAGAGAGCGCGTTGGCCGTTGTGCTTTAGGGGTTCCCATGCTGGGGTCTTGCTGGGACACAGATCCCCACGTCCCACGGCCATGAGGATGTGCCATGTGGGGTCTCCGCAGGGAAGCCCGCGAGCTCCCGCGGGGCTCCACATGTGCAGGGAGCCGGGCTCCCCACTGGGCTCAGGCCCCAGCATCGCCCCGTGCCCAGCCCTCCCGCTCCCCACGCACGGGGGCTGCAGTTCCCGGTGCCCGCCTGGCCCCCGCCAGCCCACCCTGCCCACGCAGACCCCACCGGAGCCCAGTGCCAGCTCAGGGGCAGAGGGAGCAAAGACTCGGTGCCGTGGGACCCCCCAGCGGGCACCGACACCAGAGCACTGGCGACAAAACAGCAAATTCTCCCATTTGTCGGAGTAAAGCCAGAGGAGGGACATTAGGAAGAAGTTCTTCACCATGAGGGTGATGAGACACTGAACAGGTTGCCCAGAGAGGTGGTGGAAGCCCCATCCCTGGAAGTTTTTAAGGCCAGGCTGGACGGGGCTCTGAGCAACCTGATCTAGTGGGGGGTGTCCCTGCCCAGGGCAGGGGGGCTGGAACTAGATGATCTTTAAGGTCCCTTCCAACCCTAACGATTCTATGATTCTATAAAGCAGCACCAGGGTGGCCACGAGCAACGTCCCTGCTGCTGGTCCAGCTGAGCTCCTGCAGGCTTTCACTCTGCTTCTTGCCTTCCATTAAGTAAACAATAAATAAATTCAAATAAACTTTCAAATGACATATTATTTCCAAAATGCAAACCCAAGGTATTCCAAATTTTTTTAAAAAAATTGGAGCAGGGCATTTCTGAGCCTGAAGAACTTGCCTGCCCGCTCGGGACGCAGTGACCGCCGCGGGCACGCTTCCCGCAAACCCACGCTGGTCACCGACGGTGCCCGGCTCCGCGGGAGGGGACCGAGACAGAAACACCCCCAGCGCCGCCGCCCGCGCAGAAGTGGTGACCGTCACCCCTTCCTGCACAACGCGGTTTTGTGGTGCCATCACAGGGACCCTTCTGCGGGAGGTGTCCCCCACCGTCCCCTCTGCAGCACCGGGACCCGCCTGCTCCCCACCCGCCCGCGGCAGGCAGGTACGCGGCCGCCTGCTCACGGAGCTGACGGTTATTGCAGCTGACATAAAGGGCAAGGGAGGAGAATTCTCCTGCTCTGGATGGATGAGTCTAAAAATCCACAGCCAGCAATGGCAGCTTTTAACTTCCCTGACCTACATAGCGCGTGCTCTGGGAAGACAGGACCCGGGACTCGGAGGAGGAGATGGGTGCTCCAGCAGCTCATTTGCTTGCTGACAAGAAGAAAAAATCCCAGAGGCTGCAATTTCTCTCCTCTGCCTGAGGACGGGCCGTAAGGATGCTCACGCACGGTCAGCAGAGCCGAGCACCAGCTGATTTGGGCGGCCCCGAGTGCAGCAACCAGCAGGCAGGGGACCCTCTGCAGCGGGAGGCTTCACCCCGCGTGAATCCCACCCTAAGCCTTGGGCAGAAACATCTGTGAAAAAAAAATATATCAATTTTTCCCCTTTCTGGCGTACTATCCAGCGATGCCTGTGTGGTACCATGCATCGTGAGCAGCCCCCTGCTCACGGCTTGGAAATACAGCCTTGGCATCGCTCTGTACAGGAATTAATGAAGAAACCAGCGTTATGCCGAAGTCCTGACCCGGGGTACATCAGACACTCATACCTCGGCCAGATTTTACACGTGAATATTCCCATTGCTGTAATGACTCTGCACCTTCGTATTTGCAAGAAATCTGCAAACTGTGTATGTGCCGCTGAGAAAACGCCTGCGGGGCTGCGGAGCTGCCGGGGCTGGGCTGGGGGGAGCTTTCCTCCCACCCTCCCCCGCGTCTGTGACAGACTGCGTTAATCTGTTGGATGAGAATGTGCGAGTAAAGGGGAAGGACTGGCATCAGGTTTAAAACACAAAAATCGGTAATCTCCAAATTTATGAGTAGTTCAGGTTTAGGTTCACAACTGTGACTTATGCTCAAAAAAGTCAGATTGTGTGTAAATCCGCCCAGGTTTCTGTGCTGCTGGTGTGAAGAGTGAGTTACTGACGTGCTCAGCTCATTGCAGGAAGCCTGGCTAAAATACCTGAGCCTCAGAAAAGTCTAGGGAGGCTTTAATTAAAAGTTTACAAAAACCTAAGAGGACAACGTAAGAGGGCAGCTGCCATGGCAAAGGCCCAAGTGAGCGAGTCAAGGTGATGGGAAGAGCCAAACAGCTTCAGCCAGGACACCTCATAATCAGAAATGGTCCATACATTTCAAAAAAAAAAAAAAAATCATATTGAAAAATGTCCTTTTAAACTTTTTAACCCCATTTTCTTTTTCAGATTTTTTTTGTTTCGCAGGTGAAAATGATCTCAGCCTTTTTGCTTTATCAGAAACCACCAACCTCTGCTGACTCCCGGCCTTTGGCAACCAAACCATTCCAATACCCATTTCACGACTTCAGCTGGGAGTTGGGATGCACAGACCCACTTTTTCTCAACCATCCAACATTCCGCCAGGATTCCCCCTGCCCAGAGGGGGCCGGAGCACCCTGGCAGTTGGAGCTCGAGGACCTGAGACATGGATGCTAAACTTAACTCCAGAGCTGGAAAACCTCAGGACGGCGTTTAACGCCTGCGCTGGGGCTTGGCACAGGCGGGTACGCGACACCTCGATGTACCCGGTCGCCGTCCCCAGCCTCGGGGCCATGCAGGGACACGCGCTTTGCACTCACCGTGATCTGCAAAAGGCGGCTATCGATCACGGTGCACCTCAGCCTTCTGGAAAACCGTTAGTAACCATTATAAACCCCCACAGCCCTGACCGCCGCTGCTGGATGAGCACCGTTAACATGCGCACCCTGCTTGGCTCACGCATCCCGCACACGCCCGTGTGCCCAGCATGGAGCAGCCTGGCCTGCGGCAACGGGCACAACCTCAGCTGCAGCCCCCACCTGCAGCCTGCCCAGCACCCCCCAGCACCCCTCCGCTCCTGGTGCGTGCACTGCCGGGGGGAATAGTTCACTCCATGACTTTGGCTCCTTTGTTCACCTGTAAGAAGGCCCATGTTGTCCCAAAATGGCCTTCTTTGGATTTATATGACCAATTTGGGGAATAGTTTTTCATCCTCTGGCAAAGGCAGCTCCCGCGGAGGCAAGGTGTCCTGCGCTCAGCCCCAGCTGTAATTGCTCCGTCGCCATCAGTCACACAGATCACACCACATTATCCTGTCCTTTGCATAAGCACCATGTGAATAATCAGAAAGACGGCAACCAGGCAGCAGCACGCTCCGGCGGATACCGCGAAGGAAAAACAGACTTTTCTAGAAGACGAGAAGCGCGTTACCCTCCTGTGCAAAGCATGTTTTGCAGACCCAGCTGTGTCTGGACGCACGGCTAACGCAGGATTTCCATGCGGCGCGGGGATCGCTCGCTGGCCCTGTCCCACCACCCTGCTGATTGTGCTTCGCTGCCTTCGTGCCAGGCTGCGGTGGGTGGGCGGCCACCCCGCACCCCGCGCGGGAGCACCCGCACCCACCGCCCCGCACCCCGCGCGGGAGCACCCGCACCCACCGCCCCGCACCCCGCGCGGGAGCACCCGCACCCACTGCCCCGCACCCCGCGCGGGAGCATCCGCACCCACCGCCCCGCACCCCGCGCGGGAGCATCCGCAACCCACCGCCCCGCACCCCGCGCGGGAGCATCCGCACCCACCGCCCCGCACCCCGCGCGGGAGCATCCGCACCCACCGCCCCACACCCCGCGCGGGAGCACCCGCACCCACCGCCCCGCACCCCGCGCGGGAGCATCCGCACCCACCGCCCCGCACCCTGCGCAGGAGCATCCGCACCCACCGCCCCGCACCCCGCGCGGGAGCACCCGCACCCACCGCCCCGCACCCCGCGCGGGAGCATCCGCACCCACCGCCCCGCACCCCACACGGGAGCATCCGCACCCACCGCCCCGCACCCCGCGCGGGAGCATCCGCACCCACCGCCCCGCACCCCGCGCAGGAGCACCCGCACCCACCGCCCCACACCCCGCGCAGGAGCACCCGCACCCACCGCCCCGCACCCCGCGCGGGAGCACCCGCACCCACCGCCCCGCACCCCGCGCGGGAGCACCCTCGCCGTCCTGCACTCCCACAGTGGAGCAGAGGGTGCCCAGGCTGCGGGGACAGTGCTGTGTCCATGGACGCCCTGCTCGCCCCAGCGAGAAGCTGCTCCGCAGGCGGGATGTGTCCCCTCCTGCCACCGGGACGGGGGCTGTGCCCTGCCCTGAGCCCTTCCCTGCCCTCCTCAACTCGCGACCACATTCCACTGCCGCTGCTCCTGCTCACCCAAAGCATGGCCTGGATAACCGCGGCCAGCCGGGCACTTAACAGAGGTGCCAGGAGGGGAACCCCTCGTCTGCGGCTCCTCTGGCTGCTGCTGGAAAGAGCCAGGGGGTCTGAGGGGCACACGTCGTTGCCATGGGGGCTGGGACAGCAGCACCCAGCAAAGGCACTCGCATCTAACGCTGGAGGAGAAGGTCTGGGCAAATGCCTGGCTGCTCCGGAAGGGCCATCACCACCCTCTTCCTCAGAGGGACCAGCAGCAGGTGCCTGCCCCAAGCCCGCAGAGGGAGGCTGTGTTTGCCCCTGGCTCCCCCATCCAGCCCTTTCCGAGGGTACCAGGAGCCCGGCCCAGGTGAACCCCCCGTGCAGGGACAGGCAGAGCTGGATCCCATGGCTGCTTGCACCCTCGGAGAGCTGCCCGAGCTCTCCTGCCGCCAGCGATGGCTCCGTCAGCAGGGCCGAGAGAGAGGGCACGTCCCACTGGGGAGCTGGAGCTGCCGGGTGGCCGGGGGTGCTGCCAGGACCTCCCTCCCTACACCCCGCGAGGGAAAGTGTCCCCAGGGTGCCCAAGCGTCCCCCAGCTCCACTTCCCTCCACCAATTACAGCACCTCAGGGATGGGTGCCACTGCACAGGGTGCCCGTGGTCACCGTGCTTCACGTCTGCTCGGCACCTGCTACTCTGTGCTGCTGGTGCTGAGACGTGGCTTCCTCGTGCCCTCCTCAGCCATGCAGGGAAACGAGCAGGACCGGGGCTGGACACACTTCATGGAGGTGGAAGACAAACTCTGTCCCCGACGTGCCAGTGGGAACTGTTTCCACAAGCCTCCTCCCATCCCATCGGAAACCACGGCCATGCACACCCGCTGACCGCTCGTCCTCAGCATCGTGGTACAAAATACTTCCTCGAGCCTCCCCTGCCCCGTGAGAGCACCGGCAATAAACGTTACACCCAGCCCTGGCAAGCGCTTCAGAGACGGGGAAGAAAACTCTCCAGCCACAGGCTGTGCGTTCCCACGAGCAGCCCAAGCTTCGCAGGAATAAAAGCCTCATGGCTCCAGAGAGCCTCCGAGTCAAGGGTTTCGCACGGTGCCACCACTTGACTCAGCATCATCTTGGCTCTCGTCTGAGACACAGAGGGCTGCTGGTTAAGAATAACTCATGGCACCGGGATCCGAGTCTGCAAATCTGACTCAAGGCTGGATCCATGCACCAAACCCAGTCAGGATTCCCACTGCTCGATGTGTGACGGACCCCACGCCAGCCCCTTCCCGGTCTGGAGCCCATGGCCTGGAGCGCAGGGATGGATCAGCTCCAGGCCCCCACGCCTGCTCAGCTCCTCGGCCGGGATCGTGCCCTGGCTGCGCCCCTCCACCCGCAGTCCCACCCCGGGCACCCCGCGTCCTGCCCGCCCTCCCCTGCAACACAGCACGGCCCCGGAGGTCGCGCACGGCACCGAGAGGCAGGAGACGCGCCGTGTGAGGGCACATCGCAGCATCCCCACCCGCGGGGGCGGGCAGCCCCCCAGACCCTTCCTCCCGGCCACAGCCTGACGCCCACCCAACCACTAAATATCTTCCAAATCAAACTGGGGTGAAGAAGATTTCATTTGTGGAAAAACGTAACAAAACCAGAAAACAAAGTTTTTGGAGGCATCCAAATCCCTTCTTTGGTGTTTCAGTTTTTCAAATAACTTTGCTCCTTTATTCTCACATGCGCTGTACACTAAAAATACACTGCATTCCCAGCAAAAAAATACCCCCGCAAAGCAAAATATGAGAACTTTAAAAAAAGAGGGGGTTTTGAAAGACCCACCTTTTAAAATTTCTCCTTTGTGGAGAATTTGAAACCTTTCAGGCTTTACCCCAGTGAAGAAGGCACCTAAACCTGCAACTCCTCTGCTGCAGGGAATACTGTCCCCATAGCTCCAGCTGTAACTGCCCGGATAGATAAATACCCTCGGAAAACAATTAATGGTGATCACAGGCAATGCTAGAAATTTCCTCAGCACTTTCCCTTCGCAGGAGGAGCCGGTGATGCTGAACACGGCTGGGTACCGGCTGAGCTGGAAGAAAGCGTTTTCCCTGGTTCGCAGGACTCGCAGCCCTTCCTTGGGAGCCCTGCCGGCTCTGCGAGCCCTTCGCTCGCTTCCCACCTCCCGCACACACCATGCCGCAGATCCGCACCATAAATATTCTGCTGCCTCTCTCATCTGCTATGCCATTAATTAGTTTGCAAAGCAGCGGGCATTCAAGCGCTTGAGCACTTTCATTTAAATTTGTCCTAATGATTTATACAAAATTAAGAGCCAGCCGCCAAAGCTTGGTAAATGGGTGCAGATCAGCGGCCTGGGAAATATTTGGTGTGGCAGGATCTCCCTGTGCTGTGACAGCAGCCCCTCATTGACACTGAGGATAAATCTTCCAGGTGCGTTTTGAACTGGGAAGGGGCTGTGACATCCTCACCTGGTGGAAAATCCCCCCTGCACAACCAGGAGGAGCCAGAACCTAGTGGGGGAGATGGATCTAAACCTGGCTGGCAAGGCGGATTGAAGCTGCACCAGGAACGCGCAACAACATCTATGGCACTGCTACCCAAAGGGACACAGCTGACAAAGCAGGACAGCAGCGTGACCCCCCGGCAGAGGCAGACCCTCCCTCGCTGCTGTAGCCGACCGTGCGGTACGCTGGAGGCTGCTCCAGTGCCGGAGCCAGGGCTGCCAGGAGGCACGGCTGTCACAAAAAAAAAGGATATTTTGATCTGAACAGGGAAATATTGCCGTGATCCCTGCCGGGAGTGAGGAGACACGCCATGGAGCAGTGGTGCTGCACTGCCTCGCTCCTGTGGCAGGGCTTTTTGGCGTGCTGAGCACGCCATGATTAGCCAGAGGCAATTAAGGGGCTCATTTCCTTGCAGCCAGCCCCCTGCCTCGGGGGGATCCCCGCAGGGCCTGTCCCACCAAGCTCCCCACCACCTCCCCGGAGCCTGCTCAGCCAGGCATTATGCAAGACCTGCAGAGCTGGACCCAAAACGCAGGGTGCCTCCTGCAAGCACCCAGCCTGGGCTGCCCACGCTGGGAAAGCCACCCCCGCTCCTCCTTGCGAGGGGCTTCCCGGTGCCCTCTGCGACACGCGCACCCCACCGGGTGTGCAGCCGCACTCCACGCACAGCGGTCGAGGGGAGAATGCAACCGCAACAGGCTCCTCGCCGCGTTCACAAGACCGGAGGTGATTTTGGGAGCTACAGCAGCAATGGATGGGGATTCGCACCCCCCAGGCTGGAAGCCAGCCCTTGGCAGCCCCCTCTCTGGCACCAACCCCTCCCCTGCCTGGCTGCCCCCGAGCTCCAGCAAACGACACCAGATGAACAAGCCAGAGGTTGCCAGCATCGCACGCCACGCTGCTCGCTGCCACCCTGCCCACCTGGGGAAGGCGCAACCAGGGGACAGAAACCCACCCCCGGGCCCGTCGGGGGCTGCCGTCCCTGCAGCCGGGTCCCCAGGCACCTCCGGGGACTCGGGGGGACCCGAATTCTCCCAGGGCCTCACAACAGCTTTGCCGTTTCAGTGCGGTGCCACCTGCAGACATTAGCATCTGGCGAGGAGCACTGCAGACAAGTGCCAGCCCTGCGTGTGGCATGGGGGGCCGTGGCTCCGCAGCTCCCCACCGCCCGGGGAGGGGACATGTGGCATTTCCAGCCGGGTCGGTGACAGGAGCACAAACCCCTCGTGCGAGGAGCGGGAACGGGGTGAAATCCGCGTGAAAACAAGGCCCTGTGACACCCTACACCCCCCCGGCGCTGAGCACCGTGTGCCACCGCGGTGCCCACGCCGCGGGCGGGTTTGCCCCCCAGCACCCTGCCGAACCCCGGCGGGCACACGGGGGGCACACACGGGGGGGCTGCGCCAGGCGGGGGAACACCGAGCCCGAACGGCCGAGCCACAGGGCGCACGGAGCGGCCTCACGGGACCCCCGGGCCCCGCCGTGGCCGCTGCCCCCGAAGCTGGCCCGGGCCGGGGGGGGGGTCCCGCCGCGGACACGCGTGGGGCGCAGGGCTCCGCTGCGCAAAGCGCGGCCCGCGGCCGCCGGGGGGCGCCCCTCGCCGCAGCCCCGCCAACAATTACCGGCGGTTTAATTAGCCGCGATGGGGAGGGGGGCGCCGGGCAGAGCCCGACACCCCCACAACGGACTCACCCGCCGCCCCGGGGTGCGCTGGCAGCGCGGCCGGGGGACCGGCACTGCGGCCCCGGGCAGCATCCGCCCCCCCCGGCACGGCCGGCCTCGCCCCCGCCCCGGTCACGCGTGGGGCAGGTGCGGGGCGCCGGGCAGGTCCGCTCCGCTCCGCTCCGCCGCGGGGGAACGGGGCTGCGAGCGGGGCCGAGCCCCCCGCGGGGGCAGGGGCGGCCTCGGGGCATCATCCCCCTCCGAGAGCAGCCGGTGCGGGGGGAGGCGCCGGCCCCGGGCCCCCGTGGCGCCCACCTGCTTCTCCAGGGAGTCCTTGGCCGAGAGGGAGGGCTTGGGGGAGGGCGCCCGGTCGCAGACGCAGCCCTCGAGCAGGTAGAGCCCCGAGGGCCGGGAGCTGGAGTCGGTCTCGAAGTAGAAGAGCATGTTCTGCAGCAGCGCGAACCACTTGGTGTGCCATTTTGTGTTGTCGGAGCTCCGCTTGCTCAGGTAGCCCTTCCTGGCGCCGTCCTTCTTCGCCAGCAGCCCCAGGTAGGTGACGTGCCCGTCATTGAGCCGCATCCCCTTCTGCATCTTGGTGGGCACCGCCAGCTCCTCACATGGTCGCCGCCGGGCGGGCGGCGGGCGGGTCCCTGGCGAGCAGCCGCAGCCCCCGCGCCCGCATCAGCGGCGCCCGCTGCCCCCGGGGAGCCGGCGGCCGCCGCGGCGGCTCATGGCGCGGCCGAGCCCCGCCGCCCTGCCCGCGCAGCGCTCGCCTCCCGCGGCGCCGGCGGCGGCGGCTCTGCCGGGGGAGCGCCGCGTCCCGGAGCCGCGTCTCCCGCAGACGGGGCGAGTCATGTGACGCCGGAGCCGGCGGCGGCACCGGGAGCCCGTCAGCGCCGGCCCGAGCCGCGCCGCGCCGTGCGGGGCTGGCCCTGCCCCGCCGCCGGCTGCGGGGGCGGCCGCGCCGCGCTCCCCGGGGCCGCCCCCCGGGCCGCGGGATGCCGGGGCGCCCGCCCCGCCCGCCGCCAGCACGGACACGGCACCGGGACCCCCGGGCAGGGACGGACCCCTGCCCGCAGCTGGAGCCTCCAGCCAAGAGGGGCACCCGGGGTCCCCAGGCCAGAACGGACCTCTACCCACAGCCGGAGCCCCGAGCCAAGAGTCACCCCCCGGCACACGGGACCTCCAAACACATGGGACTCCTGGGAAGGGACAGACCCCTGCCCACAGCTGGAGCCCCAAGTTGAGAGGCACCCCCGAGCACGTGGAACCCCCGGGCCAGACCCCTGCCCGCAGCTGGAGCCCCGAGCCGAGAGGGACCACTGGGACGGATGGGAACCCCAGGGCAGACAGGATCCCTGGGCACAGTGGGAGCCCCGTGCCAAGTGGGACCCCCAGACCAGGTGGGAGCCCTTGGGTGAAGTGGGGACCCTGAGCCAAAAGGGACCCTCAGGCCGGAAAGGACCTTGGGACAAATGGCACCCCCAGGCAGAGCAGGACTCCTGGGTGACCCCCAGGCCAAGTGGGGACCCCCAGTCTGAGATCAGCCCTGGTCTGGCACAAGCCCTGGCTTGCCACAAACCCCCTGTATCCAGCCCTGCGCGTGTTGCTGACCGTGGGACATCCCCATGCGTGGCCTTGCCCTCGGTGAGCCCCACGCGCAGCCTGTGGCACTGACCCAGTCCCTGCGCGCTGCGATCCCCAACGCTGCTGTCCCCGGGCCGGGTGCTCTCTCCACATGCAGAGGTATCGGCACCCCTCGACGCCGTCCTCTGCCTTCCCACCCTCCACCTCTCACGAGGGCACGCCGATAACTGCGCAGCCACTCGCAGATGTCACACGTGGGAGAGAAGAGGACCCAGTTTCTCCATTTATTTCTGTTCGTCTCACTCTTTGATCCCTCTCCTGGAGCCTGTGCAGGGCAGGGAGGGCCCTGGGTGCTCCCCACATCCCAGGGGGTCCCTGCAGCCAGGAGCACTGGGCCGGTCAGACGCTGCGGCGATGGGCACACGTGAGACCTGGTTCGGCTGCGAGGCGGCACAGGAGCCCTGCTGCCCACCGGCAGCTGCCCACCCGCGGCGGCAGAGGAACCTGCCCCAACCCCTGCCCCAAGCGTGGCTGAGCCCCTGCAGACAGGGAGGGCATCAGGAAAACCGTGTTAATTAGCTTTGTTTCCGCTGGAAATGCTGTCAGATCTCCAAGGAATTTGGTGAGGTCACGGGTTGCCATGGCAACAGGAGGGATTGGGCTGGAATTGGGAAGGGTGCTGGCATCTCCGGGATGGAGCTGTTCAGGCCGGGTGCTTGCTGGGACCAGGATGTGTGCCTGTCGCTGCCCCGAGGGACATGGGCCGAGCACCGGCTGGGTGCTGCGCAGGCGCAGAGTGGTCCCGGCCGGGGGAGCAGGATGCAGGGCCGCACGCTGCCCTCTGCCCCCCGTGCCCACCTGCCCCTGCAGCTGGCAGACAGGCTGCTGCCCCCTGGCTGAATGCGCCTGCTGTTACCCAAATTGCAAGCGGGTATTTGGCTCTAGGACTTTCCCCGCTGGCATGGCCCGCTCTCCTCCTTGGCTTGGGCTCGTCCCTTTCCCATTCCTCCAGTCTGATCAGTGAGGTGCCACATCCCGCTTCGCCCCCAGCAGCCTCTGCTTGGGGCAAAAGATGGGTCAAAGCATGCGGCAGAAGGTGCTCCCCACACCCATCCCGTCCCGCCCGCCGAGCGCTGATCCAGAATAACCCCCAGAGAAGAAGCTGAGACTTCTCCATCCCCTCCATCTCTCTGCGGATTATCCGGAGCCGTCAGGCAGAGCTGGGCACCGATGGCCGTGGCTGCAGGGCTGAGCGTCCGCCAGCAGCTCCTGCTTTTGCGCTGGGGTGGTCAGGCAGGACCTGCTGCCTGTCAGATGGGGCGGTTGCACAAGGGAAGATCCTTCATGGAAGCCTGCAAAATCTTGGATCAAATAATAACTTGGAAGCTAGCACTGCCAGTAATTCCTATACTGGGTGAAAGCGATGCAAAGGAAAAACGTCCCCTGTGAAAACACCTGGGCAGTGGGGCAGGGTGCGGAGCTGGGTGTCCCTGCCAGCCCCCCCGGGTCAGGAAGGACCAGCACTGCACGGCAGGCAGCTGATGCTCCGGGGCTGGCTCCTCTCCCTGTGCAGCCTGCTCCCCGTCCAGCAGATCTGGAGTGCAGAGCGGAGCAGGAGAGGAAAAGCCGCCTCATGCCCCAGGAGCAGCTGAGCCCCCCGTTGGCTGTGAGGCCGTGCCCAGGGACACGGTGTGCCCATGGGGCGAGGGTCCCCGCTGCCCGCCGCTGCCTTGCTGGCACAAGCAGGCTGCCGTGAGGACAGCAGCAGCACGTATGGCACCGGGACAAGCAGCATTTGGCTATGGTGGAGTTGGTTCCGGATGAGGCGGCTGGACTCTGGTCCCCAGATAAGTGTTGGTGTAGCTGGGGCTCCCCTTAGATGTTATGGAGGGTAATGGAATAAACAGCTGACGGCTTGCAAGGCTCGAGCAAATATGGAAACTTTGACTTCTAAAACAAAGGGAGGTTTATTTTTTGCACGTGATGTTTGCTTTGATCGATTCTAAGGCATTTGCAGCGTGATGACCCTTCTGCTCTGGGAAAGCAGAGGTGAAGCCTTCGTCACTGCTCCCAAGTGCCACCGCACAGAGGAGCCGGACCAGCCTCTGCTGGCTGCCCTGAGACAGCGAGTTTGTCCAGACTAAAGATTTCCCAGGCTTTCCAAGTATTTTAACTGCAGTGGTTACTTCTCCCTTCATTTAAGGGTCTAACAAACACAGAAGCAGTTCCTGTGGGCATCCCGTGCGCAGCCAAGGCTGGAGCCCGAGCAGAATTGCGCGCAGCAGGAGCAGTTACTGCAGCATCACCCAGGGGTGGCTCACGAGGGGCTCGTTGGGTGTCTGCATGTGCAGCCGCGGGCTGTCAGTGCAGGACGGGTGTCCGGGCGCAGGACGGGTGTCCGTCAGGCTGCCTGTGGGTTCAGCACGGCAGCGCTGGGATGCGCCCGGCCCCGCGTCCTGCCGCCGTTATCCAGGCAGGTGCAAAGCCTGTTGCTGTGCACTGACTCCTCGTGAAACGCATCCTGTGATTTCCCTGGCAAAATAATCAGCTGTGGAAAACACGGCCCCCGCGGCTCTCAGCTGTGCTTCAACCTCTCGCATTAGCCATCGGCTCGGCGGGCAGCAGGCTCTTTTATACGCAGCGGTTCAGTTCTGTGCAGTCTCCTCCCTTTCTCAAGCCTGGATGGAAGGGTTTGCTGCTGTGTACACCCAGCTCTGGCGGGGGGACAGGCCGGGTGCCCCACGGCTCCCTGCCCACGGCTGACACCCTGCTCAGCCGCACGGACATTCCCCTGTCGCTGCGTGCGATTCCCCGGCAGGGCTGGCTCTCGGCACCCACTGTACCTGCCCAGTGGGGCTGAAATGCCTTTGGGAAGAGCCCTGCAGGGGCAGGGGGTCCCTGCAGCAGTGCTCTGGGACCACAGCCCTGCTCCTCGGGGTGTCACGCAGCTCCCGTGATGGTCAGACTTGCTGCCTGTTGCATTCGTGCCTCCTTTCCCTCAGGATTTCGGATGCCCGCTGGCCCCTCAGGCTGCCAAGTGCATCTTGCTGCCTGAGGATGCTGACGCTAAACACATGCACAGCAAAAAAAAAAAAACACCCAAACCCACAGCCTTCTCAGCTCCCCACATGCTGCCGGGTAATGTGGGCGCTGGTATTTATCCGCGGCTCCCCCAGCTCCCGCTCGGGCTCTCCCGTAACAGCCAGGCTCAGCTGCCGCCCACAAGGAGCTGCTTCCTTCCCTTGCCGTGAAATGGGGGCTTTTATCCACTCAGGCTCAGAGGCACCAGCCCAGGGCTGAGGCATCGCCAGGGCAGGTGCTGACGTTTGTGTCATTAGCAGGTGTTTTCCCAGGACGCGGCGTCGTTCCAGGCTGCTGACAGCTGGGCACACACACACTTTCAGTGCTGAGCATGGATACTCATTTCATGCCCCCCGAGAGCTCCTCTTCTCCGTGTCGTAGGCGCACCGCGTGCTTCCCACTGCTGTGAGGGACACAAAGTGCCTTGGACTCTGCCCAAACTGGGCTTTCCGAAAGGAATCAGCACAAGCCGTAGTCAAAGTCAGGTCCACAGGCTCCCAAATCACACCAGCAAGCCTGGAAGTCCCGTCCTTGGTTGAGCAAGTCCAGGCTGCGGTGAAGGTTCTGCTGCGGCAGATGCCGGCGGTGCCGGTGCTCCCGGCGCAGGCACAGGAGGTTTGGCGGACCCTGCGGCCATGCCTGCGCCCGGGCCGGGCTCAGCGGGGACCACAGGGGTCGGAGCAGCCCTGCGGGTGCAAGGGCTCGGCTCCGCCGGCAGGAGACAAAACCCACCAGGCTCTAGCGCAAAAGCAAAGTTTTTCCATTCCTAGCAGCAAACTTCGAAGGAGCAGAAATGGGAACTTCGCATTTCCTTCCACGGCGCCCTGGCAGGGTCAATGTTGTACCAGATCATCCATGGGCAGGACAGAGCAACCTGATTCGAGTGGCACCCTCATTTAGAGCTGCTCTCAAGTGCGCCCTTGATCTTTATCCAGTTCCCCAGCAGCGCTCCAGGGCGCTCTCCTCTGTGTGCTCAGAGATATTGCCGGGGCACCGGCAGGACAGAGGAGAGATTGCCAACGCACAAGCGGGTGTCTGTTTTGTTCACAGGAGATGTCAGTGCCACCGCCTGGCAAGCGATGCCCTCTGCGATGCACCGGCACCAGCACACTTTCACTCAGCGCTTTATGGCACGGGCAGTTCTCTGCTAATTGGCCCCAAACAGTGTTCTGTGTCGGCAGAGCAGGTTCCTATCGCCACCATCACACATTTAACCCTCCCTGACAGAGGGGTCTCCGGGGGGGGAGGTAAAACCTGGCTCCCGGGTCACTCTGTGAGCACACACTGCATCCCGCAGCCCCGCGAGCCGGGGCAGCGCTGCTCTGCCCACCTGCCTTCAGCCCTCGCTGCCTGCGCAGGGCAGCCCCGGTGCACGTCCCGCCGCACCAGCTGAGCTGCTGTGGGGCGGTGCGGTTCCCTCGGATGCTCGGAGCAAAGCCCTGGTGCTGGGGGCCGCCCTGCCCTGCCCGAGCAGGCGGGTGCTGAGGAGCCTGGGGCCGCTGTGGGTCCTCCGTGGGTCCTCCGCGCTCGGTGCCCCTGCAAACCCTCACACGAACATGATTTGAGGCCGGGAAGGAGAAGAGCAGGAGCCCGGACCCACAGCCCGGGTGCAGCAGCACCGCAGCATTCCCGGCGATCCGCTGCTCCTGCCCCCGCAGAGGGAAGAGCAGCAGCCGGGTCCCTGTGGCACAGGATGCCGCGGGGCGCTGGGTGTCAGCGGGCTGGCGACACGCCGCGTGTGGGGCTCTCTGGCACAGCTCCCCCGGGTTTGCAGATGTAAGGACAGGCCGCCGTGGCTTTCTTGGCATCGCTCCGCAGAGACCGGCAGCCTCCCCGCAGAGGGGCCGGTGGGGAGCACTTGTGGGAGCACCGAACTGAAGCGTTGGCGTGACAGAGCCCCGTGCTGCTGCTGCTCCTCCTCCTCCTCCTCGCACACGCGTTTCCCTCCTGCTCTGGCACCGCGGTTGCTGTGTAACCCACGGCACTGCCACGTTTGGCTTCTCCAGGCGGTGGCCACTGGTCAGGCTCCGGGACAGGGCACTGCCCCGTGCTCATCTTCAGTCCATAATATGCGCCATGCCTGGGGATAAGCAACAGGATGAACACGGATTTGCTGAGAGGTTGACGTGGGAAAAGCGTCTTCCCCAGCCATGTTATAAATCCCTCAGTGGCAACTGGTTTCACGAGCAAATGGTTCTGGAAACCTGCCAGGCCCTTCAGCTGTTTCGAATTTCACTAATTCAGTGGCTGGTGAGACCAGCACAGAAGCCCTGCAGGGAGAGGTTCTCCACAAGCCCCATGGCGCTGGCGGCAGCCTCCTCCCCCTTTTGCGAGGCAACTCGTAATATTATGTAAAAATGCAAATAATGTCCGTGTGAAGCTGCAGAGCTGTGAGTGCCCAGCACAGAGCCCCGGCGAGGAACAGCCCGTTGCTCCTGGATGTGGGAACCCCAGGCAGAAGCAGTTTCTTTGCAGGCGTTTGCAGCGCAATGTGAGCTCAGCGGCCGCAAAGGGCCCGTTATGCCAGGGCTGTGCTGCGCCGCGCTAACGAGTGGCGTGCCAGGAGGGCAATCCCGACACAGCGGGGTCGCTTCCCTCGCTGCTCCTGAGCGCTTGGAGGGTTTGCAGAACTTAAACGCTGGTAAGAGCTGCCCATTGGCTCCGCGGCTGAAGGAGCCCCTGAGGCGTTTGGAAATCGTTGCCCTCCTGGAGCGCGAGCTCAGGGATGGTGGTGGAGGATGGAGCAGTGCTTTGTGCCAGCCAGGCAGGAGAGGGACGGGGACAGGGACAGGAGGGAGGTGGCACAAACCCACAGACAGCCCTGGCCAAGGCACGGTGCAGATGCCGGTGGTGCATGGGGCTCACCAGGGAGCAAAGACCCCTCTCCCAGACTGAGCCCCACTGGTCCCAGTTGCCTGAGGGAGCGGGGAGAGGAGGGAAATGGGCTCAGGAGATCTGTGATCCCAGAGCCTTCAGCCGTCACCCCTTCCTCCTCTTCTCGGGTTCTGCCTCCATGTTTCCCTCCCCGAGCTGAGCCCGTGACGCTGCAGCTCTCCCTGCCCGACTCCTGCCAGCCTGGGCCCTCTCGCGTCAGTAAAGCATGGCACACGGTGTCCTGGCAGCGGGGTGGCTCCTCTGCCTTGGGGGACACCACGCTGTCGCCCTGGGAAGGTGCTGGGCACCAGGAGGGACGAGGTGCCCACACACCCCGTGGCTGACTGACGGCGGGAGCAGAAACGCCCGCTGAGCCGTGGGGCTGGAGCCTGCGGCACTGGTGGGGGACAGAGTCCTGTCCCAGCCCCACTGCCCCCCCGAGCCCTGCTCCAGCCACAGGCTGCAGCGCAGGCACTGCCCCTCCCTGGCTACGCGTCTCCTTCTCCCCCCCCACCAACCAGAGACATTCCTCCTGCCCACACACGCGATGGCTCCCGCTGCCACGCACCTGCCCGCGGCCAGTGCCTGGGGTGGCATCGTCATCTGGGGACCCGCTCGGCGACATGCGCGGAAAACGAGCTTCATGTGCACATGGCTCCGTGTCAGAGGAGGGAACCCAAGGTGCGCCAAGAGATGCTGTGCCACGCCAGGCTGGAGGAGCCGCGTCCCCCCCGCAAAGCGTTCTCCGTCCCGTGGCTAAAATAAAAATCCTTGGCGCAGCCCGGGCAGGGTGAGGAGCCTGAGCTGGGGTTCCTGGGCTGCGTCCTCGCCGGGCAGCGGCCGCGCTGGGCAGGGTGAGTGCCACCGTCCCCACCACCGGCATGGACATCCCTTCTCATCACGCCCCGATTCCCCGCCAGCACCCGACCAGCGGCGCTGGCGCTGAGCAGGCGGAGGAGTGGCACTAGCCTGGAGTGCCGGGGGGGGAGAGGGGTGTATAAACCAGGGCTCCCCAGCAGCACGAGGATGCTGTGAGTTCATTAGGCTAATTTGTCACTTAGAACTAAACTCTCCGCGCTGGGTGTCAGGAAGGGGCTGGCTGCGCCTGACCCCCGGGTGCCAGCGAGTCAGCCATGCTGCAGAAATCATGTATTTGTTGACATTTTTTAAATGGAAAGCTTAAGGACTGTTATTATGCTGTGCAAAATTATTTCAGCAGCCCTTTGAACTGCTAAGCTATTCTCTGGGAAGCTCAGCGCCGGGGATGACAAGGTGGTAATTTATTCCAGCAGCTCTCGCTCACTCCTGAGCCCACAGAGAGGGCTGCTGGCTCGGCTCCGCGCTCCGCGCCATGCAGCGCTTGCATGCCAGCTTCTTCACCTGGGATACAGGGGGTGGAAAAAGAGTTGCCTTCCCACATTTCATCGAGTCGTGGCTCGCTGGGGTCTTTCCCATCCTGGAAGGGGTGTGGAGCAGCGTGAGGCACAGCAGCATTTTAGGTACTGGAGTCCTGCATTTGCAGGGGGGGCTCTGAGGCCACCAAACCCCCGCAGCCCCTCCAGCAGACGAAGCCACCAGCGGGATAACGGCTGAGCCTGGAAACGACAGGATGACATTCTGCGGGGGGAGGTTGCCCAACTGCCCCGGCAGGAGCTCCGGGAGCAGGGATTGCAGCCGCGCTGCTGCTGGGACAGACTGGGAGAGCAGGGGCTGTGCCGGGGGGTGTAGCGGTTGGTCCCCCAGCCCAAGAGCTCCTGGATTTGCTTTCTCCACAGATCATTTTGCTGCTCCGGGAAGCTGCAGTCTCTTCTGGGTAACCATGAGCAGCCCAGTGTGGTCCCAGCTGAAGCGTGACCAGGTGACACAATGCCCACTGTGCTCGCTGGGTCCACCATGGCGCCGGGATGACCCCCCCCGCCTGATGCTTCGAGGCCGGCAGCGCATCTCCCGGCAGCCCTGGCCCCATGGGCAGCCCCTGGGGACACCAGCCCGGTGTGCATCCTGGTGTGCATCCCGCCGCTCCGCGGTGCCGTGGGTCCCCTCCGTCTCTGTGCGTCCCAGCCAGCCTCAGCCATCCCCAGTGCCACCTCGCTCTGCTGGGACAATGACATGGAGCCTGCCCAGCCCAGCAAGAGCACCAGGTACCCAGGCACAGACAGAAATTGCTCCCGTCCCATGGCAGGGTCAAGCAGAGGGGAGAGGCACCGAGCACCCCACTGTGCACCCCGAGCCGCTGTCCCTGGGGCTGGAGGAGGATGCGCACGGCTCGCAGCCGGGCCCCGCGTTCAGCGTGTGCAATCACGTAGCGTGATTAATATCTCCATGGAGAGCTCCCGGGGGGGCGCACAGTTGCCACCGCAGGCGCCGCGTCCCGCGCAGGGGCCGGGGCTGTCACACGCCCGACCGCTGCCAGCCCCGCGTGCCGGGCAGCCGGGCGCACCGGGAGCTGCCGTGGGGACGGGGCTCTGCCGCCGCTGGCCGTTTGTGCCAAGAGCAGCACCACGCTGGGCTTCCCGAGCTGCCGTGGGAAGCCTCGCTTACTGCAGATACAGCAGTGGTTTGGTAATCGAAAGTTATTTTTAGGCATTTCTGAGACAAACTGGAGTGTTTAGAAGCCTCTCTGAATGTATTACAGCTAAGACGTATTTTATATATTTGTGTGATCCTGTGCTTCACAGACCGGGGGTCCCTGCTGTTACATACAATATTTGCTGCATGACAGGCACAACACCACTGAAACCTCCCCTGGAAATCACAGCTGCAGACTTTTAAAAACATTTCCTGTCCCTACAGGCACAAAGTATTTTCAGGTGCAAACATCCCCGCTCACCCCGACTTTATTACCCTGTGTCTGACTGGCAGTTGCCACGCTGCAGCTGGCAGCGCTGCCGGTCGCTGCTCGTCGGCCAGAGCAGGAGCTGGGATGGGCCACGGGTGCCCAGTACCCCCAGCCCGCACCAGTGCCCTGGGCATGCCCAGGAAAGCACCCCACATCCCTGGGGGAGCAGCCCCCACCCCTAGGGAAGCACTCCACAAGGGAAGCACACCTTCAAGGTGCCTGCACACCTCTGTGCCTGCCCGGCTGCCGCTGCTCTGGCCAGCGTGGGAGGCTGTTCCCGGCGGGATTCCCTGTCTCCCCGGGGGTGCACGTGTGGCAGCTCTTCCATCCCGCAGATCGAGGCTAACGCTGCCCCTTCACCCCTCTGAGCACATGGCACAGTGACATTTGCAGACGAAACAGCTCTGCACATTTTCCCTTATTAGGCTTCAGAGTCAACACCCCGCTGGGAGAAGGGGAAAGGCTCAAGCTGCTGCCACAGGGACACAAAACTACTTTCCCCAAGCTGAAGGGTAAAGCAGAGCCCCACTCCCCGGTGCCCAGCATCTCCCGTGCGCTGAGCTCGGGCGGGAGTACGGGGAATAAACCCAGCATTAAACCTTTTCCCAAACCTGCGCCTCCGAAGGAGGAGCCTCCTATTTTCTGTTCTCTAATTAAACTAATATTGCATCTTTCTAGTGAAGAATGAGTAAACAAACAATTAAAGACTTGATGAGGTGTTGAATGTGACACCGGCAGGAACAGGGAAGCAGCTGAATAAACGAGCCAGGCTTCGTCTGCGGGGCAGCGCGTGGGGCAGCCCCCGAGAGCTGTGCGTGCGTGAGGGGGGGTGTGGGGGTGTGCGTGTACACATGTGCGTGCATGGGGGGGGGGGTGTATGTGTGCATGCCTGGGGGGGGTGTGTGTATGTGTGCCTGCATGGGGGGGTGTATGTGTGCATGCCTGGGGGGGGTGTGTGCGCATAGGTGTGCATGCACACGCATGGGTGCCCGTGTGGAAAGCCCAGGGCCCGGTCTGACCAGCACTCAGAACAGGTGAAGGTGCCCCAGGTGGGGTGGGGATTTGGCGACAAACAGCACCCTCCCAATCCCAGCAGGCTCACACGCATCCCCAAAATAAGATATAAATATATAGGTATATAAAAGGGCCTTTTTGCCGATTCACTGCTTTCACGAAAAGCTGAGAGGGCTCCAATCCTTCCACCCATCTCTCAGGAGCACGCCAGACCTTTGTTCAGCAGCACTGAAAGCAGACCTGGCAAAGTCTATTTTTGACATCCCCATGGACACTTGCAAAACCCGAGCTCTGCTCTCGGAGCTGGGAGGAAAGAAAATGGCAAAGCTGTGCCAGGGATCTGCCCGCACCCTGGGCAGTCCTGCCCTGGGGGGGAGAGGGATGAGGGGCAAAAGCAGAGCCCCAGCATCCTTCCTTGGGACGTGCCCGGAGGGGAGAGCCGGGGCTCGGAGCCTGCGCTTGGCGGCTGAGCCCGCAGCCGCGGGTGCAGATGGCGGGGCAGCACCAGGACTCGGCTCCGGGCTCCGATCTAACCCCGTTTTCGCAGCCTGACCCGGGACAGGCGGCGTTTCAAGGCTGCTGTAAAACCTCTGGCGTGACCAACGTGGAGGGCAGCTCTGCAGCTCAGCGCAGGGGAACTGCTCTCGCTCACACACCAGACAGGGGTTTTCGGCCCCATCCAAGCCCGGGACGGACAAGCGGCGTTGATGCCGCAGGAGATTTTGGCAGCCGGGTACCAGGGAGAACTCTGAGGACGGCAGCCGCTGAGACGGGTCGCTCCGAGCTCAGCGTGCACGTGTGTGTGCCAGCACAGGAGGTGCGGGGCAGCACGGCTGGATCACCTTGGACAATCCATCCCGGGGCTGGACACGCCGTGCCCGGGTCTGTAATCCCCAGGGCCACCGGGATTAGCCCAGGGAAGCAAGGCCAGGACGCTGCTGCTGCTGCTCCCGGGAACAGCCCTGCCAGGGGGAGCTTCTGGCTAATGTTGTCGTACACTTTAGCCTACCTCTAATTAAAAATTTAATAACCGAATCTCTGGAAGCGATTAATTACTTATTGTCATGGAGAAACTGTTTCTCCCTCTCTCTCTACCAGCAGATTGGGAAGACGACAAAGCACTCCTCTATCTGCTAAGAGGCGATGGTTTAAGGAGACGCCGGAGCCACGGGACTTGGTTTGAGTGGGTGAAAGGAGCCCTGGCAGCAGACAACGCTATAAATATGCCAGACGACGCAGGCAGCCGTGGGCAGGACACGGGTGTCATTTGCTAAACCAGTTAGTTCCCCACTCGCCGCGTGGCAAACACCCACCGATCAGCTCCGCATTAGCTGCTTATGTGGGCGGGTGGGATTATCCGCACCAAGGGCATGGTGGGGATGCCGCAGCCGTGACGTGGTCCTCCCGCATCCCTGCGGCCAGGGCCCCGCAAACAGGAGCCCCAGCCCAATGGAGCGGGTTGTCTGCCCACGCCTGCTGTTTGCCAGGCAGCGTGCCCCACTGCCAGCAGCACCGCGCACCAGCAGCCGGCTGGGGCCATTACGCCGCTGGGTGATCAGTGCTGCGAGAGGGCAGGGCTCTGCCGCGGCACCACGGCCGCGCTCGGGGAGGGAACCCGGGCGAGCTCCCCGCTGCCCAGGTGGGCTGCAAGGACAGACCGGTCCCAACAGCAGGACGCTGGTGCAGGGGCACAAACGGCCCCGGGATGGAGAGGTCCAGCAGCCGGGGCCGGATTCCTGCCAGGCCTGGGGGGAGCAGCAGCTCCCCCTCCCCGCAGCAGCCAGCGGCAGGGGGAGATCCCAGGGGACAGGGATCAGTCCCATCCCTGCGGGAGCTGCAGCTCCAGAGACGGAGGTTCAGGGCAGCCAGGGAAGCACCCCAGCTTCAGGCAGCATCACCCTCATCACCCACAGCAAGTGGGGAGCATGGCACACTGCAGGAGGTCCTGCTCCCTCGTGCTGCAGGGACAGGGTAATTTGGCTTTCCCATATGGGGTAACCCCCCCTGCCCAGCCGGGATCCCCCTTGGCCGGCGGGGCTGAGCCCGGTGCTGGGGGCAGCAGAACCCAGGGTGCTCCCATTCATCCCAAGCCCACGGCACCGTCTCTCCTCCCCGCAGCGCTTCCCCGGGCACACGGTGCAGCAGCTGTGGACGGGGCAGTGAAGGGCATCCACAGGCATCCCAGCCCACGGCCCGCTCCCCTCGCCCGGCCAGGACAGATGGCCCCACGGGCCAGGGAGAGCCCAGGGCCAGGGGCGAGATGAGCCCCGCTAGCCCACGCTGGCCCTCTCCCAAGGCAGCGCGCTGCCACCGGCCGTACCTGTCTCTGCAATGCATCAGCGACACGCTGCGTCTGCTCCTCCTCTCCCAGGAGCACACGCAGGGACGGGAGACGCCGCAGCAGCCGCTGGCCCTGGCACCCACCGCAGCGCCCGTCTCTGCCCCGGCACCCGCACCAGCACTGGGGGCTGCTGCGCCAGCAGGGCTGCTCCTGCGAGCAGGGGTGCGGGGATTCACCGCCTGTGCTGGGAAGAGGAATTTGAGTGTTTTCAGGATTCCCAATGCAGGAATATTCCAGTCTCGCCCCAGCCTGGCTTGCAGGGAGGGAGGGGAGCCGTGTCCCAGCAGGCAGGACCCCCAGGGTCACACCTCCAGAGGCATCGCCGCTGGGGGGGGGAGTTTGCTGCGCTTTGCCCCTGAGCACAGTCCCTTCACCGCTCCCCTTTCCTGCAACAGAAACAGCCCCAAACGCATCTCCATCATTCAGGGGCTTAATTAGCTCGTTACCCACCAGATGTAGGGCAGAGACCCCCTCTGCACCCTGACCTTCCCGGGAAGAAAGTGCTGTGTCAGGCTCCAGCCTCATTAGCCGCCTGTCATTAGCAGAAGGACTTTGCCCTCGCAGCACCTGGCAAAGCCCCGCCGTTCCCCAGTTCCCCCCCCAGGCCCGGCACCACACTCCCACCCCCCCGCACCAGCCGCGGGTGCAGGCAGGGCTCAGAGCTGGCCACGGCAGCATCCCTGCCCCCGGCTGTCCCACGGAGACACGACCCGCGTCCCCGGTGCCTTTGCACCGTTGTGCACCCCCTCACCGGGCTGCACCACCTTCCTCACGCCCCAGCCACAACTCCTGGCCGCCCACCCTGGTCTCAGCAGCTTTACTTGCTGTTACAGTCCTGCAGCAGCTCCGTTGGGGTATTTTTGGCTGCTGGACGGGCAGCTTCGCTTGTGGATGTGGGGGACCCTCCTCATCCCTCCTGCCTTTGCAGGGACGGGTACGTCACCGCCCCCACCTCGCACTGAAGGTGCACAGGAGGCAAAGCGGTTTGTCCGAGGTCCTACGGGGGGTCACCTGAAGAGGAGCCCCGGGTTTCCTTGTCCTCGCTGGTGGCGTTTGCAGCTCTGTCACTAAATGGGCATTAGGACGCGCATTAAGACAGCGAGCTGCCCCTGAGACCTGCAGCAAAGGGACCCAAGACCTTCCCTGCAGCTCAACGGGGAGAAAGCACCGAAGTTTGGCAGAGGCTGCTCAGTGCCACATTACAACGGGATTTGCTGTAACCGATTCCCATCAGTCGCAGAAGAGTGACAGATTTGTTTTTAATCAGATTAAGCATCTGCTGCTGACAGAGCACATCTCTGTGCAGCCCGGGCAGCCTTTCCAGCGAGCAGTGCCCACGGGGGAAACGTAGCAGGAAAACACCAGCGAAGGCAGAAACTGAGCTGGGCTGGCTCATAAATATGTTTTAAGATAATTTTAAGCCAGATGTGAGAGTATCCCACGGGGGCTCGGCTGACACTGGGCTCGGCCCGGCCCCGCTCGCTGCGGCGCGCTCCAGGCAGGCTGCCGCGGGCTGGCACCGCCAGGGATGCAGATGCCGGGCTCCGCAGGATGTTTTCGTGTTGGTTATAGAAACAAATAAAACAAAACATTTGCTAATGCAGGGAGATTCTTCTGGATAAGGCAAATTAATCAGATGTGATTCATTCTTGTGCTTCCTCTGCAGGACAGAGGCCGATGGGGGGATTAGCGAGCGGGACGGAGCGCTGCGACCCTGGGAAGGGAGCAGCCGAAGGCTCTCCCGCCCCGGCCTGGCAGGAGCGGCTGGCTGCGGCGCTCAGGGCCGAGTCAAGCGTCACTGGCAGCAGAGAATCAATTACGGGCTTGTTCAGCTGCCCTAATTGAATCCGGAATTAACCAGGAAACATGCAGGAGCTGGTTTGCTTCATTCCCGTTTCCAGGCACCGTCCCTCTCCTGTCCTTGCTCCGGTGAAGAGGTGCCACCGCTGCCAATGCTTTCTCTGATCAGCTCAACCTGCAGTTGTCGCTGTGAAAGTAAATAGACCCAAGCCTCCGCCTGCAGTCCTGTAAATCAGACTCAAACCCCTTCTCTGAACTGTCTCCAAGTTTGCGTTATCCTGCTCCACGTGCAGACCCCAGAAAGAGACGCTGGTCCAACAGGGCCCACACAGTGGTGTAAGCGATACGGTCTTCATGACGCCGTGCGCTCTCCCATCACGCACGCACAGGCTGCTTCAGCTCTGAGGACACGGCAGTGCCCGGGGCTCCCGTCCCCGCTGCTGTCCCGCGGAGCCCCGGCTCCTCTCCGTGCTGCCGGACAGGAGCAGCCTGGGAAAAGCGGCTCCTCTCTCTGGCAGCAGATGCAAGAGCTGATATTTGCACAACCCAAGTGTAAATGGTTTCCTCGAGCCTACTTTTCCACTCCTTAAACCAGGTTCACATCACCTGCAAACATTTGTAGTAACGATTTTCTATCTTCTTTCAGGTCATTGGCAAAACGTGTTTGAAAATGCAAGTCCAAAGCCCCGTCCCCAGAGGCCCCTCCGCCCCGTCCCAGTGGGTTTCTCAGTTCCAGTCACATTTCAGGGCCCACCCACCCCCCTGTAACCCATTCAATGTCCACATTGGTGACGGCAGCATCGCAGCCTCCCAGGTCGCCGACTGCCGTACAGAGCCCCCAGCGGCAGCGCCATCGCTGCACCAGCCCGGGCTCTCATCCCCACCACGACCACCCCAGCCCTTCCTCATCCAGCTCCGTTCACCTCAACCACCCTCTTAATTCCTCATTAATGGAGTCTGGTACCAGCCATCGCCGACCTCGGGCCAGGCTGGTGGCATGCAGGCAGCCTGGCCAGACCTGGCTTCTACTGCCATCGCCGTGCCATGCACCGGTGCCAGGCACACCCCACCGCTGGCACTGCCGCAGCTCCCTGGGGGGGCCCTTCCATCACCTTCCATGGGGCTGCCCTCCGGCACGGCGGGGGGTGCAGGGGGGTCTCCCAGCCCCGCTCCGCTCCTCTGCTCCCGCTGCAGTGACCCAAGGGCACGGCCAGACAGGGCAATAATCCAGAGCCCCCCCGCACAGAGCTGTTTCCCAGCAGGTCAGCCTGTCCTGCTGGAGGGGGAGCGATGACGTGAGCCGGCCGCCAGCGCAGCGAGCGACCGAAATCCCCGTGAAACGCAGCACACTGATGCCTTGTGGAAAACGAATCACCTGCATTTCACATCCTTAAAAAAAAAACAAACCAGAGCACCTTTTGTGCAGGGACGGGGGGCCACGTGCAGCTCTTCCCTGAGCTCCGCGGGCACGGCTGAGCAGGTCACAGGGAGCGGGGCTGTCACCGGTGCCCTGCACACCCCACCGCAGCCCCCACCAGCGTCTCCGTGCCTCCGGCTGCCCGCACCGCCACTGCCCTCCTCGGCCTCCGCACCCGCCCGGCCCCTGCCAGCGCCAGCATCTCCTCGCCCATGAAGACAAACGGATTAAGGAACCACTGGAGAGCAATGTCGGCTGTTACTTCTCCCAGCCCGAACAGCCTTCTCCAGCTTCTGCCTCTGACGGTGAAGGGGGCGTTTGTGCCCGGGTCGGGAGCTGATGCTGAGACGCGTCCCCTCCTCCTGTCCCCCCCTGCTCCCCGGGGAGAGGCAGGGAGCGGTCTGGGCCTCGGACAGATGGGTTTCTTTTCTGGACTGATGGTCCCTGAGCTCACTGCCCCACGCCGGCGCGATGCCCATCACCTGCCGAAGCCCCATCTGCAGCTGAGTGGGGTGGTGGCACCACGGGGATGCTGGGTCCTGTGCCAGCCTGGCACCTCTCAGCACTCACACAGCTCTCATCTCCCTTAACAAAGGTGTCTAATTAATTCTAACATTCCCCTCCAATCAGTTATTCAAAGAATTTGCACATTTCACTCACCCAGCTCTTTTAACCCCAGTGGCCACTTTTACTTCTCCACCATACGCACACATCGATATCCCCCACGCCGGGCCCAAGCACCCAGAAACACCTTGGGGACGGTGCCTGGTGGCCTCATACCAACTTCTGAACATTGCCAAAAAGTTAACTCAATCATATGTGCCTGAAAAGCGCTTTTAGTGACATAATTCCCAGTGTCGGACACTGGAACACCTGCCTCACACCGATGCACTGTGATAACCCGGCGTTGTGAGAAACCCCCTGAAGAGGCCGGTGCCATGGTGCTGTCCCGGGGGGGTCTGTCCCTGCACAGCCGGGTCCCGCAGGGACACCGTGGCACATCCCTGCTGCCGGCGGGGTGAGGGTGCACGGGGCCCTGCACGCACCCCGCTCACTCGCAGCCCTCCCGAATCAGCCCTCCCCGACACGCACCGCAGCCCCGGGTTGGCCCATGCGCAGGCTCGAAGAGAAATAGAGCATTTTCCCTACGTTACTGCTGTAGCCATAGCTCACTAAAAATAAAGATCGTTTTTTTGCAGCGGGCGAAAAACCGATGATAAAAATCCCCATGAATACTTCATCAGGCTGCCTGCTTTCCCATAGATTTTCTGTCGCCAGGAGAGCGTTTCCAGCAGCCGCTGGTGCCTGGAAACTAGGACCGTGGGGGAACCCAAATCAATTGCATCTGAAAGAGGGAATTTTCTACTAAATCCTACTGCTCCCCATGGTGTTATCCACACCGGAGCTCTGGCAGCAGCTGGAGCGATGGTTTTTCCCCAGGACAGAGAGCGAGGGGGGTGGGGGCCAGGGCTGGGGCACCCACTTCGCCTCCCCGGGGGGCAAGCTGTGCAGAAGACACAGGGCGAGGACAGGCAGCAACGGGATGAAAATACAGCAGGAGAGATCCAGCTCCGAAGGCACGGAAGGCTTTAGGAGCTGCAGGGACACCGGAGGCTTTGCGGACAGGCGGGCCATTGGCCGAGGGAGCTTGGAGCAGTGACAGCGACGCGGGGCCGAGGTCCCCTCTGCTCCACCAGCTCTTGTTCCAGCAGGGTCCAAAGCCACCCCCTCCCGTCCCCGGCATGCTGAGCTGCCCCGTCCCTGCCCCTCGCCAGCCCCGTGTCACAGGCGCTTGCAGGGTCACCGCGTCGCGCTCGCTGCAGGACACCCAGCGCGCAGGGAAGAGGTTTTCTCCCGAGGATCAGGCCTGAAGACTGGTGTCCTTATTACCTCGCGTCTGCCTGCGCAGACGTTGAATCATACAGCAAGCTGGCATTTAAAATAGTTGAATTCCTCTTTTTAGCAAAAAATATTGCTCAGTCCTAAGGGGAGAGGGCTGGAGGGGAGCTGCTTGCTGCCTTGGCACAGGCGGGCAGAGCGAAGGCTCCTGGCAGAGGCACCCAGCGGAGGACGAGGGACAGTGGGCGCCCCGAGAGCAGTCCCGTCCAGAGGGAGGGAGAGGGGCTGCCGCGGGGTGGTCCGGAGCCAGGGATGGGATTCCGGGATGCTGGGGAAGCTCCATCCCACCCTGGGGGTGCTCAAAGCTCAACCGCAGGAGGCTCATTGAAACCTGACCCGAGCCTGGAGCTGGATCTAACCTGGAGCTTTGACCAGTGCCCGGGGAAGCATGGAGCCCTCCGGAGGTGGCTCCCACGCTGGTGATGCTCCTGCCCCTCATCACACCAGATGCTATTTAACGCGGTGTGATACCGCACCCCCAGCCAGCAGAAAGCACAGAACCCTCTGCTCGGCAGCGCTGCCGCAGTCACTGCTGCGGCGTCTCGGATCCAGCCGTGGGATTGGGGCTGTTTGTCACCATCCCAGCCCCCTGTGACCAAAGGCTTTGCCAAGGGTCTCTGCCGTCTCGGGGCAGGCAGACATCCTCAGTGGCTTTGCCACATGTGAGGTGAGCGGCCCACGTGGAGCATCGCCCCCAGCACAGGCAGCCGCCCCCCACCCTCCCGGCCCCTCTCTGCCGCTGTCCCCGCGGATGATCCGGCTCACACGAGTCACAGGTCCCCTGCCCTTGGCACCGGCGCTGTGCCGATGGCTCGCCGAGCCCTGCCGCAGGGACGGGTACGGCTCGTCCTGTGTGACCCAGTTAGCACCAGCGGCAGCAAGATGCAGCTCTGGGAGACGAGTGGAGCCTGTCTCAAATCCAACAGAGCCCGAGGCGTCCCTCTGTCCCCCAGGCAGCCCTGCGGGACCCCAGGGCTCATCTCCCACCACAGGAGGTGCCAGATCCACTCTGGCAAAGCGCTCTGCCTGCCTAAGCCAGGGGCTGGTTCCCAGTCCTGAGGTGAGATGTTTCCTGCGGGAGCTGGAGAGCCTGCTCCGGCCCCGACGCCTGTCGTCAGGGCAGGACGTGGGGACAGGGACACCGCACTGCTGCTGGCCCTTTGCTGGTTTGCCCAGGCTGAACCCTGGCTCGGGGGGATTCTGATTTCAGGAGATATCCATGGGTCTGTCCCAAGCCCCTTCCCGCTGGCAGGCACCCTTTCCGAGGCAGAGACCTGCTTTCCAATGACAGCCCAAGGGCCTGATCCTCCCCCAGCCTTTCCCACACTGCCCCTCCTCACGCAGGCAGGGCTGGATTAGCTTTTGCCAACCGCGTTATTTATCCAGAGCGGTACCGACTTTGCCGTTCCCCGCAGCCTCTGGGTCCCGGTTCAGGGATGCTTTCCCAAACAGCCAGCTGCCGAGGCGGCCTTGGTTCCAGGTGCCCGCCTTTGTGCTCCTCCAAATCCAAACATCTGTTCAAACACGCCCAGACATTGTGCAACCCAGCTCACCCCACCAGCCTTTACATAACCTGGGAACCTCAGCAGCGATGTGTTTCCCTCTAAGTTGCTCATAAAAAAAAAAAAAAGAAAGAAAAAAAAAGAGCTTGGACCCAGCTGCTCCAGGCAGCAGCCACCGCCTGCGGCCATCGCTGGCTGCAGCAGGGCACAGGTTCTCAGCCTGCCCTAACGCACCAGCCTCCGCCAGCACCAGCATCCTCCGCAGGCTCTGCAGCGCTGCCGGCGCCCGGCCCTAGGGAGGCTGCAGCAGGAGACGGGAGCGGAGGCTGCCGCAGAGAGAAGCCACTGCTTCGCCTGCTCATCTTCCGAAGCTGGAACTACAGAGAGAGATTCCCACGGGAATCACCGGCCCATAGCCTGGGTGACCCCTGCACTGCCCCACACACGACACAGGGCCCACAAAACCCCCCCATGAGCACAAACCAAGCAGCATTTTCCCCTTTTCTATCTGAAAATGACCCAGAAACACCCATATCAGCTACCTGTGCCTTCCTTTTGTACCGATCAGTGCACCTGGTAGTTGATTGCTAATGAGGGCTAATTAGCCGCCAGCTCCCACCCTGCAGCTTCCCAAGGAGCTGCTTGGAGCTGCTGTACCCCCCAAAACTGTTTTTTTTTCCTGGTTATTCCCACCTCTGAGATCCATCTGCACCCTCCCTGTGGGGGGTGCCTGCAGAGCACGTTCATCCCTGGGGATCGGGGCCTTCCCTAGGGAGCCGGAGCTCCCATGGGAGGAGCTCAGCCCCACTCCTGCTCCTTGGGCACCACCTTGGCTTGTCACCTGCGTGAATTCATTACCCTGACACCCTGCCCAGGGCCAGTCGGGGGCGGGCAGGTGCTTCCTCCCCGGTTCTCAATAGCCCCGACCAAGAATGGGCGTCTGCTCACTGGTTCCTGTTAACAAAACCCAGTCCAAGAACAGGCGTCCCCCCGCTGATATGTATTGACCCAGGTGCTCCCAGCAGGCAGGAGCTGGCGGCAGCTCCGGGCAGGACGGCCGGTCCCGCCAGCTGAGGGTGCAGGATCTGGCCCTCCACGTGCTCCCCCACCCCCGTCCCCACTGCAAGGGGCTGCCTGGAGCCCACAGATGGTTTTGGCCACAGCGATAAAACCTGCTGGCATGCTCCCCCGGGCACGGCGGGGATAACGGCCCGAGCCAGGGGACAGCTCCAGCACCACTCCCAAAATACCTCAGGAACCATTCCCGGTGGGAGCAGCACCTCCCACGAGGTGTCCCGGCGTGTGCCAGCTTCTCCCCGGCGTCGGAGAGGAGCCGCGGGCTGGGGGAGGTGAGGGCAGCGTTACCCCCACAGCACCACACGGCCTCCTACAGAGCACGGGGGAGCGGTGTTGAGGGTCCGCGGGAGCCCCCCTGTTTTGGGGTCTCTCTGTTTCCAGGCAGTGTTTTGGGATGGGTTGCTGCTGGTTTCGTCCTTTGCATTATTACCAGGATAGGGGGTGGGAAGCAAAGGAAGAGAAAGGATGAAGCAGAGGGGGGATGGAGGAGGCGTGCGGGGGGCTGATGGTTGGGTTACAGGCTGCTCCCAGCATCTCTCCTGCTCTTCAAACACATCCCAGCACAGGAATGCATCCCAAGGCAGGCAGTGGGGGGACAGGATGGGACGGGATGGGCCCTCGGGCTGCTCTGGCAGGGTCCAGCTCTTCGGTCCCAGGAGGAGAAAGCCAGGCAGTGGCTGGAAAGCAGAGCCCCAGCAGGGCAGTGTGCTGGAGGCAGGGACACAGGGTGCCCGCTGCATCCCTCCCCCTGCATCCTTCCACTGCATCCCTCCCCCTGCATCCCTCCCCCTGCATCCCTCCGCTGCATCCCTCCACTGCATCCCTCCCCCTGCATCCCTCCGCTGCATCCCTCCGCTGCATCCCTCCCCCTGCATCCCTCCACTGCATCCCTCCCCCTGCATCCCTCCGCTGCATCCCTCCCCTGCATCCCTCCCCCTGCATCCCTCCCCCTGCATCCCTCCCCCTGCATCCCTCCGCTGCATCCCTCCACTGCATCCCTCCCCCTGCATCCCTCCCCCTGCATCCCTCCACTGCATCCCTCTGCTGCATCCCTCCGCTGCATCCCTCCGCTGCATCCCTCCCCCTGCATCCCTCTGCTGCATCCCTCTGCTGCATCCCTCCACTGCATCCCTCCGCTGCATCCCTCCACTGCATCCCTCTGCTGCATCCCTCCGCTGCATCCCTCCCCCTGCATCCCTCCACTGCATCCCTCTGCTGCATCCCTCTGCTGCATCCCTCCCCCTGCATCCCTCCACTGCATCCCTCTGCTGCATCCCTCCCCCTGCATCCCTCCACTGCATCCCTCTGCTGCATCCCTCCACTGCATCCCTCCCCCTGCATCCCTCCACTGCATCCCTCTGCTGCATCCCTCCACTGCATCCCTCCTGCTGAGCAGCGAATGCCAGCTGCGCCGTCGGCTCCAGGCTGAACCCATGAGGGGCAACTTCTGTGCAAGGGCCAACGCAGGCCGAGCGAGTGCCCCCGGGCTGCTCGGCTGAAGGTGCGAGGGGAGGAAAATAAAGCTCGGTTCTCTTAGATGGAAGATTTTGGGCAGCAGCAGTGCATGAGTCCGTGAGCGTTTACAGCACAGCTTCTCGTCACGCCAGGGGAAATATTTTCCATGCATGCATATGGCAGCACTTCAGAGATTATTATTTAGTACATGAATTAATTCTAAAAAGCCAAACATCAAACAGTCTTTTAAAATTTCCCATTTTATGTGGTTTAGGTGTTCAGAGCAGTGATATAACGACTGCGCACACCCCCGTTGCTGGTGAATACGGGCGAGGAACAAAGCAGGCGTGTGGGTATCCAAGAGCTCCCCCTGAGCCTGGAACCACACGGACAAGCCAGATTTCTGCTGTTTCAAAGCCAATTTTATTATTACAGCAGAGATATACTTCTTTTTCCCGAGCTGGTCTGTTCACAATGGCATGAAATCAGAAAAAGTAGGAATTCCTGCACTGAGGAACAGCAGGAAAAATACAGTATAAAGGCGTAAGGTTTTGCCTGGCAGTGAAATAAGTGAGTTTCAAATGTCAAGCCTGCTGAGTTTTGCTGCATTCGAAGGAGCCCTTCCAAGCTGTCTGAGATGTCACAAACGTTGGATTTTGTCTCTCTGTTCCAACTGACTTCAGTAAATGGCAAAAAATGCCACTAAAATACAGCAATTGGCTGCACAAATAAATAAGCTTGTCATCATTTTAGGCTTTTTTTCCATTTTCTAAGTAAAAAAATCTCCTGGATGCCAAATGCCGCCCGTTGGACCGATCTCTGCGTGTACACACAATTAGCAGGAGCAACAGGACTGGAACCTGGAACAGAACCGGGGGAGGTGTAAATATGACCTCTGCATTTCTGCGCCATGGCTAATTAAAATGCATTTTAGAAAAAAAAAAAAAAAAAAAAGAAAAAGAAAATAACCCCCAAACTGATTGGCCAAGAGTTGAGCAGATAAAATATCTACTGGGAAACCAGGTCTGGGAGAAGGCCAGCTGCCCAGCTCGCATTGCCAGTGAGCACAGGGTGAACGGACCCCAAAACCTCCTGAATTCGCGGGTGCCAGGTGGGGCAGACCCAGCTCCCGCGGGAAGGGGATGCTGCCAGGAGCCATTCGTCCCCCCCCGCAGGCTGCTGCTGCCGCAGCTGTGCGTCCCCGGCTGCGCTGGGGTCGGGACACGGGGCTGCCCCATGTCCCCCTGCATGGCGGGATGGCGAGTGCCGGTGTGTCCCTGAGCACAGAGGGAAGGACACGGGGCTCCGCGTGGGGCTGGAGGGAGCTGCCCCCGGGGAGCCAGAGCCACCAGCCCCCCCCAGCCTCAGGCCAGGCAGCTGGGGCAGGGTGGTCTCCTCGGAGGGCGAGACCCCTCTCGACACCCACCCTGGGGTGGCGAGGGACAGGACAGCCCTGCTCAGCCACGGCCGCACGCCTCGGGCAGGACGCGGTTGGATCTGCTGCTGGATCTGCCCCAGGTCCAGCCTGGCTGCTCCGTGCTGGGGGGTCTGGGGGGGCTGAGCTGGGCACAGCCCCCAGCTCGGCACTGGCCCGGCCACGCCAGGACGGGTGTCACCGGCCCCTCTGGCCCGCAGGGAGCTGCGGTCCCCAGCTGTGCCACCGCCGCCCCGGGAGGGAGCAGCAGGGACACGCAGGGACACGGCAGCCCCGGGGATCTGGCGCGTGGCGGATGGAGAGCACCAAAGATGGTGCAAATACACGGCACCGCTCGCAAAGGCAATAATATATTTAGCTTGTCTCTGCCACAAAAAGACTGCCATAGCTGCGGAGCGGCGCTTTGGATTGCATTTACATTTGCTAATTTAGCAAAGGCCTGTCAGAGCCGTTTATCTCCGGCTGTTGACTGTTGGCGTGGAAGCTTGTTAGCAAGTTGTCAGAGCAGATATCGCTGGTGAATCTGAATAACAGATCAGGTGTCAATTGCTGCGGAGCTGTTTGTTTTGGGGATGGATTTAGAAATTCAGCTGAAAGAGAAGGAGCTGTGTCTGTAATAAGAATTGTATGATGCCGGCTCTCCGTGAGGTTTTTGTAATTACAGCACATAATTTGACAAAGCTGCTCCTGCTTCAGCAGTTACTCGCGATGCCTTCATCCAGGGCACCATCACCCCGAGCCAGCAGACGGGGTGGCATGGGATGGGAGGTTATGGACGGGAGAGCAGCGCCTGGGGGCCTGGGGGCAGCCCCGTGTCTGCAGTGGGGGGACAAGGCGCAGAGCTGGGGCAGGGGGAGGCAGGAGCAATGTCGGGAAATGCTTCTTCCACAGGAGGTAGAAGCCAAACCGCCCAGCACAGGCGCTGGGACGGACGGGGACGCTGTGACCACGGGGACCGGTGTTACCCGGGGCAAGCACAGCACGGGAGCATCCCTGCTCCTCTGCGGGGGTTTGCAGCCTCCTGCTCTGCCCTGCTGCGGGCGAGACCTGGGTGGGAGGGCAGGAGCCCCCCCGGCTCCATCGCCTGCAGTCCCGACCCCGCGCCGCAGACCCACACAGCCCCTGGGAGGGATCCAGCCCCTGGGAAGGGTCCAGCCCCAAATCCTCTCTTCCCGAGGAGCGGCGGAGCCGTGGCAGGACTTGGCTGGCAGTCAGACCGACATGATTCAGTGCGATAACATTTCCCAGGCCCTCGCCGAGATCGGCACGTGGGCGGGAGGGAGCTGGCAGCTGCCCGTGCCGCGGGAGGAGGGCAGGGAGGGGAGATGTGCTGATGGAAGAGAAAGGATGAACCCAGTCCAGGTGGCTCCAGCTGGACCAGGAGCCCATCCCGGACACTCACACTGGGCTCCGAGCCCCCTGCACCACTTGGCACCCCCTGGGGCCATCGGTGCTGCCGGCAGGGACCACCAGCACAGCCAGCTCCCAGGATGCTCCCGCTCCCAAGCTGGAGAAAACCCCAAACCCAGCGTGGCCTCAAGGGCCTGGCCCATCTGCCCGGGCTGGTGGGAGGCCAGTGGACGTGTCCCATATCCATGGCATCCCGAGGGAGAGCAGCCTCTGGCCGCAGGGGCTCTCCCCTGCTCCCCTCCACACGACCATACAGGCACCGTCGCAGCCCTCTGCATCCCACGCGGGTTACGTTTGTAACAGAAAAATACATAGGAAAAGATGTGCCAGAGGCCGCTGGGAGCAGACCCCTCCGGGTGCGCTCATGCCCCGCTGCGAGGGCAGCGGCGGGGCGGGAGAGCAGACGGGGCGATGCGCAGGCTGGGGTACATGTGCCCCCTCGGAATGCAAGATCGCAGGAGCCCGCGGGGGTGCAACAAACCAGGGGGCTGTTACTTGCCTCCCAAGCATAGAGAAGTAGGAAAAGTAAATTAAATTAAGCTGCCGAGCTGCCTCAGTGCACCGACGGCGGCGGCGGCAGCCGTGCGTGGGGCAGGTGTCGCCAGTGCCCCGCAGAGCCGGGAGCTCCCGGGGAAGTCTCCCCCCGTGCTGCTGCTTAAACCCTCCTGTGTCCCACGGGCAAACCCCCCCTGCTGCCCGCGAGGGGTGTGTGTGCCGAGGGAGGGGGCAGAAACACCTACCGAATCCCCCCTGCACGTCACGGGAGCTGCTGCGGGGCCAGACCTGCCCGGGACCCCCGCGGCGGGGGGACCCCAGACCCGGGCAGGGGACGGAGCGGGGACGGCCCAGGGCAGGGCTGCGCTGGTGCAGGACAACCATCCGCTGCTGCACAGCACGCGTGCCCTGGGGGGATTCAGGTTTTTTTTCCTTAAATATTTATTCTCTGCAGACTTAGCGGTTTCAAAACACATTTTAAACATGTAAAAATAGTGTTTTGGGTTTGAACTCCCCCTTCACCCTGGCTTTCATTAGCCAACGTCCCGCGGCTCCTGGAAACGTCTCTCCTCGGGCTCGAGCCCCTCTGAGCACTGGCCCCCCCGCAGCAGCCCCGGCGCGACTCCTGCCGCCATCCCCACGCCTTTGTGCAGCTTGGTGATAGAAGTGGGGAATGTAAAACCAAAAAAAAAAAAAAAAAAAACCCAACCAAACCAAAAAACCATGATCTAATTAGCAGCCTTCAGCTACAGCATTGAATTAGCAAAAAAAAAAGTGAAAGTGGGTTTAATTAAAACTGTTGCTGGAAGAGAATTTTGATTAACTGATGTAATGCATTAAAATTGCAAATCCCAGAAGCTTAAGTGACAGATAAAATAGCGCAAATGGTTTACAAATTAATTTACTTTTTTTGAAAACAAGCATGCTGCATATTATTAAAAATTAATTAGTCAGAGAGGGAAGATCTCACACAAAGGCTACGACAGCCGGGGCCGCGGAGATGATGTACGCGCTCGTGTGTGGCTGGGTGTTTACTGGGGCCGTAAATCCGAAATACGTGTTCGTGCTGCGGGTGAAGCTGCAGGAGCCGGAGGGGGAAAACCCAACACCCCCAGCAAGTTGGCAGCTCGCACCCAGCCCTGGCACCACGTCGGCCCCCGGCTGTGCCGGGCAGCTCTGGCCATGGGTAACTTGGGAGCGCAGCGTCCCTGCCCCACTGCGTCCCCCCGCCCCTGGGCCGCGTCCCTGGGGGGTGGCAGCAGCACGGGGACCCGTGGGGAGGGACCCCCGGGAGCAGCGTCCCCAGCCAGGGGCCAGCACGGAGGATGCAGCCAAGGCGCGGGGCAGGACTCGACCCGCTGGCACCGCAGGAACGTGACACCTCTGAAAAACAAGACTCTTGACAGCAACTTTGCTCACCGGGGCTGGGGGTGGCTCTGCCCCAGCCCCCCCAGGGAGCTCCAGGACAGGAGCCATATGACAAGTGACATGAGGATGCAGCTGAAATGTTGTCAAGAGCAGCAACGTTAAACTAAATTGTTTATTGACACCAGACTGCATTTTTATTTTTTTTAATTCCCCTCGTTTGACACATTTTGGTGATGTCTCCATACCCGGTTGCCATGGTGACCCACGTTAGCTCCCAGCTGCTCTCTCAGTCCTTTTCTCCCGAGAGCCGTGGTGGGTCCCGGTCCCCGGCAGCCACAGCAGGGTCCAGCCGGGCACGGGGACCCCCCAGCCCCGCGGCTGCCGATTGCCCAGCCCTGTCCCTGTCCCCAGCACCAAGATGTGCCACCAAAGCCTCCAGCAGTGACGCGGGTCCAGGGGCTGCCCTTCAGGCGGGGCTCAGCCCGCAGGGTCACGGCTGCAGCCCCGCCACCTTCTCCAGCGCTGCCTTCATCACTTCAAACCCCCCCGTTTCACTCCTTCCCTGCCAGACCCCGGCTTCCCAGCCCAGAGCCGGCGCAGCCCACTCTGGGCACAGACATCTGCGCCTTCCTGCAGCATCACAGGGCTCAGTGCCCCCATGCCCACTTCCCCAGGCTGCTTTCCACCCCAGTGTCCCCCCCTCACATTACCATCCCACAACGGCTCCACCACATCCCTGCCGGCAGCCCGGGGTGGCACGCGCTTGCGTTCATCCTGCGGGTGCTCCCCCAGCCTTTCTGCCCCCCGCGGCGCCAGCGCTGCCTGAGCCACGAAGGGCAGGAAGATGGTTTACTCGGGATGATGTGCTCCCGTCACGCTCCAAGCAGGGCAGGCCCATGGCCCCGTCGGCGCAGGCAGGGGGACAGGCAGCAGCAGCAGACGGGAGGTGAGTCGGTGGAAAGCCATGAGACCGAGACGCCGGATGGTGCCCAACAGCGGAGCGAGGGCTCATGCTCGCCGTCCAGCCCGGCTTGTCACGTACAGTGTGTCACAGCTGGCTTCTCCTCGGTTGGTGGAGTGCTGGATCTTCAAATAATCCTCTTGGATTAAAAATAACTTGCAGCCCCCCAGGACTGTGTCCCTGGTTCACGTCACCAGTAGGTGATGGTGGCGATCCCTGCTCAGTCGCCGTCCCCCCCGCAGTCTGCTCCGACCCCCGTTTCCCCACTCCCTGGGGACAGGTAGCACACACCAGCACAACACCCAGTTTTTCAGGAAAACGCCTTAAAAAAACCCCAAACCAACCAACAACCAACCTCCAGTTCCTTGTTTGCCGCCTAAATAAGTGACCTGCTTTCCAGAGCAGCTGGAAGCACAGGGAAGGCTTGGTGATTCCATGGCAGAGTTCAACGCACAGACCGTAAGCCTCCGTGTTTGCAGGTGTGGGGGGCTCTGGAGGTCCCTCCCCACGCGCCCTGTGGGACAGAAAGGCACCGACAGCCGGGGGGGCTGAGGCATGAGCAGGACCCCACGGCCCCCCAGCACAGCCCCGCTGCAGGGTTACACCCCAGGGGGGACAAACAGGGCTGGGGAGCATCTCCTGAGCCGGTCCCGGTCCCACTATTTGCCCCCTGCCGCTGCCCGGGCTGGAGCTGGGACCCCCGCTGGGCTGGGGCAGCACCCTGGTGCCCGGGGTCCTCCTTCTGCCCCCGGAGCCCAGCGCTGCGTGGAGGGGCCAAATGGTTCGCACAAACCCCTCCCAAGGCGAGCCACAGGCTGGAAAACACTTGCTGCCCCGCTTTCAGTAGCACTTGAGATATTTTTTTCCAGGCGGTGGCTGTTTTCCAGGGCATTCTGTTCTGTTTCCAACACACAGTCACACTGGCAGCACAGGACCAGCCCGGTTCAGGTGTGCCGACAGTGCTGTATTTTCCCTGGCTCATTAACGGATTCCGACGCGGCCTCAGAGCGTTCGAGGAGCCATTGTTTCTGCTGACAAAATTAGCACTAACAAGTAGGACATAAAACAGCGTCTACAGTAAATCGAGTACCTCCGTGTGCTGCAGGAGCCGCCGCGCAGACAGGAATTTAATTGCACCCTTTAGGCGTCAGATAAAGTTTTCAAAAGATACAGCAAAATATAAAGCAACGCGAATTTGCCAAAGCATGGCGTTTCTCATTGAACACAGTAGGGGACAGAGAGTAGGAAAATGGAATATCCTTAAAGAAACCCGGTAACCCTGTGTGGGCCGCGCCTCTGCCGGGCTCTGCTGGGCAGCGGGGGCTGCGTCTCCGGAGAAAAGGGGGAATCGCTGCCCGGGCTGCAGGAGGAGCTGGGCGGGCTGTCCCCCTGCCGCCCCCAACCCCCTGCCAGCCCGCAGCACCTTCCAGCCCCCCCGGGCAGGCGGGCAGATGGGCTGCCATCACGCGTGCCACATTTCCCTGGGAAACCTGGCCACAAACCCCACAGAGCACAAAAATAGGAAAACGCTCTCCAGGGAAAGAAGATACGGGGGAAACACCGCTGAGAACACATCCAGGTCACCCCCACTGCCTGTCCTCGCTAAAACACCCCTACAGGCTCCGTGTTTCGGGTTTCTACTCAGCCAAAGTGGGCTCATCTCTCAAAAACCCCACAAAACACCGGTGACGGCAGCCAAGCCACGCGCAGGTCAGCTGGGACAGTGCCCGGGGTTGTCCCTCACCCGACGGGATCACACGCCAGGGAGCCCAGTGCCGCTCGGGAGCGCTGCCCGCCAGCACAGCCCTGCAGGCAGAGCCTGCCCCCCCGCCTGCCCCCCCCGCCTGCCCCCCTGCCTGCCCCGACACCCCGTGAGAAGCCGCTGGAGATGTGCTGGGGGCCGGAGACGGGGACCCCTGGCCCAATAACCCCGGCAGATCCATCACCGCCGGGGCCCTGCCAGCCGCCTGGGGAGCCCTGCAGGGAGCGGGGCAGGCAGGGCTCCCCTGGGACCCCTCGAGCTCGGCTCCACAGGGTGACCGTGGGGCAGCGACAGACCCAGGAGGCTCCTTTGTGCGGTATCGGCTCAGCCCTTCACTCCCAGGCACAAACCCACCCGCTTTGGCAGAGCAGAGCCAGCCTGCACCCCGCACACCGCTGTCACACCACCGCCCCGCGGCTTTGGAGCATCAGCCAGGGAACATCACCGGCCCTTCGTCCTCAGCCGCAGGGAGGGAAGGCACAATGTCCCTCTCGCCCGTGGGGTACCAGCACCTGGCAGCGCGTTCGCGGGGTGAAGCGGGGAGGACTCGCCCAGCATGAGGAATGCGCTTTGATTTGGCAGTAGCCGAGTGGCAATTCCAGCTGGCTGATCTCATTTTACTGCAGATTACAGAGATGTTCCCAGGAAGATGGGCTGTCAAATCCGATCTCATTCCGCATTCCGGGTGTGCTCTCTGCACGCCCTACCGCAGCACGCGGTGCCAGCGCAGCCCAGCCCAGCCCAGGCTGCTGCGGAAGGGTTAATGCATCCCAAGTCGGGGGAGCATCGTCCCCAAAAGCCACCGCTGCTCACTCAGGGTCCCATGGCTGGCTACCTGCAGGGAGATAGCCAACGACCACCAACATATTTTGCCAAGGAGATGCAGATGTCACAGTGGCCACCTGCAGCATCTCCAGGTGCCAGGAACCACTGTCTCCGCCTGCAGCCAGCGGCCATAACCTGCTCCATCTGCAACACGCCAGCGCTTTTCCCCCAGAAGCTGGAGCTGGTCTCCCAATCCCTGCAGCTGGCACAGGAGAAGCCGCGCGATGGCAGAGACCAGACGGTGACAGCCATGACGGGCACATGGGGAGGGATGGGGGGTCGGGGGCCGCATCTCCTGCTTTGAAGCTCAGAGTGCTTAGCGCCATTATCGGGGGGGGAAATTGGTCTTGGGAAGGAGGAAGGCAGGGGGGATATAGCTCAGATATTACCTGGATATTACCTGCGTTACAGGTACACCTTGTTATTTGGCTGGTTGCCACAGTACCTGCGGACGAGAACAGACACCTCACCAGATACAAGCCAGCCTTTATTACCGGGTATTCTGAAAATGAGAAAGCCAGAAAGGCCAAAGCTTACGCAGCATTTTTGAACAGGCTGGCTAGCAGTAGGTCATGACGCATTCCTCCATGCTGCTACGCCGCTTACCCCCCAAGGGACATCTCTGTACAAGCCCTCGGGTGCATTAGGCATTGCACGAGAGTCTCTGTTCAAGTGTTTATGCTTTTCGCAGACGCCGCTAGGTCGGGTGGAAGCAGCAGCCGTGCTCATCGTGACACTACTTACAGAGTCCCACTGGGAAACGTGGCTCGTGATGGATTCCCAAGCTCTCCCCAGCTTCCACCTGCCTGGCTGCCAGCCGCTGCTTACACAGCCCCGCACCCTGCCCCGAGCTTGGGCCACGTCCCCAGCCCGCTGTCGCCTCCCGCTGCAGCCACCCTCCACACGAGGCTACGTCTGGCTCCAAAGTGTTCCCAGGAACCGCCTGCCACCACCCCTTGCCATCCCAGTTTGCAAAACACACCAGGCTTTTTAAAATGAGACTAATTTGTGCCTCCTTGCTTTCCAAGCGCAAGCCCCAGCGTCCAGTGCTGGTTCCCTCCCGTCCCCTCTTCGTCTTATTGGGATCCACAGGAGGAAGATGCTCTGCTGGCCCACAGCCCCTCTGCTAACGCCACGCAGCTGCTTCTGCCCCCACGCTGGGCTTCTCCATCCCCCAGGGTCACGAAGGAGATCGAACTGCACCACGGTGCAGGATCCAACCAAGGCGGGCACCCTGCGTGGCAGGGACAGACTGCCCCACGCCCGTGTCCCCGGGCTGTCCCTGTGCTGGTGGCTGGTTCCCCCTGGCAGCACGAACAGTCGCAGTGAGGAAAGGCACAGGAGCATGAGCGCAGCCGGGGAGCAGGAGCTCGGACCAAGTTGTCCCCAGCAGCCATTGCAGAAAGCCACCTTCTGCCGTAGCACACAAGTGCTTCTGAGAGCCCCGAGCCAGGGCTGCACGCATCTAGCACGTCTCCATCGGTCACTGGGAAAGCTGCACTTCCCAGTAAAGTGGCAATTAACCCATAACCAAAGCGAGCAGAGAGCAGCCAGACCCGTGGATGCCCGGTTCCTGCCCTGCCACGAGGGTCAGGACCGGCAGGCACATCTCGGGGCAGTCTCCGTTCGCATCCCTTTGGTAGGGGCCAGCCAAGCCCCGCTCGCCACAGCGCTGAGCCCGGCTCCTGCCTCCCCTCGCCCATGCTCGTCCGTTCAGCTCGGACACGGCCCGCTGCTGGTCCCCTTGGGCAGGGAGAGGTGCCCCCGCCCTGGCCTTTGGGATGGCAGATGCCGATATCGCAAGCAGCAGCATGTATTTTAATCCAATTAAAATTTTGTTAATTGCCATCAGCTATTTTTCAGGCAGCACAAATGCCCTTTCACGCTCCCCGTCTCTGTACGGCACTGCCAGGGATCCATTCAGATGACACCTCTCTGATGGGCTTCGCTCATCCAGGCTCACCTGCAGCTGCATCCGGCTGCCATGGCAACCAGGGCTGGGGACCACTGGCCGGGCACCATCCCAGCGGGCGCCTCCAGCTCCCAGCCCTGCCACACCGGAGCCTGAGCTGGGGATCTTGGAGAGGAACGGCCTCTCCGGTGTTCACCAAGAGTCGCGGTTTCAGACACGAGACCCAGGAGCAGGGTTTGTGGGGAGGCGCGTGGGGAGAGCGGCCCTGACCCCCTTCAGCCTGCCCCCGCCAGCGCTGCTCGGCTGGAGGAGCTCGCTAGGGCTTAGGGGCGAGCAATGGGGCTCGTCTACAAACATCTTCTTGCTAAAACTGCGCTGCAGAGCTGCGGACTAAGAACTGCCTGTGCCGGGGCAACAGCCCCACAGGGTGGGCGCTGAAGGGGCGCTGGGCAGCGAGGGAGCAAACCCCCAGAACCCCCCCAGAATTATCAGTACCTGCTCAGCGCCAGGCTGTGAGCTTCATTAACAGCACGGGCAGGTCCAACTGGTGAGCACCGATGTCCAGAGCCGGCTGGGGGTCCTGGGCAGCCGGAGCAGTGGTGACCCCAATGGACACTTCTCCGCAGGAAAAACAACGCGGAGAGCCCAAGCCAAATTGCCAACTGCTCAGATGCTAGAGGCAACACGTCCTCAGGGAATGCATGATCCGCAGCCCCAGCCACGCACCAAAAGCCTTGTGGCCCCTTGTTTCTGCCCCAAAGATCGGGCACAGCCAGCCCCCCCACAGCAGCCGCTGCCTGGCCCAGCCCGGCCGGTGTGAGGGCTGGGGGTCGTTAGGGCTGAGCAGCAGCTGCTGGGGGGTCTGCCCAGCTGGCCGGGTCCTGCCCGTGGGCCCCAGACCCAGAGACGTGGCAGCTCTTCCCCTCAGCTCCAGGCATTTCTCCCAGGCTGGGCCCTTGGTCTCCCCCCTGCTCACAGCTCCGCTGGTGTTGGAGCCACCCCCCGTCCCCCCAGGACTCTCAGCACCCGCGGTGGGCACCACCAGTGCAGGGAAAAGGGTCCAGCTCTGTCTGCCAGCCGGCACCACAGGTCTTTGCTTTAGGAATCAACCCAAAATACCATGCAGGGGCCAGAACACATGTAGGGTGAGAAATTCCCCTGCCACCACGCCAGAGCCATCCCCTCCCGTTCTCTGGTGCCATTCCCGTCCCGGCACGGGAGGCTGAGCCGTGCCCTGCACAGGAACGGGGATGCTGTTGGGTGCTTGGGGAATGGCAGCTGCACAACCGCCTTTAAACGGGCGTTTCTTCCCGCGGGAGCTGGTCCTCCGGAGCTCTCCCGGGGCCGGGGGTCCCGGCCGGGGTGGCCGCATGCGGGGCTGGTCACAGCATCAGCCCGTGCAGGCAGGAGCGGGCAGCGTCTTGGTGCCTGCGCACCCGAGCACAGCCGGGGAGGGCGGCTCGCTTGCACTGCCACCCCCTGCTCGTGTGCTCGCCCGCAGAGCAGTTTGCAGCCGCAGAGCAGGGACAGTGACAGAGATCTGGGGCGTCCTCCCCCTTTCGCCCAGAGAGCACTGTTGATCCACAAAAACCTTTCCCTTGCACCACCTGGAACAGCTGACTCCAGTTTAGCACAGCGAGCCTAGAACAGCTCTACCTCTAGTTAAAGACCCCGAGCGGAGGGCTTTAATTAAGAACTGCTGTGTCTGTCCATTTGCAAACTTCCCTGCCCATGCGTGGATTCTTGCTACAACCACGATACCCGGCTGGTTGAAGCCCTCGCCCCCCTAAACCTCACTCCAAGGAAACCTCTTTGTGTCCCCCGGCTGTGTGGGAGGGCCGTGCCCCGCAGAGCGGAGCAGCAGTGGGTAGGGGCAGCGCAGGGGGACGAGTGGATGCACAACCCGCTGCTCTGCTCCCAGAGCGTCTGCAAAGAGCAATCCTTTCGTGGCCTGTTTAGCTCATGAATAAACACAACCACTAACAGCACGGTTTATGCTGGCCCCTGGGGAAGCATTTTTGCAATTTCTTGCTAGAAACCCTCTAAATGCATCACTTCCCTGGTCCCCCGCGGAGCTGTTTCCACAAACAGAAACCGCTGGGCTGCTGCATGTGAGTATAACCTACTGAATCTTTTAAAAATCTCACCTCGCTCACCTTTTCAAGGGGAGAGCTCAGCTCATTTCACCGAGGCATCAGCTTTGCTGAAGCCTACAAATTCATTCTGCCTCCCGGCTCTCCGTCCTGGGAGCAGATCTCTGCTTCAGACCGTGAAAGGAGCAGCAACAACAGGAAAAAGATGAGAAGACAAGTGGCATCGTTTCTGTGCTGCCGCCAGTGGGAAATAACCCCCAGCTTCTGGGATGCTGCTCCCGCCTCCCGTGGGCAGCACATCCATAAGGCAGCGGGAAGCACCGCTCACCGCCCCATGGCACGGGCCGGGCAGCAGAACCCCCAGCCACGCAGACCCTGGGGGTGGCGGGATCCCCCTCCCCGCCCCACTGTCCCAGCTGAGCCCCGACTTGTCACCCCATCACCGCTGGGGTGCCCCGGCTGCCCCACTGCAGACCAAAACCTGGCTGGGGGGTTTTGTCCCCATCTCCTTGGCTGGGACGGGCAGCCCGGCACACGTGGCACATGTGGCACACGCAGCACATGCAGCACACATGGCATACGCAGCACACACAGCATGCACAGTACATGCAGCACATGCGGCACACGCAGTACACACGGCACACACAGCACACACAGCACGCACAGTACATGCTGCACGTCACACAGCACATGCAGTACACGCGGCACGCACAGTACATGTGGCACATGCAGCATGTATGGCACACAGCACATGCAGCACGCAGTACACATGGCGCACGCAGCACACATGGCACATGCGGCGCACGCAGCACACATGGCACATGCAGCACACGCAGTGCACATGCAGCACATGCGGCCCACGCAGCTCACATGGCACACGCAGTACACATGGTGCACACAGCACACACAGTACATGTGGCACACACAGCACACGCAGTACACACAGCACACGCGGCACAGCGCACAGCATGCGCAGCACATGTGGCACACAGCACACGCAGTACACGCAGCACACGCAGCACACGGCACACAGCATGCGCAGTACATGTAGCACATGTGGCACATTGCACATGCAGCACGTGGCACATGCAGCATACATGGCACACAGCACATGCAGCACGCGCAGTACACATGGCACGCAGCACACGCAGCACATGCAGCACACACAGTACACATGGCACACACGGCACACATGGTACACATGGCACACGCAGCACACACTGCAGCCACCCCAGTGTGGGGCAGCGGGACAGGCCGGTCCCCGTCCCCGGGCGGGATGCGCTTGGGTACCACCGCGCTTGGAAATCCCACTGCAGTGCCCGAGGACGGTGCGGAGCAGAGCCCCGGCCCCCAGCCCCTGCGAACCCCCTTTTCCTCGTGGGGCGGGGCGGGGGTCCGGGGGGGTCAGGCTGGGCAGGCAGCGAGCACCCGCTGCGCCCGTCCCGCTCTCCCGGCCGGCGCGTTTTCCTCGTGTTCCTGCTGAAAGGGGCCGTGCACGAGCTTGGCTGCGGCGCGTTAAACAAGCAGCCTGAATGTGAAAATAACCAATCTGTCAGGCTCGCTCCCGAGCGCTTTTTGGAAAACCCTGCAGGCAGGTGCAGGTGCCACATCAATATGTCAGTGCTCAGATGACGAGTTCATAATATTTTCTGCTTGCATTCCACTGTCTCCGCATATTAGCAAACAGGCTGCTCCCCAGCGCTGCTCTCCGGAGCCAGGGGTTGCGGATTTAATAACAAAATCATCGTTGTAAATCATTAGTTGGTGATTCAGCGTGGAAATACCTCATTATCACTTAAGCGTGTGCAGTATGCGACTTATGAAAACCTCTGAATTATGACTAATTAAGTGCAGGCCGAAAAAATATCCTGTATCAGAAGTATAGACATCCACCACGGAGAATAAACCAGGTGAGGCCAACAGCCCCCCTGGGCCATGGGGGGGGATACACCCCCGTGGGGCTTCAGCGCGACAGCGTGTGGGGAGCAGCAGCGCGGGCTCAGAAAGCTCCTTCCATCCCGCAGCACTGGGATACTCAGCAACATCAGCATCTAATTAACAGATTTTTTTTTTTTAATCTGCAACATGCTAATTAATTTCTATATTAATCACCAGAACTTTGAACACTGGCAGATTCAAAACCTCCTTGAAACAAATCTATTCGGCTTTGCAACCACCAGCCCCAAAGAAGCCGGTAACTCCACACGCTGTGCCCGTTCGGCTCCTCCCGCTCTGCGGGACTGGAGCCATCGGTGCTGAGGAACCGGGGGGGCCGCTGTGTCCCCCGCCCGGGACACTGCACCCTCGTGGCCCCGTGCCCCACGGCTCCCAGTGGGACCTCCAGGTTCGGCTGAGGCAGGCAGCGGGGAGCAGGGGGACCGAACCGCCGCCCAACGAGCCTCTCACGCTAAGAAAGGGTCTAAAAATAAGCCTTTAATACGCTCTTACATCCTGTCAAGGCTTTAAATAGATGTTTGGAGTTCAAATTTTAAAAACTGTTGAGCTCAAATCATTTATGACAACTTGGGAGACAAAAATAAATGGGAACGAGGAAAGAGGAGGAGTCCGTCCCCACCGTGGCTGCCGAGGAGCAGTGCCCGTGGGCTGAGCCCGCGCGGCAGCAGGTGCCTCTGGGGCCCGGGGGTGAAAGTGAGTTGTCGTGGGGGTCACCCCGGGGGTGACTGGCCCCACGGTCGCCCCATCCTGCATGGCATCACCTGCCGAAGCCCGAGCCTGTGCCCGGTGGCTCTGCATCGCTGCATGCCACGCAGGCAGCGTGTCCTGCATGGCCGGAGCCCTCCCGGTGCGGGAGCCATCAGCGTCCTGCTGCCGTGGCAGGGCAGCCCTGCTCTGCCCGCAGGGGTTTACTGGAAGAGCTGCTTAACCCCCCCACTGCCTGACATGCTGCAGGTGCTCACTGCGCATCCCGTCCCAGGTGGCTTTACCCCGTCCTCCGGCAGCGAGCGGCAGGCAGAGCCCCCCCGGGGGTACCATGCACCGAGGACACCCACAGCCCAGCGGAGCAGCGTCGGTTGGGCACCGCGTGGAAGCGAAGGGCGACGGTTGGAGGGACCGGCCGTGTTTACCCCGCAGGGCAGAGGGCGGCAAGGGTACTTATGACCAGGAAATTAAGTCAAAATGACATGTGAGCCATGGAAGAAGAGTATCTCTGAAATGCTAAGTCACCAGAGGGATCATCTGACTGCGTCAGGTTTTCATAATTTTGATCCACTGAGAAGATGTTCTTTTACCCCATAAAATATTAGACCCCCACTTTAAGCCAGTTTGTAGTAAGACAAGTGCAGGGAGCGCTTGCTCGTCTGCCTCTCCGCAGAGAGAGACCTGCAAAGCTTATTGCACATTTGCTCTGCTTCTTATAAGTAGGATGAGCTCTCGTGAAGAGACAAAAACGAACAGCCTGCTATATCCCAGTTTAAAATAGCAAATTCTTGTCTAACATCCTGAGAAGCTGCTTTGGCTCTTTGGAAAACAGCCGTTCCTGGCCCCCTGCCCTTGCCCTCTGCCCCGCGCCGTCTGCCGGGAGGTGGCCGTGCCCAGCTCTCGCGGCGCATCCAGGGCCAACAGTCTCTGGAGAAGTGTTGCGTTGGGGGAACAGCCAGGAGCGGTCCATCCCCCCGGAGCAGCCAGTTTCAAGCCGCCCTGTGGCGAGGGCTGTCCCTGCGGAACCGCTTGGGCGGCTGCAGGGGGTCTGGGCACCTTTGTGGTAGCGCCTGTGGGGACGCCTGCACCCCCAACCCCCACCCCACCGCCGCTCCTGAGCTGGGGACACGTCTCCGTCTGCCATGGGTGCCTCCTCTGGACACATCGGCCAGGGTGGGCTCTCACGGCGGGGGGTTTTGGGATCGGGTCCTTGCATCTGTGAAAAAAATCCCCCCTGCTGCACAGCGGTGCCCAGACCTGTCATCGTATCTTGCCCTCTGACAGGCCACCTGAGGGCAGGGTGACCCCCCCGTGACGCAGGCCTGCCCCCGTCAGCGCCGTCCCCGGTGGGGCTGGGTCGCCTGCCGCTGCGTGGGGCAGCCCCACGCCTCCCCCCCGCTGCCTGTCGCGCTGCACCCCGGCAGCGCCGTCGCCCACGGAGCGCGCCAGGCTGTAAGCAATCGCTGCTCGCGGGCTTTCCAGAAATACTCTGCTCTCTTGTTCACTGAACTTTGATCTTTTATTCAATTTTCATTCTTCTGGAAAACGAAGAGACAAAAAGGGTGCCCTGACGCTCCCCGTCAGGGAGGAGGCTGCAACCCATGACGGTGCTGCCTGCCTGCACAAAGCAATAACAGGGCTGAGCTGGGGGGGGGCTCAAGAGCAGGGGGCCAATTATTTCATGTTTTCTGGACTTTGCAGGAGCCGCCCCCCTGCAGGCACTGCACTCTGGCTGATCCTGGAGAGAAGCATCCCCCTCGGCCGCCTCCCCCGCTGCGGAGGGCAGCCTGGGCCCTGCTCGCCGGCATCAGGGGGAGGAAGCAGCAGCTCCGCGCTCTGCTCCTAAACCAGCTGAGTAGGAGGTGATGGAAAAAACATGTTTTCCCAAATCCCCGGCACTTTCCGCTGCAGCACTTGGCTCTGGCTCCACCTGCATCTTGCCGCGCAGCTCAGCACACTCCTGGCAGCCGCGGCCGGCAATTTTCTCTCTCGCACACGCACGTTCCCGAGGTGGGAATACGGCTGCGGCACAGGCTGCATGCAATGCTCCCTTGCACCATGCACCGGGTTTTAAACCTGCTCTGCAGAGAGCCTTGAGGGGGGCTCCCCGTGTGCCGCAGCAGCATAGTGCCCCGCACCGCGGCGGTGCCACCACCGCCATCCCCTCGCCATGGCACCGCCGTCCCCTCGCCGCAGCATCGCCGGCCGGGGCTGCCCGGCACCCAGCTGACCGAAACCGCAGGCTCGCGCTGCGCTGCAGAAAATCCCCAGCTGTGTTTAATCAGCATTTTCCTCGGTCGTGTTGGAAACCTTTCAGGAGCGCAGCTTTGTTCCTGCTTATTTATGTTGCATTGCTTTTAGGGGGCTAATTCCCGAGCAGACGCCCACGCCGGTGCGCGCCAGCGGAGTGAGCTTTGTGGGGACAGGCTGGAGCTGCACGCGGGGTGCAGACGCGGTTGCTGCCTGCTCAAGGGGCGAGGGACGGGGGACCTGGTGCTGGGAGACAGAACTGGCCTGAGCAGCTCAGGCACTCATGAAAGCCAAGGAGAAGCAATGGCGTGTGTGTGTCCACTGTCGGGGGGGCATTAACTCGGCCCCGTGAGGCTGGTTGGCATCTGGCTGGGGAGGCCCATCCCTGGAGGGGTCCAAGGCCAGGTTGGACGGGGCTTGGAGCAGCCTGGGCTGGTGGGAGGTGTCCCTGCCCAGGGCAGGGGGTGGCACTGGGTGGGCTTTAAGGTCCCTCCCAACCCGAACCATTCTATGTCCCTGGGCAGGCAGTGCCACAGCTGCGGTCACCAACCCCCAGAGCAAAGCCCCTTGGCCATGCTGGGGTTTGCAGGGACCAACCAGCTGTGCACGCCACCTGCAGCGGAGCTGCTGTGTCACCTGCAGCTCAGGGGGACAGCAGGACCCTGCAAGAAAGGGGCGATTGTGGTTGACGCTGGCAGGAGCGGGTCCTGGCAGATGGGGCTGGCAGAGCCACAGCCCCCGAGGAACCTGCCGGGTGCCCCCAGGGAGGCGCAGGGAGCGACAGGAGGCCGAGGCGGCTGGTGGCAACATCAGGGAGAACAGGGAAGGCCTCCCAGGCGGTGAGCCGGGACCTGCCATCTCCTCCCTGGGTCAGGCAGCATCCCAGCCTGGGGACTGGTGTGACACGCAGCCGGGGTGGCTTTCCGTGTGCCAGGCAGTGAGGTACGCGCGGCACCAGCACCTGGCACCCAGCAAGGAGGACGATCCCTGACCGGTGGGGAGGAGATGGGGTGCAGGAGGGGGGCAGAGGAAGAGTTCGGGGGCAGATGGCCGTGGGCAGGCGGTTGGAGCGCCGGTTGCAGCAGTGGCCTCCCCCAAAAAGCACCAGTTCAGCGCCAGGCAGATGCTCCGCAGTGGGACCGCAGCCCGCCCCGCTGCCACCAATCAATGGCACTCAGGGAAATAAAGCACTAATGCAAAACCAGGACCAACCCTGAGCCCTGCTCTTGCACGGCTGTCAGGCGGGGGGAGATCAGCCCCGGCAGGATTGGGCCCTTTCACAGCAGCGGTGCAATGAAATGGGCAACAGTGCAATAAACCACGCGCCGCCACCCAGCCCCTGGGTTCGGGTGCTTCACACAAGCAGCCCGGGGCAGAAGCCACGCTGAAAGCAGTTTTGCATGCAGCTCTTTCAATTACTGATCTCAAATATTAAAAGGATGTATCCCACAACAGCAGAACAATGTGGATGTGAAAATGAAACTTAATAATGAATAATTTGCTCTCTAGGGGAAAAAATGCCAAATGGAAGTATATTGTACTCGCAGTCATGTCATTACAGGTGTAGCAATTTTGTGGTTCTTACAAACCCCCATGAAAATAGCACTCCCGAGCAGCCCCCCCGCGAGCACCGGGGGCTTCGGAGCCTGCCGGGGCAGAGCCCAGGGGACCGCAACCTCCCTGAGCTGGCGGAGAGGGGTTGGGAATCCCAAATGGAAACGTGTCAGCAGGAGCAGAGCAGGAATAACAATCTGGGAGCAGCCTTGGGAAGCCGAGGATGGAGGTGCCAACAGCGGCGGAGGGGAAAGAGCAGCCTGGGAGCGGCGCGGAAGAGCCAGGCTTTGGGGACGGGTAAGAGCTGAGCGAATCCTTAGCTTTTCCTTGCCCGGGTTTTTTCCTTTTCGGTCTTTTTTCCCCCCCTTGCACAATGGTTATTGCAACTCACTGCACATTGTGGGGAGACCGTAGGCAGAGGAGGGGGCTCAGCCCCTGCACCCAGAGCGGCTCCATGGGACCCCCGGGCTGGGCTGCCCTTCAGGGGGTCTCGGCCGGGCGGTCGGGGTTCTGGCAGCGCTGCGGGCAGGGGGTGCGTGCACAAGCCCCGTGCGGGCAGGTGAGCAAGGTGGGTATTTGCACACTGACATTGGCACCCGCAGAGCTGCCCCCTCTGCCCCCTGTGCCTGCGCTCAGCGCTTTGCAGCTCCATCAGCATGAAACCCCGGGGCCGGCCACAGCACTGGGGTAGGGGCTCAAGACTTGACAGTGGCCTCGTCGCCCCCTGCTAGCCCAGCCTGGCACGCTGTGACTCTGCTCGCTGGAAGTGGGGTGAAGGCAGAGGGACCCCCACGCTCCTGCAGGGCATGCCCTGAAGAGCAGGTACCTGCTCGCAGGCTCCTTCCACCCCCGAAACCTCAGCTGAGGGGTGGGTGCAGCGGGTGACACCCCCGCAGCAGGGTGGGTGGCAGCAGCACCACTCAGGCCCCAGCAGAGCCGCCGCAGGGTCACAGGGTGGTGGCTCTGCCTGACGGGTTGTGGCTATGCAGAGGGGACAGTTGGCATCGGGGTTTCCAGGTGTGGGCACCCCGTGTGCTGCAGGGGCGCTGGCGGTGCCGGCTGGGGTAAACGCGCTCGCCAGCACGGCCGTGCTGGGCTCTTCCCAGGATGTTTATTCCCAGAGAAGGGTTTCCCCTGGCAGGCCAGCCCTCACCCGCTGCAGGGGAGGCATCAGCCTTGGACGGGTGCAGAGTGTCCCACGGGTCTGCACGTGCCACACCAGCACCAGGGGGGAGCATGGCTCCGAGCAGGAGAGCGCTGGAGGCGCAAGCACAGCTCTTTGGGGGTGTCTGGGGGGCTGCGAGCACAGACACCCGGCGTGGGCTGCGCTGCTTGTGCGCGTCGGGGCTGAGGGAGCAGCGAGGAGACCTCGGCGCGCGGGAGAGCGGCCGTGCTGGAGGGGGTGCTGCTCCTGGGGCCGAGGGAAAGCTGTGCCTCTGCCCCGCACCCCGAGCTCGGGACGGGCTGTGCGGCTGCTGGACACGCATCTGGCACCCACGTGCCACTCGCGGGGTGTCGATGCCCAGAGCAGCCACGTAGAGCATCCCGGGGCTGCCCCGTCTTGGGGGGAGGCGGGTCCCTGCCTGCTGCTGCCCAGCGCTGCCTGGGACACCCCAGGGGACACCCCAGACCCCCGGCACTGCCAGACAGAAGTGGGGGCTCAGGCAGGGCCAGGGGCTCAGGCAGGGCCGGGAGCAGGACAAGGCTGCCATCTACAGACCGCCGAGCGGGCGGAGGGGGCCCTGCCCGGGGATGGGGATGGGGATGGGGATGCTGCTGGTCCCCGGACCCCCCTGGCGAGCAGCATGAGCGGCCTTGGCTGCTGGGAACCAGCTGATGCCAAAACACTTGAGCCCGCAGCGAGGTGCCCGGGGAGCACCCCCAGCCCCAGCGCGGCTCCGCGGGGTGCCCTGCAGCCGTCCCTGCTGGGTTCCCCCGGACCCCACTCGCTGCCCGCAGCCAAGCGCCCGCCCGCAGGGAGCGCAGGGGCAGCCAGGCCAGAAAAGGCTCAGTTTATGCAACGTCATGTAAATTGATAAAGCATGCTAATGAGAGCTGCATCCACCACAAATGCTCTCATTAGGCTTTGGTCATGCGTCAATATTTAATCGGGATCTCTCACCTGGGGTGAGCTGGGCCGAGCCCTTGGACTCCTGTGCACGGGCTGCCCGTGGGGCAGAATGGGGCTGGGGCAGCCCCAGCAAAGAGCTGAGCGGAGCTAAGTGTCACAGCAAAACCAGCCTGGCACATCCCGTGGGAACCATGGTCCCACTCTGGTCAAGGCTCAACCCTCCCGGCGCCAGGACATCAGGTGGGAAGGTGCCATGTGTCACCCTCAGGCTCCCCGCCGCGGTGGCACAAGGAAAGCCCTGTCCCCCGCAGCTCCTCCAGCCCTGCCCGGAGCAGCCGGAGCAGCTCTGCTCTTTGCCTTCGTGGTGGCCATGCCGTGTGTGCCAGCCCGGCAGGGGGCTGCGCCGTGTGCCGCACGCTGCGAGCAAGGGACTGGCAGGGCCTGTGCCGGCGTGTTTGAATACTGCAGCGATTTTCCCAGTGAATAACCAGCACACACTGTGCTGGCAGCAAGCTGGGCACAGGCTCTGCAATCACGTTTGAATGTCTTGCTCAGGCTGTCTGTCCCCAGGACCGCGCTGGTGCCAGGACACACCAGGTGTGTCACACTGACACCCTGGGTGCCACCCCCTGGGGTGCCAGGGGACGGTGGCCATGAGTGCCCCAGCCCTGGACGCGGAGGTGTGGATGCAGCACAGGTGGATTTGCCGCCTTTGGCCCCTTGGCTCACACAAGAGCCCTTATATGTGCCGTGGTGGTGCCGGGCAGGAGCCCTGCGCCAGGGCAGAGCCGCTGGCAGCCTCCATCGCTCCCGCAGCCCCGGCCGGGCAGGAGCCCTGCAAGGAGCTGCACACAGTCCATATTGCAGGTGACATCCAGCGGCTGCGGGGAGAAAATGCAGCCCCCGCCACCACCGTGGGCACCCTGCAACATGGCACCCGCACCAGGGCGTGCAGCCGCCAGCCCCCACCACCTCACGGGGTTCCGTGGCTCCCATCACCCTGGATGGTGCCAGACCCCGCTCTGTGGGAAGGGTGGCACGGCTGTTGGGTGAGCCGGAGGACGCGCTGGCAGGGAGCTGCCCACCCTCTGAGCACAGCTGCAGCCCCCCCACAGCCCCGCGGTGCCCCGGGCCCTGTGCCATGGGTGGGAGAGGGGCCGAAGGGTGCGGACCCCTGGCTCAGCCCCACCGTGCCCTGCTGCTCCCAGCCAGCTCCCCCCGCGCACCCCTCTCAGCGGGGCCCTGCTCGTGCTGGGATGCGGAAGCTGCCGGGGAGCCCTTCCTCCTGCACCGCTCCCGGGGTCCGGCAGGGCTGTGGCACTGCTGCTGGGGAGCACGGGGACGAGGGACCCGTGTCCAGCCCCATGGGGGGACCCCTGGTGCCCGGCCGTGCCTCCCTCTGCTGCTCCAGGACCTGATGCTTGCACGGGAGGCTGGGACCCCACCGTGCACCAGTGGGTGCCTCTGATCCAGGGAAAAGTGGAATGTCCATGCTGGGTCACGATCAGTGAAAACCAGTTGGAAGACAGCTCTAAACGGGAGCCTTGGGAAGTTTAGCCTGCTGGCAGCCCTGGCACGTCACCCCGCAGTTCCTGCTGGGCACGAGGGGCTGCCACAGTCTCCGGAGCAGGATGGAGGTGCCAGAGTGTCCTGGACCCTGCGTAGCCAGAGGGTCCAGCAGCTCCGGAGAAGGGAGCACTGGGAAGGGGAGGCATTAGGAGGTATTTGCAATTTCCTCCCGCCCCAGGGGGATTTTCTCTCCCCTCTCCAGAGGGCAGCAGGAGAAAGCTCACTTTCCTCTCCCTCCCAGAGCTACTTTAATAACACAAGTATGTGGGGGAGGCCAGTGAGCACAAATAAACCCACAGACTGCAGCACCAGCGGAGGAGATCACCTTGCCCCCAAGGCCTTGCCGGGAGCCCCAGACCCCATGGCTCCCACACCTCAGCCCCACGGCAGCCTGCGCCCCACTCCTGGTGAGCGTGTCCTGAGCTCTCCTGCCCCCCCAAAGGGGGTTTGCCCCACCAGCAGCAGGTGTCGGCCAGCACCAAATGCAACCTGGACGGGACACCCCAGCCCAGCAGAGCTGGGACCCAAAGGGACACCCCAGATCAGCAGAGCCAGGATCTGATGGGACACCCCAACCCTGCAGAGCAGGAGCCGGTGGGACACCACAGGCCACAGGCAGCCCAGCCTTTTGCTTGGCTGCAGGAGCCGGTGTGTCAGCACCGGGCTGGCTGAATTCACGCGACACCCCAGCAAACGCTGCCAGAGGCCCCCCCTCGCTGTCCCACCCAAGGCTGTGCTCACCCCAGGCATGTCCAGCTCGGCGCAGCTGGGGGACAGCAGGTCCCTTGGTGCCACCTCCCTCCCGGTGCTGCTCAGACCGCAGCCCCGTTTGTGCCCCTCCTTTTGGGACAGCGGCCCCACTGCCATCACGATGGCATCGTGAACCAGCAGCTTCTGCAAAGGAGCTCACGTTGGGAGCGAGCCTTGTTTACTCTGAAACAAATGTTCACATCCCTTGGAGCTACTCAGCTACATAATCACCAAAACCAACACGGGACCTGGGGCTGCTCTTGCTTTTTGTACTTGCCCACTGGCCGCTCACAAAGATAAAAGGCTTGGCTCTGGCCAGCCACAGCCGGTCCTGCGGGCTTTGTCTGGCTCAGACGGCCCTGCTTTCCCACCGGCGGTGGCACCCGGTCAAGGATGGCAGCGCCGGTGCAGTGGGAGCACCGGGAGAGCCGTGAGTGCAGTGGGAGCACCGGGAGAGCCGTGGGTGCAGCCAGCGATGCTGCAGGACTCGAGCTGCTCGTGCTCGGGGCTGAAGCCTCCTGCTAACCCCAAAACACGTGGCTCTTCCAAAACCGCCCAAGCCCTGTCACAGCCAGGAGGAAAAGCTGTGGGTCGTGCTCTGCCTCGGGCAGGGGGTGCGCGCAGGGCGCAGGGTGCTTGCACTGGTGGGATGCTCTTATGGCCCTTTGGTATTGCAACAAGTTTGTTGCACGCCCCCCACCTCTCTCACCATCCAAAGCAGTGGGGACATGATTGTCACTGTCACCTGTGAAACATGGGTGGCTGTGGAGGGGGGCACACGCCAAAGCCAGGGTGAGGGGCGAGGGCCGGGTCCCAGCCCTGGGGGGCACGGGGAGCGCACAGCCCGTGGCTGGCTGCAGGGGAGGGCTGGCAGTGGGACAGCTTCTCACAAGCCCCCATTAGTCCAGGAAATACCCCGGGGACACCCTGGGGATGAAGAGTCACCCCAGAGGTTTGTGCTCACAGGCACAGACCCTCCCACCCACGCACGGACGCCTCTGGAGGTTCTGTTGATCCAGTTTAACCTGGTCCAGCCTAACGGGTCCTGCCCTGCGCCCCAATGGACGGCTACACGTGCCGAGCTGTGACAGTCTTGGGGGACTCGGATGGCAGTGGGACACAGCTGTCACTTGGACGTGTGCCTGACTGGAGCAGTTGGGGTGCACGGGCAGAGGGGGCTTCTCCCCCCGTCCCTGGCAGTGTGCGGTGCTGCCATGAGACAGGGCACAAGGCAGGGAAACATCTGTCTCCTCTCCTCACAGATGTTTTAAATGGGACAGTTTGTGCCTTCCAGCGAAGTCAGACACTGACCGTGGCCTCGTCCGGCAGCCCGAACCCCCGGCTCTGCACAGCTCGGAGCCGGGGAGGCCACGGCACCTCTCGCTGCCGCCTGCCCGCGGATTGGGGAGCTGCGCGCTGCCGGTGTGCTCCCGGCACGCTCCCGGCTGGCAGCACGGGTCTCCCTGCGCGCGTTACCTCTCCCCAGCAGGCTTTTGTTAGCCCCAGTCGCGGGAAACGTTCCCCAGCTGTGTTTTCCATGCGGGGGGAGGCTGGGACACCAGGGCAGGCTCCTGAGTCAGCGGGACGTGCACGGGTTCCCGAGCGTGCCCGCGCCGCACGCCCAGCACCCGCGGCAAGCAGCAGATGGAAAAGGGCTTCACACGGCCCCGGGCGCTGCGGCAGACACCATTCCTGAGCGCACCGAGCCGCAGCTCCCACACCCTTCCCTTGGGACGGCCACTGCTCCCCGAGGTGACGGGCTCAGCCGTCACCCCAAGAGTGCCGAGAGACCGAGGGGCAGCGGGGGCAGCACACCGCGCTGGTCAGGCTGGCCAGCGCTGTCGCCGTCTCTCGCCCTTACGGTAGCAAATAAACCTGGGCCGAGAAAAGAATGAATGGCAGCCGCGGGTGCCCTGAGCTGATGGTCGGGGGGAGCACAGGCTCCAGGGGCCGTGCTGGGAGCCGGTGCTGAAGCTCCCACAGCTCGGTCTTCTCCAGCAGCAGAACTAGGCAAAAGTTTTAGTCTTGGGAAAAAAAGGCTATTTCCACCTGAAAGGTCACCCGGTGCTCGCTCCGTGCTGGCACATGGCCTGGGAAAGGTGACAAAGCCCCCGGGAAAGCAGTGGGTGAGGGGGAAGGGAGAGGTCAGGGCCGGGGAGGGGGGGGGAACAACAGTGACCCGAAGGGGGGACACAGGGCACGGCTATCGATGGCTGCTTTACTGACTCCACCCTTCCCCGCAATCCCCCCTCATCGCTGCGTTCCAGCCCGGTTGACGTGGGCTGTGTGGGCAGTGGGGGCAGGGGATGTGCCAGCCCCGCAGCCCCAGCCAGGGCTCTGCCACCCACCGCCAGCCACGCGCCGGGGGGGGCGAGGGTGGCTCCAGGGGACAGTGATGGGGGCCGTTATGGCCAGCCCCTCGTTTCAGCCCCACAGTACCTGTGGCGAGTCCCCACGACCCAGCCCAGTGCCGGGGGCTGAGGGCTGTGGCTGCTGCCATCTGCTCAACTAAATTCCCCGGCTTGCGGTCACCGCTGAGCACTGGGGACTGCCAGGCCAGACCCGGCCATGCAGAGGGGTCCCCACCCTGGGGGACATCGCTCCCGCCTCGGGAGGACCCTGACCATGGGGCGGTTGAGCCAGGAGCACCCGCTTGGCATCGCCCTGCCAGTGGCTCCAGGGGGATCCTGGGGGCCCGTTTGCTACTGACTCGTGCCAGGAGAGGATCTCCGGTCTACCCCGAGCATCTCCTCACGTGCGCGGTGCGGGACGGCTCCCCGGCGCTCGCCGATGCCTGAGTGGAGTGACTCGATGGCTGTGACAAGCTCGCACACGCCTGGGCTGGGAGCGGAGATCCGGATTCCTGGGCTCCAGCCGTGGCTGCGCTGGAGCTGAAGCCGGGCGGGTTGGGGTGCTCCGGGGTGAAGGCACCGGGTGGCAGCCCCCCAGCCCCCCCGGCAGGCTCAGCCTCAGCAGGCAGTGCCCGGCGCTGGCCTCCCCCTGCCTCCCCGCCGGCGCAGAGCGGGTGCGTGCCCAGCGGATGGACCCGGCGCAGCCGCTCTCCTTGAACCATCACCCTCTGGTGTGCCGAGGGGGAGGACTCGCTCACGGGAGGAGAACTGGAGGACAGCGCGGGGACACGGGGAGCTACCCTGGGGCACGGGATGGGGTGTCACCACGGGCAGCCGGTGCAGTGGGCAGGGACAGGGGTAGTGGGCCTTTCCTAGCCGCCCGCAATGGGGGTCTCTTGCCTGTTGCAAGTGGGGCGCCCCCAGCCCCGGTGCCCCCCGGCACTGCCACAGCGGCGGGCTGGGGAGGGCGGTGGTTGTCGGCGCCTTTCTGCAGCGTCAGACGAATCCACCCGGCTGAAACCCCACGATTTATACAGTTAATCCGTCGGCGGGCAGGTCCCCACCCGCGCCCGGCCCGGCCGGGGTGCGGGGCTGAGCCCCAGCGGGCGCGGGGCCGAGGGGGACGGTCCCACCCCGCAGGGAGGGGACTGAGGTTATGAAATTTGTGAATGGGGAGTGTCCGGGGGGCTGGAGCAGCGGGAGCCCACGGGGCGCGGGGCACTCGCTGCGGGCAGCGCAGGCAGGACGGGGGCTACGGCGCAGGCAGGGCCAGGCGCACCCCCAGCGCCCGCCAGCGCCAGCACGAACCCAGCGCCTTCCCGCGCCGACAGACGATGCCGACCCGAGGGAAGAAGCAACCGGTGATGTCCTAAACTTTATTTCACCCATTACCGGTCTGGCTTGCTTTTGGCGTTTTATATTCCGAAGTTTTAAGGGGGAGACGTCTCCTGAGGCCACTCTCATCTCCTTATCACTTTTCCAGCCCAGCTTCGTCACTGTAACTGTTGGACGGAGAACTGATAAGGGTATGCGAGTGACATGAGCGACTGGGCGCGCTGTCCCCGTGCTGTCCCCGCGCTGTCCCCGCGCAGGCTGGGATGCGGCAGGCGTGCTGCTGGCTCCGCTGCAGATGGTGGCTCCGAGTAAAACCGGCTGCAGAGCAAACGCAAGGGTTAAAGAAATGTATTTTTTTTCACTGAGAGCTGGCAGGTTCTGTCATTCCTGGCTTTTTCTCTTTCAGCGTCTACATCAGGTCTCCAAGAGGAAAATGTGGGTTTTTTTTACAAAGGTTTTGAAATGCTGTTTGTACAAGGGGTCCTGAAATGCTGTTTTAGCGCATTACTGTTTGCTTGTGTTTCGGTGGCGCTGGCTTGAAATTCTTTGGAATCAGTGTAAAGAGTAATTACAAAAGTAAGAATTAAGTGTTGCGTAAGTGTAGAACTCCTATACTTTATATATGTCTGGAATTGTTTACATTAAAAGTTATTTATTCCAAATGTTTACTTTATTTTAAAGGTGAGTGCTCGCAATGCAGCTCGAACTGCAGCTGACGAAAGGAACGGCGTTGCCAGAAAAGCAAATACCCCCGTGAGCCGGAGGAACAAAGGCAGGATTTAGGGAAGCAAAGCAAAGTGGGAGGTAAGGGGGTATTTGCCCGTGTCCCCACCGAGTCGGTGACACCGGGGGTCCCCCAGGGGCTGCCCCCATGGCACAAACCACTGCTCTAAAGCACTGGGGGTTTGCTTCACATTTCCAGCCTCTTTTTTTCCAGTTTTTCAGCTATTCCGGTCCATCAGATCTTCCCTCTCTGCCCTGGAACGCTGTGCAGGAGCGGGGCGCAGGGAAGGGCTGTGCGCAATGCCGGTGCCACGCCAGTGTTCCTGGGGGCTCGCCCCATGGCGCAGGGGCAGCGGAGAGGCAGGAGCCGGCACGGAGGGGGGGGGCTGTGCAGGGGGGGGGACAGCCCGGCCTGGCTGAAACCCACCAGCCCCCGACCCCCACAGCACAGACCCCCGCGGTCCCACGGGGCTCCCGGAGACATCGCCATCCCCCCGCCACCAAGATGCGGGGAAGGGGCAACGCCAGCGCAGGCAGCCCCTGCCCACAGCTCCCTGCAGGATCGACAGGGGCTCGGGGGGGGTCCTGGAGCTGCCCAGGAGTGGGTGCCCCAAATCCCCTCTGTTTCCAGGGGCAGGGCACCCTCCTGCCCACACCTTCCCCCTGCCACAGCCTGGGCCCGATCCTGACCCCTTAGACCTGGCCCGGCCCCAGACAGTGAGTCAGAGGCGCAGCACCAGTGGGGAGGTGTTGGCCCCCCAGGCTCGTTCTCCCGTGGCCAGGGGGGGCGAGAGCTCTCTGCACCCGCTGCGGCTGTTTGGGGAGCCCCAGGCTGCACCCTGGGTGCTCTCACCCCATCGCAGGCAGCACAATGGCAGCCCCCGCCGCCAGCGGGGGGCCGGGGCATCGCTGATGGCTTGTGCTCCTGCGGCAGCTGGCCCTCCCCACGAAAATCAACTGTCCCCTCGGAGCAGAGAGGGAAGTACCAGCATTCGGGACGGGCTCCCTCACCCCTTGCTTTCGGCTTTGCCAATCGGAGTCACGAGATGAAAACCTCAGAGTGCAACCTCCCCACTGACTCAGAGCCCAGGCACAGAGTGGCAGGATCGCGCCCCCCTCTCCCCCCCCACCCCAGCATGGCTCTGCAGAGCAGGGGAGGGGTTTGTGGGGGTGGTGGTGAGCAGACATGCCAAGCAGGCTGGCACCAGCAGGCACGGAGCACTCAGGGGTCCCAGGATGTCCCCTCAGCCCACACAGCCGCCAGGGAGCAGGAGGGGCACCGTGCTGCTCTGCAAACGGCCCCTCCGGCCCCTCCTCCGGGCAGGGCTGCTCCCCTCGCCCATGGAGCTGGGAAGGTGGCACTGAGCCCCGAAAACGAAGTGGGGGCAGAGGAGCTTCCTCCTTAGCTTCCCCCCATGAGCCGGCCCAGGGGATCAAACCCGGGTGCTGCAGCATCCCTCGGCCTCGACGACGGGGTGGCCGGTGACGCTGGGGTTTTCCTGGGGAGGCAGCAGTGGCGCGGTGAGAGCCGAAAGCTGCCAGGAGCCACAAAGTGGCCGGGGGCGAGTGGCTGCATTCCCGCGGCTGCTTCTGCATGAGGGGTTCAGCGGCGGGACGGGACCTCATCTGATCCCTCTCCAAACAGCCGCCAGCGAATTGTCAGTGTGCATTGGGATTTCACCCATGGCAGGTAGTGTGATTAGCCATGAAAAGCAGGCTTAGTGCGGGCTGGAAAACTACTGAGGCAGCCGAATTCCCTGCGCCAGCCCCAGCCCAGCCCCGGCGATGGGGAGCCGCAGCCAGGGGGTGTCGGAGCAGAGGGAGAGCGATGGCTGAGCCAGCACCGGCACCGCCGCCGTGCAGCCGCTTCCCTCCCAGAGCACGTAGCCCTTATATTAAATCCATAAATAGGAAATACCACTTCTTCAGAAGAAAACAGAATCCGGATATTTCATAAGTGTCCCAGCGGACATGAAAGCCGGATCAGGAAATTTCACTCAGCAGTGATATTAAAATCGCCACAGACCTTCACAGCCGTGGCAAAGCCCCCGTGCCCGAGGTCCGGCACAGCGCGAGGGCTGGCTGCGGGACACACGTGCCACGGCCCCTCGGCCACGGTGGCTGTGTGTTTCACCATCCCTCACACCCCCCCTCCCCACCGAGCCCCCACAGGCCACATCCGCTATTTTCTCCGCAATCGGTGACCCCAGGTTTAGCAGAGCTGGGCTGCAGCTCCGGCAGAGCTCCCACGGGAAGGCATCGCCTCCCACCCATGGCATTCCCGGCTGCGAAAGCGAGCCCCCCTCCCCTGCAGCCACGGCCCTGGCAGGGCGGGTGCTGCCGTGCTGCCTGCCCCAAGCCTGCCGTGGGCAGCACAGACTCCCAGCGCCCTGCCCGCGTCAGCGATGTGGCTGCAGACCACTGCCCGCCCGAGCCCCGAGCACGCAGGGACCAGGCTGCCAGGGCAGCGACCAAGGTGGCCAAGAGGCTTTTCCCGGCAGAGCCGCGGGGCAGAGAGCACAAATGCGGCGTGGTGCTGCGGCACGGGGCGATGGGGCAGGCGGGGGGAGGCCGGGAGGTAAGTGTCCGTCTGTGCTGGGGAACACGGGGCCACCGGAGGTGCAGCTGGCAGACGCCGTGGCAGAGCTCCGCCGCCGGCCGCTCTGCACTGCCCCGCGCCATGGGGCCGCTCCTGTGCTGAGAGGGGCAGAAGGGCCTTCCTTCCCCTGTGTGGCTGGAGCAGAGCCGGCGCTGGAGGTGCACAGATGCCCCCGTCGTGCCCCTCTGCTCACAAACCACAAGTTTTCCAGAGCAAAGCCCGACGGCAAAACTCTCTCTCCCGCCCCAGCGCTGGGCAGGCAGGGGAGGTGGGATGGGAAGCCGGGATAACGGCTCACGTGTTCCCATGTGGCGGCACGTCCACGGGCGGTGGTGGGAGCGGGGGGAGACGCTGCCCTGGCACTGCTGAGGCTGCGGCGCGGTGCCTGCGGGCGCTGGCTGCGGGGCCGGTGTTTGCACCACGCTCCGCTCCCAGCCGGAGCACGCAGAGCCGGCAGCCCCGTGGGATGCTCAGGAGGAGGCAGAGCCTCGCGGAGGTTCGCACCAGGGCTCCCCAGCACTCCTTGGGCCCAGCACCCAGCCCACCTCCACCCACCCAACACAAAATGTCCCTTTGACCTCCAAGAGCCCCAGGACCCCCCTTGGAAAACCCCACTGCCTTGGGGAGGGCTGGGATGGGGCCATCCTCAAAGGCATAAGACAAGTGACAGTCACGCAGGCACCAGCCCCATGGCCACAGCCAGGGCAGGTGGGTGAGGGGCTCAGGGGGACACTGTGGGCATGAAAAGCGAAAGCAGCAGCCGCTGACCCCCCCCCCCCCCCCCACGACACGTGCCGGGACAGGCTCCCGCGGCTGGCTTCACCTGGCCCGTGGGGAGGTGCCACCCCTGGGTGACCGGTGCCTGTGGGGCTGGGCACAGAGGCTGGACTGTAGCTGCCCAGGGCTGTGGCTGCTCCTGGGCGACCCAGGCCATGCCCATGCCAGAGCTGCCCTGCCCTGTCAGCGCTGCTGCCCCCCGCCCCGGCCCTGCCCACCCACAGCTCTCACCACCCATCCTGGTGGCCATTGGCGCTGGCGCTTGGCCACGCTCGGTGCACGCCAAGCATGGTGCCCTGCGCCGGGCCCCGAGAGCACCGCACCGAGGAGGGAGGACACGCGTTGGGAGCAGCCGCGTCCACGCTGGCAGCATCTGCAGCGCAGAAGCACTCACCCCTCTCCCTCTGCCAGGGAAAGAGCCACCCCCACAGGCACCACGCAGAGGTAATTGTGGGTTATTACACTGCTCTGTCGTTAAATACGGATCACTTCTCTTCCGACAAGTGTTCTGTGTAATGCAAACTCAAATCATCTCCCTCCTCCACAGAGCACCTCTCCTCACCTGCCAGAAGCTGTGGCAAGGCATGGCGGTGGCAGAGGATGCGATGTGCATCGTGTCACAGCGGTGGCAGAGGATGCGATGTGCATCGTGTCACAGCAGTGGCAGAGGATGCGATATGTGTGTTGGACACTTCACAGACACCTCAAACCACGAAGTTTTGTTCCCAACCCAGGGTACATTTGTCCCTAGGACCAGCCTGTGGGTGATTCTCAGGCAGGGGAAAGTTGTGCCTCTCCCACCATACATTTTCTGTAGATAATTTGCCCTGCAGTCTCCGCAAAGCTCTCCCTGCCGTATCGCCCCAGCTAAGCGCCTAAATTGTTATTTTATTGCCTTCTCGCAGAATCCCTGCTGCTTTCCATTTGAAGTTTACCTGTGAAGTGCAGAGACAAGGTGCTGCGGCAGAGCCATCCCTTCTCGGGGCGTCCACGCTCAGGTGCTGCTCGTGTCCCTGGCTGCAAGACGTTTCATTACAGCTGCCCCAATAATTCTTTCATTTACATGATTTCAAGACAAAAAAAAATCTAAGTTAATCAAGCGCTGTGTTTAACCACTGAGGCTTGGCCTCTGTTCCAGCACAGCACAGGCCAAAGCGACTGCGACTGCAATTACACACACGTAGCGACGAGGGAAAAAGGTCGGAGTCCTGGAAAGCCAAGGCCAAGGACGAGTCCGTCTGCCCTGTCCCCCTCACTGGGTGCTCCCCCAGGTCCCCACCCACCTGGCCGGGACGTGGCTGTCTTCTTCTTCCATGGAGAGTCATTTTGAGGCAACAAGAGAAAATTTCACCCCCGATGGCCTCAGCTGTGGCAGAGTCAGAAGCCAGCTGCCCAAATCCTGGGCTTTGTCGCCAAAACTAGCACGTCTTTGCACTGATGGACTTACCGCAGGGGACGGGTTGACCTTGGCTGGCTGCCTGGCGCCCACCCAGCCGCTCGCCCTCGGGTGGGGTTCAGACACTCGGGTGGGAGCGACGCACCATCAGCCCGGTCCCTTCGGGAGAGCGGCACCCCCGGCACCCGGCAGCCAGGGCGAGCCCTGCGCCATCGAGGGCTGATGCTCTGCACGGCGTGTCCAGCGTCTCGCCCTGTCTCACCGCAGCTGCCCTGCCGGCGGGGGGGCTCCTGCTGCACACCATGTTCAGAGCCCCCTGGCACTGTCTGTCCCCAGCTCGGCGGCACACCTCGTCCGGCGACACACGAGCAGCATTGGTGCGATCTGCTTTCAAGAGACAAGGAGTGAGCTACAGGAAAGGGAAACAGGAAGAAGAAATCCTTAGTAGTGACACTTGTATGGCATATGGCACAGGAGGCCCCAAAACCCTCCAAAATCCTTCACTTTGCTGTGTGAGACCCCCGCAGCCCCGGCAGAGGCGCAGCTGCTCTCCCTTGGCAGCGGGTGATGGAGAGGCCCCGATGCGGGCAGTGATGGCACAGGACCGCTGGCTGCTCACCATCCTGCACCACTGCCCTGCCCGTGACCCTCCACCCCGCCTCAGCCAGGGAATCGTGAAAATGAATATTTCATCAGGCAGAAACGGTCTGAGGTCAAAACAAAATTACTTTCTATATAAACGAGCTTAAACCAAGATGATTTTTAGATGAAAGTCTGTTTGCCGTGATGGGTCTCAGCACTACATGCATAAGGCAGGAGTGCCAGAGCGGCAGGGCCAGTATTTACCCAACCCACCTGGAGCACAAAAAATGTCTGGAATGGGAATTCGGCAGAGGACACTGATGAAATGCGGCTGCCAGCTCACAGCCTGGTCCCCACAGAGCAGAAAGCAGGAGCTCGGTGCATCGGACACACGTGCTGCGCGTGGTCCTTGGGCAGGGCAGCCCCCATGCTGCCAGCCGCCACCCCGAGAAATAGGAAATTGGGCAGGGGGAGAAAATCCTCCTGTATTTTCCAGTTATTGTAACAGTAAGTTAAAACAAGCTGGTTTAGCTTCTTAACCCTTTGCTCTGGAGAAATGAGGTTCCTGGGTGAGGAGCGCCGAGCCCCAGCGCCGCGGGGCAGAGCAGCGCCAGGGGCAGCCCATGCCGGACCCCGTTGGCGGGGTCTCTCCCTGGCACAGCCGCCCCAGCACTCATGGCACCGCGCCATGCCTCACGCACACGCTGCTAAACGTCACCCGTCAGCTCCTCTTTGCCAAGGCTCAGGGTGGCAGACGGGGCCGGGAGGGCAAGCGGCACCGCACGTGCCTCCCACGGCGGGGCAGGGAGCGAGCAGGGGGGCCAGGGAAGAGAGGAAGAGACCCCCCCCCCGCCTTGGTGTCACCCATGAGTCTCAAGGAGCACCCGTTCGTGGTGCAGGGGGGCACCGACCCTCGGGGTGCGGGTCGGCGCCCACAGACCCCCCTGAGGCAGCGGCTGCCGGTCGGGTCCCACGGGTGCTCCCCAGGGAGAGCCAGGGTGGGGGAGACGCGGGCTCCAGCCAGCCCCCCCCAGGCCCCCAGCTCAGCCGCGGGGTCTCTCGGTTCCTGCTGGAACGCGCTGTCCTGTGCACCGCGGGATTTCTCTTGTTGGTCGGCAGCCCCGCGCCCCTGCCCGCCCCACGGCCGAGACGCTGGGGCTTCGCTCTTGCTCTTCCGTGCGCTGGTTTGCGTTTCGCTCCTAAACTCGCAGGGTGAGAAGTGAAATGCAACCCAAAGAGCATTGTAATCACTTCTCAAGAGAAAACAAGTTTCTAAAATTAAACCAGTGAAACGAGAGAATGGAATATTTTTGCATTGATTTCATTGCCATGAACATTTATAAAATGTAGTTTAATAATATGAAATAGAATAAAAAAAAAAAGGGCACTGGGTGAGAGCTACTGCCTGCATCTCTCTGTTGCCATCGAACCCCAAAGCACGTGTGAGAAAACACCTCGACGACGGCCACTCCTGCGCCCCAGTGATGGCACACGCTGCGGGTCAGAGCTGCAGCAGCAAATCCATTCCAGCAGCTCGGGGCAGGGACCCACCAGGGTAGAAACAGGTAAAATCCCCAGAAAGATCCACAAAACCCCGTGGAGGTTATTGCCCACTGCCCAGCCCACTCCCTGGAGAGGCCCTGAGCCCCTGGGAACGCATGTGTCTCACCAGTCCCAGCGTGACCCCCCCATGGCCATGGCGGCGTCTCGGGGGCGACCGGTGGGCTCATGGCCCTGCTGGACACAGGCAGAGTGGGAGCCAAGGATGGAGCGGGGGGGCGAGCGCTGGGCATGGCTGCAGACGTGCCGTGTCTCGGGCACGGGGTGCCGGCACCACCAGCCCCGTCCCTTCCCCTGCTCGCCTTCGCGCTCCCAGCTTCCCCTCCGCCTTTCCAACCCCTGTCCTCCGACCCCGCGGCTTTTTTCTCCCATCCCAGACACTGCCTGCGCTCAGCGTAATTGACAAATAATTGCTACAAATTGAATTGCCACTCAGCTCCTCCTACACCTGCCCATTAACTCGGGAGTCAGCGGGTTCGAAAGCCCCCGTGTGAAACCGCTCTCCACCACAGGCTCCAGCCCGTCTCCAAGCTCCATCTCCAGCCTTGCCCACCTGCTCCCAAACCCGCTGCGGGGACCTGCCGCCTGCCCTGGCCCCAGGAGACCCCGGGGGGGGTTACAGCTTCAGGGAGGGGGTGGCATCGCTGTGACAGCCCACGGCGTGGGAAGGACACGGGACACCGTCCACCGGGGTGAGACGGAGCAGCACCGCTTCACCCAGCTGCAGCACGACGGTCCTCGCCTCCCAGCGCCGCCTCCCTCCGCCCGCCTCCGCCATCCCAGCCTGGCACGGGGTGCGATTCCGTGGCTCTCGACCCAAAGGGATTCTCTGCAGATCCTCCGGAACGTGGCCCGGACGAAGCAAACCACAACATGGAGGTGCAAGAATGGAAAGATTCCAAAGGAAAAAGGATGAAAAAGTGCATGGAGAGGGATACGTTGCCAAGGCAACCACCGACTGTGGGGATGAGAGAGGGAGTCCGGAGGGGAGCGGGGACACCCGGGGCTGGTGGTGGCCCAGGGGAGCTGGGCGAGAGGCTGCACCGTGGCCGGAGGAAACGCGGTTCCCCAGCTCCACACGGACAGGAGCCAGTTTGCAAACGCTTTTCCAGCCACTTTCAAAATACATTCCCACCCCACCCGTGGTCCTCGTGCGAGAGGAGAGGGAAAAGGAAGGTTTTTCTGGAGTGACCCTTCTGTGGAGCCCAGGGCTCCGATGATGGAGACAGTGGGGCCGGATAAGCCCAAGGGCAAGGACGGGATGGAGAAGGGTTGCCCCCAGCCCCTCTGCCACCGGCTCAGCTCCCGGGACTGCTCCGAGTGAGGCAGGAGGACTCCCGGCACAGCAGCATCCCCTGAGCCCGTCACTCTGTGTCCCGCCTGGTCCCACAGCCCGGCTCCCTGGAGCCGAGTGGTCAGGATCCAAGGGATGGAAATTGCAGTTGTCTGAGGGCCAGCACATTGAGTTAATTGTGAAAAATGTCAACCGGTAATTAGAAAATGAGAAGCACTCGCTGTTCAGTGACACATAGCAGTGGCATTTCTATTTTCAGACCTTAACACAACTTATTAGAGTCAAAGTCTAATTAATGCACCACACAGTCGAGCAGAGATGGAGAGTGACCCAGATCTCACCCATCTCCAAACAATCCCCACTTAGAGCAGGGTTTTAAACTTTGTTCACGCCTCAGACGTGGATCAGGAGGCGGCGGGCACCGAAGTGCCCAGGGCAGGGCGAGGCGCTGGCGCGGTACGGGGGCTCGCTCCCAGGCTCCTCCTCTCTCTGTGCAGGTGCCATCTGGGGCGTCGTTTGCAAGTGGAAAATGAAGCAATGCCAGACCCGTCCTGCCGGGGAGCAGCTGGGAGAGCCGGGCCCGCGGAGGCGCTGGCAAAGGGGAACAAGTGGATTTCCACATGTGGTCTCCATCTCCTCAGCAGGGAGCGATGCCATGAAGCTGCTGGCCCCAAGCTGGGCTGTCCTCATGGCACATGGAGGAGGCCACCAGTGCCCTCGATGTCCCCAAGTCTCGGTGCGATGCCCTGCAGAGGATGCTGCACCCAGTTGCCCAGCCCTGGTCCCAGTGAGCGTCACGGAGCTGGGCCACCAACGGGACAGCCGCAGCCCCGGCACACGTGGCAGCGTGTGGCACCAGAGCGAGTGGGTCTGCATGGAGTGGGCAGAGCCCTGTGTCTGCCACACGCCCCCATCCCTGGCGAACACCCCCGGAGGGTCCCCAAAGCGTGGCGAGTCCTGGGAAGCAGCACAGCCCACCCCTGCCTGGGGACAGCCCTGCCTCGGTCACCACAGCAGCACTCTGGGACCGCAGCGAAGTCCCAGTTCTCCCGTGCCCCCCCTCCGCAAACCACTGGGGGTGGGGAGCCCCCCCCAACCTGCCCCAAACCTGGGCTGAGCCCAAGCTGGCTGTGGTGTAGCTGGAGATCCCTGTCTCTGACACTCGGAATTGAGCCCCCAAAACCCCCTAGAGACCATCAGGCTGTCCCAAAAAATCACTGCCCCCCAGGGTCTCCCTTGGCATTCGGGCTGCTCCTGTGCTCACCTGGTGCCAGAGTTTTGATGGCCCCCAGCCCCCCCAGCCAGCGCCGCCGTGCAGAGCCCGGGGGGGTGAGCACAGCCCCTGCCCGGGGGGCACGGCCGAGAGCCGGGGCACGGCTCCTGCGGAAGCCCCAGGCGCGGGGAGGGGGACAACGAGGCACAGCCACCCGCGGGCCCGTGGTGGCCAAGGCGGCTACAGAGCTGCCCATCCAACATGGGACGGCAGCAGGGAGGGCAGCCTTGAATCCACACTGAGCAACACAGCGGTGACTGTGCACGTGTGCTCTGGGCACAGCAAATCCTCGGCGCTCGGTCACCTAAGAGCGTGCAAACGCCCATCACCGTGCCTTCGGGCAGGAGCCAGCACTGGGCGAGCCTGGGCGCTGCAGGGCCGAGGGGACAGGCAGGGGCTCTGCGCCGCCATGCTCAGTGTCCTGAGCCCCACGTCCTGCTCCCCTCGGCCGCCTGGAGCATCCCTGGGACAGGCAGCAGCACGGCGAGCCCTGCCTGGCGGGTGAACCCCTGCTCCCCCGAGCACCGCAGCCCAGGAGCTCTCACTGCCGGGGCCGACAGCTCTGAAAAGCTGCTGCGCTATTTTTACCCTGCAGTTGCTATAGAGACGTGAGACCCGCTCACAGTGATGCAGCCACTTTCGGAAGCGCTGCATCACCCGCTGCCTCCCGCCTCCGACGACGCACGGGGCAGGAGGCCGCTGGTTTGGGCAGAGCCCCTCCGTGGCTGGAGGTAATGCAGCCCTGCAGACAGCCGGGCCTGGGGAGACCGAGGGGTCCAGCAGAGGGAGGGAGGGGGGATGAGGGAGGGGGACAGCAGCGTTTCAGCGCCCCAGGAGCCTGTCCCTGCACCCCTCGCCCTGCCTGCCCCATCCAGCCCCACTGCTCTTTGTCCCCTGGGCGGGGGGGGGGGCTTAGACCTTTTAAAAGCAAGAAGGGAAACATTGAGGCTGTCTGACCCGGGACATGTCAGGAAGGGTTTGGAGCCCAGGAGCTCCCAGAGCCTGAGATGAGAGACCACAGGTGCAGGATTCATCCCCTCTGCCGGGCTGTGCCCAGCCCTGCCATACCCATTCCTGCAGATGCGAGAAGGGCTCGATTGCAGCCGTGCTGGAGGAGGAGCAGGGTGTGGGCCCCCTTGGACCCCCCCCCCTCCAGCCCTGGAGAGCTTTGCCAGCTCCCCTAGCCCTGCCGAGGGGCAGTGCCGCAGGATACGGGAGCAAACAGCCGCCTGCTCCATTGCTCCTGGTGCCCCAGCATCGAGGGTGAGCTGCTGCCCCCCCAGCCCGGCCGGGGTGCGGCTGTGCCCGTGCCATGTCCCTGTGCCCAGGCTGTTCTTCCCCGGCACCGCAGCCAGCTCGACCCTCTGGCCAAAGCCGGGGACGGGAGGGGCCGCGGAGGCAGCTGTACAGGGCCCGGGTGCAGCACTGCATGGCCACACAAGGTGTTAGGGACAGGGCTGTCACCAGCAGAGGCCATCACAGGTATTAGCTAATTCATCTCCATCGCACCCTGGGAGCTGGTGCTTGCTTGCTTAATTTTTCCAGCAGGAGAAATCAGGGTCAGGGTTAAAGCAGATGCAAACCTGCACCGGGCTTTGGCCCTGCTCGGGTCCGCAGGGAAACGTCGGATGCCACGGGAATGGCCGGTCCCCTTGTCCGTGAGACCCCCCAAGGAGCACAGCTGGGCTGGGACAAGGCAGGGACCTGCTGGCCCCCCAGGGAGTGTGGGCAGGGCTGAGGGCCTGACCCTGAACTTCATAAACCTGCCACCCGTCCTAATTAGCACCACACACCTGCAGCACCCTCCGGGAGCAGCACCAGCCCGCCACAGGGACAAACGCAGACTGCTGCGAGTTACAGGCACGCTGAAGGGCTGGGACCCCCGGCTGCCCCGTGGGTCAGGAGACACGGGCTGTGCCCCCGGCAGGGCGCAGGGCGGCAGCAGCGCTGGCAGTCCCCTCCGAAACACCGGCGCTGGCAGCCCTCCATCACCTGTGCTCATCCCTCCGGGGAAGCGTGTTTATAAAAAGCGGCTGCGCGTGGATGAGCTGGCAGAAATAGCCACACGCAGCCCTCCCCGCGGTGGGGGGGATGATCACCAGCTGTTCTGCAAAACACCCGAAATAGAACCAGTGCGGCGCGGCCCCTGGGGAGACAGTCCCTATTTAGCCAAGGTAGCTGGAGCAGCGAGGCTGGGCTGGCGTCCCACCATGTCGGCGTCCCCCCGCCCGCTGCTGGGGCACCGCTGCTCCCAGGGGAGCCTTCAGGAGAAGCCCCTTCCCCAGGAGACGGACAAGGCTCGGACAAGCCCTGGGCTGAGCTGCAGCCCCTCCCGGGGCTTTCGAAGCACAAAGAGCCGCAATGGTCCCGCGTCACCCCATCCCTGAGCCTGCGCCCGCGGCCCGCTGCAGCGTCGCTGCAGCCCCTGCGGGTCACAGCTGCAGCATGCACAAACCAGACAGGCCCATTACGGTCCCAGTAAGCAGCTGAAGGCAGCTCACTCCTCCTCTGGGCTGGGCCAGACTCTAATTATAACTTTGGAAAGCTGTAATAAGCAGATGAGAGCTGCCCGACAGCTTGTCTGCGGTGAGATATTGCTGGAGTGGCCCAAGGAAGCACTCGACATCCCTGCTATTCTCTTTGGTGTCACAGTTGTGTCACCTCTGCCTCTCTCTGCCCTGCCTGGGAGGATGGCACCGTGGGGGAGAAGGAGCCCCTCCACTGGGATAAGGGCTCTGGGTACCGGTATCCCCTGTGCTGCTGCCCTAGGGCTGTTCGGGCAGAGCGGAGCCCAGAGCACGCACAGGATGGCACCCCAGGCACCTGGAAAACCGCCTCCACCCTCATCTTGCCCCAAACTGGCCGGGTCTGGCCACCCCCCCTGCAGCCCGCAAGCCTGCCCAGGGCACTCTGCAGCGCCAAGAATCAAACCGAGCTCTCGCAGCCCTTGCACCGGAGCTGCAGCTTCTCCTCCCGCAGTCATCCCTGCCAGCCCCGTTGCCATGGCATCCTCAGGGATGGCACGGATGCCGGTGAGGACGATGAAGGTAGGTGGACACGTTGGCTCTGCATAGCCAGGATGGGGCAGATCCAGAGGCTGTCCTGCAGCAGACAGGGACCATTCCCATTCCCTCCTCAGAGGTCCCGGCTCTCCGGGATAACTGCAGCAGCGGTTCCTGGAGAGCCCTGTGCTCGCTGGGCTCACCAGCGGCCGCGGGAGGTGCCGGGCTGGCCTTGGCAGCAGAGGCATCGCCCGGCCCCGGGCTCCACTGCTGCCTCCCCACTGCCAGCAGATCTTCTCCTCTCCCTGCGGATTGACATGTGTGTGGGAAGGAATCGGCCCCTGCGGACACCCTGCACCAGGTTATAAATAGCAAATGAGCTGAGGGCCCCCAGGCCCACCCCTGCTCCGTCTCCTTCCCTCTCCCCTGGTCACCTTTCGCAGGTCTCAGACAGCACCGAGACCTGCACCTGGGCTGGCAGCCCCCAAAGAGCGAGCCACGCTGCCACTGCTCCCGCAGCAGAGGTGACATAGAGGTGCTCAGTCCAGAAGGACAGCGGGGTTACAACTGAGACGACACAGATGACACTTTCCAGGTGTCTCTACACGTCCCTGGGCTCAGCCAAGCCCCCTTCCTGCCCGCTATCCTAGTAAACCAGGGGGGGAGCAGGGATATTCAGCCCAAATCTCCTATCTAACCCATCACCCATTTAAGCAAAAATCTCCCATTTTAGGCACATCCTGTCTTATTTTCACAGCAACTGAACCTCACGCTCGGAGCCTGGCGAGCTGGCCCTGGGCATGCAGCGCCTGAGCCCTGGTACCCGGGCAGGGAGTGGGAACGGTTCCCCGGATCCCCCAGTCAATCACCAGGGAGTTAAACCGCAGCCCAAGGAGCAGCGCAGACATTACTCAGCAAATCACTGTGAATAACTAATAGCTCGGAAAAAAAACGCAACCTGTGATCATGTGCAAATAGGAAGGGGCTGGGGGGAAGGGCATCTCCATTAATTACTCATTATGAATTATTCAGCAAAAAAGGAAGCAGAAGGCAAACACAGCAGCAATTCGTGAAGAAAGGGGCAGGGGGGTATCATCAGCGCTCAGCCCCCTCTGCAGGCACCCCCAGGCCATGGTCGCAGCAGCGTAGCCCCGGCAGGGCTCTCCCCAACTGGCACACGGTGGCCCACGTCCAGCCCTGCCACCGGCGCTAAGCACAGGCAGCCTGGCCACGGCAGCCCCTCTCTGGCTGGGTAGATGCTGGGGAGCCGGAGCCGGCATCGCCGCGCTCATCCCTCCCTGCTGGGAGCCGGGGCATCTCCCACCCCGCCGACAGCAGGAAGGCAGTGAGTTCAGGCTGGCAGAGCAGGAAAGCAAACCCTCAGGTCTGAACATGGGCAAGGAGAGGTTGTTCCCGCTCTCCAGCCAGGCCCAGCCCCGGCAGCGCCGCAGCCACTTGCGCAGCGAGCAGGAGAGCCCGGTGCTGCAGCCGGGAGCCGGCCGGGGCTCTGACCGAGGGACCATAGCTCACGGAACGGCAAAGTTCATGGATGATGGAAGGCTGCTTGCAGGTCAGGGGGTGTCAGCTCCCCCTCACTCATTGCCAACACTGCTAATTAAGAGGAGAGCGACCAGGAGGGGTAATTGGAGCCTGGAGAAGGTTGCGTGTGACTCACGGTGCCTTGGCAGCCCTCTGCCTCCAGCCACGGCAACCCCTTTGAAACAGCCCCACCAAAACCTTCCATGAAGCCGCTGGCAGATCTCCTGCCCTCCGGGACGCGGCCAGCCCCGGCACTGCAGGGAGAACCCGTGGTGGGAGATGGGACCCCTCAGCACCCACCCGAGGGGCCGGTTTCCACCTACTCGGGGCAATTTCTGCCATCTCAGCCTGTGCCAGGGCTGCAGCTCCTCTCCCCGATGACCCAAACGCGAGCCCTAAGGCAGAAACAGGGCAGACAGACCACTTTTTGTCATTTCATAAATAAATTATAAATTGCCAAGCATTTATGTAATCCCACATTACAGAAGTATGTTGGTTCTAAATTTGTTTTGGTTTTTTTTTTCCCTTTTTTTTTTTTTTTTAAGTCCAGCTTTTCTACAAATAATCTGGTGTGCGTGCATGCATCTGAAAATGAATGGACAGACACATGCATTTTCAGGGCTTCTATGGCCAGTTCAGCAAGCTACTGAGGAGTCTCTGCCTTACTGGAGCTAACAAGGAAGCTGCCATAAGGTTTTCCTAAATGTTTGCTAATGTAACAAAACCTATTTCATGTCTCTGTGAGCTCTGATTATTATTGTTATTATCATCTTTTATCAAAGAAGGTTGCAATTTTAGATCATATTTTAGTAATCACAAGCGAAATTTCCCCTAATGTTAATCTAATCTAAGAGAGCGCTATGAGAAATACTGTTACAGCCAGCAGAAGTTGGGTAAATCACAGAGCCATGTGTAACTGTGTGTGTTGTGCATTTATGACCATTTCCCCACCTTCCACCTAATTACCTGTTTCTGCTGGGACTGGTCCTAAAGAGCCAATCTTCCCAGCAGCTGCGGAGTAAAATGGGCTGGAGACTGCAGAAAAGCGGTTTTCTGCCTGGATGAGGGATTCAGGGACTGGAGAGGTCTGGGCAGGGAGAGCAGAAGAGCACTGGTCCCAGTAACTTCCCACCGCCATCAAGGGGAGGTTTGTGCCCCGGAGAGCAGCACGCAGGGACTCTGCCTTCCCCCCGCACCGCACTGAGCACTCGGGTACCCCGGACACACACTCGGACCACAGGGTCACTGACATCAGAGGGGACCTCAGGGGGTCTCCAAGCAGGGTCGGCTGTGGACTCAGACCAGTTTGCTCACGGCTGGGTCCCACTGGGTCTGGAAACCCTCCGCTGGTGGAGACAGCACAGCCTCCCCGGGGAGCCCCCACCAGTGCTGGGGGGTCCTCGCAGTGATACCTGGGCACCGTAACACGCGTGGGGCATGCAGCACAGCAGCAGGCACAGGGGTACTGGCAGCACACGTGCACCAGTGTGCGTCCACCCCCAGTGCCAGGGCACACCGGGCACCAGGGAACACGTGTGGCACAGCTCCTCCCCCCCGCACACGGGCACACAGACACACGGGGACATGGGCACCCCCCGCACATGCACACACGCTTGTGCATGGGCACACACGCAAACGCACATGTGCAAGGACATACGGACCTGGACACACAGATGCAAGGATGCCACCCACAGAGGGACACACGCCCACAGCACACCCCCGCAGCCAGGCGCCCGGCACACCCCCACACGGCGGCACACGCAGGGCTCTGTGCCTGTCACACACACGCACAGGGACACACCTGGCACACACATGGGGACAGACACACACCCCCCCCCCCGCACACCGGCATGGACACAGACACCTCCGACGTGTGCGCACACCCCACCACCACCCCCCCCCCGCACACACACACTCACCCCCACGGCCCCACAGCCTGCGCACGGACACCCACGCACGGGTGGGCACGGGCACCCGCGCACCTCCCACCCCGCACACCCCCCCCGCTCGCGGCCGGACACACAGACACGCACCCCCGCACCCCCCCGCCGGCGGGCAGGGACACAGACCCCCGCCCCCCCCCCCCCCCCCGCACACAGACACCCCCGCAGCACACGGACACCCCCGCCCCGCCGCTCCCCGCACCCTCCCGGGGGCGGACGCGCCGCCCCCCCTCCCCGCGCAGCCCCGGTGCGGGCCGGGCAGCGGGTGACGCAGCCGCCCGGAGCGCACATAAGGGACGATGCGGGCGGGGGCGCCGGGGCGGCCGCTGGGGTAGCCCGGCGCCGGGCACCGGCACGGGGGCGGTGGGCGACAGCCGCCCATCAGCACCGCGGACAGCGGGAGCGGGGCCGCCCCGGCGGGGGGGCACCGGCCCCGGGGTCCCCGTTCTCCCCCCGGTGCCTCCGCGGACCCCGGCGGGACGGGAGCCTGCGGCGGCAGCGCGGAACGCGGCCGGCGAGGAGACGGAGGTGAGAGCCGTCAGGGGGGGACTCTAACGCGGACCCCCCGGGGGGACGGGGCAGCTCACGGACAGGGCTGCCGGGAGGGGGCTGCGGGGTGACGCCCCCCGTGCGAGCAAGTCCCGGAGCTGCAGATCCCCGTCCGCCGGGGCACGGAGGGGACGGGCAGAGCAGCTTGTGCGCGCCCCGGTGGGCGGGCTGTTGGGGGGCCCGGGGAGCGCAGGCTGCCCAGGGCTCCGGAGCGACCCGGGCAGGCTCGGCCGGGCCCCCCGCAGGTGGGGGTGCTCCGGGGAAGGGACGGGCACGGCCCGGGGAGTGGAAACTGCTGCTCAGGGCTGGGCAGGCAGCAACGGGCAAGGAGAGCGTGGGGCAGGCGGGCGGCAGGGCCCCCGGCGGGTCTGTGTCTGCGCCTCTGTGGTGTTTCCATGGTGCTGGGCATCTGCTGGTGCCTCCAGCGCAGCCCAGAGCCGCTACCTCTGCCTCGTGCGCTGAGCCCACCAGGTCTGGGAGCTGCAGGGGACGGGTGGTGTTCCTCAGGGACACAAGGCGCTTGGGGTGCGTAGCATGGCTGCGGAGCGATGCTCAGGGGCCTTACCTGGCTGAATTTCCCGTGGCCAGCCCACGCCCGGCTGAATTTCCTGTGGCAGGGAAGCACTTGCCAGCAGAAATGATGCCTGTTGATCCTCCTGAGCCGGTGCCGCTGCAGAGACTGCTGTGAGTAGAAGCTGCTCTCACAGCGCTCTCCTGCACGAGTGGCTCACGCCACCGAGAAGCAGCATGGGGCTACAGGCAGCGTGACCGCAGCTTCTTCACGTTTCCTTCAGCAGTGGGGAAGCAAAGACCGTGGCTCCAGACCAAGAAGCGCTTGGGAGATGCTCACATTGTCTCCAGTGGGCTCTGCCTTACAGCCTGAGAGACCTGGAAGACGCAGTGGAAACCACCTCAGCATCAGGACCAGCCTGATTTCTCTGGCACTTAGGGAAATGGGCTGCATCCAGGCAGATACCGGCATGGCTACTGCGCAAGCAGAGCTGGAAAAGAGCGAGGCAAGATGAAATGAGACCTATTGCCGGGGCTGCTTCACAAGGGGGGGAGCCCCAAGCTGAGGGTGACCACGAGACAGGCTGGGGGCAAGACCTCACCAGCAGGGCAGGGACGAGCCACTGACAGGTCCCATCAACAGCGATCATCAGGCCAGGGCAAGGTGGCAAGTCAGGTCCCAGGTCAACGAGGAAAGCCCAATGGACAAGTCTGGTCTGACGGGCGGATGGAGCCTCAGGCACCTCCAGAGCTCAAACCAGCACTGGGGGCCTGGGCCAGCATTTAAATAGAGCCCCCAGCCCCAGGGCAGAGGGAGGGCGCGTCCTGGGGATCTCAGCTGAGGCTGCTCAGGCCAATTAAGGGTAATTGGTGCCCTCAGGGCCCTGGCAGCCACGTCCTCTGGGACGTCTGGAACAGAGGGAGGCCAGAGGCTCCATGGCTGATCGAGGAAAATGCAGCCTGTGCTAAAGACGAGATTATTGAGAGGGGGCCAACGCCATGGAGTAGATGCGCAGTACGGCGGTGAGGAGGCAGGGCTGAGGCAGCTCCCCACTGGCAAAGATCAGCCCTTCCTCCCCAGGGGACCCCGAGGAGACCAGGCCTTTGCTCCCGCTGCCGCTCCCCTGCCTTGCACCCCCCTGGCACACCCCCAGGCAGCAGGGGACCCCGTGTGCAGGGGGCTGTGGTGCTGCCCGCAGGCAGGGGCCATGGCGTGGGGGGGCTCCTGGTGACACAGGGTGGGGTGGACGGGCTCGGAGAGGCGGTGGGATGTGGAGCGGTGCCAAGAGCGTGACCCCCCCAGGAAGGCAGGGCAAGGTGAGAGCCGGGGCTGAGGAGCAAGCGTCACCTCTCCTTCACGGTTCCTTCCCCAGCTGCCAGCCAACGTCGCCTTTGCCCACCAGTAAGCGGCAGCCAGTGCCATGGATGAGGTGACGGAGCTGGAGGTGGGGGGGAACTCCCTCCTGAAGGCAGTGTGGCTCGGGCGGCTCCGGCTGACCCGGCTGCTGCTGGAAGGGGGGGCTTACATCAACGAGAGCAACGAGAAAGGGGAGACCGCCCTGATGGTGGCCTGCATCACCAAGCACGTCGACCAGCAGAGCATCAACAAGGCCAAGATGGTGAAGTACCTGCTGGACAACAGAGCCGACCCCAACATCCAGGACAAGTCTGGGAAAACAGCCCTCATGCATGCCTGCATCCGCGGCGCCGGGGGGGACGTGGTGTCCCTGCTGCTGGAGAACGGGGCAGACCCCAGCCTGGAGGACCACTCGGGAGCATCCGCTCTGGTCCACGCCATCAACGCTGATGACAAGGATGTGCTGCAGCACCTCCTGAACGCCTGCAAAGCCAAAGGGAAGGAGGTGATCATTATCACCATGGACAAATCGGCCTCTGGCACCAAGACCGCCAAGCAGTACCTGAACGTTCCCCCCTCGCTGGAGTTCAAGGAGAGGGTCTCCCCCCAGGGGTGCACGGCACCCTCCAGCGCCCACCTGAAAAATCCTGTCTCGGCACCTTCCCCCGTTGAGGAGAGAGGCATTTTCGGCCCACACCCGTCACACCCCGTGGACAGCCCCTCTGCCAGGGTGGCCGCCGAGCCCCCCTCCCCAGGCCGCAGAGCTGGCGCGGCCAGGAGAGCCCGCCTGCCCCAGCTGAAACGGCTGCGGTCGGAGCCCTGGGGTCTGGTCGCACCCTCGGTGCTGGCGGCCTCCGCGCACCGCGACGACACGCAGGTCTGCGCGGACGACGAGGTGATCATGGGCATCGGCGACCTCTCGCTCTCCAAAAAGGCTCCCCTCGCCCAGAGCGGCAGCAGCAAGGGCAAGGACCCCTCTCTCTTCCCCCCGGTAGACGAGCAGGCTTTGAGGACGCCGCCAACCCCCAGGCCACTGCCGAGGAAAGCGGGCTACGAGAAGAGCCAGGCCACCCACCAGCGCCTGCCCCGCAGGAGCACTGTCCCTGAGGAGCCGGAGAGCGTCGGCTCCGCTGCCGCCGGCTCAGCCGTGGCCATGGACACGCTGCACTGGCGGAGGCTGGGAGCCGAGCACTACGACTGCGACCCCCAACTCTCCGGCGTCCCCAGCCCAGCCGAGGCGGGGAAGGTGCTGTCGGAGCGGAGGAAGCTCAGCGGGTCCCACCTGGCCTTGCTGGGCAGCTCCCGGGAGTCCCTGGACAGCATCGCCCACACCTCGCCCGGGACCGCCCGGCGCCGACCGCCTGGCTTGCTGGAGAGGCGAGGGTCCGGGACCCTGCTGCTGGACCACATCTCCCACACGAGGCCGGGATACCTGCCCCCCCTCAACGTGAACCCCAACCCCCCCATCCCCGACATCGGCTCCAGCAGCAAAACCTCCTCTCCGCTCGCTGCTGGCCTGAAGTCCCTGGTGCCCGTCGCTCCCAGCTCGCCCTGGCGGGGCGACTTGAGAGCCAAAAGGAAGCTTCTCCGGAGACACTCCATGCAAGCAGAGCAGATGCGGCAGCTCTCCGATTTCGAGGAAATAGTGGCCCAGTAGCCATGCCACCGTTTGCTTCCCAGGAAGGTCACCAAACCAGTGCTGTCCCTGCAGAAACGTGACGGTTCCCACACAGAGTTGTCGCCCGGCCCCGGGGAAGCGCTAGCAGCCATGGGGGTCAGACCTGTACCCAGGGGGGGAATCGGGGGGTTCCTGCTCCCACTTGCCAGACCTGTAAGGGGAGCCCGGGCATCCAGCCCAAACAGCTGGAGTCTCTCTTGTATTCTTTGTTCACCTCTGGACCTTTCCCCGGCAGGAGGTAGTAGTCCCTGGGAGATCAACCCCAGACCATCTGAGATCGTCACTCTTCGCACCAGGGCTCCTGCCTGCAGCTCACTTATTCCTCATTAGTTACAATCCGCTTTTCTTCCATCCCGCTGGTTCTGACACTGAAACCCGTCCGGAGCCCCGCGCCAGGGGGTCGTGGGGCTGATGTGTTTGTGAAGTGCCTACCAGGAAGGAGAGGAGCTTAATGCTGCAGGGGGCTGGCAGAGCAGAAACCCCCCTCCCCAACCACTGAATGTATCGGTCCCTCACCACGCTGGAGAGGGAGACAATTCTCCGCCTCGGAGATTCCCAAGCACTTTGAAACTCCAGAGGCTGAGCTAAACCCATTATTGCTGCAACCCGACGCCTTCAGTGGGCCTGGATTGGGAACGGGTTCGTCTCTCTCTGGAGCAACCGAGGTTCAGGGGCATTTCCCACCGCACTGAGCAACTCCAAGCACCGAATTCCTGGGTGGGGAGCGCTCCCAGCCTGTCTGCGCGGGAAGTTCTGCCAAGGATGGGGGAGCAAGGATGCCACGTGGCCAAGGATGGCACACAGTGAGCGTCAGGGGTTGGTCCCAGCAGAGGAAAGCTGCAGGCTCAGCACCGCAGCCAGGACAAGGGAACCAGCACCCCCTGCAGACGGGGGACCCAGCGCCCGCCGCGGGACTGCGTCTGCACCGGCAGCACGTGGCAGCTTTGCCCCCCTTCCACCCCCATGGCCCCAGCCCAGCCAGGCACAGGCTGGTGGCGGGGTGACTCCTCACCCCTCGCTCCGCTGGGACCGGGGGCTGGATGTGCGCTGTAGCTGCCATCGGTCTTGGCCAAACCCACCCCACAGAGCCCGCTGTGAAGAGAAACCAGCCCACAGCCCTGTGCCGCTGGCCCGGAGGGTGTTTTGGATCTGCAGCCGACCTCGAACATGGTGCCACTTGTACGAGGCCAAGCAAGAACATCGCCCGTGGGGTTACTGAGGGAAGCCTCGCGTGCCCTGACACCCTCTGCCCGGGCAGCGGGGCTTTGCCACGCAAGTGGCAGCAGTGTCACCCCGCCAGGGCTGGTGTCGGGGTCTGCCCTCGCCTCCATCAGCCCAGCTTGCGCTTCCGTCCGTCCCTCAAAACTGCTGGCAACCAGCCGGCTCCTTGCCCAGGGCATTCGCCCCCTTTCTCTGGGCTGTTGCAAAGCTTTGCACAGCTCCTGCACAGAGCAGCATCGCGGTTTGGTGTTAACTGCACAGGAATGTTCTCTGAAAGTGCATTTTAGATTTAAATATGCTATTTAGAGTAAAGGTGGGTTTATATTTTTACAGCCTTAAAGTTTATACTTTCTGCAGGTCAAATGTCTTATAGATTGAATTTCAGGCGTATTTTCCCTATAACAGTGACGTTTGTCGTATATTTCAGAGTGTGCAATTTTAAATCTTGTAGTTCACCTTTTCCATTCACTTCTAAATATTGCGGTATTTTGCGTTTGTCTTTTTTTAAAGCAGCATTTGGGGCATTTATCCGGCGCTGGGAGATGGGGTGCCCGCAGGACGGGGGTCGCGTTAGGAGGGTGCCGCGTTCGGGGTGTGGGAGGGGGGAGCGCCAGCAGCGCGGGGCTATTTTAGCGCGTTTATGGCCCCCGGCGCGCGGTGGCGGGGGGTGCCGTGGGACAGGGTGGAGTTCGTGTGTTACCGCGCCATTCATAAAGAGCTCGGCGTGGGCCTGAGCCCCCCCGCGCGGGGTCCCGGCCGTGCTCGGCTCCCGCTGCCGGGGGGTGGCGGGGGGAGGCACCGCCCCCGGGGCCGCCCCCAGCGGAAGCGCCGCCGGTGCCGGTGGCGGGCGGGCGCCACGTCAGGCGGGGCGGGGCGGGAGCGGCGGGATGCGGGCCGGGAGCGGTGGGATGCGGGCCGGGATGCGGGCCGGGATGCGGGCCGGGATGCGGAGCCGGGAGCGGCGGGATGCGGGCCGGGATGCGGGCGGTGGCGCTGGCCCTGCTGCTGGGCGCGCTGCGAGCCGGCGGCACCGAGCTGACCTTCGAGCTGCCCGATAGCGACAAGCAGTGCTTCCACCAGGAGCTGGAGCGCGGCACCAAGTTCACGCTGGACTACCAGGTATTGCCCTGCCCGCGCCCCGGCCCCTGCTTGTGCCCGTCGCCCTCTGCCCGTACCCCCAGCCCCGCGCCCCTGCCCACGTTCCCCCACCTGTACCCCCATCCCCCTGCCCGTGTTCCTCTACCCATGCCTCTGCCTGTGTTCCCTCACTTGTACCCCTGGCCCCGTGCCCCTGCCCACGTTCCCCCATGTGTACCCCCAGCCCCAAGCCCCTGCCCATGTTCCCCCACCCGTGCCCCTGCCATGCCCCACAGAGCCCCAGGCAGTGCCACAGCTGCACCTCTCCCCTGCGCCCCCCAGATCCCCCTGTGCTGCACCGGGAGACGTCCCCAGCCCTGGCCCCCTGCCCGGCAGTGCCCGCCTCAGAGACAGTACTGGCGTGCACCCACAGCAGCCACGGGAGCCCCTGGCCCGGCCATCAGGGCTGTCGCCCCGTCCAGGCACCCCACCTGCGCTCCGGACACCCCACCTGAGCCGCAGGCACCGTGGGGCACAGCTTCCCCTGGGGCTCCCCCAGCCTGGGCCCCGTCCCGTGGCGGGCAGCCATGGGCACGGCGCCTGCTCGCTGCGGGCACGGCTGTGCACACGGGCGCGCGGCCGGGCAGAGCTGCTCCCTCTGGGGCAGGAGGCTCTTGCCACGTAGTTCAGCAGGTGCCACCTGCGTCTCCTTGCGCAGGTGATCACTGGGGGACACTACGACGTGGACTGCTTCGTGGAGGACCCCAATGGCAGGACAATCTACAAGGAGACCAAGAAGCAATATGACAGCTTCCCGCACCGCACCGAAGTCCAGGGCGTCTACACCTTCTGCTTCAGCAATGAGTTCTCCACCTTCTCCCACAAAACTGTCTACTTCGACTTCCAGGTGGGCGACGAGCCACCAATCCTGCCCGACATGAGCAACCGCGTCACCGCCCTGACACAGGTGGGTCACCGCATGCTGCTGTGGGTCCTGCCCCAGCTCCCGCTTGCGGACAAACAGCCCCACAGGATGGCAGCTGGGGGCTCATCCACCTTCCCCTCCACCAAATGCAGAAGTGCCAACCACCAGCCAACCGCCCTGCTGTGTGCAGGCCACGTCCCCCTCCCAGTGGCACGGGCAGAGAGGGATGGGGGGGCTGCTCTGGGTCTGAACCTCCCCCAGCCTGAGCACCCAGTTCTGTCCCGCACAAGGGAGGAGCAGCGGAGCTTTTCCATCCCTTGGGGTGAGCCAGACCCTGCCCTTGGCCCCCAGCACCTTGGCTGGGCTTCGGGTTGTGCCCTGGTGCTCAGAGCAGGCTCCCTCCACCAGCCGGTCTCCAGCGTTGCCCCTTTGAGTGGAACCACTCTCGGGTCGGGGCTGGCAGAGACCCAGCAGCACAGGGCGCTGCTGTCCTGCGCTCGGGTGCCCCAACACGGTCCTCAGCTCCCTCGGCCACGAGTGCCGGGCCCGAGCTGTGCTGCGTCAGGGGCGATGGAGCATGCTTGTCTCCCCAGATGGAGTCCGCCTGCGTCACCATTCACGAGGCTCTGAACACGGTGATCGACTCCCAGACTCACTACCGCCTGCGGGAAGCGCAGGACCGGAGCAGAGCCGAAGACCTCAACGGCCGGGTCTCGTACTGGTCGGTTGGGGAAACCCTTATCCTCTTTGTGGTCAGCATTGGGCAAGTGATGTTGCTCAAAAGCTTCTTCACCGAGAAGAGACCCGGCAGCAGCGGGGCCAGCACCTAGAGCTGCATCTGTGCCTGAACTGCGGGGGGAAGGCGGGCGGGCAGCGTCCTCCCGGCTCACATTTACCTCTGGTTTTCACAAGGTGCTGCCGCGGGGAGGCGGCTGGAGGGGAGCAGGGGATGATGTGACACTGCTGAGCCAGGTGGAAAATGGTCACCCAAGCATGGGCAGAAAACGGTCACCCAAGCGTGGGCATCCCCCAGCCCATGGGCCACCTCAACGTCACCTTCTGCTTTGCCTTCACCTGCTCTGTGGCCCCGTCCCCTCGCCCGGCCACTCTGTCCCCGCTTGCCAGCCCCACCTGGGCCCTTGTCCGATGCCTGGTGCACCTTCAGAGCCCGATGGGACTGCAAGGTGCAGCCGGGCATCCAGCAAGGCCGGGCACTGCCCGCTCGCAGCCGGTGGGGTGGGGAGCTGTGCCCGGGCTGCTGAGGGGATGGGGCAGCGCTGACCCACCCAGCGCCCACCTCCCAAGCACTCCTGCACCGAGCTGGGTGCTGTTATCCCAGAGGGAGCTGCCCTGTGGCTGCCGGCTCGGTGCCCGTGGGCAGAGGAGGGGCGAGCACAGCTCCCCTTTCTCCCCGGGGCAGGCACACGCTTCCCGCAGCGGGGCCCACGCTGGCAGCAGTGTCCCAGGAGCCACTGCCTCAAAAACGGAGGCGAGGTTTCAGCAGGAGCTTTTTGCTGGGTGGTTTCCTTTGCTTTGCGAGACCCCGTCCTCGCAGCGAAGCATTTCCCAGGCCCTTCTCTGCTGCGGGAGCGAGCGGTGTGCCCCGTACAACCATCCTTGCAGGAGTCCATGCCTGGGTTGTCTCACCCCCCCGCGCGTCCCAGCGTGCCCAGCAGACAGCAGCAGTGGGCACAGCTCTGCTCAACCCGTGCTGAGGAAGCCCCATCCCTGCCCCAGCAGCAGCGAGGACCCCCCCTGCACCCCTGGGACTGCAGCCCGGAGCCCCCCAAAACAGAGACCTCCCCCTGAGAGCCCAGGGAGGCCACCCTGTGCAAGAGCCCCATGGAGACCAGAGCACTGGCCGCTGCCGCCAGCCCTTGAGCGGGTTGAGCATCACTCCTCCAGAGCCGGAGCAGCACCACTGCCATTTTACTTTGCCACTGCGTAATAAACCCCTGCGACTGTGGTTCGTGCTGCCATTATTGGGCACCGCTCCCAGGATGGACACCCCAGTGTGGCCATGGCCGCTGCTGAGCTGGCCGTCCCTGCCTGCAACCCACCCTGCCTGTTCCTGCCTCATCGGGCACTCTACCCCCCAGCGCTCAGCAGATGGGCTCAGCACCTGCTGGACTGGTGCCCGTCTCCCCCCAGCCCTCGGCAGACCCCTGTCAGGAGAAGACGTTTTGATGTAGGCAGTTACCGCAGCTGCCACGCTGGCAGTGGGACTTCCCCGGGGCTACGGGCAGATCCCCAGGTCTGGGTCCACCCTGGCAGCAGGGACCGAAGGCGGTGATGGAGCCCAGCGACCCACCGCAGCAAAGCGGGGAGCTCCGGGCAGACGCCTCTTGCTTCAGTCCTGCCTGCAGCACACCCCGGTTCTGCCCCCAACCCTTCCCTGCACCGGGGGGATGCCAGGGCCGTTCCCATGAGCCACCCCTCGCTCCTGGCATTGCTCCCGGAGCCGCGGGCAGGATTCAGACCGGCTGCTCCGAGGTGCAGGGGGAGAGCGAAGGGCCCAGGTACCCCCAGCCCCGCTGCAGCCCCCTCCCCAGCTCTCCCACTCCCATGGGCCATGCCAGCTCCAGTGGCAGCGCTGGCCTTGGGGCGGTTGCTGCACAGCCAGGAGCAGCCGGGCCCTCGTGCCTCACAACGACCTTCACCGGGAGCCAAGAGCTCCTGTTTTGAGCGGAGCCGCCGGCGGGTGCAAGGCTGCTGCAGGCAGCGCGGTGCCCTGGGACTGCTGCCAGCTCCGTGCCGCCAGCGGGGACCACCCCTGCGTCCCACCGGGGCCAGGAGCCCCACGGGGACAAACAGCCCCCGCAGCAGCCGCAGAGAGGGCAGCACTCAGCCCTGGGCACCATGCGGGACACCCTCGGAGCTGCCCCTCCCTGGGGGCCCTGGGACTCCCTCGTGGCAGAGACCGGAGCAGCCAGGACCAGCTCTGGAGCAGCCACCCCCGGGGTTGGGGCTCCCACCCACCCGTCCCAGCAGCACTGGCTCTGGGGACCCCAGCCCAGCTCACGGCTGGGGACACAGGCAGGACATGAGGTGGCTGTGGGACATTTTATTGCTGTGCCGGGCTCTGCTCCAGCAGCTGTGCAGGGCTGGGCAGGCACGGAGAGGGGAGAGGGGACCGGGGTGGGGGGGGGGGGCAAAAGCCAGCCCTGCAGCCCACAGAGGCACTTTGGCGTGTGGGAAAAGAGTGGCAGTGACCCCATCCCCACCAAGCCCATGCTGCCCTCGCTGTCCTGCCACCGGTCCCCTCCTGCCTGCAGCCTCGGTGCCTGCTGAGCACCCCGGCGCATCCCCATGGGCACAGGGCTGTGCCCAGCTCACAGGGAGCTGCTCTGGCAGGAGCCGGCCCCGGCGGGCAGCCCAGGCCCAGCAGGCACCCGCTGCCCCCTCGCCCCCGGGACACCCCGCTTTGGTGGCAGGGAGGAGGCCGAGCAGCGGAAGGAGCCGGTGGCTGGGGAGGGCGGCTGGGGCTCGGGGCTGTGCCCACAGGGGCAGCCCCAGCCCCTCCGGAAGGGGATGGTGAAGAGCCCGTAGGTGATGGGGTCCAGGCATGCATTGAAGAGGCCGAAGATGAAGAGGATGTGGGTGAGGGCCGGTGAGACCCTCTTCTCCATGGCCCGCGGGCAGAACCAGTACCACAGCCCCAGCAGGTAGTAGGGGGTCCAGCAGAGGATGAAGGAGGAGACGATGACCAGGCTCATCTTCAGCATGCGCAGCCGTGCCCGCGGGATGTTGTTCCTGGAGCACCGCAGCGACGTGTCCTGGGAGGAGACTGGGGGGGCACAGCCCAGAGTGGGGGACGCTTAGCAGCCTGGCTGGGACAGGGACCCCATGCCCTGAGGGAGGGCTGGGGGGTCCCCGCACAGCCGCAGCCAGGCCTCCCCTCGGTTCCCCCCATCCCAGGGTCCCTGCAAAGCCCTGCAGGCACAGGGACATGGCAGCCGGGTGCCTGGGCACTCACAGAGGCTGGAGCCCATGCGCCGGGAGATCTCCAGGAGGATGCGTGCGTAGCAGCAGACCATGATGAGCAGCGGCAGCAGGAAGAGGCAGGTGAAGCCGAGCATGTTGTAGAGAGTCTCGTGCCAGGGCCGGGGGAAGCTGCCCCGCGTGGTGCACTGGGTGAAGTTGTGCGGGGGGCGGAGGGTGACGGTGCGGAAGAGGAACAGCTGGAAGCAGAGCAGAGGTGGGACGGCAGCCCCCTCCCCGGGGCCGCGGGGTGATGGGGGACCCTGCGCCTCCCCAAGGCAGGGCACCGGGGTCCAGAGCCAGGGACCACTGGAGCCACAGGGTCAGACCCTGCCCACGGGACCGGGACCCTGTGCCAGCTCCACTCCCCACTCCCCGGGGGCCGGGGCACACAGCAGGGAGGGGGCTGAGCTGGAGGGGGCACGATGCCACAGCCCCTCCTTCACTGCCCGTCTCAGCTGCCTCCCTCCAAGCCTTCTCCATCCCCATCCCACAGGGTTTGCAGCAGCACCAGCCCCGGGGGCAGCCTGGGGGGTGGGTGGGCAGGCGTCTGCCGCGGGGCACGGGCTGGAGAAGAGCCCCGGGGACGGGTACCTGCGGCACCGAGAGCCCGGCGCTGAGGAGCCAGGCAACGTAGAGCATGATGCGGTTCCTCCTCCGGGCACGGGCGATGGCCAGCGGGCGCAGGATGGCGGCCTGCCGGTCCAGGCTGATGACGACGGTGACGAAGGCAGAGGCGTACATGGCCAGCAGCCGGAGGTACATGAGGAGGCGGCAGGCCAGGTCGCCCGCCCGCCACTGCAGCGTGATGTTCCAGACGGCGTCCAGAGGCATCACCGCCACCGTCACCAGCAGGTCGGCGGCCGCCAGGTGCAGCAGCAGCAGGCGGATGTGGGAGCGCTGGCCGCCCCGCCGGCCCCCCGCTGCCCGCAGCACCGCCAGGTTGCAGCCGGCGGAGAGGGCGAAGAGGAGGAAGGTGACGGCCACGCGGGCCTGGGCGGCGGGGGAGAAGGTGGGCAGCCGCAGGGGCTCCTCGCCGCCCTCGGCCTGGGGGCTCCAGGCACAGCCCTGCTCCAGGGGGGGGAGCAGGCTGCTGGAGGGGTCTGCGCTGGCGTTCCCCGCTGCAGGCTCTGGGTCCGGATGGCTCCTTCCTGCCGCAACAGGCAGACAGGCAGCAGCAGCCTGCCCAGAGGGGACCCGCGGGCGGGGGCTCCGGGGGGGACAGGTCACGGTCCGTGTAGGAAGCCCATTCCCTGGAGCCCTGCTCCCTGCCCCACACCACAACCCCCACCTCATCTTACTGCATTCCCATCTTCGGCTGCTCTCTGCAGCCCCGCTGCTCCTCCAGAGCCTCCCCCACCCCCACCCCCACCCCACAGAGCTACGGGGGTCCTTGGCACCAAGCAGGGCAGAGGGTAACAGTCTCAGCTGACCCCAACCCACCACCTACCCCAGGCCATTCCTGCTGCCCATCCATCCTCTACCCCGGAGCATCCCTCGTGGTCCTGCACGAGGACGGAGACCCTCCCAGCCCAGTTTCGGAGCCCCCTGGGACCAGGCACCCCCTTCCTCCTCACACCTCACCTCCAGCCAGAGTGTCCTGCCCAGCACCGACCGGCCGGGCCATGTCGGGGCCACTGCTCACGCGCTGCCAGGTCTCCGTGCCAAGGGCTCCTGCATCCATGCTGTGCCCGCTGGCAGTGAGCCGGCAGGGGCCAGGGGAAGAGAGGGAGCAGGGCAGGAACCGCTGGCGCCTGCAGCCCCCTCCTACCTGCTGCTGGGCCGCACTCAGCAGGCGGGCGGTGGGATGCCCTTGGTAGCTCAGGTTGCTCCTTGACGTAGCCAGCCCGCTTGGAACGGCTTGGTCCTTCACCCCGCGCCACCCACACACACACGGACACATAAGCGTGCACAGTGCTCACACACGGACACACACAGAGACGTGAATGCACGTTCGTGTTGATGCAGACGCAGACGCAGACATCCCTGTACGTGTGCACACACAGCTCTGCCCTGAGCTCTGCCCCCCCACCCGCCTGCTGGCAGCTCCGTCCCCCTCTGCCCGCTCCTGCTCCACCGGCTCATCCCAAACCCCATCCCAGCGGCGTGGGGCTGGCGTGGCCCCTGCTCTGCTCCCTGTGCGGCTGCCGTCCCTAGGACATGCACCCGGGGCAGGGCAGTAGGTGCGGGATGGGGGAGCTGGGCGAGGAGCTGGGCAGAGGGAGATGCCCAGCAGCCGTGGGAGGGAGCCCCCCAGCCCGAGCATGCCCCAGCCCGGGTGGGTGCTGCGCTGGCCTCCCCAGGGCCAGGGATCGGGGTGCACAAGGCCCCTCGCTTTAGGGTGCATTTGGGGGGCCCAGAGACCCACAGGTCCCTTCTCCCAGCCCTGCCTCTGCCAGCTGCTCCCCCAGACCGTGGCTGTCCCCATGGACAGAGCATGTCCCCATGGCCACAATGTGTCCCCAAGGCCCTTGAGCCCTGGCCAGGGGGGAGCTGCAGCCTGGGGGAGGGCAGGGGACCTGCTTTGCATCTCAAAGGCTTCGCCCCCCTGGCAGAGGGAATTAACATTATTAGCAAGCCATTTCACAGATAAGTGGGGCTCATTAGCCCTGCAGACCCCCTGCCCCAGGGCCCCCGGAGTGGGTGGAGAAGGGCCCCCCCAGCGCATTCACACCCGGCTGTCAGTCCCCACCACGGCCCCTCTAATGGACTCCCCAGACCCTGCAGGGAGCCAACGAGGGGCTGGGGAGCAGAGGGGCCGTCTTCAGCCCCCCCGCACTCCCCTCTGCCTGCGGGGTCTCCATCCCAATGGGGTCACCTTGGCCCCACACCTTTCCCTGTTGCTGGACCCCACATGCCCACATTTAACCCTGCTCAGCCACCCTCTCCCGGCCCCAAACCCACTCCCGGAGCCGACACAGTGGTCCAGAGGTGCTGCACCCCATCCTGTGCCCAGCTTCTGCCGCAGGAACAGCCACACGATGACACATGGAGGGGCACAAGGGTTTATTTATGTACAGTCGCGGCCACCCCAGCACGTCCAGCAGAGCTGCAGGCTCACACAAGAGGTAGCTCGTCCCCCCACCTCCCAGCTGTCCAAGGGGGGACATGCATCCCGGAGCTGCAGGCACCCAGCCGGTGCGTCGTGGGGCCGCGTGGCAGCGGGTGCTCTGGCACCGGGGAGCCGGGGGCTCTTGCAGGTCAGTCCTGGGGCTGTGGCGGGAGCAGAGCCTCCAGGAGGGAGAGCAGGTCCGTGGAGAGGTCCTGGAGGAGCAAAGGGTGGGTGAGAGGGCGACCGGCCAGGGCAGGGTCCAGGGCAGGGCTGGGGTCTCGGGGGGTGCTGGAAGAGGGGCTGGCAGAGCCCACCTGCCAGGAGGGCTCCGGTCAGGGCCAAGCAGGACCACAGGCTCAGGCCTGTCCCAGTTGATGGGACACCACAAACAGGAGGGAGGATGGCACCGGGGAGAATCGGAGTGGGCTGAGGGACCCACATGCACCCCCTGCAGGGAGGAGGGGGGACACCTCCCTGTTCCCACCCCCAGACAAGGCTGTTGTTACCCCAAAACCAGTCCCCACACTGCCACAAGCCAAGGGGGCTCTGAGCGCACCGCGGGGGCTAAGCCCTGCCCCATGCCAACCCCACACTGGGGACCACCAGGGCTCCCCCCGATCCCTGTCAGCGCACATACCTGGGTGACTGTCCCTGCATCCACGAACTCCGGCAGCATCAACCCTGTGTCCAGGAGGGGGTCGCCAGGGAGGTCCGGGGAGGCCCCTGTCCCTGCGCAGTGAGGAGGGGACAGCCAGGAGGACGCGTTGGAGGTGACAGCCCCATGCAGCTCCAGGGGCGTCCCTGCGACAGGGATGTAGGGGGGTGACCCCCAGGCCTCCATGCCCACGTCGGGAACCCCAAGCACCTCTGTGGGGGTCCCCACAGCAGAACCAAAGGGGGGTGACCCCCAGGCCCCCGTCCCCATGCCAGGAGCCCCGTGAAGCTCCAGGGGGGTCCCCATCATGGGAGGGGACCCCCAGCCCACAGTGTCAGGGGGTGAAGCATCCCGTGGGGCTGGGGCTGGTGGGTGCAGGCGGGGGTCCGAGGCCTGGCAGCACCCCAGGCCCTGGGGGCAGAGGGGGCAGTGCCGGGGGGCCGCCCCCCGCCGCCGGGCCAGCGCCTCCTCGCTGAGCCCCAGCAGGGCCGAGAGGTGGGCGATGTAGCGGATGGCGAGGCGCAGGGTCTCGATCTTGGTCAGGCTCTGCCCCGCGGGCACCAGCGCGGGCGGCAGGTAGTGCCGCAGCCGCAGCAGCGCCTGCGCCAGCCGCCGCATCCGCAGCTTCTCCCGCTCGCTGGCGCTCTGCCGCTGGGCCCCCTGGCCCCGGGCCCCGGACCCCCTTCCTGCCCCCAGGGCCGCCCCGCAGGCGAGGTGTGGTGGGGCCATGGCAAGGTCCCCGGGCGGTGGCGGGGGACGAGAGGCCGCAGGAGTCGGGCGAGGGTGCGGGCGAGCTGCTGCTGTAGCCCTCGGGATCCGGGGGTCCGCGGCAGCCCCAGTCCTGCAGCAGGGCAGTGGCAGGGAGCGGGAGGCCGGGGGCTGCCGAGCGGGCCATGGCTGTGGGGACGAGTGACGGTGTCCCCCAGCCGCCCTGGCTTTATGTGGGGCCAGAGGTGTGAAGTGGCACCTTCGTGGCCGGCATCAGCAGCACTTCAAAGGCCAGGGGGGGCCGAGGACAGCCGGCTTTGAACACGCGGGTGACGAATTTTACCCCAGTGGTGTGAGGCTGCTCTGTGCTGCCCACACCCCCTCCCCCTGGCAGCCCTCGGCCCCCCGGCACCATCCTCAGGATGGGGCTTGGGCCCCACGCAGGGGCTGCAATGAGGCTGGCAGCGGGGTTTGTAGCAGGGCCTTCAGCAGGGTCTGCAGTGGGGGGTCTGCCGTGGGGTATGCCATGGGGTTTGCAATGGGGGGGTCTGCCGTGGGGTCTGCCATGGGGTTTGCAATGGGGGGATCTGCCGTGGGGTCTGCAGTGGGGTTTGCAATGGGGGCTCTGCCGTGGGGTCTGCAGTGGGGTTTGCAATGGGGGGGGGGTCTGCCGTGGGGTCTGCACAGAGGGGCCTGCAGTGGGGCCTGCAGCGGGGTGCGAGCTGCCCGCTCCGGGTGTCCACATCCCCCACGGCGCAGCGAGGCCCCAGTGGGGCAGCCCCGATGCCCAGCCTGTCTCTGTGGGGCACCGACCCCCTCGCCCGGTGCCGGGGGGGGGCACGGCCCGCCCTCCCGCGGCAGGTCCCCCGCAGCCCCCGCTAATGGCGTTTCACACGCTGCCCCTAATGAGCCCGGCCGCCCGCGGGGCCCCGGCGCGGAGCCGCGGCCGCCGCCCGGTGCCGCCGACTGCCGCCAAGGGACGGCCCCGGCGCGGGGACCCCCACGGGGGGGCCGGGGCGGGCGGGGCGGGGCTGGGAGGGGCCCCCCCGCCGCGTTCCCAGGCCCCGCAGGTGTCGGTGCCGGCGGGTGCGAAGGTTTCCAGGGAAACCCGGCCCCGCCGCGGGAAGGAAAATCCATCAGGGAGCGGGCGGGGGGGCCGGAGCACCACCCCCGGCACCGGCAGGGTCCCCCCCGGCAGCACGGCCCCCCCCGGCAGCACGGCCCCACGGTGCCGTGGGGTACATGACCCCCACACGGCGCTGTGCACGGCCACGGGGGTACGGCGGGGGCACGGCACCCCTCCATACTGGCTGGGCACAGCCCCGGGGGTATGGCAGTGGGCACGGGACCCCCCGTACCAGGTGTGCACGGCCCCGGGGATACGGCAGTGGGTGTGGGACCCCCTCATACTGGGTGGGCACAGCCCCCCCCAATGCCGGGCGTGCACAGGCTTCCCCCGAGATCAGGTATCAGACGCAGAGCTGGGCATGGGGCACAGGGCCAGCAGTGGGGCACAGGGCCAGCAGTGGGGCACGGGGCCAGCAGTGGGGCACAGGGCTGGGCACAGGGCCAGCAGTGGGGCACAGGGCCAGCAGTGGGGCACAGGGACAGCTGTGGGGCACGGGGCCAGCAGTGGGGCACAGGGCTGGGCACAGGGCCAGCAGTGGGGCACAGGGACAGCTGTGGGGCACGGGGCTGGGCACAGGGCCAGCAGTGGGGCACAGGGACAGCTGTGGGGCACGGGGCTGGGCACAGGGACAGCTGTGGGGCACAGGGCCAGCAGTGAGGCACAGGGTCAGCAGTGGGGCACAGGGCTGGGCACAGGGCCAGCAGTGGGGCACAGGGCCAGCAGTGGGGCACAGGAACAGCTGTGGGGCACGGGGCCAGCAGTGGGGCACAGGGCTGGGCACAGGGCCAGCAGTGGGGCACAGGGCCAGCTGTGGGGCACAGGGACAGCAGTGGGGCGCAGGGACAGCTGTGGGGCACAGGGCCAGCAGTGGGGCACGGGGCCAGCAGTGGGGCACAGGGACAGCTGTGGGGCACAGGGCTGGGCACAGGGACAGCTGTGGGGCACAGGGCCATCAGTGGGGCGCAGGGACAGCTGTGGGGCACAGGGACAGCTGTGGGGCACAGGGCCATCAGTGGGGCGCAGGGACAGCTGTGGGGCACAGGGCTGGGCACAGGGACAGCTGTGGGGCACAGGGCCATCAGTGGGGCGCAGTGACAGCTGTGGGGCACAGGGACAGCTGTGGGGCACAGGGACAGCAGTGGGGCGCAGGGCCGGCCCCTCCCCGTGGCAGTGCTGGTGACGGGGCGGGTGAGCGGGTGCCTCATTGCTCACCGGCTCGTGTTTCCTGGTGGTCACATGGAGCTCGTTCAGTTTTCCTTGGCACTGCCATGACGCAGAGGCGATGAGATAAATCCTGCCTATCACCCAGCACCAGCCAAGTGCTCCTGCCGTCCTCGCCGCGCTGCCGGAGCCGGGTGCACTGCTCAGCCCCGTGGCAGCCCCGGGTGCCCCGGCCTCGCGGGGAGCCTGGGCACGGCAATCTCCAGTGTTTCAAACCTGCATCGTGCGGCTGCCGCAGGACCCTGGGCATCCAGCGGTGCGGGGGCTGCGGGGACCCTGTGGTCCCTTGCCGCGGTCCCATCCTGCCACCAAGCCACGCCATGGCACCCTGCCCTCATGCTGCTCAGAGCCACCTGCACCCCTATTTGTCAGCCCTGCAGCCCAGCCCTTGGCCAAGCCCTGCTCCAGGCATGCACACCATGAGGATATCGGCACCTAAATTGGCATTATCTCCCACAGACATTGCAGATATGGCACAAAAGCACCAGAGTTAATTGCTATTAATTCCCTCTGCCATCTCGCTGGAGGCAGTGCCATGCCGCTGCCCTGACCAAGGTCCAAGGGCGCCGGTGCTGACCTGGCCCCACAGCACATCTCTGGGTGCACAAACATCTGATGCCATCCCAGAGCCCATCTCTGGGGCTGGGGGCTGCAGTGGGGGTCCAGCGGCAGCCTGGCCCCGGGAGCACAGCGGGGTGCTCTGCAGGGTGCCCTGCACCCAACAGCATGGCCTGGGGTGCAGCCCCTTCCCCTCATGCCCCTCGGCACTGCCCTAGCCCTGCTCCCCCCGTTCCCAGGCCCCCTCCTGGGTCTCATTAGCTGATGAGCTCCCGGGTAATGAGTTCTGCGGCCCCGCTGAGCAGCCGCTTCCCACCTCCCCCTGTGTTTAGACAAGTGCTGGAGTGCAGCAGGGCTGTGACAGCGCTGGCCGTGGGGTCAGGGCCCCCTCAGGGCAGAGCCTGCAGCCCCCCACAGCTCAGGGGAGATGGGGTCACCCCCATGTCCCTCCAGCCCTTATTGAAGGAGGGTGGGCACAGGGCCGTAGGGCGGACGTGGAGAGGACACTGGGATGGAGCTCGGACGCAGGGCTCCTGATGGTGCTGCTGGCCAAAGCCCTCCTCAGGCGGTCAGTGTCCACTCGGACTTGTGCCCCCAGGAGCTGCTAGCCCTCCCACTGAGGGGGTCCCAACGGCCACTGCTGGGGGCCCTTCCCAGGACACCTTACTGCCCACCTCGGACTTGCCATCCCTACACCAGCACCTCCCGGGGGTCAGACGTCCGCAGGGCTCCCGGCCCTGGCTGTGCGCTCCTGTACCTCTGTCCGGGATGTGGACAGCTGGCAGGGACGGTGCCCAGAGGCTGTGCCCAGCCCGCAGGAGAACTGCAAAAGCATTCTGGCAAACGGCCCTCTGCAGCCGGGAGTGCTGCCCACCCCAGAGCAGGGCCAGCAGCTGCCTCCCCCGGCTCCTGCTGCATCCCCCGCACAGAGGTGCTGGCAGCATCCCCTGCCCTGGAGCATCCTAAAGGGCTTAGCACACCAGCACACTGCTGCCCACTGCCTCGGGGACCCCGACCCCGGGTCTGGGTTTGCACCAGCTGGACAAGCAGCATGGGGAGCCTCAGATCCATTGCGGGGGGGGGGGGGGCACAGCCTGCTGGGTCCCCACGAACACTCAGGCTGTGCCTCCAGCTTCTCCAGAACACACCAGGAGCTCAGAGCGCCGGGGCTGCATCCCGCTGGGTCAGGGAGACCAAGGCAGTACGGCCAGGGGAAGGGACATCACCCGAGGAGGAGCCCACTGGTCCCACCACCAGTGTACCAGCCCGGCTGCCACATTCCCGCATCCCCCTGCCCCTCCAGGCAGTTGGTTGGAGCTGGGGGCACACTCAGGACCCCCGGCCCGTGGGGCTGGGAGCTGTGCAGAGGGCAGGGGAGGTGTGGGGACACTGGTGGGTATCAGGGCTGGTGGCTCAGTGTCCCAGCACTGGAAGGTCAAGTCCCTGCTGCCCCCAGCGGCACAGCAGAGCCACCGTGCAGGGCAGTGTGGGCCCTGGCAGGGCTGGTCGACGCGTTAGCATCTCTCATGGCCGTGTGAATTGGTCCCTGCACACTTCCCAGCACCGGGCAGCACCAATTAAGGGCCTGAGGAGTCAGAACTGACACCTCTGCAAATGGGCCCAGCATTCCCAGGCTCCCGGCCAGCCCCAGCCAGGCTCTGTAGGTTTTGACACCTCCAGGTGGTCGCAAAGGTGTCACCTCACACCCCAGCCCTGCATAAAGCCGGGGCTGCCCGGGCACCCCCAGACGTGGGCGGCAGAGCAGACCCCAGCCATGGACGGACCCCCAGCCCCACTCCTGCCCCAAGGTCCCCAGCCCCCGGCAGGCCATGCCTTGCTCCGGGACCGGGCTGGGGGGCTCGTCAGCACTACCTCCCCAACCCCTTCCGCAGAGCCCCCCGGTGCGTCTCCGTGTCCCCCACGGGGCTGGCGGCCGGGAGCCAGGGGGCAGCAGGGTGGTGGGGACGAGCCAGGGTGGCGCAGGGGGCTGCGGGGCCCGCGGCAGAGCGCCAGCGAGCGGGAGAAGCTGCGGATGCGGCGGCTGGCGCAGGCGCTGCTGCGGCTGCGGCACTACCTGCCGCCCGCGCTGGTGCCCGCGGGGCAGAGCCTGACCAAGATCGAGACCCTGCGCCTCGCCATCCGCTACATCGCCCACCTCTCGGCCCTGCTGGGGCTCAGCGAGGAGGCGCTGGCCCGGCGGCGGGGGGCGGCCCCCCGGCACTGCCCCCTCTGCCCCCAGGGCCTGGGGTGCTGCCAGGCCTCGGACCCCCGCCTGCACCCACCAGCCCCAGCCCCACGGGATGCTTCACCCCCTGACACTGTGGGCTGGGGGTCCCCTCCCATGATGGGGACCCCCCTGGAGCTTCACGGGGCTCCTGGCATGGGGACGGGGGCCTGGGGGTCACCCCCCTTTGGCTCTGCTGTGGGGACCCCCCCAGAGGTGCTTGGGGTTCCCGATGTGGGCATGGAGGCCTGGGGGTTGCCCCCCTACATCCCTGTCACAGGGACCCCCCCGGAGCTGCACAGGACCCCTGTCTCCATTCCGGGGTCCTGGTCATCACCACCGTGCAGCCTCGGAGCACTGACTCCGCTGGAGCCCCCCGAGAGATCCGCCACGGCCACGGGCACCGGGACGGCTTCCTCCTGCTGCTTGGAGCCTGCAGCCCCCCCGCAGCCTCCTGGGGAAGGACTGATGGACACAGGGCCCCCTGAGACCCCCACGCATGGCTCCCAGCTGCCTGCGCACCACCAGGTACCCACAGCCCCCTCCCCAGCCCAGCCCAGCCCCTGCTCCCGCACCCACCACCCTTAGGGGCAGCGGGGCCGGGGGGTGGATGCTCCTCGCAGGGCGCGGGCAGGGCTGCTCCAGCAAATCCCCCTGCACGCCATGGCCGAGGGGTCTGCCTGCGCTGGGGGGCACAGACCGATGCGTGCTGAGCCGGAGAGCCAGCCCAGGTGCGGGGTGGGGGGCACCGGGTGTGGGGTGGGGGGCACAGTACCGCCCCACGGCCGCTTGCCTGACACAGCTCTTTCTGCACAGCTCGGCAGCCCACCCGCCCTGCACAGGCTCGTCTGCCCGGCCCCCCGTGCAGCCCCCGTCCTGCCCGGCTGCACCCCAGCACGGCACTGGGGGGGCTGGAGCTGATCCCGCACCCCTGGCCGCAGCGGCTGCATGGGGGACGGTGGCGTGGCCATCCCACAGAGCCGCGCTGGATGGATGCCAGGGAAGGGCTGCTCATTAAAGCTGCCGTTGCACTGCTGCACCCCGACTCGTCACTGCGGGATCCCACTCGCTGCGCCATGGGCACCCCACTCTGCGCCAGGGGCTTGGTGTCCCCAGCCAGCCCACCCTGCAGCTTGGAGATGTCCCTAGAGCTGGGGTGACGGAGGGAACCCCCACCCAGGGCGCTTCCCCAGCCCCACTGACTGCTGGAAGGGCAGCTCCCACCCGCCCATTGGGTCCCTGTGCCCAAACCATTCCCTGCGGGGACCTGGGTAGCCCACAGGGGACAGTCCCCGGGGGGGCCAGCTGCTGGCACCCCCTCCTGCCAGGGCAGCCCAGGGAGCCGTGGCTGCCTCCTGCCCCGACCCCACAGCGCCTGCCCCGAGGGGACAGTGGGGAGACCTCCCATGCCCGGAGGGATGAGGCAGGCCAGGTGCCGTGCGTGGCACGGGGCCGGGGCCCAGCAGGAGAGCTCGCACCCAGCCGTCAGACGGAGGGGCCGGGGCGCTGGCGTCGGCAAAGCCCCCAGAGCCACTTAGCACCGGGCTCCTAACGGCCCGGGGGGCTCTGCGTTCCCAGCCCCCACCCCATGCCCACCGCAGGGTCCCAGGTGCTTCCTGCCCAGGCCCCGGCACAGTCCCCCCCAGGCCGGCATGTGCCCCCCGCACCCCCCGGCATCCCGATCCAGTGGTGAGAGCTGTTGTGCAAGCCTTTATTTACACCCCTCCAAGCCTTGCACGAGCCTGCAGAGCCCAGCGCCACTCCGGGCAGCCGAGGGCAGCGGGACCCCCCCACCAGCCCAAAGCCCCCCATCCCCACCCCATTGCCCATCATACAGGCGCCAGGCCCCGCTGCGGGCATTGGCCCCAGCCCCTCACGAGCAGCCCAGCACCCGGCCGGGCTGGCCCAGGGCCACCGGGAGGGAGTGTTTGGGGCCAGGGGCTGGAGTGAGCAGAGCTGAGGAGTGGGTGAGGGTCCAGCCCCATGGCCGTGGGGCAGTGGGGTCCGCGAGCTTCAGTTCAGCCCCCGCCAGCCCGTCCCGTGCCAGCTGGCCCTGTGGCTGGGTCGGGAGGAGGGTGCGTGTGTCCGCGCGTTAGGGGGCGGGAGACATGGTCTCATCCTGGAACCAGGCCAGCACCGTCTGCTGGTTCTCGTTCACCCAGTTGATGTTGGCGCGGGTCCTCTCCAGCGCCTGCTCCAGCGCCCGCGTCCCTGACCCGAAGCCGACGTCCTGGTTGTCCTCCTTGAATTGCTGCAGCTGCAGGGGAGGAGAGGGGCTGGAACGGGTGTGGGGCAACCCCAGGAGCCCCCCGACGGCCCCCCAGCACCACCCCGGCAGCCCCTGACAGACCCCAGCAGTGCCCCGGCTGCCCGGACCCCTGGACACACGGAGGACAGGAGCTGCTGGCAAAGGGCGAGTTGCAAGGCACTGCCAGCGCAGAGCCGTGCCCCCGCCGCTGCCGGGGCTGGGCATCCCTGGTGCCAGCTCCAGGGTCCAGCCTCACCTGCTGCAGCTCAAACTCCGTGGAAAACCGCTGGGTCACTGACAAAATCAGCCGGGAGAAGGAGAAGGAGCCGCCCCCATACCTGGGAGAGCAGAGGGATGGCTGAGCCGGGGGCCTCGGGTAGAGCAGCACCCCCCAAAGGGGCACAGGCAGATGGGGGATGCTGCCTGCCCCAGCCAGCTGCCCCCGGCCCCCTGTGGCCCCCCGCGGCGCTCACTGGCTGAAGAGCATCTTCCAGTTGCCGCGGATGAAGTCCCAGGCCAAGGGCTGCCCCACCACGTTGCTGGCGATGCTGTTGATGGTGGCAGTGGCATCCTGCTTCCGGATCTTCTTGGGGTCGAGGGTGTACTGCAGGTACCTGGCGGGGGACATGCCAAGGGGTGAGGGGCCAGCAGGGGCAGAGCCGCGGCGCCTGGCCGGGACCCCGCACCCACCGGTTGAGGATCCAGGGTTCGCGGCTGCAGGAGAGGGCCGTGCGGAGCTTGTCAGCCTCAGACACCACCGTGGCCTCTCGGAACCTGTCCCAGATAAAGCTCCAGGCCTCCTCCCCACCCGTGGCCACTATGCTGCAGTAGATGGAGGAGCGCAGGTTCGGAGGGATCCTGCAGGAGAGAAGAGCCATCTCAGCTGGGAGCCCCTCGCTGGGCGGTCGTCCACCATGGTGGCACTGGGGCACCCTGGGGACTCACGGGTTATAGTTGATGTTTTGCTGCCACTGGCGGTAGTAGTCGGTGGCCAGGTTCTGGCACTCAGCGATGCCGTAGGAGCAGGCCGTGCTGATGGCGTTGATCTCATTGTACCTGGGGAGAGAGGGGCGGCGCGGGGCTGGGGACCAGCACGTGACAGCCAGGCACCAAGCGGCCGGTGCCAAGCCGTGAGCGGGGCCGTGTTCTGTCCCAAGCACACGCTGGGGTGACTGTCCCGGTGCGGCCGGGGAGACCCCGGGGATCCAGCCCAGCCCCAGGGCCGTGGCACTCACTGGTCCATCAGGCCCGGAGGGATGATGCTCCAGTTGCCGGTGACGTTCTTGTAGTGGTTGAAGAGCGGCGTCACCTGTTTCTGTATGTATTTCTGGGGGGCAGGAGGACGGTCAGCACCCGGTGGCACCCCACCCAGCTCTGGGTGCGGACCCAGCCCCTCGCCCCCATTCGCCTGGCACAGGGTTCTGCCAAGCGGCAGAAGGGGGCCGGGGCTGGGCGGGTGGCACTGCTCACCGTCATCACCCCGAAGACCTCACTGCGGTCAAACATCAGCTGGAAGTACTGGAGGTTGTTGAGCGCTGCCTCCCAGGGCATGTACTCCGTCTCCCAGCCCAGGAACCGCGTGGTGCTCAAGGCCAAGGTCACGTTGACATACTTGGCCCTGTGAGGGAGGAGGACAGTGTCAGCTCTCCGAACCCATGGTCGCTGCCCGCTCTCAGGGCTCCCACCCCGCTGGTCCCCCCCGGGGCAGCTGGCGCGGCTCACCTGGCCAGGTTAAAGGCGTCATCGATGATCTGGGCACGGTTGATCACGGGGATGACCTGAGAGAGGGCAGAATCAGCGTCTCAGGGCAGCCCTGAGTGGGGTGCGTGGGGTGTGGGGGTGTGTGAGGTGGGGGCCCACCCACAGCCCATGCCGCAGCCCTGGCTGGCCCCGTGTACCTGGTGGTTGCTGGAGAGCTGGGCGAGGAGCTGGTCCCAGTTCTCCTGGTTGTAGTTGACGCGGAAGTACCCACTGACATTCAGGTTCAGCAGGAGCCATCTGCCGCTGCCCACCTTGAATGTGTCGTTGGTATCTGGGAGGGGGAGAGGAGGGTCTGACGGAGTCGCCCCCCCCCTGCGAGGGAGGCCAGGCTCAGCCCCCCCACACCGGTGTCCCCCCCTGGGGGACCCCAATCTCCTCCAGGGCAGGGGAGGTGGCAGCAAGACACCTGCTCCCAGCCTGGGCAGGACGCGCCATACCTGAGACTTTGGTCAGCCAGTACCTGTCCCCCATGGTCTCATTCGTCATCCAGGTGACGGGGACGATCCAGGTGTAGCTGTGCCAGGGACAGGCAGGCGGTGGGACCAGCCCTTGCCCCCTGGCCCCCCCAGTCCCCCATCATTGACAGCCCCCACGTCACTCACTTGAAGGAGGAGGGTCTGTCCACCTTGGAGTTGGGGTCCAGCAGGAAGTGCTTCTGGCTGATGGCGCCATTGAGGGTGTTGACGGTCACCACGGGGAAGCCCATCTGCAGCGTCCAGGTGTCCATGATGCCACTGATGGAGGTGGGCAGCGAGACATTGTTCTTCTCGACAGCCTGCGGGGAGGGCAGCACCACAGGTCACCGGTGCCGTGGGGTGCAGGTGGGGCGCGGGGCTCAGCCGGTGCTGCACCCCTCGCCCAGCGCGCAGCAGCCGTGTGGCTGGGACCCCGTCCCACCGGCAGCACCCCAGAGCCAGGGCAGTGGTGGGGAATGGGCTGGGGTTGGGGGGAGCAGCCGGGAGCAGCCACCCCGCTCCTACCTTTTGCAAATGCTGCCAGAGGTCCGTGTAGATGGTGTTTCCGTAGGCAAAGGTTTTGATGTAGGTCTGTGAGAGGGCACCGGGAGAGACAGGTGGGCAGGGGCAGGGGCAGGTCCAGGGTGCAGGACACCCACAGAGCACCCAGGGAGGGCCCTGCCATGGGCCACCCACCCCGCACTGGGGCTCGGTGCCCCCCAGCACCAGCAGAGCCTCACCTGCAGCCCCTCCCTGAACACGCCCTCGGTGAGGAAGTCGGACAGCATCCGCAGCACCGACGCGCCCTGCAGAGACAGCGTGTGAGAGACCCCGGGTGCGCGGGGCACCCCGCAGCCCACCCCACTGCCCCGGTCCCCGTGCGCACACCTTGCTGTAGGCGATGCTGTCGAAGACCTCGCTGATCTGGGCTGGGGTGTTGATCTCTTCCTCCCTGAAGGACAGCGGGTGGGAGGTGGCCAGAGCATCCGTCGCCATCACCGTGTACACCTCGTTCAGCACCATCAGGTCTTTCTGCGGGGGTGAGTGCCAGCACCCGCTTCAGCCCTGCCTGCACCCTCCTGGCAGCGGGGGATGCCCCTGGGGGTGCAGGGGTGGTGGGGCTGCCTGCACCCCCTGCCCGCTGGCCCCAGCACTCACGATGTTCCAGGAGGACTCTGCCGAGTTGGCGCCCAGGTACTCCACGTAGGAGGCGAAGCCCTCGTTCAGCCACAGGTCGTTCCACCACCGCAGCGTCACCAGGTTCCCGAACCACTGCCGGGGGAGCACAGCACCCCGTCAGCCAGGCCCAGCCAGCCAGCAGGGCAGGCGGGGGGCCCGGGGGGGTACCTGGTGGGCCAGCTCATGGGCGATGACGGTCACCACCCGCTCCTTGTTGCCAATGGAGGAGTAGGCGCTGTCAAAGAGCAGTGAGTTCTCCCGGTAGGTCACCAGCCCCCAGTTCTCCATCGCACCCGCGTTGAAGTCGGGGAGGCCGACCTGGTCTGGGGGACAGAGGGGTCGCGTTGGTGTGCTGCTGCCGGGGAGCCGGACTGCCCGTCCCCCCCATGGCAGGCAGCTGCTCCTGGAGACCTGGCCACCCCGTGGCACCCACCAGACTTGGGCAGCGGGTACGGCATGTCGTAGTTTTTCTCAAAGAACTTGAGGATGGGGCCAGTCACATTGAGGGCATAGTTGCCCTGGCCCGCAGCGATGGCCTTGGGGCGGCCCCAGATGCGGATCTGGAGGGAAGAGACGTGGGGCTCAGCCACTGCCCGGGCTCAGACCCCCGGGTGGGCGGGGGTGTCCCCCACCCCCAGCCTACCAGCACGTTCTCCGAGGTATTCTCCACGAAGTCGAACTGGCTGACGATGAAGGCCAACAGGTAGGTGGACATTTTGGGGGTGGTCTGGAATGTGGTGATGTTCCAACTCTTGCTGTCCATCATCTCCTGCCGGGTGCCTGGGGGGAGCGGGGGGTAGGGGGTCACCATGCAGCCTTGCCAGGCCCCTGGGCCCCCCGCCGGGGCTCCCCCCGCCCCACTCACTGTTGACAGGCATGTTGGAAATGGCTGTGTGGTCGGAGGGATGGATCAGCGTCACCGTGAAGGTGGCTTTCATGGCCGGCTCGTCAAAGCAGGGGAAGGCTTTCCGCGCGTCAGCCGCCTGCATCTGAGTGGTGGCCACCACCTTCCTGCAAGCAAAGCCCATCAGCACCCGGGGGAGGCCTCTGCAGGGCCGGCGCCCCCCCGGGTCCCTCCGCTCCCCCCACACCCTGCCCACTCCCCAGTCCCCTCCTCACTGGGGCGGCGTGTGGACAGTGGGGCACAGAGGCTTCCCCGCACCCATCCCGCCATCCCAGTGGGAGAGGAGCCCCAAACCCACTCCATGCCCTCCGCCACCCCCAGGCCAACCCCGCACCCCCCCTCGGCCCCCTGCCCTCCACCTACGTCATGCCCGACTCATCCACGTATTCGCTGCGGTAGAAGCCGGCCAGGTCGTCAGCCAGCTCCCCCGTGAAGATGCTGAAGAGTCGGTAGCGCTGGCCCTTCTGCAGCTGGCCATCCAGCTGCACCACCAGGTACTGGGTGGTGCTCTCCAGCCAGGTTCTGGAGATGAGAGGGGCACCAGAGCCATCCACTGCCTCCAAGGAAACGAGGAAGGACCCCTGCATGGTGTAGTTCAGCTTGTTGCTGTGGATGAGGATGAGGTTGGTGGCTTCCTCACAGACAAAGAACACGGTGCTGTTGCCCTTGAAGATGTACATGTTGTTGGCATCGGGCGTCAGGAAGGGCTGCAGGGTCACCTCGTAGGATTCTGGCATCAGCGTCGCCGGCAGCCTCCACCGGTTCCAGGGGTTGTTGGGGGTGGCGGTGGTGCTGGAGGCGGCGGTGGTGTTGGAGGCGGTGGTGCTGGAGGTGGCGGTGGTGCTGGAGGTAGCCGTGGTGGCAGGGACGGCTGCGGTGGTGGTCTCAGGGTTGCCAGGATTTGTCTCCTGGGCATACAGCACCGCGAGCGTGATGATGGTGGCCACGGCCCCCAGGCCCAGCACGATGGCCACGATGCCCACACTCTTGCTGATGAAGAAGCCGGCTGCCATGGTGGTGCTGTGGCAGTGGTGCTCGCACAGGAGGTGCTGCCTGGCTGGCACGGCTTTTAGCCTCTCGCTCACTCAAGGTTTATTAGTCCAAGTTAATGGGTGAAGTATTAAACAACCATGAGGCTTGGGGTGGCGACAGCCCCCAGGATGAGCTTTCCACCCGCCTGCCTCTCGGCCTTGCAGGAGCACTAAAACCCAGTGCCACTAGAGCGGGAGGTGAAGCCAGCAGCTCGGGATTGCATCACTGGGGATGGGCAGCGCGGGAGTGGGCACGGGCTGCGGGCCAGGACTCCCAGGGTCCCTCCCAAGCACCTGCCTGGCCCTGCAAAAGGAGGGACAGAGCGGGTGGTCACAGCCGGCGGCCACGTCCCCACCTCACCGTGGGGCAAGGCGGGCAGCCTCGGCACCCAAGCCCACCCTCTGGTTCAGCGTTGTCCTGTTTGGCCTCAAGTGACGGGGTCTGCGCCACCGCCGGGGAGTCCCGGCTGCCCCTCTACCTGTGAGGGACCTGCTGCTGGGGCTGAGGGCACGATGGCACCCACAGCCTGGCAGGGGTGCACCTCGCTGGGCTGCCCAGGCACCGGGGGCAAAGCGGGAGGGCGCAGGGTGCAGCCGCAGGGGTCTGGGCGGCGCAGGTGGAGCCTGGGCTGTGCTGGGGAGCCCACCCTGCCCGCAGTCCTCTCAAAGTCCAGGGCTGAGTCGCTGGGCTCACACCTGGAGGTCAAACTCCAGGCCCCGTAAACCCAGCCTGTGCAGGCACGTGCCCACTGCCACCCACCACGGGGCACCCAGCAGCCTGCACGTGCCACGGGCCATGCTCAGCCCTCCCACCAGCCACAGCCCGGCCGAGCTGGGGGTCCCGAGCAGCACAGCACGTGGCTGGGAGATGGAGGGTCCCATGGGCACAGCCTCACCTGTGCCCCACGGCACAGAGTCCCTGGCCGGGGGTCTGGCTGGAGCCATGCAAACACCGAGCCAGGGCTCAGGGCACTGTCGCGCAGGGTGGGGGCACACGCGTCTCCTGAGAGCTCTGCCCTGGCAGGGAGAGCAGCCCGAGCCCCCCAGGCCCTGCGGGTCAGCCCCAGCAGCTCTGCCAGAGGCGTCCCTGGGCTGGGGTGTCAGAGCGGGCACAGCAGGAACCACGGAGCAAAGTCCCGGTGAGGGGCAGGGTGGGGAGGGGAATGCTGGTCTCTCCCTGGGAACCGAAACTCCTCTTCCCAAGAGCCGTCTCTCCAGTGGGGTGACATGGGCACATCCTGCTGGGAGAGGCACCTCTGGGGCAAAGGCGGGACGAGGCTGAGCGTGTCCTCAGGGAACCGTTCCCTGTCCTCGACAGAGCCTAGCTGCACCCGCCAGCGTCACTCTTCCTGGCAGAGTGGCCCCGGGATGCTGCGGCATTCCTGGGCAACGCCTGCGCTGCGGAGCCCAGCTGGCCCTGCGGCCTGGCCGTCCCCGCAGCGCAGCACAGGCACGCTGTGCCCCAGTCCCTGCCCTGGCTTCGGCCAAAGGCACGGGGTAAGGGGAACAGCAGACATCAAATCACAGCCGGGACAGTCCCCCTGGGACTGGGGGCCACAGCAGCTGGGAGGGTGCCGGGCACCCCGCACACCCTCCATCCCGCACTGACGGGCACCCTGTGCCCCTGCGGGCACTGGCCCTCCCCACACAGACCCCCTCGAGCACGGCGTGCAGTCACTCACCCCGGCTCGCCCCAGCGCTGGCCCCCTCACACACTTCTTCCCTGTTAACACCAGCGGCCCACACACCCTTCTCTGAGCCCCCTCCCCCGGCTGCCTGCACCACCCCACGCGCCCCATCTCCCCCAGTCCACGCCGACTGCTGCTCCCCCCACTGCAAAGCCTCCTCCTCCCGTGGCCCTTGCAGACGGTGCACACACGTGTCCCGTGTCCCATGTCCCACACACAGGGCACGCGCTGGGTGTCACGCATGTGGACACACAGCTCCCTTGAGGCTCTGGCCCCGCACGCCCCATAACTTCACACACGCACACATCCCACAGCCCCATAACCTCACGCACCCCCATGGACCGACCCCCCCACAAAGCCCGCCCCATCACATACGTGCTCTATAACCCCCCCGCACACGAGCCCCACAGCCCCGTGCCGGCCCCTTCGTGCGCCCACACGGCCCCTTTCCCCAAGCCAACGACCCCGCAGGGTGGGGACCCCGGGGACCCCCGGCTCGGGCTCTGCCCCCCCCCGCCGACGGCAGCGGCATCGCCCCCCGCTCACCTTCCTGCGCTCAGCCGCGGGCAGCGAGGGGCCGCGGGGGTCCCGCCCGCCCCGTCGCCATCGAGGCACCCCGCACTGCGCCCTGCCTGCGCCCGGTGCCGGGCTCTCCGCTCCGCCAGCTCAGCCGCCAGCGGGAGGAAACTTCCCTCCTAAAGCTCGGAGGGAAGTAACCCGAACCTCCTCGCCCCCTTAACCCCTGGGCTGCTGGCCGGGGCGGGGGGGCGGGGGGGACCGGGGCAGCGGCGGGCAGCGGGGGGCAGAGCCCACCCGAGCTGCCGCGCACCCACCGCAGGAGCAGGGCGAGGGGTCTCTGCTGGGGGAAGGCGCCTCCAGCCCCCTGCAGAGCGGGACCCCCCCCCGCCTCGGGGCTGCGGCACCCCCCCAGGGCTGCAAGACCCCCCGCCGCCACAGCTGGGAGGCGTTGGTCGGGGCTGTGCGCCGGTCCTGCACACTGCGCACAGCCTGGGGACCGCGGTGCCCCGCTGCTGCGGACAAAAAGCCCCCGCCCGCTCAGCCCCTGCACCCCAGAGCCCCCCCGGGGTCCTGCTGAGGGTCCCCTCCCTCACACCAGCCTTGGCCAGCACGCTTATCGCCGGGGGGTGGCAGGAAAGGGGACAAACCATCACCCAGCAGCAACCAAGCCGGGCTGTGCCACCTCCCCACAGCACCGCGGCACACCAGGAATGGTGTCCCCGCTGAGGGGGTGCCCCTCGCCCAGCCCCCCAGCCCAGCACCCTGTGCCCCAGCCCCACCTGGCACCCCCTGCCCAGGCAGCAGTGGGTTCAGAGATGTCCCGGTCCTTGTCACAACCTGCGGGGCTGTGGTTGGGGTGCAGATGGGTTTGCGGGTGCAGCACCCTGAGGCAGCCGGTCCCCGGGGTCCCCCCACTCACGGAGTGACCCAGCAGAGCCTGGGCACGGGGCCGTGACTCAGGCTCACCCGGTGGCTTGGCAGGACGAGGGTAAACATTTGCCTACTGTACTGCAGGTAGCTGCGGAGGGGCTGGGCCCGTGCCAGGCTCCATTGCGCGCTCCCCTCCTCCCCTCCACCTTGCCGCCGGGGAGGGGGGCCTGGAGTCGGGGCACACGCTCCGGCAAGCACCCCTGGCTGAGCTCAGCACAACCCAGCAGCCCTCAGTGCCAAAGCAGAGTCTGGCCGGGGACAGGCCACATAGCCGGGAGCCGAGAGCCGGGAGCCAGCCCCAAGACCCAGCCACGTCTCCCACCTCCGGACCACGCTGGCAGCTCAGATGGGAGACCACTGACCCCCACATCCCTGCACATGCTGCGTCCCCCCAGCTCGTCTCGGGGTGCAGGAGGGGTCTGGTGACCCAGACACAGCCCCTTGGGACAGGCAAGGTCATGGCCAGCACCCCATGCCTCACAGCCCTGCCCTGGGCAGGAACGCCCGCAGCAGCCAGGACTCACCTTCCTCCCTCCTCCCTGCACTCTGCCAGGTCACCCAGGGCTCCCGTCCCTGGGCAGGACCCCGGGGTCCCCGGGCAGCCGAGGAGCCAGGGCTTGCAGGGCCACCTCTGCCCGGGCCAGGCTGGGGCTGCTCCCCGAAGCCACCGGGGTCAGGGCTGCAGCCCTCCTGGGTGGGCAAATGGGGGTCCCAGGGTTTGGCCGTGCTCATCCCAGGGTGAGCCACCCCATCGTCTCTGCCCATGGGCGAGGGGAAAGCAGGCGGCAGCGAGCAGCAGAGGGACTCACCCTGCCCCAGCCCAGTCCTCGCTCCTCGGCCTCCCGCAGACCCAGGGCTCCGGTGGGACGTGGGAAGGGGCAGCGAGGCCAGAGCCGTTACCGGAGGTGGCCAAGCACAAACATCTCCTCGCTGCAGAGGAAGCGCATGTGGCCGGACACGTCCTGCACCGGAGGCTGCTGGACCACAGTGTGGGGCTGGACGCAGGCATGGCCCGTCGCAGCCAGGGCCACTTGCCCCAGCCCAACCCCCCCTGCATTCCAGGCCTGGAGCAGAGCAGGACAAGGGCACCACCCCAAGTTCATCACTGTGGGGCAAGCTGGATTTTTCCCTCTGCCTGTCCCAGTGCCTGTCGGACCCCATGTCCCAGCCCCAGGACACAGCCCGCAGCACTGCTCACCTGGTCCATCCACCACACTGCTCCGGCAGCTGACAGGAGGAGGAGGAGGGCTGGCGGAGAAGAGGAAGAAGCAGGTTGCCTGGCTCCTTGACCTCCAGTAGCCACTGGTGGTGGCTCACGGCCAGCTGGGGAAGGGTTAAGCTGCAGGGAAGGGAGACAGCAGGAAAATTCCTTCCAGGCAGAGTCACGGTTTCCCTGCCAGGGGAAGTGGAGGCAGAGCCCGCGGGAGCGCAGCTGGACCGGCTGTGGAGGGGAAGCAGAGGAAGGGGCCCCCTGAGCTAGCCCAGAGGCTGGTGGCCAGATGGAGCTGTGGCAGAGCCAGGGGCACAGGGCACCCAGCTCGAGGAGCCCCCTGCTCAGGGACCTCGCTGCCTGTCCCATCCCCTGCAGCCATGCTCAGTCTGACCCCCAGGAGCAGCCCCGCTCCCTCCAGGCCTCGGTGGGGGACACTATCCCCAGCCCCACAGCCCCCACATGCCCCACCGAGCCATGCGGGGCTCACAGCTGCCCCGAGAGCGAACCAGGGATGCTCTGCGGCAGAGAGAAGGCGGGAAAGCTGGCAGGGGGTACTGGCAGACAGGCTGCTGCCCCTGCCTCCAAAGGCCCAGAGCAGGGGACGCCGCTGTCACAGCCCAAGTGGGGCAGCTGCAGCTAGGGACCCTGCCCTGCAGCCCATGCTGCGGCAACCCCAGCCCTCCCCCAGGTGGGGTCCAGGACCCATTTCACGCCCTGGGCCCCAGCCCCCCCACCAGCCGAGAGCCCCTGAAGGCTGCAACCACCCTGCAAGAACTGCACAGAGCCCCCGGCCCCCATAGTCCCCTCCTGGTGCTCCCCCCGGGACTGGGCCAGCGGCATCCACGGCAGACAGAGAGGCAGGTTCACATGGTGGTTTATTAGGACACAGGGACATGCTCCAGGAGGCCTCAGCCTGGCCCCAGCCCTGCCAGCCCAGGCAGGGCAGCAGGCAGCCCCCCCTCGCTGCCGGCACCCCCTGCTCCAGCAGGTTCCACCCATGCTGGCCCCAGCTCCAGCCCTCACAGCTGCGCCGTGAGCAGCCCCGACCAGGCTGGTTCCACCCCCAGCCTGGGGAGCTGGACCCCGCGAGCAGGACCAGGGCGGGCATGGGGATGCGGGGCAGGGGACAGTCCGTCCCAGGGAGGATGGAGGAGATGGCAACCTGTGGCTCCTGCAGGAACCATTAGCTACAGGTGCATTTTTACAACTGGGAATCCCAAGACGTGCTGGGAGAGGCAGGAACTGGCTCTTCCCCTGTGAGGAGAGACGCTGGGCATCCACAGGGAGGGAGGAGGGAGGGGAAGAAAGGCTACCCTTGTTGGGAGATCAGAGAGCGGAGCTGAGCCCAGGTCCAAGGTGACGGACAGACAGGCAGCACCACCACCTCAGCTCCCACTGAGCCCCACCACCGCTCCCTACCCTCTGTCAGCCAGCCCGGCACCCCGGCAGCACACCGGGCTCTCCATATGCCACGGGGGCAGAGACCCAGAGCGGGCAGGGGGAGCCCAGCCGAGCCCAGCTCCTCTCCCCAGCCAGCCCAGGCCGCAGCCCGCGCCCGGGCAGCCCTCCCCGCCGTGGGGCGCTCACATGAACTGCGACAGGTTGGGCACTTTGATGTTGATGTCTCCGATGTTGATGTTGCGAGGGATCTCTGGCAGGTTGATGTTCTTCACAGCTGAGACGGCGCGGGAAGGAGCGGCCGAGAGGCCTCCCTGCAACAGGAGGGACCAGTGACCACCAGCCCCTTGCCCCCCACAGCCTCCCTGCCAGGGGCTCCCGGCTGTTCCCGGCTCAGCCCCGCACTTTGCAGCAGGAGCATCCCCAAACCGAGCCTTGCTCCGTGCTGCCCTGCCTCCCCCGAGCCCCTGGGCCCGGCCACATCCCCCCAGGTGTGGTTCAGCGTGGGCGCACCGGGGAGCAGCCCCCACGTCCACCTCCCACCCTGCCATGGACCCCGTCCCACGAGCAGTGCAGGATGAGGAGTGGCAGGGGCAGGGTGGCGCTTCCCTGAAACTGCAGCAACGCCGCGTCTTTGCAACAACAGGGCAAACAAGGGCAATAAACCTTTCACTGCCTCAGATTATAAACCTTGATGGGAACAGCCGTTGCCATGCTCCTAAACAGCAGGAAGCACAGCTACGGAGGGGTGCCCCCAGCCCTCCCCCCGAGGACTCAGGCAGAGACTGGGGATCCTGGGGATACCCCGACCCCCGCGGGGAGAGCTGCAGCATCACCACTCACCTCCGCCTTCTCCAGCTTGCTCTGGGCCTCCACCTGCGCCACGATCTCATTCATGTTGGTCTCCAGCACCATGCCGCCGATCACCACCTCCTGCAAGATGTGGTGAACCTGCGACGGAAGGGAGGGAAGGGAAGGAAGGGAAGGCTGCGAACCCAGCGCAGCGCAGGGACGGCCAGGAGCAGCCACAGTGCCTGCAGGTTGGTCTGGAAGCGCGCTGGGTGCTGGCATTTCCCCCGAAAGACGCAAATCCAGCCCCAAATCCAGCCCCGTCCTGCCCTCATCCCCACAGCTCCGACACCAAGAGGGCGGCCATGGTCCCCAGCACAGGGGACTCCAGCAGCCCCGTTCACTGCTTGTACCTCTGCTCTGGGGGACACCTACCACAGGGGCCAGAGCAAATGTCACCCGCCGGGCCAGCAGGCACAGGGCAGCCCCCAGCGAGGCCCGTCCCGCTGGCACACCCTGCCTGCCCACCCCCAACACCTCGGCTGAAGTCTGATGCCCCCTGGGCCGGGGACAGGCAGGAACCCTGCGCGCTGGGGAGGGGCTCAGGGGCAGCAGAGACGCCAGGGCCTCGCGGAGCCATCGGGCAGGACGCCCTTCCCAGAACCAGTTTTTTCAACCCAGAAAGCCAGGCCAGAGCCCAAGTTCTTTGCTTTCTCTTAGGAACGGCGGGACCATGACACACGCGCAGAAAAAGCACGACACCGCTAAGAGGGTGTGCTCCCTTGCCCGTGTCCCAGCATGAAGCAGAGCAGCCTCAGGGCCGCGAGCTGCTCCCTCCGGGGACCGGCCGTGCCCCGCAGCCACCGCAGGAGAGAGCCCATCGCGGTTGCCGCCATGCACGCCAGGCTCCGCCGCCCGCAGGGCCCCGCTCACCCTGCTGAGCCAGCAGCTCCCCACCCCCACCCAGCGCAGATAAACCAGTTTATGGATCTCCGCTTACTTCCGCGTAACAGGCTATTACTGGAAGATGTTAAGTTATTATCTTGTTTTATGGTTTCACGAGGGCAGGCTGCACTGTGCGGCAAGTACCACCAGGGCAATGCCATGAAAAATAAAGCACGCTAGAGAACCTGCTAGAAGGGGGAAACGCAGCGGAGTGCGAGCGGGAAGCCTGGTGCCGGCAGGGCTCCCCACGGGGCCCGTCCTGCTCCCACAGCACCAGAACGGCGCGGGGTCAGCAGTGCCCGGGGCGAGCCGCGGGCGACGCCGCACCTTCCCAGCACCCGCGGCGCTGCGCCCGCTCTCCCTCCGCTCGGCCCAGCCCCGGCAAGTGCCGCACCGGACGGTGCTACCAGCTCCCCGCAACCGGAGAGCATCGGGGCTGCAGGAAATGCTGCTCCTTCCAGATCTGGCTTCAGCCCAAGTTGGACCAACACCAAGAGGGCAGGCATCCCAAGCAAGCTTTTGTTTTCCAACCCGAAACACAGCACTTCCTGAACAAACCGTGCCCTCTCCAGGACCTCGCAGCTGCCTTAGCGAAACTCACGTTCTCCTCCAAGGTAGGAAGCACAACCAGGGGCTGGGCCAGAGCCTCCCTGCGGCTTCATGGCTCCAGCCTCCCCTTGCGAAAGAGGGATCCCCGCAGCCCTGCGGCTGCTGCTCCCAAAGCAGACAGCCTGGAAGCACTGGTGTCACTGGTTCCCAAGACCCACACACCCAACTGCCCCGTCCAGCTGCCCACTGCAAGACCAGGGACCCAAAACCCGCAGCAGCTCCCATTTCAGGGACAACACAGAGTGTAAGGCGTATCTTAAGGCAATAACGGAAAAACACAGGACCCAGACAAGGCTGCACCCAAATCCCAGCCAGAACCTGCTGGGCTGGGGACGTTCACAGACAACATCTCTGCTCGACACATCAGCGCTCTCCCATTAACACTGGCCTCATTTCTCCTGTTCCAGTCGGGAACTCAGGAGCTCTGCAGTCCATGTGAGAGCGGAGGGCAGCACCAAGCCCCGCGCGGCTCCTGACACGCTGACGTCCCGGAGGCAGGGCTCCATGGGAGCATCGCCCTGCCCAGGCATCCGAGGGGCAAGACCCGGGGAGCGGCAGGACACACCTGTATTCCCAGCACCCCTTATGCTGCCCATCTGTAACCAAGCTCTTGGAAGCACCGGCACTCAACACGAACACATCTGAGAAATAAATAAATGCCAAATATAGAAAGAGAGATAAAAGGACCAACTGATAGCCGCCAAGGACTGAAGTCACAGCTGATAAGCAGCGGGAGCACAGGATGGGAAGTAAACAACCTGACTGGTAGCACAGCCCCAGGGTGAGGAGCCCAGGGCCTCCCCCATCCGAACCCTCCGACTCCTGTCTCCTTCCAACCCCCGCTTGGCAGGAGAGGTCGGAGGAAGGGAGATCCATGCTACTGCTGGGGAAACAGACACCAGCAGGGTAATCTCTTCTGCCTGTGGGCTGCGGACGGAGTGTAAAGCTGCCAGGCCTTGGCCACACCACAAGATAATTAACTGAGAGCGCGTCCTCCGCCAGATGTGGGCAGAGGTGAGCTGGGCGGCTGCCATGCCCTCTCCGGCAGGTATGCCTCCCTCTGCCTCCCTCCTCCTTCCTCGCCTTTTGCTTGCTCTGATAAGAACACTTTTGCTGACAAGATAATCAACCTTGTAACGTTTCTTGAGGTTTACATTTGGGCAAATTATGAAATAAAAGTTGCGAGTACATTCAGCTGATGCGGCTCGCCTTCTGAGAACATTTGTTTAACTCCACTCCTCTGCCGGAGTTCCTAAGTTGGAATCGCCAACAGAAAGGGAACATTTTACACCCTTATTAATTTTTTTTTCCCCACTCCTCTTTTTGTTGGCATGTTTTGTTCTTCAACAAAGTAAGAAAACCCTTATCAACAGCAACACAAGTCCAGCACACGTCAGCTAAGCCTCTCTCTCCAAGTCCCGGCTATCTTCAGCCCCATCTCTGAGATAATCAGAGGATAGGTTTCCGCCCAGAAAATCTGCCCAGCTATAGAGGAAGCATCAAAGGCTGTGGCTCAAACAAAAGTTTACCAAACACTTTGTATTCCAAACACTCCCATTGTTCCTTCCCTTTTTTTTTTTTCCTGCAGCTTTAGTCAAATGTTAACAGGAGTCCCAGCGGGTCGCCCAGCACAGGGGAAGAGGCGAAATGCCCCTGCACAAGGCCAGAGCCCACCCAGCCCCACCGGCGCCAGCCCCTGCAGAAGAGCAAGAGCGAAGCCTCAGCGCGGATCCCTGTCACTAGACAGCAGGGTTACCCAGCGTCGGTGGCAGCCCCCAGGACAGCCCCCCCACCCCCTCAGGGCTGTGCTGCAGCAGAGAGCGCAGCCCCGCAGGAGCAACGCAACGGGGCGAGCGCCAGCGTACCCGAGGGCTCAGAACAGAGCCCAGCGGCTCGCATCTCAGGGGACACAATGTGAGCAGCTTAAGAAGCCCCCACACTGCCAACAGCCAGGATTTCACTCTCTGCCAAAAAAGTGACCCCTAATGCACCGGCCTCTCCTAAAGAGCTCCAGAGCTCAAGGCCAGGCAGCTCCCACCCGCAAGAGCACGAGCTCCAGGGAGGGCAGGGCTCCAGGCAGGCAGGCGCTGGGAGGAGCACACAGAGCCTACAACCCACCTTGTCCATGTGGAAGATGAGGTCCAGCTCACAGACATTCTCAAAGCACTTGTCCAGCGTCTCCACAAACACCTGAGGGGGCGGAAAGGGCAGGTCAGTACAGAAGACACAGCAGGACGCTGCCCGCACGCAGCCCCAGGGCCCGCAGGCACAAAACCCTGCAGCCCTGACCAGAAACTGCGAGAGCGGACGCTGCGCTCCAGGCTGGCACCGGAGCGGGGACAAACCCCTCTCAACAACCCCATCTTCCCTCCACGGCAGGGAAGTGCCGGTTCCCAGGGCAAACAGGCAGCTCCACCCAGGGGCTGCCCCGGACCCCAGCGCTGCAGCAGTAGCCGGAGGCAGCGCGGGTCAGGGATTGCCACGCAGGCACCGGTGCCAGTCCCTGCTGCACCACGGAAACCAGAGCGAGAAGCGCAGAGCTGCTCCACGAGAGTCTGTCCTGGGAAGGGTCCACGGACGGAGGAGGAGCCCGGCCACGGCTGGGCCGGCTGCAAAGGGGGCGCATGGTGGGTCCAGGCTGGGCAGCAGGGAGGGCTCAGCCCTCGGCCAGCCCCCGGCCCCGGGCAGGCTCCCTCCCAGCACTGGCGTGTGCCCACCCGCTGGTGCCATCAGGCACCACCTGCACTCCCGGAGCCGCTCGCTGCGGAGACCTGGTCAAGCCCCAGCACAAGGGGCCCAGCACGAGGTCAAGGGCACCGAAACACGGGGCTTGGCCATTCTGGGGGAAATCCCAGGTGTCGATGTCCTGATCTGCTGCAGCGCTGGGACAATGGCTGTCACCATGTCCGGGGCAGGCTGCAGCCACCCGAACAGCCGGAGTTACGGGAACTGCGTGACCACGGGGCGGGTGACCCAAGGAGGGCATGTGGCTTCTGCCAGCTCCTGCGCCAGCACTCCCGCCTGCCCTCAGCTGGATCTAGCACAGGTCCCTTCACAAGTCCACAGCGTTTGAACACAATTTTAAAAATACAGTTGTAGTTTTGGGCCCCTCACAACAAGACAGACATTGAAATGCTGGATCGTGTCCAGAGGACAATGGAGCTGGTGAGGGGTCTGGAGCACAAGTCTGGTGAGGAGCGGCTGAGGGAGCTGGGGGTGTCTGGCCTGGAGAGAAGGAGGCTGAGGGGAGACCTTCTCGCTCTCTGCAGCTCCCTGAAAGGAGGGGGCAGCCAGGGGGGGTCGGGCTCTTCTCCCAAGGAACAGGCCATGGGACAAGAGGGAACAGCCTCAAGCTGTGCCAGGGAAGGTTTAGGATGGATATTAAGGAAAATTTCTTCACCAAAAGTGTTGTCAAGCATTGGAACAAGGTTGCCCAGGGCAGTGGTGGAGTCACTATCCCTGGGGACGTTTAAAAGCCGGGCAGACGTGGTGCTGAGGGACATGGGTCAGTGGTGGGCCTGGCAGTGTTGTGTTAGCGGTTGGACTCGATGATCTTAAGGGTCTTTTCCAGCCTAAATGATTCTATGCTTCTATTTTTTATAGAAATTCATTCGGATTGACCTCCCCCGGTACTCCCAGGTGGAGGGGCTGTGTATCGGCTGACACACTGCAGCATCCCCTGCCCAGGGCAGCCCCTGAACAGCTTCAGCCACCTCCAGAAGGTCCGGCACAGGGATGCCACAGACACGAAGTGCACCGGAACGCTGTGGGGGCCGGGCCCCCCAGCACAGACCGTGTTTCGGGGGAAGGCACCTGCCGGCCACCCCAGGGCAGCAAACGTGGCTGCGGAGAGACCGACCTGGATGAGGTCCAGGATGCCCAGCTCGCTCTCCGAGGAGTCCACGCAGAAGACGAAGTACAGCGTGGCGTAGTGGCGGTAGATAAGCTTGTAGTCCGAGCCACCGAAGAGGCTGCGGAGACACAAGGAGAGCTGAAGGGCTTCGGGGGGGGACACACGCTGCCGCAGGGCTCCCCCGGACACAGGGACAGCCCTGCGCGGCCTCCATCACTGGAGGGGATGTGGGTTACCTGCCGCACTCCAGGAAATTGCAGATGTGGTCATCCCGCTTCAGCACCAGGTGGAAAGTCTCCCGGATTATCTGCTGCTGGACCTCCTCCGCCTGCCGGGAGGTGAGGGCAAGCACCCATGGGTGCACGGCCTGCAGGACCCGCTGCCCCCGGGACGCCGTGAGCCGCCAGCTCCAGGTGGCAGCAGGTCCCGGCTCCTCGCCGGCCGTGCCCCCGCAGGCACAGCCAGGGGGTGACCCGGCCACGGGGCCCCCCGAGGGACCAGCACCCCCATGAACGCGGGGACCCCCCAGCACCCCCAGCCCCACACCGGGCTCGGGGACCCGCTGCCACCAGCCCCATGGGCAGCCCAGTCCCTCTCCCCGTCTCGGTCCCCATCCCCATCCCCATCCCCGTCCCCGCACCAGGTGCTGGTAGAAGCGGACGAGCCGCGGCTTGCCGTGGTTGTTGAACACCAAGATGGCGTTGATCATCCCGGCGGCTGGACTGGACTGGCCGGGCCGGGCCGGGCCGGGAGCAGCACCGGGGCCGCCGCGGTCGCAGCCTCCCCGCAGGAAACCCCTCGCCCGCCCCGGAAGCGGCGGCGGCGGCGGCGGGGCGGCGCTTCCGGCCCGGGCCCCGGTGGGCTGAGCCCGGGCGGCCCCGCGGGGACCCTGCGCCCCGGCAGCGCCCGGGGACCGGCCTCGGCGACCGGCCCGGGGCTCGGAGACCGGGCTCGGGGGGGGACGCTCACAGCCCCCTCTCCGGCGGGAACCAGGCGGGGGCGCAGCCGCTCTCCCGCTGCCAAGGCCGGGGGCTCCCCGGGACAGGGCTACTGGACCGGAGGCTGACCCGGCCCCCTTCGGGAGAGCGACAGCCACCGGGGCGGAGCGGGAAGGGGCAGACGTTCCCCGCGGGCTGCGATGCGGCAGGGCACGGGCGGGTCTAGAGCCAGGCTGACCCGGTGCCGGCCCTGGTCCCGGTCCCGGTCCCGGCCCCGCCACCCGCTCCCCGTCCCAGCCGCCAGGGGGCGCACCAGCCCCGGCGCGACGGCAGCCGCGCGCTGCCAGGCCGCGGCGGCGCGAGCGGGGGGCGGAGCCGGGCGGCAGACCACGCCCTCTCTTAAAGGGCTAGCGCCCCGCCCTGTATGGAGGGCCTCGCGGGCGGGGTCAGAGATCACCGGCGGGACCGGCCCGCTGCCCCCTGCCCCGCTGCCTCCCGCCCTGCTGCCTGCTCCCTGCCTGCCGCCCCACTGCCCTCCTGCCCCACTGCCCTGTGGGGAGGGGAGAGCCCCCCCAGTCCCACTGCATGGGGACAGCCGGGCCAGGCCAGGCCACCGAGGGCTTTACAGGAGGACACTCAGCTGCCTGCCGCTTCCTGCCCTCCCCACAGCCCCCCTCCAGCCCCCCAGGACCAGCCCCGCCAGCTGCGGTGCCCGGGGTGGGCAGCTCCCTGGGGCTCCCCCAGGTCAACTCCCGCTGCAGTGTCCCATCAGCTGGGCCGGGCCCTCAGGGCGGCTCAGGGGACAAGTGGCGTCATGGGGCTGCTGGCCTGGGGCTGTCCCGGCACCGAGCACCGAGTAGTTCCTCCCAGTGAGGGGTCCCACCGGAGCCCGTGACCCCCCAGGATGCTGCCTGCGTGGGCACCACCAGTGCCAGATCTCTGCATAACTCCCTCTGCTCAAGGGTTGTTCTGGAGGGGGAGGGGAGAAGGGATCACAGACACCCGCAGCTCCACCGGGTGCTTTTGGAGGACCAGGAACTGGACAAGCAGGAGCGAAGGGCGCATGAGCCCAGATCTGTGTAAAGAAACGGCACAAGCAGGTCGGGTACCATCTAAAGACCACGGCGTGTCTGAGTCACGAGTGGCAGGGACTCCTTGTCGCCCGTGTCTCTCGGAGGACCTGGAGCAGAGCACAGGGTCACCAACGTGGCGGGTGGCATCGAGCCGGGAGGGGCCCGAGGTGGGGGCAGGACGAGCCCCGGGCTCAAACCCATCCTGAGGAGTTAAAGATGTCGTCCGAAGCCAACAAGCTGAGATTCGACAGAAACGTGTGGGGGCTGCTCTGCGGGAGGACTCGGGGGCACGAAGGGCAGGTCTCCACCAAGCGTGGCCATCCCTGGTCTGCTGAGCACGGGGGAGCCCCAACAGCGACCAGAGTGGGACCCTGCACTTCACCAGGGATGGGGACAATTAGGGGGGTCCAGGAGGGAGCAGGGAGAATGACAAGATGCCCAAGTCCTTGCCTCGTAAGGAAAGGAGAGGGGAAGAACTTCAGGTGTCCACTAAAAGAGGTGGCCACAGGCTGCTGCTGCCTGTGGGCATTATGGGTCAAGAAATCACGAAATCAGCTTCAATGGCAGCAAGGAAATCTTGTGTTCTCAGCTGTTCTGGCCACTGAGCCCACCCCTCTGGTGGCAGAGCCCCTCTCGCTGGAGGGTGAAGGCTGCAGGAGGTAAAGGGGACCCCTGAGGTCCCCTGCCCCAGGCTCAGCTGCAGCAGCGTCACCCGGAGCCAGTGGCCGCGGGCCACGGCGGGGCTGGGGGTGTCTGCGGGGATGGAGACACCCCCCCACCCTCCGGGCAGATGTCCCCGGGTGGCACCGTCCCCGAGCAGGGTCCGGGTGGGACGTCCCCACGGACATCTCACCATGAAGGCCTCCGGGACGGCGGGAGGCACCGGCCTCCGCTGAGGGACAGCGATTGGCTGGGCCTCCACTTGGGGACAGCGATTGGCTGGGCTTCACCTCCACCACCCCTGATTGGCTGAGACCTCTGCAGACACCGGGTGTTCCTCTGCTGCAAGAGGCTGTGGGTGCTCCTGGCCTGGCGTCCTGATTGGCTGAGCCTGCTGCAGCCTCATATCTCCCTGTCCTGATTGGCTGAGCCTGCTGCAGCCTTGTGTCTCCCCTTCCTGATTGGCTGAGGACACGCAGCCGCGTGGCCCCGGGTCACAGTTGGCTGCGGTGGCCGCGGGGCTGCTCCCCGGCAGGTGGGTGCCGGGGGCTGCCCCCCACTCGGCCGCCCCCGTGGGGGCCGCGGTGCCACTGAGCCCGGTCCTGCCGCGGGCGCTGGGGCCACCCTGCGCTGACGCCTGGCGCTCGCCATGTGCCCTGCTCTGCGTCCTGCTCTGTGTCCCACTCCACATCCTGCTCCATGTCCTGTTCCGGGCGCACGCAACAGCCGCAGCCTCTGCGGGAATTTAGGGAAGAGAATTCCTTCAGCCGCGTTTATGGGCCTTTAATATTTGCAGACACCGGCGCAGGGAAACCCGTCCTCAGCACAGCGCCCGGGGCGAGGCGGGATGGCAGGCACCGGGAGAGAAATGGGGGTTCGGGGGGGGGGGTCCCAGCACCGGGGCTGGTCTCTGGGAGTGTTCCCACCTGGGCTGGCCCGACAGCAGGAACACGGTGACAGCTTGGTCACCTCTCCGACAGACAGCGGGTGTGGGGAGCTGTAAGCACCCGCACTGACAGCTTAAACGGGCTGGCGAGGCCAATTTTCAGCCCGGAATACAAAAACCCACTGAAAAGCAGAAGTGTGCCTGCCAGACAAAGGACTGCGTTTTTAGACAAACTCTTTGCTGCGATTAGTCTGTCCAGCTCCACCTGCTTCCATGGAGATGAGAATCTCCCTCTCCCAACGCAGCAGCCGCATCCCGGCCGCCCTCGCGCACACCTTCTCCTGAGAGGAGGAGACCCTCACCCCCCTCGCTACGGGGGCGAGCGGTCCCATCCCCTGTCCCCAGCTGTGAGACACTTGGCAGTCGCCATCCGCTCCCCTCACCGGGTCACGACCCCGTCCCTCCTTTTGGGGACCTGCCACCTCCTGCCACCGCAGCCCCATCCCTCGCCTCACCATGGCAGACCTTGGCCTCTCCCTCCATCACTGCCTGTGGATAACCCTGGGGGGGGGGGGTAAAGAGCATCCCCCCCACCACAAGACAAGACCCTCAGATTTCTGGAACATCCCAAATTCTGCTCATCCCTTTCTTTTTGGGGGGGTCTGTCCACCAGCTGGTGCAACATAAACCCCCACACGGTTTCTGGGGCGCAGATGATCTTTCCCGTACACCCACCCTCACCGCGGAGGAGAGGGATGCCCACTGGGAAATCGGGGTCCCACCACCCATCCCGACACCCACGGCTCCTCCGGGCAGCGCGGGAGCATCCCTCTATGGGGTGATAACCCCCCCAAAAACCCAAGGGATGCTCATCCCCCAGATAAAATAACCCCTGGGGTTGGGGGTCCTGGGTGGCCACCGTGAAGGAGATGCCGCGCGGCATAAGGAGGGGGGTCCCCATCGTTCCCCCCCCATCCCCGTTCCCACCAGACGAGCCGCGCCCCGCAGCTTTGTTCCCCGCAACCGGTACCGAGGGCGGACCCGGCTCCGGGGGAGGCCGGGGAGCGGGATGTCGGGGATGTCGGGGGGGGGGGGGATGTCGGTGCTGGGGAAACTCGGTGGGGGGGACGCGGGGGCACGGCGGGGAGATAAAGGGCGGCCGCCGGCGGCCGAGTTAGGAGGAGCTGTTTTGCATCCCTTCACGTCAGCCCTGCCTCATTCCCTCCTTCTTCCTTCCTGCGCACCCAGCGCCGGGCCCGCAGCCGCCGCCGCCCCGCACCCCGCGGAGCCGCCGCGGGAGCGCACGGTGAGTGTGTGTCCGTGTGTCCGTCCGTCTCCCCCTCCCCCCCCCCTCCACCCCCTCCCCTTCCTCCACCGGAGAGGACCGTCGGTCCGCAGCCGGGGGCCACCGAGTCGTCGCCGCCTTCTCCTCCGCTTCCCCCCGCCGCGGGGACGGGAGCGATGGCGGCGGGAGGGACCGGGAAGGGGACACACACACACACACACGCACACACACACACACACGCACCGGCGGTGCCCGCTCCGCACGTGGGTCCGCCGCCCCCCCCTCCACCCCCTTCCCCCCCCCCCGCTCCCCGCCGACAAGTTTTTCCCCGTCGCCGCTCGCAAACTTTCCCGGCGGTGGCGGGGCCGGGGAAGTTCCGGGGAGGGCGGCCCGGCCCGGCCGCGGGGCCGGTACCTGTTGAGGGAGGGAGGGGGCGCGGCGGCCCCGGGGGATGCGGCGGCCCCGGGCCGGGCTGCGCGGCACCGGGAGCGGCTGGGGGCGGGGGGGGGACGACGACGACACCCCGCGCCTGGACGTGGGGGCGCCCGGAGGGGGACGGGGCGGTCGCCCAGCGGCACCCCGGGGTGCCCCGGGCCGGCGGGTTGACCGCGGTGTGGGGGGGGAGGGGGGTGGGCAAAGCCGTGGGGTCCCCGCGCGGGGCCGCGTGTGAAGTTTGGGGACAGTTTGCTGGGGACCGACCGTGCCGGGGGTGGGTGTCCCGGGTGAGCTCCCCCGTATCGACAGCAGCAGAGGGAAAGTGCCGGGGGGCAGGGGGGGGGGGTTGTGAAGCGAAATGGGTGGGTGACTCCGGGGGGGCCCACGCCGCACCGTCCCACACCGGGCACGGAGGCGCCCCGAGGTTTCCTGGTGCCGGGACCCCCAATGGCCCCGCGGGAGGGTCCCGGGCCGGGGGCTCCGCTGCTGCCGGGCCGGGGGCTGCTTTGTCTCCTGCTGCCCTGCCAGGGCCGGCGGCTCGTCCCGGGCTCCATTTGTGCAGCCGTTTGATAGCTCCCTGTTAATCAACAGGATGTGGTGGTTAAATTAGTTATAATTAATTAATTAGTCAATCATTAGTAGTTTCTTTGTAAGCAGCCTGTGTGGGCAGAGGAGGGGGAGTGATGGGAGTGGAAGGCGGCATCCCGAATCCCGACCTCCCGCCGGCCCTGGACCTGGCAGCGCCACGAGCTCCACCAGGCTCTGCCGGGGGGTTCCCGCTCTGCTCCGCGCTCCCGACCTCGGCTCAGCGGCTTCTCGCACCGCTGGCTCTGCCCGGCCTCGCGACGCCGCGCGACACGGTCCCCGGCTTGTGCAGGTGCTCTGGGCCGTCCTCGGCCTTTGTACCAGCGTGTCTCCGGCTGGAGGGAGCCCCCTGACCCACGGCTTTCCCAGGGAGACCCCTGAGAGGTTGCAACAGGGACCCTCGCCTCAGCATCCCTTTGGAGCCCCTGGGGGTCACCGGCGCCTGACGGGCAGTTTGGGGGCTGCAGTTTTGGCAGCAAACACGGTTTGGGCAGCAGGACGCAGGGCTGTGACCGGTCCCCGGCTCCCACCCCCAGTGACAGCTTCCCCCGTGGGAGCCCGGCACAGCCCCAGCCACCATGGGCAGAGCCCGGGTCACCGCCAGCCGGGCCAGGCTCCTCTCTGCCAGTGGGCTTCCATTAATGCCCCCTTTGAATAGCGATCACGTTATATCCCCCTAAAATGGTAAATTAGATCACAGTAACCTGAGCTGTGCTACGCGCCGGGAGACGTTCCCAGCCTAAGCCTGGGAGGTGGCTGGGAGGATCAGACCTGGGTACCTGCGGCGGGGGGAGCCGGAGCACCTTCCACAGTGCCCAAGCAGCGTGTCGCCCCCTGTTCCTTTGGACGCTGGCAGGGTTTGGTTTAATCTCTGAGAAAGTGTTTTTAGCTGGTTTTGTTGGGCCACAACGCAAGGAAGGTTTTTCATTTATAAACTAGTTGAGGAAAGGCAGTGTAGAGAGGGAGGAGCGCAGACGGCGTCCTGCTCTACTGTGCAGCTGGAAACGTTAGGGAATAAGCAAAACGGTGGGTTTGTACTGCAAAGAACGTGCCAGCATAAAGTCCTGTGGGCGAGTGTTGCCTACACTCCTTACATTTATTTTACGTTTATTCTTTGTTGAGAATTAGGCTCCGATTCAGCGTCTGCTGGAGCACGGTCACCTTAGCATCAGCTGAGCAGGTCACGTCCTCGGTGTCCTGCCAGGCCCGAGGCGAGGGGACAGGCCAGTGCCGTCCCCGACGGGCCGGGAGCAGGGGGTTCCTGCCGGTTTTCTTGCTGTGGCTCCCCCCCCTCCGCTGCCCACCACGGCGTTGTGTTTCCCTCAGCCCATGACGTCCCCTCCCGTGGGAGGGTGAGCGCTGGCAGCTCCTGTCCTCGTCCCGGCCGTGCTGCACCCGCAGCCGGGGCACCCGCGAGATGTTCCCGATACTGCTGGGGCCCTGCTCGCCATGGAGGCGGCGGGGGTTTGGTGGCCCAATGGTTCTGGGCGGCCGAGATGTGCCGGGATCTTTGTGCCTGCCCTGGGCAAGGAGCCCTCGGGATGAGTCACGGTCCCCGCTGAGGTTCCTCAGCCTTCCCGCAGGGCTTGACCTTGGGGACAGAGGACTGTGATCCCATAATGAGCATTTTCCCTTTGTCCCGCTGTCCCACATTTCCTCCTGCAGACCGAGTACCGCTCTGCTCCTCCCGTGGTCCTTCCCACAAACGGCAGCACGTTGCGGTGACATTCGCGCTGGGACAGGGACCCGGCTCAGCCCACCTGCGTCCAGGCATGGCATTCCCTAAAAAACCCATTTCTGTCAAAATAAGTGTGGTGCAGTGGAGTGAAACGCATGAAGTCAGCCAGGAATGGTGCTTTTGCTGGAGTGGGCTGGGGGAGAGGTCTGTGCTGGAAAAGCCCTTGGAGCCACCACTCTCCTCTGCCCAGGTTTCGGTGCAGGAGCGGGATTCTCCCCGCTGGGAGAACGCGCACCTAATGCAGTTTCTTTCCCAAACTGTAAATTAAGGGGCAGGGGAAACATGATTTTAAATTTTCCTGATGGTGGTCTTTACTCTCAACTCTCTGTCCGTCATCCCGGTGATGGTAAAATATTCCTAATGAAAACAAATAGGAACAACACGTAAGCACCCTGCGTAAAAATCTCCTGGCAAGAGCATGGAGCTTTCATGATGCCTTTGTGCTATCGCCGTCCTCCCGCTTCTCTGAACACTTGCGCAATGTTCTCCACAAAGTAGCATAGGTTTTTTAGCAAAGGAGAAGTGACCGGGGTGGGAAGGCTTCGTTTGCTAGATGCCAGGTCTCCTGGGTCGCTCTGAGCACTCTCAAGTGGGAAGAAAAGCCTCATCTTCCACCCTTCCGTCCTTCCACCCTTCCACCCTTCCTTCCTTCTCCGGCCAGGGCTGATTTCTCAGCAGAGGGACGGAGGGAGACGGGCAGTGTCCGGGTCGCCCTTTTGTGCAGGGCGAGGAAAAACCTGTAGGAAGTTGCTGTGAAACTTGGCACGGCACTGCTGGGGTAGATCAGCGAGAAGGGGGTGATGGGGAGCAGCAGAGGCTGGGCAGGGGCAGGATGCTGCGTCAGACCCAGGTCCGTTCTCATCCCTGGGGTCTGCCCAGGAGTCTCCGGGGGCATCCCCTGTACAAAGGGTTTTGAAAAAGAAACCAAGGCACGTTATTTTTCATTTGAAAGGGACAACGTCCTGCTCAAGGCTGGGGCCAAACAAGTTACACGGGGTTTTTGTGGGTCTGTGGGAGTGAGATGGGGGATCGGGAGCTGGGCGTCTCTGGAGGGACCGGTGTATGTTCGGACCCGGCTGCCGGCGCGGTGAGGGGCAGAAGCGCCGGGGTTTGCCCCAGGGCCCTGCACAGCTCAGCAGTACACAGCTCACGCGGGAAATCAGCGAAATCTCACTTTACCCCCAAAAGTGATAGTTGCTCTCCAGGAGAGGCTCAGAGGAGGGAAAGGGCAGTGCGGTGTGGAGCGCGGTGACGGTGACATTTCCTGTGGGTAGCTGAGCAGTAACCTACAAAGGAGGAAAATTTGTGATTGTTCTTCACCTTAGAAGGTTAAAAATCAACTGGATCAACCAAGAATCGGACCTGAGCGTTGCTGCCAGCAGCTCAGGTGAAGAGCTTTGGGATGCAGCTATGAGTGGCAGTGCAGATGGATGGGATGCTGCTCCCCGGGGAAAGCAGGGGGGACGATGCCACTGGAAATGCCGCAGAGTTTCCAGGCAGGGGGTGGCAGGGAGGTGGTCACAGCGTGAGCAACGGGGAAGGGTCTGACAGACCGTCCCAAGAGGTGGCGGCAGGTCGGGGTCACAGGGATGGAAATCCATCTGATGTACTGGGGGTGTGACACGTGGAAAATGCTGGTGAGGACGGATGTGCAAGCAGAGAGATTTTGGTGGAGAACATTTAACGACGGGGGTCCTTATGGCTCTGGGGGAGCAGCAGTGGCAGGAGGGGGAGCGGGAGCGACGGCGGGGACAGGAGCCCTGCAGGATGTCGGGGCTGCGGGCACTGCATGGGGCTGTCGGCACCCGGAGGTGGCTCCGTGGGCTGAGGACCCCCCGGCCAAGGCTGGAGGGGGCGGGTGGAGGGCAGGGGGGCTGGGGATGCCTGTCCGGGGCTGCAGGGTAAGGTGGGGGCAGCACCGAAACCTACCCTCAGAGCAGGGGGCTGGAAAGGGCCAGGAAAGGGTTATTGATGCTGAACATGTGGCACAGCTCTGGCCTGAAAACGGCCTAAAAATGGCCCTGCTCAACAGTTCCCGCTGCTGCCCCTGTGTGCACACGTGTGCACGTGTGTTTGCCCCTCGGAAGCGCCCACGGGCCGGGGACCTCGGTGCTGCAGCGAGAAAAGGAACTTCCAGTGCAAGTGTGTTTTACATAGATGCTGTGGCGCCGAGCGACCGAAACACGTGAATTTAGTTAAAGTCAAGATTCTGTTCTTCATCTGTCCCCCTTTGCTCTTCAGCACATTCTGCGGGCCCCTGACGAACACGCTTCCCCCTGGCATGCAAACCCGTGGGTATCTCCAGCGCCGCCAGCGAGTGACAGACACAAAGAGGTTTTGACTAAGAAGGAAATATCAGTCAGTCCTTTAGAGGCTTTATCTCCGCACGTCAGTTTGGGGAAGAATGTGTTTTAACTGGGAAGCAGCACGTGGACATGTTCATTGTTTTACTTCCACGTCTTGTGGATGTGAAACTGCATTTCTGCTTCGGCGTGGCGCTCCCAGGTGCACTTTGCTGTGCAGCGTGGGAGCTGCCGTGGCTAAAAAGGGGGATTTCGTGGGGGACGGCAGGCTGAGGCCACAAACAGAAGTCGGTGCAGAAGTGAAATCTCTAGGGCTCGCTGAAGCCTTCGCCATCCTCCCCTAGGAGCCACGGCGCCAGGGCTGGGCTTGTCCCCGGGTCACCGGGCTGGGGGGAGCCGGGCTTTGCCCCCAGCAAGCAGAAGCCACCCTGGGCTGGAGTCCACGTCCTGCCCCTGGTCGAGAGGGAGAGGAGGGGGAGGAAGGACGGGCAGAGCTGCAGGAGGAAGAGCACTCGCTGGCTGCCTCTAAATTTATCTTTCCTGTTTCTCAGTAGCAGCTGTGTCTCGTGTCCATGCTCCGTGGTGCCGGGTCACTTCTCCCCTCGCTGCCCTTTCTCCTGACATTGCTCGTCCATATTATCCAGCTTTTAACGAGCTCCCTGTCCTTTCCCTGCTTTTTCTTTCAGATATGTAATTCTCTAAGTACTCCCCGGTTGGTTTTCCCTTCCTTCACCCTCAATCTGTTCTCACACCCTGCGACCTGCCACCGCTTCAGCACTTTCTCTCCCCCCTTGCTGAGTTCCTCTCCCCCCCACACCTCGCCGGCATCGCACCCCCCGTCCCCGCCGACGCGGCTCCAGTTTGAATGCTCGGGTCACTCCAACCAGAGGTTTCGGCCATAACGTGCCCTCGGGCACGGAGCCAGCGGGGGATGCAGGGAGGTGCCAGCCCGTGGCAGCTCAGCCGTGCTCGTCCTGGACCCCGCTGGGGAGATGCTGAGCCTGGCCGGGAGGGACAGGGATGGCCGGGACTGGCCAGGAGGGTCCAAGGTGTCCGGGACTGGCCTGGCTGGTGGCCGCTCTTGGGAAGCGTTAGTTGTTGTTGTAAGGATGGGGATTCCAGGGAGCTGGATCCTGTTCCCAGCCAGGACACACATCCATGGGGATTGTGGGACTCGCTCTCTGTAGAATCATAGAATCACAGACTGGTTTGGGTGGGAAGGGACCTTAAAGCCCCCCCAGTGGCACCCCCTGCCCTGGGCAGGGACACCTCCCACCAGCCCAGGTTGCTCCAAGCCCCGTCCAACCTGGCCTTGAACCCCTCCAGGGATGGGGCAGCCACAGCTTCTCTGGGCAGCCTGGGCCAGGGGCTCACCCCCCTCACAGCCAAGAATTTCCTCCCAATATCTCATCTAAATCCCCGCTCTTCCAGTGTAAAACTGTTCCCCCTCGTCCTATCGCTACATGCCCTTGTAAAAAGAGGGCATGCCCTTCCTCACAGAGGACTTTCCCCTCTCGAGTACTGAAACACGGGCACCATAAAACCTGAACTTGAACTCTGTGCCAATTGCAATCTTTTTTTTCTTTTTGGAGCCGTCTGAGAGTTACCGTTCTCAGGCAGGGATCGAGCTGCCCTCCTGGGTTTGCCCTGGGCTGTGCCCTGGCGATGTGGGTAGGCATCGTCCCTGGCTGCTCCGCGCTCCCGTGGCGGGGGTTCACCCCTCGGCCCCCGGCGCTGCCCCGGGCAGAGCAGCTCATTGCGGGCGTCCGGCCGCACGCCCGGGCTCGTGGCACGGCTGCCCTCCGGGGGAACAGCCACTTTCTGGAAGAACAGAACCATAGGCAGAACTGAAAGAGCCTTTTCCGTCGGTGGTGCCAAGCCTCTTCGCAGAATTTCTTCTCGTCCTTCCCCATTTTACGCCTTGGCCGTTCAGTGCGCGCTTGTGAAGCCCGTCAGGGTAATTGCGGAACTCATCTGCAGAGAGCGAGCCTTGATTTATGGGGGCTTGAGTGGTTTGGTTTCATTTTATGATTATCAACAAGGGACACATATAAGCAAATCATTTCAACAGCTGAATATTCTGTATATTTATAGGACTTTCTTGCTGTAAGAAGAAAGCGTGCAGAATGCAGCAGTTATGCAGATTGTGATGAAAATGGGGACGGGGGTGGTTCGAGCCGACCCAAGTGTGAGCCAGCCCTTGGTGCTGCCAAAGCAAAGGCAAAACTATAGACAAACCCAGCCCTGTAGATACGTTATGAAATATTTATTAAGATGAGTAAAAAGTACAAACATCCCCACCCCCCTCAGTCCCGGCCAGTGTTTGTCCGCTGCGTTTTCCATTATATTTGGCAATAAGCTCTTTCCGAGCGCATCACGCCGGCGGGTGTCTCATTCCCTCGGTGCCCACGGCAGCTCCCAGCCCCGCGTTTGCCCCGCACCGGCCCCGGTTTTGGGAGCGAAGTGGCCACAGGGTGCGGGGCACCGCAGGGGCGAGCTCCAGGCTGTGTCCGTGCCCGACACTCCAGCGGCGCGACACCCTCCGGACAGCGGCACCAACCTCTGCCCGTCAAGTGCCATTTGAAAACATCGATAAATACAAAATTTTGTGTAAAATTTCAGCCCCCGCTGGGAGTGAGGAGTGCTGGGTGAACGCTCAGGCCGTGACAACACACACAAGAACAGAAGCACAATGAGCGGAAATTTCTTTTCAGCTTGGCCCTGTGGACCCTACAGGAGTTTGCCGTTAACGCCGCGTCCCTCCAGACCGGCAACTGCCTTTGCCTTCCCCTGCAACAAAAGCAGCCGTGGTCCTCTCCTGCCAGAGCTTTAAAAGACATTTGCTGTGCAGGAAAAATGCCTTGATGGTTTGCAGGTGACCGGTGGCAAAGATATAAATCCAATGGCAGGGGCCGCGCACCCCGTCCTCGGTGAGAAGGTGCCGAGAACTGCAGCCGCCCCCAGGGACCCGGCTGCCGGCCGCCCCTCCTGCAGCTCCGGCAGGGCAGAGGTGTCACCGGGCACCGCTCTGCCGCTTCCTTCTCAGGCGTTTCAGGACGCAGATTCCAAAATCTCGGTTTCTGCTGCCCTGAAGTCCGCAGGAGCGCGAGGGACGGCAGATGTGGGGTCCTTTACGCCGGGAGCCCCGGGTGGGTTCTCACTGATGCCTCTGAAGTGGAATAAAAAGTAGCTCAACTTAAAAAACAAAACAACAACAAAAAAAAAACCCAAACGTCACTCATAGAGTCTCAAATAGTCTGAAGTTACATACACAGCCTTTACTTCCTGAAGGACCTGTCCTGTGGCTGCCGTACATTCGTTATCCTTCTTGCCGTGCATTGATTATCCTTCGTTAGGGCAGACGCGGTGCCTCCTGCCTTGATGAGGCGCTTTCCATATCACTCACTGACTCCGCTGCCTTGACTTGTACCTGTGGCTGCCTCAGCCTTTTCATCTGTGCTGCGTTAGGCTCCGTGCCGGAGGATTTTTTCCTTTAATGCCAAAATGTGGTATTTTGGAACAGGCGGTTTGTGTTCCTGCGGTGCCGCTGCTCGGGGTTGGGGGGGTTGGGGACACCGTCCCTGGCCCCGCAGGGTGCCCGGGGGGTGGGTGGTGGACGGGGCCGGTGTGTCTGCACCGGTGCTCAGAAGCCCGTTTGCTGAGGGTTGAGAAATGACGGCGGTGCGGGGCGTTATCCGTGCTCCCAGCTGAGCCCCGGCGCGGGCGGGCGCAGAACCGGCCTCGTGCTGCCGGGTACCGGCGGGATGGAGCCGGGCAGTGCCATCGGCTGCGATGGCCCCTTTGCCAGGACAAGGTTTTGGCTACCGACGCCCTCCGTGCTGGCGGCCACCGGGCAGCCACGCTGTTGTTTGTCACCGCGTGCTCGCTGTCCCCCACGGGTGGCCGTGCAGCGGCGGGTCCTGGCTGTGGGGATGGAGCTGGGCGCCCCGGGGCTGGGGGGGGGGTCTCAGCCTGAGTCCTGTGGCCATCTGTCTCCGACTCCTGTTCCCCCTCTGACCCCGAGTTTGCAGTTGGGGTGTCACTGGAGACCCTCTGCAGTGCCCAGAGCCACAGCTGCCAGGGTGGGTGCTGAGGCCGGCGGGGCTTGGGGGGACACTCGGGGGGTGCCCCTCATTCCTCCGACTCCCCTCTCGCCCCCCTGGGGCTTGCACCCTGCGGAGCGCGGCAGAGGAGCGCTGTGGGGTCCGGAGGGGGCAGGGCGGGGGGAGCAGCGCCCGCAGCCTGCGCAAAGCCCCCGCAATGGCTCTGCGTCTGCATGGCCGCCGGAGAGCATCGGGACCGCGGGAGCGGAGCGGGCAGCGCTGGCTTCGGCTCACCCCCGAAAGCCCGGGGCAGGAAAGAGAAGGCTCTGCTCAGAAAAGGATCTGAAACATTTTTCGCCTTGTGGATCTGAAAGCAGTGTGGGGTTTGCAGCTGAGCCGTCAGGTTTGCTCCTAAAAGGGTGCAACATGCAATAACGCTGTTATCCAAGAAATCAGAAGTGGGACGTTCCCAGGGGCCCCTGGTCCCCAGCCCCTGCCCGCTGTGGGAAAGCTCCAATTCTCCCTCCTCCTTTCACCTGCGGCCGCAGAAAAGTGCACCCCGTGAGTTCGTTATTTAACGTTTCCCCCCCGGGGCTGGCACAACCTGGGAGCTCTGGTGGGAGATTCCGCGTGGTGGGGGTAATCTCCGAGATGTCGAGCTGGGAGGTGCTGCCTCCCCCGCGCTGCCCTGGCCGTACGTCGCCTCGCAAAGGCTCATCGCGGCTCTTTGCCCTTGGCTGCGGGCAAACCGCCATCGCGGCGTGCTCAGGGGCCTGCCCGTGGCCAATGCCCACAGAGCCCGGAGCCATCAGTAGCAGTTTTCTCCAAAAACCTGCTTTTCTCAGAAAAAGTGAACTTCACAGGGGAGAGACAGAGTGAAATGTCTCCTCACCCCCTCATCACACCAGCCTCTGATGGCAGCGGGACCCGGCTCTGCTTACCACTGAGAGTGGGCTTCAGAAGCTCTGATGAGTTTTACATGTGAAAGATTATCCGGTTGAGTATTAATTAACACACTCAAATTAGAACCCCTTGGCTATGACTATCACATCACCCGGCCCAGCAGCGGTGACGGCGGACGCGGTGAGCGTCACGGCACGAAGCAGCCCCAGCTCCGCGGGTGTGTGGCACGGGCAGCGGCGCTGCTGCCGCGTCCGGCGTCTGTCCGTGTGCCACAGCACGGTGTGCGGCACCGGCGGCCGAGCGCGGCCCATGCCCGGGGGCAGGGGAGCGGGCAGGGGACGGGGTGCAGCCCTGGCAGGGCTCTGGGACCCCCCTGTCTCCAGCGCCGGGGGCGGCTGTTTGAGGAGCAGAGGGGGGGTTGCGTGCCCGTACCGCAGCCTGTGCTGAGGTTCCCATCCGTGCTCGCCCCGGGACCATCGGTCGCCCTCTCCCCCTTCCCCGCAGAGAGAGGGGTAAGGTCTGCCCGGGGGCTCGGGGGCAGCGTTTTCCAGCACAGGGGAAGATTGAACTTGTCAGCAAAATCCTGTGCAGTCCGAAGTGTTCACCTTCCTCCCGGCCTTTAACTCTCCGGTTGGAGATTTGTGGCTGCCGCGAATGGGCCCGGGCAGTCCCGGCGTCCCCGTTTCTCCGTTCTGGCAGCCCAGCGCGGGACGGAGCCCAGGAGGGACGGGGGAGACGGGCCCGGTGGCTGCCATCCTGCGCATGGGCAAGCTCCACACACGGGGAACAGAAAAAATAGACTAGAATTGTTCCTAACGGTATGTGCAGCAACGCTCTTGAAAGTGAGACCATCTTTCCGCTGCGGGGGGGTCTCTGCCCTCGGTCCTCTCCCACCGAGAGGTGGTTTCGCATCCTGTCGGGCAGCTCTGGTTCCCTTTGGGCTGGCACACACCTCACCACATCTGTAACGTTCTGGTTGTCTTTCCCCTTTTACAGCCAGGGTTATAGATACGGGGGTGCCTGAGCTCCCGCCTGTGCCTCGGCTCCTCCACCTCCCGCCACTTCTACTGCTCCGCTTTGAGGTCCCGCCGCCGATGATTAACCCCGGCCCCGGGGGTGCTGCGCGGGGGGTGCTGCCGCGGGTGCCTGCCGCCCCCCTCCCCGGGGCACCCCGCTTCCCACTGGGCTCCGTCTTTACTACGTTCCTGTCACGGCGTTTCCACTCCCGCTTTGTCCCACGTCCCCGTGCCTCCCTCCTCCCCACGCTGTTGGGTTCATCTTCACGCGTGAGGGTCTGTTACCCCCCCACACACCCCGCTGAAGGTGCTGAGCGGAGTGGGATGGTGCTGGGCTTTGCAAACCGGCGGAAACAGCCCCGTGTGGCCTCTCCCGCTGCTGCTTTCCTCTGCTGCGGGGGCTGGGGGGGCTGCCCTGGGCACCCACCCACCCTTCGCCCCCCAACACCCCCAGCGCCTGGCCCAGAATCGGGCCCCCGGTTTTGCGTCCGTCACGGCCATCCCGCGTCCGTCTTTGTGAGGTTTGGGGCTTGACCTAAATCTCTGGCGCCGGTTGCTTTTCCCAGCCGCGCTTGTTCCCGCGGATCTGTTTTCCCCGGGTGTTTGCTCCGTGGCTTTTCCAAGGGACGGCGCGGTGGCTTGTCATCCCGGGGACCCTCTGCGCGAGGACAGTCCTGCCCAGAGCCGCGCTCTGCCGAATTGCATTTACTTTTTTTTACATATCTGCATGTGTGATTACGGGGAGAGGTATTTTTAAAAGTAGCTCGGCGTCTCTTTCGGGGAGTTAGCAAAGAGCAGATTTATTTTCTGCTATGCTGAGAATTAACTCCCCTTTCTTCCTCTTCCCTCTGCCCCCGCTGGAAAGAGAGAGAATGCAGAAAAGAAGAAAGGATTTACATTGTGGTGGTGATTGGCACAGGCTGTGAATGAGAGGTCATTTCATCTGGCTGTTTCTTTTCAAGCGCTCTTTTTTTCATGCACACTGTATTCAGGCTGGGAGCATTCTTTCTTTTCAAAGCTTCTCTGTCTGTCTCTCTCTTCCCCCTCCTTTATTTTTCATCCCTTTTCTTTACTTTTGCTGTCTTTTCATTCTGTTTTTCTCCACCCCCTTGGGGCTCCATTTTTTCTTTCCCTTTTCCTCTATTCAGTTCCTTTTTTCTTCTCGCATCTTTTTTGAATAGCTCTTCTATTTTCGGAGAGGAAAGGGAGTATGTTGGAGAGAAGTCGTTGCAGCAAGGAGGAACTTGAAAGTCTTTCTTTCCCTGTTTATTTCACTTACAAGCAAAAATTGTTTTCCAAGGGAGAGGGAGGATTCTGGGCGCAGGCTTTGAAGCCAGGCTGGGACGGCGGCGGGGTGGGATTTCTCCCTGCTCCTGGCCACGCCATGGGTCCCCAACTGCTGACAAACGCCCAGCGCCCCGTAGAGCGCGGGGAGGTCGGTGGGTCGGGGCTGTTTTGGCTGTTTTGGGGTGTGGGTGCTCGTGCTGCGGGAGGGGGGTCCATGCAGGAGCAGCCCCTCTCCCTCGCCCCTGGCCTGCGCGCCTCGCGCCTCTGGACACCCATTACCCGTATTTGATGGCCATTTCTGTTGCTGGTGCTCCAGTGCGAGTTAATGGGGGCATTTTGAGTCGTGACGTGCCAACAAGCTCTGAAAGCAGATCCCGGTGTCCCCGGGCGGCGCTGGGAGGAGGCGGGTGGATGGGGATGGGGAGGCCATCTTTGGCTCGTTCTGAAGAGGCAACGTTGTGCTCACACAAGTAGCCCATGGGAATCATAGAATCACAGACTGGTTTGGGTGGGAAGGGACCTTAAAGCCCCCCCAGTGGCACCCCCTGCCCTGGGCAGGGACACCTCCCACCAGCCCAGGTTGCTCCAAGCCCCGTCCAACCTGGCCTTGAACCCCTCCAGGGATGGGGCAGCCACAGCTTCTCTGGGCAGCCTGGGCCAGGGGCTCACCCCCCTCACAGCCAACAATTTCTTCCCCAGATCTCATCTCAGTCTCCCCTCTGTCAGTGTAAAACCCTTCCCCCTCGTCCCACGGCTCCCCTCCCTGCTCCAGAGTCCCTCCCCAGCTTTCCTGGAGCCCCTTTAGGGACTGGCAGGGGCTGGAAGGTCTCCCCGGAGCCTTCTCTTCTCCAGGCTGAACCCCCCCAGCTCTCTCAGCCTGTCCCCACAGCAGAGGGGCTCCAGCCCTCCCAGCAGCTCCGGGGCCCTGCGTGGAGAGCGCGGGATGTGCCGGAGCGCTGCGCCAGGGGCGGTGCCGGGGCCCTGGGGCACGGGGTGGCCGTTGGCCATGGAGAGACTCTCAGGTCTGGTGGACACAGGGCTTTGGGCTGCCGGGGTTCTGTGGGTTCGGGCTCTTACATGACAGAAGTGCAGGAAGGGTCTCGTACATGTCCATGGGGCCCCAGTGATTCCAGCCGGGTCCGAGGGAAACGTCCTCGCTCAGTGGGACGAGGCTGGTCCCCGAGCGCCTGCTCCCCAGGCGCAGGTGGTGCCAGCAGCAGCTCGCCATCGAGCTCTCCTGGCAGCTCCGTCCTCTTGCCTCCAGAAGAGCTGCCCAGGCAGAAGGGCTGAGAGACCAGGCTTGGAGCTTGGCATTTTGGTCTAAAGAAGAGGCAGTGTTGTGCTGAGAGGCAAAGCGACAGCCGTTCCTTGAGGAAGGTGGCTGTGGGGGCGAGGAGACCCCCTCCCCTGGCACCCCCATCCCGAGTGCTGGTCCGGGCACCAGCCATCAGCGGGGTTTGGTGCGGATTTGGCGGCTCGAGGAGGTTTCGCGGTCCCTTGGCAGAAGCGGAGCGTGGGGTCCAGCGTTTGCTTTGGCTGGGTGGGTCCATGCACAGCAGTTTTCTGAGTTTTCTCCCTGGGGAAAGCCCTGGTGGTAATGGACCTGCTCCCGTGGGCTCCCGGGGAGCTGCACACCACAAAACAGGGGTCCCCTGGAAGTGACCCCGTGCTGCCACGTCAGACCCGGGCCTCCCCCGCTCCTTCCCACCTCCCCAGACCCCGGAGGAGCCTGTCCCCCCCCAGCGGCTCTCATCCTCCCCTCACCCCCGTGGCCAAACTGACGCAATCAGGACTCTGATTTTCGGAAAGCGTCTTCTGCCCATCCATTTTAGTCCCCCCTGGCTGAGGTAAAGTGGAAGTTGGGGGCTGGTCTGAGACACACAAGTGAGCGCTGGACTGGAGCCACCAGCTTTCCCGTGGGCTGTGTTGGAGAGGGGCTGGGGACAGGGGTCAGGGATGGGGACAGGGATCAGGGCTGGGGACGGGGCTCGGGGATGGGGACAGGGGTCAGGGATGGGGACGGAGCTCAGGGCTGGGGACGGGGCTCGGGGATGGGGACAGGGGTCAGGGATGGGGACAGGGATCAGGGATGGGAATGGGGCTCGGGGCTGGGGACGGGGCTTGGGGATGGGGACAGGGGTCAGGGATGGGGACGGGGCTCGGGGATGGGGACAGGGGTCAGGGATGGGGACGGGGCTCGGGGATGGGGACAGGGGTCAGGGATGGGGACGGGGCTCGGGGATGGGGACAGGGGTCAGGGATGGGGACAGGGATCAGGGATGGGGTCGGGCCTTGGGGCTGGTGGCTTCGTCCTGCTGCGGGGAGTGGTGCCGGAGCGCGGGTGTGGGGGGGGGCTGCTCCCCTCCTGCTCCCCCGGCCATTCTGGGGAATAGCCTATGTGCGGAAAATCCAGGGAAGCGCGGACTCCTCACAGGGCAGCCCCGACCACAACGTGGGGAGGTGACCCTGCGGGGAGGAGGGGATCTGGGCCTGATCCTGGACATCTTGTGGTGTGCGAGGAAAATTCCGCTTCTCCTTTGTCTGAAGGGCTTTGGGGGAAGGTTGGAAGGGGCTCGGCGAAGCAGGGTGACTGCGTGGTCCTCGGGCGGAGGGAGCCGGGGGCTGAGGCGTGGGCAGGGGTCCTGAGCCACCCGGGTGGGCTGCAGGAGGAGCGGGAGAGGAGCCGGTGGCGCGGCGGTTAATGAAGTAGATTATTTTTGTAAAGTGAGATTCAAATAATTGTAACCCCGAGACAGAGAAGACATTGGAGGAGATGAAAAGGGAGAGAGAAATAAAGGAAGCAAGGACAGCGGTTTGGAATAGAGAGGGAGATTAGGAGATAGATGAAAGAGAAAGGAGAAAGATAAGAGGGAGAGAGGGGACAGATCTCCGGTGCGAGATGGGCGTTGCCAGGGAAACGGGAAGAATGAGGGAGCGATGGAGGGATGGAGGAGCGGAGGATGCTGGGGGCGGGGAGCGAGGGAAGGATGGAGCTCACTCTCGGGTGGAGGAGGAGAGCGGATTCTCAGCAGAAAGGGACGCAGGAGCGGGATGTCCCGGCTCGGCGTGGGTGCCTGAATGCTGGTGAGCCACAAGAGCATTTGGGATGGTGGCTCCCTCCCTCTGTGGCGAACAGCTGGGGCATCCGCTGCTGCTGAGGGGCTGACCCCTCTCGCCCTCAGTTTCCATCACATGAAACATTTCTTGCCCACCACAGGGAGGTTTTCCGCAGAAGCAGGACACCACGGTGCCCCCAAACCTACTCAGACATGTGGAACTTCTGGAGGAATGGCGGGAGGCGGGAGAGGGTCCGACCGGGGAGGGAGAGCCCCTGCCTGTGCTTGGCCTCGATGTTTCTGTACCGCTTCCAGGTGCTGCGTTTCAAAGGTGAAAAACGTGGTGTGTGACGGTGAGGGCAGAGCAGGGACCTGCTGGTGCTGGGGGGGGGCACCGAGGCACGGGGCGGGCTGTGCCAGAGCTCCGCCGGTGCCGCCTGCGCCGGTGCCAGCCTGGCCGCCGCGTGTGCCGGTGCCGGGCGGTGTGGGGTGGGCAGGGGCAGCGGGACGGGGGCTGCCAGCGCTGCCACCTCCTCGCGGCAGCAGAGCGTTGGCCGATTCCCGTCCCCAGCAGAAATTGAGTGCCAGGTCAGGACAAATCCCGGGGTCATTTATTGCAGTTGCCGGTGGCTCCCGCAGCCGGAGCGAGGGCTGCCGGGGCCGGGAAAAGGAAAAACCCGCTTGAAAAGCAGCCCTGCGGTAGCAGTGAGGCTTCGCTCACGGGCTGCAGAGCGGAGCCCTCCTTCCATGGCGCTGCGGGCTCACTGCAGGGCCCAGGGGGAGTCTGGGGCTCAGCGCCTTCGGCTGGTCCCTGGGAAGGTCCCGAAGGCACCAGCGGCTCCCACGTCCCTGGGCTGGCGATGGGGGGGACCAGGCGGCTCGGTGCTCCGTACTCATTTATTCTGCAGAAATGGTGATTTCCAGGTACTTGGAAAACATTCCTTTTTCCCTTCCAGAGTTTGCCAATAACCTGGTGGCTACAAACATAAATATTTACTTCTCGCGGATGGACATAATGGTTGGGGTAAAGAAACATCATCAGGTGGGCTGGGGAAGGCTTTAAGGTGATCTGATGAAGCTGCTCGTCTCCCGAGACGTTGTCTGTCATACGGACCTGAAGTTGTCCTTTTCCCCAGCTTGTTTTTCTGCTGGATCTTACTCAAAAACATTATCTAGATCATGCTGCAAACTGTAGGTTGTGTCCTTTTTTGTTTTTTTTTAATCAGAGCCCCCAAAGACGATAATCCGTCCACCCAGAGCCACTTCACGTGATACACAGGATGTCATATACATCTTTCCTTGTCAGAAAGCATATCCAAGGCTGAAGGCAGCAGTTCTGCTTTTTAATCAACTTAAAATAAGTAGGTTTTTTCTCATTTCTAGAGAAGTCGTTAAGAAAAGTTTTCCTTAAAAAAATGGAGTCAGTATCTAATGTGGAGACACCGATTGAATTAATTTAAAAATTGGTTTGATTTCTTTCAAGACGCGGAGTTCATTTGGTAGCAGCAGCCTGGCACTGTGCGTCCTCCTCCCCGTGTCTCAGAGCTTGGGCTCGTTCTCTCAGCTCCCGGTGGTGCTCGTGGGGTGGCAGCTGCGGGCGAGCCGCGGGGGCTGGGGGCTGAGGCAGGGCTCCGTGCCCGCGTCCCCGCGGCACACGCTGCCGGCCCCCGCGCCCCCCAGCCCCCGGCCTTGGCCAGCCCCAGCCATGGGGCTCGCGCAGCGGGACGGACGCGGGGTTTGGATGTACCCGGGGTCTGAGCCCGGCCGCAGCGTGCCCTTCCCGGACAGAGCGCCGGGTGCAGGGACACGGTGGTGGCTCCCGTGGGAGACCCCCCCGCATCCTTCCCTCGCTCAGCCCCATCCCGGGATTTAGTGAAACCGCGATGAACTCGTAAATCCTCCGGCCTGATACAGGACAAATGCTCCGGATCGGTTTTATAAATAATTTTAGTTGTTTGTTGTGATTTTTGGGGAAAACAATTTTTCTGTTTAGAATTTTTGTGGGTGCTTTGAGCAGCTTTATGTGAAAACCACAAAAAAAAAAAAAAGATGAAAGACTGATTTTTCCCTTTATTAAATTTAAATGAAAGATTCTTTTAAGAAAGGAAGAGAAATAAAATCAAAGGTCTTCTCACAAATGTTACGGATCTGTTGATCAGCCATTTTCCGTTAGAAATTGCTGAAGAGTTTTAAAGCCTCCTCCCCCTACAAGTTCCCCCCCACGTGCCCGACGTCACCCGGTTGTCTTTACCCCCGATTTTTGCTGGGGCTCACCCCCAGCCCCCCGGCAGCTCTGCAGGTCTGACCCCCACACCGAGAGCTGCGGGGCAGCCTGCGACCCCCCTGGGGGCACCTGCAGCGGGGGGAGCTCCGCAGAGGGGGTCCTGCCATGGGGACCCTGCAAAGGCTTCGGCAAAGGTCCCTGGGAAGGTCCCGAAGGCACCGGCTGCTCCCGTGTCCCTGGGCTGGCGATGGGGGGGACCAGGCGGCTCGGTGCTCCGCAGAAACGGTGATTTCCAGTTCTTTGGAAAACATTCCTTTTTCCCTTCCAGAGTTTGTAGGTGGCTACAAACGTAATACACACATAATAAATGGGATGGGATGGAATGGAATGGAATAGAATATATTTATTATATAATATAAACATAAACACAAAGGGGCTCCTGCAATGGGGGTCCCACACAGGGCTTCGGCAATGGGGGTCCGTCAGCCCCCCAGCCCTGACGGCACCTTCCGTGGGGTGGGAGCCCACGGGAGTGCAGGTGCGGGGGGTGCTCCCCTCGGGCGGCCAGCGCAGGGGCCCGTGCCGGGGTCCCGCAGCCCCGGGACATGCGGCAGCCCAGGTGCTGTGGGAGAGGGGCTCCAGGACAGCCCCATGGCGCTGCTCAGGTGCCACCATTGATTTTCTTCCAGCTGGGAACAATCCCCAAGGTGCCCCCTGATTGCTGCGGGGTTTGTCCTGCAGCCCGCGGCCCCGAAGGTGAGCGAGGTGAGATAATCTGCTGCTGGTACCAGCTGGGCTCCTCCGGCAGCGCTCATGTGCCGGCATTTATGCCCTGATGGGGCAGAGATAACATGGGGAGGGTGCCAGGGTGGGTGGTCCCTGCTCCCGGGGAGGGCTGTGAAAGGTAAATCTCACAAACCCTTGGGGTTTTGGCTGCTCTCGACTCCCTCTCCTGCTGGAGGGACTGGGTGAAGTTTGGTGGCTTTTTTTGGTGGCATTTTTGTTTTTTTGGTTTGCCTCTGGGGCTGGAGCAGTGGGGAGAAGAGCGTCCCATCAGGAAATGGGGCCTGAGAGAAAACTCTGCAATAACTGGCTCGTGCCTCGGCAGAGGGTGCAGGTGCTTGGGGAGGTGCTCGGGAGCCGCAGTCCCTCGTGGAGCACCTTTCCCGGGGGCCGCAACCAGGAGGGGGCTTGTGGGAGCGGGGGGTGCTTTTACTCTGGTTCCCCCCCATCAGATCTGGGGTGTTGCAGCCAAACCTCACCCGTGTGCACCGGTGAGGGTTTTATGAACCAGGTAGAACTTTTTGAGGCTGCTCAGTTTGGGGTTGCCCAGAGCCTCGTGGTCAGGGCGGTTGGTTGGTGTCTGCCATGGCTGGGGGGGGTGGGGGGGACGGTGGTGCAAAGCAGTGGAGCCGCTCGGGAGCGGATGGGTGAAACCGAGGGAATTAAAAGAGCAAAGGGAAGGGAAAAGCGTCTGAAGACGGGCGGCTTTCAGTCTGGGGAAATGTGGAATCCAGCAGGGAGCGAGCGGGGGGATGCGGAGGCTGTCGGCAGAACACTGCTGCAGGAGGGGCCTCTCGGGTCCCAGGTGACAGGGGTTGGCGTGGTTAAAGGTGGAGGAAGAGAGGTGAATAGGAGTAAAATTGCATATGGAAGTGAAAGCTATGTAAAAAAAAGAACTATTTTAAGTGTGTAGAGATCTGGAGGTGAGCGAGGAGCTGGGGGCAGCTCTGAGGGGGCGGCTGGGGTGGGCAGGAGCCGCAGGGATGTGCCAGGGCAGAGCCCGGCTCTTCCCAGCGGTGTGGAGGGAGACGGGAGGAGAAGAGAGATTGCATGGAGACAAAAAAACCTCCCAGGAGTGGGAGGAGAGATGCTGAAAGAGAACCGAATTTCACAACCCCCAGAGGAGCAGGGTCGGGAGCCACCGCTGCCAGGCCCTGGTGCGTCCTTCCTGGTGTGTCGGAGAAGGGATGGTGGCCAGGGGGACGCGGAGAGGAGAGCACGGCACGCGCGGGCAGCGGAGGGGATGCCAGGTGCGTCTGTGTGACCCCACGGGCGGGCAAGTGGCTCCATTGGCAAACGCGCTGGGCAGCAGCTGAACCTGAGCTAAAGGCTGTGGTTCAGGGCCGCGGGAGGCTTCGGTTCCCAGCCACGGGATGCGCACGGGGGCGGCTGAGCTTGGTGAGCGAGAACCTGCCGGGTACGGCCACGGGAAGGGCCTGGAGACTGGAGCTGGGGAGGAACAGGAGCTGCTCTTGCGCTGCTGCTGGGATCAGTATTAAGTCACGTTTAACTAACTTTCTGTTCCTCTGAGAGGTGGGACAGAGGGATGAGCCGAATCTACAAAAAAATAGTTGGAAAAAGAGATTCAGGCAGTTGGAGTGTGGGGAGGTGCAGTGTGTAACGGTGATGGATGGAGCAGAGCCCTCCCCAGCAGCGTGTGACACGGCACCCGCAGAAGGGCCCAGCCCCTCGGGCTGGGGGTGGGACACCGCAGAAACGGGGGGATTCCACAAAGCCAAAAGCAAGTGTTTAAAAGCTCCGTAGCCGAGCTGGGACCCCAGCCCGCAGCACGGCTGTGCTTCTCACAGTCACGCTCGCGACGCTTCCTCAAAACTGGCTCTCGGCATTGCACCCACCGCAATAGATACGGGCTTTGTCCCCCGAGGAGGGACGGCCGAAGGGCAGGACGGGGTGGGCAGAGACGCGAGAGCCCGGAGCTGCTCCCTCGCTGCCGGGTGTCAGCAGGGCACGGGGGTGCTCTGAGAAGACATTTGAAGAAATCAGCGTAGGAGCAGATTTTTGCATATAATTTTTTTCCCTGAGAAGCTGTGAATGTGTTGAAAAACGGGGTGATGAAATTTGTCATTGCTGGTGCAGTTGTTTGTCGGCAACCGAGGAGAGATGGGGTGAGGAAGGGCTTGAAGGGCGAGCAGCTGGTGCCCGGCGCAGAGCCCAGCGACGGGAGGGAGGAATAGCGGGGTCACAAGGAGTGAGTGATGAAACTCCGGCACAACCGCCTTCCCCCCATCTGACGGGGGCAGGACGCTGCCGGTCAGCGGGGCACCGAGATCTGTACCCGATCAAACGGCCCGGTGATCAATAGCTACGGAAAGTGCCATCTGTGGTCACGGGAAAGAGAGGCGGACCCTGGAGTGCGCAAGGAACTGGAGTGTGGATGGGGCAGTCAGTGGAGGAACGTGTGGGATGGCTGGCACGAAGGGAGGAGGAGGGGAGAAGTTTGCAGGACTGGGGTGGGAAGGGAGGGGGGTTGGTTTAAGGTTCCGCCTGGCTTCATTTGCCCTTTGTGGGGTGGAAGACCGGCGAGAGGGGGATTTGCCTGGCTCCTCCACTTACCCTCGTCCTGCCAGCTTGCCCAAAGCCCACCTTCCCCGCTCAGCCTGTGTGTCCCCCTCGGGCAGAGGAACGGGTATGTCCCGCTCGCTGGCCAGAGCTTATTTATTAGGGGCATTATCAAGGCAGTGCTGCCCTTTGTAAAGATCGTAACAGTCTCCTTTTCCTCAGCGGGATGGCGTTTAATTGTCAAAGCATCCTTACGGCTCCTGGAGACCCAGCCTGGTGCTCGGGGACTGTCGCCTGGCCGAGAGGGACTGGCAGAATCCTCCCCTCCCGTTCTTCCCGCTGCGCTGCTGCTGCGGTGCCGCGGCTCCCGAGTCCCCGGCCTGGGAGGGACGAGTCTCTGTAAGAGCTCAGCTGGTGGGATTTGCTGGCACCAGGAGGGACAACGTATTTGTGCTTATTTTCCTTCCCCTGCCCCTTCTCCTGCAGCTGAGGTGGGCCGGGGCTGAGTGGGCGCTGCTGGGGCGAGCGGCCCTCAGCTCCCCCGGCATGGCCACCGTGGAGGGCTTCTGTGCAGGGATCCCTCTGGGACCCCTCGGGAGGCTGACATCTCTGGCTGGGGTCTGGATTCAGGCATGTGGGCACTACAGGAGCCTCTGCCCGGCCTCTGGGTGCTCGATGCACTTCAGCCCCGGGCTTGCGTGGCCGTGCTTCACCCGGGAGCGATTGCGGCGTGTGGGACTGGCAGCGGCAGGTCTGTGCTCTGTCGCGGCAACGGGCCCAAGACCCCCGAGGCCACTGCTCTGGCTTCTTGAGCGACTCTGGAGGTGGCTCCCTGGCGAGCAGAGGTTTTGGCGGTGCTCTGCACCCCGAGGGGTGTCAGGGTGTTCCCTGGGGGAGCTGGAATACGAGGCCCAACCTCACTTAGCAGTGTGTTGGGAAACAGCGTTTCCAGCCCGCTCTGCAAGACCCGAGGGGGCTGAACAGGGAAGTGAGAGTGAGAAGTGAAACAGAAGCATCTGTCCCGTTCCCCACGTCTCTCCTGCAGTGTTTGTGCAGCCGCAGCCCCGCGGGCCCTCGTGGCCTCGCTCTCCCCAATAGCAAAGCTCCGTTTCCCATCTAGCAGGGCTGGCGCGCTCGATAGAGAAAAGTGCAAAGAGTGATTTGTGTAACACAAGGGGTTTTTTTCGTAACGAGGGCCTGGAGGAGCAGAGCTTGCTCACTTTCTTGGAGTGCCCCAGAGTAGGAATCCACCGTTTACTTTCTTCTAAAAGCCTGTTTTAGGGTGGTTGTTCTTAAAACGCTTTGATGCCGGTCTTGAGAGTGCATATGAGTGTGTCACTTTTTCAGCTTCCTCATCTTGTGATGCTCGTGCTGGGTGGCAGAGACCCAGGGCTGTGCCGGGGGGTCTGGCTGAGCCCTCCCCAGTGACAGAGACGCAGGAGAATGGTTGGGTCCCGTCCCGTGTCCCTTCTCCCCTCTCCCATCCCCAGCCAGCTCCAGGGCCATCCCTGTCGCGTGCTGTCTGCCTTGTGTGGCACTCACTGGCACTTGCCACAGCAGCAGGATCCGGCCGTGCCCTCCTGTCCCCGCCGGGAGCTGGGGTGAGAACCCACCGCAGCCGCAGGAGGCGTGTGGGTGTTTGTCGTCCCGTGTAAGTGGCTGTGGAGAAATCCTTGGGAAAAGTGCGACCTTAACTGGACTGGAAGAGACATCCAGTGTATGTGGAAATAGAAACCATGCCCCAAACCAAGGAGGAAAACAGAATCCGGCAGCCTTCCCTGCCTCCCAGCTCCCCTCCCCAGGGCAGAGCGGGGGGACCGCAGGGTCCCTGGCAGGGCTGAGACCCCAGGGAGCGGGCTCTTGATTTCGGCTTCCTCAACTCCAGCAAGAATTACATTAGCAGGTGCCCGAAGGCAGCAGCGCTGCTCGCCTGCTCCTTTGGGAAGCCGCTGCTCACCTCTGTCTCAGCTCTGCCTGTCACCCAAGGCCCTGCCGGGATCCCCTTGGGACCCAGCCGTGGACGCGGGGCAGGTGGGTGCTCGGCGGCGATGGACAGTCCCGCTGCCGGCCGGGGAGAGGAGAGTGGGGGAGCGGGAATGGCTCCAGCCCTGGCAGACGGGCAGGGGTGTCTGTGCGGGGGTGCGCGGCGTCGGGCTGTTTTCCCTGGCGGTGCCGTCCCCCCAGGGATGCTCCGAAAGGGAGCAGCGAGCCCAGCCCGCGGGTGGGGGGGACCCTCCGGCAGCGTCCCCCGGGAGAGGAGGAGGAGGATGAGAACCCGCCCTCGGACCGCGGCTGCCCGGGCGGGGAGCGATGGGCCGCGGGGTCGGTCAGCCCGGTTTCCCCCCCGCCCCGGGAAAGGGGGGTCCCGGCCGGCGAGGGGCGGCCCCGGCGCCGGGCGGTGCGCTCCGGCTGCTCCCTCCTCTTCCTCCCCGCCTTCCTCCCCATCCTTCCTCCCACCCCTCCTCCTCCTCCTCCCACCGCCGCCCTCCCCCGCTCCTCGCTTTGTTTCGCTGCCTCCGCACTCCCCCTCCCCCCTCTCCCCCCATCCTCTTCCTCCTCCTCCTCCCCCATCCTCTTCCTCCTCCTCCCCCCGCATCCTCTTCCTCTTCATCTCCCCTCTGCCCCGCCGGGGGCTGGAGGTGCGGGGGCCTGAAGCCGCCCCCTCGTCTCCCCCCCGCCGTTCCCGTCCCTGCCCCGGGAGCCGGCCCCCCCCGGCGGGACCCGGCGTGGGGCCGTGGGGGGGCTGCGATGGGAGCCGCGGGGCCGGTGGCCCGGCAGAGCGGAGGGGAGACTCTGGCCGCTCGGCCCAGGGCTGCCCCTCGCCGTGCAGGTGCTCTGGGAGCGCGGCGTGACCTGCCGTGGGGTTTATTCCTGGGTTACCTCCCCCGGAGGATTCCGCTTTGTTGTAACTGCAGAAATAATTACATTTACAACACGTTTTTTGCCACAGGAGGAAGCGGTGGCCTCCTCGCTTTCATCTGGTGGTGACTCTCCGAGCCCGTCCTTGCTGGCCCCCCCAGGGCTGGTGGGGGGAGTCTCTGTGGGGGTCCTGGGCTGGCGCAGCCCGGGGGAGCCGGGCACCGCTGCTCCAGGCTCTGCATCCCCCCATGCCCTGCCCCGTCTTCTCTGGGGCTGTCGGGCCCCTGGGCACGAGTGAGCCGAGCGGGAGCATGTTCTCGAGGTGTTTAATCCTCACACAACAAACCACATCCACTCCCCTCCAGCTGGAGGGGGCGTTCTGGCAGCCGGAGAGTCTTTCCCAGCCTCCCGGCGGGCTGCTCCGCTGCCAGCCCTGCCCGCGCCTTTGCATCTCTCCCACTTCGCCTTTGGCTCTGGGTTCTGTGTCTGATACTCTCCCTTCCCTGTTTCCCAGCCTCAGTCCCCAGGGAGCCTGCAGCCGCCAGCCGGAGGGATCCGGGGATGGGTGGTGAAACGGCATCCCCGAGGCGCAGTGGTGCCTGTCCCACTCCTCGGGGCAGCAGCTCCTCCGAGCTTTGCCATCCCACATTCCCAGGTTGTTTATGGCAGCAATTCCTCGGATTGCTGGCCGGCTGCTCTCCAGGAAGGGCTGGTAGAGCGGGTGCAGGCTCCGTCTGCCGGGTGAGGGACGCCAGCTCTTCTCCCTGCTGCCATTCCCACCCTGGTCACACCATTTTGGTGGGACCATGCCCCGTGCTCTGCCCTCCAGGCTGGTGGGTCCCCGGAGACCACTGGAGCCCAGGGAGCTCCGGGTCTGGTGTGGGTTTGTCCCAGGCTCGGGAGCAGAGCTGCTGTCCCCTGGGTAGCCCCTGCCTGCTGCCAACACAAACTCGCCACCGGTGGCCCGGCAGTTGCCAGGTGAGGCCAGCAGTGACCACCTGTGGGCACAATGACAACGTGGGGGTTTCTCCTCGTTTGTCTTCTGACTTTTGCTGCTGAAACTGCAGCAACACCCGTGTTGGTCTGGGGTTTGCTGGGGACGGTGATAAGGAAAGGGGTGACGGCTGGAACGAGCCCCTCGTGGAGTGCCGTCCCCAGTGGCGGTGGGTGGCAGGGGCTGCGGGAGGGCTAACGGTCGTCTCTTTCCCTCCCCAGCCATGACAGTGTAGGCAGGCGGCGAGAGATGGATCGCTTCACCGAGTGCGGGACCCAGACGGACGCGGTGGTGGTGCTGTCCCTGGCGCAGGCGGCGGTTCTGGGCTTGGTGTCTGAGAATGAGCTGCTGGGGGCCACCGTCAGCCCTGCCGGCTTCTTCCCGGGGCTGGGAGGGGAGCTGCCAGACACCGCCGCTGAGGAGCCCGGGGAGCCAGAGGGCGAGTGCCGGCTGGAGGGCGAGGGGCAGGCGCCGGGGGACGGGCAGGAGGAGGACGCCTTGGAGGCAGAGTCCTCCCTGGAGAAGCACGCCCGCAGGAGGAAGCGGCCTCCGGTGAGGCTGGTGCCCAAGGTCAAGTGCGAGAAGGCGGAGGCAGAGGACGAGGTGCTGTATGACATGCCCGTCCCTGGGGACGAGGAGGGTGAGCAGCAGCGCGGCCGCCCACCCCCGCTGCAGGAGCCCAGCCAGGAGCAGACGGTGCAGAGCAGCGCCATGAAGATGATCGACCTTGGTGCTTTCAGCAGGAAGCCCCGGCGCCTGCGGCACCTGCGCCGGCACACGCGCCAGCAGCTGCAGGGCACTGAGCGCCGCCTCGGGGGCACCGACCCGTCCGGCACTGCGGAGGGTGGCACCGCGGGGGCCCTGCGGACCGAGTGTGCCTTCGAGGCGGGCACCCCGTCCCCCGGCGAGGCGGAGGCCCCCGCGCCAGCATCCCCCGAGCAGGTGAAGAGTGAGCAGGGCTTCGCCTGGCAGGAGGCAGGGGAGCTGGAGGCAGAGGCGGTGGGGGCCACCAGCGAGCGCAACAAGAAGGCGCAGCTGGACCGGCTGGACATCAACGTGCAGATCGACGACTCCTACCTGGTGGAGGCAGGGGACCGCCAGAAGCGCTGGCAGTGCCGCATGTGCGAGAAGTCCTACACGTCCAAGTACAACCTGGTGACCCACATCCTGGGCCACAACGGCATCAAGCCCCACTCCTGCCCGCACTGCAACAAGCTTTTCAAGCAGCCCAGCCACCTGCAGACCCACCTGCTGACCCACCAGGGCACGCGGCCCCACAAGTGCGAGGTGTGCAGCAAAGCCTTCACCCAGACCAGCCACTTGAAGCGGCACATGCTGCTGCACACCGACATCAAGCCCTACAGCTGCCGCTTCTGCGGCCGGGGCTTCGCCTACCCCAGCGAGCTGAAGGCGCACGAGGTGAAGCACGAGAGCGGCCGCTGCCACGTCTGCGTGGAGTGCGGGCTGGACTTCTCCACGCTCACCCAGCTGAAGCGGCACCTCTCCACGCACCAGGGCCCCACGCTGTACCAGTGCCTGGAGTGCAGCAAGTCCTTCCACTACCGCAGCCAGCTGCAGAACCACATGCTGAAGCACCAGAACGTCCGGCCCTTCGTCTGCACCGAGTGCGGGATGGAGTTCAGCCAGATCCACCACCTCAAGCAGCACTCCCTCACGCACAAGGTAGGGGCTGGGGCATCCCAGGGGTGCTGCCCTTGCCATGCCCGGAGCAGATGCACCGGCTCTGGATGCGGGTGCTGGGGGAGAGGGGTGTCCCAGCGCCCCGGAGTCCTGGCCAGCCCCGGCAGACGGGGGGTGCGGATGCCAACCCCCACGCTTGGCATTTCCTGGGGGTCATTGATTAGCGGTGAAAGGGCATCATTACGGGCAGGGGCCATGGGGCTGCACGGCCTCCCTTCTTCCTGGGGATTTCCATCCTCAGGGAGGGGGGTTTCAGACCTACTGTGGGTGCTGCAGCGGGGTGACTTGGGGGGGGACCCTGACCACGCGTTGCCGCAGCCCCCAGCGGGCTGTGTGCGAGGGGTTTGCCCTTTTCCAGGGGTTCTTTCAAGGGGGAGCAATTGGCCTGAGCCGGAGAGCGGAGCTGGGTCTCAGCTGGGCTTACAGCGCCCGTCCAGCTCCGCTCCCTGCGGCCCACCTCCTGCGTGCTGCCTGGCTCGGGACGGGCTCTCCACCGTACCCTGTGCCGGGTCGGCTGCCGGACGGCGGCTGCGCTCCCCAGCCAGCTCCTTCCCCGGGCACTGCTTTGTGCAGCTGCGCTCCATGCAGCAGCACTGACCTGATGCTGGGGTTCCCAAGTGCTGTGCAAGTGCATTTCCAGGGCGGGTGAGACAATGGTGTCTGGCGGCGAGGCGGGATCCTGCCCGCTGCAGCAGCAGGCAGGGGGAGTTACCCCCCGGGGTAGCATGGGGATAGGCCCAGGCTCTTGGCAGTGCCCAGTCTGCGCTTGCGGAAGGGGCAGGGAGAGGGGAGCAGGAGGTGCTCTGGGGAGGGTGCTGATGAGGGTAGACCTCCCCCCCCAGTTCCTGCAGTCCAGCCGGCTGGCACTCCCCGAAGCTCAGCTCAGCGGGAGGACCCCGTCCCAGCCCTCTTGGGGGGCGCGGGTCCTTGCTCCGCACCGTGGCCAGTGCCGCTCCTGTGCCCCCAGCCCCTGCGGGGTCTGTTCAGAGACCCCCGGCCGCGCCGCGCACTGGCCCCCTCTGCCCCCGCCCACGGCTCTCCTACCCTCTGCAGGGCGTGAAGGAGTTCAAGTGCGAGGTGTGCGGGCGGGAGTTCACACTGCAGGCCAACATGAAGCGGCACATGCTGATCCACACCAGCGTCCGTCCCTACCAGTGCCACATCTGCTTCAAGACGTTTGTGCAGAAGCAGACGCTCAAGACCCACATGATTGTGCACTCACCGGTGAAGCCATTCAAATGCAAGGTACCGTCGGGGGCCCAGGGGGGGGTTAGCGGAGCCGGGGGGGTTTAGCACAGGCCCTGGTGCGCTGTGCTCCTGGAGAAACACAGCCAGGCTGGGCTGAGTCCTCAGCCACAGGAAAGCAGTTTTGTGATGCCTCCCTCTGTTCGCTCGGGCAAACAGCTCGTCCTGCCACATCTGCTCCGAGCTGTGCAGCGAGGGCACGGGCAGTGCTAACGGAGGAGGACAATTAGTGCCTCTCCCTGACCAGTGCTAGACACGCTGGAGTTCCCAGCGATACCAGCACGGCATCCCCGAGACCTCCCACCGCAGAGGGGCAGGAGGGGAGCAGCCCCATTACTCTTGGGAGTTGTTGGGGGCGATGGGGTCCCCGGGGGTGAGGTCTGCTCTGAAAAGCCCGTGTCCCTGCGGCAGCACTGGCCGTCATGGGCGAGCACTTGCCACTGTCTCCCTGTGCTGGGGTGGCAGCGGGAGAGCCCTCACTGACCCCGGAACGCTGCCCGCAGGTCTGCGGGAAATCCTTCAACCGCATGTACAACCTGCTGGGCCACATGCACCTGCACGCGGGCAGCAAGCCCTTCAAGTGTCCCTACTGCTCCAGCAAGTTCAACCTGAAGGGCAACCTGAGCCGGCACATGAAGGTCAAGCACGGGGTGATGGACATCAGCCTGGACAGCCAAGGTGGGTGCGGGCGATGGCCGGTCCCCGGCGCTGCCTGTGGCAGACGGGGCGCTGCGTTCTGCCTGGCTGCGGCCGCCCCTGGGAGTGCCCGGTTCTTGGGTGATGGCTTTGGGAGCTGGGCTGTGCCGTGGTGGCTCCGGCGTGCTCGTCCCGCCAGCACCCAGTGGCGACACTGCTGCCCCCCGCCATCCTCAAGCAGCCGTCCTCCCGCAGGGGCCATGGCAAGGTGTCGAGCGGGAGCAGGAGTGAGCTTCGTGAACTTGGTACAAATACAGATAAATACATTCCATAGAAAATAAGTTAAAATAAATAGCTCCTTAAGGAGCCGTTGAGGCTTCGGCACATCTCTGGCCAGGATGGTGCCCTCTGGTGACACGGTGGCTGTGGTTTCGGCCAAAGGGTTTTGCAGGGTGGGAGGGGTGAACACCAGTGTTCTTGCCCCTGCTGCACCTGCCCGAAGGCACCCAGGGGACGGGAGATGCTCCTGCCACAGGTTTCTGCACAGCATCAGCGCAGATGCTCCATCGGCACCATCCCAGGTCTTGCAGCGGGACCGCCCCCGCTTCATACAGAGCTGGAGATGAGCTCTGGCTGCTTCATCGCCTCCATTCCCCTGGCAGCCTGATGCCCACCTCATGTGGGCTCTCAACCCGAGCTGCCCGGGAGGAGGGTGCTGTTGACGCTGCACCTTCATGCAGGTCTGTCATCATGTGTCCCTGTGCTCAATCCTAGATCCCATGATGGACCTGGCTGGGGCTGACCACGCCGAGCTGGATGGGCAGCAGGAGATGGACGACTTCGAGGAGGAGAACTCTTATGGCTACGGGGGGGTGGGCAACCCTCCGGACGAGCACGCGCTGGCCGAGCAGGCCATGAAGGAGATGGCGTACTACAACATGTTGTAGCCGAGGCTGGAGGAGGCTGCCGGGGGCCTGCATGGACTTGGCGTGGTAAGAGGAGCTGCTGCCGGCGGGCTGCGGCACCCGGCCAGACCTGCCCCACCGCCCCTGCAGAGGGGGGTTCCAGCTGGGCTTGGTGAAGGAGAAAACAGGGATGTCCAAACACCTTTGCCGGGGCAGAGGCTGTAGGCGGCGCAGGGCAGCGGTTGCTGCTGGCCATGGGCAGGCCAAGCTGGCCCTGCGCGTTCAGCTCCGAGCTGCTACCGGACCCTCGCAGAGCCTCGGTGGGGCTCTCGCCATCGCTGGGGGCTGGGCTGCAGCCGTCCTGCCCCGTGCTGATCCCCCTCCGCTACGCTCCCCACGGGACCAGCCGGGACCTTGCCTCTGCCGCCGCCCTGCCTGCCCCCCAGCGCCCGGCTCGCTGGGAGCTGCGGGCAGGGGAGGGCACGTCCCAGAAGATGATGAGCATTACTCATTGTTCTACCTCCTGGGTCCTCCCCCACGGCTGTGCTGGGGCTGCAGCCCGGCCAGCCCCCTGCTCCCCCCACAAGCGGCCCGTGGGGCAGAAGCCCCTCTGCCCGCGGGAGGGGGTGGGTTTGCGTTTCTTGCTCTTCCCCGTCTCCGGAGCAGGCGAGAGCTGCCCCACTTGCTCTGGCACCGGCTGCGGGCTGGCACGGGCAAAGCCGTGGCAACCTGCGTGAGGCCACGGGGCACATACAAAACAGAATATTTTCTTACATACTAATGGCAAAGCTCGGAGGAGCAGAGCGGCTGCAGCGAGCAGTGTATTTAAAGGAAGGCAAGCCCTGTTCAACTTGAGCAAATGATGGTATTTTGAAAGTAATTTATTTTTTTCAGATGTGCCGCGTGGTTGGATTTATCTTTTCACTGAGTTCAGTTTCCTTCAACCAATGTGCTTTGTAAAACCTGTGTAACGTGTGTGGTCTGTGCGCAGGGGGCGGCGGGGGCTGCGATGGTGCTTGGGGGGGGCTGAGCGTGGGGTCCTGTCCCCCGCGGGGCTGCTGAGCACCGGCAGGGCCACGCTAACGAACCGCAGCGGCTCTCTGCGCTGCCGGCACCCCCTCCTCGCCGCTCTGTGCTGCTCCAGGGCGCGGGGAAAAGTTTTGATGGGGCAGCGCAGCCCTTGGGATGCGGGTTTGCCGCCTCCGCTCCTGCCTGCGGAGCGGGGAGAGAGGGGCTGGGAGCACCCTCCTGGCTTCGACCGTCCCTGCTGCGGGGCAGCACCCAGAGCATCGCCTCCCACGCGTGCCCGGAGCCAGGCAGGGCCCCCGCACCTCCTGGGGGGCTGCAGCAGGAGCCGGGGACAAGCCACGGTGCTGGCACAGGGTTGGGGACCCCCAGGCTGCCCTGCCCCGCACATAGGGGCAACATCCCACCCCCCCCTCCCCGGGGCAGGGCACCGTCTGCCCCATACACAGAAGCCCTGGGCTGGCACTGGGGGGGGTGGCACTGCCTAGCCCTCCAGCCCCCAGCCCCTTTGCCATCACCTTCTTCCCCCCTCCCCAGGCAGTAACGCCCTCCAGCCTCGGGGCAGGACCCAGGCGGCTGCAGCGGTGGCCAGCCCGGACCCCCTCCCCGCAGCCCCCTTCCTGCTCCCAGCCAGCACAGCGCCCCCCCCCCACTACCTCAGTCCCGTTACCAAAAAGCTGCAATGTGTGTCCCCCCTGCGCCGGGGGAGGACGGGCTGGACAGGCCCAGCCAAGGGGTCTTCACTGCTGCTGGGGGGGCAGCTGCGGCACCGGGCTCTGCCGCGCAGGATGAGGTGGGGGGGGCTTGTGCCAGTGGCACAGCAGGTGCCAGTGGCCATGTGGCTCCCTGGCGTCCCCCCCTCCTCATGCACACAGAGCGTTCAGCCCTCGCCTCGTGCAAAGCCCTACTGTGTTTTGGTTATTTTTTACCTCCTCGGTTCGCAGAGTTGTTTAGCAATAATTCTAATAAATGCGTATTCTTTAGCTGCTGGCTGGCACCCGCCGTGAGAGCCGCGCCACCACCACGCGCCGGGGGCCGGTGAGGTGTTTAATGGCTGCTGGCACTGCGAGGGGGGGGGGGGTACATGGGTCAGCGTGGGACAGGCTCCCCCAGCCCCCCCCCAAGTCCTACACACCCCTGTTAGAAAGGCTTTGAAAACACTCGTAAGAAAACTGCTTATAAAAATTGTTCAACTGTTCCTGAGCTGTGCTGGTGAGCTGGAGGCGGCGCTGGGTCCCCGTCCATCCGGGTGACAGCGGGGCCGGGTGGCCCCCCTGCCTTGTCCCCCTACTTTTTGCCCAGGGCCTTGTCCAGGTTGTTCTTGATGGCGTCCAGGAAGTCGGTGGTGTTCACAAAGTGCTCATTCAGCTTCACGCTGGGGAAGGTACAGAGAGGGGCTGGGGGCGGTCCCACAGCTTGGGGGTCCCTGCCCACCCCCCACAGGCAGAGCCCGGGCCAGCAGCACAGCCCTGGGCACGGGACGTGGCCCCTGCCTGGCCACGGGCACAGCCCGACCCTGCCAGCTGTAAATAGACGCTCCAAGTCCCCAGGGACCGTCTGGAGGCCAGTGGCCGCCCCACGCTGCCAGCCTGCCTTCGTGGCACAGCCCCGCACCGCTCCGCCCCGAGAGCCACACATACTTGGCGAGGCCGTGGATGCAGCCGGCGAGGTCCTTCGTCATCGTCCCGCTCTCCACCGTTTCGACACAGACCTTCTCCAGCGTCTGAGCAAACCTGGGGACGGCAGCATCACACACGGCTCCAGCAAAGCAGGAACCTCGCCGGCACCCCCGTGCTGCAGACCCGGCCGCAGCAGGGACTGCGGTGGTCGGTGCTGGGGGTGGCTTCTGGCAGCATCCCCCACCCCGGGGTGCCCCCACCCCACCCCTCTCACTTGATCAGGTCGGGGTTACTGTCCAGCTTGCCGCGGTGCTCCAGGCCACGCGTCCAGGCAAAGATGCTGGCAATGGGGTTCGTGCTGGTGGGTCGCCCCTGCGCAGAGCGAGCACTCAGCCACACAGCCTGGGCAACCCGCTGTGGGCAGCCCCCCACGGGCAGTGCGCACCCACCTTCTGGTGCTCGCGGTAGTGGCGGGTGACGGTGCCATGGGCCGCCTCGGCCTCGATGGTCTTCCCATCCGGACACACCAGCACGGAGGTCATCAGCCCCAGGGAGCCAAAGCCTGTGGCGGGACAGGGGTCAGGGCGGCCCAGGGAGGGTGACGGTGCACAGCCCACCCCACATCCACCCTACATCACCCTACCTTGGGCCAGGATGTCCGACTGGACGTCCCCATCATAGTTCTTGCATGCCCAGACGAAGCCGCCGGAGGACTTCAGCACCTGGGCCACCATGTCATCGATGAGCCGGTGCTCGTACCAGATCTTCAGCTTGTCGAACTCTGTCTTGTAGTGCCTGGGAGCACAGGGTGGGCATCAGCTGTGCCTGGCCATGCCCACCCCGGGCCGGGTCCCACTGCCACCCCTGGGCAATGGCCCCCCCGAGGAGGGGCAGCTGGCACCCCCCCGGGGCAGCTCCCGAGCTCCTTCACATCCATACTTATCGAAGATCTCCTGGAAGATGTCTTTGAAGCGCCCATCATAGGCCTTGAGGATGGTGTTCTTGGTGCTCATGTAGAGAGGCCACTTCTTCTGGATGGCGTACTGGAAGCAGCTGTGAGCGAAGCCCGAGATGGACTGCAAGAGAAGCGCACGGACCCCCATGGCATCCCCGCCGCGCCAGCCCGGCCAGGTCCACCACGGATGGACCCCTCCTGCTGCCCCTGGCCCACCCCGATACCTCGTCTGTGTTGTACATGCCCATGCCCACGCCGCCGCCGGGGAAGTTGTACACCTCCCACTCCTTCGCCCCGCTGCCGTCCTTCGGTGTGAAGACCATCTTGAACGTCCCGGACTTGCCCACCACGAAGTCGGTGGCTTTGTACTGCAAGGGGCAGGGAGAGCGTGGGGCAGGGTTTGGCAGGAGCTGCCAGACCCCCCCAGGCCGCAGGCAGCCGCCGCACGGGGCTCACCTGGTCGCCGTGGGCATGTCTGCCGATGGTGATGGGCTTGGTCCAGCCGGGCACCAGGCGGGGGATGTTCTTGCAGATGATGGGCTCCCGGAAGACCGTCCCCCCCAGGATGTTTCGGATGGTGCCATTGGGGCTCTTCCACATCTTCTTCAGCTTGAACTCTGGGGCACGCAGAGGTGAGGTCCCTGAGGGACCCGCCAACCCCCCCCGCCCGGCACAGCCCCAGCAGTCACCTCAGCCCAGCACCCGGCCCCTGCCAGCCCCCCCCAGCTCCTCCGTGCCGTGGGCTGCTGCCAGAGCCCCGCTGCCAAGACAGCCAAGGAGAGGGACAGCCGGCGCGGGCTCGTGACTGGCACTGGCCAGAGGCCGGTCTGTCCCCAGCCTCACGCCCGGGGGGTCCCCACAGCACCCCCAAACACCCCACGGCTGGGGGGGGACACAGCACCGTGCGCGGGGCTCCCAGCCCAGGCAGCGGTGCAGCCCCCGACCCACCAGAAACCTGAGCCAGGGGGAGGGGGGGAGGCACTGCTGACCCAGAGGGGCCGGGCACACGTGGGGGCCTCAGCTGCCCATGGGGCTGCCGGGACCACCGCCCTTGCCCCCTGCCAACCTTCCACCCTGGCTTCATCCGGCGTGATGGTGGCACACTTCACGGCCACGCTGTACTTCTGGGTGGCCAGCGCCGAGTCGATGGTGACCTGGTCGTCTGTCTTGTCCCGGTGCGGCAGGCCCAGGTCAAAATACTTCAGCTGGACGTCCACATTGGGCAGGATGAGCTGGGGGCCCGGGAGAGCGTCAGAGGGGAGGGACGGTGCCAGGTGCCCGGGGAGCAGCACCGTGCACTGTGGCAATGCCAGCACCAGCCCCCCGCCCAGCCCCGGCTGCCCAGGACAGTCCCCCCTCCCCGGGACCTCCTCACTTCCAGGTCCCGCCGGAAGCTGCGCTGATCCCACCACCTGCTTCCTGCGGACGGACGGACGGACAGAGGACGGACGGACAGGGGGGGCAGTGCACAGGGACTGTCCCCTGTACAACAGCCACCTGTTCCCTGTACAGCACCCGCCAGCTCCCCTTGTGCGACACCCGCCTGTTCCCCAGGCAGGACCCCGTTACCTTCTCCTTGATGAAGGCCCAGATGATCCGCGTCATCTCGTCTCCGTCCATCTCCACCACCGGGTTGGCCACCTTGATCCGCTTGTCGGCATCTGGGGAGCGGTGGGGGGGGGTTAGGGCTGCATGCCTGGCCCCGCTGGCACCAGCCCCACAGCTCTGCACCACAGGGGGACCGGGAGATGTCCCACGGGGACTGCAAGGTCCCAGCTGCCAGGGCTTGGGTGCCACCGCCGCTCAGGTCAGGGTGCAAACCCCGCTGAGGTGCAGGTTGGGGCATGAGCCCCCTGGGGTCCCGGGTCCCGGCTGGTTCATGGCGCCCGCCCAGCCCTCAGGCGTGAGTCAGGGTGCAAACCCCAGTGTGGGAGCGGGCGCACACCCCGCTTGGGGCGGGCCCCGGGCTGCGCAGCCCCACGTGAGACGGGGACCAACACCGGGTGCAAACCCCTGTGCGGGCAGACACGGGTTCAGCTGGAGAGCAAAACCCCGCACGGGACTGGGACGGGAGCAGACCCCTCTTGGGGCTGGACATGGGTGCAAGGCAGGGGGCAAACCCCTGCGTGGGACCTGGGCCGGGCATAGACCTCTCTGGGTGCCCAGCCTGGCTGCGGGTCAGGCTACAAAACCCCGTGTGGGACCCGGACCAGAGGCAAACCCCGCTGGGGGGGGGACCAGGGGGCAGCTGGGCTGCAAAACGCTGCATGGGACTGGGACGGGACCGGGAGCAAACCCTCCTGAGGGCCAGGCCGGGCTGCAAAACCCCGCGTGGGACCGGGACCGGCTGGAAAACCCTCTCCGGGTGGGACCTGGGTGCAAACTGGGCTGCAAAACCTCGGCTGGGCCAGGAACAAACCCCTCTGGGAGCCAAACCTGGCTGTGGATGTGGCAGCAAAACCCCGCGTGGCACCCGAACCAGCAACAAACCCCTCCAGGGACAAAGCGGGGGTGCAAAACCCCACGTGGAGCCGGGACCGGGAGCAAACCCCCCCCGGGGGACCGTCTGCAAGCGAGGGGCACGCATCCAGTTGCAATCCCACCACCACCCCCAAAAAAAAAAATACCAGCGTGCAAACCCCCCTCGGAGCGGAGCGGCCGCCCTCCCCCGTCCCCAAGGACGGGGGGGGGGGGAGGAGGGGGGCTTCCACCACCACCACCAAAAAATACCCCCACCCCCCCCAAGGCCACCCCCCCACTCACAGTGTCGGCGCTGCCCCACGGAGGCGGCGGGGAGGGGGCAGCGGGCCAGGCGGCTGAGCGCCGGGGCGGCGCGGAGGTAGCGGGCGGCCATGGCGGGGGCGCGACGGGGCGGACACGACGGGGGCGGTGGGCGGCGGAGCGGGGACTCGTTTCGCTCCGCCCCGGGGCGGTACGTGCCCGGGCCCCCCCCGTGGGGCCCCGCGTGGGGCCCCCCGTGGGGGCCCCGGGCCATTGCTTCATCCCCTCCATCACGCATCCCCACGGGGGTGAAGGGGGGATGCCCTCTTGGGGTGCCACACGATGCAAGAGTGTGTGTGTTGTCGTCGTCCCCCGGTGGCAGGCGGGTAAAGGGGGGGGGGGGGGGGAGATGCCACTTGGAAGCGGTGCCAAAGCCCAAGGTGACCGGTGAGCCCGGGATCAGCTTTCAGCGGGGTCCTTGGGACGAGGTGGCAAGGGCGGGCGTGCAGTGTCGCGTGTGTTGTGTCGTGTGTGCCCCCCCCCCCCCCTTGCATTGTGTGCAGCATCCCCCCACCACCACCATCCGGCTTCTGCTTGATGCGGGGAGCAGGAGGGTTTGCGGTGGTCACCATTCCTAGCAAAGGGACGTGGTTCCCACCCCCCCCCCCGGGGCACATGTGGGTCGGGGACACGCCGAGCCCAGGGCTTGGAACGGGCTCAGGTTTTCCCTACATAGAAGCCAGCGATCCCATGGGCTGCCAGCGCGTGACTCCAGGCAGCCGGACACAGCGGGGACGGGCAGCTGCCGCCATTTCCCCCGAGGGGAACCTTCGCCTCCCCTGACCGTGACCCTGGCACGGGGAGGAGGGGGGTGATGCACCCCAGGGGCACCCTGAGAACACGCGGGGGTGAGCTGGGGCGGCCCCGCAGGCTGCTCGGCCCGGGAGGTTTGCTGTCCCTCTGCACGGACCAAGCCGATGGCTTTTTTTAGCCACAGGGGACGGGCAGATCCCGCTCCGGGAGGAAAAACAGTCCTGCGGGAGCTGCCGGCCCCAGGCGGAGGGGCTGGGGGGGAGGCAGGGCCGGGCGCACTGACATCTGCCTGCCTTTAACATTAACCAGAGCAGAAGCCTGTGGGGCTGCCAGCCGCCGGGGGGGGCCGGCGGACGCTGCTCCGGGGCAGTGCTGGGGTCTCAGGTGTCCCCACTCCCGCTGCCCTCCCCGCGGCACCCGTCCCGCCAGCAACCACAGGGCCGGCACTGCTGGGCCTGCCCTGCAGCGTGGCAGCAGGCGGTATCACCCCCCCAGCGCAGGGCCCGGGGGGGTCTGCCCAGCTGTGCCTGGCCTCAGCACTGCCCCCCCCCCCCCACCCCCCGGCTGCCCTCACCCCGGCCCCGCGGTCAGAGCCGCCCAGTGACCACGGCTCTGGCAGGGACGAGGTCACGCCAGCGCGGCGGCCACCCCCCCCCGGAGCACGGGCTCTGCCGAGAGCAGCCATGTGGCAGCGTCCCAGGAAAGGGCTGCCTTCAAACAAAGGAGTCCATCCCTGGCCGGAGCCCAATCCACACACCCCAGGCTGCTGCCAAGGCAGCTTCCCCCGAGCGCGGCTGGCCCTGGGAGGGTCCCCGGGGGCTGGCAGGGCTGGCTGCACAGGGCCCAGCTCCAGGGAGCGACGTGTCCCGGGAGGGCTCTGACGCCAGCGGGTTGGGGGCACCAAGAGCCCAGCCAGAAGATGAGCAAGGACCTGGAGTGGGGGGGGGGGGGGGGGGAGGGTCTGTCCACACGTGCACCGCTGCCTGCAGGCAGCCCCGCGTCTCTGCCCACGGGAGGGGGGCACCAGGCGGGGGGCTGAAGGGCACTGCGTGCCCATGGGGCAATGCACGGTGTTCCCTTCTGCGAGTGGTGCTGCCCCCAGGCATGGGCCTCCCTCCCTGGCACCGTTGGGAGCTGCTGGCCTGCAGGCGGGGGGGCTGCGGCCTCCCCTCGGCAGTGCTCTGCCTCCCCGGGGCTGCTGGGCAGTGGCCTGGGATGAGACAGGTGGGAGGGCAGGGGCATAGCCCCCACCAGCAACCCCACACGGCAGCCCCTCTGGGCCCAGGGTGCACAGAGCAGGCAGCTGCCTGTGGTGGAGCCTCTGCACGTACCAGCGCTGCCTGTGCTGCACGGGGCTCGGTGGCACAGCCGCTCGCTCTGGGGACACGGCGTGACGCCAGGTGGAGAAGCCGGGCTGCCGAGGGGCTCGGTGGCCCAGGCGGGCAGGTGGGGCACTCGGGGACAGAATGAGGGATGGAAAGTGCTCGCTGCACGGCCAGGCTGGAAGGACGGCCTGGGAAGGGGGTGCGGGGCCATGGCTGGCTGGCCCTGGGACCCCTGCCTGGGACCCCTGCCCCGGCAGGTCGGTGCCCACAGCACAGGCTCCGGGCGAGGGCTGGCACTGCTGCCACAGCTGTGCTGGCAGCTCTGCCTGGGGGCTGGGGGGGCTCTACCTGCTGGAACCCCACACTGTGTGTGCTGCCCAGCTCACCCCCGCCACACCCTCATGGCCCTCTGTGCCCGGGGCACGACCACCTCCTGCCCTGCCCACCCCGGCCAGCCCCTGCCATCGGTGGCTGCTGCCCGGCTCCTCCCGCACCCCAGGGGCGCAGGCGCCCGCCCGGGCTCTCTGCAGACTCCAGCAGCACTGCGCACCACTGACACCCATCCAGCAGCCTCCAGCGCCGAGTGTGTCACCATCGGGACACCTGGAGCTGTGGGCTACCCCAGAACACATGGAGCTGTGCATCATGGCAAGATGCCCTGAGCCATGGGCTACCCCAAAACGCCTGGAGCCAGGTGTCGTCCATGAGAACCTCACGGTGACGCCTGGAGCCATGCGCCCACGCACTGGGTGTCCCTGCAGCCCCTGCAGCACAGAGCCCTGCTCCCGGGGCTGCCTCCCCGCTGCCCCGCAGCACCCCCTCCCTGCAGGCTGTCACCCAAGAAGGGCCCCCACGGGGCACACGCTGCTGCCCCCCCAAGCCATGCTCCCTGCCGGCCCCACGGCGCTGCTGAGCCCCTCGCTGCGCTGAGGTGGCAGGGCAGCATGCGGCCAGCCTTGCTGGGGGGCAGCAGCATCATCCCTTGGATGGGCCAGCAGCAGCCCGGGGCCAGGACCCTCCAGGGTAGCCCCGAGTGGGGGGGGCAGCCCGGCCGGCCCCACGCCGGGACTCTCCCTCCCCCCTGAGCCAGGGCCCCCCCAGCTTCCCGTACCCTGTAACGGGGACTGACACCCCCCCCCCCAGCCCCGAGGCAGGAGCCACCGCCTCCCCCGGGCTCCTGCCCCCCCCCCCGACCCCCGGCGGGCGGGACTCCTTCAGCGGTGCCGGTGGCGGTGCCGGTGGCGGAGCGAGAGCCGGGCGGGGGCGGCCGGGCGGGGCGGCCCTTTGTTGCGAGCGGCGGGCGGAGCAGCCGGAGCCGCCCGGAGCCGCCCCGCGCCCCGCCGCGGGCGGGGACCCCGGAGCCGCCCCCGCCGCCGGCGGGACCCGCCGCACCCGCCGCCGAGCCGGTGAGCAGCGGGCGGGGGGCTCCGGGCACGGCGGGGGGGGGGGGGAGAGTGTGTGTGTCTGTGAGGGGGGGGCGTGTGTGTATGCAAGGTTGGGGGGGGGGGGAGCGTGTGCGTGTGCTCGGTTCCTGCGGGGGTTCGTGTGCGGGTGCGCAGGGGGTGCGGGGGTGCGCAGCGTACGTGCGTGCGAGTGTGTGTGTGCGCGGGGCTCCCCGAGGGACGTGTGTGCGGGGGGTGGCGGAGACCCTGGGGGTGCGTGTGTGTGCGTGTGTGTGCGTGTGTGTGTGCGTGTGCGCGGGTGCAGGCGCACTCGGGGGGTGCCAGCCCCGCAGCGTGGGGCTGTTCCCGCGGGGGTGTGCCCAGGTGTGTGTTTGCCGTCCGGGGTGTGTGCAGCCCGTCGGCCTCCCTGCCTGTGTTTACATGTGTGTCGGGTGCGCGTTACGCGCAGCGCTTGGCTGCGGGTAGGGAAGCGCACACACAGCGCTCAGGACGTGTGTTATGGGTTCCTCGAAAGGAGGGGGGTGTGCACGCTCAGTGTCAGGCATGGGGCACGCGTGTGCGCTGCGTGTCCCGTGTGTGTGCATGGGCCCTGGGCACTTGCAGGCTGCACACGTGCTGTGTGTCCCAGGCATGCGGCCACTGCACCTGACGATGCCGTTAGGTGCCAAAGCGGCCCCTGGGCTTAGGGCCACCCAGGCTGTGGTGGTCTCCCTGCTGTCTGCTGCAGCTGGTGCTGTGGCTGCTTTTGGGGTCTGGCACCCCCTCCTCTCCCAGGCAGCACCACGCGGTGCCGGGTGAGTGGGGCTAAGGAGACGGACGCTGGTTTGGGCTCTGTGGGGCCGGGGATGGCTCGGAAGGGGTCACGCATCCCTGAGCCAGAAGCCCTCAGTTCCTGCACCCCTGCGCGCAGAAGCTCCCGAGCTCAGAGTCCATCACATCCCTGCCCTCCAAGGGGAGCTCGCCATCTCCGTTTAGCCCAGTGTCGGGGGTGCCCGACAGGCAGCGGTGGCTGCAGCTTCTCGGGCAGGCAGCGTGCGGGTGCAGGCAGCGCACGGGGCAGGCAGCGCACAGGGGAGGCAGCATGCAGGTGCAGGCAGGCATTGGCACTGAGGGGGTGAGCTGGATCGTGGGGATACCCTGTAGGCCTCACAGCTGAGGGCAGGTCGCTCCTGAGCTCCAATGTCGTGCAGGAGTGTGGGGCAGGGGAGCGATGGGAGCAATGGGAGCGTTTTGTGCAGTGTCTGTCAGGCTGGGTCCGGGGGCCCCCTCAGCACACCCTGCCCGGGGTGAGGGGGATGCTGTGGGGCAGCGTGGGGCTAGCTACATGCCACCCTCGGACAGGCACCGGCACCCCAGCCGAGGGAGCGGGGAGGTCCTGGCAGTGGGATCAGAGCTGACCAGGGGCCACAGAGGGGACAGGGGCAGACAGGATTTGTGTGGCTGCTGGAGGGGCAGAGAGCAGAGCTGTGGCCCCGTGGGAGGCCCGTGGCTCAGGCCGGGTGCCCACGGGACAGAGAGGATGCCCTGGAGTCCCTGGGCCCCGTGGGGAGCCTTGCGGTGCCCTGCCTGGCTGGCCCTGCCCCACAGGCCCTGCACCGAGGCCAGCACCGGGCTGAGCCCTCCTGCGCCGCAGGCTGGAGGCTGCCCCAGCCCCTGCTCCTGCCCCTCGTCCCGCACGGGGCCTCTCCCCCGGGGACACCGGCTGCTGGGGTGCAGCGGAGCAGAGCCTGCACCACACGCCCCTCCGCTGCACCGACCGCAGCGGTGCCATCGGAGCCAGCCCAGCTCCCGCGGGATGCGCGGCCATCTCCGAGCTGCTGGCGCTGAGCAGCTGGGTCTGGGAGCATCTGTGCGTGAATCAGCACAGCCCGGCAGCCTGCGCGGCTGCAGGTGTGTGTGCAAGCGCGCTCACACTCTGTGCGTGTGCGCGGCCGAGGGGAGGCCGCGGGTGGGAGGGAGGGGGGGCGCGCGGGGGAACGCCTGGCGGTGTCTGGCAGCCTGCAGGAGAGAGCCGAGCCAGGGGCGTACGTGCGAGCCCCAGGAGACGTGGGTCGGAAGGAAGAGCCCGGGCGTGTGGGCTGTGTGCGAGCCGGCTGCGGGTCTGTGAGCAGTGCCTGCGCTGCTGCCTGCGCTGGGGCAGGCTGCAGGAGCGAGGTGTGAGCACACAGCAGCAGCAGCGGGGCGCACGCAGCCCCGGCCCTGCTCCTCGCAGGCAGCAGCACCCAGCTCCACAGCCGAATTCCCAGGCGCCCGCCGCCCGCGGGAAGAGTGTGGAGGGCGCTGGCGTGGGAATTTGGTGCAGAAACCACCGCCCCACCTGCCTGGTGACCCCAGGCCACAGGTTTTGGTACTGCCCGGGCCTGGCACCCTGAGCAGTTTCCCCATCGCCAACCGCTGTTGCAGGCGGAGGGTGGGCTGGGACGGCGGTGCGGCTGCTGCACTTGTGCGTGCAGGTACCTGCAGAGCCGCGCAGGGCACGCAGGCACACGCTTGCCAGGCCGGCCGGGCACTGCGCCTGCGCGGGTGCGCGAGCAGGGCAGGGTGCTGCAGGGTGCCCCTGGCGCTGCCCCACGCTGGCAGCCTGCGTGGGCAGGCAGAGGAGATAAATGGGAGTTTGTCGTAAACAGGCCCGGCTGCCAGCAGCGGTGGGGAGTGCCGCGCAGCCCGCGCTTAAAGGCGCAGGCTCTGGCCTCGCTCCGGTGCCTGCTCACTGCCCGGCCAGGGCCAGGGCAACCTGCCGGCCCTGCCTGCCCTCCCTGCCCGCCCCCAGAGCAGCTGGCCTCCCCGTGGGGGGTTCCTGTCGCTGCGTGCCATCACACCAGGGCGTTGGCATGGCGCTGCCACAGCCACGCACAAGTGATGGCTGGGTCCCCAGAGCCCCCGGGGGTGCGTGGCTGCAAGGGTGAGTGTCTGCTCCCACCCCACGCAGGGTCACGTGCACGGCTCCATGACATAGGGTCGTGTCCTGTCTGTGGCACTTCCCGGGCAAAGGTGCTGATAAGGCAGGTGGAGCGGAGCTGGCGGGGCTGTCCCTGTCCCAGGAAGGGACGTCGGCTGCCAGCGAGCGCAGCAGGAGCAGGAAGGAGCCGAGGGAGGCAGGGGCACCACCGGCAGCCCCAGCCCCTGGGTACCAGGTACAGCCCGGGCAGCAGGCACCGTCCGGCAGCGCCGAGCGGGCAGAGCAGGGGAATGTGGGCACAGCCATCCCAGAAGAGTGGGCACAGACATCCCAGGAGTGTGGGGTGTGCTTCTCTTGGGCGGGGGGCTCACGGGGGGCCCTGCCGGTGGGGTGACCTGGCCTGGGGCACTGGGGCCAGGGCTGGCCAAGCAGGGTGGCGTGGAGCCCTGCCCCACACGGGGAGGGCAGCGGCAGGGCGGCCCCAGCCCCAGGATTGCTGCCTGCTGCGAGGAGAGACCCTTTCCCCCCGTTGCCATGGCAAAATAAGCAGCTGTCATTAATAAAGTGTTGCCATGGCGACTGCTGGACGAGCTGGCGGTTCTCTGGGGTCTGCATGTGCTGCTGCCGGGGGGCTGCGAGCTCTCCCCGCGCCCTGGCCAGGCTGCAGAGCCCACCGTGGGCCCAGGTAGCGGGTCCTGCCCAGCGCTGCCTGCTCGACGGCATGCCCACCCTGCCCTGGCCCCCCCAGGTCCCCGGGGACCGGCCACCGGGACTGGCGGGGCCCGCGGCCCTGGGTGCTGCCCCGTGCGGGCGGCAGTGCGGGTGTGCGGGGAGCGCTGCCCCGCGGGGGGGCTGGCACAGGCACCCTGCTGCCTGCGGGACCCCGCCGCCCCCCGAGGGAGGGCAGGGGCCGCCGGGAAGCGCCCGGGCGCGGCGGGCAGGGCGCTTCGGGGCAGCTCCCGGCGCCGGGTGCCCCCCGCGGCAGTGGAGCCCCGGGAGCGGGTCCCGGCGGGGCGGGGCGGGGGCGGTCCCGGCGGGGAATCGGCCGCCTCCTCTTCCGAGCTGCCCGCCCCGCCCGGGGCACCGGCACGGCTCGCTACGGCCCGGATCGGTACCGGGCGGCTCGGTACGGCGGGGCCGGGCTCCGCGCCCCGCCCCGCCCCGTCCCGTCCCGCCCCGCTGCCCCGGGGCCGGGGGCGGTGCCGGGGCCGGGCCGAGCCGCGCCGCTGAGCCCCTCTCTCCCCGCAGGTCCGCAGCGCCCAGGCGGCTTCGCGGGAGGCGGCGGAGGCCCGTCCCGGCTCGGGATGGCGGCGCGGCCGGTGCTGCCGGTGCTGGCGGCGCTGCTGCTGCTGGCGGCGGCGCAGGAGCCCGTCCCGCGGGTCAGTCTGCCCTACGGTGAGTGTCCGCCGGCCGCGGCGAGCGTCTGCCCCCGGGGGCTACGGCGGGTTCCCCCCCCTCCCCCGTGGGGGCGGCTGGGCATCCCCCCCCCCCTTCCCTCCTCCCCGGCACCCCCTTCCCCGGCACCCCCCTCCCTGGAACCCTCTCCCCCCGGGTACCCCCCCCGCCCCGGGCTCCCCACGCCGCGGGACGGGGCGGCCCCGCGTGGAAACGCCTTGTGACACCAGCGGTGCTGAGGCTGCACAACACCCTCCCAGCCAGCCCGGCAAGCTGGGGCTCGTGTCCCGCCGTGGGGCTGGGGTGGCTGCGCTCCACGGGGACGCGGGGGGACGTGGGGCAGCAGGGCCCCTGGCCCATGGGGCGCAGCAGCAAGGGCTGGGGACATGCTGCTTGGAGAGGGCAGAGCCATGGGGCTGCTGTGGGGCTGCGCACACGGCAATCGGGGAGCAAAGAGGCTTCCCTCCATCGGGACCCCCACCGAGGGTGCGAGTGGGTCTGGGCGCTCATGTCCCCACACGCAGGACAGCAGTGTCAGCCACATCCTGTGCAAGCGTGGGATGTGGTGAGCCGGCCATGGGGGCTCTGCCTGCTCTGCCGTGTGGTTTCATCCTTGTTTGGGCAGTGGGGTGCCTGCGGGCCCCCTCCCCTCTCAGCTGTGTCCCTGGGGCTCTGCACAGCCCCTTTGCTGTGTCTGGCCCCAGGCTGCTCTGGGACCCACTGCAGCCCCCAGCAGTCGCGTGGCCCCATTAGGGCTCGGGGCTGCACTGGGGCAGGGGCTGGGGAAGGACAGGGGGGAGGCTGCTCGGCCAGGCAGAGCCCCTCGCAAGCCGGGGGGCCTGGCCTGCAGACCCCTCTTGCCCTGCAGAGAGCTCCTGGTGGGTGTGCAGCGGGGCGCCTTCCACCGAGCTCAGGCTCGGCACCAGCAGCTGCTGGGCCCAGCTCCATTGTCCGGCGCTGGCACTGTGGCATGGTGGGGGCCGCCCACGTCTGTCTGGGCTGGCTGTGCTGCCAGGAGAAGGTGGCTAAATCCAGCTGCCACCAGCCAGCGGAGCCCATCCCGTGCTGGCTGCCGGCTGGTGCAGTGGTTTGGGCCGGGCCAGCTCTGGCAGCAAGGCGCGGGCAGCTGGGAGCACTGCCTGGCTTAGCGCGCTGCGGTTCGTCGGCGTGGACGTGGCCCCACCACATGCTCCCGTGACCGCTGGCTGTGGTTGTGATGGCACCAGTGGATCTGGGACCCGCCGAGCTGGACAGGAGGCCCACGAGTCCGCAGGACAGCCCAGCTCGGCGTCGTGCCATGCAGTGCCACACCGCGTCGAGCCGCGCCGCCCGGCCCTGCCTGCACAGACCGGTTCTGGCTGAGCTCTGCCCACCTGCAGCAGCTGCTTCTTCTGCTGGGGCTGCAGCTCGCAGGCAGTATCCAGGGGTCCCAACCTGGACCCCCAGCACTGCCATGGGGAGCTGGGCAGGGGGCATGGGCCGGCCGCTGTGTCGGCAGCAGCGTGCGGCTGGCAGTCGCTCCTGGGGAGCATGGCCGCTTGCGGTTGGTGGGAGGGAGGAGCTGGTGAGCTGCTCCCCTGGAAGCGCTGGATGTGCCTCCAGCAGGTTTGTCTGGAAGAAGCAGGTCTTGTCCTAACAGGTCCCCTGGCAGCCGGCATGGGCTCCTGCAGCTCCCCAGGACGGGACACTCTGTGGGGCGCAGGGGCCCCCACTGCCCCTCCACTGCCTGCGCTGGGCCGTGCCCACTGTGGGCAGCATCCCCCTGGTGCTGGGGCACGGGACCCCTCACGGGAGGATGCCCTGGGGGGGTCAGCATCCCTCGCTCTGTGCTGCTGCGGGAGAGCCGGGGCGGGTGCTGGGCCAGGGGCCAGCGGAGCCCCTGGGGACGGAGAAGGTGCCGCCCCATCCAACCCACGGCGCGACAGGGGAGGGGCAGAGGAGCAGGGTCCGGCCCCGCAGCACTGCTGGCACCGCAGCACCTCCAGCCAGCTTGCACCGAGCAGGGGCTGGCGGGGGCCCCAGGGCCATCCCAGCAGGGATCTGGGAGTGGGCAGGGAGTCGGGGCAGGTCGGGACGTCCCTGGGGCACTGGGGGTCAAGGGTGAGGGAGCTGGCAGCGTGAGTCAGCCCGACGTGTCCCACTGACACGGCCAGGCCCATGTGATTCACAGCAGCTGTGGGAGAGGAAGGGCTTCCGGGGCCAGGCCACCCACGCGGGACGGGCACACGGCTGCTCCGTGACTCAGCCTCTGCCCCACCGTCCGGCACCGGCAGCCACCGGGGCTGCCCCATGGGACAGGGTGGGCAGCTGGTCCCGGTACCGTACCTGTCTGTCCCCGCGGGGCCGGGCTGGGCCACCCGCGCTGCAGGGCTGAGCCCCGGGGGCTGCGTGCGTCCGGGTGAGCGCGGACCTGGCTGCACTGCCTGGTGCCGGGCAGAGCTGCTGCGGCGTGTCCCGGGGCCGTCCCCGGGGGCTGGGGTCATGCTGGCAGCAGCGCGAGTGCCGCCCTCGGGCGCTATCGTGGCCGTGCACGTTTCACTGCGGTGCTGCGTGCGTCTGACCGTGTGGGGAGAGCCGGGTCCGGCCCCGGCAGCTCCATGGGGGCGGCACAGCCGAGGTGCGAGGCCAGGGCAGCGGTGCCGAGCAGAGGGGCCAGGAGCGAGCTGTGGTGTGGGGGCTCTGGGGGGGTCGGGTGCTGACCCCCCCCCCCACGGGCTGCCTGAGGCTGATGCCGTTATTCTCCCTCCCCAGACTCTGCCGAGCGTGTCGTGCAGCGGTTCGAGGTGCCCGGCGTGTCCAACTACACAGCCCTGCTCCTGAGCCCGGACGGCGGCACCCTCTACCTGGGGGCGCGTGAGCTGCTCATTGCCGTCAACACCAGCCACTTCCAGCCCGGGGCGCCGGCTCGCAGGGTAAGCCTGTGGATGGGGGCCGAGCACCCTATGGGACTGCGGAGCCCCCGGGGCTGGGCTGGGGGGAGGGAAGGGGGCACCCACCCAGCTCCAGTGCAGGGGGTCCCCCCCCGCCGGTGCTCCCCTGGGATCTGTGCAAGCCACAGCGCATTCGGGAGCTGGTTGGGACAGTGTGGAGGCAGCTGCCCCGGCCGTCCTGGGCACAGGATGCTTGGGACAGCCCGGCTGGGACAGGGAGGACGTCGATGCTGGGGGAGGCGAGCCCTGCCAGCCCGAGGGGGGTAGCGTGTGGGACCAGCCAGTGATGGGGGCCTCCCGGTGACTGTCCCCTCTCTGCAGCTGCTGTGGAGCGCAGATGAGGAGAAGAAGAGGCAGTGCGTGTTCAAGGGCAAGGACCCCCAGGTGAGCCCCGCTGCTGGCGGGCGTCTGGAGGCTGTGGTGGGAGCGGGCAGTGCCCCGTGGCGGGGTGCGTGCTGGCGGGAGGGCTGAGCCGGGTCCTCTCGCCCCCACAGAGAGACTGTCACAACTACATCAAGATGCTGCTGCAGCTGAACAGCACCCACCTCTACACCTGCGGGACCTGCGCCTTCAGCCCGGCCTGCGCCTACATTGTGAGCATGGGGAGCAGGGCAGGGGGACACAGGTCCCGCTGGGGGTGTGGGCCCCCCCTCTGCTGTCAGGGCCCCACAGCAGGGGTCCCGGGCGCTGGGGTGGGCGCTGGCGGTGCTGCCGCCTCACAGCCAAGTCCTGTTGCAGAACGTGCAGCACTTCAGCCTGGAGCGGGATGTGTCAGGGAAGGTGCTGCTGGAGGACGGGAAGGGACGCTGCCCCTTCGACCCCGAGTACCGGTCCACGGCCGTCATGGTCGGTAAGGCTGCCCTGGGACCCTCGCCCTCTCTGCAGCGCCCGGCTGGACTGAGCTGGGGCCGGGCCGACATGGCCCCTGGCGGGGGAGCGGGGCTGTGCCGGTGGCGTGTGCCGGGTCCCAGCAGGAGCGTCTCTTTGGCAGACGGCGAGCTCTATGCAGGGACTGTCAGCAACTTCCAGGGCAACGAGCCGACCATCTACCGCAGCCAGGAGAGCCGCATCGCCCTCAAGACAGAGAACTCCCTCAACTGGCTGCAGGGTGAGAGCCAGGGCTGGCATGGGGCATTGGGGTCCCCATCCCCCAGGACGGGGGAGGCATGGGGATGAGGGCCGGCCCTGGTGGTGGGTGATGCTGAGGGTGCCTGTGTCCCCAGACCCGGTCTTCGTGGGCTCAGCCTACCTGCGGGAGAGCCTGCCCGCCAGCAGCCCCGAGGGCGACGACGACAAGGTCTACTTCTTCTTCAGCGAGACCGGCAAGGAGTTTGACTACTTTGAGAACACCATCGTCTCCCGCATTGCACGTGTGTGCAAGGTGGGTGTGGGGCAGCGGGGGTGTGGGGGGGGGGGCCATGCCCATAACATCAGTCACTGCTGGGATGCGGAGGGGGGATGTGGGGTCACCCTGCACATGTCCGGCCCCTGGGTCCTCGACACCCCAGGAGGGGACCATTGCCCACGGGAAACCCCTCCGAGGTAGGGGCTCCAAAGTGCCCAGCCCAGGGCTGTGACTTCAGCCTGCTGCTCCCGCTGGCCCAGTTGGTGGCAGTGACCCTTCCCCATCTCCTCTGCTCCCTCTCCAGAGGGGACACAGGCCCCGTCCTCCTCTTGGGTCATGTTTCCCTTCCCCTGGGCATGCTGCTTCGCTTGTGCCTCCCCACCACCGGTGCTGCTCCCCTGGGCCCTTGGCACTGCTGCGCGGACGGACAGACCCCTGCTCTGCTCGCCCAGCACCGTGGGGCAGCCGTGGCACCGTGCCCTGACCCGCTGTGCCGTGCAGGGGGACCAGGGCGGGGAGCGTGTGCTGCAGCGGCGGTGGACGACCTTCCTGAAGGCGCAGCTGCTCTGCTCGCACCCCGAGGACGGCTTCCCCTTCAACGTGCTGCAGGACATCTTTGTGCTTACCCCGGGGGAGCTGCACTGGAGGGACACGCTCTTCTACGGGGTCTTCACCTCTCAGTGGTGAGCAGTGGGTGGAGGCTGGTGGGGGACCCAGGGGTGTTGCCTCTAGCACCATAGGGGGGTCGGGGAGGTGCAGGTTGGCTCTGGCCAAACTCCAGCTCCTGGGGCGGTGCAGGGGCTCGGCGGAGCTGGGGTGCCTGATCTTGCCGTGGGCTTCGCCTCTCCCCTGCCAGGAACAAGGGGGGCCTGGGCAGCTCGGCCGTGTGCGCCTTCCCCATGCGCAGCGTGCAGCGAGCCTTCGGCGGGCTCTACAAGGAGGTGAACCGCGAGACGCAGCAGTGGTACACGGACACCGGCCCTGTGCCGGAGCCCCGGCCGGGCACGGTAGGTGCCTCCTCAGTGCCTGCTTGGGTGCAGGACACTGGGCAGCCCCTCGTGCTCTCCCGGTCCTGGTGGCTGCCGTGGCACGGCCGCCCACCTGCCCGCTGTCCTGTGCCCCAGCCGAGCCCCTTCCTCTCTCCCTAGTGCATCACCAGCCACACACGGCACCTGAAGATCAACTCGTCCCTCCAGATGCCGGACCGGGTGCTGAACTTCATCAAGGACCACTTCCTGATGGACAGCCCGGTGCGCAGCCAGCCGCTGCTGCTGCAGAGCCGCCTGCGCTACCAGCAGATAGGCGTCCACCGTGCCCAGGGCCTCCACAGCACCTACGACGTCCTCTTCCTGGGCACGGGTGGGTGCAGCCGGGGTGCCGACGGGGCAGGTGCCGGTGCACTGCGTGCCCCCGGCCCCGTTCAGCACGGCCCTTGTGTGTGTTTGCAGACGATGGCCGGTTGCACAAGGCTGTGCGTGTGAACCACGGGGTGCACATCATCGAGGAGATCTGCCTCTTCCCCGCCGGCCAGCCCATTCTCCAGCTGCTGCTGGACCAGGACCAGGCAGGAGCCGGGCTTGGGTGCACCGGGGCTGGGGCAGGGGGGGATGCCATGGGCTCAGCCCGTGTGGGGCAGGTCATGTTTGTGGGCTGGGGGGCCTGGGAGGGCAGGGGTGTGCAGGGGCCACCCGCTGACCCCACTGTGTCCCCACCTGCAGGGCCTGGTCTACGCAGCCACCTACACGTCGGTGGCTCAGGTGCCCTTTGCCAACTGCAGCCTGTACCGCAGCTGCGGGGAGTGTGTGCTGGCGAGGGACCCCTTCTGCGCATGGAGCCGGGGTGCCTGCCGCAGGGTCACCCTGCATCCCCCGGTGCACCCCCAGTAAGTGCTGCACCCTCTCTCCAGACCCCTGCACCCTGCTGCCCCCCGCCACCCCCCACTACCCTGACCCCTCTCTGTCCCCAGGCTCTGGGCACAGGACATTGAGGACGCTGACACAGAGCGGCTCTGCCAGCTGACCAACGCCTCCCAGCCCCGTCCCCGCATCCTCCTGCCCCCAGGTGAGCTCCTGCAGGTTCTGCCCCTGGCCCAGGGTGTCCCGGGGCCTCTGGGGTCCCCACAGCCTCGCTGACGTCCCCATGGGTTGTCTCCCCACAGCCTCGGGCTCCCCGTGCCAGCGGATCCAGATGCCACCCAATGCGGTGCGGCCGCTGCCGTGCCGGCTGCTCTCCAACCTGGCCTCGCGGCAATGGCTGCACGACGCGGTGCCCGTGAACACCTCCTACCTGGTGCTGCCTGACGGGGCTCTCATCCTGGTGGGCAGCCCCGAGCGGGCGGGCACCTACGAGTGCTGGTCGCTGGAGGAGGGCTTCCGCAAGCTGATGGCCAGCTACTGTGTGAGCGTGCAGGAGCCGGCCCGTGGGCTGCCGGACCCCGGCAGGAAGGTGGCTGCCGGCCGGGATGCCCTGGAGACCGTCAGCACGTCCCGAAGCACCTCTGCAGTGGGCAGTGCCGCAGCCCGGCTGGACGGCAAGACCTACTGGACCGAGTTCCTGGTGATGTGTGTCCTCTTCGCCACCGCCGTCCTTGTGCTGGCCCTTTTCCTCCTGCACCGACACCGTGACGGCATGAAAGCCTTGCTGGAGCCTGGCGACCCCAGCCGGCACCAGAAGCCACCCCGCAAGCCGGTGGAGAGCCTGCCCCTGAACGGCAGCAGCCTGCCCAGCACGGTGCCCGAGCACAAGGGCTACCAGGCCCTGCAGGACAACTACATCGTTAGCACCCCTGTGCACGAGCCACCGGGCCCCACACGCGCCTTCTCCGAATCAGAGAAGAGGCCCCTCCATGTCCGGGACAGCTTCGTGGAGGTGTCTCCCGCCTGCCAAAGACCCCGGGTGCGCCTGGGCTCCGAGATCCAGGACTCAGTGGTGTGACGGGGATGAGAGCCGAGCCCTCACCCACCACCGCCTCTGCTCTGCTGAGCCTCGCCGGACCGCGGCGCCGCAGCTGGGGTCCATGTTGTCTGTGTGTGCATGCCCGGAGCCCGCGCCCCACTGCGGTATCCCCCCGCCGGCAGGGCCGGCCCCACCTCGTCCCATCGGGGCTCGGCCGAGGAGCTCCCTGGGCATCACCGCGGCTGCTCCGGCCCCAGGATGGTGCTGGTGGATCAGAGGGGTGCTGCGTGCCTTCCAGGGATGTGCAGGACTTTTCCCCCCGCCCGGCATTGCCACCGCAGGGATGGACACGGTGCCTGGCTCAGGCTGCTGGTGCGGCCCCGGCTCTGCCGGCTCCACAGGGCCCTGGCCCCCTCTATGCAGAGGGCAGGAGGGGGCAGCCGCAGCCCCCTCGCGCCCTGACTCACTGTGATGTCCCACTGTGGGACCCGGAGCCGGTGCATCAATCCGGCGGCATGTCCTGTGTGTCTGTGCTTGGTTTGTTTTTAATACGTTGAAAATGTGAATTGTGTCCCGGGGAGGGAGCGGCGCTTGCCCTGCACCGGGCTGGGCAGCAGCTCGCTGCCATGTCCCCATGTGCGTGTGCGGAAACGTCTGTGGTTTTTATATAAAGTCCAGGTGTGTCCTTTGTACGGGTGTGTGCTGCTGCGCCCGCGCAGCCAGTGGGGCTGGGCGCCTTCCTGGGGCCAGGGGACCATCCTGGTAGCCCCCTGGAGAGGAGCTGTGTCCGGCTTCTACTGTGGTCTCAGGAAAACCTGCTGCATGCAGCTGCTCCTTGCCCCGGCAGGGATGGACAGATGGGCATATGGGGCAGGAGGGTTGTGCTGGCAGTCCCGAAGTCCCTGTGTGCTTAGCCAAGCATTGGGCTGGGGCAGAGGGGGCCCCTTGCAGTGATGCTGCCCAGATCTGGTGCCAGAGGGTCCCTGTGACCCCACTGTCAGGGTGTCACACCCTGGCTGTTCTGGGTGGAGGTGCGTGCTGCAGTGGACAGTCTGGGGGGAGCGGAATGGAGTGACGTCCATGGTGGGGGTCGGATGCTGTCCCAGCACCCCAAGAAACAGAGGAAGGCAGAGGTGACCAGGAGGAAGAAAAGTGTGTGCCTGGAGCTGGGAGTGGGGCAGCCTCTGGCAGGAGAGGGGCTTGGGCAGCCCCTTCCCCAGGACCACGGTGTCGTGCTGCACATGGGACCCTGCTGCCAGCCCAGGGGACAGGCAGGTCCTTGTCCCCATCCCACAGCACTGCAGGCAGACCCCAGCTGCTTTGCCAGCAGGGCCCAGCTCTGTGATGGCTAACGACTGGGACCTGCCATGCGGCGCTGCTCGTGATCCCTCCTGCCTGGGAAGCGCCGGCAGCGTGAGCACGGGGCTGGGGAAAGCCGTGAGTCCCACACCAAGCTGGCGTGTCAGGACAGGCCACCCCCCAGGGACCAGCACTACCTCGCTCCCGGCTGGACCAGCATACCGAACTTCCTGCCCAGCCTGTTCTGGGACATCAAAAAAGCCACCGGAGGCGTTGGCTGGTGCTGTGCCAGCAGACATGCCCCCCGGGGCACAGGCCGCGGCAGGCAGATACCATCAGCCCCATGGGGCACCGAGCTGGAAGGGCCAGCACCGCCAGGGGTGAGGAGCTGGTACGTGAGAAACGGCCGCGCCGGCACCCCGGGACAGCTGTCGGCCACGCCGGCTCAGCATGGGATGAGCCAGACCCCGGGCACCGCACTGGCCCTGGCACGAGGTACCGCAGCCCAGACATCACCTTTGCAGAGCGGCTCCGGCTTGCTGGGGGGTGGGAGTGGTGCTGAGGGCGGCCGGGGGCTCGCTGGGAAGCCCAGGGAGGGCCACTGATGGCGGCTGGCAGCCGGCCAGGGCGAAGCCTGATGGATGAACAGACACAAAAGGCTCCGGCGCTGCCCGCAGCAAAGGTAGCTGCTCGCCTGCCCTGGATTTCCCTTTGTGCCTCTTGCTGCAGAGCCGAGCTCTTTGTGCTGCTGAGAACAGTCCCCGGCTTTAGAGGAGGGAGGTGGCCGGCGGAAAGGGCTGTCACCGAGCGAGACGTGGGACCTGTCCCCCGGAGCAGCGGCTGGCGTGCGGGCAGAGGAGCCTGGCAGGAGCCCATGTCCCCAGCACCCCTCGTGGCACCAGTCCTGCCGCGCTGCCAGAGCAGCCCCCTCCGTCCCCACGGCCAGACAAAGGCAGCACAGAGCAGAGGGTGAAACCAGAGCCCTTTATTTGTGTCCTCGCAGGAGCAGAGGGAGGAAGAGGCCAGGGCAGGCAGAGCAGCTGCTGAGCTGGAGCCACAGCAGGGGGCAGAGAGGAAAAGAGGAGGAAGAGGAGAGCAACCCCCCAGCGCGGTCAGTGCCAAAGCAGCACGGGGTGAGCCCGGCTGCGCTGCCTCGACGGTCGGTGGAGGAAGGCGTCCTGTGTCCTGTGCAGCCGTGGAGGGGCAGCTCTGCTGACGGGACGGCACATCTGCAGTGCCACTTGGGGTATTGCTTCAAGAAACGGATCCACATTTGGGGTATTGCTTTGAGAAACAGATCCACGTTTGGCTTATTGCTTCAAGAAACGTATCTACGTTTGGGTTATTGCTTTGAGAAATGGATCCATGTTGCAGCAGGGAGGCCCCCAGGAAGACGTGAGAGCCAGGCAGGGGCTTGGCCAGGGGAGGCAGCTCCCCGCCTGCCAGTGGAAGGCACGAATTGGTACTGAGGGCAGAGAGGGGCTGTGCTCAGTGCATGTGGCCCCTGGCCAGGAGCACTTCTGTGTGCCTCCCTCCACCCACAGAGCTGCCCTTGGTTTGCATCAGGAGTTAAAATCCGGCCCTGGGAGAGCAGAGCTCCTGCTCTGGCAGACGTGGCTGGGGCTGCAGGCAAGGCAGCTTCCCAGGGCCCAACTGCTGCAGGCTGCAGCCGCCCGCCATCTCGCCTGCCAGGAGGAATGGGGAGCAGGAGGGTGTCCTGCCTAAGGCACTGTGCGGCACCGCCGGGCTGGTGAGGAGCAGGGGCCTCAGCTGCTCTGCTTGCTAAAATAGGAAATGTCTGAGACCACGAAGAGCTGCGATAGCCAGAGGAGCAGTGCTGCTGGAGAGCCGCAGCGCTCTCACAGGATGATCTTGAAGGAGCTGCAAGAGACATGACATGTTCTGTACCTCCTCGCTGGATCACACGCAAGTGGTTTGCAAGCGCCCAGTGCTCGAGGAAGTGGTGTTACCCTGCGCAGGAGAGTCTCTCTGCAGAGCTCGCACAGGATGCCATTCCCTCATACAGGGTAGCCTTGCCTTACTACCACCGAGAGCTGTGCCCCAACGCCAGCAAACCCCCCAGAAAGGCCCCCTGGGACAAGCCGTATGACTGGAGAACACTGTACCTGGCGAAGTCTGGGGAGCGGGAGACGACGTGCTGGAACTCGGAGAGGTTGATGGTGCCATCCTTGTCAATATCGGACTCCTCCAAGATCTGGAGGGGAGGGAAAGGCAAGCAGTGAGCTCTGCATGGCCAGGACCATGCAGTGGCCCGTGCCCAGTCTGACAGTGCTCACGTTTTGGATGAGCTGCTCCATCTCCGCGTTGCTCAGCCGGGACTCCTCGCCTTGCCCGGTCAGACAGTTCACCAGTTTCTCCAGGTCCTTTCTGTCCAGGGTCCCATCATCGTCAAAGTCTTTGGGGAGAGGAAAGCTATGTTTCATCAGGGCCACAGTGACCCCAGAGAGTCACAAGCACCCACGCTTGGTGAGGAGAGGGCCTGGGTGACCTGAGGACACAGGAGTCTCCACGCCACACCTCTTGGTGCGCGTCATTGTGCCAAACCAGCAGTTCCTACAGGGAGTTCCTAAAGCCACCATCCCTATGGGCGCTCTGAGGGCACTGCCAGCGCTCCTGAACAAGCATTTGTGTTGCCTCCCCCAAGATGCAGGGACCCCAGGACATGGCATCCACCCCCAGCCTTACCAAAGATGCGGAAGGCGTAGTGGGATTTGACATCCGAAGTAGCGGAGTCACTGAAGACGCTCAGCATATCAAGGAAGTCTTCAAAGGACATGCTGTGGTCCCCATTGTCCGAGGTGGAGAAGACCCGGCAGATCCGGTGCTGGAAGGGGTTTGCCTGCCAACACAGCAGCGGCTCAGAGCAGCACTGGGTCGGCTCCCTCACGCAGACACCGGCCACAGGCTGGTGCTGACCCCACACACGAGCCGGTACCACACCCTGCCGCCAGTCCGTCGGACACGGCATGACCCTGCCTGTCCTGTGCCTGTGCAGCCCTGCACTGTGGGGGTCTCTGGGATCCTCCATGGTGCAGGAGGGAGGAGGAAGCTGTTTGTTGTCACAGCTGACGTGTGGGAAGCAAACAGCTTCCCCAGGTGACTGTTGGCGCCGCACGTCGAGGGCAGAGCAGCAGCACCACGAGGGCCGTGGCGGGTAAACAGGGCCCTGCCCCAACACGCCCCGACCCGGGGAGCAGCAGCACCGTACCCGCAGCTCAGGCAACGTCAGGATCCGGCTCTTGGGAACCCGCGCAGAGCAGGCATTCTCCCTCTCCTCCTTTGGCAGCAGTTCACTGAACCTCTTGTAGGCACTTGAAGAGGCAAGAACAAGAGATGCTCTGTGGCGTGAGCGGCGCGGGAGGCAGCCCTCTGGGCACGGGCCGCACAGGCAGCCCTTCCCAGCACTGCACAGGGGCAAACGGCCCGTTTCCCACAGCTCCCTGCCAGCTGTGTGCGGAGCCAGCCCCGGCAGGAGTGTGCTGGCTGCGGTGGTCCGGCAATGGCCTCCGCAAGGGCTCCCGGGACCCCAATGGCCAGGGGCGGGGGAGAGAAGCCATCCCTGCTGCCTGCCCCCCCAGATGGCTGGGACTGGGGAGGGGGACAAGCCACCTCTGGGCCAGCACCCTGCAGGGCGTCACCAGCCAGGCCTATGCCCTTTGCTCCCTGATCCCAGCCTGGGATCGGCACCTCCCGGCTCCTGCTCAGCGGAGGGAACCCCGCAGCAGGGGTGGGGCCCCCCGCACCCCCACGGCAGAGGCAAACCCCCTCCTGGGGACCGAGGGGCGAGGGCTGGCCGCGGGGGTATACAGGGCCCGGGGCCGGCACCCCCATCCCGGCGGGCCCGGGGCAGTACTTACAGCAGGATCTCCTGCTTGCTGAGGAACGTCAGCTCCTGCGGGGAGAGCAGCGGTCAGCACCGGGCACGGGGGCCTGGCCCCCCAGCTCCGGCGGCCCTTGGCCTCGGGACTTCCCCGCCCCTTCCCGTCCCGGCCCCCCGGTCGGGAGCCCTCCACCCTCGGGACTCCGCGTCCCCGGTCCCCCCGCACCTGGTACTCGCGCAGCACCTCCCGCGGCAGCAGGCTGGCCGAGCCCCCCATGGCGGCCCGCGCCGCTTCCGCCTCGCCCGTCACTCACCCGCTCCCATGGCAACGCCCCGCCCCGGGCCCCGCCCACCCCGGCCCCGCCCCGCTCGGTAGCCGGCATGGCGGCGGCGGCGGGCCAGGAGCCGGGCGATGCCGGCCCCGAGGAGTTCGTGTACGGGGAGGAGGACTTCGTGCCGCAGGTGGCCGGGTGGGGGGGCGAGCCGGGCTCCGCGCCCTCCCGCTTCGACCGGGCGCTGCTGGAGCGCTGGGACGACAGGATGGAGCGGGGCTTGTTCCGGTACCGGCTGGGGCCGCTGCCCACCCGCCTCCTGCCCGGCCCCATGCGCATGGTGGCCCAGCTCAACGTGCAGCGCGGCACCGAGCGCCGCCCGCCGCAGCCCGTCCAGAGCCTCCGCCAGCCCTTCGACCCCGCCGCCTTCAACTTCACCCGCCTGCGCCCCGCCGAGCTGCTGCTCCGCCTGCGCCGGCCCGGCGGCCCCGACCCGCTGCTGGTGGCCATCAACGACAGCCCGCTGGAGCGCGGCCACGTCCTGCTGCTGCCGGAGCCGGCGCGGGGGCTGCCGCAGGCGCTGACGGCGCCGCTGCTGCGCGGGGGGCTGGAGGCCGCGCTGCTCAGCGCCCACCCCGGCTTCCGCCTGGGCTTCAACGGCCTGGGGGGCTGCGCCTCCGTCAACCACCTCCACCTGCACGGTCTCTACCTGCGCCGCCCGCTGCTGGTGGAGTCGGCGCCCGCCCGGCCCCTGGGGCCGCCGCATGGGCCCGGCCTCCTGACCGCCGTCCCGGCCCCCGCCTTCCTCTTCTACGCCGCCGGCCCAGCCGGCTCTGGAGGCGGTGGCGCGGGACGCCAGCCGGGCGGCGGAGCGGCTGGCGGACACCGGGCTGGCCTACAACCTCCTCATCACCCGCGGCGACCCGCCGGGGGGGCCGGCGCCGGACGGCCAGCGGGGGCTGCGGGTGCTGCTGTGGGCGCGCAGGCCCAGCTTCGGCGCTAAGGCGGGCGCGGCCTTCAACGTGGCGCTCTGCGAGCTGGCCGGCTACCTGCCGCTACCGGCGGCGCCGCTCTTCGAGGAGATCACCGAGGAGGAGGCCCTGCGCGCCATCCGCGAGCACCTCCTGCCGGAGCCGCAGCTGCTGCGCCTCGGCGAGGACCTGGCGCGGCTCCTGGCGGACTGAGCGGGGCCGGGGCCGCTCCCCGCAGCGGAGCCGGGACCGGCACCTGGGCCGCCTCCGCGCCATCCACCAGGGGGCGCTGCGCCGCCACGGGGTGCCAGGCTGCTGGCCACGTGACCACTCGGGGGGCGCCGTGGTCCCGCCCCGTCGCCATGGGAACGGGGCGGCGCGCCCCCCCCCCCCCCCCCCCCCTCGCTCCCTCCCGGCAGCGGGCGCCATGGAGGCGGGCGGCGGCGGCGGGGGGCGGCCGGCCCCCGGAGCCCCCCCGGGTGGGGAGGTGGCTGCCGCCGCTGCCCCCCCGGCCCAGCCCGCAGCCCCCTGCGGCTCCCCCGGCCCCGAGCCGCGGAGGCGGCGGAGGAAGCGCAGGCGAGTGCGGCGGGAGGCGGCCGAGCAGGCCGCAGCCCCCCTCCCGGCAGGGCCCGGCCGCACCCCCGTTCCCGGGCCCTTGTGCCCGTGTCCCGCCGGGCCACGGGGTCTGTCTGTTCGCCTGCGTGTCTGCCCTTAGCCCGCGCTCCCCTGCCCTGCCCACTGCCGGGCTGGTGCTCCGGGCCCAGGGCCCGGGCCTGCTCCTCACCCAGGGGCGGTGCTCAGCCGGGCCCACTCCGCCTCAGCCCAGAGCAGCTTTCCAGGGACTTTCTGAATTGGAAAATAAACACTCTTTCCCTTAAATTGTCCCAATGATCCCAAGCATGGCGGGTCCAAGGACGGCCCCGGGTTCAGGTCCCCTCTGCCATGCTGCCTCACAGCTCGCTGAGCCCATGGCGGATCCGGATGGGATTTGCCCCTTAGCTCCGGGCAGTGGGAGCTGTGTGCCTGTGTGCAGGAGCGCAGCCGTCCCCCTCCCTCATGCCTGTGCCTGGGACGGGGCCCCAGCTCCTTGCTGAGCAGCTCTTCTGTTGTCTCTTTCGATTCCAGTGTTCCCTCCATCAACCTGACCAGCTGCAAGTATGAGAGCGGTAAGTCCCAGACGCTGCAGGGCGTCCCCTCGGGTCAGCCCAGGATGGCGTGCGGGTGTCCGCTCAGCCAGGGAGGAGCACTGGTACCAGATTTCCAATGTATGGTCACTTTCAGTTTCTGTATTTACTGTTTGCAAGCAACGTGAGCCCCTGTGAAAAGTGTGGAGGTTTTCACACTTTGGACTGAGGTGCTCTCTGGTTTGAAGAAACAATATGTGCAACAGCAGTGCAAGCCCTCACACACATTCCCCCCATGCCTGCATTTCACCATACATCTGCTAGAATTGTGAGAAGGGGCCAGTAAGGGGCAGTTACAATGCAAAACTGGTACCTGTGCTTGGGGAAATGATGTGAGAGCTCTCAACTGTTTAGCATAAAGCTGGTGATGGAAGGGGCAGGATTGGTACCTGGAATCTCTCCCTTTGCCATCCATCCCCAGTGACGTGCTCCAGGGAGCTGGTCCCTCTCCTGTGCTGCCACAAGCTGTATCTTAAAATAGTAGACTCCTAGCTTTTGATGGCTATTAGCCAATTTGCTAATGACTATTCTAGCAGTGCAACCACACATGTGCTGTTGAAGGTCACAGCCTGGTCGGCTGTGCAAGGAATGTGGATTTTATCCAGAGGGCCGGGCGCTGTGTGTTTGGCCTGGGGCAGTTTGGTGATGAGGTGGATGGGGACCTGCAGCAGGAGGTGGTGTGGCAGCACAAGTGCCACAGGAACCAGACCTATTTCACAATGGTTCCTAGCACGCATTGACCTTCTTTGCCTCCCCAGCCCCGTGAGAAGCCAAATTCGGAACTGGCACGAACACAAACCATCCCAGCAGTGACCTTCTGCTCCAGAGCTGGTGTGTTCTGCTGCCAAATAACTTTTGATTTGGAAGATGAAGCTAATACCTTCAGAAGACTTGTATCTGCCCGTGTGGTGTCAGACCCACAGCAGATTCAAGCCTGCTGTAGTTCAGGAGGTGTTCTGGGACCCCAAGGCATGTGGACTTAAGGGGCTGGTAGCTCCCAGTATACCTGTAGCCAGAGGCTGGGGTGAGTTTAGCTGTGTAAAGCTTTTGTTTCTGACACCTCCCTGAAGGGTTCTTTGCATCTCTGAGAGTGGAATTGCAGCCTGGAGAGGTTTGTTCCACACTCTGTCCCAGGTTACTCTGGGGATTGAACAGTCCCTGGTAGCGTACCCTCTGCCCCCTGTCATACGCTTGCTCTGGTGCAGTGCGGCGGGCGGCACGGTACTGCGGGCTGAGAGAAGCGGGAGAAAACGAGGAGTGGACAGTGTATTGGACAGACTGCTCGGTCTCTCTGGAGCGCGTCATGAAAATGAAGCGGTTTCAGGTAAATACCCCCCATGTAAAGGCTGCCCAGCAGGAAGAGCTCACGAAGGAGGGTGAGATGGGGGCTGTCAGTGGAACAACGTGTTGCAGAATGAAACGGAAGTGTCCAAACTAGCACCCGTGTCCCCTTCTCTGCATCGATTCCAGAGGGTGCAGGTTCACAAGCCTTTACTTCTGTTCTGTCGCTGGTATGGTGCCATCAGCAACACTTTGGCCGTTAGTAGTGTGAACTGGAAAGCTGCCAGCCCCTTTAATGTAGCATGAAATAAATGGTTCTTGATGACAAACGGCTCCCTTCCTGGAGCTGTGATATTCCAGGGAGGGTGAGCCTCAGGGCTGCGATGGAACGAGCAGATAAATCACACTGGTGAAGTTCAGATAAAGCAGTTGTAGCGTAATCCCATCCCTCGGCAGACGGTCAAGGCAACCGCAAGCCCTGCTTCCTGCTCTGCGTGCTGGTTTCCCAGCCCCCGGGCTTTCCTCGGGTCTTGAGGAGGAGCCCTGTTGTTCCTTTGCTGATTCTGTTTCTCGTCTGCACCTCTTTCAGAAAATCAACCATTTTCCAGGCATGATAGAGATCTGCCGTAAGGACTTACTGGCTCGCAACCTTAACCGCATGCTCAGGCTCTTCCCCAAGGAGTACAATATATTTCCCCGCACTTGGTGCCTGCCAGCTGAGTGAGTGATATGCGTTAATGCAGCCGAGAACAGCACTATGAAATTAGAAAGTGGGAACCACTATGTTTGACAGCCAGGGCTGGGATGGGGGCGCCTCTCTGAGTTCTCATGTCTTGGTCTGGGCCTTTGTAACCTTTCCTGGAACTGAAAGGGGGGGTTGACAAGTGTTTCTAGTTTCACACGTCTTTAATTCCTATTAGGCTGAATTAGCCTGTGGAATGGTGTCCTCTGCGATGTGTGCCTTGCTGGGCAGACTGCGTGCCGGAGGGCTAAATCTGGGGAGAGGGATCCACCCAGAAAGGCAAAGGGCAGCAGGCGAGTGGGAAGCGTCGATCCGTGTTTTGGTGGAAGGTCTCTCTGCAGCTCAAGGTGAAGGGGAGAGGCAACCGCAGGGCAGCGTGGCAGGCTCCTTCCTCACCAGCTGGGACGGTGCCCATTGCTTGCCTGGGAAGGGCACGGGACTGGTGTACGAGGCAGTTCCACACCACGACTGCGATGGCTGTCTTCACAGCCCCCCTTGCACCTCTGCCATCCACTACAGAAGAGCACACCGATGGCGGAGGGTTGTGGGAGAGTGCAGGGCACTATGTTAATACATATACAGTTAGATGTAAACCTTCACCAAATTACTCAAGCTTTGGGGCAGAAGGCCTGGCTGCTCTGATCGTACACAGGCAAGCAATGACAGAAATGTGGCCGAAAGAGGACAAAGAGCACTTGAAGTTTGGGTGGTTGTAAGGAGACAAGATACCCATTCTTAGACGGATTTTATTCTCACCATTTCCTGAAAAACTCGAAGTAGGGCTCTGGTCACCTATTCTGTAGCTGAACTTTCCTCACGGTTAGAATGATTTTCTTAACGTCTGACCTAAAGCATAGTTGCTGAAATATCAGCACTTTAGTACTTCTCTCGTTTGCACAGGCCTTGTTTTGCTAATAGCGTGTCATGTCCAGGAAGGCTATTGCCACGTGTCCGCTTGGTCTTCCCATTTCTGGAGAAGACAGACCTAGTTCTCTCATCTTTCTTTCCAGAATGCATTTCCTGGCCTGTCATTGCTCTTGGTGCTGTTTTCTGGGCTTTGTCCTGTTTGCCTCTCTCTTTCCCTAAATGTGGTGCCCACTAGAGAGATGGTGCTTTTTCATCTACAGCAAAATAATTAATTGCCATATGGGCTTGATTCTTCAAAGCACCACACTCCCACTGGAGTGCTCGTGAAGATCAGCCGTGTAACGTGATACAGGATCTCAGCTCGTGAGCCTCTGTGCCCTGCGCAGAATATTCTGGACGCGGCCTCCTGCCTGCTTGCTGATGAGCTGGCATAAAAGGGGACGCAAAGACTTGTGACTCCCTCCTCCTTTGTAGCCAGGGCTTATTCATTTTCTCCTGCTCTCTGTGGCAGCAGAGCCAAAATCTTACTGGCTCCTGCATGCACAGAGGTGACCGCTTCCTATGAGCCTCCTGGCAGAGGTGGAGATGTGTGCAAGTAGAAGGTGGAACCGGGAGAGCTTTGTCAGGTCACACAAGGACCGATTTGTAACTGAGGTAGATCAGGAATAGCTGTACTATTCCTCTGCTGCAGAAGTTTGGTCTGTACTGGCCCACAGCACCACAGTTGGAGTACCCAGCTGTTACGAGAGAATTCAGGAGCTGATTTTTTGCAGCTTTTAACAGTCACCCCTTCCTTGCACAGCTATGGAGATTTCCAGGCCTACAGGCGTGCGAGGAAACGCCGAACATTCATCTGCAAACCAGACAGCGGCTGCCAAGGGAGAGGTATCTTCATAACATGCAATCCAGAGGAGATCAAACATGGAGAGCATATGATCTGTCAGCAGTATATCACTAAGGTAACAGGGACAGTTTTGAAATACAGGTGGAGGATTACAACCTCCTAGCTCTTTCAGCATCCCCCTTGTGTCCTTTGCCCCACGTCTTCCTGGTCTTCCAGGGGCACCAGGGTGGCTGCAGCACAGCAGAGGCATGGCGAAAGCTTGCCTTTCCCCTCACTGCCGAGGAGCGGCACAAGCAGTGCAAGTAGAGCAGCCAACCCCAAGGAGTCGGCAGCACGCCTAGCAATGTTTCCTTGTCTCATGCTTGCTCCTGACTTTTTTTCTCACAGCCTTTCCTGATTGATGGCTTCAAATTTGACATGCGTATCTATGTGCTGGTCACATCTTGTGACCCGCTGAGGATTTTTGTCTACAAGGAGGGTCTGGCCCGTTTTGCCACCATGAGGTACATCGACCCCAGCAGCAGAAACCTGGTAAAAAAATGGAAGTTTCCAAAACCACTCATAGAGTTCTTGTAGGTTTTAGGCCCCAGTTTATCCCAGTGGCATTCCAGACCCTGAAAAGACAGGGGCTGGTGGGTTTCATGGGACCCAGCTCTCTCTTTTCCTGTTCTCCCCTCCCTCTCTACCTCCTCTTCATGGGAGGCATTTCAGGAGTGCCTGCAGTAGATCTGCTCCTAGGCCCCACATTTGGGCTGTTCACTGACATTATCACAGAATCATGGAGTTGCGTTGCTTGGAAGGAACCTTGGAAGGTCTCAAGTACAACCTTCTGCTCAAACCTGGGCCAACAATAAATTCAGATCTGGTTTCTTGGGGTTTCATCCTGTCAGGTGTTGAAAAGCTTCAAGGACAGAGACCCCACAGCATTTCTGGGCAACACTCCTACTGCTTGCCTTTATGAGCATTCTCAATCCACACCATTCCTTGTCTGCCTGCGCTTCAGGTGGAAAAGAGGCACCTGGGGATTATCTGGTGATACTGGAACAGCCTAGGAGAGACAGGGAGGGGAACTGGGAAGGCAAGGTGCAGAGTATGGCTGTGCCCATCTCCAAGCAGGGGTCTGTAACCTGTAAAATCCCATCAGAAGAGGGACTGTGGTGTTGGATTGCTGTGCTCCGGTCACAGGCTGCCCTGAGATACCCCGGGCTTTGGCTGTCTGCCCGCTTGTCCCAGAGCTGTGTACTGTATATGCCCTCCCTCGCTCTGATACGTGCATGTCTTGGAGAGGTCTTCTGCTCTGGGTGATTAAAGGAAGAGGAAGAATCTGCAGAAATTTGCTGCAGTTTCTGTCCTGAGGAGCCCCTAGTTTACTGGTGAGGCCAGGACTGGAATGACATTTGTGGAGCTGACCCCTCTGCTCTCCCTCAGAGATAAGGCCAGAGCGGTGGAGAGGGTAGAGCTCTGTTAGCTCTAACTTCTGACTAGGGAGGGAATCACCAGCACGATTAACTCCTTGCTGCAGGTCACTGCCACAGAGAAGAGAGAGAAGCGGGTGAAGTTGATGGCGAGATTAGTGCTAATAGGGCTGTTTCTGTTTACGCTCTGTGGTTAAGAGTAAATGAAAGTCTGTTGCGGTTCCTCTCTCAGGGTGATATCTGCATGCATTTGACCAATTATGCTATCAACAAACGTAATGAAAACTTCATCCAGGATGACACGATGGGCAGTAAGAGGTATTGTCCTGTCCAGGTACCACAATGCCCTGTGCACAGCCTGCAGGAAAGCTGCATTTGGGATGCTGGTTTACTGCCATCTTTCCTGGGGCAAACCTGGTATCACAGGTCAGCTCTTACCATCTCCTGTCCTCCACACAGGAAACTGTCCACCCTGAATGCCTGGATGATGGATAACAGCTACAACACCACAAAACTCTGGGAAGATATTGAAGATATTATTATAAAGACTCTTATTTCAGCTCACCCTGTTGTGAAGCACAATTACCAAAGCTGCTTCCCGAACCACACCGCTGGCTGTGCCTGCTTTGAGATACTGGGGTTTGATATTTTGCTAGACAGAAAGTTGAAGCCGTGGCTGCTAGAGGTGAGGAAGGGGTCTCCTGCAGTGCTGAAGCAACTCTGGAAGCAGCAGATAGCTGAGCGCTGGCTTGTCTTGGGGAGGCTCCAGAACAAGGGTGGTGGGGTGAACAGAACTCGTTTGATTAAAAAGGGCCATCTTGTTTGCAAAATTAATCAGGCTATAAAGACAAGTAGACAAACAACCTGCCATAGGCTAGGCAGCCTCAGCTCACAGGATCCAAGAGCCTGTTCCCTATACACCCTTTCCTGAACCTTACGACTCCTTGACCCGTGACAGCATTCTGAGTCCCTGATAGCTGCCCCATGGCTGTAGTCCCGCGGGGTGTGGGGTCTGAGCGACCTGCAGCACACATGGGTGTTACACCGCAGGGCAGAACCAGCCACTGCACGCAGCCTCCTGCTTTCTGTTGCTGTTAAAGGGAAGAAAATCCATGGAAGGTGTGCGGTGGGGCAGACTTTCTGGGAGCTTTCTGTGGTGCTTTCTGGGAGCTGGGAGTTGCCAGGTTAGATTAGCTGCTTGTTTTGGCAGGTGAACCACTCTCCCAGCTTCACCACGGACTCTCGCCTGGACTGTGAGGTGAAGGATGCTCTTCTCTGTGATACCATCAAGCTGATAAATGTGGATGCCTGTAACAAAAGGAAGGTGCTGGAGGAGGACAAACAGTGGGCAAAGGAACGGCTCCTCCAGGGCCATCAGGCTTTCCGTGCATCCAGGTATTGCTGTTCCCCATCGTGCTGCAGGTCCCTAGTGAGAAAAGATGGGCGTAATGGAGCAGGATAAAACCAAGGCTCTCTGTCTCCAAATTTAAGCTCCCAGAGGCCATGGCACTATATGGCCTCTGAGAAGAGATCGCTCAAGCCATCTGCATCCTGCAGGAGGAGCCAGGGCTCATCTCTGGGCACTGGAGATCTGAGACGCCTGGTGCTCTGGGCCCTGTACAGAGTCATCCCCATCGATCTGCACCTCCTTGTCTCATCCTTCAGTGCTGACGGGCTTTGCCAGCATCCCTGGGCTCACAGTGGCACTCTGATGGACCGCAGCACTGCTTCAGGGACCAAGAGAACCCAGGGGGAACGGGGCCCGTCTCCAGAGCAGGGTTTCTTTCCCAGGGTTGAGGGTTTTCCCCCCACTCTCCGTCTGCATGTCCTTTCATGATTAATTAACCCACATGGCTTCTCGAGGCTGTGATGAGCCTGCTGCCCGGGCTTTTCCTGCCACGCAGGGTGAGGCAGGAGCTCCCTCGAGCTCCCATTTCAATTAGACCTGAGATAACTCTGGGCTGGAGATGCGGAGCGTATTAGCCCTGCAGTCTGCATGCCCTGCAGCCTCGGCTGCTCCGAGCTCCCCGCTAGCGAGGAAAGCTCCCAGCAGCAGCAGGGTGGCAGATTCTCCTGGAATAGGCCCGTTTTAACTGAACTTCTCTTGTAAGTGGGCTAGTTGGGTGAAAAGGCTGTGGGTTAGTTGGGTGGTAAGGAAGAGATCTGAGAAAGCTTCACCAGCACTCTACAGGTAGAGGATGAAGAACTGTGGGTTGCTTTGGTTCCCTGTAGTGCACCCATGTGAAACAGGCTCCAAGATGGGGGAAAGTGCTAGCTATGCCTTTGTCCCTCAGCCACGGCAGCACCTGGAGCCTCCTATCACATCTCCCTGCCCGTGCTTTCTCCCGGTTTGCAGACGCGAGGAGTTAGAGAGCAACCAGGCTGCCTGGCTGTCTCAGGCGGAGCAGTATGAGGACTCGCACCTGGGCGGTTACCGGCGTATTTATCCGGCATGTGGAACAGAGAAGTATGAGCCGTTTTTCAAGCAGAGCAGCTCCCTCTTCCAGGAAACAGTGTCATCCAAGGCACGGGAGGAGTGTGCCAGGTACGCTGCTCCTGCCAGAAACCCGCTCCTCACAGGCGTGGCACAGAGACCACTTGCTTCTCATCCCTTCTTGGGGATGACTCTACTGTTTAAGAGCTGTAAGCGAGCTGGTGAGAGCTGGAGGGGAGGAGGCTGCATGTGCTGTGTCAGTGTAGCAAAGCAACTTCATTTCGCAGGTACCCTTGAGAGGCAAATGCAATATTCCATTGACTTTTGGACTCTGGAGGCACCATGGTGCAAGTGTCCTCCACCCTTCTGGCAGGCACAGCCTCATTCAAGGGCATTTCTTACAGCAGCGAGAGTCTCTTTTAAAAGCGCTCCCGGCCCATTTCTTGGCACGCTTCTATTATGGTCTGTTCACTACAGAGCTTCTGACTGCAGTAAAGTGTCCTCAAATTGAAGGCGTCATAATAGCGTTTTGCTATTATGCCTCTTACTGAACCAGTGACTGAGACTGTTGTTCCATGGCAGGCATCAGCTGGAAGAAATTCGCCTGAAAAAAGAAAAGTTGGAAGCTGTTACCAGGAAGAAGAAAATGGAGAGAAAAGAAGACCTGCATGGAGAGTCAGCTGGGGACAAATCCCAGATCCATAACAAAGCCGCAGTTCCTACAACCCGCCTCACCTATAGAAGCACCAGGATATGGGATAGAAAGGTACCTTGCTTCTGTCAGTGGTTGTCCATGGGGCTCTCAAAGGCCATAACATGGCTCTGGGCTCACAGTGCTGGGCTGTGGGTGTCCCCCAAGGAACAGAACTATGAGGCTGGATTCCCTTTCGTGAAGTCCAGAGAGCTGACAGCTTGTGCTGGGAGATAGTCGCAAGCACCAGTGTTGTCCCTTCCCTGTTGTGGCTCCCACTGGAATCTTCATCCCAGTCCACCCCCAAGTCTGTAATTCTCTTTAGGGCATGGAGCAGTCTGAAGCTTCGTCTCTCTTGCGCATTACTGGGGCTTCACCTTTGCTGTAACTCGGGTCTGTCTTTCCTAAGATACAGCGCATGCAGTATGACTCTATGCAACCCCAGGATATTGTGGAAAATGAGGAGAAGAAAAGAGTAAATGCTCTGCTGCAGCGTGAGAAGCTTATCCGAGGCCTGGGCATCATAGATCAGCTCTGCCAGCTGCTCCCCACAACCAACAGACCAGCCGACACCCAGGGATCCTACACCGTTCTCTCCAAGAGCCAGGTAACTGAAGATTGCTCAGATCCGTCCTGCAAGGCCGACACAGGAGACAGCCAGTTGTGGGAGGATCGTAAGGAATGAATCACGGGCATTGAGCATCTCTGGCATGGCTCAGTTAAATGAGATCCAATGTAGCATCTGGGTCTGTGGGTTTTCATACAGTTACTGACGTTGTCCCTTTCCAAAGGGGCATGCTGGGGGTGTGCCAATCCGCACAGCGCCCCCGAGCTCCCTTCCCCAGAAGACCCCTCTCCCCGGTATTCCAAAGAACAGACCACCATGATGTTGCCTTTTGGACACTGCTGTCCCCAGTGCACAGCTTAGCATGAGCTACTGCTCAGTGGGATTCTCCCAGCTGGAGGAAGTAAATTCCCAGGTAGGCTAGGAGCGCTGACACGCTGGGAGCGTGCTAAAGGAGCACACACAGCAAAGGGGACGTCTGGGGGGGAAAAAAAAAGTCTTTAGGTGAATTCTGCACTGCAAACAATGCCTCTCTGTAAACGTCTTGCCTTCTACATTAGAGCATTCCCCACCCGGGGAAGGTGATGAGTTAGTGTGTGTACCTAAACCCCGCAGGGCCCAGCCCTCGGTCTGGGGCTCCCTCTTCAGAGTCACCCTCGCTCTGCGAGAGCGTGGTGTAAATAAACCCTGGGCGTTGCTGCTGCCGCGTCCCAGGCTGTCTCAAGGTGTGCAGGTGAAGAAAGCTGGGCTTTGCCGAGGATTGCACAGCGGAACTGGGGTTTGGACCTTGGGTTAAAGGAGATCTGCATGGTTGTCTCACACCGAGTCTTGGCTGCCACACCGATTCCCAAACCAGGCACCGGTCTGAAACCAGACGAGAACGAAGCCTGCAGTCTGTTGCCTGTGGGCTCCATTAGGCTACAAGGGCTGTTCTGGACCACTGACTCTGGCTGTCACCTGCTGTGTCAGGGAAGGGCTAGTTCTGGACCTGCAATTAATGAAAAACCTTGCAAGGTCCATGGCCTCTTCCAGTGGCACCATCTGGTTCCAGAAAAGCCTCCTACTCCTGGCCATTTAATTTAACAAGTCTAAGATCTGTAAGAACTGATGGTAGCTGCCTTTTCCTCTGCCAGACACAGCAGAATGGAACCTGAAACCCAAACTCTGCCTAAAATCTGGATAATTTTTTCAGTAGCAAAGGATTATTTGGGGGTGGGTCAGATCCTTCATTGCTGAGTCTTCCCAGCCCACTCTGGCATTTTTTTCCACAAACCCTGCTCCAGCTCAGCCCAGTGTTCCGGGCAGAGGACAGGAGTCTAGGCGCTGCTGCAGGCAGGTCAGGCAGCTGCCGTGACCCATAGATGATTTGTATCCCAGATGGTAAGTATGGCGTGCCTGGGGAGAAAGTGCAGGCTGATGCTTTAGCAAGCACCTGTAGAGGACTAGGGAAGACGTTTCCTTCTCATCTCTTGCCAAGGCCTCCAGAGCTGAGCTGGAGCCACTTTCTTTCCTTCCAGCCGCAGTTTCTCTGGGATGTGCTCAGGGGCCAGGACACCCACGGCTTAATGACGCTCATCCCCCTCTCTCTCCTGGGAGGTCCAGCCCGGCCTTCGGGACAGCCGTCTGTATACAGGCCCAGAGCCAGTGCTGAGTTGCCAGCCAGCCCAGGCTCGGACCCTGCCGCCGTGGGCACCCTCTTGGTTCGAGGCCAGAGCATCCCTTACCGTAAGCAGCACAAGGTGCAGCAGGGCCTCTGGGCGCAGGACACAGGCCGGCTGCGTGGCCAGGCAGCGGGGATGGCAGCAGTTTCCCAGCCCTGCACCGAACCCGAGGGGCTGCAGGTGAGAGGCCAGCGGCTCCCTGGTGCCGGGAACATGGCTGAAGGCTGTGAGTACACATTACCTTCCTTTGTCTCCGACAGTCCGCATCGTGGAGGCTCAAGTCGGTGAGCCGGAGCTGTGGGCAGGCGCTTGGGGGCTGTGGCTGTTCCTGGGCCTGCTGGGGTGGGAGGAGAGGGGAGGCTGGATGGAGCTCTGTGTCCCTGGGGTGCTCAGACCCTGTGGAGGGGACTCTGGGAACTGGTGACCGCTGGACGTCGCTGCCTGAGGCCGGTAGCGTCGCATTTGCAGGGGCAAGGAGGAAAGTGGGTGATTTCCCAGGACCAAGGGTTGATGTGCTGGGCAGGGGGAGTGTGAGAAGCCCTGAAGTACTCAAGAGTAGGGTCAGAAGTGCAGCAGGTGGGACAGCCAAAGGGGTGCGTTAGCTGTGGGAAGTGCAGAGGAGGCACTCGGTGAAGCAGTGTGGCCCCCAGCCCCTTCTCAGGCCTCACTCCTGCCACACTGCTCCGCGTTGCCCATGGCCCCTCCTGCCAGCCCTGCCCAAGGGCTGCACCCACGGTCCCACCACCCACACTTTCCCCCTGCCCTCCCTGGCAGCCTGAGAAGCCGGGGCAGAGGGGGGTCTGCCAGGGCCTTGCAGGGCTGAGCACCATCACGGAGGGCAGCAGCATGCTGCCGACCCGCAGAGCTGCTGGTGTCTGCCTGCCCGCCATGTCTGCCTGTGCTCTTCCAGGTGAAGCTGGCAGGCTGTCCTTCTGCATGGGCCGTGGTCACCCGGCATCCCCAGCCAGCGCAGGGAAGGGCACAGGCGATGGCACCTTCAGCCCTGCCACCATCCAGGCGCTCCCCATCGCCTCTGTCGCCCTTGTGCAGCACACGCATGTCCCGCACCGTGCCAGTGTCCTGCACCGCAGCCTGAAGAGCACAGGTAAGGTGGCAGAGGGGACGCCCCCGCTCGACCTTCCTCCCGGGGGTGCTCGCCAAGAACCGGGGCTGCTGGGCGGGGAGGGTCGCCCCGGCCGAGCCTGGTCCCGGAGGTCTGTGCCCCCTGACCGGAGCCCGGCCCCAGGGCCGCGCACCCCGGGCAGCTTCCCCTCCGCCGGGCGCTGGGCTGGCAGCCGGGCACCGGGGAGGCTGCGTTCTCCCCGCCCGCTGCGGTCGTTCCCGGGGCCGAGACCCCGCGGGGGCCGCCCCGCCGCCGGCCCCGCCCGGTTCCCGGGCCGCCGTTGCCGGCCATGGCGGCGCTGCTGCGGCGCGGGCTGCGGGCGGCCGCGCTCCTGGCCGGGACCCCGCGGCGGGCGGCGGCGGCGTGGCCCGGGGACCCGGAGCCGCCGGACCCGGCGCTGGAGGAGGCCGAGAGGTGCGGGGCAGCGGGAGCGGGGCGGGGACGGGGACCGGGACCGGGACGCTCACATCTGTCCCCACAGGGCGCGGCGGCGGCGGGCGGCGGTGCGGCTGCAGCGGCTGCGGCGGGAGCTGGGCGGGGGCCGCGGCGCCCCCGAGCGCGCCCTGACCTGGCAGGCGATGGAGCAGATGCGGTGAGCGGCGGGGCCGGGCCGGGGCGGAGGTCGGGGGGGGGGGCGGAGCAGGAAGAGCCGAGCCCCGGTGACCTTGTTCGCGCCCGCAGGTTCCTGCGGCAGGAGCTGCCCGAGGAGTGGCCGCCGGAGCGCCTGGCACAGGGTTTCGGAGTCAGCCCCGACGTGGTGCGGCGGGTGCTGCGGGGCCGGGGCTGCCCCCCGCCGCGCCGCCGCCAGCGGCAGGACGAGAGAGCGCTGAGCGCCGCACCGGCACCGGGAGCGGGCCGCGAGGTGCGCGCCCCCGACGGCACACTGCTGTACCGGCTGCCGCGGGGCCAGGGCGGGCCGGGCCCCGGCACGCAATAAACGGTTGGATGGGACCCGCCTCCGTCGCGCTGCTTCCGTCGGCGGCCATGGGCTCGGAGGCGGCGGCGCTGCTGGAGGCAGCGGATTTCGCGGCCGGGAAGCACAAGGGGCAGCGGCGGAAGGACCCCGAGGGCACCCCCTTCATCAACCACCCCATCGGTGCGGAGCCCCGCCAGTACCCGCACCCCCGCGTCCCGCTCCCGGGGCACCGTCTGCCCCCGGGCCCCCCCCCTTCCGCTGCCCCGGAGCGCCACCTGCCCCTGGGAGGCCCCTCCTGCCCCAGAGCGCTGCCCGCTCCCGGGAAGGAGCCCCCGGGACCTCTCTTGCCCCGGGGCATTGCCGGCCTCCGGGAGCCCCCATCCTGCTGCCCGGGAGCGCTGCCCGCCCCCGGGAGCCCCCTCCTGCCGCGGAGTCCCCCATCCCGGCCCCTGGAGAGAGCCAGGTCCCCTCTCCTGTGCCACGTCCCTGCCGCCCGAGCGGGGTGTGAGCCCCCCGGGCACTGCCCGCCCCTGGGAGGCAGCCCCCCCGCCCAGACCCCCGGTATTCGGCCATGTGGGCTCCCCTCACGCTGTTGCCCAGCCCGGGACGGTGCCCACGGGAGCTGCTCCCCCGGCCCGGGGCCGCCCGCTCCCGCCGCGGTGCCCCCTCCCCACTCTCTGCTCCGCACCGCAGGGGTAGCCAGGATTCTGGCCCAGGAGGCCGGCGTGACCGACACGGTAGTGCTGCAGGTAACGGAGGCCCTGTGCCCCCCGCCACGGCTGCCCCCCGCCGCGGCAGGGCCCGGCCCCGGACTCCCACTGTCCCCTCCTGGTGCCAGGCCGCCCTCCTGCACGACACGGTGGAGGACACGGACACCACCTTCTCGGAGATCGAGGAGCGGTTCGGGGCAGAGGTGCGGCGCGTCGTGGAGGAGGTGACGGATGACAAGGCGCTGCCCAAGATGGAGCGAAAGCGGCTGCAGATCGAGCGCGCCGCCGGCAGCAGCCCGCGGGCCAAGCTGGTGAAGCTGGCGGACAAGCTGCACAACCTGCGCGACCTCAACCGCTGCACCCCGGCAGGTACCGCCCGCACCGGGCGCGGCCCTGCCCGGCACCGGGGAGCTGACACCTCCCACCGGCACGGCGCGGCTGCCCGGGGCCGGTCCCCGCTCCCGCCCTCGGTCCCGGCGCAGGTTGCTCCGAGCCCGGCCCGGCGGAGGAGGGGAGGCAGCGGAGGGGGGTCGGGAGGGACCGCCCGTGCCGGAGGAGCGGGGCTCGGGGAGCGGCTTCCAGCCGGGGGGCACGGCCGGGGCCGGGGCTGCTCGGGCCGGGTCGGTGCGGCGGAGCCTCCCGCGGGCTGCCGCCGCCGGACGTGACGCAACGCCGTGCCTGCAGGGTGGACGCCGCAGCGCGTGCAGGAGTACTTCCGGTGGGCGGCGCAGGTGGTGGCCGGTCTGCGCGGGACGAGCCCGCCGCTGGAGACCGCGCTGCGGCGGCTGTTCGAGGAGCGCGGACTGCACCCGGACCCGGAGCCGGCACCGTGACCGGCGACGACGGGGTCCGGCACCGGGCACGGGAACGGCGGGCGGGGGTGCGGCGCGGTGGCCAATAAACGTGCGCAGAGCTGAGCAGCGTCCGGCCTCCCTGCGTTGCCATGGCGACGGGCGCTTCCGCCGCGGGGTTCCGCCGGGGCCGCGTCCGCGTCCGGGCGTTCCGGGGCCGCTCCCAGCCATGGCCTTCGCCAGCCGCCGCGATGCGCCTGAGCCGCCAGACTTCGGTATCCTGAAGCGGCTGGCGCGGGACCAGCTCATCTACCTGCTGGAGCAGGTCCGGCGGCGGGGGGGGACCGGGCTCGGGCCCCGGAGTGATCTCGCACCGGGGGCGGGAGGGCCGGGGGGGCGCGGGCCAGGAGGGGCCTAGTATCAGCAGGGGAGGGGATGCGGGCGGGGAGGGGATGCGGGCGGGGAGGGCCCAGTACCGGCAGAGAAGGGGGCTCGGCCCCGAGGGGCAGCCGGTGGGGCGCCGTCCCCACGCCCCGCCTGCCCTCAGCTCCCCGGGAAGAAGGACCTGTTCATCGAGGCCGACCTGATGAGCCCCCTGGACCGCATCGCCAACGTCTCCATCCTGAAGGTACCGCGGGGACCAGGGCGGGTGGCAGCTGCCGGTGCTGCCCGTGCTGCCCACCCACACCCTGGCCTCTCCCTGCAGCAGCACGAGGTGGACAAGCTGTACAAGGTGGAGAGCCGGCCGGCCCTCAGCACCAGCGACCAGTGAGTCCCCCACCGCCATAGCACCGGGGCTGCCCGCCAGGCCTGCAGCCGGCCCCGCGGCCAGGCCAGGCCAAAGGGATTCATGGGGCAGGCCAGGGGCAGGTGCCTCTTCCCATTGCCAGCTCAGGATTGGGCTCCACTGGACCGGACAGGCCCCGGGGCAGAGCTGCTGAGGGAATGGGGCCGGGGAAGGGCTGGGCACAAAGGCCTCTCACTCCCCTCTGTGACTGCAGGTTCTGCTTCCTCGTCCGGCCACGGGTCAGGACCATGAGGTACATCGCCGGTGAGTGGAGCGGCCCAGGGGCAGCTGTCTGTCACCTGCTGTTGGTGGGTGACGCCTCAGCAGCTGCCGTCTGGGGAGCATCCCGCACTGCCTGGGCTGAGGGTCGGTACTTGGGGCTACCGATGTTGCGTGGCCTTGAGAAGAGCTTTTGGGGAGGCCACAGCCATGGCAGACAGGCCCTGCCCCAGGGGTTTTGCTTCCTGATGGAGGTATTTTGGGTCCTATGAGATGTGGGACCCTCATCAGACAAAAGGAGCTGTGCTGGTTCAGGGGTTGGGCAGCCTTTGCAGGATCTGCATGTTTTGTGTCCGCAGACATTGTCAATGCTGACAAGATGTCGGGGAGGAGCAGGAAGTACAAGATTATCTTCAGCCCCCAAAAGGTCAGTCTGACCGTGCTCTGATGCCCATTACCCCGTTACTCTGCGTCTGCCTGGCCTTTTTGCCTTCCACCCCTTCTACAGACACCAAAAATTCTTAATTTCTAACCCAGAAATGTTTAATTAAAACCCCCCACCGCCAGTTCCTTGCCCACCCGCTTGGAGCCTGGCCGGGCCCTGAGGGTCTCTCCTTCTCTTCCAGTTTTATGCTTGCGAGATGGTGCTGGAGGAAGAGGGAGTCTTTGGGGGTGAGTGGGGCTGTGGTGCCTGCCCCTGCCCCTTCCCCTCCCTGAGGTCTGGCTCGCGGGAGCTCTGACGCTGCAGAATCCCACTTGAATCCAGTGCTGGGATCCCTGTGCTGGCAGGACGGGAGTGCAGGCAGGAAGCGCAGGTTCCCTCGAGCAGGCGTGTGCATGCTGCAGCATCAACACCTCTCCCCCCTCTTCTGGGAGGAGAGACCGTCCTGCCATGAATCCCTGTGGAAAGGCCCCATCTCTCTGCTCCCCACACCCCTGTTTGTGGGGCTGCCGTGATTCCTGCCCCAGCAGCCCCCGTTTCTGTTGAGGGCTGGGTAACTCCTGCCTTTCCCTGTCCCAAACTCAGATGTCACCTGCGATGAATGGTCCTTCTACCTGCTCCCGTTGGACGAAGATATCATCAGCATGGAGCTGCCTGAGTTCTTTCGCGACTACTTCTTGGTCAGTGGGACAGTGCTGCTGGGATGCTGCCCTGCAGGGTGGCAGCCTTTCCCTTGCTCATCTGTTGGGCTTGGGATAGAAAAACTTTGTTCAGAGAGCTGATGTGTGACATCCTGCTCGGCCCCCTCAGCCCTCGCTCTTCTGGGGTGGCTTTTGCCGGAGGTGGCAGCTCTGGCAGGGTGTGATGCCTCCCCTGCTCCACACGCAGACGCGCTGTGCTGGCCCCTCTGTTCCCCTCTAAGCAGCTTCAGGGCACCCCAGCATGTTCCTGTGCATGTTCCTCCTGGAAGTGCCAAGCCCAGGGCCTGCTCCATCCCCACTCCATCTCCAGCTGAGTGCCCTGGCATGGCAGTCGTTTCCCAGCCAGCCTGCCCAGCCTCGCGCCCTGACATCTCGTGGTCCCTGCAGGAAGGAGATCACCGCTGGATCAACTCTGTCGCTCGAGCCCTGCAGTTACTGAACTCTCTGTACGGACCTTTTGGCAAGGCCTATGGGATTGGCAGGTGTGCCAAGGTATGGCCCATGCTGCCAGGCTTGGCTGGTGCCCAGGGAAGCCTCTCTGATCCCTGAAAGGGGTACAGCTTGCAGGGAATCAAACCCCATCAGCTGCGTGGCGTCGCGTCACTGTAGAGGTGGCTGCTGCCTCTCCCCAGGCAGCTCTGGGGGCTCGGCAGGTTTGTGGGGGGGCTCGGCAGGTTGCAGGGGGCCCTGCCGTCCTGCATCTCCCAGCCAGTGCTGCGCGTGCTGAGGTTGGGCAGGGGGAGCCGCGGCAGCATCAGCTGCTCATTGGGGTGTTGTGGGGCACCCCGTGCCCTGGAGGGGAAAGCATTTGTGCCCAGCTTTGGTCAGTGAGCCCCAGGCCCGCTGTGGCCAGTTGTCCCCGTGGGTGGCTTTATCCCGTGCCCTGGCTGGCTCATCACAGTGGCATGTGAGGGGCTGGTGCTGGGGCAGGCTGCGGGCCTTGGCGGGAGCCTGGGCTGCTCCCCCGGCCCTGCCAGACTCTGCCCATCACAGATGAGCTACGAGCTGTGGCGGGACCTGGAGGAAGAGAGCGAGGGCGACAGCCAGGGCAGGAAGCCCGAGATTGGCAACGTCTTCCTCATGGACAGAGGTAGGCTGGAGTGAGGCGGGCAGCAGGCGAGGGCTGGCCGAGTTTGAGCCAGCACCTTGCGTGGAGAAGGCTCTCCCAGCGGCGGGGCAGGGAGAGGCTGTGCGGGCTGCGGGGAGCAGCAGGTGGTGTGGGGCAGCTGGCTGCGGGGTCGGGGCCCGGCAGCGAGGGCGAGGAGCGGGAGGGCAGACCGGGCACTGGCTCTTGTTGCAGACACAGACTACGTGACGGCGCTGTGCTCCCAGGTGGTGTACGAGGGGCTGGTGGATGACACCTTCCGCATCAAGTGCGGTAGGTCACTAGGGGAGGCAACGGGGCGGCGCGGGGCTGCCCACCTGCGCAGGGAGAGTCCCTGGGGTTTGTGCCTGGAGTCGTCAGACCGAGGGCCTGCGTGCTGCAGCTGAAGCCGTTCCCTGCAGGGACAGTCTGGGTGTGGGGTGCTGCTGGAGGCTCTCCACAAGGACAGCCCTTGGTCTGACGGAGCGGCTGGGTGGGCATCACCCCTCTCTGCTGCCTTTTGCAGCAGGGATGACGTGCCAGGATGTTGCTAGTGCTGGGGCAAAGCAGCTCTTCATCCTTTTTGCAGGGAGTGTGGATTTTGGGCCAGATGTCACTTCTTCTGACAAGAGCATTAAGGTGCTGCTGAATGCCCAGGACAAAGTGAGTCCTGCTCTTGTGCTTTGGGAGAAACGGGTCCCCCTGTGCTCCAGTGGCACCGGGAGGGGCTGAGCGGGGCATTTCCTCCCGTAAGCCCGAGCAGGGAGCGGCCGGGTGCTGCTGGGCCTCGGAGCACCCATTGGAGCACAGGTTGGGATGGGTCAGGACGGAGAGACCGGAGAAGCGTGGTCTGCAGGTGCAGCTCGGTGCCTGTTGTCGGCAGAGTCCCTGCGTGCAGGGATGTGTCATGCTGGCTAGTTGGAATTTTGGGGCACTGGCCTCTCCAGCAAGGATAGCACCTTGTCTCCCTACTGCTCGGGCTGCTGGCAAGCGTCAGCTCCCGGTGCTGCGGCGCTGGGGGCTGTGGCTGCCCTGGCACCAACTGCTGGGGTGCTCTCCACAGGTCTTCAGCCAGATTCGAAATGAGCACTTCTCCAGCGTGTTCGGCTTCCTGAGCCAGAAGTCACGTAACCTGCAGGCACAGTATGACGTGAGTATGGCCCCGGTGTGCGGGATGCCCACGGTGCTGTCCCTGCACAGCCGGGTCACTTCCCCGGATGCTCTTTCTTCTGCAGCGGCGCCGCAGCATGGACATCAAGCAGATGAAGAACTTTGTCTCCCAGGAGCTGAAGGGACTAAAGCAGGAGCATCGTCTGCTGAGCCTGCGTAGGAGCTGGGGCTGGCACAGCAGGGAGGGAGAGGCCCTTGGCCACTGCGGCAGCTGCCTGAGCTCCGCAGGGTTAAAGGGCCCTGCTTGTCCCCAGGAGGGGATGATGCTCTGAGCGGTGGGCAGGGCAGCAGGGGCTGTTAGTTCACGTGGGGCTGGGGGGACAAGCGATATGCGGAGCTTGTTGCTCCTCCAAAGTGGCCGTCTCTCTTGGCTATGCAGATATTGGTGCCTGCGAGTCCATCATGAAAAAGAAAACCAAGCAGGACTTCCAGGAGATGATCAAGGCTGAACATTGTGAGTGCTCTTCCCTGTCCCACATCTGTTGCTACCCCTGTCCCGATCCTTGCTCCCCAACCCTCTGCTCCGACCCAGGGTGTCGCATCCCACTCAGAAAAGAGGGGGGGTAAGCGACTCGGATTCGCACATCTGAGTGCGAGATGGGAGACGAGAGCTATAGTCATTTATGTTTAGCGTGATCTCGATAATCTTCATTAGCATATGCAGGGTGTGAACTTTAGTATGCGTTTCACAGACAATGAGGCAAAGGTCAACACTGGGCATAGTGTCTTTCTCGGATAAACAGCTCGTCCTTCACAGGAGGAAAAACAGGGCTGTTTTGTTTCTTTAGAACTGGCGTCCAGGTGCCAGCTTCCTTTCTCAGGAGATAAGCAGGTGTTGGCTTTATCAGTTCCTTGAGATTATGGCCTGCTCAAGGCCTTACATTGAAAGTCTCTTCAGGCTGCTTTGTTTAGGAGAAATTACAAGTTGTCCCATACACATGGCCTCACTTATAGAATTGCCTGGGTTAGAAGGGACCTTTCAGATCATCGAGTCCAACCATCACCCCAACACTGCCAAGCCCACCACTAACCCATGTCCCTCAGCACCACGTCTGCCCAGCTTCTAAATACCTCCAGGGATGGTGACTCCACCACTGCCCTGGGCAGCCTGTCCCAATGCTTGGTAACCCTTTCAGTGTAAAGTTTTTTCCTAATATCCAATCTAAACCTCCCCTGGCACAACTTGAGGCTGTTTCCTCTTGTCATGTCGCCTGTTACTTGGATGAAATGACTGACTCCACCCCGCTACACCCTCCTTTCACTTGTCCCAGCCCTGCATGACCACAATCCTTCCAGACTATTTGCATTGGGGCGGGTCTTGGGGTGCTAAATAGGATCAAGCATCATCCTCAGAGGGCTGGTGCATGGTGGGGTGGGAGGCCCGGCATCGCAAGCCTGCCCTGATCCCTGGGGCTCGGGGAGGGAGGCTGAGCCCGGGCTCCAGCTTGGTTAGCTGGTGAGAGCCCTGAGGGGGGGTGAAGTGACGCCACCTCTTCCCCCGCCATAGCTCTGCTGGAAGGCTTTGACATCCGAGAGAGCACCAGCTTCATAGAGGAGCACATCGACCGGCAGGTGAGACCTCGCCGAGCTGGGGGAACAGGCTGTTTTGGCTGCCCCGTCCCGCTGTGGGGGCTGCAGGGGGCTCACTGCCTGCTCCCACCCAGGTGTCCCCCATCGAGAGCCTGCGCCTGATGTGCCTCCTGTCCATCACGGAGAACGGTGAGGTGTCTGCCTGCACTGGGGGGTGGCACTGGGGCCCTCTGGCCTTGGCACAGAGCTCACCCTGGTGCTCCCCACAGGTCTCATCCCCAAAGACTACCGCTCCCTGAAAACCCAGTACCTGCAGGCGAGTGTCTGGGGGCTCACAGCAGAGCAAGTGGTGTCAGTGGCAGGCCCGCCCCTACCTACCTGCTGCTTGCCACAGGCGCTGGGCAGCAGCGCTCCCCAGGGGCGCTCGGGCTGTCTCCTCAGGACAGCCCCTACCTCCACGGGCTCCACATGGGCCCTGAGCTCTGCCCTTTGCCTGCGGGGTTGTTCTAAGCAGCCTCCCCACGGAGGTGGCACCCTGGCTCTGCGCTGATCCGGCTGCCTCCTTCCCCAGAGCTATGGGCCTGAGCACTTGCTGACCTTCCACAACCTCAAGCGCATTGGGCTGCTGACCGAGCAGTCGGCTGGAGAGACGCTGACTGCTGTGGAGAGCAAAGTCAGCAAGCTGGTGACGGACCGTGCCGCAGGTGAGGGCCAGCCCTCTGCCCCCCGCGTCCCCTGGGAGCCCGGGCTGTGGGGAGCCCTGGGGCTGAGACCTGTCCCCTCGGGAGCTGCTGCTTCAGAGCTGGCTGGAAGCTCGTGGGAAAGGTGGGCACTGCCGGCACAGAGCACGTCCCCGGAGATGGTGCTGCAAACAGGGGCAGCAGACCAGCAGGCTCTGCTGCCAGTTCTCTTCTAGAACCAGCAGCTCTGCGCCTCCCTCTTAATCCAGAGGCTCTGAGCTGTTTCTCCTTGTCTTGTTTTCCAGGAAAGATTACAGATGCATTTAATTCTTTGGCCAGGAAGAGCAATTTTCGAGCCATAAGCAAGAAGCTGGGGTTGGTATGTCCTCGTGGGGCTGCTACCCAGTGCCCACTGGTGCCGGAAGAGCTCTGGTGGGTCCATGCCCATGCCCGGCTCTCCAGGCTCTGCACCCCCAGACACGCACTGCATGGGGCCAGAGCTGCTGCTGCCGCTCCAGGCAGCGGAGGGGCTTTTCCTCTGGACAGGGGCTCACTGCAGGCTTCCTGGTCTGCCCTGACTCTGGGCCTCGGCCAGGTTGGGGCCGGGGCTCGCGTTGCCCCCTGTGAACACTGCAGCCTCAGTCCAGGGCTGGTGCTGGCTGTGGGCAGCTGCCTGGCGCTGGGGGGGGGGCAGCTCTGTGGGCTCTGTCCAGGGCAGAGGTGACGTGTCTGTCCCTGGCCCTCTGATGCCCACCTGGGCTGCATATTTGGGTAGGGGGTGGCAGGGCAGGCTGGGGGGGCGGGGCAGAGGCTTGCTCTGAGCACTGTCCCTCCCCATCGGCACCTCTGGGGGGGTCACTGAAGCCCCAAGCAGGCTCATCCCATACCCGGAGTCTCGCTCATCTCTGCAGATCCCCCGGGTGGACGGAGAGTACGACCTGAAAATGCCTCGGGACATGGCTTATGTGTTCAGCGGGGCCTACGTCCCCCTGAGCTGCAAGATCATTGAGCAGGTGAGACCACCTGTCACCGGGGTCCTCCCTGCGTGTTCCCCCACACCCCAGCCTCCCTCGGGGGGGTCCGGCGGGGTCCCTCTGCCCAGGGCTGGGGTGGGCAGTGCTCCTGGCGGGCCTGAGCCTGACCCCCGCCCTGTCCCTCAGGTGCTGGAGCGCCGGGGCTGGCTGGGCCTGGAGGAGGTCGTGCGGCTGCTCAACGGCAACGAGTTTTCGGTCTCAGGTAGGTCCAGGCACCGGTCTGGGGGCGGGCAGGCAGGGGGCTGGGGGGTCCCACAGCACTCCGCCCCATCCAGACAGCGCCGTGGAGGACAACCCCGCATGGGAGTCCCAGCGCATCGTCCTCGCCGTCTTCCTGGGGGGCTGCACCTTCTCCGAGATTGCGGCCCTGCGGTTCCTGGGGAAGGAGAGAGGTAGGAGCCGCAGGGGAGGGGCAGGGGCTCAGGGACTCCCACGGTCAGGGTGTCGAGCCATGGCTGTGCCCGGTGCCAGCGGCGGCTGAGCCCCGGGAAGGGGGTGCCGAGATCCCGGGAGCAGCCCTGCCTCGGGCCGGGAGCACTGTCAGGGCACCGGCATCGCCTCTCCCCCAGGCTGCAAGTTCATCTTCCTGACCACGGCCATCACCAACAGCGCCCGCATGATGGAGGCCATGATCGAGGCCAAGGCGTGAGGCCCGGACGCGGCTGGGGGGGCCCTGCTGCCCTCCGCCCCCCCCACCCCGTGCCAATAAACATCCATTGTGGCACGGATCCGGCTCGGCTCGGCTCGGCTCGGCTCGGCTCGGCTCGGCCTGGCGCGGGGGCGCGGCCGCGGTCCTGGGGCGGGGGCGACGGGGCACACTGGAGGTGCCCCCCGCTTGGCCGCCGGGCGCATGCGCAGTGGCGCTCCGGTACCGCCCGGACGAGGGGGGTGTCACGCACCAGGTCACGTGGTTGCTGTCAAGTCCTGAGCGCCGTTACGCGTACAAACACGGAGGTGCCGGTGTCGCTTATGATTGGTTAAAATCCCTGAAGGCTTCTCGCTGCCATTGGCTGGCGGCCGGCTTGGGGCGGGACAGAAAAAGCTTAACGGAGAGGGTGCGGCCCGACGGGCGGTTGTGGGCGGGGCTCGCGGTGACGCGGTCTCTGGCGGCAGCCAATCAGCGCGTCCAGCAGCGCCTTTTGAATCGGCGGAGCGAGCGGCGGGCGCAGGTCGGCACACACCGGGGCGGACCGGAGCGGAGCGGAGCGGGCGCCATGAGGAAGAGGTGCGGGCGGGGCGGCGGTGGGGACCGGGGCGGGAGGGCGGTGGGGAGCTGGGGGACCGGACCGGCAGACTGGTGGGGACCGGGACGGGGTATGAGAGGGCGGCGGGGAGCTGGGAGCCGGGACGGCGTGGGGCAGTGGGGACCGGGACGGGAGGGCGATGGGGACCCGGGAGCCGGGAGCGGGCGGCAGCGTCCCGGGTCCCCGGCCCCGTCCGGCGGCCGCTGATGCCGGTGCCCGGTGCCCTCAGTGAGATATTGGCGGCCGAGACCGTGTCGTGCCTGAACCAAGCCATGGCGGTGCTGCAGGACATCTGGGACGAGATCGGCATCCCCGAGAAGCAGCAGCTGGAGCGTACCGAGGCCGTCAAGAAGCACATCGAGGTGAGGGGGGGGTCCCGGGCCCGCTCGCCGCTGAGCCTGTGGCTGCAGCTCGCTCAGAAGCACTCCCCGGCCAGGCTGTGAGTGCGGGGCCAGCCCGGGCTAGTGGCAGCACCTGGGGGTACCACCGCACCTCTGTCCTCGCCCCCCACAGCCCAGTCCCGCAGGCCCCCGTGCTGCCCACCCCTTCCCATGGCCCTTTCTCTCCTTGGCCCCACTAATTCTCCATCCATGGCCCCACGGGCCTGCCCGGCCTCCCTGCGCGTCCCCTCTGGCGCTCTGTCCCCGCGGGCTGCCTCTGACCTCGCCTGTGCCACAGAGTCTTCTGGACATGATGATCTCCGAGGAGAAGAACCTGAAGGAGTATCTGCTGAACAGCATTGCTGTGTGTCGGAAGGAGCTTGACACCCTCCACAGGGAGCTCCAGCTGGCCCCCTTTGAGGTAAGGTACCGCTTTTCACTCCCGGGATCCTGCTGGCAACAATCTTCTGCTGCCTGGTCTCTGTCTCGGTGAGGCTGGAGCACACAAGCCAAATGCCTGCTCAAAACCACTTTTCCTGAGGCTCAGGAGAGCAGAAGGCTCTGTGGCTCCTTGCGGGTTGGGCACGGGCAGATATTGGCAAGGGGGGCAGGTGACTTGCAGCGTCTCATCTGGTGCTGCTGCATTTGCACCTTCCTGGGGAACATCTTCTTCAGAACTAGGGCTTGCATCCAAGATCATTGTTTAAGAAGCCTTAAATACGTAAGTTAGGCCTGCGAGAACAGAGCTGATTTCTTGGCTCTTCTAGGCAGAGGAACAAGGAACCATTCTGCAGATGGAGAAGGATTTGCGTGCCCGTGTGCAAGTGCTGTTAAAGCAGAAAAGGGACAGGAAGCAGGAGCTGGAAAATCTGCAAGAACGAGATCGAGACTTGTGCGACATCCTCTGCACAGCCCCATTCCGCATTGACAGCAATGCTGTGCCCAGCCTGGAGGACCTGGATCGTTACAGGCGCCACTTGGCCTCCCTGAGCACTGAGAAGGTGAGTAGAGAGGGGGTGAGGATCTCCCGGGGGGCAGCACACGAGGTGCTCGTTGGTTTCTAATACCACTTGTCACCTCCAGGAGCAAAGGCAAGAACAGTTTGTCAGCACCAAGCAGCAAATAATCCTCCTCATGGAGGAGCTGGAGCGCAGTCCGGACACAAGCTTTGAGCAGGACGTGGTGTGCAAGGATGATGAAGCCTTCTGTTTGTCCGAGGACAACATCGCTGCCCTCCAGAACCTGCTGCAGCAGGTATGTTGGCACACCGAGGCAGCGCTGCCTGCTGCAACTTGTGGAGCTGTGGAGGCTGTCGGTGGGCCCGGATAGGAGCTGGCATGGCCATGTGAAGAGCGACTGCTTGGTTTCCAGCAAGGCTGTGCGCTAGAACATCCTTGCAGGAGCTTTTGCCAGGAGATCCTGGAAGATGAGCAAGTGTCTCTGCTGGGTGCAGTAGAGCACAGAGCCTCCTCGTGCCCCTCAGGGCTGCGCTGCGCTGGTGCTGACCCTCTGCTCTCCCTCCTGTAGCTGGAAGCCCAGCGATCCCAGAACGAAGCTGCGTGCGTGGAGCTGCGCTCCAGAATCGCTCTGCTTTGGGAAAGGCTGCAGGTTCCTGTGGAGGAGAGGGAGTCTTCTGCAGTGCACGTGACTGGATCCAGTACCAAAACCAGGAAAGCTGTAAGGACCCTCCTATGCCCTTTGGGTGGGGAGACTAGAGCTATGGTCACTTATGTTTAGCATGATCTCAATAATCACCATTAGCATATGCAGGGTGTGAACTTTAGTATGCATCTCATGGATAATGAGGCAAAGGTCAACACTGGGCGTGGCGTCTCTTTTGGAGAAACAGCTCTTCCTTCACAGGAGGAAAAACAGGGCTGTTCTGTTTCTTCAAAACTGGTCTTTCTCTTTCTCAGAAGATATAAGCAGGCGTTGGCTTTGTCGGTTCCTTGAGCAGGAGGCCTGGTACTGCGAGTGTTTGGGACATGAAAAGTCTCTTCAGGCTGCTTTGTTTAGGAGGAATTACGAGTGCCCCTTACAGAGATAAATCCTGTTCTGCTCCTTTTCTTCTCATGCTGCCTTATCTGAGTCTGTGCTCTAATTTTGTTGGTAGCTGCAGTTGGAAGTGGACCACCTGGAGGAGCTGAAGCTGCAGAACATGAAATCTGTGATTCAGGCAATCCGGGAAGAGCTGGCTGACTACTGGGACAAGTGCTTCTACAGTCAGAAGCAGAGGGAAGATTTCAGCCCCTATTATGATGGTGGGTGCTGGCTCTTTCTCCTCGCTGACTCCCCTGCGGGAGCTGCAGGCTGCCAAGAAGGGCCTCCCTCAACTTGCAGGGGTCTCCTGAGGTGGGATGTGGGGTGGAGGAGGCGTAGCACAGGATGGGGCTTGCACAAGGGTTTACACAGGGGTTTGCGCGGGGTTTGTGGGGGGTTCAGCGTTGCTGAATGTGCTGTTGTTTCCTCTCCAGAGGACTACACAGAGACCCTGCTCGAGCTCCATGATGCTGAGGTGAAGAAGATGAAGAGCCACTATGAAACACACAAAGATCTGTTTGTGGCTGTTCAGAAATGGGAGGAGAACTGGAAGCTGTTCCTGGAGCTGGAGGTATCGTCCATGCGGGAAGGCGCTCTGCCCGGCCCAGTGCTGGGTCACTGGGCAGCGCACGCCTCTGCTCCCATGTGCAGGCTGCTGCTGGGAAAGACCAGGGAGGCACTAGGAAATACAGTGGGTTGGTGGGGTGCTGTTTCTGGAGCACTGGTGTGGTTTGTGACAGGGGGCTGCACCGCAGGGATGGCTTCCTCCAGGGGCTGTGTCCTGTGGGGCGTAGGTTGGGCTGTGGGACCGGGTGATGTGTTTGGTTCTCTCCTGACCTCCCTTCGGCCCTAGAGGAAAGCAACTGACCCCAGTCGCTACACCAACCGCGGGGGGAATCTGCTGAAAGAAGAGAAGCAGCGAGCAAAGCTGCTGAAGACGCTTTCCAAGGTAGGTTCAGTCCGGGGGAAGAAGCTGCAGTCCCGGGCAGGCGCGCGTGTCGCTGACTGAGGAGAAGCGCAGCACTTGGAGCCAGCAAGGGCTGTCTCTGGGCGTGGGGCTGCCTCTCCACATACCCTCCTGTCCTCATCAGCTGCAGGAGCAGCTGGAGAGCAGAGTCCAGGCCTGGGAGCAGGAGCAGGAGGGACCTTTCCTGGTGAAGGGACAGCAGTTCATGGAGTTTGTGAGGGAGCAGTGGCAGCTTTACCACCTGGAGAAAGAGAAGGAGAAACAGGAGCGGGTGAGTGCCCAGCTGAGCGTGCCGCCTCCTGGCCTGGAGGAGCCTCTGCTGCGTTGAACACCCGCCTGTGGGTGACCCTGCCCCGTACACATACGGAGCTGCCCCAGCGCTGCCGGGGGCTTGCTCTCCTCTTGCTCCCTGCCTGCGAGTGGCTCTGCATACAGTCATCTGTCTTTGACAGCGGGACTGGGTCCATTGCTGTCGGTGTCTGTGTGTGTTGAGCCCCTTTCTTGTCCCCTGCTTGGCTCTGGATTCCTGTAACTCTCCACTGAAATAGCGGCTGCTTGGCCATGCCGCAGGCTGTCCGCAGGGCATCGCCCACTGGCAGGAGCCTGCCCTTCCCCTGGCAGCAGGTGGCGGGAGGCTCTGCACTGCCCCTCTGCTCGCGTTTGTGAGCGCAGATCTCTTGCACAGCAACTGAAGAAAAGCCGCCAGATTGAGGCAGAGATGATGTATGGAAGCACCCCTCGGACACCCGCCAAGCGTCGGATGCACAGCCCCCACACGCTTGGCAAAGTAAGGAAGGTAAACTGTGTGTGCGAAGCAGCATAGATGTGCTGGGACCCGGCTGGGAGCTGAGCACTGTCATTAGGTTAGAGCCCTGCCTTGGCCGAGGCGGGTCTCGGTCCTGCGGGGAGGGCTCAGGGGGCTGCGGCAGCGTGGTGGAAGCAGGGAAGGGCCCAGGCCATGGGCACCTCTGTTCTCCCTGGGGACAACCGGCCTCTTGCGCTGTGGTGCTCTGGAGGCAGAAGGCTCTGCACAGCCGGGGCCTCCACCTCGGTTCCCCTGGCACGAGGCAGCCGCTGGTTCCTCCTGTGCGATGTGTGTGCTCTGCTTTTCCCCCCAGCTCAATGGCACTTCCATCTCCAGCGTCACACCCAACGCCACCGTTCGTTCAGCTTTTGGGGGAACCACCTACCACTCACCAACGTTTTGTTTCCCACCTTCCAGAGGGAAGGTAAGGAGCTTTCCAGGGCGTCCCCGCCCAGCAGGGCGGGCTGGGGAAGAGATGGGTGAGCTGGGATGGCACAGCTCCGACTGCTGTCACGCTGTGCTTCCCTGCCTCCCCTGCCAAGCTCCTGGGGCACAAAAGCCTCTGTTAGTCTGTAGCCTGCTGGGCTGCCATGACCCTGGCAGGATATTTCTGGGACCTGAGGGGGGAGGAGGAGGAGGAGGAGGGTGGTAGCAGCATTCAGGAAATCTTCCTCCAGCCCAGACTGCTAGCGTACTTGTTCCTCTGTGCTGAGCCTGCAGCTTGGGGACCTTCAAAATGTGGGTGTGGTGCTGTACGTTTCCAGGATCAGAATTTGGCCCTAGACCCTGGAGGGCTTCTGGAGCTTGAAACTACTCTGTCTCTGCAGAGGGAGAGGCAGCACAGCTAGCACAGCTCTCCTAGCTCTGCTTGATTCTTGTGTCCTATCTAACTGTCACTTCTTCCCATAGTTTGGCCAGGCTCGGACTCCCAACTGCATGGCTGCGAAGCCGCCCCGTCCCAGGCACAGGGAGCAGAACAAGGAGAACGTGTCCCACCCCAATGGAGCCAACATGGGCAGTGGATGCACCCCCACAACTCCTGGCCGGCATAACCGCAGCATTATTTCTGTCGCCAGCACCTATTCCGAGTTTGAGGTAACTCACCTCTTCTAAACTTACCTCCCCTCACTGGGCAGCACAGGGGCCTCCCCGCTCCCACAGCACCCCACGGGGCTCGGCTCCGCACAGCCCTCCCCCTGTCCCCGCGCCGAGCAGCTCTTCCTGCCAGTGCCCGCGGCAGCAGATCTCTTGGCTCTACAGCAAGAACTTAAAATTGAGGTTTGGTGGCTGAGGCCAAGCACTGCTCGTGTCACACAAAGGCCCTGAGCAGCTCCGTGGGGAGGGGAATGCACAGGAGAAAGCCTGGAGTGGGGTCACCTCCCAGCCCCAGGCAGGGGCAAAGCCCCCTGTGGCCCTGCAGCAGCCCCGCGGCAGTGACGCAGCCGCTCTCCCGCGGTGGGTCTGTCTCCAGCTGCTTGAGCGATGTCTCCCGCCCGCCCCCCAGGCCCAAGTCTCTTGATGCAGTGTGTCCTGGGGGTGGTGATGGTTCCCAGCCTTTCCAGGGGCTGTGGCCTGGGCAGCTGGCAGCAGCGCTCTATCCCTGTCCCAGCCCCCTCAGTGGGAGAGGGCAGGGGGTGTCTCCTGCCCCCCCAGACGAGGGCAGCCTTTTCCTGCTGCTTGCGGGGGCTCATCAGGCACATGCTCGCGTGGGATGCTGCTTGCTGTCCCCCTGAGCTGAGCCTGCAAAGGCACCCCGGCATCTGCCCCTCCCTTTGGGCTGGTCTCTGCAGTGGGGCTGGGGGAGCAAAGGCTGGGGGCTGCCGCGGCTGCTGACGGGGGTGCTCTCTGCTGATGGACGGGGCTTTGCCGGCGCTGGCTCGCTGGAGGTCCCTCAGTGGCTTCTGTCCTTCCATTCGGATGGGCTGAGCCCAAGTTTAACATCTTCTGACACTAGAAAGCCACGAGCATCCCTTCCGTGTGTTTGGGTAATGGATACTCCTGGGAAGCTGAGGGGCTCAGAGTTCTTTCTCAGCTGCTCCATGCTAATGCTTTCCTGCTCTCTTCTGAAGCAAGACGGGGCTGGGAGCCCAAAGAAGCAAGTAGGACCAGCCTGCTTGCCCTCCTTGGCGGCCTGGAGCCATTCCTGCTTTCCTACAGACTTGGGGAACAGCAGCTCTGTCCCCGCTGCCCACTCTGTCACCTCATCCCCATCTCCTGCTTCTTGTTTCCGCAGCGTAAACTTTCAAAGGCGTCCAACTCTGATGGCTCCTGCGTCCTGAACTCCACCACCACCCATGCCTTCTGCTGAGGTCCCGCCTGCCGCGCTCCAGCTGCTTGTAGGCATAGTGAGTCCCTGCTCCGGCAGAGCACGGCGCAGCGCCCCCGGCCCCAGCGCTCCCGGGCTGTGGGTTAACCTCTACCTGGCTCCCAGGTGTTACTCGGCCCAGCCTGGCTCTGTGGGGCAGGGGGTTCTGGCCTGCCAGGGCAGAGCCTGCACGGGACATTTTTTTGAAAAAAATATATACTGCTTTTACTGGGGGAATTATTGAAAATGTTTTTAATAAAAGATTTGAGTAGGCGATTGTGTTAGGGTAGCACAGGGGTGGGTGCTGGCTTCTGCTGCAGCCCGTCGGGCTGGGGCGAGCGTTGGTGCTTGGTTGCGGGGGCTCTGCCTTGCTGAGTGTACTCGGGGACAGACAGGACCTATTTCCGAGAGCTGGCCTCGGTGCCTTGTGTCACAGGCTCTTTTTCCCCTCCATGTTTCTGTAACTTGTCCATCAGCATCTTCCTTTTTCAACATCAAAGCATGCTTACTTCAGTGAGGGCTGGCTCTAGCTGAGATTCCCTTACAGGCTTAGCTTTTTTGCCTTACCCATGAGGCTGGGGGGGGGTCCCTGGGAGGAGCAGTGAGATGCTGCACAGGCAGCAAGCCTGACCGGGCATCCTCCTGCAGCCCTGCTGGCCCCACCAGCCCTCTGCCCCATCCCGGAGCTGGGGAGGGCAGAGCCCGGGACAGGGAGTGCAGATCCTGCAGGGGGGAGAGCCATGGTGCAGGGGGCAGCTTGTCCTGCTCCCCACCGCCCTCCCCCTGCGTCAGCTGCGGGGGACAGCCCTGGGCACGCTCAGGGGCCTGTTTGCACTTTCACTAACAAACCGCTGTGTGTATGTGTCTGTCCCTGATTATGTCTAATTTGCACCTTGTTATCACTACAGCCCCCACTTGCTGTTATTTATTCTCCAGGTTCTGTCCCCTTGTTTTATGACTCTCTATACTGTTCATGGGCATAATAAATATATGTGTCCGCAGCCGCTGCTGATGGTGTGTCCGTGGGGTGACCTGGTGGGGAAGGGGAGTGGTGGAGGGTCGGGAATGGGTCTAGAGGGGCTGCTGGAGGGTCAGACGCAGCCCCAGAGGGGCCAGAAATATCCTTTTAACACAGCACAAAGCACCACCACAGCCCTTATAGAAAAGCAGGTGTAATAAATATGTTCAGCCCATCCCTTGGTTGTCCTCAGCACTTGTGTAGCTGCAGCCGGGGCAGGGTCAGGCACCAGCCCAGCTCCAGCGGCTGAGTTCAGTTCACCGTGGGCTAAACCCGGCTGATCCTGGCCTGAGGGGCCGCCTGCCCCATCCCTGGGGACAGAGCGGGGCCGGGGCTGGTCCCGGCAGCAGACGCGCAGGAGCAGAGCTCGCCCGTGTCTTCCTCGCCACAGGCAGCCGTGGGGTGGGGGGACTTTGGGCCCCTCATGGCTCCAGCACATGGACGTAGGTGGTCCAGGGCCCACACACCACTTCCTCCGCCTGCAAGCCCTCGGCCGCCAGGTACTCGACGCGGCGCGGCCAGTCCGAGCTGCTGTTGTCCCCATGTCCCAGCTGCCCATATTTACCTGCAGACACCACAGTCGTGCCACGATGTGGCTTCGGCCCTCGCGGGGCGATGGTTCCCCAGGCCTTTGGGGGCCAGGGAGGAAATGTGAGAGCACCCCGGTACGAACGGCTCCGGCTGGGAACCCACGGAAGAGCTCTGCTATGAAACCTCACAGTGATAAAATAACTCATTATACAAGTAATAGCAGCCAAGGGTAAGGCAGCAGCAAAGCAAAGCTGGTCCGGGGGGGGGGTCTATCCCAGAACGAAGGCACCACTTACCCCAGCCCCAGGTGTAGAGCTCCCCGCCTCCTGCAAAGGGGACAGATGGCCTCTGTCAGCCACTGCCGAGAGCTGCCGGGTCCCGGGGAGCCCTGGCCCCCCTCAGCCACTCCGGGCATCACCGAGGGCCATGGTGCCACCCGCCGCCCCGCCAGCGAGAGCCGGGCACTCACGTGTGACGACGGCTGTGTGCCGGGACCCGCAGGTGACCTCCAGGTCCTGCGGCAGATCCAGCAACGCCGGGAACGCCTGGATGGAAATGAATGCAGTGCCCTCGGCAGCCGGCTGCTCCCGACGGGGCGTCAGCGCAGTGTCCCCTGGGGATGAGCCCACCCTCAGCTCCTGGCAGTGACCAGACCCTGCCGAGAGCTTCTGGCACCACCTGCATCCGCAGGGCCCGACGGGCGGCATCCTCACCCGCACCCGCGTCCCCGTCCTGCGCCCGCTCTTCTGCCAGCGCCTTGGAGGGCAGAGCCAGCTGGCCAGACTCATTCCAGCCCCACACGTAGAGGTCTCCGGCCTCTGTGGGATGGGGGAGCATTGGGGGGGGCGCCGGAGCAGAGCTCAGCCCTGCACCGCGCCGTGGCGGCAGTGGCTGGGTGCTCCAAGGGCACCAGCACTGACCGTGTGCGGCACAGCACCGGGCACCAGGCTCCCCCGGCACCAGAGATGTGGGACAGCCCTAGCACAGGGACTGGTCCTGCTGCCGACCGCCCCAACCACCCGCACCAAGCATGGCCCCTCACCACTGACGCTGGCCGAATGCCACCCGCCGGCTGCCACCGCCTGCATCGGCACACCCGCCAACGCCTCCACCAGCCGCGGCTGCAGCTCCGACTCCAGAGTGCCGTGGCCGAGCTGCCCATGCCTGTGGGGAGACACACATGGACAGACATCCATCCATCAGCTCCCGCACCCCATTGCCCTCCAGCCCTCGTCCAAGCCCCTCCTGCCCGAGCTGCTGCCGTGTCCCAAAGGCCGGGGTGCAGTTGGGGCCCCCCAAGCCTGAAAGTGAAACCAGAGGATCCCACCAGGGGACAAGCTGGAGCTTGTGTGGGGGGTGGTGGCACCATTCGACACAAGGAGCATTTCACATGGCAGGTAGGGCCATGGGACCCGGACCCACAAGCTGAGGTGTGAGAAAACCCTCCCTGCATGGGCAAGCCAATGATTCAGGCAGAGGTTTGGGTTTTTTTCCCCCCACTGTGCTTTGTTCGTCTTCAACAGCAGGGCAGGAATCCCAGGCATGGTCGATAAGGTGCCCAGAGTCCTTCGCAGGCCTGCTTTATCTCAGTGCAGCTGTGCTACTTGTCACGCACATAAGACTAAACAGCAGTGTGATGTATGAGGTTTCCAGCATCCCACATGCAAGTCCCTTGAGTGTGTTTACAGTCCTCTGCACTGATCTGCCATCACTTTCCCACAGTGCTGCAGCCACTAACCTTTATCACCCTGCACTATAGTGCTGGGTACCACAGGAGCAGTGCAGGGGGACCAGACCGGGGCGGGGTGGGGTTACATGGCTGGCTACCCTAAAACCTGCAGCAGACTCAGCCAGAAGGGACTGCAGGGACCTCAGTGGTGACCCGAGTGTCCTCAGAGGCTGCCCTGGCAGGGCCACAAGCCAGAAGAACCCACAGGAGCCACAGCCCCAGCACCCACGGGGGGGGGGGGGGGGGGATTGCTTGGTGGCCCATGGGCCAGTGAGGGTGGGGGGGGTGAGCGGGGACCAGGGGGGCATGGTGGGGCCAGCACACCCCAGAAGCAGTGACCCAGGCTGCCTGCACTGTGTGGGGGGGACATGCTGGCACTCAGAGGGACTGGCCGTGGGCGCAGGGAGACACACTGTGCAGTGCGGGGGGGGGGGGGGGGTGGCAGGGGGAGAAGCAGCAGGTACCCGGGGGAGGTGGGGGGGGGGTGGGGGGTGGTATGTCTGGGAGCACCCTCCAGCAGGAGCACACCCATCAGCAATGACGGAGGAGCCTGAGATTGCTTAGTGACAATGTGAGAAATGCCAAATTCGGGTACAAGTAGCAAAACTGGGCCCAATAGGGCAGAGTATCGGGGACGACCCACCAGCCCCCTGCCCACCCCCGCCCCCGCATCACACCACTGGGCTGAAGAGGTGGTGTGGGGGAGCCGAGCCAAGATGGACTCGCACCCTAAGGCCAAGTGATGCAGGAGGGTAAGGAGGGATGGGCCTGCCCTGAGCCCCTCTCCCCCCCCCAGCCCCCCCCAGCCCTGGCTCCAGGCAGCGTGGCAAGGTAAGGAGGGACAGACTTGCACTCTAACCCCAGGCGGTGCAGGAGGGAAAGGAGAAAGGGCTGTAACAGCAGTTGTATGTAATCAAGATTACTTAAGAGTTATTAATTGTAGCTCAATAATTACACACAACAGCATGAAGAATAACAGGATCATGAAGCAATGAGCAGTGTGTTTACTAGTCAATTAGTTTACTGATCGTGTAATCACTTCGTTACATTATTTTACTGTGTTGACTAATCAATCAACACTAGACTTGAACCAGTTTACCTTAAGCCTGCAAGCTAACGTGGGGGGGAGGGGGGAGCTCAGACCCTGAGGTGACCCCCCCCACACCCCAACATCCTCTCATCTGCATCCCCCGCATCCCCCCATCCTCCCCAGCGTCCTTTTTGCACCCCCCAACGTTCTCTCTTCGTCCCCTCCCCGGCACGCTCAGCCCCCGTCCTGCACCCCCTCGGCCCCCTCGTGTCCCGCCTGCCGCTGCCTTCCCTCCTGACCGCCCCCCGAACCCGCTGCCACCCCCCCCGCGTCCCCGTCGTACACCCCGCACCCCTCCTGTCCCCACCCCGTCCCTTGCGCCCTTTCCGCGGTGGGTACCCCGTGTCTGCCCCCCCCCCGCCCCGCGCTCACCTGCCGCCGCCCCACGCGTGGACCTGCCCGGCGTCGCCCAGCGCCAGGGCGTGTTCGTGGCCCAGGGCGAGCCGGCGGGCGCGCACCCCCCCGGGCAGCGGGGAGAAGAAGGGCGGCCGCGGGGTGGCGAAGCCACCGCCGGGCAGCAGCGGCAGCGGCGGGGGGCGGCGGGGGCCCGGCGGCAGGGCCCGGCTCCAGGCGGGCTCGCCCCGCAGCTCGCCCCGCAGCGCCGCCGCCCGCCGCCAGGCGCGCGCCCCCGCCGGGCCCCGCAGCACCAGGTGCGTCTCGGAGGGCAGCGCCTCGGCCCAGCCCCGCAGCCGCCGCCGCAGCCCCGCGCTCCGCAGCTCCAGCCCCGCGCCTGCCGCAGCCGCGCCGTCAGCGCCCGGGCGCGGGGCGGGGGGACGGGGACATCCCGGGGAGAGCGGCACCGCCGAGGGGGTAACGGAGCATCCCGGGGGTCGGGGACATCCCGGGGGCACCGGCACTGGGGGGACACGGGGACATCCCGGGGGTCGGGGAGGGGAGACCGGCACGGGACGCGGAGGCGGAGAAGGGGACATCCCGGGGGGACCGGGACATCGCGGGGGCACGGGCACTAGAGGGACACGGGGACATCCCAGAGCGATGGGGACAGGGAAGGGGGACCGGCACTGGAGGGGACACAGGGACATCCCGGGGAGACCGACACTGCGGGGGGACAACGCGACATTCCGGAGGGACGGGGACTTCCCAGGAGGACAGGCACGGGGGTGGGGGGACACATCCCGGAGGGACTGGCACCGCCGAGGAGGGGGGAGCATCTCAGGGGACGGGGACATCCAGGGTGGACCGTCACCGCTGGGGGGGAGCATCCCGGGGACACCCCCCCACACACACGCGTCCCGTGGGGACCAGCACCGCCGGGCGGGAGGGGGAAGGAGGGGACATCCCGGGGGAAGCGGGGCTGTGGGAGAGTGAGAGGCTCCATCCCGGGGGTCCGGCATCAGGGGACGGGGCGGACCGGGGCGGCGGGGGATGAAGCGGGGAACGGGGGCCCGCCGCGCCGGGGCAGCGCGGGGGAGCCGGGCACCCGGCGGGCGCTCACCGGTCTCCACCACCAGGTAGCTCCAGGCGGGCCACAGGCGGCGGATCCCCTCGGGGCCCGACTCCAGCCGCCGCGGCCCCGGGCCCGGGCCCAGCTCCCCCGCCGCCTCCTCTGTACTGAAGCCGAAGACGAGCCAGGCGCGGCGCGGAGCCGCCATGGCGGGGCGGGAGGGGCCAAGACCGGGCGGGAGGGGCCAGGAACGGCAGGGAGGGGCGGCGGAGGGAGGGACAGACAGAGGCCGGGCCACGGTCCAAGAGCAGCTTTAGTGCGGTGACACCGGGCGGACCCCCCCGCCGTACCGGGCCCAGCGGCGCAGGGCCCCGGGCCAGCCCCCCCGGTTAAGGCAGACGGTGGTGGTGGCAGCGGCGAGCCCCATCCTCCCCCCGGCCCCGGGGCTGCAGCCATGTCCCCGGGGCAGCAGCGTGCCAGCCCCCGTGGGCAGCCGTGTCCCTGTGTCCCCGGCCGGGGACGGTGGTGCCGGAGCAGCAGTGAAACCAGCCCGCGCAGCGTGCTCAGCCCCGGGCGGCCCTCACTCCTGGCCGGGGTTAGGCTTGATGAGGCCGTAAGCCACTGCCTGCGCCAGGCTATCCTTGGCCGCCTGGGCCACGCGCGGCTTGTCCTTGTCCTTGGCCAGCACCGAGAGGATCTCCAGCATCTCACTGGCCATGAGCTGCTCGGCCACCTCCCGCTCAGCCGCCATCATGTTCATCACCACCACGGCCCCGCGGTGCTGCAGCTCCACGCTGGGGCTCAGCAGCAGGGCCTGCAGGATCTCCAGCCAGTGCACCGTCTGCGGGGGGAGCGGGGCCACCCTCAGCACTGCCCCCTGTGAGAGGAGGGCCAGCTCCCCACCACCCTGATAGCCCCCAAGACCCTCAGCCCTGGCTCAGAGGCAGGCTGAGACCAACACAGGTTGCTGTGTCACCCAGGGCCAGTGCTGGGACACAGCTCTAGGGCACCAGGAGAGGTTATATGGGACCCTGGGTGCTGCCCAAGGGGTCCCAGGTGTCCCCACCCCACCACTGGGTACTCACCACCTGGGGGATGCGCTTGCAGATGGGGGGATGCAGGGCAGTGAGCATGGCCAGGGTCCCCGAGGCTGCCCGCCGCAGCTTCTCATCCTCCTCCCCGCTGTACAGGACCATCAGCTTCAGCCGGTCGCTGCCCTCAGCCAGGAACAGCTCCTGCACCTGCAGAGGAGGAGGAGGAGGGGGGGCGGTGGGGGTAGGGGGGTGAGCAGCCCGGGCAGAGGCCCGGCCCGCCCCAGCCTGGTCCTCACCTCCTTGCTCATGGCCATGTTGCACATGCACTCCGTGGCAGCCAGCCGGATCAGCTCGTGCTCCTCAAACATGTACCCCTCGATCATGGGCACAGCCTTCTCCTTCAGGATCTTCTGCCTGTGGCAGGGCATGCATGAGCAGTCCCTGCCCAGGCCAGCACACGTCTGGCACAGACAGGGACACACAGGCCCCCTCTCCCCTCCCGCCCAGTCCAGCTCCGCTGGCCCCTACCGCAGCCTCTCGCTGATGCCAGCCAGGTTGGTTAATGCCATCAGCCCCTCAAAGTTCTCCAGGCATGTGCGCTGAAGGTGCAGAAGGCTTACCAGGGGTCGGACCACCTCGTAGATCTGCGCAGAGAGCAGGGCAGGGCTCAAACCCTGAGCGAGGGGCAAGGACTCTGCACCCCGTAGAGCAGGGGGTGCAGGGAGCCCTGAGCACAGCCTAAAGGCAGAGGGCCCTTGTGGGGAACACCAGGGGTCTTGCCACCTCCCGCTCCCCAGGGAAGGGCACACATGCCAGCAGTTCCTGCAGTGTGTGTGTGGGGTGTCTGTGCCCACTGCTGCTCCCACGCAAGCCCCTGGCACAGCCCCGACTGCCCCCACAGGGCCCCTGTTTGGTAGAGCCATCCCCCAGCCCACAGCGGCGACACTCACCCGCTCTCCAGGGAATGCCATCTCCGGGTTGGAGGTGATGGTGATCTTTGCCAGGGCCTGAGCTGCCTTGGTCTGCCCCACCTCGGTGCCCTCCAGGGACAGTGGGATGAGAGCCTGCAGGCGCAGACACAGCAGCCAGTCCTGCAGCCAGCTCGCAGCAGCCCCAGCTTCCCCGTATCTCCTGAATGAGGGAGCCAGTGCCGTCCCCTGCCAGACCACAGCCCTCCCCAGAGCCCCACTGTGTGGCGCAGGCACAGGCACAGTGGGTCCTGTCCCCTCACCTTGCCTCCTCCTTGTGCAACCACACCGCCCCGGTCCTCTGCCTCCTCCACCAGCGCCAGGAACACTCTAGGGACAAAGTGAGAGCAGCTGGAGCACCCAGACACCCACAGCATGCCCAGGCTGCGCGAGACTCCCGGACATACCCTTTCTTCTCCTGGGAGCCTGCCCTCACCACAGGCACCAGCAGGACACCGGCAGCCTCAGAACCCAGCCCTCTGCCTGCCACCCCCCGCACGCCCGTACCTAGAGATCAGCTCCCGGCAGGAGTTGGTGAGCGCCGGGTTCTCGCTCTTCACCATGCAGGCCAGAGCGGACACCACACCAGCCGCCAGCAGCTTCCGCACCCGGCGCTTCACGAAGTCCGGCTTGTCCTGTCCCAGAGGCAGGGTCACCACTCAGCTCGGTGGCACTAGTTTGCCAGCTGCTGCCATGTGCTGTGAAGTCTCCCACCTCACCCCTGAAGGCCCCAAGGACACCCTGTCCCCACTCGGGACCCCTGGCTCTGTCCGCAAACCATGACACCGACCCACATCTCTCCTCTGGAGCCAGGGCTCCCAGCAGCTCCCAAGAAGGGCCGTGCCCTGCTCACCTTGGGGTGCTGCTCCGGAATGTGCTGCTTGGCGTACTTGGCCAGCTCCAGCATCTGGGGGTCTGGCTCCTCGTGGTCGTAGCTGTTGGTGCAGTTCACTAGCGTGGAGGCGACGGCATAGAGCACGCTCCTGTCCTCCGACTGCAGCGATAACGGTGCAACCATCACAGCCCCGATGGGGAAGAACAGGCCAGAGCTTGAGCCCACCCAGCACCACTGGGCCCTTCCACACACCCCAGCCCCACAACCCCCTCCGGCACGTCTCCCCAGTGCCAGGGTGCCCACCAGCCTGCGTCCCTGCCGCAGCGCTCAGCACGGACCTTGGCCAGGTGGAACATGGCCTGCATCGCTGCCTTGTCCTCCACAAACTCCTCCTTGACATCCGCATCGAAGGTGAGGTAGGCCAGGCCCTCCACCGCCCAGCGCCGCGTGCCCGCATCGATCATCTCATTGCAGAGCCACCTGGCAGAGGGGCCCGGTGAGCCCCGGCCGTGGGGCACCCTGCCCAGCCCCGCCTCCCGCACACCCCGCAGCACTCACTTGCGGCACTGCTTGGCCAATTTCATCGTGGAGCCCTCGGCAAACTGCTTCATGCTGAAGTCGGTGCCTCCGGCGGATCCCAGCTTGCAGAGTCCCTGCATCCAGGAGCGGAGCGTCAGAGCAGGGATGGCCACGGTCACCCCAACGCACCTCCAAGAGCCCCCCAGGAGGGAGGGGAGAGTGCTGTGGACCCTGCAGCTACAGCCTGCCCAGCACCACCACCCCTCCCGTCCCGCTGTGCTCCCATCGCACTCACCACCAGCGCCCGGATGCGGATGCTGTCCCTCTCGCTGTGCTTGTAGATCTCCTTGAGCAGGCTGACGCCGTTGGCAGTGATGAAGGAGGCACGTTTGGCCTTGTCGGCAGCGTGGATCAGCGCCTCCACTGCTACCAGCTGGTGGGCCTCAGAGACAGAGGCGCAGAGGGACAGCACGCTGTCCATGATTCCCTCCAGCTCAAGCACCCTGTTCCCAGCATCCGAGGGGCCCTGCAGCAGGCATGACACCGTCTGGATGGCCCGCAGCTTCCCAGCCAGTTCATGCCCTTCGAACCAGCTCCTGCAGGAGAAGACCATCAGGAAAGGTAAGGCTGATCCCACCCACCACTATCAGCCACACACAGCCCCACCTACTGAACCCCTGCACGGCAGGTCGCTGGTGGGTCTGTAATCTGCTCACCAATCTATCACCAAGAACAAAAAGATATGGGGACAGGGGGGCTGCTACTTCCCCAGAAGGCTGCTAGCTGTATGGGACTGAATCCGCCCTCTGCCCCAGGGACACCCGGGCTCACCTAACGTAGTCCTCGCACAAGTGGTGGAAGTTCTCCCTCTCAGCATCGCATTTCAGGTCATCATAAAGCTTGCTCAGTAGAACTGAGGCGCTCATCCGGCTGTTCTCTGTCACAGGCAGGCTGCCCGGGGTGCCACACACTGTGCTTCCCACCTCCAGGATCTTCTTCAGGCCTAGGAGGACATGAAGGTCAAACATCCGCTGAAGAGCAAAAGGGGGTGCACAGGTGGAGCCAAGGTGCGTGCCACCCCGAGGCAGAAGGGCGCGATGCCCCAGCGGGATGCTGTAGGCTGTTCTGCTCACCCTGGTCGATCACCCAGAGGCTCATGCTGTTGTTGGTCTCCTTTGGAGACTTCCTGGGCACCACCTTGATGAGCAGGTTGAGGGCGTTGTCACGGCCATGCGCAGAGGACCCTTCCAGAGCTAACAGCTCCAGCAGGTGCTTGATCAGCAGTTTCAGGTCCTTGGAGGAATCTTCCAGAAGAGACAGTGCCCAGCAGTCAGCGCCCTGGGCACAGGCCTCACCCCTGCCATGGTGTGGCTGGCAGAAGACACTGCCATGACCAGGGGTTCCTGCCTCCCAGCTCAACCTCGTATTAGCCCTGGACCAGAGCCCTAGCTCTGCAGCAGGGAGCGGTGACAAGGTGGGCAGTGGGAGAAGAACCTCAGCACCCCCCAAGGCGCGCTCCCCACCCCACACCAGCCAGGGCGGCAGGCACTCACCCAGCACCACCGCATCCTCCTTGCCACGGAAATCCTTCTGCAGCCCCTCCTTCAGGGAATCGAACATCACGTGCAGAAGATTGCAGGCAGCCAGGGAAACCTGCTCATGCTCCACACCCAGCACCGCCGAGAGACGAGGGGCCCCCAGCTCTGCCAGGATGGCCATGGTCTGCAGGTACAAGCACAGCTGTCTGCTGGAGACTTCAGGGAAGCCTTGGCACATTATCAGGACAGTTCCTTGCCATAGAATCACAGAGTGGTTTGGGTTGGAAGGGACCTTAAAGACCATCCAGTTCCAACCCCCCTGCCCTGGGCAGGGACACCTCCCACCAGCCCAGGCTGCTCCAAGCCCCGTCCAACCTGGCCTTGAACCCCTCCAGGGATGGGGCAGCCACAGCTTCTCTGGGCAACCTGGGCCAGGGGCTCACCACCCTCACAGCAAAGAACTTCTTCCTGATATCTCATCTAAATCTCCCCTCTTTTAGTTTAGAACCATTACCCCTCATCCTGTCGCTATACTCCCTCATAAAGAGTCCCTCCCCATCTCTCCTATAGACCCTCTTTAGGTACTGTAAGGCTGCTCTAAGGTCTCCCTGGAGCCTTCTTTTCTTCAGGCTGAACAACGCCAACTCTCTCAGCCTGTCTTCATAGGAGAGGTACTCCAGCCCTCAGAGCATCTTCACGGCCCTCCTCTGGACCCATTCCAACAGGTCCATGTCCTTCTTATGTTGGGGACTCCAAAGCTGGATGCAGTACTCCAGGTGGGGTCTCACCAGGGTGGAGCAGAGGGGTAGAATCACCTCCCTTGACCTGCTGGCCACTCTGCTCAGCAGAGCTGCAGCCAGACGCAGGCAGAGGTCAGCAACCCTCCCCTGCCTGGCTCCCTTCGCAACCTCCCCAACGTTGGCTTCCCCTGGGCCAGGCCCTGTCATGCAGGAGAGCTGGGTTATGTTGGGACCTACCCGGGAGCGGTGCCCGGAGCACAGCCCCACCAGGGTGCGCAGGGCCGCCAGCATCAGGTCAGCCTTGGCCGTGTCGAGCAGCTGTGTCAGCAGCCGCACACCATCGCTTTGGAAGATTTTCTCTGCTCCAGCCTCCTCTCGTGCCAGCACAATCAGGTTCTGTGCAGCCTGGGAAAGGAGAGTCGTGTCTGGGTCACCTGCCCACCAGAACACAGCCCACCGTGCACAGGAAACCTCCCTCATGTGAGGCAGCTGGGCAGCCACAGGCAATCCCCAGTTTGGCACCCCCAGTCTCCGGGCAGCATGTACTGCTGGCAGGAAGCTTGGCCTTCCCTAGGCAGCACCCTTCATCCCGCAGTGCTGACCTGGGAGTACCATTCCTCTCCTCCCTGCCGTCCAGCCATGTCACCCTCCGCTCCCCCGAGCTCAGACCTTTTGCTTCTTGTCCGCATCCTTTTCTTCAGGATCCAGCAAGATCTGGAACATCTGTTCCACCTTTGAGTCCGTGCAGGACATGGTCTTCATCTGAGACAGAGCAGGAAGAGCAGCTCAGCCCTCACCATCTACCTCAGCCCTCTGCACCCACGGAGGACCACAGCAGCAACAGCCCCACACGCTGCCCCCCTGCTCACCTTCTCGTGCATGCTGCTCCCCAGGGTGCGCAGGGCCTCCTGGAAGGCCTTGTTCTTGGGCTCCAGGCTCACGCACCGCTGCAGGTCACTGACAGCCTGGTCCAGGCGGCCCAGCTTCTGCAGCGCCTGGCTCCGGCGGAACAGCGCCTTCATGTCCCGGCCATCGGCTTCAATGGCTGCGGAGGAGCGGGGGATCTATTGCAGAGCCCCTGGACTGCTCTGGACTGCCTGGACAGGTAGCACGTAGAGGCTGGTCCCCTACCAGCCACCACTGACAGTACCTTTAGTTGCATCAGCCTCCGCCTTGGCATAGTCCTCCTGCAGAGAGAGACAGTCAGTGAGAGGGAAATGCCTGACGCGCTGCCCGTGCAGGCCTTGCTCAGCCCAGCCTGCTGTGGGCAGAGGCAGCACCCGTCACTTTTAGAAAGAAGAGCAGGGAAAGGACTGCGGGGTCCGAGGATGGGAACAGTGTCACTGAAGACACTGAGCCAGCCCAGCAGGACATCCCATCCTTCCCAGAACACAACCCTCATGGGGTCCCCGAGGAGCCCTAGGGCCCCCTGATACTTTTTGAGTGCTCCAGTCCACCCGAACCCTTGAAGTTCCTTGTATTTTGCCTTGCCTCAGAGACAGTTCCATGGTGGGAGATCAGTCACTGTGACTGCCTGGGGAACTGCCCCAGAGTGTAGGCACAGCCCAGACACGGATGGAAGAGCCCTACCCAGGCCCTGGCAGCCCCTCAGGGACATGGGGTAGCACAGGACAGCGGGCAGGGCCAGGAGAAAAGGTGAGCAGAAGAAACACCTGACAGTGTCCTGCCCAGGGACCGACACCGCCCTGCCCGGGGACCGAGAGGGCCTCCCAGCGCAGGCGCCGCAGCTGGCGAAGGTGGAGTGGCCGTAGCAGCCGCCAGCAGCGCAGCCCCAGCAGGCCGGGGCGGCTGGGCAGGTCGCTGCAGGCCCCGCGGTGACGCACCCTCCCGGCTCTCACCAGCTTCAGGTAGCAGGCAGCCCGGTTGCGGTGCAGCACGGCTCGCTCCGGCCCGGCGTCGCAGAGGCTCAGCGCCCGCGTGTAGGCAGCGAGGGCCGCGGCGTGGTCCCCCGCCTGGAAGAGCACGTTGCCCCGCTCCCGCAGCTGCCCCGCCGTCACCTGCCGACGGACACGGGCTGGGACAGGCCCGTCGGGGGTGGGCACGGCCCTGGCCCCCGCACGGGCGGCTGCCCCGGGGAGGGGCCCGGGACAGGGCCCCTGGGACAGGGCCCCGCGACGGGCCCTGGGCACCGGCCCCTCCGGCGCACTGGGCCCGACCCCGGCGGCAGCCGCCACCCCCGAGCCCCCGGCGGCCGCCGTCCCCACCCCGGCCGGTCCCGTCCCGCCCCGGGCCCCGCTCACCGCCTCCTCCATCGCGCCTCGCTCGCCCTGCCCGTGACGTCACCGTCGATCGCCCGGGGAACCCGGACGCCGCCGCCCGCGTCACGTGCCGGGGGAGGGGGCGATGGCGGAAGGGGCGGGGCAGGGAGGGGGGAGGTGCCATCACCGCCCCCCGGGGCCACTCCCGCCCGTCCGCTGCCTCGTCCCGTCCGTGTGTCCCCGCGTGTCCCGTACCCGCGTTCCCCCCCCCCGCCCCGCCCCGTGTGACACACCCACCCCCCGCACCCCCCTCCTGCCCACAGACCCCCTCAGCACACCCGGCCGGGGGGCGCCGGGCCGGCGGCACCGGGGGGCAGCCGGGAGCGGGGCCGGGGCCCCCCCGGGCGGGTGCGGGGCAGACGGCGGGCGCGGGGCAGAAGGCGGCCGAGGCGGCAGCGCCGGGTCCGGTAGAAGTGGAAGAGGTCGGCGGCCATGAGGAGGAGGACGAGGAGGCCGTAGAGCCCCACGAAGGGCAGGGCCAGCGGGTTCCTGCGGGGGGGACAAACCTCACGCCACGGCCCCCACACCGTCACCCCTGCGCTTCGGGCCCCGGGGTGACACCACACCAGCCCCCGCGGCCGTGCTGCCCCCTCCCAGGCACCGCGGCCCCAGCCCGAGCACTGCAGCTGGGCTGCAGCCCCGCTCACCGGAGGAGGCCGGGGGGGGCCAGGCTGGAGAGGTTCACCCCGGTGATGGCCTCCAGGGCCAGCTGGGAGCAGCAGGACTTGAGGGCGAGCGGGCTGGCCTGGCAGCAGTAGCGGTGGCCGGCAGGGTCGGTCAGTCGCGGGCAGTAGAAGCCGGGGTGGTAGCGGCCATCGGGGCCTGCGTAGCCCTCGCAGAGGTGCAGGTTCTGCACCGAGACTGCGGCCAGGAGCCGGGGCTCAGCCCCCGCCTCAGGGGCCACAAAGCCCGTGAACGTGGCAGGCGCTGGGCTGTGCCGAGGGGAGTCGGGGTGGCGGCAGCCGGCGCGGTGCCGGTGGGAACAGGCTGACAGCTCCAGCGAGGTGGCCCTCGCAGGGACGCTGTGGAGTGGAGCCTTCCCCAGCCCCAGCAGGGATGGGCTGGGAGCGCCCCGGCCCCGTGCGGCATTGCCACATGGCACAGGAGCCCCCGGATTGTCCCTCGGGGTGGACTCAGGTCGCAGCTGGGGTCCAGCCCGATGTGCAGCACTGGTGAGCATAGCCCCCACCCAGCACTGCCTGCTGGTGACCCTGGCCCCACATGTGCTGTGACCTCCAGCGCTCGCCATGGCCCCGGCAAGGGCAAACACGGGCGAGGAGTGTGATGGCGGCAGAGGGGAGGGGAAAACCCCAACCTCCCCATGCTGAACCTCCTCCCATTCCCCACCACTCCACCGGGACAGACCCAGCACCACCAGCCACCATCCCCAGTGTGGACCACCACCACCTAGCACAGACCCCCCAACCTCCATCACGGGCCATTGGGGAGCAGCCCACAAGGGACAAGGCCCCAGCAGGGACAAAGACAGGCTCAGGGAGCAGCAGGGGCGGGAGCGGTGCTGTACCTGTCCCGAGGAGGCTGGGGCACAGAGCCGTGGCGAGGAGCAGCCGGAACAGGAGCCCACCCAGCATCTTCCCTGGGCAGAGGCAGCTCTGGCTCCAGCAGAGGCAGAAACCACAGCCCCTCCTGCTCCCGCCTCCATCGCGGCCCATCAAGAGCGGCTTGGAGCCATTAGAGCCTCCTGCACTCGCTGCCCGCTCCGCAGGGACTGGGGCGGGAGCATCGCTAATGAGCTTCTCGGGGGCCAAGTGTGGGACAAGAGGCGCCTTCCCCACCCGGCAGCAGGCACCGACTGCTAGGTCCATGGGCCCCGGTTGGGCACCTCAGTCTGTCTGGGGATCTCGGCATCACGGGCGAGGGCCACAGGCCAGGCTGGGTGTGGGGCGAGCGCCTGGCCCTGGGGCTGCAGTGGGCAGGCTGTGCCACAGCCCCTCGGCAGCCCAGCCCCGCGGGGCAGCGGGCCCTGTGCCAGCAGCCTGGCCCCCCGCCAGCCATGCCATTAGCCTGGCTCCAGCAGAGCCACCGGTGGCACGCTGTGCCAGCACAGGGCTGTGGTGCCCCGCTCCCCGGCACAGCCCCGCAGCATGCTCGCACCCCCAGCCGAGCACAAGGCCTGGGGTCCTGCCCTGCTGTGCCGCCCTGGGGCGGTGCGAAGGTCCGAGCTGCCAGGGCTGCTCCATGCCGGCTCCACACACTCTGCCCGTTCTTGGGGCCACGGCCAAGGAGGCTGTGTGGAAACAGACAGAGCTCAGCCAGCACCACCTCCTCGCCAGCCCTCCCTGCTCTCTGCCTGCACCCCTTCGCAGTAATTAGCCCCAGGGGGGTGAGGGGAGCATGGCAGCCCCTGCGGTCCCCACAGCAACCAGGAGGATGCTCCCAGTGACATGGCTTCCCGCAGTCCCTGGGGCGCTGCAGACCAGCCAGCCGTGCTCCCCAGGCACCAGAGCATCACAGCTGGTAAGGGCTCTGCACGGCTCCCTCTCAGCCTGCTCTGGACAACCGGGCACAGCCCTGTGCACAGGAGCAGGGTCCAGCTGCCTCGGCAGGGTGCTGCAGCAGGCAACGACCCCCCATCCCCTCCCCGCTCTCCCTGCAGCCCCAGCAGACCAGGCTCACACCAAAAGGGGGATAAATGCACTGAATTTGGGAGGGGCCATTCCCACGCTTAACCCAGACGTTGCTGCCCACACAGGGAGCTGCCTAACTTGGGTCTGCACCCCGTCCCCTTGCTCTTGCCGGCAGCACTCTCACATGTGCCCAGGGGCTCAGCCGCAGGAGCACCAGCAGGGCACAACCCGACTGGCCCTGGGCACGGCTCCGAGCCTGCCTCCCCGCTGCCCCGTCTCCTCACGGAGCACTATTCCTGCTCCCCCACGCGACCAGTGCGAGAACCACAAACCAGGCACAGACTGAGGCCCTTTGAAACAGCCTCGTGTTTCCTACAAGCTCCAGGCGAGCTCGGTCTCCAGTCCACAGCACCTCCCTGGCCAGCTGCCCCAAGCCCACCAGGCTCCTGGCAGCCCCCTGCTGTCCCGGGGGTCGGGGGGAGCCCGGGCACCAGCCCAGGCCCCTGCCCCCTGAAACCGGGGAGGGCACCCTCCCGGGGCAGCCGAGCAAACACAGCAGGGCAGCTGTGTCCATCCTGCCGGCAGCATCCGAGCCCGGCCCGCTGCCCCGGCCAGCTGTGCTCTGCTGGGAGCAGTGCCCGGCCCATGCTCTCTACACCCCAGCAGCGTCCAGCAGCCTCTGCAGTTCACTTCTGAAATCTATCTGAGAACACAGGACTAATAAATTAGAAGGCAGCAGCCTTTGCAAGTCCGGCACCTCCTGCCCAGCGCCCGCCTGCCTGCCAGGGGCCCCCTGGCCAGCCTCTCCCAGGCTGTGCTGGTGCTGCTGGGCTCGGCGGCTGCTCCCACGCTGCCCAACCAGTCTGCTCCTCTCCCACTCCGGGAGATGCTACCCCAGGCGGATGCGGAAAGTGGCAATTTCCATGGGGTCCAGGCGGATGTTGGTGGTGTTGGAGGCCGTGCCCAGCGGGTACATCAAGGTCAGCGAGGTGGGCTGCAGGGAGCCAAGCTCCAGCCCCTGGAACAGGCTGCCCAGGGCCAGCTAGGGAGAGAAGAGGGAGAAGGGCGAGTGGCCTGGATGAGTGGGACGTGGTGACGTGGTGCCTGGCAGCACAGCACCGTGCACACGGCAGCCCCACACGCGCTGTGCCAACAGCTGGTTCGCAGGACCCCCACAGTGCCCAGCCAGGGCACCAGGCTGACCCAGCCCAGGCTCTGCCCGTCCTCGCTGGGGGATGCAGGGCTTGTGCAAGGCTCCAGGCCCCCTTCCTGATAAACCAGCATCCTCCAGCTTTTCCTGGGCAAGCAGTGGGTGGAGGCGCAGCCCGGTCTCACCTTGCCCTGGCTGGTGGTGCAGTTAAAGCCCAGGTTCTTGGCCTCCAGGCTGCAGTCAAAGCCTTTGCGGTGCAGGATCAGGGCTGCCTCGGCCGAGGGAAGCGAGTCGTCCTGCTGGGGAGCCGGGGTGTGAGGCGCAATGCTGGGGACAGCGGGTGCCAGACACCCCCTCCCTGAGAACCCTGCTGCGGGGGGCCATGCCTGCCCCGCTCATGGGGCGCAGCTCACCTCTGCCTGCAGCATCCGCAGGTTCAGGATGTGAAAGTCGCAGGGGAGGGTGGTGGAAAGGGGCATGAAGGAGCGCAGGGCTGGTGGGGCCGGCTTTTCCTGCGCCACGGGCATGACCAGGGCTTCGGCATTCAGGTGCATGGAGGTGATGTGGCTCAGCAGGGAGGGGAAGCTGATCGGGCGGCCATCCTGCGCCTGCCAAAGAGCACGCGGGTCAGTGCAGGCCATGGGAGCAGCAGGGCTGGGCAGAGCCTGGACAGGACCATGGGGCCTCCTGCTCCTTGCAGCCTCTCCAGCAGTGCTCGGAGAGCAGGCGTCTGCCAGCACAGGGCACCCAGAGCTGCTCCCACCCAGCCATGACCCCCCTTCCCAGCACCCGAACGGGGAGGGCAGCTGCCAGCCAGGCAACCTGCACGGACCCTGGCTAGCCGATGGTCAGACTACGGGGCCTGGCTAGGCTAGTCGCTAGCAGCTAGTGCACGAGACAGGGAGACACAGTGTGGCCAGGCCGGCCATTACCTCTGGGCTGCCAGTCCTGGCGCCGGGGAAGCCAAAGGCTTTAAACATGGAGGCCAGTTTGGAAAAGAAGCCGGAGCTCTGAATGGGTGACATGGCGCATGCATAGAGAGCAGGGAGGCGACGGGACAAGAACACCGTGATTATGAGGGTGGCGTGGCTCCGCACCAGGACAGACCCCACTCCATGGTCCCACCCTCCCCACACACCCCCTGCACCAATTGCACGCATGGCTTTCTGCAGATGCCTCCACCCTGCTCCGTCCCAAGGCAGGGCTGGGCACTCTGCGTGAGCGGCACCGTCCTGCAGCCTCACAGCACACAAACCTTGTTGGCAGTGGCGCGGCGCTCCAGGAGGAGCCGGAACCGGTTGCAGGTCCGCTTGTTGTCCTTCAGCCCTTGGCCCAGGCCCCGGTTGTCATCCTGCATGAGGCGTCGGTCCAGGATCACCTCCAGCTGGCCTGCAGAGAGGGTGTCCCAGCGTCCTGGGCTTTAACAGAAGCCAGCTGCCCCACGCACCCCTCTGCTGCCGTGCACGGAAATGCTCCCACAGGACTGGGGGCAGCCAGGGAGCCCCCACAGACAGCAGGACCAGGGCACCCTGCACCCACCCTGCAGCACCCTCCACCCCTGCATCCCCCTGCGCCCACCCCGTAGCAGCCTCCTCACCGCTGCTGAGGCTGGAGACCCCCAGGGCCTGGGCTGTGTGGAGCGTCAGGCGGCTCTGCATGTCCTGGATGTAGGCCATAGCGGGCATGGGGTAGAAGTTCGCCTGCAGCGGCAGCTTCCGCTGGTACCTGCGGGGCTGGATCTGCCAAGGGAGAGAGGTGGGTGGCTGCAGGCAGCTCCTGTGGTGCTGGGTGGCAGGGCATTGTCCCCCCAGGGGCAGCTGCTGTCCCTCCCCCAGCTGCCAGATACCTGGAAGCCATTGAGGTCTGTGAAGAAGGCGTCGTCGCTCTCGATGTCAGTGCTGAAGCGCAGGGCCAGCTCCTTGTTGATGTGGTCACGGATGTCCACCAGGCAAGACATGTCCAGGGACAGGCCCTCCACCCCTGCGGGCAGGCAGTGAGGGGCTGGGTCGCACGGGCAGCATCGCCCAGCACCCCCAGGCCAGCGACCTCCCCGGCACAGCCTTGCATTCTCTCACCTGGCACATTGTAAAGCCGCACCGCAGTCTGGATGTGCTGGTAGTAGCTGATGACCTCTGAGAAGAGGGGTCCCTCTGTCACCCGCACTACTGGGGGGTCCTTGGGAGCGTAGGGCTGTGGGGGAAGGAGGGCTGCGCTGAGGCTGCTGCCTCCAGGAGTGTCGCATGGCTGCCAGCTGCCTCTCGGAGCCAGTCCCTGTACCTTGGCCTCGCCGTCAGGCAGAAAGAGATAGGCTCCGCTTTTGTCCTTGGAGGTCCTGGTGCCATAGACGAGGAACTCACTGCTCACTCTCTGCTCCCGCTCCTCCCCAGCTTGGCGGATGCTCTGCAGGGCACAGGCCGGCACAGCAGTGAGCGCACCTTGCAGGAGGCAGTGCTGTGCCCCCCTCCCCTCCTTCACCCACACACCACCTGTCAGACCCCTGCGCTTGCCTGCAGCAGGCCCGAGTGTCCCGAGAAGCAGGCCTGCAGGTGCTGGTTCTCCAGGCAGAAGTCATCGGCAGTGGCCGGGAAGATGTGCACGGGTACGGCCTCCTGCTTGCGCACGGGCAAGTCCCGGCCGTGCAGGTACAGGCGCACGGAGGACTTCAGAGTGGTGTGGCCATTGAAGGACTTGTGCAGCTGCAGCACACGCAGCCCCAGCGCAGGCAAGCGGGCCAGGACAGACACCTGTGGGCAGCATGGAGATCTCAGCCAGCCCCTCTGTGAAAGGACAACCAGCACCGGGGGACCTGCTGGCTGTCGGCAGGGCAAAGGCCCCATCTCAGTGCTTCTGGGGCCTCTGCTGAGGGGGATGTGCATGGGGGCCTGGGGGTTCGCAAGCAGTGGAAGCTTGCATTGTGGTGCGGGGACTCTTGTTGCCACAGAGGAGGGCTCACAGGGTGTCCCAGCCATGGGAGCAGTGTGCGAGAACAAGAGGCTGGCACACATGGGCTGTGCAGGCTGAGGATGGGGGCAGGCAGTGGCACCGGGGCACCCCATACCTGGTAGACGTCAGGCACCATGTCAGTGGCGGAGCCCCAGTGCGCACTGAGCTGGGAAGGCAAGGGCTGCCCCTCCTCGGAGAGCACACGCACGTGTGGGGAGTCCACCAGCACCGGCACGATGCTTAGGCGCTCCTGCTCCAGCGGGTTGAACACCACCAGGAACCTGTAGGGTGGGGTCACACAGAGATGGCCACTCCAGCCCCATGGCATCACGGGTGCCCCGTGCCCCACACCACCCACAGGTCCCATGCACCCACCCACTGCTCCACAGAATCCCAGTTACGTCCCCTCACTGCCCCACCATGGCCCCACAAGCCCCGAGAGCAAGGCAGGCAGCCCTTACCGGGGTGAGGTGTCCAGTTTGACCACTGTTCTCTCTGGGAGGGAGTCCTGGCTGGGGCGTGTGTCATCCTGGGGAAAGAGAGGAGCAGTCAGAGCTGGGGTGCACCCACCACCCCTGCCAGCCGGGCCCAGGGACACAGGCACAGCTGGGGCTCTTTCCCCAGGCCCTCATGCAGCACTGGCTGTGCTCCCTGGGGACAGACGCCCCAGCATGGCTCGGCGTGTACTGGGGCGCGGGGAGCCACGGAGCGAGGTGTTGCTCACCGTGCTGAGGAAGGGTGCAGCGGGGTCGTGGCGGTAGGCGTCCTTGTCCCCCAGCACGAGATAATGCGCAGCGTTGATGATGACGCGCTTGAGGTTCGTGAGGGAGTGGAGCAGCCTGGGGAACAGGCAGAGTGAGGCACCTGGGACCGTTCCCCTGCCCTGTCCCAACCTTCCCCCAATGTCCCCCCGGGAGGGGGGCCCCACGGGACCCCCACACCCAACCACCATGGGGCTCCCAGCCCCATGCCCACCAACTCCTGTCTGAGACAGGTCCCCCAGGGTTGCAGCCTGGCACCCTGCACGCACCGGACTCCATAGTCAACCGCCACAGCCTCCTTGGCGGTGCCGGTGATGGCGTCATGGTGCTGGAAGAGGCCGAGGTTGCGGCGGGCGTTGCTCAGCAGGGAGTAGTCGGAGAGCGGGTACCTGCCATCAGCGCCAGCGCGGCGGGCGTGGGCAAGTGCCAGGCTGTACAGGATCTCTGCCCCCCTGTGCAGGGACAGAGTCACCAAGTGTCCCTGCTCCGCTGCCCCAGCGCTGTGGGCCGAGCAGTGCCAGGGCGGAGGCCGGAGGAGGAGCAGCCAGCCCAGCCTGCCCTCGCTCCAACGGTGCCCAGCCCGCGCGCTCCACGCACAGAGGCCGTGGCCTCGGGGAGGTCAGGGGGGACACACACTGCCCTGGGGCTGGGTGAGGGTTTGGCCCTGCCTGGGCTGTGCCTGGGCCACCCCCAGGGTGTTGGTGGCTGGGCGCAGACCGGGGGACTGCTAGGGCTCCCAGGTGCTGCCCAGCCAACCCTTGCCTGTGCCCCCTGCACACAACCCCTGCCCTGGGGCCCAGCCTGCTTCCCCTCACCGGAGATGGGCCTCCAGCACCCGGTCCAGGCTCTTGTAGAAAGGCCGGGAGGTGTAGTAGCCTGTCCAGTAGTGATCCTCCCGGTCCGCATAGGAGAAGAAATCCCCGCTCAGCACTGGGAACCCAGGCGGCTTCATCCCCGGCACGATGCCCATCTTCTTGTACAGGGCATCAAAGTAGTCGGAGAGCGTCCCAAACTGCGCCTGCAGGACGGCACACACAGCCCTGAGCGCAACGGGGAGCTGCTGTGGCTCCTGTGGCCGGGGCCTCCCCCCACCCCTCCCAGCACTGCCCACCCTCCGGCTGGGCTCTGCGGGTGGCCTCCCCACAACCCCCACCCGTGGGGTCCTGCTCCCCCCCGTCCCCGGCGCTGCCCCAGACCTCCCTGCACGTACCTGGACATGGAGGTTGGGCCGGGAGTTGAGGAAGTCGAAGATGCGCTGGTAGTTGAGGAACTGGGCATCCCACTCCTGCGGCTTGTCGTAGCGGAAATCGTCTCCCAGGGGCACCAGCAGCACCTTGCTGCGGTACAGCTTGGACTTCTTGCGGTACTGGTCCAGCAGCAGCTGGGCTCTGCCATGGGGGGCCAGGGCATGAGGCTGGCTCCCAGGCAGGGCCGTGGGGCTCAGAGCCACTTGCCCTTGCCCCTGCAGCACTCACCGCTCTGCCACGTTGGCATCGGTGATGGCTCGGGGAGGCACCTTCCACGGGCAGTTGATCCGGCCACCCGGCAGGCGCTTGAAGTCGAACTGGCAGCAGATCTTGGGGTCTGGACCACAGGTGTGGGGCACATCGTAGCTGTAGAAGGGCATCATGTGGCAGAAGATGTCGGTGCTGGCATCTGGATCTGCGGGACCAAGGACAGATGAGCACCATCAATGGCTCTGCCTTGCCTATCTGCCGGGGCAGAGCAGACCTGGCACACAGGCTCACCCGCTGGGACCCCAGAGAGCACAGCAGCCTCGCCCGGAGGTTGGGGAGTCACCCTGGGGCTGTCCCACAGGGCAAAACCGCTGCAGGGCAGAGACATCATCACCCAGTGCTCATCTTGCCATCTGCACAGGAAAGCAGTTGGTAGCTGTTCCCTGCTGCCACCCACCCCGGCAGGGACACCTCTGTGGTCACCTCCCAGCAGCCCCTCACCCCATGTCTGTCTCCACATGAACTCCAGGTTCTGGGTGGCAGCAAAGTGCTTCTTGATGGCGTAGTGCACGCGCTGGATGAGCATGCCCGTCAGGTTGGAGCGCTTCAGCAGGTAGGGCATGGTGGAGCTGTGCCCAAAGGGGTCCACAGCCCAGCCTGACCGGGGCGTCACACCTAGGGACACAGAGACCCATCAGCCCTGCACCTCCCATGAGCAGGCTCCTGGCAGTGATGGGAGTGCCCGCTGGCGCAGGCCCCCAGCCAGCACTCTGCCCCTCCTGCCTGGCATCCCCTGTCTCTCACCGATGTTCTTCTCCAGCCACTGATGCCCCTCGATCAGCTGGTCGATCATGGCAAAGTAGTGGGAATTGGCCTCATCGGGCATCACCCAGCCACCTGTCACCATCTCCAGCTGCCCATTGCCAACCAGCCTGCAAGGGACACACACGAGATGTGATCAGCTCCGGGCAGAGCCCTGTGGCGAGCCCTGTGGCCATGGCAGAGCCTCCCCCCCATCTTGGAGCCACCTCCGCAACCTCCAGCTGCCATGGTCCACTGCCCACACTGTTCTCACATGGACAAACATCCCCCCACAGCACCACACTGGCTGAGACCCCAACCAGAGCCCATCCCCACAGAGGCCAACACCTTCCACTGTGCCCTGCAGCCCATGTTCCCTCTGTCCTCCACTCCCAGCCCTCCCGGGGCAGGGGGGCTGCTGAGGGGACCCTCTCCCACCACACAATCCTGCTCTCCAGGTCTCCCACCCCCCCGAGGGTGCCCTGGGCCTTGCGAGGCTCTGGCACCACTCAGGCTCTGTGGCAGCGCTCGCAGTTACAGCAACCAGAGGGAGTTTCCCAGCCCCATGAGCACAGGGAGCAGCGTGGGGTGAGACCTGCCTCCCCCAGCCCCTCAGGCCCCCGCCACGGAGGCCCCAACGCTGGCAGCACCCTGGCTCTCACTCCACACTGCTGGGGTTTTGACCTCTCGTGGCACCAAGAGGTTGCTGGCTGTGCCAGGGCACCCCACAGTGAGGACTGTGGAGCCCACAGCCGCGGCACTGCAGCCAGGGCTGCCTTCGTCTCCCCAGGGCCCTTCCCTCACATGCCCTGTGCTCGCAGCTGGCACCTTCCGCAGCGCCCTGCCTCCGGGCAGGGACCGCGCTGGCCGCGGGGCCAGCGGGCAGCCCTACCTCCGCACCGCAGCCCGCTTCTGGGCACTGATGTTGTCCCACCACTTGGAAAAGAAGGAGATCTCGGACCAGATGAAGCGCCGGCGCGGGTCCTCCTGCATCTTCAGCACCATGCTGTTGAGGATGTGCTGTGTCTGGTCATAGTAGTACTTGTCAAAGGTCTTGATCCAGCCTGCCAGCACATGGCGGGTCACTGCGTGGGGCCCAGCCCTTCCCCACCAGCAGTGTGGGGTGACAGGGGCTAGGCTAGCCCTTCTCCTCCCTTGCTGGCCTTCGCCCGCTGCTCACCAGGGTCGTTGTGGGAGTGCGGCACCACGAACACCTGCAGGGGCTCAGTGTCCCACTCATTGGGCTCATAGGTGATATCGAAGCCCTGCTTCCACACGCCGCCATCCTGGTTGTCAAAGGGCAGCAGGGAGTACACGGCCAGCATCTGCCAGGTAGGAGACAGGGCTCAGGGCAGACACTGGATTGAGAGACCCCCAAGAGTAGTGCCAGGACCCCGCAGACACCCGGGCATGAAGCCCCTCATGCTGACAGAGATGGGCCTTGAGCTGCAGAGGGGCTCAGACACCGGCCCCTCACCTGTAGGTCTGGGCTCTGGCCCTTGCCCCCCAGGGCAAACTGGCAGTCCTGTGGGGAGACGGAGAGGAAGCTCGGGCGACTCTCAGGGGGCAGCACCCAGGAGCCATTGGGCGTGTGGTGGGTCAGTGCTGGCTGCCCCTCCGCGTGGGCCGTCAGCTCCAGCACCGAGTCCTTGATGTGGCTGATGATCTCGTGGTTCTCCTCCAGCAGCTGCTCCAGCTGCTCAATGCGGTTCTGCAGCACCGAGATCTGACTCTGGGGACACAGACGCCGCCGTGACAGCCCCCGGTGCCCTTTGACGCGTGGGTCCCAGCCCCCGTGTGCACTGACAGCAGCAGGGAACAAGCCCTGGCCCAGGCAACTGAACAGCCTCAGGCTGTGCCAGCTTGCCTGCGCTAGCCCTGGCCACTTGCCCGCTGTCCCATCCCCGCAGCCCTGCCGCTCACCCTGGGGAAGTTGCCCCCGCTCTGGTGGCGCGTGGGGTCGTGCTGCACCCTGTCCAGCATCAAATAGAGGGAGAAGACGGCCACGCAGAAGATGGCAGCTCCACACACTGTCACCTGCTTCTTCAGCTTCATCCCGGAGGGCCGCAGGGACAGACCTGCACCGGGGCACAGCGGCGGCGGTGCCGAGGATGGGCCGGGCGCAGGGGCAGGATGGGGGGCCAGGGGACACGGGACGGGATGGTGCCTCCTGCCCTCGCCCTGGGCTCAGTCCTGCCGGGGGGCCTGGGGCAGCCCGGCCCGGTGCCCCTCTGCCCACCGCCGCCTCTCACCACGACCCCCCTCCTCCTCCTCCTCCTCGCCCCCCCACCGCGTCCTACTTCGCTTAATCCGGCGCCGGGTATTTACAGCCCGGGCCGGAGCGGCGCCGGCGGGCGGCTCGGGCCCAGGGCCGCCTCGGGCCCGGCCCGCCGGGGGCTGCGGACGGGACGGGACGGGACGGGACGGGACGGGACGGGACGGGACGGGACGGGAGCGGAGCAGTCGGGGCCGGAGCCGGAGCAGGCCGCGGCGGCCCCGCCGAGCCGGGCAGCCCGGGGCCTCTGCGCCGCGGCCCGGCGCGGGGAGGGGAGGGGAGCGGGCCGGACCGGGGAGGGACGAAGCCGGGGAGGGCCGGGCCAAAGCCGAGGAGGGCCGGGGCCGTCCACCGCGGGACGACTCCGGGGGCGCGGCCGCTCCGCTCTTACCCTGGGCGGCTCCGCGGCCCGTCCCCGGCTCCTCACATCGCCCGCCCCGGGCCCGCCGGCTGCCGCGGCCGGGATGGGCCAGGCCCCGCCCGCCGCCCCGCCCGCCCGGCCCCGGGCCCGGCCCCGGCCCCGCCGCCCGCCCGCCCCCTCCGCCGGCAGCGCGGTGGGGACGGCACCGGCCGGCCGGGACCCCCGAGCTCCCGGGGCCGAGCTGCCGGGGACTGACGCGGCCGGGCACCCCGCAGCCCCGGGGCAGGCTTGGCCATCCCCCGTAGCCTGGGGGACACCCCCGGACATGGCCCCCCCCAGCCCCGGGGCCGTCCCGGTGCGCCCCGTCCCCAGTGCAGTGCAGGGGCGTGGCCCCGCTGCCCCCCGCGGGGTCTGCACCCCCCGTACCCCACAGACGCGGTGCTGCAGAGCTCCTTGGTTTATTACTCAGGATGAAGCCCGGCGGGAGCTGCGGGTGCCATATCCCCGGGCTGTGCAGGAGCCCCCTGCCCCGCGCTGGGGAGGGGGCACAGCCATGTCCGGCCGCTCCACAGCACCCGCGTCCCCCGAGGGACAGCGGGATGGATCCGGGGCACATGGTGCTGTCCTGAGCGGGGGCGGCCCTGGGCTGGTGCCCCCCCTCACCGGTGCCTCTTGCGGATGGCGATGAGGTCCTGGTGGATGGCGCTGAAGCTGGGCCGCTTGCGGGGGTCGTACTCCCAGCACCGCTGCATCAGCCGGTACACCTCCTCGGGGCACTGCTCGGGGGGGTCCAGCCGCATGCCTGGGGGGCGGCAGGGATGGGGATGTGGCAGCTGGGGCCACCCGCCCCTCACCCCCCACAGCCCTGTCCTGTGTGCACGGTTCCACAGTGGGCCCGCAGTGGCCCCCAAGTCCCTCACCCTGCTCCACTGCCTCTCGCATCTGCTGGTTGCTGAGGTTGGCGTAGGGGACGGCACCCAGGCTGAAGGCTTCCCACAGCAGGATCCCGAAGCTCCAGACATCGCTCTCGGAGCTGTATCGGCCTGGGGACATTGGGTGGGATGGATGCTGGCGGCTGGGAACACTCGTGGCACTGCTGCCCTGGCTGTGCCCACGCTACGAGGGCTGGGGTGCCCCCGCTCTCTCTGCCTCCCACCCCAGGACCCAGCACGTGGGAGCAGGACAGTGCACCCCCAAATCCTGGCTCCCAGCTGTGCTGCGGGGCTGCCAGGCCATGCCCGGTGCCATCCCATACCATAATTGAGTGCTTCGGGGGCGGTCCACTTGACAGGGATCTGCTTCATCCCCCCCGTGGAGGCGTAGACACCATCCTCCTCCTCCCGTGACATCCCGAAGTCACTGATCTTCAGGGTGTTCTTCTCCGTCACCAGGCAGTTACGAGCAGCCAGGTCCCTGGGACGGCCCAGAGCCATCAGCCATATGCCTGGCCGTCCCCAGGCCATCTGCCTGGCACGGGACGGGGGGCAGCAAGGGCTGCAGGGCTCACCCTGCCCTGCCCAGCACCCGCCCGCGCTGCTGCAGCCCACCTGTGGATGCAGTGCTTGCTCTCCAGGTACTCCATGCCGGCAGCAGCGTTCTCCGTCATCTTGATCAGCTCCTTCACCCGCAGGTGGGGCCCCTCACTGCGCAGGAAGCTCAGGAAGTCCCCCCCTGCACCCAGGATGGCCGAGCTGGTGGGCGGCTGCCCTGGCACACTGTGGCGAGCTTGCACACGCGTGCACCAGCTGCCCTGTCAGCGCGGGGGCTGCAGGATGGGGCTGCTCACCCTGCACGAGCTCCATGACAATGTAAATGGGCTGCTTCTGGGTGCAGACGCCGATGAGCCGGACAATGTTGGGGTGGTTGTACTGCTTGAGGATCCTGTGGGGACAAGAATGGGCACGGTGAGTGTGCAGGGGCCCGGTTGCCCTGGGCAGAGGCCACCTCCGTGCCATCGCCAGGACGCTCTGCCCGGCCAGCCTGGGGACACAGCCCTCAGCACAAGGACGCTGCAGTCCCAGCGGGATTTGAACGGTCCCAGGTCCCAAGGACGGACAGACAGGCTGGGACAAGGGTGATGGCCGCACAGACCTGGCTTCCTGCAGGAACTTGGCCTTGAGCTCAGGTGGGAGGGTTTCCCGGCAGGATTTCACAGCCACGGGGGTGTTGTCAGCACGCAGGCGGCCGCTGAACACCTCTCCAAAGTTACCCTGCCGAGAGACATGGGTGCACCGGCCCAGCTTGCCACGACATGGCCCGAGGCACCCCCTGCCCTCCTGCAGCACCCATGAGGACAGCCCTGCGCTGCCGCAGACTCCCTGGGACAGCCCTGTGCTCCCACAGACCCCACGCGGGCAGGGACCAGAGCACCCTGACTCACCCGGCCGATGTGCTCCCCCAGCAGCACGTCCTCGTGGTTGAGCACCCATTTGTCCTGCAGTGGGTGGACACTGAAGGCGGTGAGCAGCCCCCCAGCCCGCCCCAGGCCCACGTCTCCCCCGACTCTGCAGCTCCCTCTCAGGGAGCCCCCAGGGGAGGTCCCCAGCCCCCAGGTCCCCACCCCCAGGGCTGAGTCACCACATCTGGCTGGAGAAGGGGGATCTCCTGGGCAGAAGAAGGGGCTGGGCAGGGTTTCCCCATGTGCAGGGGACTTGTCCCCCTCCCCACTGCCCACTGTCACCTTGGGCACGGCCCTGGCCAGGACAATCCCACTCTTCCGGGTGATGGGCTGCTGGCTGTGCAGGAGGTGCTCGATGAGCAGCGGGATGGTGGGGAAGCCTTCCCCCTCCAGCCGGTACATGTTCTGTGGGGAGCAGGGGCTGAGGGGGTTTCCTGCACGCACGCGTGGGTGTGCTCACGAGGGCTGGGGCACATGGCTGTGCACGCATGGAGGAGTGTGCACGCATGCACATGGCGCAGGACGTCCATGCACACCAGGCACGGCAAGCACACACAAGTGGGCATTCACGCGCACGATGCAGGGCTCACCCCCCACGCTTGGCCTGTGCAAGGACGGGTGCACACAACTCGTACCACGCACACACATCCCATGCACTCACACCAGGGGCTCTGTGGCTGCCGAGCCAGGGGCTGTGACTGGGCAGGGACCCCCGCCTGCCCGCACAGGGCCAGCCCCAGACGTCTCTCCCCGCCTGCGGTCACTCACGTCGGCAGCCTGGATGATGAAGTGGCGGGGCTGCCCGTCCCACAGCACGCTGAGCACGTACTCCTGCTTGCCCTGGCTCTCCCGCACCAGGAAGTCCCCGCTGCAGCTCAGCAGCTCCTGCACCTCTGAGCGCGGGATGGCCCCATGGTACCAGACCTGCTGGCACAGCGGCTTCTGCACCTCCGGGATCAGGGGCACGGGGGGAGGCAGCTGCATGGAGACAGGGGTGAGCTCAGCCGAGCCCTCGGGTCGTGCCGGAGGAGGGGGCAGCAGCGGTGGCTGGAAGCTGTGCCCTGGGCGCAGGGGGAGCAGGGGCTGGAGGGGCTGCAGCAGGGACAGGAGGGGGCTATGGGACCGGAGAGGAGAGGGCAAGGGGATGCCGAGGGGCCGGGAAGCTCGGCAAGGCAGCTAGGTGGGAGGGCAGGGTGGCCTGGGGCGCCCAGGGACTCACCAAGTACTTGGTGATGCCTGAGATGTGGTTCTTGAGGGTCTCCAGCGCCGTGGCCCCACTCCGCTCCTGCTCCTGGGGGGAAGTGTGAGCTGTACACTGGGTGGGGGAGACCCGAGCCCAGTGTGCCCCAGCCCTGCGGATCCCAGGGACTTACCACGGAGGAGACAGACTGTCGGTCCTCCTGCAGAGGCAGGGCGGGCAGGGGCTCCCCAGCGCCCAGCTCCGCCAGCTTCCCAGCCAGCAGGTCCCGCTGCGCTTGCAGCTTGGCCTGGGCACAGAGGCAGCCCTCCAGCTGCTGCTGTGCCTCCTGCAGCCCCTGCCGCTTGCCCAGCAAGTGCACCCTGGGGATGGGACAGGGCGGTCAGTCCCCGCCGCTGCCGGCCCCTCGCCCCCTGCCCGCCACACCTCACCGCTCCCCAGGGCTCCGGCCCTGCTCCTCGCCCTGGATCTCCGCCTGCAGCTCCCACACCCGCTGCTCCTTGCTGCTCACGGCCTCCGTGGCAGCCGCCAGCTCCTCCTCAACCGACGTCAGGCTGCAAGAGACATCGGTGCCGGACAGTGCTGAGCCATGCTGCTGGCAGTGGTGGCCCCTGCCCATGGCCGGCCCCACTCACGAGTGCTGGACGCTCTCGATGGTCAGTTCATTCAGCTGCAGCTCCCCTGGCGCCAGGCTCTCCGTCTCCTCCAGCAAGCTCTCGTCAAAGGTCACAGCTGGCGGCACCTCGGAGCCATACCTGCAGGCACCCAGCACGTCTCTGCCTCCCACCTGCCCCGTGCTGGCGACCGGCACCTGTGGCTGGCAGGGCCGTACCCGGCTGAGGGGCTGCAGCCGTGCGGGGCCGTACCTGTGGCTCTGGATGAAGTCGCTGTACTCAGTGTCAGGGTCAATGGCCTGGATGGCACCAGCGATCTCCTGGTGCACGGCCAGCACGTCCTCCTGCACCAGGCTGCTGATGCTGTAGTACTCCCCAAGGATTTCCTTCCTGCGGGGACACGGGCACTGGGGGCTGCTGGGCTCCTGTGCCCCCCAGCCCAGGGACACTGTGGCCAGGCGCCACCACCCCTGTCCCAGCTCTGCCACCTGGGCAGACCGGTCCCCGCGTCCCACTGGCTCACACCGTCGGTCCCCACATCTCGTGTGGCGCTGTGGGGCATCACCACGAGGGGCAGGGGGTGTGTGGGGCAGGCAATGGGGCAGGGAGGATGCAGGTGGCTGTCAGGGCTCCAGCAGGAGGGGGGAGCGCTGCTGGCCCTCGGGGCCCATGGGGGTGCCCAGGGCCGGGGCGTGGGGCGGGCAGCGGGGTGTGGGGCAGGTAGGGCTCTTACAGGATGAGGACCATCTCCTGCTGCAGGCTGTAGAGGGACTGGTGGAGGCTGGGCAGTGCCCGCTGGTAGTGGTGGTGGTGGTGGAGCGTGGCCGCCTGCACAGCCAGCACGTACTGGTTGTGCAGGGCGTAGAGCTTCCAGAGGCTGCGCACGTACTTCTCCTTTGCCTTGTCCCGCTCCTTGTCTGGGGGGAGAGGCCGTGGAAAACACCCACCGCTGTCACCAGTCCCAGCCCCGCGGCGCATCCCCCCAAGCAGCCGGCGAGGGGCAGAGGTACCCGGTGAGGCTGGGGCAGGTGCCAGAGCAGGTGCTGGGGCTGGGAGGGGGGTCCCAGGGCCGGCAGAGGGGCCGGGGCAGTCACGCACCTCCCTGTGCATGGGGATGCTCCCGACCGGCCGCACAGCGTCCCAGGGCTGTAGCCCCCGAGAGTTTTGCCAGCTCTCCAGGGGCCAGGCTGGGCTCCCCCTGCACCACCTGCCCCTGCACCCCCCACCCGTTCCAGGGTGTGCCGTGGGTCCTGCAGGGTGCGGGGATGTCCAGCCATCCCTGACCCACAAGGGGAGCCGGGAGGGGACCCAGTGGGATGGGACAGGGGAGGCGAGGGGCAAGGGGGGCAGCACCTTTGCTGGCCTCCTGGTACTTGCGCTTGGCCTGGGCGCTGTCACGCACCAGGCTGCGGTACTGCGCCTTCAGCTTCTCCATCTCCTGCTGTGTGGTCTGGGGAGGGAGACGCCGTCAGGGGAGCGGTCCGAGTTGGACGCCCTGGTCCCCCCCACCGGGACCTGCATACCCGGGCGTATTCCTGGCTGAGCTGCTGCCACTGCTCGCTGAAGGCCTTGCGGAGCTGCTGCTTGTCACGGATGAGCAGGCTCAGCTTGGCCAGTGGCCCTGCCGCCAGCTCCTCCGCGTGCCGCCGCAGAATCTGGCTCAGTGTCTCCGTCCGGCTTGCCAGCACCCACCAGGACTGCGGGGACAGGGTGTCAGGGACGGCCACCCCCTGGCACTGCACCATGCTGTGCTGGGCTCTGCGGGGTGAGCTCCCGCCCCGGGGCATCCCTACCTCCCCAATCTGGCCACCGTGGTCGCCGGCGCGGAGCTGCCCGGGGCCCTCCTGCTTCTCCAGCTGGGAGAACATGTGGTGCAGCATCCCCGCGTACTCCCGGTCGCTCTTGGCGCGCTGCGACATCCACTTCTTCATCAGCTCCAGGAGGCGCAGCTCACTGTCCTGCAGCCGCAGCAGCGCGCTGTGCCCCTGCGGGCACCACAGCTCCGGCCCGAAGCCCATGGCACCGCCGTCCCGGGCGGGAGGAGGCTGCAGAGCTGTGGGAGAGCCTGAGCCGCTGCTGCCGCCCCGTGCCCCGCACCGCCCCCCTCAGCGGCTGGGGCCCTTTGCATCTCGCACCCTCCCGCCCCGTCGCCCCGTCACCGGGACGTGGTGCCCAGGTCGGCCGGCGGTGGGGAGCAGAGTCCTCCCTGCCCTGCACAATCTGCCTTGCAAAGCGCATTCAAAGCAGGCGGGAGGGCTGAGCGCGCCCCAAGCCCTGCGGCAGCTGGGGCCGGCGGGGCTGGTGCCAGGGAGGAGGAAGTGTGGGGCCAAAAAGAGCAGCGTCACCTCTGCTGTGCGTGCGGGTCCCCGAGGGCAGCACGGACGTCCCCCCACCCTGGCTGGGCCACCAGCCCCTCACAGTCCGGCAGCTCCAGCCCCATTCTGTCCATCGGCACGATCACCCCTGCGCCCGCCGCAGGGGCAGCCGGGCACGCCGGGAAGGGGGAGCTCCTGGGAGCCAGGGCACGCGTGGGAAGATGGCAGGAGGGGGACGGGGCGCCGAGCCCCAGAGGAAGGTGCTGAGCCTGGACATGTCCAAACACCTGGGACTCCAGCATGGCCATTGGGAGCCAAACTGGTCCCAGCCACGGTCGTGGGGTGCCCTGTCCCATGGCAAGAGCACAGCAGCAGCACAAAGGTGCTGGGGGATGTCCCTGTGCAGGGCAGGACGTCCCCTGGCACAGCCCTCGTCCCTCAGAGGGTCAGGGCCGAGACCCCCCCCAGCCCCGCAGAGGAGTCCTCTGTCCCCGCCAGCGACCCACAGGGCACGGCCCCTCCAACCTGTGTGTGCCTTGAGGTCCCCGCCGCGGGACTGGTGCTGGTGTCCTCCCAGGGCTGGGGCCGGCGCAGTCTGGACCTGGTGCAGCTCCGGCTCCTGGGGAGGAACAGGAAACCCGGTGCTGACCATACAGCCATTGCGAGATTTCCTGCGCTTCCTCCCCTCCCTGCCAGTCCCCGTGCGCGGGGCTGCCACCAGCACATGGCTCTGCCATTGCTGGGCAGCCCCCAGCCCCGCTGCCCCTCCGGCTGCCTCGCACCAAGGATCGGGCCCTGCAGGAGCCCAGGGCTCTTCCTTGCCCCCGCTGTGGTCCATCACCCCTGGGGACCCTGAGCTCAGCCCAGTCCCCGCAGGGGCTTCACCCTGCAAAGCCCCTTCAGCCATGCCCTGTCCTGCCTGTCCCCCAGCCCCTCTCTGTGCCCCTGCTTCCCTGAGAGGCTGCAGGGACTGGGGAGGGGACCCGGGGGGTCCTCAGGGCTCTGAGCAGCCCTGCTGAAGGGGGGCCATCCCACCACCACCCCTGAGCTTGGCCATCATGGCCTGGAAAGGCCACAGGACAGAGCAGCCACTGCGCAGGCACCCATGGAGCCGTGGCCCAGCCCTCAGTGCCAGCCTGCGCCCACATGGCTGGGACCCCCATCTCTGTGGCAGCCCCAGGCGCTTCCCCCCTCAAAACTGCTTCACGGGTATCACAGTGGGACCACTCAGCCCTGGCAGATGCATTGCAGGTGCAGCTGCCATCGCCTCTGCCCAGCACCGCCACATGCGTCCCCGGCGCTGGCACAGCTCGGCCCGGCCACCTCCTGGGTGGTTTGTGCTGAGCCCCCCCATCCTGTGCCTCGCCCCAGAGCAGCGTCATGGTCACACAGAGCCGCGCTGATTCCACTTTCAGAGGAAGCTGCGAGAAAAGGTGTCAGACAGGAGTTCTACTGACTCGCTTTCCCACGGCTGACAGGCACACCAAGGAGCGGCACAATGGCCCCGGGCACAGACCCCAAGCAGCACCACAGCGAGTGCTGAGCCACACAGATCCCCAGATTTGACCCAGAGTCACCGCTCCCCCCCGCCGGGCCAGAGGAGCCCGGTCAAAGCCCCCTTTGCCACCTGCTCAGTTGAGCAGTTCAAGAGCTGCCACGTGCTGCCGGAGTCCCCAGCCGCCCACCAGCGGGTCACCCTGCAATTGGCCCTGGTCCTCACGGGGTCCTGCCTGCCTGGGGGGCTCCGCTTTCCCCATGCCCCATTCAGCCGCCTGGAGCACTCGGTGCTGCTAACGCTCCCTGGCACCACCAGTGCCCGGCTCCCCGGGAAGTTCGATGGTCAGAGCAGCTCCGCCAGCACCAGCGCTGCGGCTGCCCCGACCTGCAGCAGACACCAACCTGCCTCCAGCCCCCTCTGCCCCGGCCATGGAGCCGGTCCAGGACTAGTTTTATTTTCGGCCTGAGCTGCGGGTCTCACCACAAGCTTCCACACACCCCGCTGGCCCCAGAGACACTCGCAGCGGCGTCACAAGCTTAGCAAGTGTTTCGCAAACAGCTGAGGGGCTGCTTCTCCCTACTCCCAGCATCCCTCCAGCATGTACCGGCCTGTGCCAGGGACACCAGGCACATCTGCTGGTAGGCATTGGAGCCCGGGGGCTGGGGCGCCGCCCCCCTGCGGTGCCAGGCCAGTCAGGGTTGTGCTGCAAGGCTGCGGGTGCGATGGTGAGTGCAGAAGCTCCCTTTCCCTGGAAGCCGTGGCCGCTGCCTGCAGCAGGAAGGCTGCTGTGGTCCACGCTGCAGCTTGCCCAGTTTCACATCCTCCATCTGCCCTCCCGCATCCTGCAGAGCCCTGTGGGGCCGCGGCCTCTGCCCACTCCCCAACGGGAGCCACTGCTGCAGCACCCGATGGCCGCAGCCGGCCCGCAGTGCCTGGCTGCCCCAACCCACGAGCTGCCAGCTCAGGGACAGGCAGCCCCCTGCCGAGGGGTGGCAGGGACCTGTCCCCAGCCCGGCCTCGCATGAAAGGGAAGCGCTGGCTGAGCAGCACCTGCAGCGCCTGCACACCGCGGGGAACTCGCTCCTGACCACAGGAAGCCACTGCAGGCAGGGGCGCAGCGAGGCCGAAGGGCTTTGCAGAGAGGAGCTGCCTCTGCGAGCGAGCACAGCCCCAACAGACCCTCCTGGGGGGCTCGGTGGGGCTGGGGGGGTCTGCCCTGGGGTGCAGCCAGGGCACAAGTGGGTCCCGGGTCCTGGCTCCAGCCCCAGGGCTGCCTTGAGGGCACCATGCTCGGGCTGCAGAGGCTGCTGGACACCGGAGTTGCAGCATGTGAGCGCTGCGGGTCCTGGGCTGCGGCGGAGGGGCTCAGCCCATGGGCTATAGGAAGTGGTTCAAGTTCCCCTGGTGTTTTGCTCCCCCCACCTGCACCTGCTGCAGCTGGTTCTCAAATTAACTCCCCTCTCTGCGGGTTCCCCTTAAGTAGCTGCTTCCCATTGCTCAGGTGAGGGGACCGGTCCCTGCCTGGGTGCTGAGTCCCCACCGCATCCCTGAACAGCAGCCCCAGCCCAGCACCAGCTCCTGCCTGCAGCCTGGGCAGGGCAGCCCCTGGCTCTGGGGGGGCTTTTTACCTCCTGGGGGGGGGTTTCTCTCTGCTGGCCGTGGGCTGCGGGGGAACCCAGTACCGCAGGTTCCTGCAGCTGCACTACATTGGGCAGCACAGGAGCCTGCGTGACCCGCACACCCCCCAGCGAGGAGCCCCTGCCCCAGCTGCAGGCAGGGCCCTGGCCCTCGGCTGCGGAGCAGATGAGGGGGGGCCCTGCGGGCCCAGGGCAGTGGCACGGGGTGACCCTGCACCCTCCTGCCACTGCGGCCAGGCTGCCGTCCCGGCCGGGCCACCCGCTGCTGCGGCACACAGAGCACAGGCACGGGAGCTGGATTGCATAGTTCTGAACATTTAATAACTCAGTCTCTCTAGCGTTATATCCACATCCATTAAATTAAAAACAGGCTCAGGAGGCAGCTCCCGGCTGATTAAATTACAAGAAAAAATTACTGTGCACCAAAAAGTTATTATAGAAAAATAGTCCTGTGGCCCCCGGCCGGCATCTCCGCCCGCAGCAGGCCGGGGCTGGCGCTGGCACGGGGCAGGTGGGAGCATGTGCCCCGGTGTGCAGCGGCAGATGGGGAAGGGGCTCATGGCACCGGCCCCCAGCCCGTGGGGAAGGGGCAGCGAGGGCAGGCGGTGCCAGGAAGGGCCTCCAGCAGGGAGCGGAACGGATTGTCACCAAGTGGGGGCAAGGCACGTCAGGGGGCAGGGGCGCGGGGGGGCTGCAGGCAGAGCCAGGGCAGTGGAGGCACCGGCGCTACCGCACTGCCCTGGCCAGCAGCGCGCACAGCCCTGCCCGGGGACAAAACACAAGGGGGCCCGGGGCCACCCCGCAGAGCAGAGTCTGTGCGAGGGGGTCCCTGCCCGCACCTGGGGGGACGGACCTCGGGCACAAGGCGCGGCGCTGCCCTGCCCCACACTCTCTGGTGCAGGGGGGCTCCTGTCCATGCTGCAGGCAGCCGCAGCGGCGCTGGGATGGGCAGGCAGCAGGCAAGCAGGCAGCAGAGGCTGAGGCCTGGCCATTATTGCTGTTGAAGGGCACGGGTGGAGGCGGACAGGCCCTGGGGAGGCGGCGGCGAGCCGGGAGGCGGCAGGCTGAGCAGGGACGCAGGCGGAGGCGCGGCCGGTGGCGAGGGTGGCAGGGGGACGCCTGGTGGGTCAGCGCTGGCCCTGCCCTGGCCAGCCCAGCCTGAGCAGTGACAACACAGGGCCCCCCACATACTGCCCGCCCTGGGGCACTCGTGTGACCCCTAGCAGGGGACAGGGCTGCTGGTGCAGGGCCAGGGGCACCACCACCACCAAACACCCCAGCGTGGAGTACAGGGTGGACGCAGGGCCAAGAAAGATGGTGCAAGACTGGGACGGTGCCGAGCTGAGGACGGTGCTGGCAGGGCTGTGCCCGGCAGCCCAGGCCAGGGCCGAGGGACGGTGCCGGTGGGGGCGGGAGCCCCGGGCTGCTGCGGTGCGGGAGGGGGACGGGGGCAGAGTCCGGGGCCCCTCGGCCTCACCTGCCCCGGCCCCACGGTGCTGGGCAGGGAGGAGGGAGGGGCGGGAGGGCTCATCAAAGGGCACTTTGGTCTCTGATGAAGGCAGTCCTCTCGCTGTGGGCCTCGTACTCCTCACCGTCCGACTCAGAGGGGCCTTCCTCCTGCCAGATGTCGGAGGGGAGGCCCTTGTAGGAGATGATCCCGCTGTCCAGGGCGTAGACCTTCACGCCCCGCAGGCTGAAGCCTGAGCGCGCCTGCAGCACCAGGAAGATGGTGACAAATATGACAACGATGAGGACACAGCTGAGACTGGCAATGAGGACGGGCAGGTTGGCTGTAGGGGGAGCCTCGGCCAGCCCCTCGCCATCTGCCAGGGCAGGGGACGCGCGGCTGCTCTGCGTCTGGTGGGAGCAGGAGAGGTCCAGGCTGCTGAAGTGGGAGTGCGCGGGGCAGGTGAGGCACTGGTTGGGGCCGGGCCCCGCGCAGGTGGCGCAGGAGGGGTGGCAGGGCAGGCAGAGGTGGGGCGCGATGGGCTCCACGCTGTTCTCCAGGTTGTAGTGTGTGTTCTGGACGCCGGGTGCGAAACCGGGAGGGCAGCGCTTCAGGCAGCTCTTCTGGTGCAGATAGTACCCCTCCTCACAGACTGCGGGAAAGGCAGGGTCAGCAGAGGGGGGCTGCCTGCGTCCCACGGCCCCCTCCCCTCCCCACTGGCCCCACACTCACCCACGCAGGTCTGGCTGGGCGTCAGGGTCTTGCAGCCGCTGCTCTCCAGCTGGTTGGAGAGGCTGGGGGAGTCAGTGGCTGTCCCGTACAGCACAAGTGTGAACTTGGTCAGCGTGCCTGCAACAAGTCAGGGTGAGGACCACTGACGGGCCCACAGGCGCTCGGGGCAGGCACAGGGAGGGGGCTTGTACTGGTCAAGGCTCCAGGGGACAGTGGGGCTGTGTCCACTCACTGCCTGGGAGAGCCCCCAGCATGCGGCCATATCCCAGTGCAGGGCTGCCCAAAGGGCAGGGACTCCTGCTACCACAGACCCCCACTGCCCCCAGAGCAGCCCCATCCCCTCCCCGTGCGCCCAGCTCCAGCCTCTCCCCAGCCAGGTCACTGCAAAGTATCTGAGGTGCCACCAGCCCCTCTGCTCAAGGGCACTGGGTGCTCATGCCACTCCTGCTCCTGCCCCAGGCTTAGGGGAGGCAGCGGTGGGGGTGAGGGCAGCCCAGCCCTACCATAGTTGTTGGCGTCGCTAGTGTTTTCGATCTCCAGCACCCATTCCCCGGAGGGATCCTCGTCCCACGAGTGTGTTGTCATGAAGGCCCAGTCGTTGAAGCCATCAGCCGAGAAGTCATGGGGCCTGGGTGAGGCGGGGTGAGAGGTGGGTGCCAGCCCAGGCCTGGGGCTGCCCTGGGGTCCCCCACAGCCCGGCACCTACCTGGCGGCCAGAAGGGTGGAGCGGGTGCCCATGGGACTGACAAGGTGGATGGCCAAGTCCCCCCGCCGGTTGTAGGACAGTGTCAGCCTGGCCTGCGCGTGCTCCAGCCGGCTGATGTAGTTGGCTTTCCCCAGGCAGGCGTCCACCTTCCGCCGCACCTCCAGGCGCTTCCCGATGTCCCTGCCGAGGACAGGCAAGAGTGAGACCAGTCCCAGCCTGGGGGCACGTAACAAGGCGCCCTGGCCCCCACTGCCCACTGTGGGGCTCTGCGGCTGCCCCAGCAGGCAATCCCCCAGTGGCCGGCGGCACCCCTCCATCACCGGACAGGGTGCCGGCAGCGGAGGGGCCTGCCCCAGCTCCTGGGCACGGCGGCGATTGCTCTGCGGAGCACACGCTGCCCAACGCCGCCTCCCCAGCCGCCATGCCGTGCCAGCCCTGAATGGGCCCTTTCTTCGCCCGCCGCAGGGCCGGCTCCACCCTGCACGGTGCGGCCAGGGACGGATGGGCACGGCCGTCCCCATCCCACTGCTCGTGTGCGGCTGTCCCCTCCACAGCTGCCCGCAGCACCAGCCCGGGTGCCAGCGCAGGATGCTGGTGACAAGGAGTGCTCGCTCTGGACGGGCAGGGCTGGGTCCCAGGGGACCAGGGCAGGGCAGCAGGCAGAGGCAGGGCCCAGCCTCGGCTCCCTCCATCGCAGGGATGCCCCACCCCGAGAGCCCCTGGGGAGCCCCCCGGCCGCACACGAGACACAGAACACGCTGTGCTGCGGTGGCGGCAGCCAAGACAGAGTAAAAGGAGCTTCTGTCTGACCCCTGAAAAGCCCCTCTGTCTGGGGATGACTCGCGCTGGCTGCTCCCAAACCGCAGCGTCCTAGCCTGCCCGCACCCCCACCGTGCCCGGCCCGGCCCCAGCAGGAGTGGGCAGGCTCAGCAGCCGATGTTGGCATTGGATGGCTGAAAAGTGGCTTTCCCGACTCTCCCCAGGCTCTCGCAGGAGGATGGTCCGAGGTCTCAGGGGCAGCTCAGCCCCAGAGATCCTCCCCACTCCTCGCCCTGGGTTCACAGGCACCCGGGCTCCTGCACAGGGCCATGCATGGGCTGGACGCTGGGCGATGCCCTCCTGGGCTCACCAGCCCTTACTTTGGCTCCGTGAGGACGTCGATGACACACTTCCTCTGAGGTCCCACTGTGGTCCAGTTCTTGGCCAGGTTCACCATGGCCCCGGCATCCAGCAGGCCGTAGCCGTAGGAATGGCTGACTGTGGACAAAGAGGGATCACTGCCACTAGCAGGGCCGGGGATCCCTGGCTAGGGACGTGTGCCCGGCCATGCTGCACGGCTCACTGGGGCCTCCGGCCTCCTCCACCCCCCAGGGCTGCTGGGGTGCTCTGCTCCAGCACCCCTGGGCTAGTGGTGCTTGCGGGAATGGGAGCCCCTGGTCCATTCCCAGCACCCTGGTACCTTTGCGGCCAACGCCGTTGGTGACCCAGTCATTGGCATTGAGGTGGGCCGGCTTCGACGTCTGCACCACCAGGTGCTGCATGTCCCGCCAGGTCAGGTTCTTGCTGCGGGGAGACACGGGGTTCAGGCACCGGCACCCGGCTCCTCCTGGCCCCAGGTGGGTCCATGCCCAGGGGCCGCGGCCTCGCAGGGCTTGCACAGCCGCCCCAGCCCAGCCCTGCTCTGTGCCTGCCCTTACTTGGCTTCCAGGGCGAGGGCGATGATGCCAGCGGCCAGAGGTGCTGAGGCCGATGTCCCTGTGTGTGATTCGGTGCATTTCTGTCTGAGGTCAGTCGTCACCTGCAAGGAGGAGTGCCGGGGTAGAAGGTGCTGCGGGCACCAACCACGTCCAGGAGCCAGCTAGAGGGCTGGCGTCCCCATAAGGGCTGCGAGCGGCGAGGCAGAGCCACCGCTCCTGGGGCAGCTCACAGGCTTCCCCCCAGAAGTCCTTAACTCACAAGACCAAGCCCTGTGTGCAACCAGAACACAGCAGCATGGCAGAGCGGGGCCAGCCCCGCTCCCAGCACTGTGCCCTGCTCATCCTGGAGGGACACCTATGGTGGCCACAGCTTATCCCACCCCCATGAGCCCCTGGCCCGCAGACCCCAACAGCCCTGACTCACAATTTGCTTCTCATTCTGGTTGCCGCTGCTGTAGGTGGTGGCGAGGGTGGAGGAGCAGGCCTCGCTGTACCAGGGCACGTTACCGTACTGCGTGGTGCTGCTGATGGACAACGTGTAGATGCTGTTGGTGTAACCGTCACAGTTGCAGCTGTCGTGCTCGCGGCCCCCATTCCCGGACGCCCAGACGAAGATGGAGCCCAGCCCCCCTCGGCCCTAGCAACAGAGGCAGGGTGAGGTCCAGCACCGGTGCCACCCACGCTGCCGCAGGGCGGGAAGCCCCAGGCCGGAGCTGGGGACGAGGGGACGGAGCTGGCCCCAGGGCTCTTGCAGCCTGAGCAAGAAAGATTGAGCAGATGCAGCTGGTACACTGGGGGACAGCAGGATGCCACTGGTCAGCATGCCAGCCTGGCGGCCCAGCACCCCCATCCCTCACCACTGTCGTGCCTACGGAGATGCCAAGGCAGAGGCTGCCCCAACAGGTAAGGCACTGGGCGGAAGGAGGCCCTGCCGAAATGGGGCTTCCAAGAACTAATGTTTTTTTCTGCTTGGAAATCACCCGGGCTGACTCTGCCTGTGTGGGATCTGCAGATGCCTGGCAGCGCTGCGGGAGCTCGGCAGAGCAGTCCCGACTGGCTGCTCGGCACCCAAAAGCCACAGCTCGGATCACAGCGTGTGTGACAGAGCTGGCGGGCGCAGCGGGGGCGGTTTGCCAGCACACCCTGCACAGCACGTGTCTCCATGCAGGGAATCCCAGGCAGAATACAGGGCACAGCTGAACCATGCACCACGGCCATGCCAAGGCACAGGCTGCACTGACAGCACATGGGGACAGCAGGGAGAGGACAGGAGGAGGAGGCAAGGGCGAGTGGCTAGCATGAAACGAGGCAAGAGCCAGCACAGGGCTTTGAAGAGTGGGGAGAGACCATCTGAGAGGGAGCCCTCGGAGCAGGGAGGAGAGGGCTCCTCAGAGATAAGAGCCCTGCACGGGAGGAGCCCTGACTCAGAGCCATCACGCAGGAAGAACAGGAAAAACCAACAGAGCCTGATCCTGGAGGTGGGCTGGAGGACAGCTCACAGACAGCTCATCACTGGACAGCCCAGATAAAACTGGGGCAGGCAGAGCAAGGGAGGCCTGGGGGAAGGGGCAGGAGCTCAGCCAGCGCTCCCCCGGCAAACTCTCCTGCTCACCTGGCTGACCCCTCGGAAGAAAGCCTCCTCCGCCAGCCGGGCCGGGCCATCCACCGTCTTGCCATCATCCTCGGGGCCCCAGCTGGCACTGTAGATGTGGATGTGGTTGGGATTGAGGCCCAGGGAATGGGCCTCCACAGCATCAGTCACCTCCCCATCCAGCATGCGCACGCCTAGGGCCAGAGAGCAGACGTCACGGGCGACCGAACGGGGCAGTGCGGCCACATGCCGCAGGGCAGCAGTGCCGCTGGCGAGAGTCCTCCATCCACTGCTGCCGCCCTGTGCCACAGGCCATCACAGGGCTACCCTGGCCAACAGTGCCAAGATCCTGGCACAGCCCGCTCCTCCGGCCACGAGGCACCCACGGAGCCCAGCGCAGGCTTTGCTCTTGACACAGGGCAGGGTGGCACCCACCTCCGATCCTAGCATTGTAAGCCACGCCAACGCCGCAGATCCCGTTGTTAGCCACAGCAGCAACTTCCCCGGCGCACCGCGTGCCGTGTCTGCAGTCAAAACAGGACCAAGTCTGCTCAGATGGGATGCGAGGAGCACATGGCTGGGCACCAGCCACAGGCAGAGGGACCAGCGCCCAGGCTGCCTCGCATCCCTCCCGAACCGGGCAGCTGACAAAGGCTTCACAAGGCTCCTCCATCTACCCTCCTGCTCCAGAGGGGATGGAACAGCCTGCAGTGGTGCTGGACAACCCCAAAGGATGCTGCTCGCATCAGAAAGGGAGGCAGGGGGTTTCTCTGTGGGGCAGAAGCATGCCACCACCCTCCTGCACCTTCCTGCAGTCACCTCCCGATCGCACTGCCACTGAGTCCCTCACCTGTTGTCGTTCATCTGTGTGTAGCGGGGCTGCGGGTCTGGGTCCTGGTCATTGACATCAAAGCTCGCCCCTGGATCCTGCAAGACAGATCTGGCAGTTAAGAGACCGTCTACCTTGCCCACTGAGCCCCGCTGCCCTGGGGCCACGCCTGTGCTCCACAGGCCTGAGGCTGGGCTGAGCACAGGGGCAGGCTCCAGTCCCACCTCCATCGCTTTCCTGCATGTGCCACCACAGCAGCCACGAGCCCTGCGCCATGCAGCTCTGGGGCTGCACCGAGTGGACGCAGCTGCCCAGACAGGCTCCCGTGGCACACCGCCCTGTCGCATCGCCCCACACTTACATAGTTGCCCTCCAGGTCAGGGTGGTTCTTCTCAATGCCGTCATCCAGGATGGAAACGACAATGCCCTTGCCCGTGTAGCCCTGCTCCCAGGCCTGACGCACATTCAGGTCCCGCTGGTTCGTGTTGTACTGTCGAGAGAAGCCCTGGCAATAGGAGCTGCACCCGGCTGCTGGCACTGCGGCAGGGTGTGCCCGACACCTCCCAGGCACAGCTGTAAGGGCAGGCAAGAGGCAGCCTTCCAGCTGCTCCACTGTGGAGTGGGGACAAGGAAATCCCCGGGGACCCGGGCATGGCCACCTGAGGAAGGCCACTCCAAAAGGAGACTGAGCCCCAGGCTCTGCTTGGGCCCCATAAACATGTCTCCCTTCAGAAATCAGGCTTGTGCCCGAGCTTGACAACACAGACAGGGCACGGGCACAGACCCCGTTCCCGGGCCAGGCAAAGGGCTGCTCCCTCCTAGTCCAGCCCCTGGCTCTCCCCAGCCCTGCCAGTGCCCCGGCGGGGAGCCACAGCTCCATGAGCACAGCCTCTTCCCTGGGGTATCCCTGGATCCACACCACCAGACGGCTGCCTCAGGCCTTCCTCCTCCCCGTCATCCCTCGGGTGCCACGTCTGCATCCACAGAACTTGCTGTTGTGACTGTGTGGCCCCCCTCCTCGCCCAGCAGAATGCAGCCCCCACCTGGCACTCACCAGGTACCACTGCTGCGGGAACTTGGGGTCCGTGGGCTCCATGAACACGTCTCGCTTGGTCCTGCGCTTTGCCACCTGCTGCTCCAGCCACTGCACCTGGAGGCAGAGAGGGCATGGGGCTCCTCCGCTGCCCCTGCCAGCCCCCTCGGCAGCTCACACCTGTGCCAGCAGCCCCCCAAGGCCCTCTGCCCCCCAGCCAGCAGCTTGCCCAAAGGAGCCCTCCCTGGGGAGCTCCCAGCCAGCCCTGGGCTGGCAGAGCATCTCACCCACCAGAGCTACCACAGCACCCAGATCCTCCCTCCTGGCCCCTTCTGCCCAGCCGTGCCGGGGCAGCAGCATGTCCGCGACAGGCTCCGCTCCAGCAGAGCGGGCAGGTCAGAGCGTAGAGCTCTGCTGAGCAGCCAAGAGCCTGCCAGCCGCTACGACGCGCTGCATGCCCTGCTGTGACACGCTGCACGCCCCGCTGCACTGCCAGAGTGTCAGGCCCCTGGGACGGAGATCACGGCAGCCCCACCACACTGCCACGCTGGGATCTGGCACTGCCCTGCACACCTTGTCCCACGTACGAGGACAGAGAGGCCTCCGGGGAGCCAAAGCTGCCCCATGCCCTGGGATCTCAGCATCCCACAGGCCAGTGACACCGGCTCTGCTGACCCCTTGCCAGGCACGTGCCAGGCTCCCACCCAGCTCTACCATGGGCCTCAGTGCCGGGGACGGTTCAAGGCAGCTCAGTCCTGTCCTGTGCCCAGTGTGAAGTGCGCAGGACCAAAGCCAGGCCCCTGCAGATGGCTGGCAAGGCCCCCCCACTGCACGTACCTGCGGCTCCCTGGCCAAATGGCTGTGCCAGGGCTGGTGGGGCGAGAGGGAACGCTTCACCACACCACTGTGCCGAAAGTGGTAATAGTCACCGAAGATCTGCAACAGAGAAAGGAGCAGGATGGACATGACAGCCCAGCCTCCCCGATTCCATGCCCCCACCCCCAAACCTGCAGTCCCAAGCCCTGGGGCTGCCACAGGCAGGCTGGGCCACCCACTCCAGAGCAGCTGCTGGTACATGGTGCAGGAGATACTGCTGCAGCTGGTGACAAGGCAGCTGGGGAGACCCTGGGGCCACACTGACGTGGCCTCTGCCCACCTTACCCTCCCGTAAGATAAGTCCTGCCAGTAAGTCCCTAATTGTCCAACAAAGCTGCTGCCCTGGCAGGGAGGCCCCATGCAAGCAGCAGCAGAGAGGGACAGGCCTTTCAGAGCCAGCCTGGAAGAGGCTCCAACCTCAGGAGACAAAACTGCTGCTCCTCTCCCTGAGCCAACCAGCAACCCCTGTTACTGGTGAGGTGGGGGCCGGGGGGTCCAGACCCCGCTCCTCAGACAGCCTCAGCCAGGGCAGGGACAGTCTGAGCCAGCCTCTGCTCCTCTGGACAGGCCACTCACAGAGCCCTTCTGCCCCCCAAGCCAACATCCCACCGGAGCACCCACCCAGCGCCGGTCTCTACCTCGGGGTACAGCCAGCTCCAGAGGAGTAAAGCGAGGGAGGCATGCAGGCGTCCGACCGCAGGCAGGGGCCACCACTAGATGAGGAGCCATGCTGCTGGCTGTGGCTCAGTTCCCACGCATGCGGGGACAGCCCAGCCAGGGCTGGGGCAGGACGGGACTCCAGCACAGCACAGCTGGGCCAGGAGGCCACGCAGCTGCCCAGCCAGTTATTTTTAAACCCCGAACCCTCTCCAGTGCTGTCATTTCCTTGTCCCCTCCTGCATGTCCCAGAGGCTGGCCTGGCCACGCTGGCTCCACCCCTGCTGCCCAGGGACTCCCAGCCCAGGCGCCTGGACTGGAGAGAAGGGGGCCAAGTGGCCACCCTGCCCCGCTGGAAGCCACGAAGTCTGGGCAACGGCCACAGGCAGGATCCGTCTGCCCAGGCTGTGCCATCACTGGCAAGGCTGGGCTGCAAAGGCTGCAGGAACACGAGGGAGAGGACACCTTACCCTCCACTGCCCCAAGCTGCCGCAAAACTGTTTGGTTGCAGTTAACAACCCCTCCCCAAGCTTATCAGAGTTCTGCAGATGTGCCACCACCCTGGCCAGCCATGCAGCCAGCCGGAGCCGAGCAGGGGAGGAAAGATGCACTCGGCTGACCGGCACCCTCAGTCCCAGGGCAGAAAATCCATGTTGTGGCTGCACAAGTCACGAACCTCACCCCAAAGCCCCTCTGTGCTCCGTGGGGCAAGGGAAATGCACCCCGGCACCTGGAGCCCAACCTGCACCACCCCTGCTTGGGGGGAACCGCCAAGCCCCTGCCAGCCAAAATGGAATTGCTCCGCTTCGCAGGGCTCCCCATGGCACAGCCCCCTGTGCACCAGCTGCTCCGTGAGCAGGAAAGGGAACAGACTCAACTCGTGACAGCCCAGCACCGGCAGCACAGGACGGCAGGAGACAAACACCAGGGTCAGGACTTGTGTCCACGGCTCCATCACCAGGGGAATCTGGTGCTCACAGCTCGCCAGCACACATCAGTCCCCAGGGAAGGGACCGTCAAAGCCCCCAGCTGCCAGCTCAGGACCTGCTCCCCTCTGCACGTGTCCCCCAGAGCTGGTGCCGTGGTGGGGAGCAAGCTTGGGGCAGGGGACAATGCAGCGTGCGAATCAACCCCACACCGCACCAACTGGTGTTATCCAGGGAAGCCGCAGACCACGCCGGCTCCCTGAGATGTGCTCATGATGTGGGGCTGCGCTCCCCAGCGCCAGTGGCACCTGAGCCCTGCTCCCACCCTGGGGTGGTGGAGGAAAGGCCAGGACTCAGCCTGCAGCTCTGCACCCCTTCCCTGTGGGGCACAGGCGGCTGCAGAGCTGCAGCCCTGCCTCTTAGAGGAGCACTGCGCCTCCAGCACTGCCAGAGTCACTGGAGACAGACCCGGGCCTGTTCTCCACAACACACCACGTGCCCCCAGTACAGCCTGGGATGCCTGGCAGCTCAGAGCGTTTGGGAAGGTGCTGAGGTAAAAAGCCTCTGCACCAGGCTAGCAGAGGGGAAAGCGAGCTGCAGGCTTGCTGCCCTCCCCCCAGCACCCCCTCACCCCCTCCAGGGGTAAGGACAGAGTCCTGATTGTTCCTGCAAGCAGATCGTGGCTCTGCCTGGTCATCCGACTGGATTAGGTCTGCACAGACACTGCGGTGGCAGCCAGGAGCCGGCCAGCCCACACGCTTCCACCCTAATCCCCACAGTTCCTGTCCTCAGCAAGGGCAGAGCCGCCCCCCAGCCCTGTGTGTCACTGGGGTGGGCAGCGCTGATCCCACGGAGAGCGGTGTCATCTCACTGCTCCCGTCTCAACCTCCTGCCACAGCTCGCAGCCATCTCAACCAGCCTCGGGGACAGCAGGCTGCCACACTTCCCACCTGTGTCCCCAGGAGCAGGGAGAAGTGCTGGGCAGCAGCAGGGGGCTAGCGGGGACCTGCAGCCTCCCTGGGCTGGGGCGGCTGGGGCTGCTCACCACCTTGATGCAGCCCAAGGCCGGCACCAGCAGTCGGGCCCTTCCCAGTGCTCCCCACCCCCAGCTGGGGCAGGCAGCACTTGCAGTCCCTCCTCCGCACCAGCCCCACTGGGGAGAACCACCACACTCCTGCCTCACTCATCCCTTTCCTCTGACTCCCCCCAGCACTGTCCTTTGGGTCCCCTTCAAGGCCACTGCCACCAGATGCGGGTCCTGGCACCTCTGGCCAAGGCACCGTTGGCCCAGGGGACTGACTGCCCACCCCGGCTCTGCAGGCAGCAGCGCAGCAGGGAGTACACCAGGACAGGACGCCTGCGAGGACAGTGTCCAGACCCCACACTGAGGCCAGGATCCTCTCAGATAAGGACCCTGGGGGCCTCTCACTGGGGCACTGCCAGAAGCACCCAGTCCCCCCCCTTCCAGGCTGGCTGTCGCATCCTGTCCCAGCGGCACACATCCCCAGGAACAGCAGTCCAGAAACCTCCCGGGAGGGAAAGCTCGTCTCCTTCCAGCCCTGCTCTTCCCCCCAGGCTGCCACAGACCCTCTGCGGGAGCGGGTTGGCCAGGCCAGCCAAGCCTTTGTCCCATAGCACAGACACCAGAACGGGCTCCAGAACAGGCGAAAACATGTCCAGACCAGCAGCTCCCACCACAGCCTGAGCTGCCAGCCTCCGACACAGATCAAACAGCGCAGGGAGAAGGTGAGCACCGACGGGCAGAGCTGGTGCAGAGCCTCCATGGCTCGCAGGGACGGACCCCAAACAGGCCTGGGCTCCCTGACGAGCCACGGGGCCCTCCGCAGCTCTGCGCTGCTACCCTGGGCCAGTGGAGACACGGCCACAGAGCCCAGTGCCCCTTGGCCCTGGCAGCTGGGTCTGGGACCCAGCACCACAGTGCGATGGGAAACGCTGCTGGGAGCAGGCTGATGGCACCTCGGACTGTCACCACTCCCAGGAGTCTGCAGAGACCTGGCCCAGTGGGACACATGCTGGGCTGCTCTCCCGGTCCCCTCTGCATGGCAGCAGCCCTGGCCTGACACGTCCCTTGCCCTGACCCTGGCTCTAAGACACTTCCACGCAGACAGCACCAGCATGAGACCGCCTCATCACCCCCTCAGTGCAGACACCATCCGCAGGGCATGGCCCTTGTCCCCCCAGAGTTCCCTCCTCCAGCACAAGCCCTGGAGGACTCGAGGCCCCCTGTCCCCAGAGCCCTGTGTATTCACCGCCCTGCACAGGGCTCCTTTCACACAACAGGACAAGGCACCCGCTGGCTCCAGCAGCAGACACCTTCCCCGCCCGCCACAGCTCCAGCAGCTGCTCACAGCGAGGTCCTGACACCGCAGCCATGAGTTGTGCAATTTCCTCTGGGATTTGGCCCCTTGCTTCCTTCCCGGAGAGCCAGCCCAGCCCAGCGGCAGCGCCCCACTCTAGGTAACAGACCCCAGGGATGCAGGCAGCCCAGCGGGGGCTGGCAGAGCCGCGTGGGCTCTGCTCCACCAGCATCAGCCTCACCTTGCCAGAGCAGCACCAGCCCAGCTCCCTGTGCAGGGGCCACAGGGGTGTCCTGGGCCAGTCCTGCTGCACCCATTCCCCTGGAATCCCCTTGGCCTCCCCCTCGGTCATGGCAGCCGTGCTGGCGCCAGCTCCATCGGCAAAGCCCCTACAGGCTGCCAGCCCAGTGCCCAGCGCCCTGCCTGCAGCACAGGGTGAGAAAAGCCCCACAGATCAGTTTGTGCTTAGAGCATGGGGTAGCCGGCATCACACTGCAACAGTGGCATCACGAAGCGCTGGCCTGCAAGAATCAGCCTGCCAACAGAGACGTATCCTGCCTGCAGCACCATGCTGGCAAGCAGGAGCCTGGCCGTCAGCCTGCCCAGCCCCACTGCTCTTGGCCAAGGCCCAGCTCTCACGCCAACACCTCAGACCAGACCTGCGAGCACCCCTGCTACCAACGAGAGCACAGCCCACAGCAGCCAGGGAAAGCAGAGCCTGGGGCCCAGGGGTGCTGGGCCCTGTCAGGGCTGCTAGGAGGAGAGCACCACAATACTCCTCGCGCTGGGGACAAGGCCAGGAACAGCCGTGACTGTGGGGAACACAAGGGGCCCTGGTTCCTTCACTGTCACCCCGTTCTCCCTGCTCTGCTGCCAGGAGGGTGATGACGGTGACAGCCTCAGTGCAGCTGCGTGCTCTGCCCTGTCCCTGCACTGGCTGAGGGCAGAGAAAGCCGAGAGCAGTGGGGACCTGCTGACACACCTTCTGTGAAGGGCAGTTTAGGGCCAAGGACATGCGCTGCTGTCAGACTGCCTGCTCTGGGGACACCCAGGAGGTGCCGCTGCCACCCCAGCTGAGCCGAGGCTGTGCTCCACTGGGGCAGCTCGTTGCCGGGAGCACCATCAGGAACTGGGAGTCTTCCCTTTCTTTACCAATGCACAGCACTCCCAGTTTTTTCATGCTGGGATAGGCTTTTCCTCCTTCCCCCTACAGCAGGCAGACTGTGCCGTGCCATGCCACCAGACCATCCTGCTGGCAGGGGGAGGCCCCGGCTCCATCTAGCTAATTACTACCCTTGAATCAACGCAGCGGATGCTGGAAGGCTGCAGCAAGCGAGCACAAATGCAGTGGCCCTGCTGCCAGAAAGAGCAGCCCCTGAGCCGGCTCCAGAGCTGAGCCTGGCACCCCCCAGACCACAGTAGAGGACACCAGGAGAGGGAAGCGGGGCACTTACCGGGCCCAGGTTGAGGAATCCATGCTTCCTGGCCAGCCTGTCAGCCTCCTGGGGCCCCGCGGGGACGAGCACGGCCCAGGTGTTGGTATAAATACGCTGGGCCAGCACCTCCCGGGCCAGGAGAGCAAGGGCAACCACCAGAGTCCAGAGCAGGAGCAGCGAGCAGGGCCTCAGATCCATCAGAGTATCGGGGTTCCTCTAGCTGGGGAGCAGGAAGGTCCCAGGAGCAGCGGGTCCAGCGTCCTCCCTGCGTCAGCACCCCGAGGCGCGCTGGCCTCTCTGCCCCGCTGGTCCCTGCTCAGCCCAAGAGAGCATGGGGACAAGCCCGCGACAGCTGGGCTGGAGGGCAGCAGCAGGAACAGACCGTCCAGGACAGCAGCACGATCTGCAGAGAGATGGAAGAGCGGTCAGGCTGCAGGGCAGCTCTCCTCAAACCTCGGGAGGGCAGGGTCCAATGGACCAAGCCGCGGCTCCGGCACCGGGCAAAGGGACCTCGGCACACAGCACCCGCTGTGTCTCACCAACAGCCGCATGGGAGCCAGGGCCCTGAGGAGACATAGTGGCAGCTGGCTTGGCAGGGGTCCCAGCACGCCTGCCCCACTACGGAGCCGCTGTTTACCTTGCCTATTGCCCAATGTGTACTTACGCTCTGTGCTTACAAACACAGGAGACAAACCAGGAGGGGAGAAGGGCAGAGAAGGAGGAGAGAAGCAAGGCAAGGGAAGCTGTGCCTCATGCCGCCACGCTCTGCAGTGGACAGAAGCCCCTTCTCCAACCAGGACAGGCCTATCTGGGCAGAGCTGGGAGCAACTGGGATGGGAAGCCTGCCTCTCCAGTCCCAAGGGGAGACCAGAGGAGATGCCCCCAGACACTGTGCAGGGAACCCCAGCTAAATGAGAGACTGGAAGGAGGAAAGCCAGGGATAGCCCTTGTGCTCTGATTAGCAGAGCACCAGGCCCCAGCACCTCCACAGTCAGCGATCGACCAGGCAGTGCCCAGTAGCAGTGCTGAGCGCCGTGTGGCCTGTCACTATCAGGAGCTCAGCTCTGCCCTTCCTCTGGAGCACAACATGGTGACACCGGTGTGACTCATCTTCACAACCGAAAGGAAACTGGCACAGGGACTAGGAAAAGGGGCATGCTGTCATCTCCAGCACGCACCCAGGGACCTGCACCCCAGGATGCCTGGAGACAGCTCGCACCATGTCAGAGAGCAAACGCGAGCAGCTGGGAAGGCATGTGGGGAGCGGAGCAGGGAGCGACCCACCCAGCGCTAAGGAGCCCACGACACAACGGCACCAGTGTGAGCTCCATGCACAGAGCTCCACAGGGACCCTGAAATATCTGGTCATGTTTCAGGGACAGCGGGAAAGGTGAGAGCCGGCAGTGCCCAGAGGAGCCCCATCCCCCTCCAGCCATCAGTGGCCCCAGCGAGCAGGGAGCCTGCGGCTGCCAGGGGAGGAGAGCAGCTCCTGGCAGCCGCCTGAGACCCCGCCGCAGGCTGCAGCGCAGACAGTGCCGCGATTCAGGCACGCTGCGGCTCCCCCTCAGCGACCAGACCTGCTGAAGCACCCAGAGCCACAACTACCCACCAGAGCCTGGATGGGAGCCCCCGGTCCCAGATCATGCCAGGGCCCAAATCACAGTTTCCAGTGGGAAAGGCTCCCGGAGCCCCCAGGGAAGGGAAAAAGCTACTGCAGGAGCGGAGAGAGCAGCAAGCACAGCACAAGGGGACACTGTCTGCCATGGCCAGTCTCTGTGCCAGCACCTCGTGCCCTTCACAGGTCCCTGACCCGGGCAGTCTCCTCTGCCTTGCTGGTCCCAGAGCCAGCAGCCACCCCACTGCCCAGTGACAACCACTCCACGTGGGGACAACGCTGCAGTGGGCCCCTGTCACGGGGTGCAGAGCCCGGCCCTCCACAACCCTGGCACTCGGTGCCTACTGCCCCAGCACACCAGGAGGGGCTGGGTCCCTCCCTGCTAGATCCCGGCAGCTCTGCTACGTGCCCCGCTCCTGCCTGCAGACCTCTGGCCTCGTGTCCCGGGAGCAGAAGAAGGAGGAGGGAGAGGCACCGAGGCAGCCCCGGGCTGCAGCAGGCCAGGGGTGCAAGTGAGGCCGTGCTCCCTGCTCCGCACCCGCATCCCCAGTGGCACACTGCCCAGGGACCCGGCACAGGCAGGGCCGCCCGGGACCCTGCCCGGTACTGCTGGACACTGGCACTTCCCCGCGGGCTGAGCCCGGCTGCCACACGGCCGGAGCCACCAGCCGTCCCCGCACCGGCCGAGCCACGGCTGGCTGCGAGGGTGGCGGGGCCGGGGCTGGCCCCGCGGGTGCAAGGCCTGGCTCCCTCCTGGCCCTCGGCCGCCCCGGCCGTCCCGCCGCCAGCCCCGGCCCGCTCCCCCCCAGCGCCGGGGCGGCCGCAGCCCCGCGTCCCGGGGTGCCGCCAGGCAGACGGACAAACGGACACGGACAGAATTCGCCCCGCAGCGCCCCGAGCCCCGGGCTGCCCAACGGCCGCAGCGGCCCCGGCCGCCCCCAGCCCCGCCGCCGCCTCCCGGCGTCCCGCCCGGCCGGGGCCGCCCCGGCTGTCAAACCGCCGGCGCCGGCGGGCCGAGCCCGTCCCCGGCCGCGTCCCCGCCGCCGCCGCCCCCGCGCCCTTACCGCGCGGCCTGCCCCCGCTCCCGTCCCGCCGCCGGCCGGGCCCGTCTGTCGGCGCCGCCGCGTCACGCCGCGGGGCGCCCGCAGCGCCCGCCCCGGAGCCGGGCCCGGCCCAGGCAGGGGCGGCCGGGGCGGCGGCGGGGCCGCTTGTTTACGCCGCGCAGCTGTCAGCGCCGCCCGCCCCGCCCCGCGCCCGCCGCCCGGCCCCGCTCGGCCCCGCTCGGCCCCGCACGGCGCGGCCCGGCCCGGCGCGGCCGCCGCTCCGCCGGGCGCCGCCGGATGCCGTCACCGCCTCCCGCCCCGCCCGCCCCGCCGCCGCCCCGGCGCCGCCGAGCGCCCCGCGACCCGCCGCAGCGCCCCGCCCCGCTGCCCGTGCTGGGCCCGGGGCACCCGGGCACCCCCCGGGGCACCACGAGAACCGGGGCCGCTCCCCCTCGGCCCGGGCCGGGGACACCCACCGCCCACCGACACCGGGCACGGCCCGGGGCTCAGCACAGCCTCTCCCCCGTCCCGGCATGGGGCTACCCGTGCCCACCCGGGGCCGTCTGTGCCCACCCGGGGCTGCCTGTGCCCACTGGAGACCAACTGCCCACCCGGGGCTGCCCATGCCCACCGGAGACTGCCCGTGCCTGCCCAAACGGGAGACCTGGATCTGCCCCACAAGAGCCCAGACCCCCGCATGGCCCCCGGCACCGACCAGGGTGTGACGGCACCTGCAGAGAAGGGCACCCCAAAGACACCTCGTGTTGCGCCCACACACACCCAGCGCAGCAGACGGTGGGTCGCTCTGTGACCAGGGGCCGGCAGGACACAAGCCCACCCAGACCGGCCCCTTTCACCCCAGACAGGGGGTTCCTCAGCCAGGCCCACAGCAGCGGCACCCCCCTTTCCTTGCACAGACTGTACCCAGGGGCTCAGCCCCGGGCCAGCAGGCAGCAGCCTGACGGAGAGACTTTCTGGAAAGCAGCAACACAAGGAAAACCCATCAGCCCAGTTTCAGGTTTCAGGAGAGAGACTTCCACCAAGGAGAAAAGGTGAGAAGGGAATTGCGGTTCATCTCAGCTTCAGTCATTCGTAAAAAACAATACACTCTGTCGCTGGCGTGCACGGGGCCGTGTCAAGAGCAACACAAAAGCTGGGTCAAGAGCAAAAAGCAGCAGCAGCAGAACCCAAACTGACCTGAATCCTCCGCACCTCCAAAGGGGTCTGGGCAGCCCCAGGGAGGAGCGGGTCCTACAGCTCCTTACAGAGAAAAGGAAGTCTCTCAGCTATCATGATTGAGATCATGAAGCATTAGCAATCACACAGGAAACAGTCACCTTGGTAACTGAGATGCTGAGAACAGCCCAGAAAATCTGGCACAGGGCAGGTTTCTCTGTGAAACTGGGTTAGTTCTGTGGGGCAGATACCTGCCTGCGGCAGCTCTGGCTGGGCAGGCCCCGCTGTCCGGCCCCACGAGCTGCCGCGGGGGCCGCGGTACCCCAGGTCCACCCCCTGTGGCCCCTGTCCCGACAGCAGTCTGGGGGCCCCGGCACCCCGCGGGCATGCAGTGCTCACCCCTGCCCCGCTGCAGCCAGGTCGGGACTCGTCCCTGGCGGCCAGAGCCTGCGCCAGCCCTGCAGCCCCCGGGTGTGTGTCCGAGCCAGCAGTGCCCCATGGACATATATGGGGGATACAGGGGGCAGGCCCTGGGCCGGACCCTGGCCCGGTGGTGGAGGGAGGGCAGTAGGCAGGGGACCTGCCCCTTCCCCCCCCCCCGCTCACCTTATCTTCAGAGGCCTCGCTCAGTGCTGGCGGCAGGTGACAAGCTGTTGCACCTGGTCCCTGTGACATGTCACCTGGGGAGAGGAGCTGACAAAGGGCCCTTGTCACCATGGGGCTTATCTCGGTGCCGCGGGGCAGGCATGCAGGAAGCACCTCTCTCTTACATAAAACACTGGCTTTGGACCCACACACTGACCCCGTGGCCCTGCCAAAGACAATGCCTGTGACCAGGAAGCACCCGGCTGCGGGACGAGGCCACGAGTGGACTGGGGGGTGGCTGCAGACGCAGCAGAGCAGGGCGTCAGGCTGGCTCTGAAGGGCTGCTGTTCCCCCCACACCTTACGGGGCTGCTTGGGATCCCTCTCCTCGGCCGCTGCCTGTGAGGCAGCAAGGGGGAGAGGCAGCTACCGCAGCTGCGGCTGCCAGGACCGCCAACCCTCCTCTGGGATACCGAAGTGACTTGGGGGCTATTGCTTGGAGGCACTGGCACACTCCAGGAGATGGCCCGGAGTGGGCTGTGACTCCCAGTGCACGGGCAGCTCCCCGTGAGGTCTGCCCAGCCAGGCAATGGCCCCCCACGTCCCCTGGGGCCCATGCTGTAGGCACTGGGGCCAAACCACTCACTGCAGCCGGTGGGAGACCCCCCCATGCTCCTCCACACCAAGCACACTATGCGGCGTGGCCCAGCAGCGCACAGCGATCAATAGAAACCTACTTTCATGTTTGGCTTTCGGGTTGCAGAGATTGCACAAGCTCCCACAGTGATGCAACTGCCCATCTGCTCGAGCTTTCCGGGTGGCAGAGCAGCGGCAGGGCTGCCCCCCTGCCTGCAGGCACCCCCAGCTCGGGGGAGCTTGGAGGCACAGCAGGACCGCGGGCGGCAGTGCTGCTCCCCAGCAGCCACCGTGCTGCAGCAAAGGCACAACAGCGAGTGGGGAACCAGCGGAGGAAAGGTGAGAGTGGCCTCACAAACAGCAATGGCAGGCAGAGGACATCCTGAGGGACGAAATCAATAACAATGTTTACCTGGAGCACAGCGACCCACTCTGTCCCCCGTGCTGGCGCAGGGCGAGCCTGCAGCCCCTCTTGCTGTGCTGCAGATGCGTTTCCCCAGCCCCTCCCCTGTGCCCTCTCCCAAAGCTGCGGCCACAGTCCCCTTTCCCTGGCACCTCTCCAGCCCCTCTGCTCCCCTGCCCTCCCCTCACCTGCTACCGGCAGGCTCCTGGGGAGGCCCCGGTGCCCTCAGAGCCAGGACGGCCGTGGCCCAGCGAGGAGCTGCACTCCACAGGTTCCCGCTGGCTCCAGAGGCTCTATTCATAGCCGCGCTCCCAGACACAACATCCCACTGTGGTCACATGCAGGGGACTCAAGGCCCAGCCCGAACACCTTGACCTTGCCCTGCGGTACAGCTGCAGACACCAGCAGCAGCGGCTCAGGGTGGTTCTGTAACTTTATCTGCCCCTGACTGTGTCAGCAGCAGCCATAATGCTGCCAAGGTATCGACCCACAGCCTGCCACAGCATGGCTGCCCTGCGTCACACGCTGCCATCGTTGTCCCCTGATGACTGCAGCTGTGCAGGTGCAGGGACTTCCTTGCCCAGTCTGAGCACCGTAAGGCAACTGCGGCACTCGGGGGCTCCACGCAGGTGACATGCGCAGGAACACAAGTACACGCATGCAGAAAACACCAGGACTGGGGCTGCCTTAGGCCGCAGTGGCTCTTGGCAGCCCATCTGCTGTGGCCCCAGGGGATCTGGTAAGGGCAAGTGCAGAGCCACGACACCCCCGTACACCCCCGCCATGATGGGCACCGCAGGGCCCTGCCTGGGGAGACTTCCTGCCCCTTCACCTGCAGGGATGAGTCCCCCGTGGCTCCCACCACACCACCTCGGGCAATGCCGCCATTCAGTTTCTCCATCTTGGCTGTGCCTCTCGAGGGGACACGGGGCTGAGGGGACACGTCACAGGCCGAGGGCCGCTTCCTGCCAGGGCCTCCAACGCCTGCGGTCACAGAACTGAGCCAGGCTGTGAAAGCATTTCCCTGTTTGCTGAGGTCTTTACTTTTGCTTCACCTGAACAGGACATTATGTGCTTTGTGTGCAGCTCCCAAGCTTCCCTTAAACTGGTGTGTCTAATTGTTTCACCGAGCCATATGTTGAAGCTCGCTCCTTGCGTGGTGGCACAGGACCCATTAGATGGGAACACATTGTGATAACCCACAAGATTATTATCTCATCAGATGATCAGCTGCAGAGCTGGAGCTCTAATTGTCATCTGGGTGTAAAGGCCAGAAACACCCGAATGAGCTCTTGCTTATTCATGGGCAAGGCCAGGGAGGACCATGCCCCAGTTTCTAAGGCAAACCACAAGCTACAGGGCACATGGGGGCTCTGCAGTGCCAGGGCCCCGCTGTGCACCCCGTCCCTCCTCCCTGCCCAGCTCCGGCAAGACTGTCCCAGCTCCTCCAGCTGCTGCAAGGACACACTGAAGCAGGGGCACCCTGAAGAGAGCCCAGAGCTCTGCCTGGGGCAGAAACGGGACTGTCTGAGGCAGCTCCTGAGACTGCACGGAGAGCCTTCCCCCCGCGCCACAGCAAGGACTGAGCCCAGGACGGCCAGGCACAGCCAGCCCACACTGTGAGGGGCTGGGTCCCAGCTGTCCCCCGCCTGCAGCCCAGCAGGATCACGGTGACCCAAGTGGATCCCAGCCCACAGAGGTGCTGAGGGCAAGAGGAGAGTCCACCAGCAGCGAGCCCGCCTTGGTGCCACCGCAAGGACCCTCCACCCCAGCAGAGCTGGGCCCAGAGCAGGGACGGTATGGCTGCCGAGCATCGGGTCTGTGTGGCCCGACACCAGCTGAATGAGATCCCTCCAAGAGGACATCTCCCAGCCCAGAACCAAGGACACCGAAAAGAATTGTCTGCACTTCCTTTGTGATTGTGCTCCAGCACTGACCCACCAACTGGAACTGCACGCTTGCTTTGGTGCTTCCTGGCTGCCACCTCCGGCACTGGCCTTGCCTCACACAGCCCCCGTGGCACGGCCACGAGGGCAGCTGCTCCAGTGAGCGCAGGGCAGGCACCGGCAGTGCAGGGTTAAAACACAGCTCTGGCCCCTCTGCTTCCCAAATTCCCCTGGGCAGAGTGCTGGCAGGTTCAGGTTGCCTTCCTGGAAGACAAAACCTCTTCCTTTCTTGCAAGAAGGCGACACAGGACGGCAGATGTGGCTGCGGTGGTTTGTGACACAGTTTTGCCCAACCTCAAGAGAATTCTTATCTTCTGTGGCAGGATACCAGGGCAGGGGCAACTCATGCAACCCAATCGCTCCTGGCTCTGCACTCAACTTTCCTCTGTGAAACCTCACACCTCTCGGAGGCCGACGTGGGCAGCACCCAGTTGCTTACAGAAACCTCCCGATGCCTGCCATGAAGCAGCCATGGCCCCAGCCCTTCCCAACACACATGCTGCCACCGTCACCTCACCAGTGCCACCGGGAATCCCAGGAGATGCCCCAGCCATGCACTGCAGCGTGGCGGGAAGGTCCTGCTGCAGCAGCAGCCCTGCCACCCGGCACTGGCCATCCCAACGGCTGCAGTGGGACATGTGGCTGCACAGGGGCCGTACGTCCTCACTGCCCTGGAGATGGGGACTTGGGTGGCAGCACTGGGGCTGGACAGGGCCAGGTCTCTGCAGGCAGGGTGGGATAGCTGGGGCTCAAAGCTGCGCAAAGGCTCAGAGCCAGAGCTCCAGCTCCACCCCAAAAGCAGCTGCGCCGGTGGCGGGCACAGTGCAGACCCACCGGCAGCTCTGCCACCGGGTCTCACTGCGCACCGAGAGCGTCCCCCGTCAGGCGCAGGGCGCGCCCCACCGCCCAGCAAGGCCCCGGGGGCGCCGAACTGACGGCGTCCAGGCGGCCGTACCAGCCCCTGCGGTTCATCACTCCCACCCCAGCCCCACACGAAACACTTCCGTATCGGGGAGGGGCAAGAGGCGACGGCCGGGGCCCTAGAGCCAGCGCCCCCGGTCGCCACGGCACCGGGCAGACGCGGCCGGAGAGCCCTGGGTCTGGAGGCCGGGTCTGGAGGTGGGCTCCTCCGCCCGAGCAGTGCGAGCCCCACCCAGTGCAGCCCGGGCCCTGCTCCGCCGCCCGAGGGGCCCGTGCGGTTGCAGCCTCTCCCCACGGCCGCGGCCCGGAAGTGACCGCCGCGCCGAGCGTCACGTCCGGTCAGTCGCCGGGGAAGGTTCCCCTTCCGGCGGAAGTGAGAGCGCGGTTCCGGTTCCGCGGCTTCGAGGAGACGTTGTCAGCGGCCGTTGCTCGATCCCGTCCCGGCCCCAGCCCCGCCGCCACCATGTCGGTCCCCAGCGCCCTCATGAAGCAGCCGCCGATACAGTCCACGGCGGGCGCCGTGCCCGTCCGCAACGAGAAGGGTGAGTGGGGGGGCTGCGGCCGGGACCGGCCCAGCCCTGGTGGCGGGGGGACGCGGGCCCGGTCGCGGAGCCCCCGGTGACGGCCTGGGCTGCTGCAGGCGAACTCTCCATGGAGAAGGTGAAGGTGAAGCGGTATGTGTCGGGGAAGCGGCCCGACTACGCGCCCATGGAGTCCTCGGAGGAGGAGGATGAGGAGTTCCAGTTCATCAAGAAGGCGAAGGAGCAGGAGGTGGAGCCCGAGGAGCAGGAGGAGGAGCTCGCCAACGACCCCCGTCTCCGGCGCCTCCAGAACCGCATCGCAGAAGATGTGGAGGAGCGGTGAGTGCTGGGGTCAGCGGGGAGCTGTGCCCCCGCACTTCCCTGCAGGTTTGCCCTTGTCTGGGGTGGGGAGCCCGAACCCCGCTCTGCTGCACTGCAGTGAGGAATTGCGGGAATACCAGGCAGAAGCTCCAGGCAGGTCAGGAGGGTCGGACTGTTCTCATGTCTGTGCTGCCTCGTGCCTTGGGCTCTGGCTCTGCCATGAGCATCCCTTCCAACCAGGAGTCACCATTTCCCAGGCCACAGCCACACGTCTGGGTATAGCTTAGTGGGTGCAGATGAAAACAGGCTCTAAAATAAAAAGTAACACGCTGTGCTGAGGCTTAGGGTAGTGGGGAGGGATAGTGTCACGTGAAGCATGCTCCAGGCAGGGAGTGAGCAACTGCTATGTGCCTCCTTCCATGGAGCTGCTGCTTTCAGTTCCAGTAACGGGGAGGCTTCCCGCTGGGAGCTCCATTGCTACTCGGAGCGTGGACAGCGAGGAGCTACCAGTGCCCAGCTGCTCCAGCCTCCTGGGAAAGAACATGTGGGGTCTGCTCACACTTGACAGTTCCAGCATTTACCAGTGCCTTGTTAGGAATGATTCATGAACAGTCAACTTTATGCAGCCTCTTTGTGTTTGAAGTGCCATTCTTTAATTGGTGTCTGTTGCAGGCTGGCAAGACACCGTAAAATCGTGGAACCTGAAGTGGTTGGAGAAAGTGATTCAGAGGTGGAGGGGGAAGCTTGGCGCCTGGAGCGGGAGGACACCAGCGAAGAGGAAGAGGAAGAGATCGATGATGAGGTGCGCTTGCAGAGCCAAATAACGGGCCCAGGGAAGCCCCTGAATGGCACAGGTTGGAACTGTCATTTGCACGGACGTGTGGGCTGTGTGGTGGAGCTGGACAAGTGTCACAGCTGGCCACGACTTAACTTGTGGGTTACTGTACTCTTGTGTGGGACGGGACACCAGGAGAGGCCACCCTGCATCCAGAGGGACAGGTGTATCATCTCATCACCAACACTTCTTGTACAGGAAAGCAAGAGGGAAGCGGTAGCAGGGCTGGTCATCTGACTCCTCTTTGTCTCTGTTAGGAGATTGAGCGTCGGCGTGGGATGATGCGTCAGCGAGCACAGGAGAGGAAAACTGAGGAGTTGGAAGTGATGGAGTTGGAAGATGAGGGTCGATCTGGAGAAGAGTCTGAGTCAGAATCTGAGTACGAGGAGTACACAGACAGCGAGGATGAAATGGAGCCGCGTCTCAAACCTGTCTTCATCCGCAAGTGGGTGATGCAGCTGTGCGGGTCAGCTCTGGGCAGGATACAGGAGTCAGGGGCCATGCAGACACTGCTGCTGTGGTCTCCCCTTCCTTGCCATGGGGCAGGGGTTTGCCTCCCCCGTAGGGAGCAAGGGGCGATCCCTGCACTGACAGTCCCTCGTCAGCTGCATCGGTTGCTGCAGGATCAGGCTGTGGGTCAAAGTCACAGCAGGGTCTGACCAGAGCCCTAGGCAAGTGCTGTATGGTGGCAAAGGGAAGCTATCAGTGGGCCGTTCCCCACAGCTGGTGGCTTGGTCTCCCTTCGCTCGCATGTGTGCCTGCAGCCGTAGGGGAACGGTGTGGTAGCCCCGGTGTGGGCGATGCTGGAAAGGGGAGAGTTCTGGGACTCAGCCTGTCCTTGGAGAGAGTGAAGGCTGAAAGTGGCTGCATTGCATGACGGGGGAGGTCTGTGAGGAGCCAGGCAGCTGTGCTGGCTCACAGAAGGGCTGAAGGCTGTTGTGGTGCCCACCTGCAGGAAGGACCGGATCACAGTTCAGGAGCGAGAAGCAGAAGCCTTGAAGCAGAAGGAGCTGGAGCAGGAGGCAAAGAGGATGGCAGAGGAGAGGCGCAAGTACACCCTCAAGGTGCCGAGGGGCGGGATGGGGGTCGCGCAGGGAGGGGGGCAGTGGCTGCAGCAAGCTTAGCTTGTTCTTGCTGCAGATCGTAGAAGAGGAAGCGAAGAAGGAGCTGGAGGAGAACAAGCGCTCGCTGGCAGCACTGGATGCGCTTGATACAGATGATGAGAACGATGAGGAGGAGTATGAGGCCTGGAAAGTACGTGAGCTGAAACGTATCAAACGGGACCGTGAAGAACGAGAAGCGTAAGTATCGTCTGCATAGATATGAGGCTGAGAACCCGCAACCCAGGCCCCACAGGCCCATGGGCAGTTGAGGCATCTCTTCCTCAGGTTTCCCTTTGGCAGCACAGCTGTCCTGCCTCGGGGTGCCTTTGCTCCCCTACAGAGTCAGTAAATGCATAATCCCTCGGACGGCAGCTGGTGACAGCGGCTCTCCCAGGAGGGTGCTTGGGGGACACAGGGTCTCAGGGGTTTCTCTCCTGCCCAGCATGGAGAAGGAGAAGGCGGAGATTGAGCGCATGCGGAACCTGACGGAGGAGGAGCGCCGCGCTGAGCTTCGGGCCAACGGCAAGGTCATCACCAACAAGGCAGTAAAGGGCAAATACAAGTTCCTGCAGAAGTACTACCACCGCGGTGCCTTCTTCATGGTGAGTGGTGCTGCGAGGGCCCGGGCACCAGCAGGGCTGTGCGGAGCTGACTTCTCCCTGTGGGGAGCCACCCATGGTGCCCTGGGGCTGGGGGTGTTTGGACCAATGGATCCTGCCAGAACTGAGCCAGCTCCGTGTGGGCTATGGCCCAGGTTCTGGAGGAGTGGCCTGAGGGGATGCGAGGGTGGCTGCCAGGGACAGTTGGGGGACAGCGCTTGTGTCACCCACCTTCAGCAGTAGATTAATAGGGCTGCAAGTAGCATGGCAGCCCCTGGCAGAGCAGCAAAATGAGCTTCTGGTGTCTCTCCCTGACTTTGCTTGCTGCTGGCACTTGCTGGAAACTTGTGGGTTGAGCAGGTGTGTCCTTCTGCTGCAGGATGAAGATGAGGAGGTGTACAAGAGGGACTTCAGTGCCCCAACCCTTGAGGACCACTTCAACAAGACCATCCTGCCCAAAGTCATGCAGGTGGGTGCACTGGCTGCAAGGTGCCCAGCCTGCATGCCGCACCGAGGGGTCGTGATTCCTCAGCGGGGGGAGCTGTGGGTCCCAGCATCCCCCCTGAGCAGCTGTTCACAAGCTTCTCTGCTCCCCAGGTCAAGAACTTCGGGCGTTCAGGGCGGACAAAGTACACACACTTGGTGGACCAGGACACCACCTCCTTCGACTCTGCTTGGGGCCAGGAGAGCGCGCAGAACACCAAGTTCTTCAAGCAGAAAGCAGCGGGCGTTCGGGATGTCTTTGAGAGACCCTCCGCCAAGAAGCGAAAAACCACTTAAGGGAGTGGGCAGGAGGGCACTTCTCTGCCAGCTGCTGGGAGCCTGGCCAGGGACAGAGGGGACACAGCACTGTGCCAGGACTTGTGTGGTGACAAGCCCTTCCTTTGTGCCCCTGTGCCATGCCTGCCCTGTTGATGGGGTGTTCCGCTGTGGAGACCCGGTGGGCTCCCTGCCCGGATGCCATGGAGGATGGCCACACCGTGCTGGCCAGGACTGCGGCCACGCCGCCATCCCACCAGCAGCCACCCTGAGAGCCTTGTCAGCACCTGCCAGGGCTGGGCAGGAGTGCGGCAACGTCCCCGGCTCCAGCACACCCACTTTTGGAGGAATTAATGGACTTTTATACCTGTCTGGTCCACAGCATCTCCCTATCGCCTGTACTTTCCCTGTTGTCAGTTTGGGCCCTTTTCTGGTGTGGGACAGCAGTGACCCAGTCTCCCCACCCTGCTTCTGCAGGGCCTGGGTTTTCTACCTGTGCATAGGGGTTGGGGGTCATTTTGATTAAAGCGGTCATTTTCTTACACATTCTGTCTGTGTTTTCTGTGGAACACGGCTGAACTGTTCTGTGTCTTCATGCGAGACGTGATGGGCTGGTGCAGCCGGACTCACTGAGGTGGGCAGGGCCCGTGTGGTGTTCCCCTGCCAGACCCGCTGGCACATGAGCAGGGACAGCAGAGTGACAGGCGCTGCTGCCCCTGGGAGAGCTGCTGCGCTCTGGAATGAGGGTCCGAGGTTAAAAGTGGGAAGAGCAGCATGTTGCGGCGCTCAGGCAGGTCGTGTCGTACCACTCCGGTCGCAGTGGTGTCCAGTGCTGCCAGCACGATGCTGCAGGCCAGGCTCTGCTTGCCAGCCCCTCCGGGAAGGGGCAGATGCCCGGCGCCACGCAGACCACAGCAACAGCCCAGTCCCACCAGGGCCTTTATTCGATAAGGTAACACACACCACGTCTCCGGCGAGGGAGCGCCCGTTGGCGCTCAGTTGGTGAGGGTGATGAGTGCCTCCACCACGTTGCCCATGTGCTCGCGCAGGCTGCGCTCCGCGGCTGCCCGTGAGATCTCCATCTCCGTCATCTGCAGGGAAACAGCCGCAGCCCCTACAGCAGCTGCAGCACAGCGCAGGGACCAGGCCAAGGGGCAGCAGCGGGGGCCACCCAGCACCGCCGGACGGTGGGCACCAGCCTCCTCCTTGGGCATGGTTCCGGTGACCAGAGACTGGATGCAGACGAGGTTTGGGACACGCCACCGCCCGCCCGGCTTCTCCCCCTACTCACGATCAGCTCCAGGTCCTCCTTCTTGATGGTCACTTTTGCCAGTTCTTTCTCCCTGCAGCAACAGAGAGACAAACTGCCAGTGAGACCGACGGCGTTCCCCCCCCCTCCCTGCCGGTGAGACCACCGGCAGCCCCCCTCCCCCCGTGCCGGTCAGACCACCGGCAGGGTTCCCTCCCGCCTCCGCCGGTGAGACGACCGGCAGAACCCCCCCGTCGGTCCCCAGCGCCCCACACGAGTGCGGGCTGTTACCTCTCCTGCTTCGCTTTCTGCTCCCGGGACCTCCGGTCTCCGATCACCGACATGGCCTGCCGGGACGAGCGCAGTCACCGCGCTGCGCAGCACCGGGTGGGTCAGCGCCGCACCGCGCCAGGCGGTACCGGCACCGGGACGTGCACCGGCACCGGGAGGAGCACCGCGGCGGCCGTACAGGCGCGGTGCTCAGGGCGCAGCTCGGCCCCCCTCCCCGCCCCTCTCCGGCCCGGTGCCGGTCCCGCCCGCCCGCCCGCCGCACCGTCTCCAGGTTGGAGCTCTGGATCTCCTTCTCCTCCGCGTAGTCCGTGACGCGCTCCAGGTCCGCCGCGCCGCTATCGTGCTTCCGCGGCTTCTCGGCCGCGCGCCCGCCCGCCCCATCGCCGCCGCCGCCGGAGCCGTTGGGCTCCGTCTCCAGCTCCAGCTCCACGTCGCCCTCCGCCGCCATCCCGCCGCCGCGCCGCGCTTCCGGTCACGTGCACCGCCGCCGCGCTTCCGGTTACGTGCTGCCCGCCGGAACGAGAGGGCGGTGGCGGACCCCGCCCTCCCTGCGGGCCGCCCGGCCCCGGCCCCGGCCCCCCCCGCGGCTTTATCCGCCGCCGCGTCCCAGGCAGTGGCGCCGTCCCGCCGCCGGCGGGCGCTGCGGAGCCCGGAGGCTGCGGCGGAGCGGCCGAGGCGCGCGCCCGCGGCGGTGTCCGGGCGGGGAGGGACGCGGCCCCGCCGCCACCCCCGGGCCGGCGCTAAGCCGGTAAGAGGGTTACGGATCCCGATTTGGCTCCCGCCGCAGTCGCACGCGAGGGAAGGACGCGCCCGGGCCCGCGCCGCCGCAGCGGAGGTGTCCGGGCGGGGCCGTGCCCGCTGGCCCTTGTGCCCCGGGGCTGGGCCGGCGGGGGCTGGGAGACCCCCGGGAGCGGGGTCCGCCGGCGCCACTTCCTTCCCGCACCCCGTGTCCCCGCCGCGTCCCCTCTGGGGACAGACCGTCCCTGCGCTGCGTGGGGCCGGCAGGGTTTAGCCCCAGCCAGCAACGACTACTCGGTCACTGCTCCCCAGCCGGGGTCGGCAGGGAACTGGAACAATGGCAGTGAGGAAGAAGCTGTAGGTTGAGATAAAGACAGTTTAATAAAGCAAAAGCCACGCGTGCAAGCAAAGCAAACCAAGGAACCCATTCCCTGCTCCCCATGGGCAGCTGGGGGTTCAGCCATCCCCAGGGAAGCCGGGCATCACGCAGGATGGTGGCTTGGGACAGTGAGCCTGTGGTGGGCTGACCCCGGCCAAGTGCCCACGCAGCCGCTTGCTCCCCACTCCCAGAGCAGGAACGGGAGAAAAGAGGAAGGGCAAAAGTAAAGAAAAAAACCTCATGAGTCGAGATAAAGACACTTTAGCCTGTGAAGGAAAGGGGAAAAAATTAAACAACCCCCAGCGTGTAAAGGCAGTTACTCATCGCCTCCCACCAGCAGCCGGTGCCCAGCCAGTCTCCAAGCAACAGCCACGCTGGGAGCCAAAACCCTTCAGCTCCTCTGCCCCCAGGCTCTGCCAGGGCAATGCTGTGTCATGGAGTGTCCCTTCGGCAGCCAGGGTCAGCTCTCCCGGCTCTGTCCTTCCCAGCCCCCTGCCCAGCCTGGCCTCGTGCCGGGGGGAGAGCGAGGAAAGGGAGAGCCTTGATGTGGGTGAACCCTGCGCAGCTGCAGCCCGAGCACCCCGTCAAGGCTGTTCTAGCACAAAGCCCGAGCAGCTGCAGAGGAGCTGGAGGAGGTGACACCATCCCAGCCAGACCCAGCACAGGGGCAGCAACAGGTCCCCTGCACAGCCTGGTTTGTCCCCAGCTCCTGCCCGCGCTGGGGGGATCCTGCTCCCTGGCTGGATGTACTTGTTGCCCTCTTCCTGCCCCGTGGGGTACCTGTATCCCTTGGGGTGTCCATGGGTGTCTTTGCACCCCTGCAGCCCTTTGGGACCCCCATGCCCTCCAGCCACACCACACAGCCCCACGGCACCACTCCAGGACCAGCGCCCCACGGATCCCACGTGCCCCCCCATGCCCCCCATGCCCAAGCTGGCTGCCGCGGCCTCATCCTGCCCAGTGAGGGGCCAGGGTCCAGACAGGACACCCCATGGCCGGGGGGTCACTGGTGGACCCTGGACAGACTTCCTGCAGAGCGCCCCAATGGTGGCTGCCGGGAGGCGGTGGAGAGCAGATGGCGGGGCGGGCCAGGCTGACAATCCCCCCTAATCCCATCAGGGCAGCGGGGGCCAAGCGGAGCCAAGCTGGGCCATGGCGGGCACACGGGCGCACGGCCACCTCCTGCACTCGCTGCTCTGCCAGGTGGGACTGAGGGGGCTGTGGGGCTGGCGGGGATGGGGGGGGGCTGAACCAGGGTGGGGGTTCCAGGCCAGGCTGGGGGGCAGCTCTGGCCTGATGGGGTCCCTGCTGACTGTGCTCCCCCCAGCTGTGCGGCAGTTGTGGCTGCAGCTCCTGCCACGGGCTCCGCATGTCCACGGGCACCCGCATCCTTTACACGCTCCTGCATGTCCTGGTCTCTGCCGTGTGCTGCCTCATGCTGTCCCGCACCGTGGCCCAGGCCGTCAAGGAGAAGGTGACAGCGGGAGCTGGGACACCGGGGGTGCTGGGGTGCCAGGGGTCCCAGGGCACCGGGGGTGCTGGGGGTCTGTCATGGGTTAAACCCAGCCAACGACCAGGACCATGCAACCGCTTGCTCATTTTCCCTCCAGTTGTGATGGGGAAGAGAATCAGAAGAGTAAAAGTGAGGAAAAACTTGTGGGTTGAGATAATGACAGTTCAATAGGCAGAGCAAAACCCGCACATGCCAGCAAACCAAACCAAGGAATCCATTCCCTGCTCCCCAAGGGCAGGTGGGGGTTCAGCCATCCTCAGGAAAGCCGGGCTCCATCACTGTAATGGTGACTTGGGAAGACAAATGCCATAACTCAGAAGGTCCCCGCCCCTGCCTCCTTCCTCCCCAGCTTTATATACTGAGCGTGACATCACATGGCGTGGAACATCCCTCTGGTCAGCTGGGGTCAGCTGTCCCAGCCATGTCTCCCCCAAACCCCTTTGCACCCCCAGCTCTCGCTGGAGTGGGGGGTTTGAGGATCAGAAAAGGCCCCAATTGCTTAGCAACGATCAAAACCACCAGTACGCTTTCACACATTTTCTCATCCCAAACCCAAAACAAGCACTATACCAGCTGCCAGCAAGAAAGTTAACTCCATCCCAGCTGAAACCATGGTACCAGGGGTACCATGAGTGCTGGGGGTGCCAGACACCCCAGGGGTACTTAAGGGTTCCAAGAGCACTGGAGGTGCCAGAATTGCCAGGGGAGACAGGAATACTGGGAGCAACAGGGATGCCGGGAATGCCAAGGTCCTGGAGGAGCCGGGAGGGAAGGGGTGCCAGGAGTACTGAAGATGCAGGACTTGCCGGTGTTGGGGGTCCCAGGAGTACTGGGGATGGAGAAGGTACTGGGAATGCTGGGGTGTCAGCAGTCATGGGGTACTGGATGCTGTGGGTGCCAAGGGGTGCTGGGCACACCAGCAGCCCCATCCCCTCACTCGTCCTGCCTGCAGGTGCCCTTCTCTGCTGTTCTGTGTGAGCACCTGCCCGGGGGCACGGACTGTGAGCGGCTGGTGGGCTCCTCGGCCGTGTATCGGGTCTGCTTCGGCACTGCCTGCTTCCACCTGGTGCAGGCTGCCCTGCTCCTCAACGTGCGCTCCAGCGCCGACTGCCGCGCTCAGCTCCACAATGGGTACGGGGACAGGACGGGACGGGCTGCCGAGGGGTGGGGGCTGCTGGGGGCCCCGTCTCCCTGACGCTCTCTGCCCCGCAGGTTCTGGCTCCTGAAGCTGCTGGTGCTGGTGGGGCTCTGTGCCGCCAGCTTCTTCATCCCCGAGGACGGCTTCATCCAAGGTGTGTCCCCCACCCCTCCTGAGCCAGCACTCCGGGGCCCTGTGCACCCCCCATGCCAGCCCCACACTGCCCTCTCCCCCCAGCCTGGCACTACACGGGCGTCTGCGGGGGCTTCGCCTTCATCCTCATCCAGCTGGTGCTGATCACCGCCTTCGCCCACACCTGGAACAAGAACTGGTGAGTGCTGGGGGGCCGGGTGGGCGCCTGCCTGCTGCCGGCTCTCACCCGCTCTCCCGGCAGGCTGACAGGCGCCGCGCAGGACAAGTGCTGGTACCTGGCCGTGCTTCTGGCCACCACCGCCTTCTACACCCTCACCTCCGCCGCCTTCTCCTTCCTCTACAAGTTCTACACCCACCCGGCCGCCTGCCACCTCAACAAGGCACTGCTCACCCTTAACGGCAGCCTCTGTGGCATCATGTCCTTCATCTCCATCACGCCCTGTGTGCGGCTCAGTGAGTACAGCATGGCACGGCACAGGCTGCCATGTTGCAGGGCCAGCTACGTCCTGGGGCTGGCTTGGTGGGGGTGGGTGGTGGCTCTGGGCTCCCAGCTCAGGGCAAGCAGATGGTCACCTGGGGAGAACCCGGCTCCCGCTGGTCACTCCTGTGACCAGGAGTGGCACAGGGCGTTGGGCAGGGGAGCGGTGGGAGGGGGCTGCCCGCGGCCCACGCAGAGCCCATCCACCAGCTCCCGGTGCTCCAGGGGCTCCAGTGACACCTCTGACCCCATCCTTGCAGAGCAGCCGCGGTCGGGGCTGCTGCAGTCCTCAATCATCAGCTGCTATGTGATGTACCTCACCTTCTCCGCACTGTCCAGCCGTCCCCCGGAGAGAGGTGGGTGTCCCCACCTGCCTCTGGCAGCCCCCCCCCGCCACCGGGGCATGCACCCATCTCACCTCCGTCCCCCCCACAGTGCTCTACAAGGGGCAGAACCTCACCGTCTGCTTCCCGGGCGTCCGGCAGGATGAGCTGCAGACAGAGGACACCACCGTCGCCATCCTGGGGGCTGCCATCATGTACGCCTGTGTGCTCTTCGCATGGTGCGTGTGCCCACGGCGCTGGGGGGGCACTGTCCCTTCTGGGCACGGCCAGGCCCACAGGGGCTGCATGGGAACACTGTCCCCAGCCTGTGGGAGGGACAGCGGAGTTGGGTCGGGTGATGTCCTGAGGGATGGCAGGGCCGGAGCAGGCTGGGCATCTGCCGGCAGGTAGGGGCAGGGCGGTGATCCCGAGCACTGCAGGTCTCCGGTGGCTGTGCCGGGTCCATGGGGCGGGCTGGGGCCTGACACAGGGTGGTGGGCGCCCATGTTACACTTTCTGCCTCTCTCACGGGCACAGTAACGAAGCCTCCTACCTTGCCGAGGTCTTCGGGCCCCTCTGGATGGTGAAAGTCTACAGCTTTGAGTTTAAAGTGAGTATGGTCCTGGCCCGCCGCAGCTGTGCCCTGTGTCCTGCTGCCATGGGCACCCCAGACCCACTGCCCCAAGCCCTCCTGAGCCCCAGGTCCTGGTCCTGAGGCAGGTTTTTCCAGCCAAGCACAAGGGGCTTCCCTGGTGGGGCCGGACCCTGCGGCCGGGCGCAGCTCGGCAGTGTGGCGGGGCTGCCCTGCCGTCACCAGCACACTGCGCTCTCTGCAGAAACCCTCGTGTTGCTTCTGCTGCCCCGAGAAGATGGAGGAGGAGCTGAGAGGTGGGTGCAGGGTGGGTGCAGTAACACATGCCCTCGGGTGCCTGTGTCCCAGCCCTTGGGGGCTGGCGAGAAGAGGGCGCAGGAGCCACCATGCTCCTGTGCTCTCCCAGGCACCAAGCAGACGTGTGAGCAAGTGGAGGAGACCAACGGGGGACAACGCATCATCCAGGATGAGCAAGAACGTGTGGTCTACAGCTATTCAGCCTTCCACTTTGTCTTCTTCCTCGCCTCGCTCTATGTCATGATGACGCTCACCAACTGGTTCAGGTAGGGCCCCGTGCTGCTGCCCAGCCCTCCTTGCTCTCGCTCCCCTTCCCTGTTGCTAGTGCAGCCCCCCCAGCATCATCACCTCCCCAGCGTCACCACCCCGCCGGCTCCCACCCGCGCCCCGTGAGGGCTGGGGGTGCTGTGCTCCTCGCTGTCCCTCTGCTCTGGGCTGTGCCAGTGTCACCGAGCTGGCACCTGCTGGGGAAGCGCATGGCTTTGACCGACAGCCCCTGCTGACTGCAGCCCATGGCTGTGGACTGCAGAGACGGGCTGGGGTCTGCGGGGCCATGGGGCTCCATGGCAGGTGGGACGTGCCCAGGGACTCACAGCCGCTGGGACATGGAGTGACCTGGTGGCTGCAGCTGGCGCTAGGATCCCCCATGCTGGCACCCCTCGGGGGCCCAATGCCCACCCTCTCCCACCAGCTACGAGAACACGGTGCTGGAGACCACCTTCACGCATGGCAGCTGGTCAACCTTCTGGGTGAAGATGTCCTCATGCTGGGCCTGCGTCCTGCTCTACCTGTGGCTGCTGCTGAGCCCCCTCTGCCTCCGTGGCTCCCCCCAGCACCGGCGCAGCAGCCCGGCCCTGCGTGTCCTACGGCGACGACGTGCCCCACAGCGCATCAGTGTCTCCACATAGTCCCTGCTGGGACAGACTGTGCCTGGCACCGCGCGGCAGCAGCCGGGGCTGGTCCCTTCCATGCCCTGTGCCTGTGATGGGTCCCGCTGGCCTCCCCTGACCCCCTGTCCCAGGAGATGGCAGCATCTGAGAGCCCAAGGGGGACCCAGGTGGTGGGCGCTCTCGAGGACATGGGTCCTATGCTGAGCCGGAGCCAGCCGGGCAGTGGGTGCTCAGCCCTGGCTGATGCCGGGCTCCCCCAGGCCACGCGCTGGCCACCAGCCCAGCTGCCCTGGCCCGGGTCCTGTCATGGGAGTGGGGCTCTGCCCCAGCCACCTGCATGTCTCAGCTCACCCGCCGGCAGCGTGCTCATTGTAAATAGCTCCTTGAATACATTTTTACATAAAACTCTGAGCCGAGCCTGTGCCGTCCAATGCCATGCAGGCTGCAGCCATGGGGCTGGGCACACAGATGCCAGCAGTACCCCAGTGCCAGCCCCCTCCATGCACCCGTCACGGCCAAGAGCGCCTTTGGGGCGGCTCTGCTGGAGAGGGGGACAAGCCGGGGGGTGGCAGAGCAGGGAGCGCTGGCCTGGGGTCCAGGGGGGCATTCAGCCCACAGCCAGTGCCCCCAGCACACTCCCAGCTGAGCCCCCGGAGGAGCCACCCCCCTCGGGACACAGGGATGGCTCCAGCAGGATGTGGTGCTGGGGGCACCAGCCCAAAAGGTGCCTGTGAGCCATCAGGGCACTGAGCCCGAGGCGAGCACCTGCCCGGGCAGTAGGGACCATCCCAAGCCGCTTGGCCAAGGATCTGCCCCAGCACACCAGGGACAACGCTGGGACACAGGGCCCTGTGGGCACCATGCCCAGCCCTGGCTCCAGCCTCTCCTGTCCCGTCCCATCCCATCCCACCACAGCAGCTGGGAACAGGGGCCACAGCTGCCCCAGAACGCCCTCCACCCTGCCCACTCTCTGTGGCTGAGCAAAGCCCCGGGGGGGATGGATGAGCAGGCAGACAGACGGATGGAGCCCCTGGCACCTGCCAGCACCCAGTGCCTGTATGGGCCCAGCGGGAGGGGAGACCAGGGGGGCCGGAGGCTCTGGGTGCAGGTACTGGAGCAAGACAGGGCACCGAGGGGCCGGTCTGGGCCACCCAGGAGGGTGCGGTACCAGCGGTGCTGCAGGATGGTGCCCCAGGCCCCCGCCCGCAGAGCAAACACAGTGGGGCAGCACCTGGGGCCGCGGCACCGGCTGCGCCCAACAGGCCCCACGTGGCGGCGGTGGCAGCTGGTGCCGGACGGGGACCGACACCCGCAGCCGGGGGGTCCCACCAGGCCCTGCACCTACCGGCCCGGCAGGATACGGCTCCACAGAAGGTGAGGGCAGCACCACGGGGTAGGCAACAGGGGGGTCTGGCATGGTCCCCGTGCGGCAGGGCAGCTGCCACGGGGTCCCTGGCTGGAGCAGCGGGGGCTGCACCAGCAGCAGGGAGGGTCTGCAGTGCCCGGCATGGGGCTGCCCTGGGCGCTGTGGCTCGCACCTTCCCCAGGGGATGGAGGGACCCACACAGGGCTCGGGGACAGGCATCGGGCAGCTGTGGTGCCAGCTTGGGGACATCGCCCAGGTAGGGCTGGGATGGGGCCAGGTGGGCGTCCCTGCAGCCCCGGGCACCGGAGGGACCCTGGTGCACCGGGCTGTGCCGCAGCAGGGACCCGTCTCACCCTGCCCAGGAGAACGACCAGCTGCGCCGCAGCCGGCGCGAGGCCGAACACGGTGTCTCCCAGCTGTAGACGGAGCTGGATCAGCTGCGGGGGGACTTCTCCGAGCAGGATCAGCAGCGCAAGAGGTGGCATTTTGGGGGGAGGGAAGGATGGCAGGGCTGTCCCCAGCTCTGCAGGGACCCTGTGCCAGCCCCATGTGCTGCTGCAGCAGCCGAGCAGGTGGCACTGCCAGCGGGTGCCCCACCAAGCCCAGCCGCAGGCGGGGGGGCTCTAACCAGATCCTGTCCATGGCTGCCTGCCCTGACACCATGGGGAGGGACAGGCGTCCATTGGGGACGCGCTGCCCCACTCGGCCCAGCCGCGAGCGCTGGCAGCCGGGAAGCCTGCCCAGAGCTGCTGGCACGTCCCTCCAGGCCTGCCATTGGCAAGCCCTGTGACGCTGGGTGTCCTTGGGGTCCCCTGGCTGTCCCAGCACCACCACAGGCAGCTCTGCCGCCCCAGCCACGGGGGGGCAGCACCTGTGCCAGCCCAGGGCAGGTCCTGGTGGGGGCCCTGCCGTGAGGATGCCGTGTCCCTGCAGGGAGCAGCTGGCCCTGCGGGAGATGGCGGAGGAGAACCTGGCGTTCACAAGCTACATCAGGATGCTGCAGTACGTCCGAGCCTGGCCAGGCAGCAGCGGGGAAGCAACCACGGGGGCAGCCAGGGACATGCTCCTGCCTGGAGCAGGGGGTGCCATTGCCGTGGGTACAGCCCTCCCCTGGGTTGGTCCCCTGCTGCCCACCGGCCTCAGGCTGCTCCCTCCCACCAGGACAACAAACAGAACCCTCTGTGAGAGCAACATCCGCCTGCGCTCAGCGCTGCTGCTCAGCCCGCACAGGGACCTGCCAGCGGTGAGCCCTGCAGGGGAGGGCCAGCTCCAGCACCCGCCCGGCAGGGGGGCGCAGGGATGCTGGGTGCTGTCCCCCCACAGGCACAGGGCAGGCTGGCTCGGCTGCCCTGACTCGCCCCGCCTGCACCCCCAGCTCCGACAGACACAGCACGCAAGCGGTCACCAGCCCTTGGACCTACATGAGCCCCTGGAGCCAGAGGCCACAGAGCCCCCATGCCCCAGGTACTCCCTCACCTCCTCACACGATGGCTCTGTGCTGAAACGCCTTCTCCCCCGCAGCCATCCCCCCTCGCCGCCTGCCCAGAGGGCACCCACAGCAGGTGAGCAATGGAGGGTGGAGGGGCAGCACCAGCTGCAGACCCGCTCCCTGAGCGCCACTCTCCGGCACAGGCGCTGGGGGGACAACTCCCCGCACCACCCACCCCCTGCCACAGCCTCCTGGGCAGATGGAGACCTGGTCCACAGCGATGCCAGCCTCAGGCAGCGGTGGAGCTCAGCCTCCAGCTCCGATACAGCCTCCTCACTCAGCAGCAGCTCGGAGGATGGGTCTCATCCCAGCCCCTGCTGGGACAGCAAGGTGAGGGAATCTGCCCCCGGCCTGGTACAGCAGGCTGGGGAGAGGGACACAAATCTGCTTGCCCACAGCTCCCAGGCTCAGGCCCCTCACCCTGTTGTCTGTCACCCAGCAGGCCCCCGGCCCCCCGACAGGCGAGGCAGAGAGATCCTCCTGCTCCACCGGGCGCTCCAGCAAGAAGAAGCTTCCTGCCTTCATGCCAGAGGTAACCGGTGGCTCCCCATCCAGGGCAAAAGGGCCAGGCTGGGGGGAGCTGGGGCACCCCCACGCTCCATGCCAGCCCCCCACCTCCACTTGTCTCACCAGGGGTGCCAAAGGAGAGAGGAACCGGTGTCCCCCTGCCCCATGTACCGGCTGGTGCTGGTGGGGGATGGGGGCACAGGGAAGTCCAGCTTCCTGCTGCGCCTCTGCACCAATGAGTTCAGAAGAGACATCTCCAGCACCCTCGGTACATCCCCGGTGCTCCCCCTGGCCCCAAGCACCCTCGGTGCTGAGGCCAGGGCACAGGAGCAGTGCCCGACTGTCCCTCCTGGCAGGGGTGGACTTCCAGATAAAGCAGCTGCTGGTGGATGGGGAGCAAACCACGTTACAGATTTGGGACACAGCGGGGCAGGAGAGGTGAGAGCACAGGGGCTGGGGCTGTTGCCGCCGTGCCAGGCCAGATAGGGATGTGTCCTGCTCCAGCAGCAGCCCCATGGGCTGGGGGGGTCACCACAGCAGCAGTGGTGACACCCCTGTCCCCAGGTACCGCAGCATCACCCAGTCCTACTTCCGCAAAGCCCACGGCGTGCTGCTCCTCTACGACATCAGCTCCCCAAGCAGCTTCCTCAGCGTCCGCCAGTGGATCGAGGACATCAAGGTAGCGGGACGGGTCCGACGGGCACCCAGCACCTACGGAGACGGGCAGAAGCCTCGGGGCTTCCTCGGGTGCCGGGTCTGGACCCACACCGTGCTCCCAGGCACAGCACAGGCATGACAGGAGGCAGCCAGCGTGCAGCAGAGCTCTGCGGCTGCCAGAGGAGGCGGGCGCAGCAGCAGCTGCGGTGGGAGGCTGCTGGCCCCGCAGAGTCCTGAGCCGCCCTTCCCTCACGCAGGCCACCGAGAGGCCGCTGCCGCTCATGCTGGTGGGGAACAAGATGGACCTGCGGCCCAGCCTGCCGGAGGCAGCGGGGGTCCACACAGCCCATGGGCAGCAGCTGGCCATGGTGAGCCGGTGCACCTTGGGGCCGCCGGGGCCACAGGGACCCCACTGACACCCACTGTCCCCTCAGGCCCACGGGTTGCTGTTCTGCGAGGCCAGTGCCAAGGACGGCACCAATGTGGTGGAGGCTGTGCTGCACCTCGCCCGGTGAGGAGCCCTGCGGGCCACAGCACCCAGCTCTGGCTGCACAGGGCCCCCAGCGCTGCCAGGCTCCATCCTGCCCTGGCAGCACGGCCATCTGACACCGCTTCTCCTGGCCCTGCAGGGAGGTGAAGAGCATGGTGGGCCAGCGTGAAGGCCACGGCGCTGGGCTGGACCTCAGCATGCCCCCACAGGCAGCTCGGCCCTGCTGCCCGACCTAGCGCAGGAGGTGGCCGGTGATGGCTGCTGTGCTCCCCACGGACAATCCCTGCTCTGACCGTGCCCACAGAGGTGCTGCGGTGCTGGCACTTCACCCTGCTGCAGCTCCTGCACCTGCTTAGCCCCCCAGCTGCAGGAGTGGCCCAGCCACCATCTCCCTGGCCCCCAGCCCTCCCTCCCTGCGACCAGCCCCAGCCCCCCTTCCCACCCCCACAGCATCCCCTCCCTCTCCCACGCAGTCCTTTCCTAGTTCTATTCCTCCAGGCTTCCAGCAATCCCATCCTCCCCAGGATGTTTTCCCCTCACCACCTCTGCTCACACCTCGCCCCCGAGGCTCCCCACACACCCGGGGCTGCGCTCGGGGTCCCACCGGCTGCTCCGACCCCCGGGCGATGCCTGCAGACGCCTCCCAGGCCAGACCCCATCTTTGTTCCTCACCATGAAGATGCAGCTGCTCCACACCGCCACCGCCGTGCTTGGTCCTTCCCTCTGCCGGCAGGAAACACGGCCACCAACGCTCCCTCCTGGCCGGGGGACACGGCGGCCGCGTCCCCTCCCGCTCCCCAGCAGCCCCAGCCCCCCCGCCCGGGCGCACGGAGAAAGCAGACAGGGCCTGCAGGGCTCCACAAGCTACTTTAATAGGAGATAGACCCGAGGCGAGCGCGGGGCGCTGCCGGGGTCCCCAGCGGGACGGCCCGGCCCCGGGGCTGCGCTGGGCATCCTGCCGGCGGGCGGCCCGGCACCGGGGTAGCGGCGGCCCGACCCGGCCGCGGGCTACTTGGCGCCCTCCTTCTTCTCGTCGGCCTTCTTCTGCTTCTGCTGCATAATCTCCGAGTCCCTGCGGGAGAGCGCGTCGCCGGGCTGGCAGCGGTACCGGCACGACCACGGAGCCAGGACCGGGAATGGGGGCGGGGGGGTCCGGCGGGGCCGGCCCAGCGCTCACCTCTGCTTGCGGGCGGCGGCCGAGAGCCCGTCGTCCCGCCGTTTGCCCTTGCCCGAGTCGCTCTGCTTCTTCAGGTTCTTCTGCCGCGCCAGTTCGCGCTGGTTCCCGCCTGCGACGGCGCGGCCGCCTCAGAACGGCCCGGCCCGGCCCCAGGGCCCAGCCCCGGCCCCACGGCCCAGCCCACGCCCCGGCCCCGCGCTCACGGCTCACGGCGTCGCTCCCCCCGCCCCCCAGGCCAGCCCCGGCCCGCAGGGCGGGTCACGGCGCCGCTCCCCCCGGCCCGGCCGCGGCCCGCACTCACGGGTCATGGCGCCGCTGCCTCCCGCCCTGCGCTCCGCCGCCACGTCCCGCACTACCCCCCCACATGCCCCGCCCCGTGCACACTTTTAAGGGCGCGCCGCCGCCAATCGCCGCGCCGCGCCCACCCCTGCCGCCTGCCTATTGGCCGCCGCTCCGGCTAGGCTCCGCCTGATTGGCCGCGGGCTACGGCTGCCGATCTGCCGGCGGCGGCGAAAAAGCCGGAAGCTGGAGCGCAGGCGCCAGAGCCGCGCCCACGCGCGGGGGGGCGGGGGACGGCAGGGGACACGCCCCCTCGTGACGCGCCGGGGGCGTGGCCGCGTGAGCCGCGCGGGAGGGGCGGGGTGGGGCGGGGCGATGCGGGGGGCGGGGCCGGGGGCGGGGCCGGGGGCCCGGAGTCGCCGCCGCCGCTGCCGGTCCGGGCCCCGACGGCCCCGCAGCTTCTCCTCCATCCTCGGCGCGGCGGCTCCTCCGGGTGGGCTGCGGAGCGGGGCTCAGGCCTCTAACCCTTCCGCCGCGGGGGGTGCCGGGGCTCTGCGGGGACGGAGCGTCGTGAGTGCCATCCGGGCCCGAGCGGGCCTGGGACGAGAACCCGCCCCGACCACCTGTGCCGCTACGTACCCGGGGCTCGGCGGCGGCACCGGCCCGTGAAGGGACTCCTGGGGGGCGGCGCTGGCCGGGGGGCTGCGGCGCTTCGCCAGCCGCGACAGCTCGGCGTGGATCACCTGCGGGCGGCGGGGCGGCTGCGGCGGGCAGGGCTCCTGCGGGACCCCCGACGGTCCCGGTGCCCCTGCAGCCGCACTACGGCGGGACCCCCGACGGCCCCGGCGCTCCCGCTACCTGGCTCCCGCGAGCCCACGCCCCCCGTCCGGACGCACCTTGCTGGCCGGGTCCAGCTCCAGGGCTCTCCGGAGGACGAGCGTGGCCTCCGCGTCCCGGCCCTGCTGCGCCAGCAGCTGCGGGGAGAGAAGCGGGCGATAGCGGGCCGCCGGGCCGGGCTGGGGGGCGGTGCGGGGCGGTGCGGGACCCACCTGCCCCCGCCGGAGCAGCGCCCGGCCGTTGTCGGGGCTGATGCTCAGGGCCGCCTCGCAGGATGCCAGCGCCTCGTCCACCCGCTCCAGCTTCAGCTCGGCGGCCGCGCAGTTGTTCAGGCACTTGACGCGCTGCTCCCGCAGCTCCTCTTCCTCCTGCGGCCCAGGCGGGGCTGCGGGACGAGCGCGGCCTCAGTGCCCCGGCCCCGGCCCTGCCGTCCCGGCCCCCCCCTTCCCGCCCGGTCTCACCGGCGGCAGGGCCGTCGAGGGCGCGCAGGGCCAGGCGGTAGGAGTGCAGCGCGGCCGCGAAGTCGCCCCGGGCGAAGTGGAAGTTGCCCCGCTCCCTCCGCTGCGCGCCCAGGCGCAGGCGGGCGGCGGGCGGCAGCGGATGCGGGTCGGGGCCGTCCCGCACCTCCAGCAGCGTCACCTCGAACAGCAGCGGCGCCTCGGGCGGCACGTCGGGCTCCCTGCGGGCACAGCGCCGGCTACCCCTGCCCGACACCTACCCGCCCACCCCGGTCCCCCTGCCATTACCCGACCCCTGCCCGCCCACCCCTGCCCCTGCGCAGCCCCTGCCTGCCCCGGCCGCTACCCTCCCGGCCCCTCCACTCCTGGCCCGGCACCTGCCTGCCCCAGCTCCCCTGCCGGGCCTCTGCCCTTGCCCACCCCGACCCCCCTGCCCGCCCCTGCCCTGCGCCGGTCCCTCTGACCTCCTGGCCCCTGCCCGCCCGCCCCCCCGCCCTACCTGCCCGGGCGGCCGTAGCCGTAGGGGAAGGCGGCGAGGAAGAAGGACACCTCCCCGGGCTGCATGGTGGGGACGCCAAGCTCCAGCGCCTGCGGAGGCGGACACGGCGGGGCTGGCCGGGCGCGGCACCGGGCGGCGCTGGGCCCGCACCGCGCCCCGGCCGGGGCTCACCTGCACGACGTCGCCGTGGCCCGGCACGAAGGTGAGCCGCGGGTCCCGCTCCACCAGCCCGCCGTCCTCCAGGGCGCCCAGCACCTTCACCGACACCTCCTGGCCCGGCTGCGGCCGCGGCCCGCCCTGCCCGTCCTGCATCACTCGCTTCCGCAGCAGCCGGTCCTCTGCGGGCGGGGGCGGCCCTGAGAACCGCCCCGGCACCCCCGGCCCGGCTACCCCCGGGGCCGCCCGCGGCTCTCACCCGTCAGGTCGCTCCAGCCGTCGGCCGCGAAGAGCGGCCCGAAGCCGCCGGGGCCCGGGGCCACCAGTGCCTCCAGCCGCCGGTAGAAGAGCCGCTCCTCCTGGCGCACCGACGGCAGTGGGATGGCGGTGTGGGGCAGGAGGAACCGAACCCGCCTGCCCCGGCCCAGCCCCTGCGCCGGCCCTCCGGCTCCAGCCTCCCTCTCCGGGGAGCCGCCGGGCGAGGGTCCCGGCATGCCGGCCCCCGGTCCGCCCCGCTGCCCGCCGCTACCCCCCGGGGCTCGGCGGCGGGCGCCCGCGGCCCCCAGCCCGCACCGGCCCCGCCGCGCCGCGACTGCCCGGGGCCGCCCGGGCCGGGGCCGCCGCCGAGCGCATCCCGCCGCGCCGTTACCTAACGCCGGGAAGCGGCTCAGGGGATTAGCCTGGGCCGGCGGCAAAAATAGCCGACTCAGGCCGAGCCCCGCCGCGGGGCTCCCGCCGCCGCCCCGCCCCGCCGCTGTCCCCCGGGACCGGCCCGGCCCCGCCCGCCCCACCCGCCGCCGTCCCGCACTCCGGGCCATGTCGCGGCCGCGGGCGGAGCTGCGCGGGCGGCTCCGGTACCGGGGCTGCGGGCCGGGCCCCCGGATCAGCCTCCTGCACGTGCGGCTCTCGGCGGCGGCGGCGCGGGCGCTGAGCGGCTGCGGGCGGCGGCAGGTGAGACCGGCCCGGGCGGGGGGAACCGGGGAACCGGGCGCAGGAGAACTCACCGGCGCCCGTTCCTGTTGCAGGGCGCGCCGGGGCCCGTGATCGCCTTCCAGGGCAACCAGGGCGTGAGTGGGGGTCCGGGGAGAACCGGGGGGACTGGGGAGCCCAGGGCGACCGGGGAGTGGGGGGATCGGGAGAGACACGGGGGTGACCAAGGTACCCGGGGAAGGCGAGGAGGTGGGAGGATGGAGGGGGACCGGGGAACCCACGGCTGCCGGGGAGTGATGGGGACCGAGGAAACCAGGGCGCCCACGGCACTGGGGGACCGGGAGCGACACGGGGGGGCTGGGGGTGAGTGCATCGGGGACTGGGGAGATCGGAGGGACGGACCGGGTACCCTAGGGCCGGGGGGCGGCGCCGCGGGGAGAATCCGCTGCGCCCCGGGGGACGGGGGGCTGTGGCTCTGACGGCCCGTCTCGCCGGCAGTTCCTGACGGTGCCGGGGGGCCCCGGTACCCCCCCGCGGCTCTTCGCCTTCTCCCTCTCCCGCTGCGGCCGGGACGAACCGCAGGGCAGCTTCGAGTGCGTGCGGCTGGCTGTGCCCCGGTGAGCCGCTGGACCCCCCCGGGCCCCCCGGTCCCCTCTGTGCTCGGGGCTGTGCCGGCAGCACCGCCTCGGGGTCAGCCCCAGCCACGCTCCGCTGGCGGGGCCATGGGCACTGACGTGTGCGATCCCTGCCCTGGGGTGCCAGCTCCCACCACTGCACGGGGCCCACTCGGGTCCCCTCCCACTCTCCTCGTGCCCCAGACGAGCAGCCCAGTGCTGCGGGGTCTAAAAGTCCCTGAGGTCCTCTCCGAGCTCATGGCATCCTGAGCACCCCGGTCCCCATAGGGGCATCCAGAGGGCTGGGGCAGCAGCAGCCCTGGAGATGGGCCCTTTGGGGACAGTCTGGGGACAGATTCCCTCCTCCCTTGCTTGCTCGGGTGCTCACCTCGCAGGGCCATCTCTGGGCGTTGCATGGGGCCGTGGGAGCGGGCTGGGCTCAGCTGGTGGGAGGTGTTGTCTTCTCCCAGGCTAGGTGAGAGCTGGCTGGACAGCCTGGGCAGCATCCAGGAGAAAATCACGGTCTGTGCCTGGGAGAGCACCCGCTCACCGCTGCGAGAGCGTCTGTCCCTTGTGGAGGAGCCCTGCAGCAGAGCAGTTGTTGAGCCTGATCTGTCTGTGCTTGGCTACGGTTAGTAGGGTGCCACAGGTGGCACTGGCCCAAGTGACAGTGGGTGCTGAGCCTCTGCCCCCAGCCAGGCTGAGCTTTGGTGGCTGGGGGGGGGCCCACTGTCCCCCTGGGATGACAGTGCTGCCTCCTCCGGGACAAGCTGTCCCTGACATGTCCATGTCTCAACAGCAGCCATCCCCAGGGCTTCTCTTCAAAGCCTGGCTCAACCCCGGGCCCTGCAGCCCTACCGCAAGCACAAGCTGGAGGGGTCGCTGTCGGGCAGGCATGGCAGGACACAGCTGCTGCCGGTGCCAGAGGAGGTGTGGGTACCGGCTGTGATGTCTTCTTGGGTGCGGGAGTGCTGCAGCACGCCCACCCTGCTGCGCTCCCCCCAGGTCATGGGGATGGATCCCGCTGCCTGCTGCTGCCGTGGGAAGGGGACTGTGGTGGGCCGGGCACAGGAGGACTGGCCGGGGAACACGGCCCAGGAGCGGGAGCAGGATGCCCCGCTGCAGCACAGGTAGAACGGGGACCTGGGGGCAAGCAGTGGCAAGAGGAGTGGGGTCTGGGGGTGCTCAGTCGCTGTTGGACTCTGGCCATGGGCATGCCACATTCACCCCGGGGTTCTCGGCACCCTTTGGGCAAGACTGGGCCCACCCCTCTGCTGCCGGGGCACTCGGCATTTGGAGGCATTTTCCCCAGCCATGGTCTCCAGTCTCTGCTGTCTCCCGTGCCGCAGGAGCCAGGACTGCAGACCCTCAGCCTCGTCATTCCTGGTGCCTCTGCAGCAGCCTCTGGAGCACGGCTCCCCATGGGCCACCGGCAGGAACCTTCTGGGGGTGGTGAGTGCTCGTGGGCTCAGGCAGCAGAAGCCTCCAGGTGTGCGTGGGGAGAGCCTGGTTCACTGTAGCGGCTTCCTGAAGGCATCAGGCTGCTTCGCCTTCCCGGCAAAGCCCCCTTCTCCCCCAGCCCAGCTGCTCCGGAGGTCTGGACTCTGCCTTGTGTCCCATCCCGCCCTGTGCAGGGGAGAGTGGGGGGCGCTGGCCCTGCTGTCACCCCCCAGCACAGCCCAAAGGACAGGGCATGCCTGAGTGCTGGCACGAAGCAAGGGATGCAGCGGCCCTGGGCTGGTGGGGGACCCCGTGGCACCGAGTCCCAGCATGGGGGCCAGGACAGCCTGCGGCAGAGCAAGTTTGCCTTCCAGAAGCGCCTGGCACTGCTGGATTTCTCAGATCCAAGAGCCAGCAAGAGGCACCGGAGCTGCCTGCGCACGCTCAGCACACAGCACCCAGGAACCGTGGCCCCCAGCAGCCGTGCTGGGGAGCTGGAGAGCCCCAGGAGCGAGGAAGAGACGGGCCATGGCTGGGAGGAGAATGCCCAGCGCCCGGAGCAGCACCCCTCTGTCCCCAGAGGTGGGGGGCTGCCGGGGGAGGGGGACAGGGACCCAGCCTGTGCTCTGCAGCCCTGCTGGCTCCTGCAGCAACAGCTGGACCAGAGCCCAGATTGCCCTGGGAGGAGGCGGGTGGCCCCAAATAGGACTCCTGGCAAGCAGAGAGGTGTTGGCCCAAAAGCCAAGGCAAACATGGGGAAGGTGCAGCCTCATGGCCAGGGGCCATCCCTCCTGCAGCTGCGTGGCCAAGCAGGGCAGCCCCCGCACCCCGCTGTCCCTGAGGCTCCATGGCTCCCCTGCGAGCCCGGCTTGGGGAAGGGCCTTCCAGCATCCCAGAGGTGGGACGGGTCCCCGCAGAGGCAGGGGAGAGGTTCCCCAGGAGAGCTTTAATGTGACCTGCTCCTTGTAGATGCCAGGTCCCAGCCCAGCAGCTCCTCCTTAGCAGAGACCCCAGATTACTTGCGGTAAGTTTGGCACTTGCTGCCACGGGGGTCCCCTGTTTCTTCACGTACTTTGTCCCAGCCCCGCAGCGTGGGATGGGCTGGGACGAGCTCCCTGCCTCACCCGCCATGGTGGCAGCATGGGCTGCAAACCAGGCCTGGGCATAGCCCTGCTCGCTCGCTGCCCCCCATGCCAAGGGCCTCGGCAAAACATGGCACCGCCAGCCCCTGCCCTGGCTGCGGGGGGCCCACAGGCCTGTGGGGAACGTGCTTCTCCCGGTCGCTGCAGCAGGTACCGCACCATCTGCTCGGCGGAGCAGCGCCGAGCCTACGAGGCAGCGTTCGGCGCCGACTACGCCGAGTACCGCCGCCTGCACGCTCGCGTCGGCAACGTCAGACGCAGGTTCATGCAGCTGGGAGCCAAAATGAAGACGTTGAAACAAGGAACGAAGGAGCGCAAGGCAAGGGGGAGCCCGGGGGGCAGGATGGCGCCATACAGCTGTGCTCTGGCTCTGCTCACGCGCCTCTGTTGGGTTTCAGGCACTCGAAGCTACAATTTTGCATGAGTACAGCCACTTCAAGAAGGTGAGGCTGGATGCAGGGCACAGACTGTGTTCCCTCCCGGTCATTGTCCATATAAATGTTTGTTGTTTTTTTTTTTTTCCCAGACTTATCCTAGCTACCACCAGGAGAAGAATCGCTGTGAATACCTGCACCAGAAGCTGTCTCACATCAAAAGCCTGATCCTGCAGTTCGAAGGAAATGGGAGCTCCTAGGCAAATTGCTGCTGCAATTCCTTTTTCCTTGCTTATCAGTACCTGTTCCTGAAGTGGTGGAGGAAGCAGCTCCCCGAGGGTGCCTTAGATTAAGGCTGAGGTTCAGGAGTGCACCGCAGCCCAGGACGCTGCCAGGCTGCTCCTGCTGCCGTTTCACCGGGGCCGCCGGTCTCCTGCTCCCACGGGAGCTCTGGCTGCGGAGGAGGCAGCGCCAGGCTCTTGGAGACCCTTTGCTGAGGCCCGAGCCAAGCCCCGGGGACGTTACTTGAACCCTCTCACGGAGCTGGGTCAGCTTTCCCTGGCCCATACCAATCACATTTGCTGAGTTAACCTAAGAATCCTTCCTCTGATGTCTGTTTCTCCTCAGCTGAAGCCTCATTAGCTTCAGTTTAATTGCAGCACCACGGTAAGGGATACCTGGGCAGCCACCAGCACTCCCCAGCCCAACGCCCTTTCTCACATCCTTTGTCCTTCTTGCCAGAAAGCTTCGCCAAACCGCTGCTTCCTTCACCCCGGCTGGTCCAGCTCCGGCACCGATGCTTACCAAAACAGGGCTTTGGGCCAGAGCCACCGAGGAACTTAACTCCTGCTTAGTGCCCAGCTGCCACCAGGTCTGGTCACAGACCAGGGAGCAAAGCGAGGATCAGAAAAGCTTCCCCTGGCTCTCCCATGCCCATCAGAGGAGCACAGCTCCAGTTTGGTTTTACAGAAGGTAGTCAGCAGCAGTCTGAAGTGGAGCCGGTTGTATTCCCCTGCTCCTTGCACTACTGTCTGAAGCCTGCAGCCAGCTGAGGGGTCCCGCCAGCTCGAGGTGCAAGGACCACTCGATGTCATGTGTATCTGCCCCCCAAAACGCGCACTCATGTCTGTTCTGGGGGACAGAGCACCTGACAGCCAGCAGCAGGGCACAGAGGGTAGATGTGGTTAAGATACCCACGTAGCTGGGGAAGAAATTTTTGTGTTTCAGAACGGATACGGCATAGCTATTGTAGACAGAGAACTGTGTGCTAAGCATTGCATGATCTACTGTACCTGGAGAATTCCAGCAGCAATAAATAACTGGTACGCAGCCTTTGGAGTTGCGGGGGAGGAATCCACAGAGAAAGCAAGCCCTGGCTCTTACCATGGTAACTGCCACAACACAGCAGAGCCGTGAGCCTGCTGATCCTTGCTTCAGCTCACGGGCAGCCTGAGACGCTCAGAGACAGGGCAACAGCCCATCTCTGTTCACCCACCGCCTCACTCCTGACCCTCCCCATCAGCACAGGGCTGCCCGTACCCCAGGATGGTCAGTGACAGCCCACACCACCCACCCACAGCATAGGATCCTATTCCTCTCCCTCCCGAAGCAAAAGCCACAGCTACCAGCCTGCTTTCTACCAAGAGAAGTAATGATCTTACAATTAACTGGTCTTAACTGCCCCAACCACGCACAAGCCCCAGAGAAACCTAGTGGCTGTGACAAACACCCTCAGCACTGGCCCTCCTGGAGTTAGCAGCACTCCTCCCCTGCACCCGACTATTTCTGCACCAGTTTCAGAGCTGATTTACTGCTGCTGCTTGTGTGCTGTACGCCTGCACTTGTCCAGATCCAACAGTCACATTAAGTACCACACACTTCTAAGCTCGCTGAGGCAGCATGCGGACAGCAAAAGCATTTGTGACCAGAGTCCCATAGCCCAAAACCTGCATAAATGTAGCACCCGAAGCAGAGCACATTGGGACAGTTGCTGCTACTCCCTTTGGAAGGACTCGCATTAGCCGAGGAAGACAGAGAACAGGCTAAAGGCTGAGCTTAGTATCTCAAAACAGACTTCTAAAGGCTCGCTGGAAGAAACCAGACTCACAGCAAGAAGATGCTGGCTACAAAGAGCAGGATCCTGGTGTTAGGTTTGACAGGTCTCCACAGGACAGCGACACTTGGTCTTAAGGGGGTCATTTTATTGTTTCACTTCTCCAAATGTACAAAAAAAATTAGAAAATAACCCTAGCCCCCACCCCCTCCCAAACCACAAAACAAACCAGTCTGGGGAGCCCCACAACAGTGCAGCTAAGAGACGGCAGGAAATTAAACAGAACTAGATACAGCAGCTGGGTCCCCTCAGCCCACATGGTCACTGGCTCTCCACAACTGGCCCCCGTCTGCCCAGTGCTTCCCCGATTCACACAGAGCTCATCCTGACCAGATGGCAAGCGGATACTTTACAAATCCTCCTTCACTTTCTTCTTGGATTTCTTGGTTTTATCTTCCTCCTGCAGCACGGGAGTGTTGGTTGCCTCCCGCTTCAAGTAGCTAACGAAGTCACTCACTTCTCTGCCACCCTGCGGAAAGCACGAGACAATAAGGCAGTGCCTGGGCTCCCCGGGGCGCCCCCTTCACTGGGGGGGCTCAGGTGCCAGGCAGAGACCGCAGCAACCGCAAGCAGAGCTCTCCCCTGTGGGTCTGCAGCACATGCAGAACATCCCCCATGGGCACTAGTGGGCGCGTTCCCAGGGTAACTAACGGGACAGAGGCCACCACAACTCCAGAGGGGCTTGGCATGATTTGGACACCTGGATGCTACTTCACTTCTTTACAAATAAGCAAGAGCAGCAAAAGACTCACCTCGTACTTCTTTGGACTCTGCTTCTTGCCAGCTGGAGCAAAATAGATGGTGGGGAAGCTGGGGAAAAGAGAAGAGACAGTGGAGCTCCTAACGTGCTCGGTTTTCTTTCAGACCAGCAGGCCAGCCCTCACCGAAGGGACTCGTCCCTGCCTTCCTCTGGTTTAATATGGTAACAGCCTCAGCAGCTCCAAAGCCAGCAGGTGTGGCTTCCAAAGCCTGGCCATGTCCAGAGTTGGCTGAGCTCCACTACGTCCAAGTTTGCTGGCTAAGCTGTTTTCATAAAAGCGAGCCAGCATTCTTTTTAAACTGCCAAGAACAGATTCCCAACAGATTCAGAAGCAGAGGAAGGGGATCAGCGAGACAGGCCTCCAGGCACAGCCAGGACACCAGAATCCCAGAGAAGCGACTGTCCTTTGTTTTCACTCTTGATTTCTTCACACTAAGCAAATGCCTCGCAATCGCATGCCAATCGCCCCCACCCATCCTCCCCACGAGACTCGTTCAGCTCTTCTTCTGTGGCTGCTGATCAGAGACAGAAGCCTGAACTCATCCACTGACAGCGGTGTGACAACAGTAAGACCTACCCTCTGACTTCATATGGAGAAGGCACATCATTGGCTGTAGCATCCATTTTGGCAATGACAATATTGGGGTCTTTACTGAGCTGTTGGTAGAAAATGCTTATTAGTAACCAATCCACAGTAGTTAACACCAGGAATTCACCGATCAACATCAACTAAGACAGTGATGTCTGAAGGACAGTGTGCACAGTATGCTAAAAGGTGAACAAATTTCTTCTGAGCAGTTTCCTTCTGCCTCAAGAGGGGCACAGGGAACAAAGTCCCTCCTCACCCAGCTGTACGCAGCACACATCTCCCAGCGGAATCGGTCTGGTATAAGTTCTGGAGAATTCTTACCCCAGAGCAACTGCTTGTCTGCAACCCTAGGAAGTGAGCTGTGAGGATATGCAGTGCTCGGGAAGCAGCGGTGCCTGATGGCCAAACAGCAGCAGGCTGTTCAGATCTGGGAGAACAAATTTATTTACACCACTCATGAAAGCGTGCAGGGCAGCGTCATCCTTCAGCAGATGGGACACTGTAACCACGCAGAGGGAAAAGACCCAAAAAAGAACTTTGCCAGTTGAGACCAGTACCTGAATCAGGGAATATTTCACAGCAAAGGGAGCAGGCTAAACCTACCAGCGTGGTTGCTACCACGCTCCAGATCCTGACAAGGTACTTCTGCATTCACAGGAGAGGCCAAAACTCATAGTCCTCAGGAAGGCACAATTATGCCCCATTATCATAAAGGCTAGACAGAACCTGCAGGATTGTTTATTGCTGCAAAATTCTGTTTTGCATTTGCAACAGAGTCCCAGACCTACCTTCTCCCCCAATTCTTTGTATTTGGGCTCCAGATTCTTGCAATGTCCACACCAGGGTGCATAGAACTCTATCAGGACATCTTTGTCTTCTGCATTGACAATTTCATCAAAGTTCTCAGCAACCACCACCTGGTGATGTTTGATCAGACAAATTAGTTCTTTTTAAGTCAACGGTAGGCTGTAACACGACATGCTCTATATGCTCTGCCCAAGCAAGCCAGCCCTCCCACAGTACGAGTCACGCTGCACCTACACACCAAGCAGCAAAATGACCAAACACACAATCTTCAACAAGCTGTAACGTCCTCAACTTGCAGGTAAAAACCTATCCTAAGGTACCAGCGCTACCTGCAGGTGAGGTTTGCACCTGGTATCCTCGCAGGAGGACAAAATAATTTCTTTTTAATACCAGCAAGTTCCAGGCTGAGCAATCAGTTTAGCAAGACTGGCTGAGGCGATCCCCATGCACACATCAATAAGGGAGTGGAAGTCACCGCTTGTAAGGCCCTCACCATAAAGCCAGGCCATGGAATGCTTTCAGTCAGGGCAGAATTTACTGTGAGGAACGAAAACTGAGTTATACCACTCCTCCAGTGATGAGATGAAGACGTAACTCTTTAGAAATGGCACAGTCACGTCCAGCTTGAAAGCCATGCCACAAGGGAGCACAAGGCCAATACAGCAGGCCTTCAGGTGATCCCTGTATATCTGGATGATCCTACACCTGTAGAGCATGTTGCTAGCACGCTCAAGCAGCGGTTACGATACTGAGAGAACAAAACAGAATCAAAACTGCACACTGCATTTCTCCCTCAGCTCAGAAAACTGCAATACAACAAGGGAGTGAATTCTTCTTCCACCTATTACAGTAGAGGCTTCTCAAGATGCCACAACGTGGCACTCGCAGTGTGGGATACTGGCCTATGACTAGAAGCTGCTGCTGAACTGTGTCTCTTTATCCACGGGTAGGAGCTGTTGCTGCACTTGATACAGCACTCACCTTCACAGGGCCATCGTTGCTTTCAGGGACAGGCTCTGATTTCAGATACTTTTTCAAGTTTCCATCAAAGTAATCTTGCAGGAATCTCTCCAGAGCCTTTCCATCACGGCTGAAAGTGAAGTGACATTTTACAGCCGTCATCACACATACAGGATGAGAGGGTAAAACTTTCAAGGCTGATTTAAGCTCCTTCCACCCACGGAACACATGCCACCTGCACCTCCGAGAGCACCAGTCTGGGGCTGGCTTAGAAGACCCCAGAACAAGCGCAAAGATGCCCCTAAGAGTTTTGACAGGAGGCTGGACACACATCCCATTCTAAGTTTTAGGCCTTTCAGCACTCTTAAGTTTCAAGAGGAAAGGTACAACTGTTTCCTCTGCCCTTTAATGCACCTTAGTTCCTAACTAGACACCTAAATACCTTGAATTAAATTATCTAGCCAAAGCTAGATGTAACAGGAGGGGCTGTGAACTCTCTGTAGGGCAGGAAAACACGAGTAGGAGCCATTTTGGCCCAGCAATCATTTCTTCCGGCTGGAACATCCAGATTTTCTGTTTCCTCTGAGCTAACGAGGTATGATCTGGTCAGAGACCTCCAGACCAAAGTCCATCAAGTGAGAGGCAACACTGCTAAGTTCAAAAACTTACGAGAATTCTTCCTGCATGACATATTTATCTCCTTTAGCTGTTCGGATGGCAACAACTGGAGCCTCACCCACGTTGCTGTCTAGACCAAACTCTGAAAGCTCATGGCCAAAGGTTTTCCGACTAGCAACAGCAAAAGACAGTTTGTGGCCAGCATCTAAGAACTTCTTTGCAATCATCATAACTCTAAGGGGAGAAAAAAAAAAAACAAAACAAAAAGCATTATTCCTTGGAACATTTTCTTCCATGTGACATAACACCCTCCATGTTGAAGTGCACATTGGACAAGGAATTCAATGGCATGATGTGTTCTGCATAGGCAAGTCCTATGGAGATGGTGTTAAGAAGCAGAGCAATCAGCTTGTGTCTATTGTGACTGAGGCCTGTGCAAGTGTCATGTGCTTTCATCCTCCACCCCAGTCAGCATGACCACCAGGGTCTCAGGCACTGGGGAATATAAAGGATAGAATCCCACACACCACCAATAAGGAAATTTGTGTTTAAGGTCTAAGGAGCATGGATACAAAAGCAAAGGGGTTTCAAAGCGTACACGTATCATATGCTTTGGGCTCTGCAGGCAGCAACCACCCCAATAGCTCTGATTAGAAACTCAGCTGGAAGCTTTCTGGGAGACAAGAATTCAGGTATGAGTAACAGGAGAAACTCTGTCAACAGTGCTATGGAATAGCACCGACGCAGGGAACAAGAGAGAGGGGACAATTAACCCCCCGCCACTCCCTACCTGTTGCGCCAGTAGTTGGAGCCCTTTGCATTCTTCTCATAGTCCACATCATAATATGCCACCAACAAGTCCTTCCCCTGGATCAAGTCTTTGTTGTCTTCAGTCATGTGTGGACAGATGCCAAAGCTATCAATGAGACAGATGTTAGCAGCTTCAGTCTCACTGCCCAGAACCCATTGCCCCCCAGGAATAGGCTCGATGCAGCACACTCTTGTTTCCCACCCAATAGTGTTAACTGCCAGTCATCAGTAAGACCTAAGTAGGAAACACTTGGCCCATTCATGTACCACTCCATTCCAAGTCCAACCTTCATCTCTAGCCACAGCGTCAGTGGCTGTATCTGACCTAAATAAGGCCAAAGCCGGCATACTTCTCAGGAACTTCACAGTTTTTAAAGAGAGGTGTGGTTATTAAAATAGGGACAGTAAATGCCAACAGCCATGCCAGACTTTCCAGAAAGAAGGTGGTCAAAGAGAACGTGGGCAAGACAGCTCTTTTGGACACTAAACAGGAAGTGGCAGCAACGCCAGTTAGAGAAAACAAGTTCTGACAGGGCCAAATCCAACTGGGGCCAGTCTATCACATTCTCTGGTGAGGAATGACTCACATGTTCTCCTGGATGAATTTCTTGATCTTTCCACTGGTGATTTTGTCTTCTGTGTACTTGATGGAGCTGTCCTCAAACTTGTTCATCAGGCGTGGAGGACGAAATAAGATTATACCCCTGAGGGGAAGCAGGTATCGAGAATTAGTTTAATGTATCCCTGGGTTTCTAAGGATGGCAGCTAGATGAAGCAAGAACCCCATCTCCAGTGACCACCCACATTCACTGTTCATAGCTTCAACAAGACTGTCTAGTTTCTTGGTGGCACTGCTGCATTAGATCTACCTGTCAGACACTTCTCCATTATTCAGACAGGCCACAATGACAAACAAAAAAACCCCACCATAACAAGCAACAAGGAAGCAAAACACCTCTGTTGAGATACTTCCCACCTGGAGGCAGACACTAACTCTCCAGAGCCTGCAACCATTTTGTACCTTTCATCTCAATTCTGAAGAGATAAAAAAAAAGATATGCTACTGGCAGTTGGGGAAGAAACAAGACCTTAAGCTATGTTCAGAGAGTGAATCCAGTTAACAAGTGGAACCCAGGAATTTGTTCCAGATATCTCATTAACAAGAAATCCTTGTGTTAAGCAACTTACTCTCCATCTTCCTCATACTTCTGCACCAACTGGTCCTCACTGGTGTGTGCAAAACGGTAGTTATCTCTTAGGTTGTTGGCTGCTTTCATGAATTCTGAATAAGCATCCCCAGATGCATCTCCAAAGAAGCCTGCAGCAGAAAGACAGATGGTGACCCCAAACCGACTCATCAGCAACCACTGTGTTCATTTATCTCATCATTTATCTCTACAGCGCGCTGAAAGATGACTTCTGAATCAAGTCCTCCAATGCACGTTCAGGCCTCCATCTTTGACAGCTTCTCTCCCATTTTTATTGGAACCTTTCTGCATTCCCTCCCTTCCACCAGCAGAAAATTACTCAAGAGTCTGCCCAGCTTAGTCACTCAGCCAAAAGGCAGCTGTCCTCTGAGCACTGAGATACCCCTTTGTCACCACCTGACTCTAGTAGTGATAGCAACTGCCAATGGTACTTCATAAAAATAAGTTTGGGAATGCTGATCGATACTCATCCAGATCCGCTTGTAAGGTAGCACCTGATCTGCACAAAGGAAATCTGGTATTGCCGCTTCTAAACTGTGATCAAATCATACGATGTTGACAGCCTACCAGTGTCACGAGACAGCGCTCGAATGTACTTTCTAGCAACCCAAAGCTACCTGTTGTCAGACAGCCAAAAGAGCAACAAGCTTTAAAAAAGACACACTGTGGTGCCAGGACATCTGAAAGACAGTCAAAGAATCACCAGAAAAAAAACCAAAGAGATTGCAAGGAATCCCTAGAGGTGACTGAGTTCAATCTCCTGCTCAAAGCAGGACCAGGTTCAAAGTCAGATCAGGTTGCTCAGAGCTTTGTCCAGCTGAGTTTTGAAAATCTCCCACACTGAATGTTTCGAAATCCCCCTGGGCACACGTTCCAGTGCTTTATCGTTCTCATTATGAAAAACTCTCTTGCTCATGTCCAGCTAGAATTTCTCTTGCTACAGCTTGCAATACTGCTTTTCATCCTTTCACAGTATGTTCCCCAAGATATCTCCCAGAGCCAAGCGTCTACTCACTTTAGTGTTGCACCGAATCTACTCACCCACTACAGATGCATCTTTATCACCAATGAATTTCTCAAAATCAGACACAGAATTGAGAGCCACTGAAGCAGGTCCCGCCTGTTTCTTGAGATGACTGACGATCCCATCTTAAAAGAAATTAGTTAAATGATTAAAGGGATCAATACAAAGTTCCACAAGACATTTTTCAAGCTTCCTAAAAAAGTTGTTTCTGCAGATTCCCTACACCCCTCCCATACAATAAATGATTTGAATTAAAGGAGCGCTGTCACCAACTTCACATAGCAAGTTTCTAGCATTTTCTAGATAGTACATATCAAGGGTAGTAGGATTTACAGATAATGTGGACACCTTCACCTTTAAAAGAGAGCTTTAAGGGATACTAAACATCCAGGGCTCTGCCAGCACAAAGAGTTCTGGAAAGGGCAAGGGGGAATTGTGTGTGTAGGTGGCAACCTTCTTTGTATCCCTGAACACACGTAACGTCCCTGACACAAGTCTATTAGATGCGGGTCTGCCTTCCAGCACCATTTCCAGACACTTGCCGATGAGCTCTTACCTGCTGTCCTAGGCCCATCATACGTTCCTGCCTCTTCTCCATCTCGAAAAATCTTTAAGGTGGGATATCCACTGACTCCATACTTATTACAGGTGTTTGAGTTTGCTGTACAGTCAACCTAAAGGAAGAGGAATATTGCTACTCAGTGACCCAGCCAGCTGTACGCACAAAGGAAAACGGCTTTGCCACTGCCCACATATAAAGTCTAGAGGGTCTGAAAGCTCTTTGGCGATTTTAACCAAGGCTGGATTCCTTTCACAGAAAGCCTAAGGATCCACAAAGCATCTACAAGACCAAAAGCTGGAAAGTCAAGGCTAGGGAAGGAGGTAGCATGAGCGTAATGACAGGCCCAGAAAAGTATGTGAGGAAACACTGGAAAAATTAAGTAGCTGCAAGCTTGGCCTTTGGCCAGACTACATACAGAAAAATACTAAAAAGATCCTTGTAATCAATGACAGGCTTAACAGGAATCAATTTTCTTAGCACCTCATCTACTAACATTCCTACAACGCCTGAAAAAACACGCTGACCTCAGCTGACATGGTGTCAGGAGCCCACGCCACTTCCCAGAAAGGAAGACCCCGCTTTGAGAAAACCATACAAGTTTTCTTGGCAGAAAACAAAGCTCCTGTACGGGAACCCTGACTGTACAAGTCAAGGGACAAGACCGTGACGCACAGCACAGGGCAGTTCTCGTGGGGATCTCACAGCTCACAAGTGGCTTCTTCCTCCCGGCCCGGGTGAGCCCTCGTTACGTGCTGGTGCACACCCACATTACGCTTTGCACAGCGGCCGAGCGGCAGCAGCCCTCGGCTTCCAGATCCTTCCCTGGAGCCTAATGCTTCAGGGAGGCGAAGCCCGTCAGGCCCCGAGGGCCCTCCAGGCCCGATGCGCGCCCTGGCCGCCGGGCGAGCGCAAGGCCGCGGCACAGCTGGCGTTTGAACCAAGTCCACCCCCAGGCCGCCCCCGGGACACGCCGCCCGCGGGCCGGGCCGGTGCCGCAAACACTCACCTTCACCAGCGGCACGATCCCCCTTCAGCCTGGTGGCCGCCGACTCGTACTCCGGCGCCAGCCGCTTACAGTGCCCGCACCTAGGAGGACGCGGGGGGTCAGGCCGGCCCAGAACCCCCCTGCCCCAGCCCAGCCCCAGCCCCTGCCCCTGCCCCTTCCCCGCCGGGACCAGCCCGCCCCCGCCCGCCCCCGGCGGTCCCTCACCATGGCGCGAAGAACTCCACCAGCACCAGCCCCGGGCGCTCGGCCAGGCCGCTCTCGAAGTCGGCATCACTGAGCTCCACCACGTCGGAGGCACGGGCAGCGATGGCGAGGAGCGGGAGCAACAGCAGGGCGGCGGGCGGCCGGGGCGCAGACATGGCGGGGCTCCCTCCTCGGCGGCGGCGGCAGCTGAACAGGGCCGGGGGCCGCAGAGCCGGAAGTCCCGCCCCCCAAGCCGGACCTGCCGTGTGGCAGCTCTCCGTTGGACGCCGCGCCGCGCGTCACGCCCGGCCCCGCCAATGGTCTGCCGACACAGGGGGCGGGGCCAGCTGCGGCGGCCACGCCCCTCCCTCCCCCGGCCACTGGGTCTCGGCGCCGCTCGGAGCCGGGGGGGACGGCACCGGGACCGGTCCCCGACGGCGCAGCTCCGGGCTCCCTCCTTCCCTCGCTCCCTCCCTCCCTCCCTCCCGCCGCCCGGCCCCGGCCAGCCGCGACCATCCCGTCTGCAGGGAAGCTCCGAACCCGCCCCGCCACGTGCCTTCTCGGAAAGCCCGGGAGCAATCCCCGCTCCCGAACACCCCCGGGAGCGGTGAAAGGCTCCGGAGACGGCACTTCAAACTGCAGGGCCGACAAAACCTGATCCTGCCTGTTACAGAAACACAATCATCACCCGGGGGGGTTTTGCCGTACAGAAATTGCTACCAAAGGATCCAAGGCCAGGCCAGGGCAGCAGAGGCTTGGGAAGGGGAAGAAAAGGAGAATCAAGGAGGAAATATTTGATGATCTCGGGGTGGTGTGAGAAACGCAGAGGGTGATCGAGGCACAAATGCCAGGAAGCGAAGGGACAGTGTGCCAAGTGCTGGGATGCACAGTGGTGACCCCCAGGGGTGCGCGTCGATGACCCCGCGGGGACACACAGCGGTGACCCTGTGGGGGTGCACGCTGGTGACCCCGCGGGGACGCGCAGGAGTGACCCCAGAGCCGGTGGGCACCGGCAGCAGGTGGGAAGGGACCTGCATCGCGACCCGGCCCGTGACAGAGACGGAGCTGGAAGAGCAGCTCCTGCAGGTAACGAACCAGCGCAGGCTGGGGAGGGAAGACAGCTTCGTCATCGCTGCTCCTGCTGCCTTCTTCCCCCTTGCCAGAGCACCGTTCACTCGCAGGCCCAGACCCCTGGGACACCTCCCGTTGGAGATGCCCACTGGGCCCTGCCACCACGCTCCCAGCGGGGCTGCAGAGCAGGAGCCGGGGGAGCTGAGCCTGCGGGGAAGGAGCAGCTGCCCCGTGGCGGCCCATCGGATCCACACAAGCCAGGACTCACAGCACCATTGGCACCACTGCGCAGAGCCTGTGCACGCCATTCTGTCTGTTAGTGGTGCGAGAATGGCCTAGTTACTGCCAGAGGAATGGGTTTAAAACTGTGTGCTGGTAATAGCTAAAAAATCTCTGTTTGACCGTACTCCTTTTAGCCTGTGGAAAGTTGAAGAAGATGCTTCAGGCCTCTCAGGCCTCCACTGTGGACTAACAGCCATTCAGTAATGCAAAAACTGATGGTAGAGTAAAATCTGCCTTCAATATGTTCACGAGTCCTCAATTTGAGTCTCCTTCCTTTTGTTTAGGAATAAAATTACTCATCTGCAGACAACTGGGTGGGGACCATCATCTCGTACCCACACAGCAGTTCTCAGGACCACATGCAAACACCTCTTAAGTGAAGAGCAGTAGTTGGGGAGCCAACAGAGGGAAGGAAGAACAGGTATTTAACAACCTGAGTGGGAAGTTCACGTTGGTGGGAGCTGATTTTGTTCAGTAGGAAGCACATCCAGGACATTCCATGCTCAGCAGGAGCGGCCACGAGAGCTTTGAGGAGTGATGAGAATGACAGGACTCGATGTCGTCCATGAAGCCAAGGGAAGGAAAGCAGAAAGATGCTCTGCCCGGTGGAGTTGCTTCAGGCTCCTGCTGTTCGGAACAAGCCAAGGACTGTGTGTTCAGCCGCGGGAGAGTCCTGCGTCTCCGCTGAGGAGCGTTCAGCTGGAACACCGGGATCTCTCTGGAGCACAGGTAAGGCACACCAGCGGTTTTACACGGAAAACATATGCAATGCCACTTCCACTGATTGCTTTTTCTGTGCATTGGATACTCTTAGTCTTCAGAATGCAAATCCAGCTTCTCTTATAGTCAAACTCTTAAAGAGAACACTTGGCCCTTTGAACTAAGAATTAATATTATTTTGTGCACAAACTATTTTTGGTTTACAACAAGGCAATTTTCCTTTTCTTCTCTGAAAAGCTAACTTCTGCAATCAGGAGCATCTTGTGCAAGAAGATAAAAGTGAGAGTTACGTTACATGCAAGAAAGGTGTAAACACATGATGAGAAGAAATATAACACCGGAGTTCCTTAGGGGGGAGATGATGCTATTACACTTGCTTTAACATAGCTACTTGTTTTTATTTATACACGCAGTTGGAATTTGAAAGAGGAAGTTAAATAATTACCTGCTTTTGTCTTACTAGAAGACTGAGCAGCTTTTTAAAAAAACTGCCAATAGATGGTGCCCCAGCTTAAATAATTCGCAAATCTGCGGCGTTTTCCCGGGACCCCTCCTTCCCCGGCACCAGCAAGACACAGCACCACAGCGGGGAGCAAACCTACCTCTTGTCATGGGTATTTGTCAAAACAGCAGCCAAAACTAGCTTTCCCCCAGGCGTAATAATTCAGTCCCTTTGTCGTTCCTTTTAAAGCGGAGGCGGCAGCGGCGGCTCTTCCGAGGCAGAACAGACGGTATGGCGGCCGCTGTGACTGCCTGAAGCTGTGACCGGGAGCCGTGGGGACGCGCCTCTGTCACCCCCCAGAACTGCTGGCCGCTCTCCTTGGGACCAGGCTGCTGCTTTCCGGATCAGCCCCCAGCTGACACAATTTTAGCCTAATTGCCCCAGCGCGGGCAGGACGTCACTTACGGCCACTCTGGGCAGCAGCGGGGGTTCTGGTGTGACCCAGCCTCGTGACACAGGCCAAAACCATGTCATTCCTCAAGGCCCAGAGGCACGCACCATCATTTTCTAGCTAAACCCTTTTCATTCAGGCACACAAAACCTTTTCTGAACCCTGCGTGTGGTTTTGCCGTGTTTTTGTCTCAGGCGGTGGCAAGCATTTGCTTTAACATTACATTTGGTCACTTCTGGTACTTCAAAAAACAGGAGGGTCAGCTCTCACTGACTGATAAAATCTGTCATTTTAGTTCCTGTCAGAGGCAACTCTATTTTCAACGTGCTCCAGGCAGAAGATGACAAAGCAATGGCAAAACTACCCAGATACAGAGACCATAGTTCATATCCTCCTGTGTGTGAAAGACAATTTTTCCTTTTCTTTGGTGAAGAGAGTTTAGCTTGTGATGTGTATTTTTTGTTCAAATGAACACAACCGCAACTGACTACCACATTTACTGATCCCATTTTCTGATATGTGCTAAATATTCACACTAGGAAGTACAAATGTGCCTGTCAAGTCCCAGGAGTAAAACCACCAGAGCATCACTGGTCAGACTTACGGTTTCAGTTACACTAACACCTTTACAAGAAACAATATAGAGGTGTATTTTGAAAAAAGGAAACAACAAACCACCAAACTCTCGCCTACAGACACCCTCCGTTTCCTCTTGTCGGTTAGCTTTGGCAGCGATGGGTGACGCCGTGTGGCGGCAGCAGGCGGACGATGCCGCCAGCGTTTTAGCAGCGGTGTCCTGCAGAGCATCGCGGCACAGCACCAGTCAGCACTGGCACGTCAGTGCTGTGTTTATACATCACCGTCCTAAATGCAGGACACAGTAGCCCTTTTTCCTGCATTATTTTCAGGGAGTTCCCGGAAGTCAAAGAACCATAACCTTTCTGAAATAAAGGCACATTACTGCTCTTAAAGAACACCTTGTTTCAGTGTGTAATCTATTGTTTGATAAAATACACCCTTGCAAAGTGTGGCGAGGGTTTTTTTGTTGTTTTTTGTAAGTCTAACTGGTGAAGGGGGAGAAAGGAACAGTTCAGACTTACCACCTTGGTTGAACCCAGCCGTTATTGCCCAGGAATTGCTCTATAATTACTTAAACACACATTTCCCAAACATTCTCATCTTTTATGTGCTTATATACGGCAAAATCTTTCTAGCCTAAACTTTTGTACATATATACCTCAGGAGTCTTGATGATCCCAGCAGCTCTTTGAAACAACCTGCAAAATTTCATCTCAGTTGTGATTAAGTTGTGATTTATAAGATGGCTCAGTTCACTCATGTGAATCCATTTTTAACTGAAAATATACTTTATAGTACCATCTCACTCTTCTGCAAGCTGCCCAATAACTAGAGATGCAAATACTGATTGGAATGTATATTTTTATTCCTTAACCTTAAAGAGTTTGGCTCTATGACTTTCAGTTGCCGTAACACAGTCCGGAGATAAAGCAATTAATTGCTACTCATGGCAACAGCACAATTGTTTTAAACAGGTGGTTGAAATGACCTGGAAATACTGTTCATTGCTGGCATTAAACAATACTAACATCATCTAAAACCCAGCAGAAATGGCTAATCACTGAAATTCTCTCTCATTCAGGTATAGGGAGTACTCCAACAAGAGGAGTTAAGACACTACACATTTTTTAGCTAATTAATGACTGAGCAAGCTACAACTAAGAGGTTCAGGTAAAAACTGATGAAATTATCCCTGTTTGAAGTAAAATGCAAACCAACTTCTCTGTTCTTCGTCTCCCCTCTCCGCCTGTCTTCAATAAAAAAGAGGTTCATGTACCTCGGTGCAGATTTATTGTCACTGCTTTACATACTGGGCTCCACTACCATCGCTGCTGAACACAGAGGAAGCAAAAAAGACTTAATTCGAGTTTAGAACTGAAAATAACATGAAGACAGGGGCATGCCGGTGTCATCTCTTAAAGAATGAACTACTACTCTGCTCCCCACCCTTGACTTTGCAATTTTGATGCTCTGCAGGGCTAACTATTGACCTAAATCAAGTGCCAAAATCATAAAGAAGGGCATTTGCTTCTAAGCAGAAAATAAAAGTTAGAATGTTAGAAGTTGGTGTTGGGTTTTTTTTTAAATAAACTTACTAAGTAAAAATACATATGCTATTCTTTGATTTATGAGTCGGGAAATACTGCTATCTAACACTACCAAAAACTAATTTGTTCTGATAACGATGTGCTCGGTCATGCTCACGTGCAGGCACCAACAAACACAACCTTCAGCCAGCAGCCATCGACACGTCGGGCTTCCATCAGCGAGTGCTCCTCTCACCCTGCCTCGCCTGCGGCCGGCGGGCGGGAACACACAGAGGCCACGCGTGACAGGGACGTTTTCTTCTTGCAGCAGCTTTACTGGTGCCGAGATGACTGTCTTTATGCTTTTCACCATGGCCCATCCTGCTTCAGGAAGCTTGGGAGGTCCCCAGTTTGAGCAAGTTCATCAGCGGAACCTACATCATCCTTTGGGTGCTGATCGCACCCTTTCTCTTCAAGAGCATCATTGTGGCCATCGTGGGTGAGCGCCGAGCCCGGGCCAGCCACCAGCCTCCTCCTGCAGATCCCCCGGACGGCTTGCAGGGTGCTCCTTTGCCCAAGCACCAGCAAGGCGAGAGCTGGCCCACAGAGGGGGGGCTCCGGACGGGGGGTGCTGCCCTCTGCCACCATGGGCACTGCGAGTCCCAGGGACATGGGCTGAACAGAAAGCAAGAGCATGGAGAGGGGAGCAGAGGCTGCGCCCCGAACTCGCTTTGAGTGGGGATCGCTCACAAACGGGAGCCCGGAGGCCGGTGCCCAGATGTGGTTTCTCCCCCCGGGTTCGGAGCAGGGCAGCCACCTCGGCCCCTGTGTTCTCCGGGACACAGGGACAGGACAGCCCCCTCCAAAGGGGCACAGGCAGAGCAGCCTGGGGACAGCCCCAAAATCCCCAAGTCCTCTCCCCCCCAGGGTGTCAAGTCCCTCCTCCCAGCACTTGCCACTGTACAGTGTCGCTTGACAGTGAGCGTTTCACAAAGCGTCCTACAGCAGAGGGGAGCCCCAAAGCAAATGGGTTTATGTAAAATGCAATGTAGAGAGAGGGAGAGATGAGAAGACCCCAACAAATGCCCAGAAACGTTCCCTACAGCACGTGGGAGCTGCAGTGTGAGGGAGATTCTCGCCTTTTGTAGTGGTTTCAGCTGGGATGGAGTTAACTTTCTTACTAGCAGCTGGTATAGTGCTATGTTTTGGGTTTGGGATCGGAATAGTGTGGTAGCGCACTGGTGGTTTTGGTTGTTGCTGGGCACTGAAGGCCTTTGCGCTGCCGGGACCCTGGAGAAGCCTGGAGAGCCCGCGCGGTGGCTCGGACACGCCGGGTCCGGACAGGAGGAGCGGGACCCGGAGGGATTCTCCCCGTGCGAGGGCCCCGGGAGCGGGGGAAAAGCCCAGCCCTGCGCCGGACGCGTCGGACGGTGCTCGCCCCCTTCCCCACTGAGACACAAAGCAGAGAAACAGCAACGGAGCGTCCCTCCCGCCGGGGTCACCGAGCCCGGAGGGGCAGCAGAGCAGCCGCCGCTCCCCGCCAGGAGCGTTCCCGGCTCCGCGCCCGTCGGTCCTCCCTTCAGCCCGACGGGCCGCGGGTACCGGCGTGGCGGGGCTCTCCCTGCCCGGCCCCGGCAGCCCTGGCCCCGGCCCCACCGTCCGGGACGAGCCACCCGCCGCCGCCCGCTGCACCGGCACCGCCCGCCCCCCGCGCCTCCCGTTACTCCGCGCCGCCTGCGACCGGGTCCTGCGCTCCCCGGGGCCGCCAGGGGGCGCTGCCGGCCGCCCCGGGGCCGCCGCCGGGGTCGGGGTGGGGTGGGGTGTGCGCGTCCCGCTCCCGTCACCCCCGCGGCGGCCGCCGCCTGCCGCCGGGGACACCCAGCGCGGGGGGGGGGGGCTGCCCCCGCAGCCGACCCGGACGGTCCCCGCACCCCGGGCGGTCCCTGCGGCCCGGCTGCCCCCGCGCCGGTCCCTGGCATCAATAATGCAGTAGCCCGGCGCCGTCTGCGGCGGTGGCCTCGGGTTAAGGCCCCGAGCCCAGGCCGGCGGGAGTCAGCGCCGCCGCCGCTTCCAGCCCCGGCGGCAGGAGCGGCGTGAACGGGATGGGCTGGCGCTGGGGCTGGGGCTCGGGGAAGGGCTGGGGCAGGGGCTGTGCAGGCGCTGGGGCAGGGCTGCGGCAGCGATGGGGCTGGGGCTGGGCCTTGGGCAGGAGATGGAGCTGAGGCTGGGGCGGGGGCCGAGCTGTGTGGGCAGCCCGCTGGCAGCTGCGGGCGCAGCCTGAGGGGGGCTTCGTCCATCGCTCCCTCCCGCTCCCTCCCGCCGGCCGGCGCTTCCTGCTGCCCCTCCAGAGCCTGCGCGCCGTCCCCCGGGAGCACCGCGTCCCGTCCCGCCGCCACCGCGCTGCCCCACAGCTGGCCATGCCGCGGCCCTTCTGCCCTGTCCCGGCGCTGTGCCATCCCCATCGGTGCCCCGTCCTCCTGGCTGTGCTGTCCCTGCCTGTGCCCTGTCCTTGTGGCTGTGCCGTCCCCACTCCTGCCCCTGTGGCTGTGCCGTCCTTGCTGTTGTGGCCCCTCTCTCCATGTCTCCGGTGCTGCCCCAGGCCTTGCTGAGCCGAGACGTGGTGGAGCAGCTGCTGCAGAGCCAGTGGGACTGGGAGCAGAGCGAGCTGGGACACCTCTGCCACCCCCCCGGCACCCTGGGTGAGGGTCCCAGCCTGCAGGACGTGCTGGTGGCCCCGCTGGTGGCAGCTGCCAGACCAGGGGACCAAGATGAGACTGTGCACTGCCATCCCCAGCCCTGTCCCTGCTCATCCACCTCCTGTCCCTGCTGCCCTCCCATGACCTGCAAACACACTTTGCGTCCCTGCTGCCCGGTATCCCCTGTCCTGTCCCCTCCCTGGGCCGGCCCTGTGTCCTCAGTGCCTAGTGTCCCCATGCTGTCCCCTCTCTGGGCTGGCCCTGTGCCCCTGGTGCCCGGTGTCCCCATGCTGTCTCCTCCCCGGTTGGTGTGTCCCCCTCATGCACCCCGCGGGGCACTGCAGGGGACCTGGGGCTGGGGCCAGCCTGCTCAGGCCAGCTCTGGCTGCAGATGTGCATGCCCATGCCCAGCTGTGCCGATGTGCATGCCACCTTCCCCGCGGCATGGAGCGCAGCCCAGCTGGCTGTCATGGTCCCCCAGCAGCTGGAGGGCTGCCTGAGGCTGCTCAGCCGGGACCCTGCTCTGCGCCCTGATCAGCTCCGGGCTGCCCTGGGCCAGGCCAGGCGGGTGAGGGGGGACGCGGAGGCCATGCTGGTGGGGGTGGTGGGGCTCTGCTGGGCTGACCTGGGGGTAAATGGCCTTGGCAGGCGCTTTGGTGGCCTTGGGGGGCTGCCATGGGGGAGATGGTCTTGGGGGGCTGCCTGTGGGAGGGCTGTGCTGGCGGTGGGGGGGGTTGTCCTTGGCGGGCTGTGCTGGTCCTGGAGTCTGTCTGTGGGGGGCTGTGCTGGTGCTGCCTGGGGGCGCTGGGCTGGGGGCTGCTGGCGGCTCGCGGTGCTGCTGGTGTCGCAGCTGTGGGGCAGCGCCCAGGTGCTGGAGCCAGCCCAGACCCTGCGCCTGGGCCGGCTGGCCACCCAGCTGGGTGAGCCGGAGCTGCGGGAGCTGCTGCTCCCCGACTGGGGGGCCCTCTCCGCCCTGGGGGAGCTGGATGGCTGGTCACCCAAGCAGGTGAGGCGCTGGGGGTCGGGGGGGCAGGGGGTGGCTGGCCCCTGTGACAGGCTCTCCCCCAGATGCGGGCTGTGGTGTCTGGCTTCCTGTGGCAGCGTGGGGTGAGCGCCCGGGACCTGGGGTTCCTGAGCTGGTGGCCCTGGGGCTGCCGGCGGCCGAGCTGCGGGGTCTGGACAGCCAGGAGCTGAGGTGGGTGTGCGCACACTGGGAGCAACGGCAGAGCCCCCGGTCATGGCAGGCACTGCCTGCTGCCTCGGTACAGGCAGGGATGCTGCCCCCCGACGCTGCCCGCTCCCCACAGCAAAGCTGCCCCTTCCTGGGCTTGCTGAGCCTGTGCTGCACGGAGCAGCAGGCCGAGGTGCTGGCCGCCCACCTCACTCCAGCACTGCTGTCAGCCCCGCCGCTGCCTGGGGACCTGAAATCTTCACAGAGGTCGGATGCTGGCAGGTGAGGGCTGGGACAGCACTGTGCCCTGTGGTCGCTGCTGCCTGCCCTGCCAGCCCCTGTGCCCGGGGACGGCGTCCTGACCCCACGCTCTGTGCCCCAGCTGGGCTCCCCAACATTGTTCTCTCTGCAGAGGTCCTCGAGCAGATCTGGGCACTCACACCCCAGGACATTGCTGCCATCCTGGCACCCAAGTTCACAGGGAGTTCCTGGCATCCCCCACTGGCACACTCAGCTGGGGCAGCCATGGCACCATCCCCTGCATGCAGGGGAGGGGGCATCCCTGCCTGGGCCAGCGTGGTGGGAGCCCCCCACACCGAATGCTGATGGATGGAGGAGGGACATGTCCCGGCTGTGCTGGGGAGGGGGTGCAGAGCCTCGCCATAGCTGGCTGCCCTCTCCCCACAGGTGGTGTTTGGCCCAGCTCAGCTGCACACCCTCTCCAGTGCCCAGGCTGGGGGTGTCACCCCTTGGCAGCGCCCAGCGCCAGGCCCTGGCCAGTGCCCGGTGCGAGGGAGAGGCTGCCGGGGACGGCGAAGCTGAGAGCAGCTGGGCGGCTTCTGTCCCCACATGGTGCCCAGGCTGCTGCCCGTCCCCGCTCTGCTCCTCCGGGCTCAGCACGGGCGCCCCGGGGTGCTGGGAGGGCTCAGGTGGTGTGGGTTTGGCCCTGGTGCCGCAGCGCTGCCTCGCGGGGATCCTGGCCCCGCTGCCTGCCCGGCTCCTGCTCCCTGTCGTGTGTGTCCCATCACACCTCTGCCCAGAGGAGAGCCCCCTGCTGCCACCCCTGCCCTAAACCCAGGTCCTGAGCAGCCGCTCAGAGACCCTGCGCTGTCGCTGCCTGGAGCTGTGTGTGCGGGCACTCTGAGGGCTGCCTGGGCTGTGAGCTTCTCCGCAGCGTGCCGGGGCTGGCACGCTCACTGCTAATGGTGCTTTCTCTCCTGCAGGCAGGAGCGGAGCCAGACCCCAGTCTGGCTTCACCTCGGCTCTCCTCCTCTGCCTGCCCCGCGGCAGAGAGCACAGAAATCCCTGCCCTGCTTTCTGTGAGCATCCCAGTAATAAACTCGTGGTGGGCACCCAGCTCTGATCCCTGCCTGCAGCACCTTTCCCTGCATGGCCCCGACTGTCCCTGCGGCTCCTGGCCCCAGCTCCCTACGCACACGCAGTCCCTCGCAGCCCCCCAGACCAGGGCAGCCCCAGTGGCCCCCCCCAGGCCCGTTCCCAGCAGTAGCTCAGGGAAACCCCAGGGAGGGCTGCTCAGGGCAGGCACAGGCAACCCAGACCCTGGCGGGTGCCTCTGTGGGGGCACAGGGGAGAACGGCAGGTGCTGGGGAGGTGGGATAAGGAGGAGACAGAGCCATGGGTACAGCAGCACAGGTTTATGGTATCTGGCCTGGTGCGTTGTGAGTAACAGGACACAGCGACATGCTGGGCACAGAGATGGCGTAAGCTATGGGGAGAGCTGGGTCCCATGGGGCTGGCGCTGCCTTGGTCCAGCTCAGTGCCGGAACTGCGGCACTGCAGCGGGGATGCGGATGTCCTGCCCCTTCTCCAGCCGCCGCTCACAGTCAATCAGGTAGTTCACGCCGTCTATCACCAGCTGCACCAACTCCACCTGCACCGGGAGCACACGCGTCCTGACTCGGGGGCTGTCCAGGGAGCCACCGCAGCCAGGCACCCGGCTGGCCCCACGGCACACAGGGCAGGCGCTGCCACCCCGTCCGTGCCTGCTGGGCCCAGCACACGGCTCTGGTGCTGTTTGGGTGCCACAGGCCTGTCATGCACACGTGCTCCAGAACCTCCCTCCCCAAAAGCAGCTCTGCCCAGCACCCACCTCTGACTTCCCCAGACGGTCCAGGTTGGAGATGTCAAAGACGTTGCCTGTAGCCGCAGTGTCCACACCGCCCGTCCCACGCTTCTGTAGCCGGAGGTTCTCCAGGATCTTAGGGAAGCGGCTGTCCTGGTGCCCGGAGAAGGTGTCAGTGCTCAGCGGGACCATCAGCAAAGGAGTCGGGGCTCTGCAGCCCACTGCTTCCCGGGCAGCCCCCCCGCCGCTCACAGGATCCCGTCAGTGGGCTCACAATCCCCGCAGGGATCCCTGCCCTGAGCAGACCCATGTTCACATCTGGGTCCCCGGCCCCTCCGGCTGCAGATGCAGGCCTGGGCTGGATCATATTCTTCCTGGCGGAACCTGAACGAGGTCCCGTGCACTCCTGCACCTCCCGCACAGCTGTTCCCTGCACCCCGCGGCTGGGACTCCCCACAGGACCGGCCGTGGTAATACCTTGCTGAGCAGCGGCAGCTTGATGTGGACGCCCGCTCGCAGCCCGGTGCCCAGGTTGGAGGGGCAGGTCAGGATGTAACCCAGCCTCTCGTTCCACATGAACTCCCAGCCTCGCTCCTGGATTAGCCGCTCCACCTGGGTTGAGGCACAAGCAGCTGTTCAGCCCCTGGCCATGGGGTGCCCGGACCCCCGCGCGGCACAGCTGCTCCTCGGGTGCTGTGCAGCCCCAGCCAAGCGCAGGGGGCCAGCGCCGCAGCAGCCCTGCATGCCCCCGTCCACCGGGCTGGTGCAGTGGGGGCTGGCGGGTGCTCACCTCCTTCAGGCCCCGACAGAACCGCTCAAAGACACGCTTCATGTTGCCACCCTTCTCCATGGAGATGACGCGCGTGTGGTCCTCCTCGTTGATCCAGATGAGGAAGGTCTTCTCGTTGTTGTGCCTAGGGACAGAGCAGTGTTCGGCTGCGCTGGCGGCCGGCAGAGCCCTCGTGCCCACCCAGCCACCTGTGCCAGCCCTGCCCGTGCCCCTTCTGTCCCTGCGACCATGCTGCCAATGCTGCTCCGTGGTCCCAGTGCTCTGCCTGTGCCCGTGGCTGGGAGAGCGTTGCCAGAGCACAGCCCGGCAGCGAGGCAGACAGCCAGGAGATGCTCCTGGAGAGGGGCCAGCGCTCATCCTCACGCACCGCTGCAGGCGACAGCTGCTGGCTCCAGTGCCGTGGGCGCAGGCAAGCAGTGCCAGCGTGGTGGCAACCCTGCCTGGACTGGGGACGGGACCACGGCTCCTGCACTGTACAGGCAGCAGAAGGGGGCTGCAGGCGTGGGGTGCACGTTGGGGTGCTGGGTTAGGGGGCAGCCGGAGCTGGGGACCATGTGTGCTGTTTTCCATGAGGCTGCTATAAAGGCGCTGTGCCAGCGAGGGCGGTGTGGGCAAGTGCGTGTGCTGGCTGTCACTCTGTGGGTGCGTGAGATGCTGCGTGGGATGCTGCATGGCTGTGCAGAGATGCTGGGAGGGAGCAGCAAGATGCAGTCGTGGGAGGATAAGATCGGGGGCAGGTAGAGTGTGCAGAGAGCCAGGAGGAGCGCTGGGGATGGCCTGGGGGAGCAGAAGCAATGGCAGGTTTTTGGCAGCCTACAGTGTGGGGTGCTGCAGGATGGTGAGAGCGGGCAGGACCGACAGCAGGGGCTGGCTCCCAGGTCCCATTTCTTAGGAGGACACTGTGGTTTGTGCATGGAGCGACTGGCTGCTGACTGAGGTGCACAAGGGGCTCACTCCCAGGTCAGGCGTGAGCAGGGAGAGCCCATCTCTGTGTGGCCACAGAGCCTGGGCTGTGCGCAGCCCGGGGGCGCCGGGGTCTGTGGTGGGGCGAGCACGGGGGACAGGGGTGACAGGGCTGGGGCAGCCGACAGAGCAGCAGCGTCCCCCGCCTTTCTGCCCTGCTGGCTCCCCAATGCCGCGGCAGATCCTCACCAGATCCCTCGGGCGTCGGGCCAGTCCCGGGCCATTCCTGCTGCCGTCAGGAGCGGGGACACCGGCTTGTCGAAGAGGAAGTGGTCCTGGAGGGAGGCAGAGTGCGTGGGCTCGCCAGGGCTGCGTGGCCGGTGCCAGGGCACCCTGCCTCACTGGCCCCAGCCTGCCATGCACCGCAGCTGTCCCCACCTGTGGGCAGGAGTCCCTGCCTTCCTGGCCAGGGAGGCAGGAGGCTGTTGGTGCACAGCCCACCCCATACCAGGGGCTGGGGGGCCGCTGGCCGTGTGCCATGAGCCCACCTTCCCCTGGGCACAGGCAGGGGCACAGGGTGAGACCCAGAGAGGGCCGCGAGCTGCTGGCGCTGTGTTCAGCAAGCTCCATCCTCCCCCGGCTCAGGGCGGCAGAGCAGCACCTTGAGCACCCTCTGCACTGCGGGGCGGCCTCGCTGGGGAAGGGAGTCCTGGTCCCAGGATCAGCGGGGCTGGGAAAGGAGGATACGGCCTCCCGCAGAGGCAGTGCTGGGGAAGGGGTCCTGCTCCGCGGGCACCCAGGGTGGCAGCTTCACCAACTCACATCAATGAGCTGCTGTTGCTCCTTCTCCGTCATCTCGCTGAGCCGGTAGTACCGTCCCATCAGGTCTCCGGTGAGGCCGTTCAGCGCCTCCACTGTCACCTTCTCCACCTCTCGCCGCTCGGCGCGGGTGCAGGCTGGCGGCAGGCTCAGCCCACGGATGCTGCGCCCAGTCCGGACCCGGGACGAGAGCACATAGCGCTCGTCGAAGTGGCCAAACTTTATCTGGAACAGACAGGAGCCGTGGGGTGCTTACAGGGCGGCGCTGGTGCTGGCAGGGGCCCCGTCCCCCAAGGCCTGGGGAAGCGTCCCCGTGCGCAGCACTGCTGCCCGGCTCGTGCACCTTGGTGGCATCCAGGTCTGTGACGTGCTTCATGGTGCGGGGGTTGTATCCGTTGTGGCGCTCCTGAATCACGGGGTCAAACAGGTCTGCAAACACCTGGAAGCAAGTGGGACGATGTGTGTCACTGCAGACCCAGTGCCCTGCGGAGCCCTGCCGCGGGCTCAGCGCAGCCCCATGGCGCCGCGGGGGGAGCAGAGGGTGGCTGGGGCCATGGTGCGTCCTGCAACGCAATGGCAACCCACGGGTTGCTGCCTGGGCAGGGGGGTTCAGGGGCAAGGAGGGGGAGGTTGCAGGGCCCTAGGAACAGCAGCACTGAAGGAGCCTGATGTCCCACAGGGACACAGTGGGTCTGGCCAAGGGGCCCCTCCAGCTACACGGGCTGGGCAGGAGGAGGTGGCACTAACACCCCAGGCTGCTGGATGTACCACAGGTACTGGGACTCCTCTGGCTGCTGCAGGCACCCTGGAGAGCCTGGAGCATGGCAGGGCTCCGGTCACCACTCACCTCGTAGGTTTCTTCATCGCCAGCTACCATGCCCACAGTCTTGATGAAGGGGTGGCCGGGGTTGTCAACACCCGTCTGGATGCACTGGTCCAAGGTCCAGCCGTTTGGGGTTGCTTTGTCACACAGCCTGGCGTAGATGGCTGGCGTCAGGTTGCTGGCCATGCAGTTGTTGTGTTTCCGCAGGTCGGGGTACTCGGCGCTGTGGGAGGAGAGACTGGTGAGTCCTTTGGGGCCAGGGCATGCCAGCGCTCGTGCCCCCGCCCCACAGAGACCCTTGAGCAGGCGTGGGCAGGGGAGGGAGGTCAAGCTGCTCTGCTGGTCCACAGCAGCGAAGGCAGCTGGACGCGGGAAGGCAGCGACTGGCATCACACAGCGAGGGCTGGGAGCAGCCCGAGCCGAGGGCTGACATTGCCACAAGGACAAGAGTCCACGAGCAAATCCCAAGCCGTTGTAGGGTGCGGCTCCTTATCGGGGCCCTGGCGTTGGGAGAGCTTGCCAGGACAGTGGCAACGGCCACGTCAGCCGCAGCCCCACGCTGGGGCACAGGCAGCTGGTGGGGCCTGTGCATGGGCCATGGAGGGGGGTCTCGCTCCCCTTCTCCTCCCCAGGGCTGCCCACAGGGAGGGGGCTGCTCCCGCTGCCCCATTGCCCAGCCCCAGGGCCTGCCCGTGCGGCGAGCATGCAGCCCCCGGGGGCCCTGGCATGTCTGGCCGCCGGGCCCCCCACCCCTCCGTCCCCCAGATGCCGTGGGGCAGGGGATGGGTTGACCCTGATCTGCAGCTGGTGGGAACCGCACTGCTCTGGTGCAGTTTATTGTATTAGGGGGACGCTTTCCCCTAATCAGCTTAGTGGGAGGCTGTCTCCTGACCTCATTCCCACTTTAGCCAGGCTTTGGGATTGTTCTGTGCTCGCATGGGGGGACTGGCATAGCAGGACCCCGAGAGTGCTCTCCTTCACCAAATCCCTCCTGCTGGGAGGTGGTGCCTCCGCTTGCCTCAGTGAGGCAGGACTGGCCCTTGACAGCCCAGGCAACCTGGCTGGTGGCCAGAGGGGTCCCACAGCCCTGGGGACACCTGTCCCCTCTTCCAGGAGGGGCACCGCCTTGTGTGTCGGGGTCCATGTGGGAGAAGAGGAGCCGGGGCTAGTGCAGGTCCGGGTCTGTGGGAGCAGCAGCCGGCCACCATCCCCAGCAGCGAGTCCTGGCAGTCGCCCAGTGCCCAGGTCCCGCTCCGGGGCTGAGCCAGCACCCGGCCCCCGTGCTGCAATGCAGAGTGCTGTCGCTGCCGCCGCCGCCTCCTCCCCTGTGTCTGCAGGCCAAGGAATGTGCGTTGGCCCTTTGCCTACGGCTTGGCTACTGCCTGTGGCTTCCTGCGCCTTGCAGAAAGAAAGGGAGGTAGGGCTTGCATTGTCTGCTCTGCGTAGGGAAGAACTTGTCCCCAGCCTGGACCAGCGCAAGGAGGCTTTAGGTCCAAGCAGGAACTCGTCCCAGGCTGTGCAGGCAGAGGGCTGCTCCCCCAGCCCACGCATGTGTCTGTGCTGTGTTGAGATGCTCCAGGTCAGAGCCAGACTCATCGTGTATGGGATGCAGCCTGCCTCAGCTTCCCCAACACTCCTGCCATTAGCCGGCTACCGACCCACGTCTCCCCAGGGAGAGACTCTGGTAAAAAGCATTTGGTGATCAGAATGGGAGACTTGGACAAGTTCTTCCCCGGCCCCCAGCACGGCTAGTGCCACCTAGCACACTTGGGACCACAGCCTGCCTGCTGGGCTTGCCACTCTGGTGGCAGCAGACTACGTCCAGAGAGCCAGCAAAGGCTGCTGCAGGAAGCAAGATTACTTCCAGTCAGCAGAAGATGGCTGTAGGTTTGGGCATGCTGCCTGCTATGGTCACTCCGTACCTTCACTGAGGTGTTCCGAGAGTCCAAAACCCTGAGAGACTCCGGCCCCTGGCTGCAGGCTCCGTGCCTGCTGCGGTGCTGATTTGGCTCCTGGCCCAAATGCACCCCCCAGGAGCAGTCCCGAGTCACAGCCAGCAAACCTGGGGACTCCCTTCAGCCCTTCTGGAGCACCCAAACTAAGCCGGGTGGTGCCAGGATCAGCAGGGCGATACAGGGATGAAGGCGCTGGATGCCCAGTGCTGTGCTCACGAGCAGTGGGGAGATAGCCCATCCCTGCAGCCCGAGGGAGGGCTCAGCAGCGGGCACCACGCTCTCCTGGGCACCCAGGTGTCCTCTGCCATCAGCATGAAGGTGACACTGCTCTTGGCCTTACTGGGGCTGATTTGGACTCTTCTTTTTGTCCCCAAAGCTGGTTTTTGAATTATGACCCCTTCAGCACTACCTTTTGTTCCTGGTGCCGCACAGCCGAGCGACAGGCACCGCTCCGCCCCAGCTCCTGGCCACAAAGGCTGTAAGCGCCTTCAGCAGAAGGTGGACGTCTGCCAGGAGCGCGACTCGGTGCCACCCACACTGCCGTCCTGCCTGCAGCAACTGCCCTGGCGCCAGGAGGTGCTTCGTGCGGGAGGAGACCTGCATTATCCATCCATCCGCTGGCTAGGCAGCCTCTCCAGGAGCGGCAGCCCATGCATCGCCCCGCGGCTCTTCACCGTGCATCCAGCGGCCTCCAGCGCCCTTCCTGGTGTCACCCCGCTGATGGCAGCCCCTCGGGGGAGGGGTGGGGGCACTGGGGCAAGCACTGCCAGGGGACTGCGGGCAGCAGAGCACAGGGAAGAGGGGGCTCGGGCTTTGTGTGGAGACGCTTTGGCAGGGAGCCCCAGTGCGACCGTCTGAACATGGTGCTGTCCCTTCTGCGGGACCCTGCCTGGCAGTGGGCACATCCTGCCCTCAGTGCCCCCGGGGGGTGCCCGTGCGCCCCCAGCATGGCCCTTTGCACTGCAGTGCCTATGACGAGCGGCCATGGGGAGCCGCTCTGATCTCTCAAGGCCATTGCCAATGTCTCTTGTTATTTAACTTAAAGACTAGAGGAGCAAAATCCCAGGTGGGTTGACTTGCCCCCGCAGGGTGGGATGCTGCAGGTCACCTGTGGGCTCTGTCTGGGCCCTTTTCAGGTGTCAGCACTGACACAAAACCATTCCCAGCCAAATAGACCCTCCAGGAAGCTCATTTTAGAGCTTCCCAGCCACATCCCCATCCTCGATTTCATCCCCTCCTCCAGACTCAGCTCAGCCCCCTCCTTCCCACGGATGGTGCCTGTCTGTTCCCTCAGCCCTGTCCCCATTTTCAGCGCCCTGACCTGTTTGTCCCCAGACCACTGACCCTGCCACAGCAGCGCGGCCAGCTTGGCCCCTGCCCCAAGCCACAACAAGGATGCAGCCGTTGTTTTGTGCACAAGGGGACACTTGTGTGCCCAGGTTAAGCAGGGACAGGCCAGCTCTGCCCAGGCCTCGGTGTCCTTGCCACAGGAGCAGGACACAGGCAGAGTGCCCGCCCCTCTCACACCAGCCAGGGGGTCTCACAGGTTTCTCCCTCACCATCCTCACTCAGTGAAGACCTGATGTCTGTGGCCCTGCACTTGTTCAGGAGGCTTGAAAATACAGCCCTCTTGGGAGGTGAGTAAACAATAACATCCAGCCTTCATCATTCTTCAAACTGGCTCCATTTCCATCCCCCGGTTCCTGTAGCCCGACCCAGTGTGTCTGAGCCCCAGCGCCAGCTCTGGGCACACAGCTCCCTGCGCGAGCGGGGCTCTCAGCCTGCAATGCAGCGCCGCACCGCCCTCCCCGCACGCTGTTTGCTGCAGGGACCACGGCAGCCGCATGTGCTTGGAGCCGTAACGTGCTGCCACCTTCCCCGCTCCGCTCCTCCATGGTGCGCAGCAGGGAGGAAAACCTGCTCCTCGCTCGCCTGACCTGCCTCCGAGCTGCGCCGGGTCGAGCAGACGGTGCCAGTGCAAGACGGAAGGACTGGTGGCCGCCACGTCCCTCTCTCCTCCCGGCCCTGTCCCTGCCCCACGTGGTCCTTGTGAGGCACAGGCAGCCCCTGCCTTGTGCCCTGGCCCCCTGTGCTCCTTGGGAACAGGCAGCGTGGGTGCCAGCAGGATCTGCTGCCACCTCTCCTGGCCCAGAGGCTCCCCTTCCCCACTGCTACAGCCAGCGACAGCAAATGGAACAGCCATAATGCCCGCCTGGGGCCTGGCCAGGCTCCCCAGGGCAGCCCTTGGCAAAGAGTGGCTTGAAGCAGGAGTGACACAAGACTTTCTGTGCTGGAGCTTGAACCTTAGCACTGCTCTGCAGCTAGGACACTGATCTGGCTTAAGGGATCAGGCACAGGCTGGGTAAATAGGGCCAGTGGCTCTTGCGGAGCCAGCATTACCCCAAAAGCACCCCTAAGCCAGACCACGGCCGTGCCAGCACCCGCCTGGCCTGGCTCGGCCCTGTGCCCACGCCCAGGAGCCCTGCACGCACATCTCAGGGCTCATCTTCATCCAAAATTTGCCCGCAGGCTGGGGGCTGCCCGTGGGCCCTGCCGGGTCTCCCTTTAAAAACCACCCCTGAGATGGAAGAGCGAGGACCTGCCAGGAAACCTTTTCTTCTGCACAGAGCGGTGCCAGCCCCGAGGGCAGGCGCGTGGGAAGGCTGGTACAGCCAGATGGGGTCGGGCCAGGAGCTGCTGCCAGCCCCGGGGGCTGCGAGGAGCCTCCGTTTCTGCCCCAACCCTGGCTCTTGCAGACCGAGCTGCCGGGTGTTTCGCCAGGAGAAGGGAAAATGAGCCCTTTTTGCTCCATCCTGTTCCCACCAGGATGCTGGCAACTGTCCCCTATCTCCTGCGACAGCGGGGCCGAGCGTGGGGTTTGAGCTGGCCCACCACCCCCGGGCAAGTGCCCCCAGCCCCGCTGGCAAATGCTTGTCCCACCCGCCCCGCTCCGGGCTGGCGGCTTCTCCCGGTGCTCCGCCACCGGCTGTAGTCCCGGGGCACCCTGCTTGGAGCAGGGGGATGCGCCCGGGGAGGCCCCCGCCGCGCAGCCCCTGTACCGCGGGGGGGACCAGTGGCCACCCAGCCCCGCCGGCCACAACGGCTCCGCACCCAGGGCGCGGCGCGCGGCGCCGTTGTGGTCGGCGGGGCGCGGGGCCGGGCAGGGCGCGGAGGCCCCGCCGGTGCCCTTGGGCGCGGGGACGGCGGCGGCCGGCGGCCCCAGGGAGGGTGGCTCCGTCCAAGAGCGGCCGAGCCCCCGCCGCCCGGTCCCCGCCGCCGCCCGGGCGTCCCGGCGACCCTCGTCCCCGGAAGACCCCCGCCCCGCCGCCCCCCGTGAGTCGCCCGGGGGCTCCCGCCCCGGCTGGAGCTCGGGGGCAGCCCCGCGCCCTCCCGGTGCCGGGGGGACCGGCCCCCGCCCGCCGCCCCCCGCACGTGCGCGCCCGGTACCTGGGCGGGTATCGCCGCCGCTGCCGGTCGCCCGCGCTGACCGAGTCCCGGGCGAGCAGGAAGCCGGCGGCGAGGGAGCCGGCGCCCACCATGGCCAGGAGGCCGGCGGAGCGCCGGGAGGAGAGGGCGCGGGCGAAGGTGCCGGCCATGGCGGAGCAGCAGAGCCGGGCAGCGGACGTGATGGGAATGGGAATAACGATGGGAATGGGAACGGCGGCGGCGGGAGGGTGCGCGAGGGGCGGGGACCGGCCGGGCGCGGGGGGGGCCGCAACGGCACCGCCACCTGCTCGCGCGCCCCGCCCCGCCCCACCCACCCTCCGCACCGGGGCCGCCGCCGCCTTCAGCACCGCGCGTCGGACAGCGCCGGGGGCGGCGGCCACGGGCCGGGCCCCGCACCGGACCCCGCAGCGCACTCCGGCCGCCGACGGGCACGGCGCAGGCGAGGGTGCGGCCGGGGCAAAGTCCGCGCACCTGGAGCCGGGAGCGGCTCCCCGACGGCCCGGAGCCGCGCTCGGGTGCGGCCCGGGATGGGCGGCGGGGCCGGCGGCCCGGCCTGGCGCGGGCGGCTGTCAGTGGCCCTGACGCCGTGCCCCGCGGCCCCTCCGCGGCCCCCGCACGGCGGGACAGGGCGCCTGCCCCGCGCACCCCGCGCCCGCGGCACCGGCGGGGCAGGGCGCGCGCCGCAGGCCGCCCCGCGTTTCGCCGCCGCAGAGCCGGCGGGAGAGGAGCAGCGGCGGGCGCTGCCGGGGCCGCGCTGACCGTCTCCCCCGGCTCCTTCGGCGGGGCGGGGGCGGCCCGCGCGCCGTGGTTGCCGTGGTAACGCGGCACCCGGCGGCGCCGCCGGTGCCCGGCGCGCGGCCCGCGCCCCACGTGCGCGCGACCGAGCAGCGCCCGCCGTCGCCGCCAGGGGCCGCCGCCCTGCGCCCGCCGGGGCCCGGCCGGCCCGCCCCCCTCCCCGCTGACTGGCTGGCTGCGCCCGTCAGCAGGTCGTGATTGGCCGGCGGCGGCGCCGGCAGCGCAGGGTGCGTTCGGAGGCCGCAGGTGAGCGGAGGGAAATGGCGGCGCTCGGCGTGGCGCCCCCTGCTGCCGCCGGCGGGGCGCTGGGGCGTCGGGACCGGCACCGGGACCGATCCAGGGGGACGGCGGCGCCGGGCCAGGGACGGGAAGGGAGACGAAGGGAAGGCGGCGGCGGCGGCGGCAGAAGTAGGGGGTGGGGGGTGGCGGACGTGCCTGCCGCTGGGCCCGGCTTGTCGGCGGCTGTGTGGAGCGCCGGGTAGGTGGCGGCAGCCCCCCGGCGAGGCGCCGCCCGGCGCGGGCCTGACGTCCTGCCGGCCCCCGCGGGGCTGTCGCGGCGCGCCCTCCGCCCCAGCCGCCCCCGTCGCGGCCTGCCCTCGGCACCCGGCGCAGCGGGCCCTGCCCTGGAGGACCGGCGCGGCTGGGACCCGGCCCTGTCCCGGCGAGTGGGCCCGGCAGCCCCTCCTGGCCGGCTTGGCCTGGCCCTGGCCGCTTCCCTGCCGGTGTCGGTGCCGCCCGATCCCTGCCCCGGCGCCGGGGCGGCCGGCGGGTGCTTGTCTGCCTGCGGCCGGGCCCGAGCCGGTGGCTGCCCCTGGAGGAGGAGCCGCCGCCCCCCGGGACGGGTGTGCGTCCGCGTCGCCGCCGGGCTGCGGGGGGGGCAACCGGGGCCGCCGAGCCCGCAGGCTGCGGTCTGCCTGCTAATAACGCAAAGTCAACAAACACTGTGAGTTATGCCTTCAAGATCCAAGGCATCTTTAAACTCCCTCATAATCTTGTTTAAAAAACATTAGAAGGTATTATTTTATACTTCTGTTTGTTAATAAACCTTTATTAACAATTACAGTCTCAGAGAAATTCTGATACTGTGAAGTTTCACACTTAACAATCTCATAAATCTCATTAAAAGCAACCTCCAAAGGCAAGAATTGGTCTTACTGCTACAATTGCTGCGTGAGCAATGTAGGGCTTGCCCAGACGTGGAAGTGACAAGCCAACATTTTTTTTTTTTAACTAAATTTGCAAAGGATGTTGTCTAGCAGAAGGGGCTCCTGCTCAGGAGACCGTTGCCCTGGTGGCCGCGCTCTGTCTGGGTTTGAGGATGTTGGTGGATCTGGAGGTACCGAAAGTGCTGCTGGAGCCGGAGGGACTGCTCGTTTAGAGCTTGACTTGTGCTTCCTGGTTGTGAACTCATTGAACTTGTATGTTAATACAGCATGGAAAGCTTTCTTTGATACACCAAGTCCAAATAGCTTTTAATTATTAACTCTGGAATAGGTGTTCTTTTTCTTCTGAAGCAATTAAGTGTCTATGATAAGAGTTCAGCTTTCACCTTTTGTATGTAAGTATGTAATTAACCTTAATACAAATAGCCCTTGTGACAATGGGGGTGATTCTTTGGGCAAAGGTACTTCACTGGTCATGCATACGGAGGTACTTCACCGAGGCCTAAACTTTCAGGGTTTTTTTTTTGTTTGTTTGGGTTGGTTGCTTGTCTTAGTGCCCACAGCAGTTTCAGGTAGTTCAACAAGACATTGCCAGCATTAGCATTCTAAAATGCCAGCTATGTGTATTCTTAAAGGTTACAATCCTGCAGGTGCTTGACCTGGCTTAGGTCCAGCTGTTGGTCTGTAGCTGTCGCCTGCATGGGCTGTCTGTGGGTGGTGGTACCCCCCAGGCTCCCATCTCCGCTCTGAGAGATGCCTCTTCTGCCACTGCCAGCGATGGCATCAGCCACGTTTCGCTGCTGCAGGGATTGCGCTTTCAGTCGTGCATCTGCACCTGTAACAGGCTTTGTTTAGAAACCAATACAAAACAGAAAAACAACACCTCAACTCACTCTTTCCGTGGTTAATGCCACACTGACTGCAAAGTTAATGCAAGGCCTGATCATACCTTCTTCTGTCTTAAATTTCTGGCACCTCAGAAGTGGGGCAGGGGCACAAAGAATAAGTCTCTTTACCCTGTGAACATCCTTATCTCAGCAGCGCCAGAATGATCTGCTGGGAAACCGGAAAATGATTTACTATCTCATCTGTTATCACTAATATGGGGTAGTCTAGGGAGCTAAATTAGTCCCAGGACACTTAGAGGCAAGGTCTACATCTCAGTTTCAGGTTGTGTGTCAGCAGCGTCTGGTTGCCGTTAGGTGATTACGGTAACCTTTGGTATGACTGTAGCTGACGATAGCTGCCCTTCTTGGAAGAGAGTGTGGGAATGTCTTTAGCTGTAGCGGCTGCTGTGTCCTTCCCTGCATGTTTGTGATGGGACTGGCAAACCTGAATATTCCGTATTCAAGGCCAGAACCATCTTTACCTTTGTTGTGTGTATGCTAGAGCCGTGTTAATGCTTTTGTCCCTCTTGGACAGTACAGCCAGCAGCATTAACTCAACACTTAATTTTCTTGCTGTGATTAGTGAAAGGTGAGACCGTAGCACGCTCAGCAAGTGGAGGCTGGTCTGAATGGTGACCTCTAGGACCAGTTAGCTCACGAAACGATGAGAATGGTGCAGAACCATCAGCATCGCGTACTGTCAGTGCCTCTCACAGCTCCAGGTTTGGAGAAGAGAAGTAATGGCGCGGAGGTGGTGTGGGTTGAGCGCTGTACAGGGACCCTGCTTCTTACTCTGCTTCTGTAAGGGAAGTTGCCACCCTCCTGGTGTACAAACTCTTTGGTAGCCCAGCACTGGAGCTGATTCAGGCATGGTGGCAAAACCTCCTGTTATTAGCCTTTGGGAGCAGAATAGTACTCTGCTTGCCTGTTTCCCTTTAAGAGCTAGAGTCTGTCTGATTTTTAGATGCCTTAGTTATGCTTGTAGCTAATAGCTCTGTTTCATCAAGAATCTAGTCAGAAGAGGGGTCTACTTTAAAAAGAAACTTGAAAAAGGTTTTGGTTATACCCTCTCTCTTTCCCCTCACCAGAAACAACCTGAGGTGATGAGGTTTTCCCTGTTAACACCAAGGGGCTGCCTGATGCATCTGTGGCCGTTGGCTTCAGTGAGTCTCTGGCTTTTTACCTGGTTTGAGTATGGCATGTCATGGCCCCTAGAAACAGCTACAGAGCAAGGCAGAGGCTTTTTTCTGTGATAGGAGCAGGAACGTAGAGAACTCGTTGCTTTCTTCGTTCTTAGGGCAAAGGTTTTCCTGCTGCTTGATCTGTTTTTTCCAGGAGGGAGGGGAGAGTAAGGGATTGGAGAAAATAACCCTCCTCCTCTTCTTGCATGGTTTACTTCATTAAATCATCAGCCATCGAGCTGATAGTGTGCTTGCTACGGTCTCGTTCCGCGCTGGCGTGCGGAGGCAGCAGGGCACAGGAATGAAAATGGTTCTGGAGTGTGTTGGGAATCCTGCTCTTGTCCTCATGTAGAAATAGCAGGGCTATATGGAGCACACAGCAGAATGCCTGTGTAGCCTGGTCTGCCAGCGCAGGCGGGGACCGGTCTGAGCTGGGACTCGGTGGAGGAGATCGTCCTTGGCGCGGTAGGTGCAAAGTCGGGGCTTGCTTGTCAGCTCCCTGGTATCTGTTGTGCTGCTGTCACTCCCCTGGTAGATCCGGTGGGATAACCCACCAGTTCGCTGTCGAACCAGCGCCTAGCAGTGCGGCTTTGGGACTGCATCCGCTGTGCTTCTGCTCCAGCGCTTTCACCGGGCACTTACCTGTTATGTCTCCTGTCCTTCCTTGGAGCGCAGTCGGCCTTTTTGCCTGGAGGCATGCTTTATTTTTACCCTTATTTCTGAGAGGATTTCACAAGCAGCTGGATTGCTCTGTGTGTTTGTTTCTCTTGCCTGTTCCCACCCTGCTCGGATGGATTAAGGCAGTCTCCCTTCTTAGTTCCTGGTGAGGGGTTCTCACTACCGTGTGACAGCGCTGGCAGCAGCCCAGCGTGTGCCGCCTCGGCTCCGGGCTGGGAACTGACGGCTGTATGTGGCCATATAGCCTCCTACGGTGTGCTGGCTGTAAGGAAACCATGCTCAAAAGTGGAGGAAATACAGTAACTCTCAGTCTGGGGAGCGCTCGAAATCATGTGAGAGCGTGAGAAGCAGCGGTAGAGTGTCTCATGTCCATTTTTAGGAAGTACTTAATAAGAGGAGGTGTTCACAATCTCCTCTTCTCAAGGTCACACTTACATGGGAGGACTGCTTTTCACCACTTTATTGTTGGGGAAAACACAGCAAAGGGCAACCACTTGACATTTGTCTGTGTGCAGCTATGGTCAGGGGTGAACAGCTGTGTCCTTGGTGTGTGCAGGTCATGCGTACTGCGTCTTCAAACTCTGTCACTTCTGCGGCAGGCAGTGCTGCTGTTGTAGGTGACAGCATAAGGCACACTCCTTCCCTGGCATTTATAAAGCACAGCTTGTGTCCCAATAATTGTCCTTCATGGTCACAGAGTAAATCAGAGCCAGCTTGCAAACTCAGAAGCCCTGACCTCCCGCAACCCAAACTGTTGCTGATGCTTCCTCTTCCCCTGTGTGTCCACTTTCCCTGCCACTGCTTCCTTTTCCCTCTTCCTGCAAACTCACGTGCCTCTCAAAACAGTCTCTCTGTTACTCTAGGTCTTCCTGAGCTGAGAGGATGAAAATTGGTGATTGGAAAGTCACCGTCACCGTCCTAAGCTTCATCCTAACTTCTGAAGTCCCAGTTGATGTATTTGGGTGTACGAGCCTGCGAGAGTGTCCACTGCCCCCTTCCACGATTCAGACAGCGGCTTGGAGCATGCATCGCTGTAAGGTTTACATTATTTCAGCGCTAGCAGTGACACTGTCCCTTTCCCACTTGGTGCAAAGGGGTTAATTGTACGATGGAGCTGCCTGTGTAAAATGGTCCTGAATCCTGGACCCCCTCCCACCCTGGGGGTCTCATCCTGCTCCCCCGGTTTGTGCTGGGCAGCAGTCCCTCGGCTTGCTCATGCCAGACCAGTCCCTGCCCACCCCACCGTCACCTGCTTCCAGTGGCGTCAGCCAGCCCCTGGCTCCCCTGCGCCTGACATTCTCTATCCCTTTCTGCACGCTGTGATTCCAGAGCGGGATGGTCGGCCACCGAAGCTGCCATGTCGTCCCTGACGACCTCCAGTGAGGGAGAGAACTCTGCTCCCAGATTTGTTGTTGGTTCCAGGGATGATGAGACAGACTTTCTGGGATCAAACATGAAGACAGACGAAACTGATTTCTTTGAAGATGATGAAGAGGAGGAGTCGGTAAGGAGGTCCCGGTGTTCTGGGTTGGAGCATCTGTGCAGAATTCCTGGGTCTCCCGACTGGGACCACAGGGGACATGGCACCGGGTTGTGTGGCACAGCCATGGGGAAGGGCAGTGTCACTTGTGACAGGACGTATTGCGTTGTCATGTGGCCATACTCGGTGCCTCATGCTGCAGTAAATTCTGACCTGTTTGCTTGCAGGCCTTTTTCAGGTACAGTAGCGGATTTCCTTGTCCTAGCAACTTAACCCTGATGCTCCTGTAAACCTTTCTGTTTCACTGGGGAAATTACTGAGGAAAACTCTGGGAACTGTGGAAAGGGCAAATGTGTGTCTGCAGAGAGGAAGTGTTTACTCTTTTCTGTAATCTCCAGGAACAGGACGCAGGAAGGAGAATGATCTCCAGCTCCTGACTGCTTTTGGCCCCTATTCAGTGCTACATTAAATGTTGCATTTGCTGTTCTGCTTGTGGGACTTTGATGCTGCAGGGCCATTGCTGCTGCCTGTGCGAATTGCCGGGACCGTACGCCAGCGCAGTGGTCGTTTCCATTGCTTCTGTACCCCGAGTCTCCATTGCAAGTGGGTCGTTGACTAGGAGCTCACATGGGCTCCCTTCAAACCCACACAGTGTTCTCTGCCTTGATGCTCAGTGAAGAGCTAGTTATCAGGTGTGGTGAAGGATTTGGAAGCCCTTTCACTTCCCAGGTGTTGTTTTTGCTGTGGAACCTTGGCTTTGCAAGCCAGTGCAGTAACTTCTAAAGTCTCAGCGTACGGTTTGAAGCCATAATTGTTTGTGCTGGGTAACCCACAGTCCTGCGTGTCTCACTTCAGGTGATCTCACTACATTTAATCTTGCTTGGGCCAGAATTAATCTGTCAGGAAAATGTCCAGTCTAGATGGTGATGGGAAGTCCACCACGGACCTTAGCCTGTTCCTCCATTAGGGTTACCAAATACACACCTTCTCTCTTGACTTAGACTTACTCAGTTACATCCCAATGGATCTTGGTGTAACTTTGTCAGATATCCAGAAGAGCACTTGCTTCTCTTCTACTCATAGCTACTTACTCTTGTTACCTCCCCTTCATTTTCTCTCAGATAAGACAGACAGACTGAGCTCCTGGACTTTTTTGCTATAAAACATTTGCAGTTCTTGTCTGAGCCTGCCTAAGTCCACCAACTATCTGTGTGAGTTATGGGCCAGAGAACATGACATGGGATTCCAGCCCCTGCTGCTTGTTCAGGTGCCAGATACTTATTTCTGACCTTAGCTTTAGCGCCCAGTAGAAGGAGGAGGTACATACTATCTGGCAAAGAAGCAGTTGTTTTGGGCTGCTCCTTAATGATGTCCCCCAGTGGACTCTAGTGGGAGGTGGAAGTGTGTATGGGTTTGAGTCTATCAGGAGCTGTGAGTGCATGTTTGGAAGAAAATCACCTGTTTGTTCTGCCTTGCTGCATTTCTATACTATTGTGGTTTAAATTCAGTAAAGTAATTGGTGCTGTACTGAACCGTTGTCTGTCTTCCCTTAGCCACCTGAACGGCAGATTGTGGTTGGAATCTGTGCCATGACCAAAAAGTCCAAGTCAAAGCCCATGACACAGATTCTGGAGCGTCTGTGCAAGTTTGAGTATATCACAGTGGTGATTATGGGGGAAGACGTTATTCTGAATGAACCGGTGGAGAACTGGCCCTCTTGTGACTGCCTAATATCATTCCACTCCAAAGGTAAAAAGTCTGCGGCAGGCCTTAGCCTACTGGAGATATGGGCAAGGGAGCTTCCACTCATTCTCTCCCCCTCTCCCTGTATTTCAGGATTCCCCCTGGATAAAGCAGTTGCTTATGCCAAGCTGTGCAAGCCGTTTCTGATTAACGACCTTGATATGCAGTATTATATCCAGGACAGGTAGGTGTCTGTGATCCACTGAAGCCCCTTCCCTCTTCCTTTGTCTGATTTCTCTTCTCAGCATGCTGGGCAAACTTTGTCTTCCTGACCAAAAGCAAATGCGTGAGGTGGGGAGGAAGGGGACCTTAGCAGCCCTTAGGGGTTGTTTATACAAAACATGGAGGGAAATAGATTTGGGGGTAAAACCATTGAGAATTGGCATGTTTCATTTTCTGGTGCAAATGTCTCGTAAGGAATGGCTGGATGAAGTAGGAAGTGGAAGACATCTCACAGAATGAGACTGCCGCAACTAAGACAAAAAGACTAGTCTCTGAGTAAGAGAGCCAAGCACTGGGATGGGGTTCTGGGACAGAAATTGGTCTCATTCTGAGGAGGGTATGTTGGTCAGACACTTCAAGAGGCTTCTCAGTCAGCTGTTGGTAAAGGCAACCAGCAGGCATGTCCTTCAGTGCACACAGCCAGCCTGCTTTGGCTGCCTGTGGGTAGGGCTCATGCCGGACCCCAGCCTCCTGCCATGTCTTTGGGTTGTGCGCAGTGTTCCTGTGGGTGCTGACAGGCAGCATACGGTGTAACTCCAGTGAAATAATTGCAGTTTACCCATTGACATCGGATGAAAAGAGGCTCTGCTGCATCTGCCTGGCCTGGGCGGTGGGCAGCTTAGCGTGACGGGCACCCTTCGAAGGGCAGGTCTGGGTAGCGGCATGTTCTGGGTGTGCTGCTGAGGACTGAGCATGTGCTAGTAAATGAGTATCCATGTTTAAGCCAGGTAGAGGTTTACTCTGGGACATCTCTGTAGCAGGACAGAGGCATGCCCCGTAGCCCGTAGGTCTTCTCTGGAGAGCACGTGCTGAGAAGTATTTGCTCTCTGTCTTGAGGCTTTTTTGTGTTCATCTGACTTTGTTCTTCATCAGTGGCATGTACTGAGGACCTTCTAGGCTCTTCTGACACTATTTCTGTCCTCTACAGGCGCGAAGTGTATCGGATCCTTCAAGAAGAGGGAATAGACTTGCCCCGCTATGCTGTGCTCAATCGAGACCCTGACAGACCAGAAGGTCAGTGTCCAGGCTTTACTGAAAGCCATTTTCACATGCTGTACTATTAGAGATATTCTGCAGAGAACAGGTACTGATAGCCATCTTGAAGAAGCCTGATTCATGAGCCTGTTGTTTTTTGCGGACAGAGGTCCCAACAGCCAAACTGGCTACAGGCCGGGAGCGAAGGGCTCCGTGCTAGGGCTGTCTCACCCTTTCCTGACATGCTGCTGCTGCGCTTTGTCTTCAGAGTGCAACTTGGTAGAAGGAGAGGACCACGTGGAGGTAAACGGAGCTGTTTTCCCAAAGCCGTTTGTAGAGAAGCCGGTCAGTGCTGAAGACCATAATGTGTATATTTACTACCCGACGTCAGCAGGTGGGGGCAGCCAGCGGCTCTTCCGGAAGGTGAGGATGGAGTTGGTGTTGGAATTGACAGATCTGTGGCTCTGAGAGCCATGTGGCCTCAGGAGGGAGTGTTGGGGCAGCTGAGGGGGAAAGAAAGGTTTTGTGTTGTGGAAATCTAGACCTTCTTAGAACTTTTAGTTCAACCCCATCTACCTGGAATCACGGAAGGACATATTTTAGTGGTAGTGCTTTGCCTTCCCCATCCTCTGTTTGACCCGTGTGCTGCCTAGCAGTCAGGGAGAACTGTGTCCCTCATTGAATTGCATGCTGTTTTTTCCAGATCACTTCCTTAGTTTATCAAAATGATTATTTTTTTTTAAAACTTATGTTCCTGTCCTCTAACATCATTGTTGCCCTTCTCAGCTTAGTATAGCTTGCAAATGTGATAAATGCAGTATTTATTCCTAGATTCCACAGGGAATCCGCCCTTACTTACTACTTCTACTTTGCCAGCAAACACTTAATAGCTGTGATGAATTTTTTTTCCAATCAGTTACATATTTACCATTCATAATCTTAAAATTATTGTTTCCTTAGCTAACACACATGCATGCCACTTGAGGTAGTATCCAAAGCCTTACTAAAAATGAAAACAACATCATCATCTGTCCATAAGATCAGTCAGCTGTCCTAGAAGAAAGTTAAATTGGTCTGATTATCGTCATTCATTTTCATTTGCGTATTAACTAGGCTCCTTACTTTCTAGGTCTTTATTCACTGTTGTTTGTTCCATATCCTTGTAGTGATCAGAGTCAACCTAATGGTATATAATAACTTTTATCTTCTTTAAAGCCTGGAAAAGGACATATCTACTGTCTGTGTTCTGGAGTCTCTTTTGTCCTCCATAAATAAGTGTGTTGTAATAGCTGGGGGTTCTGAGGGGCGCTCTGCTAATTCACTACATAAGGGATGAAATTTATGCTTTTTATTTTTCTGTCTCAGAAAAGAAGCCCCACACTCTTCCCTGAGGTCTTTGTTCTGTGCTTTCAGATCGGCAGCCGGAGTAGCGTGTACTCCCCAGAGAGCAGTGTGAGGAAGACGGGCTCGTACATTTATGAGGAGTTCATGCCTACAGATGGCACTGATGTAAAGGTAAGGAAAAGCCTGGAGCAGCTCCTTCCTTCTCCGGACCTGGGTGGCTGAAGGTTGGACAGTCCTGCTTAGATTCTGGAGCGTCTGTTTAAGCCGGGAGGTGCTGACTGTGCAGCTTGGGTCCCAAAGTGGGGAGCAGGTGTTCTCTAGGTCATAACAGGAGGAACGTGTGAGACCATCCGATCACCTCTGTGTCTGCAGTGCAAATACCTTCTGGAAGCTGCGGTTAGTCTTGGTGGTTACGTCAGGTGTAACTATTTCTCTTCCCAGGTGTACACTGTTGGGCCGGACTATGCCCATGCAGAGGCTCGCAAATCCCCTGCTTTGGATGGGAAGGTTGAACGGGACAGCGAAGGGAAAGAAATCCGTTACCCAGTCATGCTGACTGCCATGGAGAAACTAGTTGCCCGGAAAGTCTGTGTAGCCTTTAAGGTCTGTGTTTTCTCTCCTATGCAAGCAGGATACTCCACGAATGTCTGATTCGAATCTCAGTCAGTGTTAAGACTTGAGCTCCGTTCCCCCGATGTCTCTGGTTGGCAGTCTTCTACGCCTGATGCCAGTTGCCCTCTCTGCTGGCTGGGTGCAGCTGGTCCTGCTGGCCGTGAAGCTTGGTCTTCTTTTCTTCTGTTTTCCTTTTTTTCTTTTGTTCTGTTTTTGAATTGGCTTTGGTGCACATTTGCGTTCTATTTTACAGGTCGGTAGAGTGTGAGTCTAGGTATGGTTACATGACATGTTCAGCAATGTCAGCAGAAGCAGCACTTGGCTACTTGTTCCTGCCCCCGCTGCAATCTGCAGCCTGTGCAGTTGTGCCAATACGGCTGTGGGCTTGTTTGGCCTTACGGCCTTTTCCACATAGTGGTGGATGGCTTTGCCTGCAGCACTTATTATCTGTACTTGTCAGTCTGGCTCAAAACAGTTGATTTAGAGGCAAGAAAGAGCAGGAGAGCCAGGAGCTGCTCTGTCTTAAGCCTTTAGAGCTCTGGGGGGTAGAGGGGTGGCCCTGACGGCTTAATCCAGGGGCTCATGAGCTGGTTCTTTGATACAGTGGTGAGGGTGTAAAGATTCCTCTAAAGGGCCGGTTACTGCTGGCTAGTGGCTGTATGTTCACACTTCATGGAGTGGAGGACGGCTGCAGCGCCAGCAGAGCGGAGCGGGGCAGCGTGCGCTGTGTGCCCCGTGGGGCTGGGCAGTTGCCGTCCCCTCGCTGCGCTCCCTCACAGCGCGACCGAGTCCCGTGTCCTCTGCTTCCTCCTGCAGCAAACGGTGTGCGGGTTTGACCTCCTGCGGGCAAACGGACACTCTTTCGTGTGTGATGTGAATGGCTTCAGTTTTGTGAAGAACTCTATGAAGTATTATGATGACTGTGCCAAAATCCTCGGGTACGTAAAATTCAAGTTTTGACAGCGAGTAAGGGAACTCATAGCAAAGTAAAATGAATGCGGAGTCCTGATCAGTATGTCGGAGAAGTCTGCAGGTGGCTCATATGGGGACAGTTGTTCAGCAGGCGAAAGCTTGCTCCGGGAGGAAAGGGTTAATTGTTTTTATCCCCTGGATTTCCTGCCTGCATTGGCATTAGCTGTCTCTGTCTACAGCTAGGTGTGTCTTACAGGACTTTGCATTGGCTGCTAAGCCCAGCTGCAGTATTGGTGATGTGAGGGAAACTGGTGTCCCTCTGGGGTGCTCTGACTAGCCCATGGTGTGATAGGTGTCTCTGCGAGGAAGGTGAGGAGAAATTCTGTGACTCTCTTCAAATGTTTCAGCTGGTCCAGTAAGGAGGAGGTGGAGAGCCAAGGGCATCGAATTGTGAGTTGTGTATTCTAATTTCTTCCAGAAATATAATCATGCGGGAATTGGCTCCCCAATTTCACATTCCCTGGTCCATCCCAACAGAGGCAGAAGACATTCCCATTGTCCCCACAACTTCAGGCACCATGTGAGTACCTGCCATCTTCTCAAAGAATGACGGTGATGGCTACATGAGGGTCAAGGTGCAAACCCCCTCCGAGGGACTGACATCACCCAGCAGCATGGCGTTCTCCACCTGCTGTGTTGGTTGCAACCCTGAAGTGCCTGTGGAAAGGCTTAGCCACGCACATGGAAGGGGTGACAGATGGTAAATTAGTCGTATGTTTGATGAATGCAGACGAGCAGTCATTGAAGGAATGACAGAAACTGCTCACATGGCTTTCAGAAGGCCCAAATTCTTGACCAGCACAGGAAACAGACTGGGGCATTGCTGTAGCTAGCGCACTGTTCAGTAGGCTGCTACTCGGAGAAGATGTGTGTTGAGGTGCCAGTGTAATGGGTGGAAAACAAATAGCTGGAGTGTTCATGTTACCTGTACGCTTGGCAGACCCTCATTTGATACTATTGGCTTTACTAGTTTTCCACCACATAAGGCTAAAAGACCAAAGGCAAAAGTTTCTTTGTGATCCTCAGCACACTTGTATGAAGTGAACAAAGTAGGTGCTGCAGAAAAGGTAGATTGAGAGTATGTATTCGTTCTTCCTTTACCGTGTGATCCTTTGGAAAAAGTTGGCACATGCAAACCCTGCACAGCTCGGAGGAATGCGGGCTGCAATGACACCTTGTGACAGTGGGACTGATAGAATCCATCCCCGTTTCTCTGGGATCCTACAAGAAATAGTTGGATATTGTAGTATCTGAAAACACAAACTCATGTAGCCCTTCTGAAATTAGCCAGCCTAACTGCTGGTTCCTGCAGGTGGGTCATTGCTATGGGATCTTCCTATGTACAGCTCCATTGCTTGCTCAAAGACAGGACTCCACCTGTATAACCATTCTTCTGAATCAAGTTGGTTTTTTCTTGGGTCTTTTTAAGTGGTCCTGTGAGCATTACACAAGTTCGGCACGAAAACAAGCTTGGCACAATTCAGATTTGTGTTTCTGTGGTTTCTGTAACATCCAGCCTGGTCCTTTCTGCTGCAGGTGTGGTTCTTCCTGTCATATTGTGGTGCTGTGGTGCTTTTCCCTGATAGGAAACCAGATGACCTGGTAGTGTCTGCAGTACTTTGGCTGCTTTTACAGCCTTGGCACTTGTGCCTAGTTTAGTCTGGGAGAAGTTCTGCCAGTGATGAGGAAAGCAGCTGTCAAAAGGAAGGAACTGAAAGAACAACGGGAAGGTACTTTCTGGTGTCAATTCTGGAGTGTAGGGACACATTTGTAAGGTGCATCTTGTGTTTCCCCAGGATGGAGCTTCGTTGCGTTATTGCAGTCATCCGGCACGGAGACCGCACCCCGAAGCAGAAGATGAAGATGGAAGTTAAACATCCCCGGTAAGAGTCAAGGCAAGACGATGCTGTGCCACTGGGAAGTGAGGAGGGCCCGTTCTCTCAATCAAGAGGAGGAGCAGAAGGGCTGAGTGCATGGGAGGCAGTGCTTTTTCCTGGCTTCATTCAAGGAAATACTTTCTGCCCAGTTGAGGGAGTCCCCTTTCCCCATAAGGATCCTGGCACTTTCTGTGTGAAGTCTGGAAGAAAGAGTTAAGGTTTGCTAGGTGCTGCAAAGGGAAGTGCCCCACTAAATGGGAAGCGAGTGACTGCTTCCTTTTCATACCGCAGCTGGAAACACTTGTTTTCAGCATTTCTGAAGCACAGGAAGGAGCCAGTGGGCCTGCTGGTTCTCCCTGAAGAACAGAGTGTGAATGCGTACGTAGGGATGACAGTCCTTGTAGCATTGAAACAGCAGAAAATGGATCAGAGTTCTTTGTTGTCTGTTCAGGTTCTTTGAATTATTTGAGAAATATGATGGCTACAAGACAGGGAAGTTGAAGCTGAAGAAACCAGAGCAACTACAGGTGAGGGGAGTCCTCTCTGGGGTTACTGTGTGGGACATGCAGGTAATATGGATCCCAGAGCGACACAATTCTTTGGAAGGGTGGAAACCCTCAAAAGGGCAACAGTCTGTTGCACAAACACTCCCTTTCTCATCCCCCACCCCGTGCACACTCAGCTGGGTGATGGTATGAGAGCAGAATGGAAACTGTTCCTGGCTTGCGCGGACTGTAGGATGGGGATGACCTGATGCAGCTTGCCCATCTGCTGTGGTTGCCTCTGGTGGAAGATGGGTCCAGGCTTGGGAGTGGGGCAGTCGGAGGCACCTGCGTGGTTCTGAACGGGGCTGGAGCACAGGGTGGGGATGAAGCAACCTGCAGTGTGAAAGTTTGTCCTCCCTGAGCTGTGTCTTATGAAATGACGTGTTTCTGACGAGTGTCTATGTGAATGTGGTGCTGGGTGAAGCCATCTGGAGGCCTTGCAAGAGTACGGTGGTGAGCGTAAGGCAGATTTGCTGGATGCTTGAGACTGTCTGCTCTCCGACAGGAAGTGCTGGACATTGCACGGCAGCTTGTGGTGGACCTGGGAACCCACAGTGATTGTGAGATTGAGGAGAGGAAATCCAAACTGGAACAGCTGAAGAGCGTCTTGGAGATGTAAGGGTTCATGTCTCGGGGCACTGTGAGTTTGTCAGCGTCATGGGTCAGCATGCGATGTAGAAAACAGCTGTGCTGCCGATGTCCTGGACAGCTGGCTCCCCAGAGGTCAGATTCTCCTCCATCCCCCGTTAGCAGCTGTACATGAAAGGTGCCATGCTCTTAACATTTTTTCATTGGCATCAAAACCACTGCTGATTCTTGTTCCAAGTTGTCGTGGTTTAACGCCAGCCGGCAGCTCAGACCACACAGCCACTCGCTCACCCCTCTTCCCCAGAAGGATGGGGAGAAGAGGGAGAAAAGGAGGAGAAAGGGAAAGGAAAAAACCTCATGGGTTGAGATAAAGACAGTTTAATAGAACAATAATGGAAAAGGGAAAAATAATAATAATAATGACATAAGTCACTCTCACCACTCAGTGAATTGGCACCGTCCTGAGCAGCATTCACGAGTTCCTGGTCCCCCGGCCAGCCCTCATTTATATACTGAGCATGATGCCTACGGTACGGAATATTCCATTGCCATTCCATTGCTGTCTAGGCTCCTTCTCAGCTTCTACACAAAGTGGAAAAAAGTCCTTGAAAAATATAAACAATACCTGGCAATAACTAAACCAATATGCATTGTTGACATTCCTTTCATACCAAATCTGAAACACAGCAACCACTAGAAAGGAAATTAACTCTGTCCCAGCTGAAACCAGGACACAAGTGTGTCTGTTTTTTGGCTTAACAACTTGAGACAAAATTGAGCTCCCTTTGCTGCGGAAGGGTAACTGGACTGCTGTAGGGACCACGTTGATATGATTTTGATAAATTTGGAACAAATCTTGTTTTAAATAAGGTTGTCCTGATGCCAGAAGTTTAACAAAAAGGAACTTGGAAAACATGAAACGATGTTTGTGTCCTCTTAGGTTTTGTACAGATGAAATAAAAGACCATATGGTGGTGTTGGCATCTTATAAACAAAGGAAGGGTTTCTCTCAGAACTGCAGCTCGTTGTGGCATACACAGGCAGTGTCTGTGTTCGAGCCATGTCTGTGGAGCACCGAGATGAATTTTTGCTACGATTCCTTCCCTTGGTCTTTCTGCTCATTAGAGATGTGGTTATCCTCAGAGCTGGCAGATTGTTTTTCTGTGATCTCATTAATTCACTTGTTAAAGATGTAGATAGAAATTAACTAAGGCTGATTAAAGCCTCAGTGGGATATGAGAGCACAGAGTGCTGTCAGCTGAAAAGCAGGCAAGTAAATGGATCTGTGAATTTCATTTGGGGGAGTTGTTCAACTTTATCTGGGGGTGCGTACTGGGTCACAGGTAGATGGCAAAAATGTTCGTGTTCTGTGGCAATTGGTGTTACAGCAGAAAGTCTCTTGCCTGTGCTGTATTTTTGCTGTGTGCTGCCTAGGGCCCTCTGGGCGAAGGCTGAGTGAAGTTGATTTGTTTATATTTGTTTCCTCCCTCTCTTTGTGACAGGTATGGACATTTTTCTGGCATTAACCGTAAGGTTCAGTTGACCTACCTGCCTCATGGACACCCAAAAGCTGCAAGTGAAGATGAAGGTAAAGAAACCTGATGTTACTGCCATGATCTTCAGGCCTGGTGTTCAAGAGCGCATGCAGCTATCCTACGTATATAGGCCTCTGGACATGCAAGAAAAATTAGCGACCCATGTCTTTATCTTTGCTCACATCATGTGAAGGGTTGGAGTGATGCATAACGCACTGTACCAGTACACCCCGGATGGTGCCACAGAGCTTATGCTTCCAATTTCATAAATGTCAGCCTATACCTTCAAAAAGTACTGACTGTTAATTTTGTACTTGCTGGTTTGGTTCCTGGGGATTTTGGGTCAGGCTTGTGTTGAGAACGCTCTGCAAGTTGATGATGACAACCTCCTCTTCCTCCCCTCCTCTCCCCCTGCAAGCTCAGCTTTGAGATCTGATGTAGTCAGTACCTGTTTGTCTCCTAGAAGCTCGCCGAGAATCTTCCCCATCCCTTCTCCTGGTGCTTAAGTGGGGTGGAGAGCTGACACCAGCAGGCAGAGTCCAGGCAGAAGAGCTGGGGCGAGCCTTTCGCTGTATGTACCCTGGGGGCCAAGGTAAGTTTTGTCTGTGTGTCTCCGGTCCTGTCCTCTGACTGTGCCAGGCTGCCCAGCCCCAGGGAGTAATCGCTGGCGTGAGGGATGCTCAGGCTCCGTGGGCTGAGTGCAGCCTGTGTGACTCAGGTCATCGCTGGTTTTGTTCTTTTGAGTTGACCTGGTAAGGAGAAATTCAAGTAGGTTGTGCCCCCAGAGATCCATCCCTAAGCTGGCTAGAGATGTCTGCTGCAGTGGTTAAACTTTAGTATGTCTTGGAGCACAACAGTATTCTTTCAACTGACGTGCCAGTGTTCAAAAATGAGAAGCCATTCTAATAAGGTACATTCTGATGCAGCAAATATGATTCAAAATTTATGTATGATTAACAAGGAATTTAGGTCAGATGCCGAGAATAGAGGAAACCTGTCTTGGAACACAGATAATTCTGCCTTGAGACAGGAGAATAGGAAGGTAATTTCTCCATATTTTCTCCACCATAATTCTGTGACTCTGAAAAGCATTCAGTACACACTCAGATCAACAAGATCCCAGAGGGGAAAAAAAAAAGGCTGAGATTGCCTTTTTCATCCAAGTAAAGAGTCAGAGGTAATACACTGCTGCTCCTGTATCGATCTGATGAGAGCAGTATTAGATGTTCCTTATCTTTGACTTGTATGTTTAATTAATTCAATTTAATTAATTAAATTTCAAATTAATTAAGCTAATTTAAATTGAATTGGAGAAGATTTCCTTCTGGAATAAGGAAGAGTTACCCTTGGTGGAAGAGGATCGGGTGAGAAAATACTTACGCAAACTGGTGCCTGGTGGGATGCACCCACAAGTGCCGAGGGAGCTGGCAGATGTCACCGCGAGGCCACTCTGGATTATCTTTGGAAGGCTGTGGGGGCTGGGGGAGGTGCCTGGGATCTGGAGGAGAGGAAGTGTCACTCCTACCTTCAAAAACGACAAGAAGGACGATCCAGGGAATGGGAGGCTGTTCAGCCTCACCACAGTCCCTGGGAAGCTAATCCTGGAAGCCATTTCTGGGCACATGAAGGATAGGAAGGTGACTGGGAGATGTCTGGCATGGATTCACAAAGGGAAGTCAAGCTTAACCAACCTGTTAAGCTTCTACAGTGAAGTGTCTGTTCTTGCCTTAGAAGGGCGTTTCCCTGAGCTGTGACCTCAGAGCTGGGAACAGTTTTCCCACCTTCGCCTGCAACGTGACCGAGTACTGTTCAAAATCATCATGGGATTCCAGGCAGCAGCCAATTAGTCACCACCGCGCTGGTTTTGGAGGGTCAGGCTCAAGAGCTGCATGAGTTACGTTCTCCCATTACTGATCTGACTCCTGGAGCTGACTCAGCCATCATAAATAAACTGGTGTTTTGTGCCACAAGGCAATTGTAGCTCTACAGGGTACGCTTTGGAAGCCGGGTGCCTCCCTGCTGAATAGCTCTGCCTGCAGTTCTGGTGGCACCAGTGCCCACTCTTCTGCAGAGAACAGGTAGAAGGAGGCATTTTTTTTGTGCATCTTCATCCTGCAGAGGGGTATTCACACTAGCAGGACAACTACGGACCGTTCAGAAAGGGATGCTGCAGAATTAGGGCAGCATCAGACTTGGCTAGTGAATCCTCACTTTTTTCCTCAAAATGTACTTTTCCAAGTTAAGCGAAGCCTGAATCAGATTTCTAGTCGTCACGTGTGGCTAGAACTGTCTATTTTGGAGTAGCCTGAATGTGGGCTATGAAAGTGATTAATTCTCTACATAACTTTGTTACCATGATAGAGTTTGTTGTCTCTATTGTTGTCTCTCTCTATTTGTTGTCTCTGCAACTCTATATGTTGCAGTATATTCAGCTGATAGTTTTGCAGGTGTCAGAATATTAATTTTGAGTTTGCTCTCTGTTTCAGGTGATTACGCTGGTTTCCCTGGGTGCGGCTTGCTCAGACTGCACAGCACCTACCGTCATGATCTCAAGATCTACGCCTCGGACGAGGGACGAGTTCAGATGACAGCAGCAGCTTTTGCAAAGGTCCTTCCTCTCTTTTGGGCATCCGTTAGTCTGCTGCATGAGTCTTAAAATATGCCAGTTCTAAAGGAAAACCTCTGGTGGTGAGGAAGGAGCTGTTCTAGGAGCTTCTCCCTCTCTGTTGGGAGGACGGTGGTACACTGTGCTAACAGCAAGTGTACGGGGTGGTGCTGGAAATCCAGTGTAGCTGCACACGTTTGTTACCTGTAGTGTCCTGTCCGGGATGGGACTCTCACTGGAGATGGAGTTAGTTATGCAGTATTGCTGGTGTTTGATGTTAGAGCACATCAGACCTGTTGCTGAGTATTAATTGCCTACAGAATGAGAGTTTCTTGGATGACTGCCCAGCCAGAGGGCTGGTTTTAAAAGGGGAATAAAATGTCTCTGGTGCAGTGTGGGGTGGGGGTTGGGGAGAAGACAGGTTCATCTGCAGTTAAAGCTTGAGCCAAAGGGAATCCCATGGTGACTTCAGCTGTTCTTCAGAGCCTTTACTGTATCAACGTTTTCCAGCAAACTGAGTTGGCTGCTCAACAATTGCCTAGACAAATCTGGGCTGCTGCAGGCAGAGCTGGGCTTTTGCCTCGAATAGCTCTAGAAGCATGCCAGCATCACTGGTGACTGTAGGTGCTGCGGCTGTGAAACTGCTCTTCAAGGACAGTTCAGATTTCAATCAAGTTGACTGACGGCTGGCCACGAAACTACCAGAAATGTTTGTTGGTTGGGTTGCACATAACTAAAGTCTTTTTCTCTGTTGCTTTAGGGTCTGCTGGCCCTGGAAGGAGAGCTGACCCCCATCCTGGTGCAAATGGTGAAAAGTGCCAACATGAATGGTCTCCTGGACAGTGACAGTGATTCCCTTAGCAGCTGTCAACACAGGGTGAAGGCACGACTGCATGAAATCATGCAGAAGGATGCTGAGTTCTGTGAAGAGGACTATGAAAAGGTAAAGCACCTAGGTGGCTTTATTGCGTCCTGTATCTGGAAGGAGAATAGCATTGCTCCAGTGGTTGGACATGAAGCCTGCTGCTGTGTGAACAGTAGTTTGGTTAGTCTGAGATCAGTTCTGGTCAAAATTACAGGATATAAACAGAACTTAAGAAGGGAAAGGGAAGGGTTTTTGGGGGTAATAGCCCCTGCCCTTCTCCAAGTGAAAATCCTCAGTGTTGCTCCGCTGTTCCCTTCACAAATCATCATGGTACCCTTTAGAAGTCCCAGTGCATTTTATTCCCATGGGGTGCTAAAAGAAGAGTTCTCGTGGTTTACTGCATGCTGCCCAGAACAATCCCAGTTGCTGTGGAGAGGGAGTACGCCTTGCCATAGTCTAGATCTGTGCTTTGTGAACAGATCTTTTGGATATAAACCCTCTTGTGGTCCTGTCAGTGTCTGATAACTGCAGAGTAGGGAGCATGGGCTGCCTCCAGCACAGCAACCAGTAAAAGCTGCTTCTCTGACAAGTCCCCAAAACACTTTTTCCCGGACTTTGAGATCTGATTACCAGACTGAAATCCATTACCCTCAAGGAATATATTTTTCACCTCAAAGAACTACTTAAAACTTCTATGAAGCCCTTCTGCTCAAGCAGAAAAGCCAAGTGAGACAAGAGTGGATGTTGTAGGTGGAGGGAGGTCTGATCTGATAGGAGCAGTTGTTTGAGTTTGGTCCTGAGGAAGGTTTTAAAACATACCTAACTACCCCTAGGAACAGGCCAGCGTACTACACTTAGCTGGGAGCACAACTTCTGTACCTGATCAGAAAGTGGTACAGCTGCAAAAGGCAGACATTTTGTGTCCCCAGTTTGTAAAGATACTAACTAATCTCTACTGGTATCTCCTCTCAGCTAGCACCTACAGGCAGTGCTTCTCTGCTCAACTCCATGACATTTATCCAGAACCCAGTAGAGGTCTGTAACCAGGTGTTCACCCTGATTGAGAATCTCACGTCCCAGATACGAAAACGTCTGGAAGACCCAAAATCTGCAGGTGAGCATTAGGAAAGGGTCTGACGCAGATTCATTTATTGTTACATCTTCAGAGCTCCCAAACACCGGTATGGTTTATGTTTGTCTGTAGTAAAGAAATTCTGAAGTGAAATTCTGTATCTGCTATTGGTGTAGAAGGCTCCTGTTCTGCTTTCAGCTACTGTTAAAGACAGCTGTAATGTAAAGGAAATTGTATGTGCATCTTGGGTTCAGAGTGGATGTAAAGAGCAGCAGTATAGCCTGGAGAGGTGTGCCTGATTTTTTCAAGCATTTCCTGGAGGGGAGTCCAAGACTATAAACAGCAAGTTTTTCAGTCACAATTTGCTCATCTCTTAAAAAGTTTCCTAATAATGCAGAGGTTTTAAAAAGGCATCTCTGGGACATTTCACATGATTTATGGCAAACGTAAGCCAACAGGCAATCAGTTTCACTTTTCTCAAGTATTTCAGAAGTAGTGTATTGCTGCAGGTTAAAACTCTGCAACGGGTCCAGTGGCTTTTCCAGTCTAGGATTCCTGTGGGTGACATGATAATCAGAGCCCTTCTGTGCTGGGAGAAGTCAGTCACAGCTGTCCCTTGAAATCTGCACAGAAGCGGTCAGGATGTGAGTGTGGTCTGGTGTTCTCTGCTGTTTAGACCTGCAGCTGTACCACAGTGAGTCTTTAGAACTGATGCTGCAACGCTGGAGTAAGCTGGAGCGAGATTTCCGCATGAAGAACGGGCGTTACGACATCAGCAAGATCCCTGATATCTATGACTGCATCAAGTATGATGTACAGCACAACTGTGCACTGAAGCTGGAAGGCACAGCTGAACTCTTCAGACTCTCCAAAGCCCTGGCAGATGTGATCATACCCCAGGTATAGCCTGTCCTGCCTGTGTGACGATGTCTGTGGTGTCAGTTTCTGACCCCTTTCCCTGTCTGTTTTCTCTTGATTCTCTTGCACGTTAACTCTCAAGGCAGAGTATTACAGGTATTTCTCAGATATATCTCTTAGTGTTTGTATAAGGCCAAAACCATTTATGGCTTAAGATGTGGCAGGACTTGCTTCCTGGGTGAGGATTCTGACAGCGTCAGAATAACGAACAGCTGACGCAGCAGCTTTTCTGTGTTCATTGTAGTGTGTTACAGCACGGCGTCGAGCTGTGTGTGTGTGCTACAGCAACGTCCCGTTCTCCACACGTAGGATTGTACGGGGGAAGAGGGATTTCTGTGGTAAAGTGGAGGCTTGTTCTGGAAAATTTGTTATTCTTGTCAAATGAGAACTTGTTCAATTTACAAAGTTGGCTTGCTTCTCACAAAGTTTTTGCCCATGAACATGGGAGGGGAAAGGAGGGACACGTGCAATGGATCTCTGTATTCACCATTGTTCTGTCCTACTTCTGGATAAATGCTTTGTTTGTATGGAACGAGCTTCTACCAGCAAGGTCCAATTGGATGTGTAGAGCAGAAGTGGTCTTCTAAGCTTTTTCACAGTGTTCCTCATGAGATGCAGTTTGGCTGTTTCCAGCGTAGCTCTTTGAGTTTTATCTTGGCAAATAGCGGTTGTTGCATTAATGCTCGTGCCAGGTCAGGGTATAAGTTTGTGTGTCATGAGAGGAGGTTCCTTGATGGCACCTGTGCCGCTCAGCTGTTAGAAGAATACTGACAGTCATGTCTAGACAGACTGGGATTCTCAGAAGAGTCTCTGTCCTCTGTTACCCTTTGCGATACAGGGGGAAAAAATGAGAGAAAGGCGCTGAGTGGCATTTCCCTTTCTGTCCTTGCTTAACTGTAGTGCTTGCAGACAGGACTGTTGAATTACAGCCTCCTTTCGTGTGAGGATGTGGCAAAGAACCAGGGCTCAAGGGTATCTATTGTTTTGTTCCTGCAGGAATATGGGATTAATAAAGAGGAGAAACTGGAGATTGCTATTGGCTTTTGTCTTCCTCTCATTAAAAAGATCCAGTTGGACCTACAGAGAACCCATGAAGATGAGTCTGTCAACAAACTACATCCCTTGTAAGGATTGTGCTGCACGCAGCTGCTGGTGGGGAGGGCAGCTTTGGAGCAGTGTGTGGGAGCCATGCCAGAAGAGTGTAGTGGTGTGGAAGGAGGCTCTGAACAAACACTGAAGGACACACCAAGAGGGAGGCATGTTGGTGCTTCTGGAACTGGTAGGGAAATGGAAAGACACACTGAGACTGCTGAGCAGGAGTACGGTGCCACAGAAGTTTATACCCTTTGTAGTTGGATGGTGGTGCCTTCGTCCCTGTCTCTGCAAGGGGCAAGTGCTGGTATGATGAGGCCACCTCTGCCCCACCATGTGTCTCCATTAGCATACCACAAAACTTGCTGCTTCTGTGCCTGATGCTCTCACTGTTTGTTCTGTTCCTGCTGCTCTTTGACAGTTCCTAGTGTGGTGTTATCTTACTCTGTTAAGCGTGCAGAAACGCTGCTGTGTGATAGATGGCACTTCATTGGCAGACTGTGAGTAACCCTGGGCTGATTTTGGTTTAGGTACTCAAGAGGAGTTCTGTCACCAGGTCGCCACGTTCGGACGCGGCTCTACTTCACCAGTGAGAGCCATGTGCACTCTCTGCTCAGTATCTTCCGCTATGGGGGGCTCCTGGATGTAAGTGTCCCAGCAATGCTCACAGAGTAAGCCTCCCCGCTTCTTTCCAGCGGCCCTTCCCAAAGTGGAGAGCGTATGTTTGTAGTTGCCCCTCTAGCCAGCTCCCCCAGTAAGGATGTGCCACCTCCATCTCCGCTGTGTTTGCATGCTGCAGCTTCCTGCCTTCCTGGCATGTAGGAGGATTGTTCTTCCTCAGTCCTGACACTGCCTGCCTTGCTTGTCCAGAGGCGTGTTTTCTCCAAGAGCTATCCTGCTGGTTTCAGACGAGCAGAGCGCTGACCTGTGTAGGAGGATAGCCCTATGAGGCAATGGGGATGAGGGGATTTCTCTCTTCTGGCTTCCTTCAACCCTTTATTCCTTCAACCCTGTATTTGTTATTTAAATAACACGCCCCTTGGCCGTGTTATTTAGTGACTTTCTGTCAATTCTAAGTCAAGAAAGTCAGTTCGTTATGGAGGAAGTGACTGGAGGCTGCAAATGCATAGGGGGTGCTCTCTACCAGAGGGACAGATGACACATTTTTAGGGGACTAACTCATCCAGTCCAGCCTTCACTTGGTCCTGAAGGAATGGGCAAGCAGACCCTAAGAAAAGCTCTGCTTTAGACTCCTCGATAGACTCTCTGATTTATTTTCCCGTTTTTAAGCATGTTGTTCTGAAATGCCTTGAGACCAGCGGTGGGAAGCAGCGAGGGCTTCCCCTCCGGCATGGCTCTGTGGCCTTTTCATTCAGCATCGTTTAAAGCAGCGTCACTTGGTCCCTTATTTAGCACAAGTTCATCCCTTGTGCTTTTTTTTGAGATTTCTCTAAAATACTCCATTCTGCAGACCACCGTTTGAGACAGACTGTGTTTGGGAATGGGCGGTGGGTTATGCTTTTCTCCCGTCAGCATGGCACAGGGGCTTGCAGCTGGGCGTGCTCCACACGTGGATTGTGTGGGTAGCTGCACCTCCTCACCGTAAGCACCCTGCAAGGTCATTTCTCCTCGTGCAAGTTAAGCAAGGTGGTTTTTTGTCCTGACAATGTTGTTATCTTGTGGAGAGACAAACTCTCTCAGACCCATTTCACTGAATGCTGCAAGGTGTCTGCTGTTGCTTATTCCATGCGACTGTTTATGTGTATATATCAGGAAAACAAAGACCAGCAGTGGAAGAGAGCCATGGACTATTTGAGTGCTATCTCAGAGCTGAACTACATGACCCAGATTGTTATCATGCTCTACGAGGACAACAACAAGGTGAGGGATATAGCTGTAGGACAGACTCCTTCCTGCCATGATGCAAGGCGCAGTCCCGAGAGATGAGTTCAGCTGGGAAGTCTGTAACCTGAGCTCTCTCCACTTGAGAATAAAGACGGACGACCATTAACACAACTGCTAGTTTTTATGTTTAAGTGGGAGGCTTAATGCTTGTTACATGTAAGCGGAATGCCACCCTGAGCAGTAACACCAAACTTAAGTAATCAATACTATCGATTTTAAAGCATTTCCTAACACAAAATAACTTGCTGTGTCTTAATATTAACTATGAATGAATGGTAGGGGGAAAAAAAAGGGAAAAAAAACCCAAATTATATTTGGCAGTTTTTTCCAAATATTCCTGGAAAATACCCAGAAATTCCACGTTCATAAACTTTTTCTGTTTTAAAAATCTACTGATACAGTTAGGGAAGTATATACTGGTATCTTCAGGAAGTAAAGAGAATCATTTAAACAACAGCTGGAATGTGGAAGCTGGTGGTGATGACCAGGAGCAGGTTTGGCACCGAGCTGCAGGTACCGAGCCCCAGGCTGTGACTCGGGTTCTGTGCCGCGGGAGGCAGTGGGTGAGGGGAGCAGTCCCCTTGCTCCGGACGCTGTAGAGTTAGAATCTTGTATTCACAGAGCTGATGTGGGGTTCTAATGGTACAAGTGAAATATTTCCTGGTGCTGTTTGTCCAAAAAAGAGAAAAGTCTGAATACTGGTGCAAATCTGTAAGTAAGTAGAGATGGTGAAACTTTTGGTTTTACATCATTAGTGCCAGATACTGAAAAAGCTCTGACTTCCTTTAAAAAAATATTATATGTGTTAGAGACAGTTACTTAAATCTTGGAACAACCTGACTAAAGGCCCAGGAGGGAGTCAGTCTCTCCCTGCCCCAGTGTGTGCTGGTTTTGCCACAGGAGTGGATCGGAAGGGGCTATGGTTTAGGTTTGTATACATATATATAAACATGTAGCCCATTCTGTTTTGCTCTTCTGGTGGCTGTTGTCACAAAATAACAACAATCTGAATGCCTCAGCTTTGTGCTAATAAGGGCTGTCCTTTTGGATGAAACAAACCTAGAGCCATGATGTTTGTGGTTTCTTGTTGCTTCCGCTTTCCTTCCAAAAGGATGCGCTTGGGATGTGTGCTGCACGGGCATGGCAGGCTGGCCCGGGTCCGGACCGTGGCCTGTGCTGACGGTGGGACTGATTCTTATTTATTTACTTATTCCCCATGCCTCATGTTCGCAGGACCCGTCTTCAGAAGAGCGTTTCCATGTGGAGCTGCATTTCAGCCCTGGCGTGAAAGGCTGTGAGGAGGACAGAAACGTGCCCACGGGGTTCGGCTTTCGCCCTGCCTCGTCGGAGGTGAGCGCGCTGCCCGGCGCTGGCTGCCGTGCCTGCGGGGGATCGGCCATCACCGGCCCTTGGGCACCGCGCTGCTCTGCCGGGCACTGCCGAGCCGACAGCCCCTCTCCAGCAGCACCGTTGCCCCTGGCCTTTCCCTCCTGCCCGCGGGCGGGTAGCGGGTTACCTTCCCCGGCTCCCAGGGTCTGTGAGGGCAGGCATGGGGAGCGCTGGTGTCCTCCTGAGCTCCGCAGAGCTGGGAGGCCCAGGGCTGGAGTCAGCGCCTGGGCAGCGCTCGCGAAGGCCAGGTGCCTGCAGGTGTTGATGTTTCCTTACTGCAGAATGAGGACAAGAAAGCAGATCAAGGCAGCATGGAGGACCTCTCCAAAGAGAAGAGCACTGATGAGCCAGACCGCGCACAGCAAAGGTCTCCGCAGCCTTCTGAGCCCGTCAGCCTTCAGCGCAGATCTCCGCTGATCAAGAACAGGAAGACAGGGTCCATGGAGGTAACAGTGCTGTGGGTGCCCTCGGTTGTTCTAATGGAGGTCTTTTGCTTGGTTTTGTTTTCCTGGCATTCCTTTTAACGTGCCAGAGTTTGAGTTGATTCTGGGAAAGGATCTGCAGAAGTTAGAGGGATTTTTTGGAAGGCAGACCTCCCAAACTCCTCACTGACAAAGGACGGGGGAGCCCAGGTCAGAGGAATTGATGAGGAAGAGCAAGTAAGGAAATGGTTGAGAAACACAAGAAGTATTTGGATTACATGCTCTGTAGAGGCATCAGTGTAACAAGCTACAAGATTGCATGCAACCTCTTCTCCTAGCCACAGAGACATCTTTGCCTTCCTTTAGGCTCCAGCCTTTGCCTCTCGCAGTTCATCTCCACATTTCTTGTTCCTGTCTCCCATCTAAGATATCACACAAATCGGGGGTCCCTGCTAACCCATGGGTTTATTACAGTGTGTTTAAACTGTCAGGGTTTAGAACTGTCCCATTCACTGATCTGCTAAAGTAACAAAGATCGATTTTACTGTTCTTACTTCTCTCCTTCAGGGCCAACGTGTGTCATAAGGCTAGCTGCACAGTCAGCAGGTGGCTGGCACCTTCAAAGTGCTCCAGAATTGCCGCTCCTTTCGGAGAGCTTTTGCAGACATTTTTGCTATCTGTTTTCTGAACCAGTGAAAGCAGAGAGTTAGGGCTTGAGGTGTTTGTTAGCTGGCTTACATCTCTGTGTCACTCACGATGTAACCTTTGCATGCAGCACTCGGGCTCTTTGTAACAGGCACGTACTAAGCTAAAGGGGATGTACTTTCCCGCTGCTAAAGAAGGAGATCTATGTCCCAGTTATCTCAGCAAGACTCTCAGGAGACAAGGAGCTCAGTACCTGAGCTCCGTTCATCTCCACTGTTCCACAACCCAACATGAACTCGAAATGAAAATTGAGCGTGCACTGTCACAATTTTAGCATATGAGTACTTTATGCATCTTGAAAAATGTGATTTTTTTAAGGAAGAGACCTACTTTTCTTTACCTTCAACTGATGTATAAAGGCTTTTGAGACCAGTGGGTAACTTAGAGCACGACACTGATTATACTGTCTGTCTTTGCAGGTGCTATCTGAATCTTCTTCCAAATCAGGAGGTTATCGCCTCTTCAGCACTTATTCCAGGCAGTCTTCTGAGATGAAGCAAAGTGGCTTAGGTACTGTACTTGACCCGTAACCAGCCTGCTCACCTGTGCCGCTCTGTTTCTGTGGGCATCTGTCTGTCTCTCCACATACACATCTGGCTTAAGTTCCTTGTATGTCTCTCTGTGTGTATTACGTCTTCTTTTAGTGCTATTGTTTAGACCACTGTAGAGACTATCTTACGGTATTTTCTTTTGTGTATGATCTTCTCCTTCAGCTTCTAGCTACAGAAGATGCACTTTTCATCCTTTATAGCATGGGAGCAGCAGAGCAAGCTGCGTACTTGCGGGCTGGCCTTCTGGTTCCATGTTGCTGTCATTTGTTATACCATTTCTGAACTTAGTAGGAAGAGATGATTTTAGGTGAGAAATGGCGTGCTTTCTGTTCTGCAAAACAGTAGTTTAAACGCAAAGCTGCTCTTCACGTAAGACTATTGTGTTTCTACCTTTGCTTCATAAAGATCTCTTGTATGGAACAGATCTGTCATCTGCAACAGTGTTTGACAGCTCTCTAATTGAGGAGTCCCTGACTAGCCATTCTTTCACTGGTAGCCAGAGGAAGAGAATATTTTTGGACTTTTGGGGTTCTCTGCCTGTCCTTGAGAGTAGCATTCCCTGCCATCCTAACCTAAACTGTGTCTTAATAGTTGAAATTGTTCCAGAAATATTTTTGCTAAAGCAAGATCTATTTGGAAACTGAAGCTGTCTTTGCTGTCATGAGGTTCGAAGACAGCTGTGAAACCTAGATCTTGCAGATGACTAATAAGCACCAGGGGGTGAAATTGCCCAAGTTATGCCCACTTTCTTTTTTTTTAAATCATTTTTGCATTATGTCATGGCCGTAGACTTGCAGCAGTTCTGGCTTATCAGTTCTTTACTCTGTTATGTGGACATCTTGCAGCCAAGAGATTTCTGAAAGGCCTGATCATTTCTTTGTCACTTTTGAATGAGCTGCTGCTTTGGAAGCTAATTCTGGCCAAGTAAAGGGAATTTTCTTCAGAGTGGTTAGGAAGTATCCCTGGAGTCTGCCAGCTATGCTCCCAGCCAGTTGGAAAAATCTAAGAAGGAATGGCTGATGCATATTATTTGTATAAAGGTACAATAGCCTTGGCCATAGTGGGTTCTGAATGTGCTTTTTCATGTGGTGCATCTATTTACGTCTGCTTTGAACAGACCACCTGTTAAGTGAGCTGTAATAGATTGCCTTGCTTAGGCTTGAAGAAACCTGTGGTTATTCTGTGAATCCCTGTGAATCAATATGAGAATTTCTGAGATGGCACACAGTCGAGGAAGTGCATCTGCTTGGAAAATTACTGAGTACATCAAACGCTACATGCAAACTATCTTTACTGTTTGGATGTCTGAGTACCAGAAGGCACGTGCTCTGGACAGCAGATATTGAGAGCCTGTTTACTACAGCCTTTTCCAGGTTTCTGAGGAATGTCTGTTTTGGCAACAGAGAAGACTACTACTCTACTGGACCCTTGTACAGTACTGCTTTTCCTTGACAACAAAATTTGAAATGTGATCCCAGCAGGTTTAATTTCAGGTTCTTGCCTGACTGGCCTTGCTGGGAAGCCTGTCCTGGTCACTCTCCCAACTGTGAAGCTCTGCAGAGACAAAACTTTGAGTGGGAATTGATAGACCTGATCTGTGACAGCAGACCTCTAGCTGCAGACTCAGTCCAGCCATCATTCTCCATAGAGTCTTGCACCTGCAGGCACAGAAGGGCTGAGCAGGAGAGACCAACAAGTTGTGCAACACCAGCTTGCACAACCCTGGGTTATTAGGATGTCTCTGAATTTCTCTTAACCTGAGAACTGTTAAGAAGAATTATGCCTCTTTACCTGTAACAGTCAGGCTCTTCAAGGAATCTTCCTGATTCCTTTCCTGCTTGTTTTGTAGAAATCTGATTTCTTCCCCCTTTAGGATCTGAAATGTGCTCTCTCTGTGAGATATAACATAGAACTCATGGGAGCTTGAACTTTGGCTTTAATACTTGTCTCAGCAGCTGTGCTATGAGGATCAGATTCTACCTGCTGTTTCTCAGCTTTTCTGAAGTTGAGCTTATCTCCTGTTGCCTGACCGTGTCAGTGGCTGGCGATCATTGTCTCTGGGAGAATGACTGTTCAGGTGTAACCTCGTATGTTTAGGCATGCAGGAACGGGGAGCAGGACAGAGCTCCTACAATAACCCTGCTACCATACCTGCCAGGATTGTGTCTGTACTGTAATTTAAAATATGCCTTGAAATGTCTGTTTGGAAAAGGGGCGGGCTGAGCTTGCTTTGTGTATGCAAAGTGGTGCTTTGGCGTGTGCCGCGTTTGTCTGGGCAGGAGCGAGTGTGTTATTGTGGATTGTCTGCAGTAGTGTGCGTGCTTCCAGCTTGAGAAGCCTAGGGAGGTTTCAGTGCCTTTCTTTGCTTGCAAAAGCACTTCAAAATGGGGTAAAATCACTCCTTGCTGTTTGAGCAACAGAAGTAGTGTATTGCTGTTGGGCAAGGAGCTTTGTGCTGAGACGCACATAGGGAAATAAGGGATGTCCATTTTTTAAACATCTGAAACATTGAATGCACATAAAGTAATTTCTAGCAAATGTTGCTATATCTGAAATCCAAATGGCTACTATACCATTACGGTCTTTAGGATGCGTGTGCGATACAGTGGTCTCCTAGCGTTCACTGTAGACAATTTGTAAATTCTCCTCTGGCCTAAGGGTGCTAACAAAATGCCTCTGTCTACTGTAGGATAGCAGAAACACTGGGGTATCCGTAGCTTAATGATTAGTGACACGAGGTTGCTCAAGACAGAAAGTCATAAAAATCTTGTGTTCCATTTTTATCTGCCAGTAAATGAGTCTGTTGGCATTTTGTTGTTGTTGTTTGTTTTTAAGCCATGGAAGGACAATTTGGAGCATCATCCTGGCTGCTGCTTGCCAAAATTTTGTTTGCATTCTGACAGATTCCAGTTCATGCCAAGTCTGCACTGAGCTTCACTTTAAGGCATTAGGAGGAAATTTTCTAAGACTTGTGTATCAGTCACTCTGCAGGCAAGAGTTCTCTGCCTGTTTGTCCAAGGACACGCATGTGCTAGTCTGTCCTGTGGAAAGCTACCAGCAGTGTCACAGCGGTGGAATGGCTTAAGTTCAGCGCATATGAGAACCCTTTTGGTCATCCCCCACTGTTCCCAGGAGCAGATATCATCAGCTTAGACTGAGCTTAGATGTAAACAGCTCAAAACTCAGGATCTGTGTGTTTTCTCCAAAGAAGCTCTGGCTCAAAAAGAGCTTTGCAGAGAAAGAGCTGGGTTTCTGAAGAACCACCAGTGGACATGAGGCAGCAGCGTGTCCTTACACCAAAGGTGGCCAACGGCATGCTTTGCTAGGTTAGCAGGAGCACAGCCGTCAGGCTGAGAGATTTGGTTCTTCCCCTCCATCCCCTCTTGGGAGCCCGCGTCCTGTCCTGGGCCCCCTGATGCAAGAAGGGTGTGGGTGTAGCAGGTGTAAGCCCATTAAGGGGCAGTGGAGGCGGATGGGGGCTGGAGCCCATGACCTGGGAGAAGAAGCAGAGAGCGCGGGGCTTGTTCAGATCAGAAGCTGTGGGGAGTGGGGACCTTGATGCTGTTCAACCACCGAAATGTCAGAGAAGACGGAGACAGACTGTCCTCCAAGGCATGTGGCATAGGACGAGAACCAACAGACACAAGTTGCAGCATGGGAAATTCCAGCTAGCTAGGAGGAACACATTTTTCACCATGAATGTGCCAGATATCGGAACAACCAGAGAGGTTGTGAAATCTCCTTTCTTGGAAGTATTCAAAACTTGACTGGATAACCCCTAGCAAGCTGATTCAAGTTGTCCCTGCTGGGGCGTTGGGAAGGAAGCCTCCAGAGGCTCCTTCCAACCTAAATCATGCTATGATGCTGTATTTTAAAATCAAGAGCTGCTTGCAATATGGGCAGAATCTTTTTAACAGTAGTAACAAACAGTTGCACTGTTCCAGTTAAATACTAATAGGCAGTATGTTAGGTTTTTTGCCTTGGCAGACAAGGTAGAACAATATCAACCTGCTTCCTTCTGGAAGCCTTTTGTACGTGGGAGTAATGTTTTTAGCCATTGGTATTCTCAGTACAGAATACAGGATGGTTTAGCAGAGAATTTATAGCCTATCAGTGGCTTTGTCTGGCCCGTTTTGTCTCACTCACAGTTGCTGTCCTCAGTCGAAAGAATCCTGTTTCAAATGCCCAAAGTTCCCTAAATAAAGACAAGTCGCTCTACAGAACGCTGTGCCTTGGAGAGGCAAAAACCAGCAGCTGCCAAAGCCACCGGTATTAGGTTGCCCTGCTCTGCAGGAGAGTGCCTTGCCTGCCATATTCCTCACCATAGGGTAAGCAAAGTTCCTTGCTGTGTGCGCATCTGGTGCTTTGGAAGGGTAGTGCATGGAGCAATCCGACCTAGTCTGGAGTAGCAGGACATGACCCAGTGTATGTGAAATATCATCAGGGCAGCAGCTTGTGAAAGAAAGCTCTCTGGTCACATTGCTTTCGTTACTGCGTGACAGAGTGATTAATCCATGTTTGCTGATCAACAGATCAGGCAGTCCTTTCTTCTTCTCGGTGTCCTACAGAAAAAGGAGCTTTCCAAAGAGAAAGGGCAGAAGAGCAGAAATGAAGCCCTGTGACATGAACACCAGTGATTCGGCATCCTGGCTTTTCTCACATGACTCTCTAGATTTGCTGACTGGAGGGTGTCAACGTGTTTCTCCTAGGTCAGGGCAAGAAAGCCAAATGGAAATAAACCCCTGGATGGAGTCAGGAACTTTCCTGGTGCTGAGCTTTGGTTTATGTGTTGTGCATTTGGCACTACTGAATTTAGAATCGGGAATACTGCCTCCCCATGCTCCCTGGCATCGTGTGTTTTCCTGAGATTGCCTGCGAAGTGGCAGTTCATTCCTCATTCTTTGACTAATCCTGCTTTTCTGTAGTTGCATGCAGTGGAGATGTAATACTAACACCTTCCATGCCTTTCCAGGGTCACAATGCACCGGCCTGTTTAGCACCACTGTGCTGGGAGGCTCCTCCAGTGCCCCCAACCTCCAGGACTACGCACGCAGCCATGGCAAAAAGTTTGCCAGCAGCCTGACATACAAAGACGGTATGTGTGTTCCCCGTGCAGCAGGTGCTTAATTTGCGGACGTTGGTGTCTCAGGATGCTATTGAGACAAAGACTTAGACTGTGAAGAAGAATGACAGTTGAATGTGTATATTCGTCACATCTACAGTTATGCATTTTATCATATCCCAAGAAATTGTGATCCTTGCTAAGACAAGACAGGAGCTGACATTGTGCGAGGAGTTTTATGCTGATGTATGGTATTACTGGGGTCTGATTTTGCTCTGACATTTTAATACTACTTGCTGTTGTGGAGGAGGATTTATTGGTCTAGATATTAAATAGGTTTGCCCCGGTGTGGAAATCCAGCACATCACATCATCTTGCTTACCTTGGTGATCTTGATGATGCGAAATGAAGCTTTTGTGGTGACAGTAGACTTCACCCTATAGAAGGTGGAGCCAACCCAGGGGCAGAACGATGTGCTTGGGGGTGGATAAGATGGGTATTAGAGTAAGGCTGGGCATGCAGAAGAGTCCGAGGTAGCTGTCAGAAAGCAAGTGTAATATGATTTAAGTGCTTGAGGTAAGTGGGATACTCACATGAAATACTGCAAAAGTTATTGTGCAGTTCTGCAGAAACTACCGTAAAGTTCAGCAAGATAATCCTGTAAAATCTGCTTGGGTCATTAGTATAAATGTTGCCCGATACACATGGGTGAAAGGGTGTTGAAAGGGCTGCAGATGGATCTGCAGTTAGTACTAGTGCGTTGTGCATTGGGAAGCAGAGAGAGTGTTGCTACTTTCAAGGAAATTGGAGCACAGGGAAAGACTGAGGTATCCTGGAGGAGTTGTAGGGGTGTAATGCACAACTGCAAGTGTCCGCTGTGATCCCATTAAGGCAGGCACTCAAACTCTGCAAGCGCTGATTGACACACCATTTGTTGGAATGCTGAGTTGAGCAGCAGTGAACAAACCTCTCCATGGACAGGACCTGCACAGCGTGCTGTGTCCTGGTTGGAAATCCAGCCAATGTTGCACAACTTGGGCTTCCCAGCATCTGAACGGATGTAAGGTTATCTGTCCTCTCTTTTTCCTTTTTGTGTTAGTTCCAAAAAATGGTGTTTTGTTCAATACCTTACAGTCTGAGTGCCTTTCTTACCAGGATCATAATGAACGCTAGCACTGTTGGATTACAAGGTGGGGAGATGATTAAGGCAGTAATTTGGGGCCTTTGGGGAAAATGGGAGGTTGGTCCATTTGGATTTTTGTGTTTTGAGGCAAGGAAAATGGCCTGGCAAATCAGGGTGGAAAGATGCTGTCCAATTCTCAGACCTATTGGAACCTCATGAATGCCGTTGTGTTGAGATCATTATGCATACTGGCTTTCTGTGCTGCTTTTCACTGTGTAAGAGAGAACTGTGTTGCTTCTCACCTCTTCAGGGGGCTGTGAGTGATACAGGGAGGGTGAACTGGAGGGATTTTAAACCCTGCTCTACCGGTCTGAGCTGCTGAAGGCAGCAAGCACTGTCTACTCATAGGTCCCAGAATAACCTGATGGTGTCTGGCACAAGACAGGGGTGTGAATACCAGGAGAGCCGCTGAAAAGGCCGGTGAGGGCTCTGGCTGCTTTTCTTCCATAAGTCTGCAAGCAGCATGAATCCAAGGCAGCACTGATTCCCAGGGAGAAGCATCAAAGACTGCGCTGTACCCAGCTGGGAAGAGAAGAGGTTCCGCTCAGTGCCGGTGCTGCCTTTCCCTGCAGGCTGTGAGTAGGAGCGTGCCTGCAACTGGCTGCCTGCGTTCAGGGTCCAGAGCAGAGTCCTGCTGCATTGGCCTAAATTCAGTGTCAAGGTCTCTGCGTGCTGAGACGCAGTTGTACCCTCAAGTCCTTAAAAGGCAGACTTATTTAACTAGCGTGTGACTAACACAGCCCAGAATTATTCATCTTGATGCTACACTTCTTTTCTCATGTTTCTTAGGGTGCTATGGCACCCTGTGCTACCAACACCTTGCTGCAATAAGAGCAATTGTGAGGAAGAAGCGGGGGGCTCGGAAAAACAAGTAGGAGGCAGAGGGGAATTTAGCTTCTGGGGAAGGTAGTTTGGAATGTGAAATAAGGCCTTGATCTGCATGTTCCTGCTTAAGTGAGCACCAATGAAATGCTGAACAATGGCATTTAAACTAAACATCACTAGAGCTGAACACGGTGACACAGCAGCTACAGCAGACTCTTGGAGTACGTTTGTATCAAGGCCTTTTTCACAGTCATCAAGCTAACAGTGTTTTAAAATCTCCAGATTCTGTAGCACGTCTTTGCATGAACTCTTTGATATTTTTTCATGGCTGTGATGCTTCAAGGTGTGGTGCATGGCTTATAGCACTTCATTAAAGACTTGCTCAAGGGAAGTTAAAATGGCCCTTATTTCTAAGTCTTTTTTGCTTGGGGCTGGAAGAGGCTAAGGAAGACTGCAGTGGAAGGTTGTGTCCCAACCTCAGGCTGAGGGAAGGTCTAGTGGTGGTTGTGATTTGAGGTCGCCTTGTCTGCAGCCAGGGGTCCGGTAAGCCATGCTGCAGTACCATTTAAATGGATGAGCTGTCAAGGCAGGGGGAGATGTGGGGTGGAATGGAGGTGGTTACCAGCTGGCTGACTGCAGTCCAGGACTTGGACACTTCTAAGGGACTGCATGTGCAGGGAAGATTGTCATGCTCTATTTGTCGAGTTTAAAGAAAGAAAAACAATTTTTAGGGCTGTTGTGATGGTGAAGGAAATTGCAGCAAGCTTGAGATTTGGTTTAAATATATTATTTGGCCAAGTCAGTGGATATAGCTAGAGAAGCACAATGGGGGTGTGGAGCATAAATTGATATGTGTATCTTCCAACCTTGGAGTAGAGGGGTAGGCATACAGACCCTATTGACTAGGTAGAACAGCTGCATGAAACGTGAAAGAGAAATAAAAACATTTTCTAGTATTTCCTAAAAGTTCCTAAATAGCAGCAGAAGGTATGATTGGCTGGGTTCTCACATCAAATCCTACATACAGGTGGTCTGATTTGGCTGAGGAATTTCTGGAGCAGGAATAAACTGAAGTTTTCAGCCTTTTTTTTTTTTTTTTTGTGCACATGGAGACTAATCCATGTCTTCTAAAGCTCATCTGCCTACACCCCATTAGATGCCTAGAGTCTCTCCTTGCACTGTCTTTCCAATGTGTGATTTCTGTGGGAGAGCTTGGCCTGGCCTGGGACATGGCCAGGAGAAGCCCAAGGACCAGTCTGACGGGTGTATCCCAAAACCTCTTCTGTACTGAAATGCTTTGAGCAACAGAACTGTAGAGGCATGTCTTCATGGGTCTTCTATTTGTTCACCAATTTGTTAGTTGATTTAGGTTCAAACGCAGCTCTGTTTAGCTTGCATGAAGAGGATGTCTTGAGCTGCACTTACCTGTGCCAGGGCTTTTCAGTTCCTCTGCAGAGCGGTTGTGGTTTTCCTCGGGCAGAGGTGAATCCTGAGGACTCTTGTGCTGCTGCTTGGCCACGTGCTCCTGTGGCTGTGAGCACGGCCCGGCTGCATCTTGCACTGGACTGAGCCTGGGTCGCGCTCAGGACGGCTGGAAGCGTGGTGGGGAGGAACGAGGTGCTGTCTGTGACTGAGAGTGTGGCTGAGTCTTTGCAGCCTCAGGGGAGACCCTGTCAGAGCAGCGCAGGGGAAGCGGGAGCCGGCAGCGTGCGAGGAAGCCAAGAGGTTCGGTCAGAGCCACAGGCAGAGTGTGCCCCAGGGGCTGCAGCAGCGCCCATGGGGGCATGTGTTATGGGGGTCAAGAAGAAGGTGAATCTGAAAGGGTAGTTGCAAGCATGTGAAGGTCGGGGATACTTAGAAGCAGGCTGTTAACTGAGATGATCTGTTTTTATTTCCTCAGAGCTCTTGTCTATGCCAGCCGTAAAACGATTTTCTGTGTCGTTTGCAAAGCATCCGACTAATGGTACGTTTGCTTCCTTGATTTGACGTTCCCTCACACTTCTAACCCCATGCTCACATTCAGTTCTCTCTGCACATATTCTCCTCTCAGCCTTCTTGTGGTTTTTTTGTGTCTGTGTATCTGGTGTCCAAACACGCTTCACCTCCCCCCATTGTCTCGTTGTGACTAACTTGTTCATTCATCCTCTGTAACCGCTCGGTGGTTCCTCTCTTGTTCCCCAAGGCATTTGTGTCCCAGGTGAAAAAGCAAGAGCAGCAGCTCCGTGAACGGACTCCTTAAGCAGCCTTTAATTCCACTGCTAACATTAAGGCCTTCTTTCACACTCCCTTTTCGGGGGGTGGGGGTCGGGGGGAAAATACCGTCGGATTTGGGGCTGGGGATATCCACTCCATATTTTGTAAGAGCATCAGCAGCTTAGGTCCTCAGTTTGTACAATGCAGACTTGCAGGGCCAAAACAAGGATAGCCTGAGGCTACCCACATGTCACCTGGAAGAGCGCGGTCTACGGTGGGAGAGGAGGAGGTGCTGACAGCATTCTCTCTGCGCATGGTATTCCTCAGCACAGTCGTTTTAGGAGTACTGGTAACCTCATGGCCTCCTATTTGCAGACGTGTCTGTTCGGGTGGTCCCTTGGTTACTGCAGGCGTGGTGGTGTTGGTGGGAGTAGGCTCACCTTTCCTGCAGAGGTTATCCTGGGAATGGTGTCTCTCCAGAACTTTCACTCATCTGCTGTTGGTGGACAATGCTACCTTCCTGAGGCAGGAGGGGTTCTGCACCTGCCACCCGGGGGGTGTAACCTGCTTCACTCCTGTCGTGCCAGTAGCTATGAGGAGGCTTGGTAAAGGACACCTGACATTGCTTGTGTTTACTCACTGTCTCTGCTTCATATTGCTGCTAACCTAACACCTGAACTGTGAGTCTTTTGAGGTTAAAGACCGCTAGCTCTGTTGTAGCAGATGCCTTGAACTAGTGTTTATTATTCCAAGTCTTGCGCAGAAACTTTTGAAAAGGTTTGTTTCACAGCACCACTCCTACCTCATGGCTCCTGCTGTTGAGACAAGTTAGAACCAAAGCACATCACTGAAAGATGTCAGGTTAAGTATTTCTGTCTTTTGATCAAGGCTGCTTCCGCAATCTTGTTGCTTAGTAAATATGAAGGTATTCTGCTCTGTGTGATCTGCAAGATGCAAAAAGTTCAGAAGACTGTTATGAAGACCAGAGTTTTGGGAAAGATGAAAGGGGAAGGGGCAGCTAAAAGTGGCTTTATTGTTTCAGATACCTGAAGGGAACCTGTTTTCTGTGCTTGCTCAGTTTTGTTTTTCCCAGAGTGGCCAGCTGCTCGATTTGTTTGTATGTCTGGATGCCATCTGAGCTCACGTGGTGTATGTCAGCAGGATGTGTCGTTCTATCTTGCCAGCAACACTTGTACCCAGCACCAGTCTTTCCTAAGCCACACTGTAAAGCAACTGCCCCCGCCCCAGCTACAATAAAGTGAAACTAGGCATCAGGTTTTCCTCAAGAACCAATAAATATTTCTAATGGCAAAGTGCTCCTTAATCAAGAAAACAAAGACAAAGATCCAGCAGGTGTGAGCTTGAAGTTAGGCATATTTGGTTTAGGCTTGGCGCTGGTTTTCGCAGGAAGGATGTTTAGCCACATCAACCACTCGCCTGAGGATGCAAAAGCTATTCATGGCTCTGAACCTGCATTTTGTTTCTGAAGACCTACCTCTGTGTGGTGAAATGGGACGGGTGAACCAGAGCAGTGGCCAAGCACAGCGTCAGGCCATGTGCTTCATGCCCTGGTCTTGTGAGTCTTGGGAGTGTGACATGAGTCCTGAAGCTGTGTACGTGGAGGAGAAGACACGCCTGCATGCTAGTGCCTTGTCTGCCATGCAAGGATGTCACAGAAGATGGCACAGGGCTGTTCTGAGATCTAGAGAGGGGCAGTCAGCACTTCTGTGCCCCCTCTGTCCTTCCTGCTCTAAGCACTGTGCTCTCAGTCGAACTCTGCTGTCCCCAGCGTCCCTTTCACAGCCTCTGGTCGTCTGATGCCGGGTCATTTGCTCTCTTCCGTGTGCTGGGCTGGCTGGCTGCATTTGGATGCAGGACTTAAATGCTCTGTTGGCAGTCCGGATCTCTTGTCTCAGCTGGGGGAGGGCAAGTGTGGGCCTGGCCTTCTTGTCTAGCCAAACCTCAGCCTTATTGGAATCGTAATGTGTCCTAAAATGTATTTGCTTGTCAGACTTTCACTTACAAAGGTGAAGCCTCGCTGCTCAGGGGCTGCCCCTGCGCCGCAGCTGCCTTTGGCAGAGGCTGGGCCGGGCGGGTGGCTGGCCTGGTGGAGTGACGGGGGCTGTGTCGATCTGAGGGCACCCCGACCCGCTCGCTGCGGGAGGGATGGGGCTTCAGCATGTGTGTGGGTCTTGCCCACCCAGCAGCCCTGGTGCTGGCAGCTCCATCCCCACATCTTCACAATTTCTCTGTCCCCAGCTGCACCTGCCCCGCTCCTCTCACTCTCTGTGGCCCCCTTTCCTCCAGATGCGTTTGAGCACCACCATGTTGCCCAGTTGCTGCGCCGTTTTTCCTCTGACTATGCCACGAGCCGGAACGTCTCCCTGGATGCCGCTCTAGCCCATCACCTCCAGCAGTGCTCCTACCACCTGCGCCTCTTCAGGAGCTGGCTGATCTCAGGGCAGGATGACTTGGAGTGTCTTTACGGTACTGCACGCTGCAGCTGCCTTGGTCCCGTGCTCTTGTAGCTGAGCAGGGACCACTGTCTGCTTGAGAATGCAAAGTATGCTTTGCTTCTAAAAAAGGAAAGCGTTTCCCTCACTGCATCCCTTAAATCTCCAGGCTGCTGCTGCAGCAAGCTGTGTGGGCTGTCGCACCCGGCAGTTTTGGAGCCTTAGGCAGTAGCCGTTCCACATGGAGCCAGTGCTCTTCGTGTGACTGTAACCGTGCTCTCTCCATCTTTGGCAATGGTTCGTTGCCTCCTTCCTTTAGCCAGGGTAAGCCCTTAAGCTTCCCTCAGGTTAGATGCTGAGCTCCTACTGGTGCTGACACGATACCCCTGTGCAGGCCTGTGGGGTGTTGGAGGTGTCCCACTATTAGTGGAGGAACCAAAGTGTAAGAGTATGGGAAGAAAGAAGATTAAGGAGGTGCTGCAGCTGGTCACATGCAGAGTGAACTTGCTGTGGAAATCTGGGGGAAGCGAGTGCTTGTGGGATTGTGTTGTGTCTAGAGAGACCAAGTTAAGATAGGGTAGAAACTGAGCTTCTGTGTGGCTGCATTGCATGGCATCTGTTTTGCCGGTTAGGATCTTTGCAGCGTGTCGTGTCTCTGGTGGGAAGAGGTAGGCGATTTCAGTATTGAATCTAGATTTTATAAATCAAAGCTTGCTACAGTTTCTCTGATGTTTTTCAGCCTCTGGCACAGATGGGAAGTCTGATGCATTGAGGTCTCAGTGCGTCTAAGACAAGTAGAAGGATTCCTCTCTGAGGGGGCAGCGAGCTAGGGCTGGCTGTTCATGTTTGCCTTGCACCATAAAACCTGCTTGGTGCATGTGGCTTGCTGAGCTGTGTGGTGTGATGCATGGACCTCCTTTTTCATTCAGACCCATAGGTGGAAGGGGCAGAGACAGTACAGCTTTTCAGGTAGCGAAGCAACAGGATCAAGCATTTTCAGAGCCCGGAAAAGAGAATTTTTACTCACACAGTCTATTTTTTCTTGATATAGCCCTTTCTGTCAAGTAGGCAATTTGGAGATGGCAGTTACTTTTCATATATAATTAGGACAATCCTTGGTCTCCTAGCAACAAACACTAAAAAGGAGCAAAATTGCTTCAAGGGAAGAGATGCTGTAACACAGCAGATTGCTCCAAAGCCAAAGCTGAGCTTCCTCTGCTGCAGAACAGCCGTCTCCTGTGAGCTCTGGTGGGGAGAGGAAATGAAGTCAGTGCTTTGGGCAGCGATACGCCAACTATTGCAGCACGGTGCTGGGTTGTGCAGCCTGCCCTAATGCAGCCAAACCTGTGAGTTACGTACCTCAGTACAGCAGCCTTCCTGCGTGGAAATCAGGTCTCTGCAATCAGTGAGTTCTTTCTTGCTGTTTTCTCAGTCTGTCATCAAGCCCACAGCTAATTAGCGTGTTTGGGATTCCTGCTGGGGTTCTTCTCAGAGCAGACATGTCTCCAGTCTCTGCAGCTGACAACCCAAATTCCCCCCCCTCGTGAAAACTACATACTCCTATCCACTCTTTCTTGGCTTTCAAATGTACTTCTATCCACACAAAGAAAAGATGAATTAAAACTCAGGGAGTTAAAAATATGCAGCTGGCGTCCATAGTTGGAAAGATCGGTGGTGGAGCCCTGAAGCAATCTGTCTGGGAACCTGTGTGTCTGGGAACCTTATCTTTGTGGTCATAGCTGGGAAAGAGAAGAGAAAATTTAAATGACAAGGGGAAACAGCCTCAAATTCATATCCAAAATGGTGGGCTCTGATCTGTTCATCACCACTCAGGAGGATGTGGAAAAGGTAGAAATTTGCATTCTGGGAAAGACGTTTGTGATGGTGGTGGGAGCAGCCTGTAGAGCGGTGGTGGGGATCCACAGTTCAATGTCTGTTCCAGTACAGGAGCTGGGAGGTTTCTAATGGAGTGAGTTAGAGGCAGCTTCAGACAGATTTTTTTTCCACGCAGAGTGAAACTCCTCACCATGGTACGTGGGGGTATTAGGAGTTTAACTGAGTTCAAGGGGAGATTGGAGAATATGGATGAGACACATCAGGGTCAGAGCCATTCTGAGCTGCAGGTCACCGGAGTCTGGGGACTGCCTGGGGGAAGAGTCGCTACACGCTGTCTAGTCTCGCACCCCTTCACTCGCAGCTGCTTCTGGCACTGTGGGCAGAGAGGTGCTGAGCTAGGATAGACCTTCAGGCTGACTGTACAGGCTTAAATTTAGCAAGGCTGTTTAGCAAAAATCCTAGTTCATGTACACATCGTGTATGCATATATAAACACATACAAATATACATGTGGCATATGGGAGTTCTCCCCACAAAAGAAGGCTGGACTGACCAAGCATGTTGGAGAGGAAGTTGCTGAGCGTGCTTTCTTCCATGCCCTTCCAAATCTGTGCTGAGGCTGGGCAAGTGCTGCTTTACTCCAGAAGCGCTGACATCCAGACCTTTGGCATACAGGCCTTTTGGGGATGTGCCAGGTGCCCCTGGTCTGCCTGTTGCTTTCAGGGTCTCCATTAGAAAGGAACGGGTACCTCTCCACTGCAGTGTAGAGCTCACAACTGGAGAGCTGGGTAGTAACTCAGCAACTTCTGCTGGTCAAATTGTGTGTAGTAACATTCAGAACTCTCAAACAAAAATATAATACACAAAAAGGATTGCTTTGGGCCAGAAAGACTTCTCACCTGAGTCTTCCTTGGCATCTGTCTTTGTTGGCTGACAGCAGTTTGGCTGCTTTCTACTTGCGAGCCTGCAGCAGCAGCAAGTACGTTCTCTTGTTTAACAAGCCCACTCTGCTAGTAGAGAAGCTTGCCCTATTTGGGACCTCAGCTCAATCTTAGTAAAGCTGAGGAATATGCCATTCGGACTACTTGAAGACTGCTCCTTTGTCATGCCCGCTAGCCAGGAAGTCTGCTGGCTCCCAGATGATCTGCTGAATTACCAGCTCTGAGGGATCATTACACCAGCACTGATTTCATTCTGGGGGGCACACGTGTTCCATATGAACTAAGCTTTCCCAATTCATATTACACAGTATGCTTTCTTCTTGTTTCTCTGGACATACTTAGAATTTAGGAAACTGCGTTACCTTGATTCAAATTAGATGCTTCCTCTTAATGAATGGTATTGATTTCCTCTTGAGGGCTTAGACTGGGACATCTCCTGCAGTAATCAAGAAGGCGCAAATGAATTCAAGGTCTTGTTTTCTCCCGTGTTCTTCCCTTTTCCCAGTATAAAAATCTACTTATTTTACTTCTGCTGCTAACACCTTTGGTTGAATTTTCTTTAAGACCTCAGGGTGACTGAAGAAAACACAGCTAAATGGGTGAAAGTACCTGTTACATCTGCAGTGAAAGAGCAATAGGGTACCACAGCATATAGGGTTCACTCAGAGATCTGCAACGTATTTGCTTGACGTTCAAGCCATGTGATCATAAAGTAGGTGTTGACTACTTCAGAATGCATCATTGTGTAGTTCAGGTAAAAAGGTGGCGCTTCTTGACTCTTTCTTTGAGGTCATCTACTAAGAGATAGCTGTTCACAAGAATCGTATCTGTGTGTTCCTACCGCCTGCTGGAGTCTCCTAGACATCTGTAATTCTCTGGGTTAGGCAGAAGATGTGAGATAGGTGCAGGTCTACATTTGCTTTATATGGTATAGTGTCTAGATGATCTCTGCAAAAGGGTCCTTATACCCAAATCACCTTCTTAATACTCTTATGAAGTGTTGTATGCAGCTCTGAAACAGTCTTACTCTAAGGGGAGAGTCACTCCCTGCTTGAACATCTGGAAGACTTCTTCATAAACCGAGATCACGCCTAGTAGACTCTGACAGTGGGCAGTAAATGTGCACATGCCAAGAACGTGAGGCGCTGGGGAGAAGAGCTCAAGCTAGAACACAGTTAATTCAGCTGTAACGGGGTGGGCCTTCAGCTTTGGCATCAGTGTGCCTGGGAGAGTCGAAACAGGACGTGTAATCCCCTAGCTGGACTGCACCTCTGGTCTCTCACCTGCAGAATGGCTCTTGAGGCAGTTCCATTCTCTCTGCTGCTGTGTCAGGATGCTGCTGCATTATTGATTCAGAGTGGAGATTCCCCCATAGCTGCTGCCCCACATCACACGCAGTCTCCTTGGACATCCAAAATAATACATACTCAACAGACTCCACTACCTTGTGTATCTTAAGGTTTTTCCCATAACCAAATCTTGTTTTCTTGACTCTAACAGATGGTTTCTTCCTATTTTAAGGAACAAAAATTTCAGAGACATAACCATGCCATACTCCTTGCTGGGAGAAGTTTACAGTTGACTTTGGGATTCATTTTTAGCTGCTCTGGTCTGCAGACCGCAGCCACATGCTGTCCCTGCAGGGCAGGTCTCACTCTGAAGGGAGCAGATTGCCCTCCGCACCCCTAACGCAGCTGCTGTAGTCAAACTTGAATGAAATGAGAAATGAAACTTTTTCCTCTGTGGGCTGCTGTTTGACTTTGGTACCAAATGAATGGAATTCTGTCTAATTTCTTGTGCTGTTGTCTGCGTTACAGACCCCTGCACTGCAGACCCCAGGGAAAGAGTTTCGGGAAGCAGCATCAGTAGCAGAGCGATCAGCACTGGGTGACTGTCAGGCTGGAAGGGTTCCTGTGGTTTGCACTCATGCTGTATTTTTGTTGCCCCTTCCCAGAGATGTTGGTTCTTTGCTAGATGTGTGTGGTGCAGCAGTGGTCAGAGCCTTGGCTGGGGACTGGCTGCTGCTGTGATACACGGAAGGACGACGGGCTGCAGCAGTAACTTCCGCTTTGGCTCTGCTGTGGTGTATGAGGCTGCCGCTGTTGGCCTCTCCCCAGCAGCTAAGCAGATCAAGGGAGGCGTGCAGGGAAGAGGGCTGCCGTACACAAACCAGAGGGATTCCTTGGAAATAATAGTGCTTCACCTTGAGAAGGTAAACTTTTGCTTTTTCTCTACTTGCTTGAGACCAGTTAAGTGACAGTGCTGAGCAGAGCTGCGCAAGCTCTTTGGGGACATAGGTGTATCACTTCATATCAGTAGCGTTGTCGGTGTTCCATGTTTCCTTTAATGCTGGACCTTTCATTTCCTCTTTATTAGAGGAGTGCCCAAACACTCAGATCCCCATCAGTACCTCAGTGTATCTTGTAACTATGTCGCTTTGCCCTGTTATATTCAAACTTCTTCCTTTTTTCTTTGGAGACCCCAATAGATGAGCCAACTTTGGCCCCTCTTAAAAGCAGATTCAGTTGCGAAATGACCTTAGCCTCATGTGCTGTTCCACAACCATCTCCACATGGTTGTCCGTTAAGCCTTGCTCTCACCCTTTTCCTTTAGCTCTGTCTCCCAGAATGCCTTTTAGAAAATAATGAACAGACACTCTTCCTTATTCAGCACTTCCACTCTAAGGACTTCTCAGTAAGTGTCAGAAGAGTGCAGTATTTTTCCTGTGTCTTATATTCCTTCAACCCAGGCAAGGATTCGTTATCCTTCATGTCTTGAATTGATGTTTTTAGGCCCTTTGTGGCATAGGAAACCTCTCTGGACTGTCTGGAGGGTTCTTTGTCTCCAGTAGCTGTTACGGCAGCGTATATCTCTGCAGCATCGCAAACTGGTGATGATCTGGTCTGCAGCCTCCTCGTATTGCGTGTGGATTCACTCTAAATATCATGTGCTGGATCATGCTCCTTGCCTCTTGCAGAACTGGGCTAGGTGAGCGCGTTGGGGCAGAGACTGTCCTGGAGGTGACTGGAACAATGACTACACATCGCAGATAATCCAGGTGCTCTAGGCCTTCTCCTTAGGTGCTGTCAAGCTGCAGGGATCACTTTTACCCTGTCAGTGCGCTGGGCAGCAATCTTGACACAGCAGTGCATCAAGAGCTCTTGTACTTTTTGCGTTTCAAAGTAATTTTCTTTCTCTGTAGGAACAAACCCAATTCCTTCGCAGGGTTTTTTTGAGCTCCTCGGAGGGAGCGAGGGGGTCACAGAAGGGGAAGTGTAAGCTTTAGAAGTGGAGAGGCCTCTAAACTCCAGAGGCTCCGAGCAGGAGGAGGCCTCGTTCCCACATGCCCAGAGGCTCATTTGTTTCTTCCTTGCTCCTCAGACAGTTTCAAGTTGGTTGGTGCCACAGAGCATTGCCAAGAAGCTGGGACAAAAAGGAAGATGCTTTGCTGTAATACTCTGCTGGCTTGAGTAGCAAAGAATTTATTGTGAATGGTTGTGATGCAGCTTAGCTCTGAGCATGTGTCTGTTAAATGTTGAGATACCTATTTCTACTAATCCTGGGTTTGCTGGCAGTGAAATCTTGTTAAGGGGACAAACAAGTCAAACTGTTGCCCAGCCCTTCCCTGGGAGACAGTCTGTCAGGCGCACGCCGGGGGTCTGCTGTGGGAGAGGCAGGTTCTGCCGCTCCCTGCCTTTGTAGCGGCGTGCGCGACCTCGCTGAGGGGAGAGGGTGGACGGTGTCACTAGTGGTGGGAGTCCTTTCATGGAAATTCTGTTGACTTCACTCAAATTCTGTTTAGCTTCTGTAAAGTGTGGGGCATTGTGCCAAGTTCTCCATCATAACCATATATTTTAGCAGAAGGGTCACAGGCTTTGCAGCAAACACGACCGCTGCTAGATACGTTTCCTCCTCTTCCCCCCTCCTTCTGCGTGTGCCTGGGCGCTTGCTTTCAGGTCTGTTATTGCATGTGATTGCCTAGTGGTGATTTTCTTGCCTAGAAGAGGTGACCTTAGGCCTGAGTGTGCCTGGTGTTTGAATCCCAGACTGCCCAGCTCCTTCAGCCATGAGTGGTCCTGCATGGTTTTAGGTTGTTGTTTGCTCTATTCACTTTCTGATTGGGTTTCTTTCCAGGTTTTGAAGGCTGTTCCATGGTTCCCACCATTTATCCCCTGGAGACCCTGCACAACTCCCTCTCTTTGCGACAGGTCAACGAGTTCCTGACGGCTGTGTGCAGGAGTTGCAGCGAATCGCATGTCCAGTCTACCGCAGGTACTGGAGAGGTGGGCTTGTCTCTGGGTAAGCCAGAACAGAGTCGAGGCAAGGAGACCTTTTGGTCCTTTACATTATCGGGACAGATTGGCCTGACAGGACTGGCAATATTCGCAGTCTCTGAAACCTGTTCCAGGGTGTTCTAGCCCAGGAGTGAGCTATGGGATCCAGCTTGGACCCATCCTAGGCCACTTACTTGAGAGTCAAGTAATCGGCCAGGTCTGTCCATGGCTGATAAGTACGGTGATGTGGATACAAACTCCAGCTTGGGAAATCTTAGCCTCATATTTGCAGGAGCTGAGGGACAAGCACAGCTATGAATTTGCACCATTCTTGAGCTCTTCCTGGAGTGCCTGCTTGTGACTGCTGGGCTATGAGCCATTCCTTTATGTCTGTCTGACTATTACTGATCTGTGTTGTGTTTTTTTTTTTTCTTGAAGCTCTGTTTGATTCAATGATTGGCAGCCAGATACCAGGAGACCCCTTTATGTCCCAGCAAATCCTGTCATCATCCTCTTTCCCGTTGCGCCAGCGTTCAGATAAGCCCCCTTGGTGTGAGTGTTCTCCCTTCTTGATCAGGGATGAATGTGACGGTGAGGGAGGGAAGCAAAGGGTGCCAAATGGTGGCATTGGTACTGGTGCTCAGGGTTTCTGTGCTCTGCCCTTGAAGGAACAGAAATGGAAAAGGGAAATAGGTAAAAGGGAAAGTAGTCATAGGCCCTGTGAAAAAGCTTCCAAAGAAAGATGCAAAAAGGGACTCTCTGTAATATTGTGTATCATGGGGACAACTACTGTTGGGTGGAGGCTGTCTCTCCAGACATCCTCTGCTTTGTGCTCTAGGACATGGAGAGCCTGAATACACTTCATTTTCATCTCAAGTTTTGTGATTCTCCACGACACATGGGAAACTCGTTGCTAGCAGGTGGAAATGCCTTCCTTTCCTAGCCAGCCACATACATGCCTCAGACAGAGCTCCAAATAGGAGAGGCGATTGTTTAGTTCTTCACTTACAGGCTTTTCTGCAGCTGCTGGGCCTCACTTGTCACAGTCTCTGCAGAGCTGATGACTGTTGTTAGTCCCCTTTGCAGACCTGACTGGAACTCGACGAGGAAAGGGTTAGCCAGCAGTTGCACAGCAAGTGCCTTAATAGCACAAGTCAAGGTTGCCACGAAGAGCAGTCCTACTCTTCTCCTGGCTGTACACTCCTTGTGCCAGCAGTAGTGTGTGTCTGTGTAGACAGCAAGGTCAGGGAACTGATCTGACTGAAAGCAGTTATTTAATCCTCCCCCCTTTATTGGATTAGATATAATCTAGATCTGTGCTCTAGTTTTGCTCATTGTGCAATGTAAGGCAAGAATAAGCATTAGTGGAAAAGCTATATTTCTTCTTCCAGTGGTGACTCTAGCTCAACATTCAGGGATTGTGTGTGTCAGGAACCAAGAGGAGCAAAGCTGAAGCTAAGAGCATTCCATAGTAAAGAGGGAATGAAAGAAAGTGTTTTTCAGCTCAAAGCCCAACATCCCAATTCACATATTGCTCTATAGTGACAACAGAATCCACTCTTGGCTGTATGCCAACATAGCACTGTACAACAAGGTGTAAGGGTGGTGTTTGTGCTTGGGTTTTCATCAGCTGAGCTGCCAGAAACACACCTAAGAGCAGCAGCAAGCACCTGCCAGGTTGCATGGCTTGTAGACGACCCTCACTCATGGGAGGCAGAACTGTGGGAGTGTGACAGCTCGGGTCTGCCCAGGCTTTGGGCTGGGGAAAGATCAACTAAATGTTTAAGATTTTTCTTCCTCTTTGCAGACAGCAGTGGCCCCTCCAGTACTGTCTCCAGTGCAGGCCCATCCTCCCCAACCTCTGTGGACAACTGTGCTCGTTTCAGCTTCACTGAGAAACTTGCCATCAGTCCCCCAAAAAGTGAGGAGCAGCTGACTAGCCAGTCCCCTGAGCAAGGAGAGAGACAGCCTCCAGGCAGAGGGACTGACGTGGAGGTGGGGATGTCTGAGTTGTCAGTGACTGAGCCAAGTGCCCCAGAGACCCTGATCTGGAATAAGTGCCCAGAGCCAGGCAGGGTCCTGGAGTTGTGCAAGAAGGAGCTGGCGGAGGACTGTTACCCAGAGGAGAAGAGCATGGTGGAGCTGGATGAAGAAGAATCGGCTGGGGAAATGTTAGAACCAAGTAACACAGGGAACCCAAAGTGTGGTACAGGGTCTCATATAAGGCTGGCAGGGGAAAGAGTGAAGCCAGGCGAGGGGTACACAGGGGGAATGACTGTCCTGGATCAGTCAGGGCTGTCCAAGGAGACCTTGGTGCCCTGTGAAGAGGAGCTGCTGGGAGAGGTGTTGGATCCAGAGCATATCCAGGACAAGGAGCTGCTGGGGGACAGTGGTCTGTCAAGCCAGCTTCTGTTTGGTCATCCGTGCCAGGTGCAGCCACTGCCTCCTGAGAAAAGTGTGGAGGAGCTGCAGCTGCTGTGTCAGGAGGATCAGCAGAATTAGCGGCTCACTGGACAGCACACTGCTAGTGCTTCTAGCCTGGAGACTTCCTGCACAGCACCTCATGCAGCTGGCTGTCCACAGCACAGAACAAGCCATGTCCCAAGGCCACAGGACTCTGAGGTGTGGAAGATTCTGCTCTGCTTCTCCACAGGCCAGCCATTTGGCAAGAGACAATGCCCCATCTGCCTTGTTAAATGAACAGCAAATGCAGTCTTGGTACTGGCATGGCACCTCCATGGAACTAGGACATGGGGCTGCATTGGTGTCCCAAGGGCCGTATGCTCGCCGGGACAGCAGAGTTAGAGGATTGGTACAGCCAAGGCTTTTGGGGTGGTAAGTCCAAAGGGGACAGATGCTGCCTTGAGATTATTTGGCCCATAGCCTTTAGGGAAAGGCACTCTGGGCCCAAAGTAAGCAGATCCATCACAACCGCCAACCTCCTCTCTGTTCCTACCTTCTTCCTCTCTCTCAATTCCCACCACTGGCCACCAAAAACAGGTCCTGCGGGTCCATGGCAGGAAGACTAGGAGAAGCAGAAAGCATTCTCGATGAGTGTGGGAAGGAGAGTAATGAGGGGATCAGGTTCAAGACTGACACGTGCAAGAAAAATGTCTCCTTGGTGTGGACTTGAATGCTTTCTTCCTGGGCTAAGGCAGGCAGGAGCCTGGGGATCCTGCCTGAGAGAGGTGGGCAGGGAGGGTACACACGGGTTTGTTTTTTTTTTTTTCTCGTCCCCAAGGGTCAGGCAGGGTACAGCTCTGAAGTCTTGGTGACAGAAATTAAAAGAAATTGCTATTTGAACAAATCAGGATTATTAGAAACCAATACGAAGAAATCTTTATTATATATAAAATGAAAAGTATTTAATACATATTTATGTAAATGACTTGTGAGCACAAGCCTGAGGGCAAGATTGACACGAATGTCCCTGCTGCATCCTGAGTGCAGGCCAGGGCTGTGCCTCCTGCGCCTCCTGTATTTATGGACAAGTCTGTGTGTTTGTCTGTAGCTAGGTTCCGTGTTTTTGTGAAGCTGTGCCCAAAGATCTCCGCGCTGTGTTGTGACGATGTGTGTTCACAGTAAATCTATGCTGTGGGTCTGGCGTCTCTGTGTCTCTGATGCTGACTTGCGCAGCAGTGTGTGGGTGCCCGGGACAGCAAGCCCTGCTCATTCTCTGCCATCCTGGAAGAGGACATGAGTGCACAGCTGTGGGGCCTTACTCAAGAAGTCCAGATACCTCTTTTTTCCTCCACAGAAGAACTGGTCATACTGGGAAGAGGTCCTGGCTTCCCAGGTCCCAGGGTGGTTTGCGGTAGAACGAAGATGCTGGGGCAGAATGTTCAGCTCCTTTCACTTGGCCCACACCTTCTCTTTGGTTCCAAGTGTATTCTGGGTGCCGTGGCCTCTTCCTCATGCCTGATAATCCCTGCCTGCCAGTTTGGGTATTTAAGAAAGGTCATGTTTACTTGCACTCGCCATGCAGCAGTGGTAGAGCTGCCTCGAATGGGAGGAGGCCTGGCCCCCTCTCCCGCAGGGCCGTGCCAGCTCTGCTGCGAGCTGGGCTGCGGGGCGCCGGGCCTGCCTCCTGCTGCCTGGCGGGAGGCCTCTGGCTTTCACTGCAACCCTCCGTTAAAGACCTGCAGTAACAGATACCTGCCGCGTCCCTGTGGGGCCAAGGCCATGGGCCTGTAGCGTGCCCTGCCCCGAGAGATGGCTGCAGGGATGGAGGCAGAGCAGCACTTGTTCTGCTGGCGCCCTGCTCCCGCCGCCCTGCCCGCAGCCTCCTGGGATCGGTAGTGCACGGCACCCACCGCCCCCCAGCAGCAGGGCCCCGGCCGGGCACCAGAGCCGCGTCTCCTGCCAGGATTCGGGTGTTTCTGTCTGGGGGAGGCAGCACCCACCCCTGCGCCCGTGGAGCAGAGGCAATGGCCCAGGCCTGGGCAGGGTGGTTGCCATGATGGACCTGCCGCAAGCTGTCCCTGCGCAGTGGGGCACAGCCCCTTCAGTGGTGGCACGAGCGGGTCATGGAGCAGGGTCCTGTGGGGTGAGGGCCTGGCGCTCGGGTAGTCGCCCCACACCGCTGGGAGCTCGTCACCTCCAGGGCCCTGCAGCCTGCAGGAGTGATGGCTGTACTGCCTGCAAGTGCCTGGCAGACCTCCTGCCTGCAGCCCCCACGCCGCAAGAAAACAGCCAAGGGATGCTCAGTGCTGGCTGCCCTCCTGCCGTACTGGCAAGCAGCACAGGAGACAGGCTGGACTCTGAGGGTGCTTTATAGTCAGGAGCCCTTTCCCCCCCAGAGGAAGCAGCTACTGGTCGCAGTGCCCTTGTGCTCCCACGGCTTGGCAGGGGCAGCACAAGTGCCGTGGAAGCACTGCCCGAGGGCTGCGGCTGCATCTGAGTACAAACGTGGCCTTTCTTGCAAGGCTCTGAAGGCCACGTTCTGCAAAAAAGGGATGTCTGAGTGCTGCAGTAGTTGAATTCCTGGGTAGATTGCTGCCACTCACAAGAACCACTGTTATTTATAATGTTCCCCAATCTTCAACCATTTCTTCACCTGGAAATGAAAAAGGAATGACACTTGGGAAGCAGCTCGCAGCTGCGGCTCTCCAGCTCACCAAGAGCTCGGGCCCAGGAGAGAGGCCAGAAGGGTTTTTGTTGTGATGAAAAACACAAACCTCCATATCCCTAAATTGAGAATATTTCTGCAAATTCTAATTAGTGTCTAATTTCAGCTTCTGAATATATCTTTTGGTTTCTGAAGTCCTCTAGCCAGAAATTATCTGGCTACTTTGGTCCTTTGCATACTGGTAATACTGCGAAATTTTGTTCTCCAGATAGTTTGTAGGCTCAGAGGGCGCTGATGCAGGGCAGAGTAACAGGGAGACAACATGGTTAATTGTGGCTAGTAGCGCTTATGCTGCAGAAGAAAATGTCCTGAACTCAAAGGCAGGTATCATCCCACAGCCAGCCAAAAAGAAAGCCGGGTTGCCTACGGTGGTACAAGAACTGCGTCCTAGTCTGTGTCTGCTCTCTTCAATAGGTAGGCCAAGAAGGGACAGTGCCCTTTATTTTAAAAGCTGCCTCTGGTGATAAGTTCGTGGTCTTTCACGATGCTCTAACACGTCCAAATGAACACCTGCAGAGTATGTTGTGACATCTGAGCACTGACCCGTCTGCTCTTACGCAGTGTCTTTACTGTGTTTTTCTTGGCTTAGCAGCTGCGGTGATTAATGACAAAGCCCTTTCCAAACAGAAGGGTGGTGTAAGGAAGTGCTGTGAGTCATAAAGGAGGGAGAACAGAAAAGGGCAATTGCACAATTTCTGCATACAATGGCAGGAGCCAATATTTTTGGCTTAATCCTGTCAAAGCCAGTTCTGGCTCCTCAAATCTATGCTGATGCATAAACTGCACTTTCAAATGCTTTCAGGCCGGCTAAGTGGGGAGCAGCACAAATGGCTGCTGCATGGTCCTGCGTCTCTGGCTGGGTGTAGCTAATACTGCCTACAGTGGCTGGGATGGCTTGTATCATCAGGCTTGTCAAATCCCTGGCAGATGCAGCTAAGCAAAACTCTTCCTGAATTGTAGTCGCGTGGCAGAACGGACAGGAAACTGTCTATACCAAGTAGGTGAAGTATGGCAATGCCCTGTGTAGGCTGTGGGAAGTGACAGGCCCTCTGTCATCCCTGTGTACGAGCCACGTCCCTGCAGGTGGGGGATCTGTCAGGTTGTACTTCGTGTGCAGGCTCTGGGCCTTTGGCGTGGCAAGGCCCAGGCAACCCTGATGGTTGAAACAAGACCAAATTCAATGTTGCTGATATTGCCTTGGACACTCTGGCTCATCAGTTTGCGAATACTGATGGGCCTGATTAAGGGAAGGCCATTTCACTGCCTTACTGGGACCTGTCTTTTGCTTATCTGTTTGGGTTTCTCAGAGCTATGCCGCTTCCCCACAAATTACTAACCCTTGTCTCTCCAAGTGCTTCACAGCAAGTGCTGGACACAGCTGACCAGCAGAAGATGGCTGGCTTCTGTCCTTGCTGTGAGAGTCCCATTCCCCGCTCCTCCTGTGGCCCAGTGCTCTTGGCCCCAGTGCTGCCCAGCTGACTCCTGCTCTGTTTGCTGGCCGCAGGGGAGCAATAGGCCAGGAGTTTGAAGGATTGCTGCTCCCCTCTTCTTGTTTGAGTTGAGCAAAGTCCAGCTGGTCGCTGAACTGTAGCCCTGGCAAAGCCAAGGCCTGCTTTGGTGGCCTGGGCTGATCCAGTTCTTCCTTGCAGACACCTGCCCATGGATCAACACTGATGCTTCTATCCAGGTTTCATGGGCACTTGAAAGCTTCCCAGCTGCAGTGTACTCCTGCTCATTGCTGGAGGAGCATGGCTTCCTCAGGGCACGCTTACATGGCTTACACCACTTCCCTGCATGCTGCTGCTTGTGTTTTCTGCTACGGTAACCTGATTTTGCCTCCCTTCTCCCGCATAAGAGCCTGTAGTAGGTGTGTTCACCATGGCCTGCATGGTCCATCTGCACAGGTGGCCACGGAGCTCTGCCCTGCAGGATGGTGCTGAGATGGCCCTCAGACTCCCAGCACTGTACGCTGTTGGGAAATGTATGGTCACAGCCTCTCGGCTGGCAGGGGCATGGCTGTATCCATGTGCTTGTTTACCTGGAAAGCATCTGTGGAAATAGTTTGTGTTTATGGTTAACAGTTTGTGGTCCCTCCCCTGTCAGTAACAGCTTTGGCAGCTGCCCCAAGCTCTCCATTACATGCTGCACAAGCTGTGGTTTGCTCTGTGGCCACGACGGCCTTTCTTCTGAGGGTCCCAGCACAGCACCTGCTTTCCTTTTCCCTTTGTGTTTCCACTGTGTTTCCTGCTGCGGAGCTCGGGCAGGAGCAGGGCTGACTGGGCATCAGCCCCTCCCCACGGCACCTGCACAGCAGGACAGGGGCTGCAGTCCCAGATCTCTGCTGAGTAGCTAAAAGAGCTGAAATAAAGTAACTTCCCCCTTGGAGGTGGGTTTGGCCAAGGCCCGCTGTTGCCACAGGGGCAGAGCGTGGTGGCCACAGACCCTGAGCTGGTGGCTGCCCAGTGTCGGGCCGAGCGCCCCGGCCCTCTGCCTCCACGGCACCAGCTCGAGGAAGGCCCGCGGTGCTGGCTGGAGCGGCTGTTCCCGAGCAGCGCAGGGACAGGCAGAGGGCCGTGATGGAGAGTATGCTTCAGGAGCTGTGGCATCGGCGGGACAGGCCGTGCCAGGCTCCACACTGGAGCAGGGGGGCTGCTCCCCCCCGGCCCTGGGATGGCCGTGCAAGGGCCCAACACTTCCTCTGGCAGGGAGGCAGCTGCCACTCTCCCTCCTGGGGTGGGGGTCCCAGGTGGTCTCTGTGCCCCTCAGGTGCCCGTCCCTTCCCTGGGGCCGCAGGAGTTTGAGCGGCTGTGGATGAGGATGTGGTGTTGGGGAAGCCGGGCTGGGCGGCAGCAGGGAGGGAAGGCATGGCGGCCGTCTCTGCGTCACCCCTGCCTGCAGTACGGACTCACCCAAAGAACGGCTTGAAACAGTCGGAAGTGTTCTTGTTCACAATTAATGTGGCTTTATTATTAATGTGTTGGGCTCCTCTCTTGACAGCAGTTAGTTACAGAGTGTTTCACATGGAAATGGGAAAAGGACAGAACTCAAGGAACTCAATTCAAAGAGAAACATGATGCTGAAGAAAAGAATCAGGGCTCTGTTCTTAAAACATTTAGCGTAGAAGAAGCTAGGAGCACAAGTTGCCATTTCAATACAGTTAAGACGTTCACTTTTTTAATTATAGGTTTAAAATAGTATTTTGTACCTATTACATACAGGAAGATTACGCGTTGTTGCCCACATGCAGAAACAAGCAAAAGCAGAGTTTAACTGTTTCTCTCTATAGTGTTGTATTACCTCTGGCTTTGGATGGGTTCTGCTGGCTCCTGCAGGCTAAGCAGGGTCAGACTCTTTACAAATTGGCATTTTTACAAGTCTTTTTCACCATAATTTTTTTAAGGGGGAGAGAGGGAGGAGGAGGGGACGAAGACAGAGAGGGAGGGAGAGAAGCAGAAGGCAGAACAGGCTGCCACAGGAGACTAAAAAAAAGTGTATCCTTGAGGCGGGGGGAGCGGAGGGGCGTGGGATGAAGCTGTCCAAGCAGCGCAGCTGCGGAGCGCAGGAGTACGGCACATGGCGGGCAGGCGCCAGTGACCCCTCTCCTGCCTGGAGGATGCAGGCACCTTGCAAAGCCTCACTGTTACTGCTGCTTAGTCAGAATTGCTTCAAGTTTAAAACTGAGAAAACATTCATGTGTGGGTCTATCTAAAGTTAGTGCATTAGCTTTTACGCCTTGCCACGCTTAGGGATCCAGGGAGCCAGTCTCTGAGGGTCCCATTTGCTCCTCTCGCCTGGCATCCCGCGCCTGCGCTGGCTGGCAGCCAGTGCCATCGGCAGGGGAGCCAGGACCCCCCCCCTCGAAGGAAGGCAACCCCCCCCCAGCAGTGCTGGGGGGAGCAGGAGCACCTCTGTCACTGCTGCAATTGCTTGCCATAACCAACATTCATAGACGCTGACCCCGTCGGGCTACAGAGAATGACATTTATTCTTCTGGCAGACACCCCGTGATTCCATGGTTAAAATGAATACAGCACAGGGCAGGGATCTGCTGAATCCCTGAGTAAGCTCTCATGCTCCTAACAAGGGCTGTGTCAAAAGGGCCGGCTGCTCCTCGGGAGGGGCTGCTAGCCTCAGGCTTTGTCCTGCAGCTGCTGGGTTTTAGACACAGCCTTGCAGGCTGCAAGCGGAGACCCTTTTTGCTGCCAGCAAGTTCTCTATGGTCTTTTTAAGTTGTTGTGGTTTAAGTTGCAGCATCTAAGTATTTGTACTGAGAAACCTCTAAACTGACACTAAGAGCACATGGTGTCATGTTAACATGTATAAATTAAAATATTAAATCCACACAAAATGCAGCTTTACATCAAAAAATAAATATATAAATTAAATGCAAAATAAACCATTTCCCTAGAAACTCCATTTTAGTCCTAGGAGCAGGTTTCTAAGCAGCATTTTCTTTATGTCAGCTGCCAGAAAACTAGCACTGAGACCAAAGAGTCCCAGGCAAGCACAACACAGGGTCGCAGGATGTTTATTACAGAGCCAGACCTCGGCCCAGGGCCAAGCAGTGGGTGACACAGCAGATGGAAATACCTTTGAGTTGCATGTCAAGCCTTGCAGCATCGCTTTCTATCTCATCTCTCCTTCTCCAGAGCACACCCCGCTGCCACTCTCTTTGTCTTACAGAAAGATAAAAGCCATCTTTACGATGAGATGCTCTCGCAATGCTCTTGGAGGCGGCACAGGCTCAGCGGTGCTGCAGGCTCCGGGCACCGAGCACCGTCCCTCGGCACTGCTCTCCCTGCAGGTGTGGGGAGCCCCGCAGCGGGGAGGGGTGCGCACGCCAAGGGGGCTCCAGGTGCCTGCTCAGTAGCAACGATGCACTCAGGGCACACAACCACACTTCTGCCAGGGTGGCCACGGGGCGAGGACACGCGCCCACAATGGCTGCGCTAGCAATGGGCTGCCAGCTGCAAGGTCTGTACAGCACCTCATCTACGCTGGCAGCAAGAGCCTGCATGTCCCTGCCACGGGTGCGGAGGAACTAAGAGCAACTACACTCACTAAACTACTTTCCCTAGGTGTTTTTGGAAGGGGGTTCTCTTTCCTCACACCACAGGTTCTATTTCTGCATCCCGGACACTTAAGGGGACAACAGAAACCTTGAACACAGCTAAGAGGCTTGGACCCCCAGCATACGGGCAGTGATGAAACTTGTGCTCCTTGCAGAGCTGGCGCGCATCAGCTGCCCGGCCAGATGCCAGCCTCGCTCAGCATGGCGCGCGGGTTCCTCAGCGGCCTCACCACAATCCTCAAGAAAGCCTTTGGTTTACAAGGACAGGGAGGTTTCTCGTACATTTTAGGCCAACAGCGGCCAGGGTTGTTTCAGCCCTTCTGCTTTAAGGAGGCTGTAGTTGTGCGTTTGGATACTCTATTTGTGTGACTGTTCAGGCAACAGCCCCTCTGTGCCTCCTACTGTCACACACTTGATGTGCAGGAGTCAGCTGGCCACTCTGTGTGTGCAAAGACTCACATTAGCAGGTTAGGAATGTGCTCTTTGTAGCAAAGAACAACAAACAGGCTGAACCCTCCCGTCCCACCGACACCCCCGAACAAGTGTGTCCTTCACCCCAGTTCCTTGAGCATAGTGAGCAGGTATCGCAGGATGCCACAACCAAATCCTTGGGACAGAAACCTGCAGAGCTGGCAAATGGTGGTCCTGCCTAGTTGGAGTACAGGTCCCCTTGCTCAGAACACCACCTGTATGTTCAGGATGGGAGGTGGAAGAATGACCTTCACTGTCATGTACAGTTGCAGGGTTTCACCTTCCCTCATCTCCCAGGTGCATTTTCTTTGCAAATTAGTTTTCTTCTCTGTCCCCCCCCCCGCCCCCCATGCACTGTCTACATGCAGCAGCAGCACTTCAGCCCTCACCAGAAAGATGAGGTTCATGGTGCTACAAGTTAAATGGCAAGGCAGCCAGGAAGAGAGTAGAACAAGCTCTCACAGCAGCAAGGCAGCCAAGATAGTCTACAGAAACTGTACAGGCAGCAGAATAAAGCAGGGAAAGAGAAAGTGCCCCTGGCCTGCAACTGCTCTTGCACAAACTCTTAGCTCAGTCCAGAATATTACAGAGCCCTGCACTTCTTTCTCATGGCATCCAGTGCTGAGCTAGATGGATACCCGATTGCCTGACAAATGGGAACCATGTAGAGGACTAAACCAGAGAAGAACTGGACTGTGATTAGATGGTGTCTCTGATGTTGCATCGGTGATTGGAGAGTCAATGGATGAACGCAAAGTGTGGGAGATTTAGAATTCGATCTTACAGGCTGGAAAAGATTCATCCTGCATCACAACAGTGCTGCTGCTTGCCAGTACCATGATGTTTAGCTCCTGCTGTTTCTCATGGGTCTGTTGGTACCATTCTCGTGTCACCTCAGTATCATGTGTTGGGATCAATGTCACCTGGGAAAAGAAAGCAGCAGAGATGATTGTCTGAGAACAACTGCAGTGACAAACAATGCCCATAGGAGCTGAGGCTAAAATTTCCCATTAATTTTGGAACACCGTACCCTTGGTACTGCTTGTTCTATTTAATGTCTTTCAGATGTTAGGTTCTCTACGGCAGAGCTGGTGCTTTATTTTATGCAGTACCAGCACAATGGCGCTCTGAGCTGGCTGCAACTGGCAGCACTAACACCATAACGATGCAAATGGCTGCAGTGCAGGGGAGAGCATCTCTCTGTGGAGCTCAGAAAACAGCCTCAGAAAGATCCCTCAGTGTGACAAGGACAATGCTGAGAGTGTCACTGTTAATGGCCTGATACTAGACTTTATGTGAATATTGACCCAATGTGCAACTTGGGGACCTTGAAATCTGAGCCTGCTTAATCTGAAAGATCATACACACTTTCTTGTACCTGTCTTCAGAAAGTGCCCACCCAGGATGTCCTGCAAACCTGACTAAGCAAGAACTATGTGTAAGAACACTCTGCTTTAAAAGCACTAATAAAAAGTTGCTATCAGAAAGATCTTCAGCAAGCAAGGCTAGCAACAAACGCCACTGGGTGTGGGACACTGATGTACATTCAGGCTGTGATGGCGCTCGTTTTCGCTGGAGGATAGGCTCATCCTGCAGCAGATGAGGAGGACTGTATGATCTCTAAAAGCTTCCTCCCCTCAGAAGGATGGGGAAAGGAGGACATTGCTTCCACTCACACCATTTTGCAGGTGTCCTCCTCCTCATGGGTAGAAACAGTTACTCTTCTAAGACTGCAGAGCAGGACATGCCCAGTACCATTTGCTTCCTTTTAGTATACTCCCTCTGGGTACGTTTGTGACACACACCTTCTCCCCAGCACTTGCGACACGAGGAGCATGACACACAGTCCTTGGCATTTCCATGACCTACCTGCAGGTTCTCCCCCCACTGAGATTTCCCTTCCAGGAGCGCATCCAACACTGCACGGCTTGGTTCTCCATTGGCTGCGTCATTTCCACTCACAACATAATACGACGCTCGAACCCGCTTGAAGAACTCTGGATCTGTGTTCTTTCCACTGCAATGGTTGGGGATGTATGCCAAGTCCACATAGACAGGTGGGCCCACGGGCACAGGGAAACTGCTCTTAGGACTATTGGAAGCTTTGGAAAAAGAAAACAGAGGCTATCGAAACCCTTCTGGAAAGGACAAACACTCAAATTAATACTGAAGGACTTGCATTCCAGAAAGGTTTTTCCCTGCAGCTGCAGCAACAAGTTAAGATCTACACAGGCTCTGCTGCTCAGAAGTGACCTGGGTGGATTTCTGCACCAGTGGTGTCACAGCTCTTGGGAGGGAAAGGGAGTTCTGCTGTTCTTTGGGGAGGAACTGGAAGGCTTTAGGCTCAGAAGCCTTTCCTGGGGAAGGGAATCAAAAAATCTCCATTATTAGCTTTTGCAGAGTTGTCATCCCAACCAATATTTAGTCCTTATTTTTGTTGTTTAGTAACCTCCATTTGCTAAAGAAACCTGTTCTGATGGCCTTTATATGCTGTCCCAGGGTATTACAGTAGTCCTTCTGGAAGCTCCATCCTGGCTTTCTGCCACCCCTGTGAACTGCTGCTATTCTAAGGACTCTATTGCTCTTTCCTATCAACCTTTTGTACCTCTTTTCTTCATTTGCTGCTGCTTACATTTATGAAATGAGAGATGGTCAAACTAGAGTTGCTATGCTCAGCAATATATACGCATATACACACCCCCCCCAGAAGGACTGTCCCTTCTCTCCCTCCTGCTCCCTGTGGAATCAAAGAGGCCTCTGTCCTCTGTTTCCTTACATATACTGTCTCTGGGTAGTCTCCTCTGTGAGCAAAAAGCCACTAACTACTAGCATGGACAACCTGTAGCCTAGCTGCTACACAAACAAAAAATTCCCTACCTGTCTCAGCCAGCCTTATGGATGTCTAGCCCTCACCCCAAGTTTGATTTGGGCAACCCACAGCACTGCTCTGTGCACAACCTCTACACCCCGTATCCTCGCCTCAACCCTCCCTTCAGACTGGCGTGTCCAGGCATGGCATCCTGCCCGTCCTTTCTGTGCAGCACCTCTAAAGACGTGACCGCTCTGTGCAGACACTGTACTAAAACCCCAGTAAAGGCTGTCTCTGGACTGCAACCGATTTGCTCGTCAGCTGTTCATGACCATCCGCTCAGCCCCTCTTCACTCACATTCCCTGGCCCGGCGCTGTGACCACCGCACTGCTCCATCCCTGCTTTCCTTCCACTCCCCACTGCTCTGAGCAGACCAGAGCCCTCATCAGACACTTACCTGGTCCATCGCCCTTGATGACAGTGACACCATCTCTCAGTGACACCAGTTTGCCTCCCCTGAGTTGTATTGGCAGCACAGGAGCTCTTTTCAGGTCTTCCCCTTCAGATGCTCTCACCTCTGCAAACCCTCCCCCGCTTCTCCTACTATGCCATCTCTTTGCCACGCATCTGCTGAGACCACAGCACACCGGCTGAGTTCCAGTCTTCCCCATTCTCCCTGGGACTACCCACCCGCTGGCTCTTGTCTTTCACTCAGCATCAGTGACGTGGAGCAGAGGACCAGCATTTGCTCCGTATCTGTCAGGTGCCTGGCACTATGGGTTCTCAGCACAGACATGGCAATGATGCAATGCTGTATCCGCTAATGCTGATACTAACTGGTAGGATACTAGTAGAGCACTGGTCTCTGTGTGAACACTTAGCAAGAGGCCAAGGGCTGTACACACACTCGAGGCTGAGTCCCTGTTTCACACCTTTATTTAGGAAAAAGAGAAGGCCTTAGTTTCCCACAGTCAGACCACCCTGGGTGCGGTACTCAGATGTGGGAGCTGCTCCCATTCCATCTCTGATTAACATTTCAGAGGAAAGGACTTATCTGACCGTGGCAGTGTCCTGCTGTTCTAAACCCCAGCTTTAACTCAGTCCAGTGCAATGCACTCACCCCACTCACAGGCCGAGAGGTTGCCACCTCTTTTTAGAACACACACATATTTTGTCCTTCAGTTGCTGGCACTTCTTTGACAGCACCTGCCTCTAAGTGCCTACAGAGGTACTCCACAGATGTAGCCCCTGGCTGGCACTGAATCTTGGCCTATAAAGTTCTGAATTAGGTCTCACAGGTCTGTCCCTCTTTAGAGGTGGCTACATTCATCTCTACAGAAGCTGAGAGTTTTCCTCAAGGCTTTGATATTTTTAAGTGATTTCTGTGACAACCTCTCTACCTTATCACTGCTTATAACTTTTTATGCCTGACTGGGAAGTCCTGTTCTCTGGTTTGCTACGTTTAACCCAGCACTGCTTCTCTGTGTTGGACCTAAAGAGAAAACGCATGCTTAAGGAAGAATTTCTTACCGGGGTTTGTTTTGATGCCATTAACAAGGCTCTTGCCAGGATTGCTGTGACTACTCCGGGATAACTCATCCTCTGTGTGAGGAGGCTGCACCAGCGCACTACGTGGTTTGGGCTTCTCTCCTCCATCTCTTTCTTTTTTGGCAGTGACAGATTTTGGAGATTTGTCTGATGGCTGTTTCACAGGAGTGGGTGATCGTTTCCCTTTCGCATCTAGTTTCCGGGCAGGTGAGGAAGATTTGGGTTTGCTCAAAGGCTTCCTCACACCTTTGTTCTTTTCTTTTATGTCTTTCTTGGAAATTTTATCAGTTCTGCTCATGCTTTGCTCGTTTACCAACATATCAGGGTCTACCATGCAGACATCAGGATGAGGAGGATGGGGATGGGGATCTACCATTGGAACAGGCTGAGGATCATGGCTGGACCTAGAACTGGCATGATGAGCATTCCCAACAGCTTTGTCCACTGGCAGAAAATCGGCATCTTCATCTGAGTCCATGTTGGCATCTGCTGTGATGGACGGACATTCTTCTGTCTCAGGCGGGACATCCGAGTCTGACTGAGAGGTTCCAGAATCACTCACTGATGTTGGAGGGGTTTCCTCCACTGTGGCACTTTGCATGGGGCTACTACCAGTATGGGGTGGTCTTCCTTGCACTGAAGGATGACCATCCTCCTGTGAGAGGTCACTATCTTCAGAGAGCTCATGAGGGCTCGGGTTGATGAATGAGGGAGAGAGCTCTCCCTTCCTGTGCTTGTATTCACATAAGGAAGATTTCTGTCCGCAATCAAAACTGCCTCCTAAATGTGGCTCCACCTCATGGGAAGCATCTCCATGGTCCTCTGTTTTTCCACCCCTCTGCACATCTGGGAAAAAGGGCTGGAAACTGTGTTCAGGGGACATCAGAGAGGAGGGACGGCTCTGCCTCTCTGTGTCTGTTTTGCCTGCGCATGGAGAAAAACCGCTGTCAGAATCAGGACATGTTTTTTCATCTTTTGCCTCTGCTGCATGGTACGTACTTTGGAAAGCTTGCAGGCTCGTGCTCACCTCTGTTGGACCGTTGGCTGTGGTTTCATCTTCATGCTGATGATGAGGAAACGATGTCAATACATCAGGGAGAGATCTCAGTGTCATCAGCTGTTCTGCAAATGGCGCCTTCTGCTCTGGACTGCTTACACAGGGCTGCTGCTGTTTCTCTGCAGAGAACAGTGCGGGCTGTGAACTCTGGCACTCCTTTCTGCACGGCGAAACGCTGTCACCCATGCTGCTTATGAATGGAGAACCATGTTCTTCGGCAAACACAAAGTCTTTGGTTTCAGCTGTGTGTGTTTTCACAGCATTATCTGGAATCTGCGGAGACACATCCCAAAGACTCCTGGTACCTGATTCTGCTCCTGCACCTGCGTGTGTGGAAAGCATATGGGAGTAGAAACTTTCTGCTGTAGTCTGTATCACAGGAGTGGTAGCTTCAGATGAAGGTTCCTCTGACAGGCTGGAAGAGTCATCTTTCAGCTGCTGTTGGGGCACAGACTCTCTTTCCACAGCTTTGGAGAACAACTTGTCTTCTTCATATGGACTCAGCAGTGAGAATTTAGTAAAGGATGAGTCAAGGCTGCTGATTTTCTCAGAAACCTCCAAGTACTCATCTTTCTTCCCCTGGTCTGAGGGCAAAGCACAAGGAACCATTAAAGGAAGAGAGATATTCCCTAAACGGCTTGCTGAGGTTTGCTCATGTCTGAACATACTGGATGTTTCACTCTTTCCTAGCACTGAGCATTCAAATCCAGAAGAGCTCTCCATCACTCTGCTCTCTACTGTTGGGCCCTTTTTGTATCCCTCTTTCTGATGTCCAGAAGCAGATTTCAAGTATATGGCTTGCTCTTGGCACTCTGAGACCACTGCTGCACTTGGGTAATCTGTTACACAGAAATCGGATTCCTTTGTGGATTTTTCAGCAAGATCTCTCTTTTGTGAAGAATCGTGTCTTAAATGGCACATTTCTGAAGCCTGCTCATCTCTGCCTGTGTCTGGCAGGTCACCATAACCAGGAACATATGTCCCCACAAGAGTGTCTGATGCAGTTTTCCTACTTCCGTATTCCTCTTTCCAGCCTGGATCAGAAGGTGAAGAAGCAGTAGAACTGGGTGAGATGGACTCCTGACGCTTGCTTTGCAGAAGGGGTTCTGATACCTGGAACTTGTCCATTGCTGAGATGTGTGCATAGACTGCGCCTGCAGCTTTGACAGGGCTGTGCAGTTTAGACTCCTTTTCGGATTTCTCCTTAGCGCCTTTTTCTAACTCTGAGTCACTCATGCTTTCTTCCCCTCGACCTGCTTTCTCATAGTATGTATCTTTGGGAATTGGGCTTTCAGATTTCAGGGACAGAGACATCTGCTCCTGGCTAGACAAAATGATGTTCTCATCTGGACGAGCAGCATCAATACAGGCAGCTGATTTTTCTTGGTAAAACCTGTCAGTCATGCCTGTGGGAGAGGCAAATGCTGTGCTTGTGGATGAAGGATGCAGCTGAGAGTCCAGTTCTTCTGGCAAAGCAGAAGACTCCTTCAGTTTTTCCTGTTCTTTGGATATCCGAGACTTATCTGTTTCAGACAAGGGTAAGTATCTTTCATGGACATCTGTATAGTCAAAGGTTGAATCTGCTTTATCTCTAGGGGATGCTGGAGATGACAACTCCTTCTCAGCAGAGGTATAAAGGCAGGACTCTTCTTCCTTTGCAGAGACATGAAAACTTTGATCTTTTTGAGCCATCAGTGCTGCTGCTGGCACCTTGTCAGTGTGACCTGGGCTGTCCGCACCCTTGGCTGTGAAGGGAGATGGTCCAGCTCCAGACACAATTATCTTCTCATAGATGTCAGCATACTTGAAACTTCTTTCATCAGGGTACGGAGTCGGTTCTCTTTCTTCCTGTTCTTGTCTTGTAGGACTGTCATCACCTCGGGGTCTGCAGACCCCTTCCTCATAGGAATAAGGCTCAGGGGAGCTCCTGGAATAGGTCTCTGGAGGATATGCCGCTCGGCTGTCAGAACCCACAGCCTCAGCATGGCCCATGGCAACACTGCTTTTTTGACAAGGGCCTTGTCCTCGAGGGGAGTGTGGATGCTGTCCTGACACCGCAGTGCTTTCTTCTGGGGACGCTGCTATGTGTTCTGCTGGTCCTGTAGATTGCAACAGAGCAGATGCTGCTGCCATCTGCTCTTTCGTTCCTGTAGAGTCGTAAAGACGCTCACTGGATTTGCAGTCATCCTCTTGCTTTCTATCTGACTTGTATTTGTAGTCTATTTCCTGATACAAACCACTGATGTCTGATTTCTTCTCTGTGTCCTTTGATGGGACTTCTTCCCATAAAGGTGGCTTGCACTGATCTAACTTGTAAGGCCTTTCTCTTTCTGGTGTTGTGTCCATCTCCTTTTCCAGAGTGGTAGCCATTACAGACAGGGGAGATGCCGTCAGTTCTTGGTCTAGTGACTTTGCATAGATATCTAGGACAGCTTTCTCCTCATCATCTAAGTAGGAGTAATCTTGCTTAGATGTCAACAGCAATTCTTGCCTTTCTTTGTTTCCAGTTAATGCTTTGGCCTGATTTTCCTCACCAGAGACATATCGAGAAGACAGAAGAGAACTTTCCATTTGTGTTCTTTCTGGGAGAGTGATGTCAGCAGGAACTATTTCCACTTTCTTTGTTTCTGATGTAGGTTTGTCACTCTTCTGTGTGTCTTCTTTGTAATCACGTGATTCCATCTTTAAACATTCTGCTTGCAGTAGCACAGGTTTGTCTTCAGCATGATGGAGATCCTCATCCTCCTCACTGGGTAACTGCCCTCCTCTTCCAGTCTCGCTTCCTTCCTGAAGATACCCATACGCAGAGGCCCATGCTTCACTTTCTGTTCTCCAGGCGTGACTGCCAGGCACTGCAGACGACAGGATCTCCTCTTCTCCAACTTTAGGAAGGGCTTTTGTCTCATATTCTGGTACCTCGTCCAAGAATGTGCTCTCTCTCTCTTTATCATATCTCTGCCGCCTTCCCTGAACAGGGATCTCCTCCACCTCTTCTGGAAACCACACCTTCTTCTCATAACTTGAATCTTTTATGTAAAAGTCTTCCATTTCTGGAGATTTTTCTTCTTGAGCTTCCTTGAATCTGCAAGATTTTACACCTTCAGCAGAAATGTGTGAAGATGTTTTATCCTCAGTTGGGCTAGATTCAGTAAAGTCTAAGCCCTTCGCATCTGGAGATACTTCCTGAGAGTCCAAGCCTGCAGTTCTTCCCCTAAATGGGCCCTTTTCTGCTGCAGAAACTAAACTGCTGTCATCTGGAGACATTTCTTCAGTTGAAGTATCTCTGGGTGACATGTCTTTAATTGGGCTACTTTCTGGGCAAGGAAAAGATTTTGACACTTCTTTCGTGACTTCTTTGGCAGAAATTTTCAGTGATTTTTCATATGTAGGTGGGCTCTGCTCTATGAAGTCCATGGATTTCACAGCTTCTGAAGTGAATTTGTCAGTAAAGTCAGACATAGTTTTTTCTTTTGCAGGTATCTCTTCTGTGAAACTAAGAGATTTGATGTCTTCTGGAGAAATTCCTCTAACAAAAAGGTCTGAAGATATTTCCTTGCTGGGACTCTCAGTGAGAGAAATGGATTTGGTCTCTTCTGGAGAAATGTCTTTAATGGAAACAGAAGATTTTTCTTCTTCTGAGGTTTCTCCTGTGAAATATGGCAGTTTTCTTTCTTCAGTAGTCACTCCCTTAACAGAAATATCTGAGGATTTTTCTTGACCAATACTTTCTTCTGTAAAAGAAAGTGATTTGGTGTCATCTGGTGACAATTGTGAAGATCTGTCACTTTCATACTTGCTTTGGCTTGTGAACTGAGGAGGAACCACACTTCCTAGAGACGCTTCTGTGGTAGAGGATGGTGCAAAGTGTTTTGAAAATCCCATTAAACTTTCTGCCATGGTTTTAGTTCCTTGCTCTTTTTCTGGCTCCAGAAACACATCTGTGCTGGGATGGGGCAGCACGGGACACTCCTCCTCCTCCCCTATCACCACTGTGTCCTGCTTGTGGTAGGAGAGCCAGGGCAGCTCCTCCTTCCCCACCGGTGGTTCCTGCACCTCCTCCCCTGGGGGCACTGCAACATCACTGCCTAAGTCCAGTTTGTGATGTACAGGTCCAGGCACTTCTTTCTCATCTCTGTATTTAGCTGCAGATACCTCATCTTCTCTGAGAGGTTCATCCTTGGCGTCCTTCACCACAACGGAAGTTTGGTCTTCCGATTTCTTGGCAGCAGCATCCGTTTGTTTTTCAAATAGATCTGAATCTACTGTTTCTAGTTTTTCCTCCACTGGAGACTGGTGGAAAGGTGTGTGTCCTGCACTAGTGGGGCCAGATGGGGTGGGAGAGGCCATTTTGACTGTACTGTCATCAGGACTCAAGCATCGTTCTTCAGCCTCTGCAGAGTCAACCTGGGAAAATGGTGTTTCTTCAGTGGATAACGGCAGACCAGAAGTTTGCATCACTTCTGTGGGAACGCCAATTAACACATTATCAGGACATCCTTGATGAGCAAACATGGGGACATTGTAATGTCCTCTGAGTTTCCCAGGCATTTCAATATTTGGAGTTCCATCTTCTTCTTCCTCTTCATCTTCTGCCTCTTCATGAAGATCCTTCTTTTGAGCTTCTGGTTTTCTCTCTCCTTCTGATAACGCATGGAAATCTTCAGGGGGTGGAGATTTAAAACATTTGTCTTCCTCCAAGGATGATGTGGGAGAGATTGTGCCAGCAGAAGGAACATAGTCGAGACCTTGGGTTGCTTCAGTCCGAGAGGAGGGCATGCTGTTTACTGTGTCTAGAAGTAAAGAGCTTTTCCCAGTCTCTTCTGTTTGTGGTGCTGTTATAGATGCAACAGACTGATCTTCTGCTACTGAGGTTGCAAAAGATGAAAGCTTATCACATTCTGTAATGGAGGTAGCAGACGATATATGTTCCTCCTCAGCTAGAGGTGCTGCCACAATGTTTGTGGGATATGCCAGGATTTCAGACTCCTGGCCAGCATAGCCCTTGGCTGAAAGGTCAGCTGTAGGCATGGCCTGTATTCCATGTATTGCTTCAAAAGAGGCTGGGTGGTCAGGAACAGAAATGTCATAGGCATTGACATCATACTTCAAGTGTGGGATCCTCTCTTCCTGCTCATCATGTATTTCTTCATCAGAAATGGTCTGCTCTGTTTCTGAGTAGCCTGGGATAGTTTCATCTTGGATATATGAAACATGTTCTGCTGTGGCTCCTGGTGGGACTGGCAGACTGCTCAGATATGACTCCTCCTTTGTTACGTCCTTTCCAAGTAACTTGTTTTTCTCGCTCATGTCACCAAATTCTTTTTCCTTTTCTGTTGTGGCAAATATTTTGTCCTCCCTCTCATCCTGATTCAGCTCATAGAAGTCTCTATTTTTTTCCACCTTCTCCTCTGCCTTCATGTGCTGCTCTTCCTTTTCTTCCAGTTCTGCCTTTTCTATCACGTCCTCCCTCTTTTCCTTCTCACCCTCTTCCTGTGCCTCTCTCCCTTCAATATATTTTTCAGAAGTCTTTGCTTCTGCTTCCCTCTGTTTTCTGTCCAAAAAGATTTTCTCCTCTTCCTCCTTTTCATCCTCTCTGAACGCTGATGACCAAACGTCTTTTGCTAAGAGGTCTATCTGTGATGGTACCTGTTCCTCGTCTGGAAACAGCTGAACTGCCTTGTCCTGCTCAGCTTTTCCCTCCCAGTGTCTTATGTCACTATTTTTATCTATTGTTGTTCTTTCATCTATTTTTTCAGCACGGCCTGCTCTGAGTTCTAGCTGATGGACTGCCTTTTCCTCTGCTGGTGATTCTTTTTCCATATCGATAGTAGTTATTTCCTGATCAGGAATGTTTGTTTTCAAAATAAGATCCACTTCAACGCAACTCTGAGCAATCGTGTCAGCAGAGTCTTTTATCTCTGTTTCGGGTACTCTCGTTATCTTATCACTAACCTCAACATCAGACATTTCTCGAGTCACCTGTAAGGCCCCTTTCTCCTCATGCTTCAGTTCCTCAAAGTCCTTTGTGAGATCTTCTGGTGAAGACAGGACTAACCTCTGTTCAGCTATGGAAGCCTCTCCTGGCTCCTGTACAGGTGCCTTCTCCATTGGTGACGTCTTCAGGTCAGCAGGCACTTCCTTTTCAGGTTTGACTTTGATCTTCTCAGTTTTAAGTCTGCCTGGAACTTTCGCCTTGTATAATGTTTTTCTTACTTCTGGAGTAAATGGTTTTAAGTCTGGTTTAGAAATTTTTTTGGGCTCTGGTTTGGTTTCTTTCTTTTTATCCTCTTTCTTTGAATCTTTTTTTTCCTCTTTCTTTCCATCATCTTTTTTTAAGTCCTTTTTCTCCTTCTTAATCTCTTTCTTTTCTTTGTCTTTCTTCTCTTCCAGTTTAGATACTTTCTCTTTGAGATGTTTTTTTCCAACCTTGTCTTTTGCTAATTTTCTTTTCTCAGCTTTGAGAGCATCAGTTGTGTCTGTCTTTATCTTTTCATGTTTAACAGGTTTCTCAGGAATTTTCTCCGAGTGTTCTTTAACCTTTTTCTCAGTTTTAGCATCCTTTATGACTTCTGGTTTTACCTCCTTAATCCCCTCCTCAACTGCCTCTTCTTTCTTAGCTTGCTTTGTCACAGATGGCTTGGGGGAAGACTTAAGACTCTCTTTACTGTCAGTTCTTTGTTTAATTTTGGTCTGCTTCAGCACAGGTGGAGGTATTCCAGAAGTGATATCTTTCTGAGTAGCCACTGGGTACCTCAGAAAATCCAGGTGCTTGAGTTTCTCAAGACCTTCCAGTATCTTATTTTGAGGAGCATTTCCAGGAAACAAAACCCTTACAATTTTCTCTGTTGGGCTCGCTGGAAGCCACACCACTAGGGCTGTGATGGACGTGAGATAGGGAACAGAAATTTCACCTTCTTTCCCACTTGCGAGAATGATGCCAGTTTTTGCTTTACTATTACCGGCCCATTTCTGCATTAGAAACTGCATTTCTTTACTGTCCTTGACAGGATTCAGTACATACATGTCCAGCTTACCCACTCCCATTTTGTGGAAAAGTGTGATAGGTTCAATGGTGCTGCTCACCACCCTGTAAAGAGGCTCTGATTTAATGCCCAGTCTGTTGAGATACTGCAGAGTCAGACAAGCTTCTTCGATGCTCCTCTTCACTTTCATGGATGATTCAGGCATCTTCAGTTTTTCAGGAACATTAAAAAAAACCACACCTAGCTCAGGAGAAATTAGGTTCTTCATCCAGTCACTGTAGTTGGTAGAGCCCTGGGACTGTTCCTCCTCTTGCTCAGCAACTTTCCTCTGCAGCAGCCCATTGATGCCAGGTAGGTTGTCTGCACCGATGTGGGTGAGCAGGATTGAGTCAATCCTATCCAGGTGCCTCACCAGCTTCCAGAAGCAAGACTTCCTGTCAGAGCCACCATCCACAAGGATGTTAAACCCGTTGACAGCAAAGAGAGCAGAATCACCTCTTCCCCCAGGGAATATGTAGCAGCAGGGTTTAGAAAGCTTCAAAAAGCCCCCTGAGGTGGGTGGCTCCAGGAGATCAAATGGAGACGGCACGTCAACTGTCTCAGAGACATACTCTGCAAACTCAGACACCCCATCCATTTCTGGCAGAACTGGATCAGGATTCAGTTTCAGATTAATAATTTCCTGAAATCGAGGATGCCCAAGGTTGCTCCAGTCTCCTTCTCCCAGGCACGAGACAGTAAGGGAGGCCTTGATATCTGAATCAGTGTTGCTGAGAATCTGGGTGACCTAATGAGACAAGCACAGACAAATAAAGGTCAAATAGAGCTCTGAGACCAATTCAGCACTTAAAAAAAAATAGCCAGTTAATGCAGAAATACTGAAGACACCATAACCACTCTACTGACAGAAAACACTGGGGATAGATTAAATAGTCCAAAAATCTGTTGCAAATAGATGCGTGGGGCCTTGTCCTGCTCTCTTCTGCAGTTCTCACTGTTGATGAGCTGTTATGCTTCCTGACTGTTGGGAGCACACAGTGACCTCAAGAAAGAAAACAAAAGCAGGAGCCACCTTGTCCTCTTTCCTTACGTCTTCCTATTTAATCTGGGAATATCGGTCCCCAGCTTGGGCTCAAAAGTAGCAGTTTCTTTTTGATTTGTGAACTCTAACCCTGAGATACCCTTTTCAGTGCTAAGCACCATCGTCTGAGCTTATCCTCGCTCACTGGCTAGTGAACAATCACGTAGCACTTCGTGCAGTTTTAGTGCCATTGGACTTTCTTTTTTATTCACATTCATTTTCTTTCCTGGGCCCTATTTTGAAAGTCACGACTCCATCTCTGACATACATACAGGACTGGGGATATGCTACATGATTAACAAGTAGAACTAAGGTCGATATAATTTCCAAGGCTCCTTAAAGCTATGCTGAACATATCCCGAGCAAAACCTCAGACTTCCTAAGTACCATCTGGAATAAGATGAGTACACTGCTTTACACTGTGTTCTCTTGCTTAGACACCCCTTAGTTGACTGGTTAGCGTCCCAATAAATGGGTACCATAAATAAATGAGAACAATCAGCCTAAAATAAATGAAGGTGGGCAGATTTGCTGATGTAATTACAGCAATTATCAATTGTCAAAATATCACCTAGCCATTCCTGCAGCAACTGTATGTTCAGTCAGACGGAGACATTCTAAACATCTGGCACACAACGATCAGTGGAAGTAGGGCTTATCAAAAACTGGAGCAGCATACCTGTATTGGCAATGAGTGCCAATAGAAAGGGAGTTTAAAGCCTCTGAGGAAAGCTATAGTACACTTATCTAAGATAATAAGCATTGGCGTAGAGGTTTGGAGGCCCTGTAAGGTTTTCAAGATCCCACTGGACAAAGCCCTGAGCAATCTTGTCCAAATTCAGTGCTGCCACTACTCTATGCAGGAGGCTGGGCTGCAGATCTCTCAAGTGCCCTTCCAACCTGAATGATTCTGCAATTCTATGATTAAATAATAACATTTGTAGTTATTTAATCATCATGTAGTTACTTAATCAGCGTTTACTCATCCCCTTGTCATCTTTGCACACCCCTAATGAACACTCTAAACCTTGTGAACAGCTTACGCTTGATGGCCTGACTGTGAAATGAAGAGAAATTCCCACATTTACTAGGGTGATGATGGCCTCTGTTAGCTGTTTTTTGGAATTTGCCCACAGATATTTTAAGACCTGCTTTAAGAAATGTTGAGTGTCTGCCCACTGCAGAGCCAGTCTAGAAGGTTCTTTCAAGCTGAGAACTTAAAGGTGGAATTGCCCATGCCTACCGCCCTGGAAAACTTAAGCCAGGGAGCTAAAGCAAGATGCCCGAGACTGTAACAGGAATCATTTATGGTATCCAAGAAAACAATTGTTTTGCTGGATTTCAAGCCCATCCCTCTGTGGATCTGCCACCTGAAGGAGCAGCGCAAGCTGCATTGCTCTGTCAAGCACCCTGCGACCAGGAGGGGACAGGCTGGCTTACTGCTCCCACTCACCTCTGGGTCTGAAAGTATCTCAGCAAACTTCTGGTAAGTGAAGGTCCCCGTCTGCAGGATCAAGTCTCCTTCCTGGTCTGAGCTCTGACCACAGAAGATCAGTAGTTTGTGGGCTGATGAATCACACACCAGTGAGCGGACCTGTTACCATGAGACAGAGTGTTGCAGTCAAAAAAAGTTATCTGCATTCCTCACCAGCACCCAGAAACCCAACCCCATGGACAGGCGATACTTACGTATTATTCACAAATAGCCAAAATGTAAATTTTCTACATAAAATTGAAGAGGGAAGACAATGCTACTGCCTGCCCAACACAGCTCCACGTCAAATCATAATTCACATTGAGAAAGTAGGCCAATGCTAAGAGAAAATGTTTGGCATTACACTGCCACGGAAAAGGTCAGCACATTTAGACCCTCATCAAACTAGAATGCTCACAGTTCAGAAGCCCTCCACCTTGTTTGCTAGGAAACTCTACAAGCTCCTGAGAAATCCTTAAAATAGGGCACTTCTAAGGCACTGACTCTTCCAGGAGGCAGCTCATTCCTAAAGGGCTAACACACAAGAGACCATACACTCTCGTGTGGTTCTTTGTCTAGCAGTACATTCTGCCACAGAATAGCTGTTACTGCATAGACCTTGCTGGCAAGACCAGAACACCCTCACCACACCTTGCAGCAGACTGGCAGCATGTTCCAACTCTCCAGAAGACGCAAAGTGTGACAATCATGACCTCTATGTCAGGCAAGGGCAGGAGAGCTGATGTGGAGAAAAACCTGCTGGCATCTGGTCCTTACCTCAGACACGATGCTGTCCACATTGGGGTTTACCAGGATCACTGTCTCCAGGGTATCGCTCCGGTGGTGGAGGGTTCTTTGGCCTGGGGAGAGGCAAGGGATTAGACAGGATGGGAGAAGCTGATGGGACAGTATCTGCCTACCGATGTTTTAGCCTCAAAAATTCCACTTCAGCATGGGTTTGACTGCAAGGCTTCAACTTGCATTCTAGAACCAGTTTAATACCTGGGTCTCATAAACAGAAGGAAATTCTTCTCAGTAACAAGGCAAAACCCCCCTACTTCTGGGTCAGCACAACTTGCAACTCAACTCCACCATGTTCTGAAGTCAGCGGCGCCAGGCACATCCAGCTGCTTGCTTGTGCCTGACAGCCATGCCCCATAAACGCTGGCACGGACCAGCTGTCCCCTCCAGACAGAGGTATCTCGCCTCATCGCAGCTACCACAGAGAGGTGCCTTTGGATGTTCTCCGAGCCTTAGTCACCACAGGGCTTTATGAGCCAGCTGGTGCACGCCAACTCAGCCTTCATAGAGCAGTGCAGCGCTAATAACAAATCTCTCGTCAGTCTTAATAAGTTTTTTCTCTCACAAAGTGTTTTTCCTTAATCCAAACCTGCAGTCGTAGAGGTAAACAGCTGCTATAGGAACCACCTAGACAATAAGAACGCTTGTTCTCCTGTTCCCCTCCTGTGAGAGTCACAAACAGGTGCCCAGACAAGATTCTGCTCTCTATATATTTAGGCAAAAAGGCAAGGGCAAAAGAAGAGCAAGCAGGAGCCTGAGAGTGCAAAAAAGCAGCTTGGCATTACATGGATATTTGGCAAAATACTGACATAATGCCTGGGCCCTATTAACTCATTAGAGAGAACGGTGGTGAGTGCCCGCCGTGTTGAAAGGCAGGGCTGGGGCCATCGCTGTGCACCCACAAGCAGCAGCTCTGGGAAGCGGGACGATGCACAGGACCTTCCTGCAGCATTTCCCTGCACACTGCAGGCAGCGTGTAACTTCGTGGATTCTGGTCTTTGCCAATACCTAACTCTGGCCATTACACCCACTCTACAAGCCAGGCACTTAGAACTTAATTGTTGCAATGTATAATTTATAGGGTTTAAATGTTTCATAGGCTTTAACCCCTCGTATAGACTGGAAGACCATAGATTTTCACTGAAAATTGACATCTATTTCTATTTTTCATCTTCCAGACAACTGCTGCTCTCTGACAAAGTTGTTCTTTCCACCCTCTCTATTCCATAACCCCCCATCAGCTTGCTTTCTCGGCAGATCTCAATCCTTCTCAAATAGCTTGATCAAACTGTTATTTCAAAGAAAGACACCAAAAGGACACAAAAAGAAAGAAGTCAGAGACAGGTCAATACTCAGTATAGCTTTACTCAAATTCAGTTTACTGGGATGTGTTACTCTGGCTGCCAGCGATTATGTATAAACCAGACAGATATGCCCAGAAGGCAACTTTGAGTCCAAAATGAAAGTGGCTCTTAGCTCTCAGCAGAACTATTTATACTCTGCATCTCTAGCTGCTTTCTGAACTTATGTTCTTTTCGTTTGTCTAAAAATGGTCCCTCCAGACTGAAACAAAACCATCACTCTGCAAAGGAAACACTTGCACTGAGTTCAGTGGCTTTTCTGCCACTCGATGCGGGACGTGGAGTGTGGCGGGGGGAGGCTGGGACAAGCCCCTGCAGGGGAACGCTGTGGGTGAGCCCCGGGGGGTGGCAGGTGCTGCAGGTGTCGGGGGGGCAGGACATGTTCTGGGGCACGCTCAGCCAAAAGAAGCAAAACCCCACTCATCCTCCCGGTAATGGCGATTGAAAGACATTGCTGATGCCTGGGCATTGCTCAGATCCCAGCAGCGGGCACCAGGTGCCTTGTTTCCCCACTGATTGCATTGTGCAGGTTTCACACAGCTCACCCCACAGCAGGACCCCCACTCACTTGCTGCCCAGAGCATCCAGGACAGTAGCGATCGCCTCCTGTTTTTCAGCAGTAGGTCTGGGACAAAGTGAAACCCCAACAATGCCATTCCCCAGGCTTCAGCTTCTGCCACCTTGCTGCCTGCACCCCAGACAGACCTTTCAGCCGCTGTCACCTGCATTGCGGGGCACAGCTCTGTGTGTAGAACCAACACCAGCAGCCTTTTCCCTGCACCAAAGGAGGGCTCTCGGGCGCAGGGTGGTCACTGGTGCCCAGCACACAAGCGTCGCTCCAAGCACCAGGTGCCAAGGGCTGCAGGGGCAACACCAGACGGGGGGCTGCAGGCTGGGCAGCGCTGGGTGGACAACACTGGCGCTACGGGGAGAAGAACCTGTCTGCAGGACTAACAGCCATGACAATACTGCTGCTCTTTGCCATTTCTGTGTCTGGAGCCCAAGCAGCTGAGCTGTCACCACTGAGACTGGTAAACAAAGCATGTCTGGTTAGCATTCTGCTGGCATCCTCCCCCCCGAGAGGCTGTCCCCTTCGTCCTTGAAAGAAAGAGAAGGGCTCAAGCTGTGGGGCCAGCAGCTGCTGGCAGATGGGGGTAGGAATGGTGAAGTACTGAGTCTTGTAAAGGGCCGTGAAGATGAAGGGACTGAAGCATTTTCACATGAGGTGAGACTGGGCACACTGAGAGTGTTTAGGCTGGAAGAGAAAAGGTTTAGGGTGGGGGAGGGATCTTATCAATATGTGTAAATACCTGATGGGAGGGAACAAAGAAGAGGACGCCAGGCTCCCTTCTCACAGTGCCCAGTGACAGGCCAAGAGGCGAGAGGCACAAATTCTATCCAGACACAGGAAAACACCTTTTTTACTGTGAGGGTGGTCAAACACTGGAATAGCTTGTACAAAGAGGTTGTGGGGCATCCATCCTCAGAGACGTTCAAAGACACTCGGAGATACCTGCTCTAGCAGGTGGCACTGGACTAGACAGTCTCCAAAGGTCCCTTCCAACCTTCGATTCAGCGATTCTGTGACTGTGTGAGGCCCTGCCGCCCTCCAGAGCCTTGCTCCTCACCCACTGCTGGGCAGGTTCCCTTTCTTCAGCTGCAGTGGTTGGTTCTCAGAGGGACACAGAGCACAGACACACAGACAGGCCGTTTCCACAAACACCGAATCGCTGTGCACGCACATGCATGCCAAAACCCAAAACATCTTCAGCTTAATTCAGCGATAAAGCAGAACCACACACAAATTCCAGGCCAAACTGCGAACTGTGAGCGAGATGGCGACACATGCCCGAGCACAGCCCGTGACACCCCCCAGGCTGGGGCAGCAGCTCCCCCCGAAGCTGAGGAGTGAGCGCTGGGCTGCGGGAATCCCCATCACCCAGAGCCATGGAATCCAAGGGCCCATCGGCCTGAGGAGCCCTTTGCTGGCTGCTGCCTCCACACAGACCTGCAGCAGCAGCTGCACAGACAAAGGATTTAAACACAGACTGGGGCATCCTTCACCTTACTAATGAAAATTACTTGCAGCAGAAATGAGTAGCGGTGCAACTGACACTGCAGACACAGTGACTGAAAGCACACTGTTCAGGTCATTGCCAGATACCTGTCCTTACTAGAGCCCTGTCGCACTGAAAGCCATGCCTGGAAATATCACTGCAAATGGCAAAATCCCTTAATTGCATTTACCAGTACGAGGAATATCCTTCTCAGGCTCCTGAAGACTGCTGCCTTCAACTTGTCCAGAACAAACATCTGAATATAGTGCTGACCACAGACCTCCAGGCACATTCTGGACACAGATCCCAGCCCTCTCCAGCCACGCTCACAAGCTGCTACAGTAAATGAAAAAATGAAATCTCTCCCCCAGTAACTGTGGGAGGAAACTTCAGTAGCATTGAATTTCTCATTTTGTACAAACCTTCACTTTGTGTGTTCAGATACATTCTCATTACTGCAGTCACCACAACTCCTGTGTGCTTCCTGAGAACATTTCTAGCCATCGTGTCCCTACCGAGGCAGGAGCCCCTAGTCTCCACCATCTGTTCCTTAAGAGGAGAGCTTCCCTCATCCCTCATAACCACTGCCACCCAGCCCTGAAACTCTTCTAGTTCTGCTGTGGCCATTAGGATAACTAAGAGCAGAAGCATACATGACGAGAAGGAACACAGAAGATTCACAGTGGGGCATTATTGTATTTTCTGTACTATTCGCCATCCTCTTTCTTTATGCATCACAACATAACCTGACACGAGCTTTGGACCAAATAAAGATCTTCAGTTAGGGGTACACAGTGACATCCAAAATTCACCCTAACATGACACTATTAATTGACACCTTATAAGGAGTCTGGAAAGTTTAATTTCTCCAGTGTGCTTGATTTTGCGTTTCTCGACAATTAATTTAATGGGACATCATGATGACTGTTCAATTTAATTGCAGAAGTTCCTCACAGTCTTTTCTAGGTATAAGTAACTAAGTCATCTACAAATTTCGATACCTCCATGTTCATTCCAACCCCTTTCCTCGTCGTTAAGGTATTGATCAACTTTGTATCTAGTAGGAAATCATGTAGCTCTTGTATTTTACCTCTGGATGCTGCACAAACGTGACCATAGATTTGTTTTCTAATTTGTTTTCTGTCTCTTAGGTAGTTTTTGACTCCTGGCATTAGTTGCTTTTTATCCACACAAAGTGCTCGCTGTGTAACATATGTAAAGATTTAATATACAAATGCGCCCCATTCACAACCTCCCTGAAACTTCAGAAAACAGAGAGGGGCGTCCTCCGTCTCCACATGGATCACATTACTTACCATTGTGCACAAGTATCACCTTCGTCCTGAAGGGCCGCAGAGGGCACTCATAAAGCTCTCGGATGGCAGTCAGCAGGAACTGACCGTGGAGGCATTACCCAAGAACGTCCCGGAGGTGATGAACAGCAGCTTCTCCAGGCAATACTGGAGGAACTCCATGGCTAATACTAAGGGGGCATTTCAGGGTGTGCAGGCTGCTCTCATGGATCATTAATGGGGAGGGAGAAAAGTCTGATTTTATGGGGTGTTCTTGAAGAGCATGTGTAGCTTATGTGCTAGAAAGGCTGAGGAGTGGTCTCATGGCAGGCTGCACTTTCCTGGAGTGGGGCAGTGGAGGGGAGGTGCTGATCTCCTCTCTCCGGTCACCAGCGACACGACACGAGGGGATGGAATAAGGCTGCGTCAGGGGAAGCTCAGGTTGGACTTTAGGAAAAGGTTCTTCACTGAGAGGGTGCTCGGTCACTCTCGGCCCAGGGAAGTGGTCACGGCACCAAACCTGTCAGAGTTCAAGGAGCGTCTGGACGATGCTCTTAGTCAAATGGTTTAGTTTTAGGCAGTCCTGCGAGGAGCACGGAGTTGGACTCCATGATCCTTATGGGTCCCTTTCAACTTGAGATATTCTATGATTATTTGGCCCACTGAGTGTAGCATTAATTTGGTTATGGGAGAAGATAGCAAGTGATAAGCAAAGCCACATAGATTTTGGAGGCAGTGAGAATTAATCATATGGGGCTGCCTACATGTGCAGAGAGCAAGGGGGAGAGAACGAAGGACCAGACACTGTTTTTGGTGACTAGTGGTCAAGCAAAGAGGACTATGTGGAGAGGTCAGTCCAGGCTAAAGCAAAGGACAGTGCTCTAGGTAACTGTGTGACAAACAGGATGCCCAAGAAAGAGATGATCCTAGAAGCAGACAGATGGTTGCGAAGGCAGAAAAGGAGGTCATGCAGCCAACAGATCCTTGCATGCAATGTGATTTGCCATTCTAATTGAAAGCACCTAAAAACCCTTGTAGCTGAATAACAAATTCTGGGTTGGTCCGAAGGGCTGGCACGGATAGCTGCAAGAGCTGCTGCTTGTCATTTGCTTTAATCTTTGAGACCATCAAACCTCAGAGGTCTTATTAGTCTGTTGATCAGAACTGGAAGAACCGTGGTTACAACTGACTGTGCTGAAATTGTCAGGGCAGCAGGACCCAGGTTCTCATCTTTGTGAGGTATCAGCTAGGCCTGGGCACTAAAGGGTCATCTTTCAAAGGGGACTGTGCTAAAGTCAGTCATGATGCTCTGACTGGTACACCAAAACGTAATGAACACAAGGGCCTCAAAGATGATTATAGGACTGGCACATCTCTGACGAGAGGCAGGCCGAGAGGTGCGACCGTGAGCCTGGAACAGAGAAGGCTGAGGGGAGGGATCTCACAATGTCTGCACGTATGCGATGGCAGGGTGTGAAGGCTGGGCTGCAGAGCTCTCAGGACATGCAATACAGAGGATGGAGACGGCTCATCCGGCCTCAAAGAAACCAGCCCTCTCCCCATCCAAGGAGCATTCCTTATTCCTCATTACCTCCCCTGTCCTTCCCACACCCTTTGCCTCCTTTGTCCCTAAGATTATTTGCACTTACCAGGCCACGTTCTACCTGTAAAGCAAACACCAATAGTACATTGATAAAAAATAGCAGTTTCACAGTCTGGACATGTTATCAAGTCACACAAGCCACAGTGACTAAAAAATGACTCTCCCTAACTTTCAGATCTCTTACCTGATGTTATGAACGTATCTCTTCAGGATGGCACTTCTGAAAAGATCTTCTTACAAGAAGATACCAGATATCACTATGGTTCAGTACCTTTTGCTACACTTCAGCAAAGAGCTGAGACCTGTATTACATGGTCTTCCCCACGCTCCACTGAAAAAAGTCCCCCTCTGGAGACAGTCAAACTGAGCATGAGGGTTCTTAGAGTGCATATATTTGCATAATTAACACAAGCTAGTGCAAGCTGAAAGACTGCCATTTCCTTCATTCTGAAATGACATCATAACGCTGAGATAGTAACTGATTCTTTCATTCTGAGTCTGTCAAGTTTCCAACTGCAGCTTCTTCAGTGCCAATAGGAGAAAGAGGATCCAGTCCCAAATGGTGTCCATTCAGAGAAAACGAAACAATGCGTCCATTCACCAACACGCCGCGACTGTACCGAGTACAGCAAGCTACAGCTCCTCAGGACAGAGACTATAAGGACCAGAGGAAAGGTCCTGCACAGAGCTCCGGGCAGGGTCCTGCCTCTTACCCCCTCTGTGCAAATGCATCTTCCTATCGCCTACCGCAATACGGACCGACCCCCCCGCGAGAGCAGGGAGCCCCGAGCTGTTTGGCAGCAAGGGAGAAGAGTGACTGCTCTCTGGCTGGAAGCAGCGTCCTACAGCCGGCACCTGAAGGGCACCCAGCTGCTGAAGCTCCTTCCTCCGGCGTGCAAATTCGACAGCGTGCAGCTGGTAGGACCAGCTCTGGCTGGTAGAGATCTGGAAGCTCTGCCAGCTGGTCAGATGGGCTCAGGAATTAAAAAATAAACACAAAGATTGCTTTGCCAGCCAGTGCACCAGCCAGCAACTGCAAAATCACCATTCAGCTCCTCCTTACCTGCAGACTTGCGCATCTCAGAAACATCTCTCAGCTTCTCTGCTCCTGGGCATCCCTGCTGCACTGCGGGCGTTGCAGCAGCCCCCGAGACATGCTTAGGCAATTTTGTAGCTGCGGGCAATCTGTGGGCAACCACACCACCAGCAGCGTGAACTGGAACGTGCCTCAGAGCGGCACGAGGGACGTTCACGTGCAGCCTTCCTGCTCTCTGCGTGCTCAAACCATTCCAGTGAGAGTCCTCAGTAAATTTAGAAAGAAACCCCTCCACAGAGGGGTGGGCTGAAAAGACTCTGAACAGTGTGCGGGCATTTGTGGTAGGTTCTAGAAAGGGAAGGTTCTGGGCAAATTCAATTTTAAAGAAAACTGTCATTTCCTTCTCCTGGCAGGGGGAGGCAGCTGCCTTTAGCGGAGCCCCTGTATGGGGTGGGAGCTGCAGCGGCTGCCACGGCCACAAACGCAGCATGGAAAGAAAATGGCTACGTCTCACTCTGACTTGACCTTTAGAGGATAAACGGGAGCCCAGGACAGGCCAGCATCAGCCTCAGCCCTGGCCCAGGGAAACAGGCTGTCTCCACTGCTGGGCCTTGGCCAGGTAGGAGATGGCCACCATCACATGCTGCATCACAGCCAACTTCCAAACTAGATTGCCCCAATGAGGAAAAGAGCTTGGCCAGTTCCTCAGGCTCCAGGGAGAGCTGGAGGGTGACCCACAGTCTCAACTGGTTTCCACCATCTGTAACTGGATTCCAAAGCTGATGTAGTGCTTATATTAGCTGCAACAGTAAATTGTTTTACTAACGAACTGTCCTTGAAAAAACATGTCTTTTTATTTCAAAGCAAAATATTAAGTTTTTTAAAGTACAACAGAACATCTTTGTTAGAGTGAAATAATGGCTAAAATTATCGATAAAAGCAATTATAGATTTTTTTCTTAAACTCGTGGCGATCCATCAGTTATTTTTACTTCTCTTTCTTTTCCCTAAAAAATTGAGAAAAATATTTTCAGGATACTCTATTTACGTACACAGAATCACAGGCTCCCAGTTCTTTTTTTTTTTTTTTTTTTTTTTTCAGACAACAATGGCTGTATTGGCTTCAGCACATGTTTTGATTGAGAAGATACGATAAGGGCACTGCACTTCCTCAGTTTTAATCTCTTTTTTCTTTCTTGCCATGACCACTTTGCTCTTGGGATTATTTTTTCATCCATGTTGACTGTTCGAAACACCTTCCAATTTGCTATCAGCCATGCCTACGATCATGCTGGTTACATCCCAATCCCAGTCTGCCTTAAAGGAGCATTAAGGAAAATGGAAGAGGGTATTTCGGAGCAGCTTTCTGGGACATGGGAGGCTCGGCTGCCTCCGGCCCTGCACTGAGTCTCCCACATGGCGACCAGCCCTGGTGGGGACCCCACAGGCACCAACCACCTGAGCAGCTGCAGGGGCAACCAAGAGACCATGTCAGGGCCTCAGCACTATGCCATCACCCCTGCACTCCTAAGACAAGAGAGGCACCTGCAGCTCCTCCCTTGCAGGGGGTGGGAAGTCACTGTCTTCTCGGAGGCCGACAGAGAACCTGACAGAGGACCCTCGTCCAGAGAGGACGGCACAGTGGCCTGCTCACTGGCATGTTCTCTCGGGAGATGGGTGGCCTCCAAGTCCCCCCCAACAGAGAGCGCAGGACTGATCCCCACCTCTGGTTGGAGTTTGTCTCTTTGTCTACAGCTGAAGCACCCTCTAGCACAGAGACATGAACGACATCTTCACACATCTGCGTCCCAAACACCAGACTGCAGAGTGACTGTCTTTGCTCCCTCCCCCAACAACTCTAAGGAATAATTAGTTAATTATGCAAGCCACAGCTATCTCAACAGGGGACACAAAGAGTGCCCTTGGCCTGGCAGTGCCCTGCAGTGCAGGAAGCATCTTTGCCTTGGTGCAGTCCTAAAGCCCTGTGTTGGTTCCAGCTCAGGAACTCAAACACCATCTCCAGCGCCCCAGTGGCTGGAGACCGCTCTATCGCAGCTCACCTTTTACAGGTAGCACTCAGTCAGACAAGAGGAGACTTTCAGGCAAGATCAGTGGAGAAACGCAGGTGAGGGCTACAGCTGGAGCGTGGTGTAAACTGCCCAGGAAAGACTGAGAGGTATTCTGAGTGCCGGGTGGGGGCTGCAGTGCAAACCGGTGCCTGGAGAGGTGCAGCGATCGCAGCAATTCTGGGCACATCCAGCTCTTTGTTTCTTTTCCAGAGACGAGCAGAGCAAAGGGCACAGACAGCTCACTGGGTGATCACAGTCCTACAGCCTCCCCCCAACTTGTACTCACAACATGTGACACTACAGTAACCACTTATTACAGTAAAATCACTATTAGGAAAGTGCTGCAGTTTTAGCTTTCTCGTGTGATTCAATAGCTGAGAATGATGAGGAATTGGCTTCAGACAGTGCTTTGTGGTCCACCAGCAAGTGTCCTGCCTCTCATGGTCTGAAAAAGTCTACAGTAAAGATTTGTTTCATCTACTTTCTATTTTTAGGTCTTTAAACTCTCTGCAGAAATAGATAAATAAGTATCTACTTATCAATGGCTAAATCTAAAGATCTACCTCCTTAGAGATTTTAGTGATCTTCTCTTAGCTAAAGAAAGAAAAACCACTGTGTACTAGAAAAGGGAAAACATATTTTTAGTGGGAATATGAAAATCAACAGAAAATGGAAAGGCAAGAAGCTGTAGCAAAGTGCAGAGTCCCTGCTGGGGAAGGCTGGGGCAGAGCCACGCGCTGTCCTGTGGACCAAGGAAGGGAGCATAAAAGCGATCACCAAACCTGTTAGGTGAAACCACAAAGGACACAAAATGAGGGATTTTAAACTGCACCTAGAAAAGAAGGGCAAGCCAATGGTATCTGAGCAGTGAAGTATTATTGCATGTATGAGTGTTTATTTTTTACGGAAGTGCCAAAATAGTATGTGACGATTTTTCGTACTGGGATGCTGAGTCATATAGTTAAAATCATGGCACCACTGAAATAAAGCCCTGTGAATGTGAAATAGGAGACAGGCCTTATCTGGAGGAACTGAACAGACAGCTACAAAGGACAAGAAAACACAAAGCACGGTGCTGAGAGAGTGAAGATAATTCAAACACCTCTGGGAAGCAAAGCATCCCCTAGGGACTGCAGACCTGACAGCACACCCACACCAACTTCAGCCTGTTAACAGGGAGAATTCTCCAGGTGTTGGTTTTAGCTTTAGTTACCATCCCAGCCACACACTGATGGGAATTTGGGGTACACATGGTATATTTACCACTATTACCCATATTCCAGTTAGACTGAAGCTGGGTAGAAGAGCTCCCGCTCAGGAGTACACAAACACCTGCACTAAAACCCCCTCAGAGTTCCGGGTATCCTGATGCCTGTCTCTGTATGCGCAGAAGAGGGTGAGAGCCATCACACCAACCCCGCAGGGAGGCCGACAGCACGCAGGGGCTGCAAGGGGGAGGAAGGAGCACAGGCACGAGCATTAGGGGAGCCAGAGCGGACCCCGGGGCACTCTGTGCTCCTTCGAGGGCTCCAGACAGAGCGCTTCCAACCACAGCGTCTACCCAGCTGTCTTCAGGAGGGCAAAGAGGACAACTGGTCACAGATACGCTTCCAGGAAACACCGGCACAACCAAACACTCTCAGTGCAAAAGGAGCCGTGAAGTACTAAGATCAGGAAAGAAGAGCGCAGCTCACTTGGGACAGAACAGGCACTAACTTTAGAAGAGCTCAGAAGCAGAGAGCAGCCTTAAAAGCTGCAGAACTCTGCAAGTAGAGAACTTGGTGTAAAAAGCTACAGAAAGAAAACAGCATCAGCAAGACAACTCCAAGAAGAAGAGAAGTTTCTCAACAGGAGCGAGTCAAAGAGTGAAATTAATTGAGAACCACGATAGGCAGGACAGAGAAAGAAAAAACACAGCAGGAACCAGCCATTAGGGTCAAAAGCAGACCATCTCCAGGAGGACCAGACAGCAACAGATTTTAAAGAATATGGGAAAAGCACAACAGATTAATTACTGTCAAAAACAGTAGCGTGTGGTGTGGAGACCTACACAAAGCAGGAGGGGCACAGAATGGTCTGGGGTGAAGAACACGGTCTTGTTTCCAAAACCATTGCTGAGTCTGCCAGGATGGAGATATTGAGGTGGCTGAAGGCATGTTCAGGTTTCTTTTTGTGGATCTAGCTGGAGATATTTAATAACTTACCTTACCATACTGTTACTGCACGTCAGGAAAACTGATCATGCTTTAAGGTAAGAACAGACTCTGCAAAATGAAAGACCACCTCCTGGGGAATTACTACAAATGTGAACCAGCAGCATGGCAAGAGAAGGAGGTGAAATATTCTTGAAGGTGTGGGAGGTTGTGGGCACTTGCCACATCCCAGGAGATACTCCTCCTAGCCATTTGCCTGTGTCTTCCTATCTTCCCTCCTCCTTGTGATAATTTCATGCCATCTACAGCTTCTCTCCCAGGCAACTTCTATTTCTATAGAGTGCCAACCATAGCAACCATCTCATTGCTTCCTAATTGCACATACTGTCTCACTTTTATGCTAAAGAGCAATTTGATAGCTCAGCCATTTTAGAACCACTAATTGAAGACACAGATGTTCACTTTGGAAACAGCTGTATCTGTTTCCAGAAGTTACTGTTCCTCACTGTTCATTAAGTGCCCCTCAACTGGACATTACACCACCGCTGAGCTACACTGAGCGCTTTTATCTAGCATGCCAGATACAGAATAGGATCGGTCACGAGAGATTCTGTTCCCTGGAGCTTTGCTGACTCCAGCTGGCCTTGTACCCTTTTGTTGTAACACTGTGTATGGCAAGAACCAAGATCACAGCTCTGCACAGAGGCATAATCCCCATCTGTGAGGAGCTTCTGCTGCAACTTCTTAAATGTCTCCAGCTAAACCCACAAAAGGAAACCTAAGCACACCTTTAAATATCCTCTTATCTGGTGCCCTCACTCCACCAACCCCGGCAGACTTATAGATGGTCTCTTTGGAAACCAAATTAATGTTTCGTGTTTTCCTTGTCAGTGGCACTTCAGCTGTGATTTGCTGCCAGTACCTGAACAGAGGCTCCCACAAGAAGGCTCCTGTTGGCAGATGCCCTGTTCCAGATCCCAGGGCTGAAGACTCCTCTAAGTTGCAGAGCTGGACAGCTTCTGATTTCTTAATTTTAATAAGAACATGCATCACACGTTCTTACAACCAGAACATAGCACAGATTCAAGAAAACTGCACACTTCCCCTAGTTTTGCAGTATGTGGGTAATGCTGATTCTGACCGACCTGGAGGTAACAGCTTGTGATCTGTCCTATTTCTCTGATTTTTCTTTTTTTTCTTTTTTTTTTTTTTTTTGAAAACTGATCAATATGAAATGTGTAAGCAAGCTGCCTGAGGCAGAGAGAACTTAGTTGTATCAAGGAAGGGATGGCTGTCACAAATAAGGAAGTAATTCTGAGATTTCCTCCCCTTTGCCTACTGAGATGACAAATTTCTGGCAAGAGGCTCCTGCCTCTGATTTCTAGCATCTGCTTAGACTCCCCAAACCTCCTTCCTATTCCCCACTGTTAACAGTCTCATTCTAAGTAGCTTTTCTTCCCTGTCACCTGCTTGTTTTGAAGATGACCTGCTGAATGTGATCTCCGTTTAGGACATGGATATTAAACCCGCTGTGGACTCTGTGCGGCAGGGGCTGAAGCACGGAGGGCCTGTGCTCTGCCATTCCCTGAGAAGCAGCAGCTGTCCTCTGCCAGCATCTTTCTTTGCTGCATTTTGACTTTGCACTCTTGGATCTAGTTGCCACTTGACAGATTCTCTGCGTGGTCTGGACTCCTGGGATTTGATTTACAGCATGGAGCACAGTGACGATAAATGGGATACAGAAAGTTATTCTGAAGTGCAGAGGTTCAAGGCCCCCTGTCCCTTCTGCCAGCAAATGTAGGCCTTGTCTGTTCAGCGTCGAAGAGAGGCATTGGGGAGAAGCCAAGGAGGTTTCTAGCAGAGTAGGGACAACTTCTCTCAGTTCTGGTGACAAGTCAACTCGGCCACTGCCTCTCACCAGCACTGAGCTCACTGAAGTCTCACTTCACAATGGCAGTCCCCGACCAGCCAGGTCTCCTTCCGCTTGCAGATTACACAGTGGCATTGGGGACTGAACTTACTGACTTGGGAGAACAAAAAGGACTAGAAGAGGCCGCCACCACCACGAACACTTTTGTCGCAGGGCCTCTCACTTGTTCAGCTCCCTCAGAGTTACGTGGGTGCAGAACCCCTCCACGCTCCCACGCCTCCCTCCGCCTTGACAATTGTCTTTGCCTGTGAATATGAACCAACCACAAGAAAGAAGCTCCACAACAACTAAAACTCCCATGCAAATCTAGCAACCATGAACCGGGCCGAAACACATACCGTGCTCATACCTACCAGCCTGCAAGCTGGTTCTTCAAACAGATGCCACACAGATCAAAGCCACAGAGAACCACCCTATCCAATGTTTTCCTACCATGGAAAGGTGTCATATTCTTTCGAAGCCACTTAGTTCGCACGTGGCCTGGGCAGTGTTCGCATTTCTGTCCAAGCACTGCAACTTACCCATCTTAAACCATTTTAGGACACTTTCCAGAACATAAATCTAGTCAACCAGAAGGTAAATCACTGGCTTCTTGCCCACTTCTCCTCCAAGACAGCTATGAGCACCTTGAGCGCCAGATGACAGACCGACATTCCTCAGGCAATATTCAAGAGAGATACTAATGGTCTTTCCTTCCAGTTTTCTCCTTAATTATTTAAAAATTTGTCACTGGAGCTTAATAGAGAGTGGCCCAGGCAGAATGGCTGGATCCCAGTGAAATAACGGTTAGCTACAGCAAGTACAAAAGCAAATGACAATCTCTTAACTTGAAAGTCAGTAGAGGAAACAAACGATCCAGACTTGCCAGTTATGCTGCCATACTCTTCTAGCATGATGTATTTGTAGCTATAGCATGTTGTGAAAAACAGCAGTAAGCTTTTATAGCCTTCATCTTTTCACTGGAAACAACCAAAAGAACTTTTCTCAAGACTATGAAAATACATAAAAAGCAGAGCTAGCAAATGCCAGCCCACCATGGAACCATGCAGCTTCTGGACAAGTCTCCAGGTGAGAGCTAAGGCTACAGCTCGTGCTGCGTATGTCCTGCCAGCTGGTATTTCTATTTTCTTATGGCGGCCAGTATCCCAGAGATAGGAATGGACTCTCCTTTCCAACCTTAAAACAGCTATAAGAGTTTCAGGTCAGGTATTCTACGAACATATTCAATAACAACCATTTATTAAGCCGCTGCTGCCTGAAGTGTCTAGCTGACTCCCAGGGGAGTCTGAAGAGGCTCAGCCTTTTGCAAAGGAGGAGTCTACAACTGTCTCGCTGTGCCTAAACTCTCCAATTTTTTTCACCTTTGCTTCACACTAAAGACGAGGAGACAGATTTCTACATGCCTGACTGGTGGAGATGACTTCTCCTTCTGGTGCACCTTCTTCTACAGGATCTTAAAAGTCAGTACAAATTTAGAAAAGATTTCTTGTTTTGCAGGATGCCAGAGACACGGAGAACCTTACATACTTGGTCGAACTGTGAACCCAGGGTCCTGAGGCAGGTTCTAGCAAATTGCCAGAGACTTTGGTGCTTCACAAGAAGGCTCATGAAAGACAATGATTTGTCCGAAGAGGCACACAAGTTATTCAGTAGGACACACTGGTAACAGACATGCGTATTAAATCCCATGCCCTCCGTGACTTACATGCCTCCTTCCATTTCAGATTCTCAACCTTCATCCTCTTAGAGGAAATATCCAAGCTTTTACTTCAAAAGCAAAGAAAGGGCTCACTCATTTCTTTCAAAACACAGAAACTGGGATGACGATGCTTTTCAGAAAGGCAGAAGTGAATCAAAATTGCATTCCCAATAAAAAAAAGTAAATGCCCAACCCAATACTATTGTATACATTTGAGAGATCACTCCAGCAAGACTTAAAGGCCCGTCTCAGGAGAACTGAGAACCTGCTGGCCAAGGACACCAATGCTCAAGCTCATCAGTGAATAAGGCCTCGGAACGACAGAGATTTCCTGAAGAGCTGGATACATGACTAATTGTTCCGTTAGTACTAACTTTTGATACGCTGGAGAGAAAGGCGCAAGAGGAGAAGAACTGATTTATGGTCACCAGTCAGCACACGCAGAAATTAATCTCCATTTCTTTAGTGTGAAGAAAAGCTAAAAACAAGCCCATAGTTTATGCACAGCAAGGCGTGGAATTAACAAAGACTGCTTTTTGCCTGTCCACCCTGCACTGTCCCACTGCAATAATCCCAGCTCCCTCCACGTTCCTCAGCTCCTCTCACGAGTCACAGCCACCATCCTGTCAAGTGGCTCAGAGACAGACACACACTGTCCTACAGCTGGTGCCCGAGCGGCAACTGCCCAGGTGGCAGGGCACACAGAACGGGCACTGTCGCAGGCAGGCACCCACTCGGATTGCTCTCCTCTACTGCCCCACTAGTTTTCACAAAACTGGTAGAAACTTGCTACTTTTAATGCTTTAGCAGAAGGGAAAGAGTTTACTCCAGACAAACACAAATTGCGTGTATTTGTAAGAGGAATTCATACTACTCAATCAAGCGCCTTCAAGGGCAAGGAAAAAAACCTAATACAAACTGAGAAGTTAGAACCAAAGTAGCTTAATACTTTCTCTAGTCTTTCCTGTCAACAGCTCCAGGGCTTGTGCTGGAGTCCAGAAAGACACGGTCCTGTAGCTAATTCAGGATTTTCGAGGGGAAAGAAAAATAAATCCTCTTTTTCCACCTCAGTAAATCTCCCCAGAATAATTTCTAAGTATTCATTTACACATAACTTACTCTTTCTTCCCATACACAGAGACTGTCCATCAGCCCAGTAACTATCACCTCCCTTTCTTCCCCGGGTACTTTTGCCTAACGAACGCTTCACAGCCCAGCAGATGCACCCTTCATTTTGAGCTAGCCACTGCTGTCAGGTCCCTGCATGCTAACCATATAAACCAGTCTTCTTTGGCCTCCCATAGCATCTCTTTTCAAGGGCACAGAGGTCTCCCTCTCCTACCCATCAATTAGTAGTGGAAAGCCTGTGATAATGCACATAGCACACTTGGCTGTGCTAGCCAAGTGGCCAGAAGTAGCACCCACTAGGATCTCTATACTCAGACACCTATCGCACAGATATACTGCTGGATCCTTATTTGGCTCGCAGTTTCTTCTTCTTCTTTTGTGAGATGCAGCCATTCCAGGTGTTACCTAGGGTGGTCTTATGTATGAACATGTACAAAGAGCACAAGACCATGTTCCACAGAAGCTCATGCTGAGGAGCCCCTCTTCCACCCTTGCTGTAGTGTCCAGCCATGCTTCTTTGAACGAGAGACACTGCACCGGAGCGTGCTTCCTCGCTGTCACCAGAGAGAGCCTGTGCTGGCTGCTGCTCACCATACTCCTGTGCTCAAGTCCATCATCCATTTGCCACCACATCTGCTGAGGACGTGACTAAGGTATGTCGGCACCACAGATGTAAGAAAAAGCAGCAAAAAGGCGTGACAGAACATGGATTATTTTGTTAGGAAAGAAACTACTGCAAAGCTACACATATCTCTGTCTGTAGAATGTAAGCAGGGCAAGGAAACTGACAGCCTGGCCTTGTCAGATCACAGGAAAGGAAAGGAGGGAAGAAAAAAAGAAAAAAGAAAAAAAGGTTCCCAGCCTGTATAGGATAGCTATTTGCTGGAAAAAGTGTAAGGACAGACACGAAATCCGGATGCAGCCAACCAGTACAGAGCCATCGAGGAGATGGGGAGGGTACTGACCTCGCACAGCAAAAGGTCCCCTGCCCCATCAGGAGAAAGAGGAATCCCTGTCACTCTGGAACAGTGCCCAGCCTGCAGGGCTTTTCACAGCGGAACCAGAGCTACTTGGAATAGAAACAGCCTCGTCTCTGAGATCAGAGAGTTTAAACCGGAGCTTGTTTTTTCTGCAGTCATAAGCCAGCAGGCACCAGCTGCAGAATTTGCCGCAGTGTGTGTGTGTGTGCGCGTGTGTTCCTGCGTGTGCGAGTGTGCAGCAGCCACGCTCCTCCCCTCCAAGCTCACTGTGTGATAAATGTGCCCAGACCCCTCCTCTTTCTCCTCCCTACATCACTGACAGTCCCAGTCTAACAGCTCTCAGCCCCCTCTCTTCTCTATTAAGAAAGCTTTTGTTGGCATCACTACTGCCTCCTTTTAATTGCTCCCTCCCTGGTCAACGAGGTTTGCCTCTCCTCCTTCTCCCTTTTACCCAAAACAGCAGTGTCTGACAAATATTCATGGTCACGTACCCTGATCTGTGCAATGTGCCAAACCCTGCTCCAGCTCCTCTAGCTCTGGACCCTGGAGATAAGAGGCCCTATTTTGAAATAGTTCAACACACTTTAGCATTAGCATACAGATGATTTAACACTTTTAACAAGATGTTTGCCAGTGGCAACTCTAAAGGATCTCAGAGATACCCTATGAAAATAGAACTCCGTGCGTCTGTGGACTGCAATGGGGTCATCATTGCACTGTAGCACTGGTGATGCAGGAGAGCTAATCATAAAGGGAGAAGGACCTCTCTTAGACCTCTGTGCTACATAGGGAATATAGCAGGGAAGGGATGACAAAGGACCACTGCTAGGAAAAAGAAAGCGCTTTGCTGTTTTCATCTGTAAAGCACAAAATCCCTTCCCAGCCTACTAGGATGAAAATCAGCTCCAAGCCTGGCGCATCTCCTCTCCTTTGCTGCCCTAGAAAGGCTGCATCACTCACATTTTACAAGAACCTTCCCTTTTTCCTCCCCCACTAACTGGATGCATTTGGATGCTTTTTGGCTTCCTGTAGGGGAAGAATGTAGTGTTGAGCAGCTCGAAGCCAGACTTTAGCTACTTCAAGACTATTCATGTGTGGGTGTGCAGCACCAAAGGAAAGAGAAATTGCAAAAGGGGCCCTGTATCTCTCTTGTCTAATCATCAGCATGACAGTCCACCTTAACAACCCTCCCCCCTCCTGACTGGCATTAGCCTCATTCCAGCATCAGCACTGAGCCGAACAGCGATACAGACATTAATACTGGCTTTCACCAAGCCTTGCCCAAAGGGAGCGTCTGGGAGATGCCTTGTGCCACCTCCTCCCTTCTCCAGGAGCATCTTCTTCAGGAAAGACCATACTGGGATAAATCGTAATGCTGCAGGACTCCTTAAGTCCCTGACAGGAAGAATATCCTCTCCAGATCCTTCTCCAGACCCATCTTCATACATCCTTCCCTGTGTCTGAGCTAATGACACAAGTGCAGCAAACAGCTGAGCAGCCAGGGAATGCCATCTCTGTTCCTATACTCGGGACACAAGCAGCTGAGAAGGGGCGAGGTCCTCACATAGATCATTCCCTTCTCGTCACTAGTCCTTTTCCCCTCAAACACCAGTTCCCCCCCCACCTCCGCGCTCCAACAGGATCAAATTCCAAGGAAAAAAAACCCCGCATCTGCTACCGAGTGCTCGGCACGGATTTCCTCACCTGCTCCCCCGCAAGGGCAGAGCAAACCCAGCGCCTCGCCCTGAGCCGCGGCAGACAGCGGGAGAGCCTGGCCGGGGCTCACTCCGCTTCACCGCTACCTGCATCTGCAGCCGCCTCCCCACGAATAACGCGTCCCCCCCCCGCTCGACCCGCTTCCCCCACGGCGGCAAACAGCATCAGGGCAAGAACAAAGCCAGCGCCGGCTGCCCCAGTCCTGCACCCCCACCCGACAGCACCGGGGGCTTCTCTTTCCCCACCGACACCCCCCGCCGCCCCCGGCCTCGGGAGGGGACGCCACGTACCATCCTGTGCCGGGCGGCCCCGGAGCGGCGGCGGCCGGGGAGGCTGGAGACCCGCGGGCAGCGCCGGTGCGGGAGCGGCTGCTGTGTCAGGGCGAGCAGGGAGGAGCCGTCGCCCCCCCGCACCGCCCTGCGCAGGGCGGCTTAACCCCCTCCGGGCCGCAGCTCCGGCAGCGTCCCCGAGACGCGGCCCCGGGAGCACCCACCCACCGACCGACCCACCCACTCATCGATCCCCTCCCTCCCTCCATGGCGCTACCCCGGGCACCGCCGCCCGCCCCGCACCAAGACAGGCTGATCCTGACGCAGAGTCTGGGCAACCAGCAAGGCCAGGACTCCATCCAGGGCTCCAAAATACGTGAAACTGGACAAACTCCTGCAAACAGATGGGTTCCCGAACTATCGGAACACTTCCCCCACACACACCCTAGAGTCAGGCTGCTCCTCACAGAGGGGCACTCCCCATCTCATCTCAGGGGGGCTTTGGTTTAAGTTACTCTTAAACTGGAACCTGGTGCCAGGCTCCAACGGCAGCACGGCTCCTCCAATTACAGAAAAGCAACATGAAATACCAGGTGCAGCATTGGCTGGGGAGAGGGTCCCCAATGTCACAGACCCCGTGTCTGGCTGCTGATGAACAGGGATGTGTCAACAGCGGTCTCCAGTGCAATTGATCGGATAAGAGAACTTGGATGAGCCATGCAAGAACACCAGCAACCTCACCTCTGGAGACTTATTTCCAGTGCTACTTTCAGCTAAATGTTTAAATCATTTTCTAAGAACCTTGCAACTCATTTGACCTCCAAGGCACTTGAGAGGAGCATGCTTCCTTGCTCCTGCTCTACTGGGCTTAGGCCCATCAGTCCAACGTTGGAATATATAGGTTACTCCATGGCATACTAGTTGCCAAGAGTGACCTTTTTTCACAGCAAGCACTGAAACCACTACCAGTGCCCTGCTTGCCTTACACAAGATCCCGACTTACTTTTAGATTCCAGAATTAACTGTGAAAGCTGGAGATGTCCTGCCTGCCCTACAGCAAGTCTCCTTCTCAATGATCTTCCAAGGGCTGTCCGAGACAATGGAATACTCAGGAATAAAAATATCACAGAATTGTGATGAGTTTAAAAAATAAAAATAAAAAAAATAGAATCTTCTCTTCTGCAGCTTTCACATGACGCCAATCAGGGCAAATATCTGTGAACCTCAGGAAAAATTAATGCACTGGAATCAAGCATCTTTGATTTCTGTATGCTTTCAACAGGTAACATCCTCATCTTAACACCCTATTTAAAAACACCGAAGATTAAAAAATTCTCAAGGGACAAACTATTGAAAAAAATAGTTCCATATGGGAGCTGCTGAACTACTCCATTACATCAGTCACATCCCAGCCTTCTCTTGACAGTTCCAACACGCAGGCAGTAACACCAGCTACTTGATGATGCCAGTTGTCTACTGCGGTGGCTGGGAACCACTCTCAACGGGCCAGAGCCCTGTGATGAGCACTGGGAGAGAACAGGACCTTCTGGATTCTGCTTTCGCCTCCAACACAAAAGTCGCTGCAGGGAGCAGTTCTGAGATCCGTGCTCAACCACTCCCTTGACAGTCAAATCAGCCAACTAACAGATGGAACGGGACACAGGTCTCTTCCAGCCACCAGAATCATCAGTACAGCATAACCTCCCAACCCAGGAATACAGCAACAACTGCAATTAAGTGATTTAGCACTTCTTTTTAATATACACATTTGGATTGTTAAATCCTGGGACAAAGCGTTGGAATGTTCTCTGAAAGATCCGCAGCAAGGCATACCGGCCTTCCAGTGGCCCAAAGGGGCAGCTGGTTCTGGTCACCAATATAAACAGACACAGGTAATAGCCAACACTTTCAAACATTATTCTCAACTGAGATACCTGAAAGGGTTTTATCTTTGGAAAGAAAATTAGGGTTCAGTCTGAAGCCAGCATATTTTGGTGAAAAAGCGTGGGTTCTAAAAAGAAGTAAAAGTTCCTGCTCTCCTCTGAAATAGAGCAGAGAGCTGATATTAACTGAGTTGAGCTGACCCTTTTTCTGTTTTGGTGGAAAGTGAAAGGGTTTTTTTTTAAATGTATACTGCATAATACGGAATGAGAATCTATGGATTTACATTTTGTTTAATTCAGGAACTAATGGACTGAGTCTACTGGAAACTACAAAGACTTCTTCAAGGTAAAAGCTCCTTTGGATTTATGTCAGTGCTAGGATTACAAAGAAGATCAGTTCTACATATGCTGAAGAAGGGTCCACGGTCAAATGGCTACAGCCACCCATTGACACTAGCATCTTAACAATCGGTTCAGTATCTATTGAGCACTACATGCTACTTCAGCAAAGTCTCATCATCAGGAATTAATGGATTCTGACAGTAGCCAGGACTGTGAAACAAATGATCACAGAGATGTGGAAAAGTAAATCACTGCATAGATCAGACTGGGAATATCCCATCTTTGGCTGCAGAAGGGATCAGCTCCCCACCCTAGTCAACCACGTGGAATGGAAGAATTCCAAGTTCCATTCTATGAAACGTTTGCCTCAAAGAGCAGAAGCAAGCCTGCTTGCTGGCCCTAGGCTCTTTCGTGCTGCTGCTTCTTGGTGCTGCTATAACTAGTTCTGCCAGTTGCAAGGTAATGATCAATCATTTCAGTTGATCTGGTTTGATAGTTTTAATAAAAACTGTTGGGACAGCAGTCAGAACCCAGCCCACCACACCTTCATGTATTCTTTATTCCTGCCTGTAAAGAGTGGAGAAGCCACAGAAAAGCCCATTCCATACCCTACCTGTTCATCCTTAACTCCCTCACCTGAGAGTTTGGCCTCAAAAACCTTCTCATGACCCTTAATCCTTAGGAACTTCAGAATGGGAACACTGGGTCAGGCCCTGAGCCCATCTAGCCCACAGCCATGAGTGGACAGCTAGGGAAAGAGCATACGATACATGACAGATGGATTTACCCTCAATTATACCTCTCAGCTGCTGGCAGATGCCCTCACTCACCAACAAAGGTTGTTTCTGCATCTTTATGTACAAATTGCATGAGCTTCTCTATTGCATTCTGAAGCTACGTAAACTTTTGAACTCTGTGGCAACTGTTTAGCAATGCATCATGTGTAAAGATGACTTCCTCTTGTATATTTAGTTTGTAACTTCCGCTTAGTGATTTCATTTGATATTCCCTAATTCATAGGCTATGAGGGGGAAAAAAATAATTCCCATTAACCTTCACTAGAGCATTTGTATTCTTGTATTTATCACATTGCTCTTCCAGTCCCTCTTCTGTAAGGTGAGAACTGCTAGATTTGGGGTTTTTATTTGGTCGGTTGGTTTAAGTCTCCTCCTGTAGTGAAGCCTTTTTGATCATCCCTATCACTTTTCTGATGTTAGAATATTCTTTCTGAGACCAGGAAAGAGGGAGAAGGACCAGAACTGCACAACACATTAAAGAATTGAGAACACAATACACCAACACAAGGGCATAAACGTGCTTTCTATGGTGTTTTCTACTAGTCTAATTGCTAACATTCAATTTGCTTTTTGACTACAGCTAAGCATTAAGATTGCTGCTACTCTTTATAACCATCAATAACTTCAAATCAGCAGCCATCTCCATTATTTCAGCATTGACGCTATGCCCCAAATCATTTATGAACACATCGAACAGCACAGGCCCCACAGATCCAGGGCATGTGGCTCATGACAGTGATGCCGGCAAGAACCTCCCTCATCACAATAAAGAGGAGCATCAGGATAACATCTGCCAGTATCCATCTGTTCACTGAGGACACGAGTATAACACTAATCTTAGTGGTCCCAGGTCCTTCCAAGTCCTTTTTAAAAAAAGTGTCCCATGTTTCAGGTTTTTTCTTTGGTGTCCTGAAGCCATTTATATCAATCCTTAATATAACAACTGCAGAATAGCATAGTCAATTAGCTTTAGAAAGTGTTTTAGCCACCACTTAGCAAAAGCTTACTAATTTCCATGAAATCATAGAAGTAATCTGTGGTAGTGTACTCCCTGTACACTACTCCCCCTGCACGAGAAAGAACTTAACTGGCTCCACCCTGATGGCTTTTTTTTTTTTCATGTGTATACAGGGTATATTTGTCCCCCTCCTATCTCCCAAACAGGAATATATTACCTCTGTTGTCTGTGCTTCCAGCCACCCCCGCTCATCATCACTTCAGACTCATTTTCTTAGCCCCTGCGCACCACAGCAGACATTCTTAGAAATGGAGGAGATCATTATAACCACCTATTGTGCTTGTTATCCCACTATAACCAGTATAACACAAGCTAGAGAGGCTTGCACAAAGTGAATAGGAGTCAGAAGTAAAGAGCAAAGTAAACGGGTGGGGATGCAGAATGACTGCGAAGGAAACAGGCAGTCCCCTTTTGCAGCTTACAGATGTACAAGGTGAGCAAAGGACGTTACTTAAAAGGTGCTGCTTTGTGGCAGTGCTGAGGACAAAGCAAGAGGATGTATTTGCTACTACTGCTACGTATAAACTAGGCTGCTTAATATTTGAATTAACATCACCCACTGAACTGTACAACTGCCCAGGTGGCAGCCTGCAGGCTGGACCTGACCTACAGGGTAATTTCATCCAGACTACAGTTTTTCAGGTCTTTCCTAATACACTTACCACAGAGACACAGGTCTATGTCACTCCAGAGAGCAGTGCGACAGGTGCAGGAAGGAAGGGAGGGGGGTTAGACAGCCCCGCTCTAGAACTGGTCTGTGTTGGCAATTGCGCTGCCATTAGTAGATTTTTCAGAGCGCTTCAGGACCCAGCTCCCACCACCACATACAGAAGGACGTACACACGGGACATTCCATACAGTGACGCACAGCTCTGCAGCCGTTTCCTTTTCTATGCCCATCACAACAGTCACCAAATTTAGCCCCTAGCAGGATATTTAGGGCAGCAAATTCTGTATTGATTTTTTTATATTGATTTAGCATATTCTATTTCAAGCAGCAAAATAAGATTTGATATAACTGTTTAATCAGGACATTTACTGATATTAGTAGTTGTTCCAAAATCCCTCCCTCTTAACAGTCATACAAGTACAGTTTTAAGCATGACCTAGTCTAACGTCTTTAACTGTATTAAAACTTTTTTAATATATAAAAAGAGGCCAATTTGTTATCTTCCACCCACGATCTTATTTTATAAGGAAACTATGTTGTTTCAACAACATCATATCATGCTTTTATCTCTCTTTTGCCTCAAAATCTCTGTATATGTCATAAATTTGGTATCTTCTAATAACTATTTCTGATGTAAACCCTCATTAGCAATCTCCATGAAATTCTTGACTGAAGGTTGATGCATCTATTTTCCCCAATTTTTTTTTCACTTTCTGCTCCTGGTTATGCGTTTAGGTCCCAGCAGCCATGAATGCATCTTTTCATACTTTGCAGGTGTTTTTTATAAAGAAAAATTACTTACGAGGTATGGTGATTTTCACAAAGCACAGTTCTTTGGCATATACGTACTGCTTGACCAGCAAGACACTTACTTAAAGCTGAAGAGGTTCTTAAAACAGCTGCTGCTTTTACTGTACTCCAGTTAAATAACTAGCCTGAAAAGCCTCCTGCACAGCAGTTCTTTGAGACAGGCCTCCTGCCTTCATGTGATCAGATAAGAGTTGCAGATAACCTCTTCATTTTAGCTTTTAAAGAAAACAACAAATTATCATTTATCAAAAAGCCTAAAAATAGCTGTCAAAAGCAGAAGAAAAGGGGCACTAGTAAGGAAAGCACTTTCTGAGCTTCAAGACTCTTCCAGTTCCTAAAGAGAGTGCACTGAGCTTCTAGTTTCTGCTTCCTACTTTCTAAAGCCAGGAAGACCTACAGAGCTGTGATCAAGAACATTTCGGTTTCTTCAGTCCTCCAGGAAACCAGGAGGTTCGCCTAACAGTTATGGGACACCACAGACCAGACACCTGCACCACAGAACAAGAGTATGCAGAGGCTTAGGATTCAGAAGAAAAAAAAAAAAAAAACAAACCAAAAAAAAAAGACCAAAAAACCCACACCACACTAAAACCAATCCCCCCACCTCTGCAAACCAACAAACAACCCCCATCACACCAAAAAAATCCAAACCCAAGAGAAAAACAGTGCTCTTACCAGCACTGAGGTAAGGCTCATTCATGTTCAATTCCAAGGACCACTTGAACATCGATATTTAAAGACATTATTATCCTCTGATGCAAGGACATATTTATATCAACTGTTGAATTAGAGAAGAGACAGAGTGTTTTCCCACTTATGCTAACAAAATAAACTCTTCTCCAATTAGTCAGACAACAGCCACTGAATCACTGTGGTTTGAAACAAAGATTCTGTCTTTTGGCTGAGGAATTCTGTTCCCTGTCCACAGGGCTTTGAAAAGGCCTCAGAGCTTCCCGGGATGTTAGGTGTAGTTCTCCTCTGACTAGAATATGGAATTAAATTTATTTCATCATTGCATACCTGAGTCAGTATCACACCGACAGGAATGTTCTGGATCATAAAAATTAAGGAGCCACAAACTGGCTATGCCACCAGGCTTGCATATGTAACAACAGTGACTACATAAAATGTTTTTCTGTTATTTTCAAATTTTAGGGTGCAGCCAGGGTTATGTCTCCGTGCTCTTCTCTACTATGGTATTTAAAACATTTTTATAAAAGTGAAGGCTGCATGTCTTTATGAAATACGAGACCTCCAAGAACTGCAGCTAAAGCATAATACTGAATGGGGCTTACAATACGTATTGAGTCCAGAGAGGTCGTGCTTCTCTGAACAATAGCTCTGAGTTACCCACTGTCTTATGCTCAAATACGCTTGATTTTCTTCACAACAATAAGCCAAAGGCTTTGATGTGAACAGAGATTCTAACGAACACTATACTTGCTTCTTAAAAGTGTTGCAACAAAGAATAACCACAGCCTGACCCAGCCATAGCCCTGATATTTGAGTTAGACGCTTTTATCAGGAAAGACAGGTATTTATTTCTCTGTACCTCTGCATAGAAAGCATACAGATCTCAATGCACAGAACTCTAACCTCTCTGTCAGTCTGCATCCCGGGCTTGTGAGATCTCCTTACGCAAGACTGTCCAAGTAATTACAAGAGAAGCAGGCTGTCACCACAGCATGCCGTACAGAGGAGACTGCAGAGAAGCACAAGGATTTGTTTGCATCCATCCTCTTGGGAGATTTTTTTCTTTTTTAACTATCCAGTTACTGACTGTCACAGGCTATCTGCTGTCAATAAAGCAAAAGACCCAACTACTTTTTCAAGTCTTTGGCAAATCACTTCTAAAATCCTCATGGCTATCCTCATTTCTGTCTAGGTACAGCAGAGCAGTTTTTAGTGTTTTCTACAGGCTTTACTAGGACGTTTTCAGAAGATACTTGTTTTTGCTGGATACTCCTGCATCTTTCTGTGCAACTATTTAATAAGTCTTTGCTACTTCCTATCTCCTTTCTGATTTACAGTTATTTGTACCTTTTTATTCTGTATGATTACTTAAATTATGATTAAAAAGATTTGTATACTACTTCTGTGAAATTTCCGTATTTTTTAAATAACCATTTCTGAAGTGAAGGGACACCTCGTTAGTTGTTTGTATACTTCTATTTCAAGGAATCCCTGATCCCTTAAATATTTTATTCTTTCAGCTGCTTTGCAGGTCCAATACAGTTACATATTTAGGCTTCTCTTCCTTAATTTGAGAATAATTTTTACATCTTTCTGATACTTCAGGGCCTAAGGAGTGATTATCTGAGCTATTAAGAATTAGGTTCTCTAAACTTGCTGTGGTGTTTGACAAGTTGATAGGTGGGTAGCACAAGTCATCCATTCCATTTAGTTCTTTATCATTTTCTTCACCAAGTAAGGTTTTATCTTTGTGTTACTAGCATCCCAAATGCAGGTCCAGAGAGACTGTCAGCACCTATTTCCAGCTTCTTTTCCAATTCCTGCTTTAAACAAATTCGTGAATCCTATGAGTTTTCTGTGGCAACGCTCTGGTCTCTCCTGTCCCAGAAAATAAGGTTTTAAAAACGGTGATCCTAATTTAACTCAGCAACTCAAAAGCTTTAGGGAAAACGACAGAAGATGACCTGTCTAGAACTCTCAGTGGAAAGGATAAAGAGGTTTATAAATCAAGGCTGCGAAACTGGAGCAAACATGAGCAGTACTAAAGACCAGAAGGAATGTGAAAAGAGGGGTGGAGGAAAATATTGGGAACAGTAAGAGCAGCAGTGTCCCCTGGACGAGCGCAGTGTGACCCCCCCAGCACCCAAAGTGGGGCTTAATGCAGCAGAGAGGAAGGAGGGACAAGGATCAAATCTTAGCGATTTCTTAGTGACACTGGGATAAACCCTAGTGTTTTCCTAATAACACTAACACTGAGTTCAAGGAAAGACTTCTCCAAAAGTGTGTCCAATAAGCAGCATGCGTCTACCTGAAGAAAAACGCGTGCCTTCCAGGCAGTGTTCAGGCTGGCTGTACTTCCCCAGCGTTAGCGCCCGATGGGCGCCACAGGATGGCCCTGGCCAGAGGCACAGTGAAGCTTCCCACATGTCCCAACGGAACGGAAGAGAAGGTACAAGCCAGGTCTAGCACCAAAAGCAAGGAAGAAATGCATCCAAGGCAACATGAGAGAAGCTACAAGAGCCAAAATGTACTGCAAGATTCCTCTTCCTGCAGAGGGTGTCTTTTTCTTACAGACATGTTTAACTGCCTCAGATCACGTTCTTTCCCAGAACCAGCCAGTAATCTCTTGTAAAAGGCACCAGCTGCCCTGAGAAGGGTCAGATTCCTGGGAACTTGCAGTTTTAACTCTGTCTCCAAGGCCTGAACAGAGGCAAAAAGGCTGCTAAGATCCTTATGCAGGAGAGTGCCAGCCCAGAGGCACCGATGCACCCAATGCTCCGTTCATTTTCCAGGGAAGAGGTGCCACACTGTGGGAGAGAGAGGACACCCACAGGACAGTCTGACTGAGTCACAATGGGAGGCAGGCAACAGGCACCAGTGGCAGTGGTGAAGATGATGCAAATAATGGATGCTGGGAGCTAAGCCTGGGACAACCCAAGAGGAAGGCTGAAGAGAGGGTAGAGCAGGATTCAGGGTTGGCAGTGGCACAGATAAAATATCCAAGACAAAATACATTTGGGAAAGTTGACAGTACTCTGAGTATACTGCCATGTTTATGTGACTCTCTCAAAGACTGTAGAGGACTTGCTTAAGAAAGGTACAGTTTTTATTAACCCATACCGGTTATTTTTCTGCTTCATTTTTCTCCTCAGTATGATCTTTACAATTGGAAACCGAGATGTTGAAATGCCAGCATTTTTCTGTAGTCAAGGCAAAACAGCTCTGCCACATTCCTTGAAGCTGCAGAACCCATAACCTGTCAGGTTCACGCAGATTTAATGGGTATTGTATGGAGGCTTCTCTCAGTGACTCTAGGACTGAGCAAAGCAAAGAATTCTAAGGAAAACTAACAGACACAGGATCTAGTTGCTGCTAACTTGCAAAGATACCACAAGAAATAACCATATGTTATGATTACAGAACAGGAACGGTTCTTCCAGGCATATTTTAAATTTAAAGAGATAAAATGTTAGTCCCTCCAAACTAGCGCTCATAAATTGTGTGTATGTTTGGGATATTACAGTTACCAGCCACTTGCTGCCTATAAGGCCTACTAGTCAAGAAACAAAGATGCAAAGTAAGCGAATGTTCCTTAAACATCAATCAAATAGGACATCCACTTTAGGCACTATTCCCTCCTGGGTTTATGCCCTTCTGTAGGATGAGATCAGCACTGCAGCACATGCTTTCTTGCAAGGATATAGTGCACATGAAACCAGAGATGAAAAACAAATGGAGGGGAGGGGGAAAAAAATAAAAAAATAATCAATAACCACTTTGAATTATTCATCTCCATGACGCAGGAATAAAAATGCAAGCAAATTCCATCTTCAGAACAGTGATCCCAGGAGAAATCTCTTTATAGGAGTCAAACTGTCTAACACAGATTTTCCTGCAGAATCATTAGTACCCAGTAAAATTTTGGAGGCACAGAGATAGGATTAGGTCAAACCTGGGCCATTCACCTTCCTGACGGCAAAGTAACATTGTGAATACCCATAATCAATTTCCACAATGGCTACTGTCAAAAAGAAGGCAGACAGAATCCAGAACAGGTCTGTTTACAAAAATACGAGTAAAACTACTGAGGACGTGTCATCTGAAAGAAAAAAATATGGCTCTGTCCTATTGTGTTGTTTAGGCATTTTTTTTGCTCTTTCTTTTTTTTAAGCCATGAGAAATTTAAGTGTCATCCAGCTTGTCTGTCCTAGAAGGTTCTACAGATAAAGACCAATATCTGTTTTAAATGGATTCAAAATGCATTCTACCAAATCCATTTAACAGAGGACTGAGAAATCAAAACCACTGAGTTATGCACAAGGTACCACCTCAAAGACAGACCAGTGCAGACTTAGTATTTCTTTTAAAAAAAAAAAAACACCAAAAAAAAAACAAAAAAAAAATGACACCAAGAAGATACCTACAGGACACAAAGTACTAAAAACAAACCAAAAAAAAATGCTTCTTTTATTCTGGGAGCTCAAAAAAGGTCCAACCCTTCCCCAACAATCTCATTATTATTTTCCTTTTCTATGAAATTAAAGGGTTCATCTTCTCGCAAGGTCCATTCAAACAGGTCCTGGCACCTCCAGTTTTTATATACTAAAGGCAGTACAGCAGAACTGGTTCAGCATGATGCACTACCTCTGCTCTCCTTGAAGGATTCAAAAGACTGTTCCAGGACAAACCTACTTACTTGTTACTCTTTGCTTCCATATACGCTTCAAGAATTTGAATTCCATGAACTGCCATCAACATCTAACCACAATGTCTGGTTTTAGAAGCAAGAGTAATAATTTAGTAGGGCAAGTTCTAACTTTAGAAAAGCTCCCAGTGAATTCATGACTGCAGTGATTTCAACTTTAGGAGCTCTGATTTAAGAAACTCACAAAATCAGGAAGTCAGTTATCTGTGGAGATAAAACTCAGAAAACTAAGGACAAACCACACAAAGCATTATTTTTGTCTGTGTTTTGTATAAGGACTACTTTTTGAGTAGAAAATAACTATATCAGTTTATTTCTAGTTAATCAACACAATCTGATTTGTGAAGACTTATTCTTGAGTAAGTATGCCTGCATCAGGAATTCTACTGCTAGCATTACACTGGCAGTTTGGCTAGTAGGTTTCCCATCACACCAGCCCTAAGCAACGGCCACAGAAAGAAGCAGGGTGGAGCACAACAGTTACCTGTATTCCCTGGGTTTCCTATCATGGCAGCGTCTTACTGCCTCTCTGCAGCAAGTGAGCCCCACAGGTAACACCTATTTGGTTGTGCAGCACAACCTATTTGATTGTGCTGAACTTTTTCCCTTAATAAACACATATGCCTGCAGTTCTCCGTTTAGAGGCAGCAGGTCAAAGAATCACACTTACATGCCAAACAAGAAATGAGCTCGTGGTGACCACTGGACCATGTGGGAACTCTTATATTACCAAATTTAGCCTCTAAGAAACCACATCTGCATGTGTCATTTTCATGCGTGCAGCACAGTCCCTGCTCCCCATGAAGTTTTTTCATTACAAGTTATACCCTGCAATTTTAGGAGCCATCCTATCCCCGAACTCAGGTCATCGGCCATCCTGAAGCAAGAATCAAGATTTGGACTATGACTCATGGTTCTATGGGTTCAGGCAGCCAAGGGCATGTCTGATGCATTTGCATTGTCAGGCAGAAGGAAAGAAAACATTCTAGAAGACTGTTAGTTTATTATATTGGGAAGGTTAAAATCAGTTTTAAATGATGGACAGCTTTCAAGATATTTCTAGGGGAATCTCCTAACTTGTTATCAAGGAACCAATTACCTGCAAGAAAATATGCTAATTGTTAACTGAAACTCATGATTAGTACCAAAATAATTGATCTGATTTGTCTACTTGACTAGACACACTACAGACAAGAGCAGGAAATTTACACCATACTTCTGCAATGTTGGTTATATTTCAGAAAACAGTAGCTTCACAGCTGAGAACAGCACGCATGAGCTCAGCTCAGTGTAGAGAGGTAGCTGTGGATGTATTGCAGGCTATTGAGGTTTTTTTGTTGGGTTTGGGTTTTTTTGGCCTAGGGTTTTAATTTTTGAAAGGCAGATTCTAAGATTCTAAAACTGAAGAGATCTTAACACAATTACATGCATTGTTTGAGGTCAAAACACCCAAAATTAATCCAATTTATACAACAGAATGCATTATGAGGTGAGAAGACAGCTGCAGGTAGTAAGAATTCTTCCAGAAGAGAACTCAGACCTAGTAGACACAAGCAGAATGCAATATAGTGGCTAGAAGCCGCAATAAACAAATTTAACCTAGAAGGGAGGGCACAGTTTTAACCACATGTAATTAACCACTGAAACTAATTACCCATTGTTAATAGCAGACTACTTGCAACCTGATGCATTCAAATAAAAAACAATGCCTCACCTTAAAAAGTCTGTATAACACAAAAATCATAACACTCCCCAAAAAACCAAACACAAACCATAGTTATAACATTTGTTTGGTTTAAAATAAAAATAGGAGACTGTCTTCAGGCAGTGAATTTTGTTTCTTTGCAGTGCTCTTAGTTTTCCAAAGGCTGAATGCAGGAATTGACTCATTTATTCCATTACTGCTTCATACAGGCTAGCAGGACAACGGGTTGCCCAGAGAGGTGGTGGAGGCCCCGTCCCTGGAGACATCCAAGGCCAGGCTGGATGAGGCTCTGAGCGACCTGATCTAGTTGAAGATGTCCCTGCTCACTGCAGGGGGGTTGGACTAGATGGCCTTTAAAGGTCCCTTCCAACCCAACACGTTCTAGGATTCTATGATAAAGCAAAAACTAAAAAAATTACAGATGGCATAGGGATCTGGTGTAGATCCTCTGCAGTAGCATATCCACCTGAGCAAGGAATCGGGAAAAGTTGTTTGCTTTTGCACACGTTCCTCTGAAGTTTCCAAATCAAGCAGCAAGGCATTCCAATACACAGACTAAAGCAAAAACAAGCTGGTACTTCAAAAGAAAGATGCCTCTAGACACAAGCCCTTAGTGATCCCTGTTAACTTCACCTCATAATTCATGATTTTCTAGCACAAAGACTATTATAATTTCTCAGTATCAAATAGAAAGCCTGTCATCTCAGATTCCCTAGGAAAGAAGCAACACCAGATCAGGAAAGGAAAACAGCGCCTCCAGTCTGCAATTTTGAGTTCTTACAGAGGGAGTAAAGAGGCGTGTGTTCTAGCAAAGCCATGGTTAACAGGGCAAGACAAAATCCTGGAGCAGAGCCAGTCAGGCTGAGACATCTGTTTTCTAAGAAGGTAGGAATTATGGCATTAAAACTACAATAGCACATGACAACAATTAATCTCACTGCAAAATAGGATTAACAGGCTCCTTCCACAGTGTTTTTCACTCTTCTGAATCTGCACCTAGTGGAAGAATTTATTTCCTGAAATAGCAGCTAAAGTCCCAGGCATGATCCCTTGGGGGAACTCCAATGGGCTCCTTTGCCCGAGCTGGAGGCAGCAGGACGGTGTTGTCCCCACACACGCAGAGGTGCCACCAGCTCCAGGGTGCATCTGCACCTCCTGCACCTGCACGGGAGGCCAATGGCTGGCCCCATTCCCTGGCATCAGCACTTGGATATCACCAGCTGCTCTGCACCAGAGTCGCGAGACAGTGGGCATCTCCGGGCTCTCAGGGAAGGGGCTTTCCTTCACCTTGTGAAACCGCCATTGGGAGTGCTGCAGGACCAACAGCCAACCTGTCCCAGATGCCTCCATGGGCTCTTGCATGGTCACAGCTCAGCCCCAGATCCGTGGCCCCAGACAGCAGCCCACACTGAAGCACCCCAAGACACTTACCGCCAAGTTGGGTAAACAGGAATTGAGAGCAGCTGGTCGGGGACTCCCTCCTTGAGCCCACGCAAATACTTGGGACTCTTTAAAAGCAAAGGAAGAGACTTGGGGAACTGCACTCATAGCAGGGTAGAGGGAAACAAACCAAGAAATCTGTCAGAAAATTACACACAGCTGTTGGAACTGTCACATGTTAAAGATTATTTTCCTACTTAATCTTCCTTCCCCTTTGCTCATCTTGTTTGTCTTAGCAAGGTCCAGTTGACAAAGACTGGAAAGCTACTCCAAACCACTGAAGCCAGGGACACTAGAGGAGAAAAGTGTCCAGAGCCACAGTGAAATAATGACACACTAATGATACATTAACGAGGCTTTTGTTACCAATCTCTGGATGTGACTGGTTCTAGAACATTCATAAGAAAGAGTCGCCCAAAGCTTGTATTAGCTCATAATGAGTATCTCTAGTTTCAACATTTCTGCTAAAACGTGGAACAACATGAAGAGTCCAAAAGAAGTGTCTTTTAGAACTAGTCTTATTGAGGAGGTCGCTCTGTCACTGCAGCTGCCGTGCTTACAACGCACATGGCCACCAAGAGAATGCTGCCTTTGTCAAGTTAAAGACATGTCACTGTCACACACACAACAAAGAAAACAAACAAAAGCAAAACTCAAACACACACCAAATCCCTAACCCACCCACCCCCAAGTTATCCTGTGTGCAACCACTGTAATGGACAACATTAAGTAGTTATCAGAGCACTGTTTAAAAAACTGTTCTGCATCTGTTACCCAGTGACTGAAAGCTGCTAGTTTTATAAGATTGAGAAAATGGTAAATTCAACAGCCTTTGTTGTTTTTTCTGCTGGCGTTGAGTGGAAGCACATGCCCAATTTTTTGTTGTTGTTGTTTAACTGGTTCACTCAGAGCTATTGAACACTTATTTAAAAAAAAAAAAAAAAAAAAGACAAACAGCTTATCAAAAGAGTAGAGGTAAGAGAATAAGGCCAGCTAGTCAATGAAAGAAGAGAAAATGCTACTCTAGGCAAAAAATAGAAAGAATTAAAATGGGTTACACACTAAAAGATGGCAGGTGGCAGGTGTCTGCTAAGGAAAAAAAAAATATCTTACATAAGGTGCTAAAAACAGTGTGTGCAACCCTTGAAATGCCTGACTTCTCAGAACAATGGAACTGGTTGTTCACCAAGGTCACAAGAGACGCTGCTCCACGTACTCAAACGCTGAGTCCCAGCAGCCACATCAGCTTTCCCGACCCTGGCAAGCCGTGCTCTGACCCCAGCCGAATTTTATGGAAGCCAGTCAGATTCCAGGGGATGCTGAAGTCTGGAGCACCGGTAGGAAGGTTTATTTTGTGGTGATGTCACTCGTGAACAACAGCAAACAATGAGAATTGAAAATCTTATAGTTATTTTCAAGAAATACAAGAAGTCATATAAGTACTCTACCGTAAATAGGATCCACAATTATAGACAGGCAGTAACACTGAGTATTCATTAAAATAGGGACTCCAGTATTTTGCTAAAGTTCTTACGCGACTGACCTTGTCCAGGGGTGATGTGTTTTTTCCATTCTTTAGAAGTACAGCTTCATGAACTCTATAAGGGTGAAAGATGATCTAGGATAGCACTGCATGCTGTTGCTGCTTATGAAGCTAACGCAGTGTTGTGTCTATCGATTCAGCTTTAGCTTAGATAATCAAAATGATTAAGAGGTTTGAACAGCAGCATTATCATAAGACTCTTAAAAGTCCAGAACTCTTCAATTTAGAAAGGAGCTTAGAAAAAAAAGCGAGGGACCTGTGAGGAGGAAAAAGGACAATCGAAAGCAGTTAGGCTCACGTACTTCCCTGAACTGCATCTCTTGTTGCTACTTCTGGAGACAGAATATTGGGCTAGATAGACCACTTTCCTGATGCACTAAGGCATTTCCTTTCATCATACTCACTTTTTAAAAGGTGAACAGAATTTTCACCTTACTATGCAGCAGAATGGAACCAGAGCATCTATGAAAAAAATTTTCTTTTATAGGAATGATGCTTCACAAGAGTAGATCCCATATGATTTTACTGGAGCCTCAGCAGTTTCAGATTTATAACACATACACAGGAATGTCAGTTGCAGAGGGTCGGTTTAATGCTTACATTAATTTTGGAGGGAGAGAAGCACCATTTGCCCCTTCAGTCAGTAATCAACGTTTGGACAGAACAGCATGAAAGCAAGAAACTGATGTTAAATTAACTTCTGCTTAGCTGAAGTGCAAGATAGCTAATTGGAGCTCTAGTTTCTTATCCTCACCAAATAGCTTTTTGGGTATCGCAGGCAGGACCATAATGTGTGCGTTATAAACAAAGGAATATTTTGAAATACAAAAAAGGAAAACAAAGATTAATCCTGTTAACTTCCTAGCGTGGCCTACCAAAGAAGGTTCAGTATGCTGTCTTCAAATACATAAAATGCAGCCCAATATTATCAAAAAGAACTCTGAAGATATGTAGTTTCCAGAGGAGCTCTCTTGGCATTAAAAAAATTCTGTTAAAGCTGGTAAAATCAGCATGTTGAAATAGAGTTTTATATATGATCTTACAAGTTTTTGCTTTTGTGCTATCTCTTGTTTTAAAAGAACCCTGCAAGTCAAATAGAGCCAGAAATATTCAGTAAATATTTCTGTTATGTATTTGGAATAAATGAAGAATATATTTTTAGAGACAATGAAATTATTTCTGTTTTAACAGTAATGGTGGTGGGAGATTGCAGCAATCAGACTACATCTATACAAGCAGATAATTTCTGTACAAGATCCAAGAGATTGACTAAGAAGCTTTCAGCTTCCAATCTGAGCTCCAGTGCTCTGGCATTTGAGTCCTAAAAGACTGGAAAACCCATCAGCAGTAAAAATTCAAACAGAATACAAAATGAATGCCAATCAGCATGGCATTACAGAAAATATGACCCTACTTTTAATAAAAACCGAAGCTTGTCAAAATCTGAAAGGTTATATTGATATAGTGTAATTATTATTTCATAAGGCATGTCATATAGCCTACACCAGGACTTGTGCTGTTCACCCTATTCATAAACAACCTGAAAAGGAGGAAAGCAGACTGGTGGCAAAGCTTATGCATAATACCAAGTTATTAGCATGGCTGAGGATGAACTACTGAGGGAGACTTCACAATGCTGAGTTTCATTTACCATTTTATTTATCAGTGTAAATCACACTTAAAATGACACTAACTAGAGTAACTAGGGCTAACTACTACCACTAGGGAGAGATCTTGAGGTTATGATAGTCTTCACTGTATTCAGGAGTCAGTTCCCTGCTCAGTAGCAGTCAGAAAGTGAATAGATACATTACAAACCAGAAAAAGAAAAAAATATTGTGATACCATATAAATACCTAGCTCTCCCCGACTTTGAACACTACACACTTCTGATCCCAGCATCTCAAAGAGGTAGATCTGGAAGACATTAACAAAACAAGAAAGATAAAAGGTATGGAATAGCTTCGCTATAAGGAACCATTAGGTAAACCAGGCCTCTTCAACCTGAAGAAATAATGAGAAGGCAAATATGCCAAACCTATAACACAACTAGACTAGACAGGAATTGTACAGTGTAGGAAGGTAGATCAAAAAGAGAAGGGACAGGAATGAGAATCCAAGGCAATGAGAAGAGGTTGCAGATTTCTTCCGGCAAGATGTCACTGAACTGTTCTACTCCTCGCCAGATTCTTTTTTTACTTCCAGTAGGGAAAGACTGAAAAACGTTGTGGAAGTTGAAGAGTGCTGAGTGTTACTAAACACACAGAAAATATAGCTCTCCATCAGCTGAAAAGAGATATGAGCTAGGACAGTACAAGGAGGAAGTATTTTATGCGCTCATCTTACACTATTGCCCATGCATCCATTTTTTGTCACTGTGCTGCGTGCACCTTTTGCTTGAACCCATACAACTATCTACCCTGACCTACAGCATCCTTACAGAATGCATATCCTTACAGAACACACAAGTAACTGATTAAAGGATGTCTAACTGGTGGTGCTTGCAAGTTCCACAGAGCCAATCTTTAAAGCTGTTTGTGACAAAAGTCAGCTGAAAAGAGCAACGCTTGGGATTGCTGCAGCCACACTGTAGCAACAAGAAACACAGGCTGCACTTACAGCATGGGAAACTATTTTGGGAGGCTGCAGTTCACAGAATCTTTGAGGTCACGCTCAGCATTGTTACTATGATACCAAATACAGCCCTCAAACATGTAAGGAAAAAGCACAGAAGGTGACAAGTGCTTGCTTTTATATTTCTCTGGTCAGAAGTATTTGCAGGAAAGTTAATTGCTCGAGGACTAGAAATCACATCTAAAAGTCCAAAGAACCATTATTGCATCTGTGAAAAAAAACAGTATTAACCACTGACTTTTTTACTACCTAAACATGCAAATTTAAGAAATAGTAGTCCTTTTACTAACATCCAAGAGCTGAACAAAATCCATCACTGGATGATCCATGTTACAGCAGTCTCTCTAGGAAGAGGCCACAGCTGTGGGGAACATGCATTTTCACTGTAATATAATTTTCACAAGCAATTGGTCTAGAACAGCTTTTGCTTGAACACACAGACTTGTCATCTGCACAATCTGGGAGCTATAATTTGAATAAACAAGGCAGGGTTTTTTTACTGCCATGCACTTGAGATTGATCACTGAAAACTAGCTAAGCAGTGTAGCGGAAAAAACTATATGGCACAAACTGACACTCAAAGCCATTCCAAGTTCCATGTCGATGAGTCACTTGTAAAAGTAAAAACATTAATCTATGAGATATTTGTTACTGTGAAAGGAGGATCAAATTCAGACTTTGAGACTAAGATGTTCATAGCGGAGTCATGCATTTGCCTTTGCTTCTTAGCAGGTTTGTAACCTCACACAACCTCATTTGTGCCACTAGTAAAACTCCTTGTTTTTTAACTGTGGCAAAGTTAAATTCTTAGAAGCACAGAACAGCCCAGGTTGGAAGGGACCTCAAAAGATCACCTGGTCCAACTTTTCATGGGAAAAGGAGCATACATGATATCATCCAGCACCCTGTCCAATCACATCTCCAAAACCTCTGGTGATGCGGACTCTACCATGTCCCTGGGGAGGTTGTTCTGTGACTGTTCTCACAGTAAAAGAATTTCTTTCTTACCTTGAGTTGAAAGCTCTCCCAATGCAACTTGCAGATATTGCCCCTTATGAACAGAAAGCCTCCATCCTCTTTGTAGCTGACCATAAGTTCTAGACAGGCAGTAAAAACAGATTATTCTTCTCCAAGCTTGAGTTAATAGCATTCCAGGAGAACTCATCCAAAAAAAGAGAGCTGCCTTCAGGAACTATAATGCAGCTTTGCTACATCCTCAGTGGGCTGTGGCAGATATATCTGTAACCTGAATTGTCATTAAATGTAAAACAAAGGTATCAGTAGGATGTGGAGCATGTGTATTAGGTCGAATATGGAAGGCTTCAGAGCCTGAAGGCCATCTGCCTGCAAGGCAGCTGGTTATTAGACTGTTATACAAACCCTGCTGGCTTTCAGCACACAACATTAAGTTTGCAAAGAAACCTGCAAGCTAATACTTGAAAGTGTTTAATACTTCTAATAACCCTTTTACAGAGACAAGAAAAGTAGCTCATCAATGTTTCATTATTTCAAGCATTTGTTTCATCAAGTTCAACCTGAATGTTGTTCTTAATTGCTTGATTTTCAATTATGTCATTAGTTATTTATAAAAAGTTTTCTGAAGACTACTACACAGTACAATGAGAGGAAAGATCACTGGGACAGCTGTTGAGCTGCTTAAAATCCCCTAGTTGGGCTGAAAGTAGCTGCTAATATTTGTGTAGAGAACTGTTTTCAGAAAAAGCAGCTGTTTTCCCTGAGCATCAAAACCAACAGATATCAGAAAGCATACTTCCCTTGTGCTGAGAAGTTATTGTTTTGAGCATTACACCTTGTACCACATCAATTTTTTTTTGAAAGAGACATGCCCTCTCAGCTGTAAGGAAATATTAACACCCAGCACAAGGAGACACTGTACATGATCTTAAACTACTGTGGCAGCCAGTGGCTATTGACAACTGTGCAAAAGTGGACATGGGGCTGCCCTTGCCATGTAAGAGCACACAAGCCTTCAGTAGTTCACCTTGAATTAGTTTGACACTTCTGTTCATTTTTCTCATCACATCACCCTCTCCCTCCTTCAGACCATGTACTATCTTCCAGATTCTCCATAACACATACAAAGTTTGTCATGCAAGGTCTTCCATACAGCAAGAGTCACATTGTTTGTGATACTCAGAAAAGAGCCAGCAAGTTAGTGTAGAAAAAAAGGAACCCCAACAAATCAACTTTCATGAGGTGCATTAGGTATGACCACCTCACCATTACCAGCTCTGTCCGCAGCTTTTCTCCTCTCATTTGTAGCACATTTGAGATTCATTTGTTCCTCATCATCTCTAAACAGACTAAAAACTTGTCAGGATAACTGTGCCCTCTCTGTTCCCACACAATATTGCAGTTACATTTTGATTTCGGCTTCAAACACTAAGCATTAACATAACACAAATACAGTCTGGAAATAACTACTGTAACCAAGTCAGAAGTTGCAGGTAGGAAAGCCTTGGAATATTCTGTTAGACTGCTTTACTTAGTCATATTGTATTACCAGCCTTCATCTTTTGTTTATTGCCAGCGGTGTCAAACTTTTACTGGTTGTTACAAGTCTGTAGAGTGAGAAGCCTTTTGCATTAAATAGAAGGTCAAAGAACTACTTTGGCTTGAAAGTAACCACTGTGCTCCAGCTGACTTTTCCCTAATAACAGAGCGCAAATATTAACCATTAAAGGAATGATATTCTGAGATTAATGCACATCTGAAAATAATAGTTTCATCCTCCAGAGACACTGCTGAGCATACCAGCATGGAGGCACGCTCCCTCACACAAGCTAGACCGGGATCTTTCAAGTAGTATGGAACCATAAAAACATTAACTGGAAGGGATTTCAGGAGATCCCTAGGACAGTCGTCTGCTCAGAGGAGCTAACACCAAGCTATGAATACTAAGAGGAAAATCAGTTGCAGCCATACTTCTCTATGCCCACAGCAGGAAGAAGAGGGCATCTACAGCGTATAGAGCTGAAAAACTCCTACTGTTAAAAAGTTTCTAGTTCTATGTATGTCCATCTGGAGTAGAATGGCAATGAACACACATCTTCACAGGGCTGTTACAGGATATACAAGTTGCAACAGAAGTTAAAAAATAAGTTAGAAAGATTCTTAACCATGAAAGTAATCAGTATAGAATAGCTGCTCAAGCAAAACCAGCATAGCTAAAAGAGCATTTGTTATGACTGCAGCTACTTTCCAAAGGGTATTATCTGATGGTACATATGGAATTCACTCAAGACTGTTCCCAGTTTACATTTAGAGCTTCTTCTAGATTATATTATCAGTTGTGACCTGAAATTTCCCTGGTAGCAGTCTTTCCCATGCCCTCCCCCTACTCAAGATCCACCACCACCATATAAATCCTGGGATTATAGCATAACTCCTCAGTTTAAACCCTTCAGCATTCATCTCTAAACTACATTATCTCCTGCTGCAATCTTCAGCTATATGGACTGTCATCATTTTCTGCAGCTCTAGACTGCTGCTTAATACATTTTAAATTGTAGACATTATTCCCATGCTTATTCCTTTTGCCTCAGTATTCTTGAGTCCATGGACAGACCCTTTCTGAGGGGTCATCTTGCTGCATTTCAAGATCCATGCTAACTGAATCAGTCAACAAGAACATGCAAGTAGCTAGTTTGATGCAAACCTGCTCTCTAAACCTTCATAATCCCAAAACCTGTCTCTACCTGGCTGTTCTTGCCAGCTGTATGCCATATGCCAGCTGTACAAACTTGCCACAAACCAAATAGATATCTATAGTAACTGATCTGTTCCAAAGACCAATCCATGTTCCCTAGATTACCAGGCCAGAATATCTCACATCTATACCGCTGACCACACCAGAAGCAGGAACATCTGAGAGCCACCTATGCTCTTCCTTTCCCAAAAGAAGTACTAAAGCTTTTGTGTAGATGCTGTGCAGAGTTAGCAGGAATGGGTAGTCCCACAGGAAATTCTGCACATGTGTAAAAATGGGGAGGGGCTCTGAGGAAGAATGGCAGCATATCTTGTACCACATTAAGCTGCAAGCCTCCAATTCAGGATCAAGTCTCTACAGACAATTTCAACTCCTTTAGTGAAATCAGCTGACCTAAGATGAGGTGAGTTTGCCCTACAGACTCACCCCAAACTGTTTAATATGATTATGACCCTTAGTGATACCACAACATCCAAAAAGCAGCATGGTAAGAGCTTTTAGCAGTATTAGCCACTGCTAGCAGAGAGACTGCAATAGCTCTAAGTCACACTGTCTTTTCCTAAGGAAAAGAATCTCACCACCACCCACTTCTCTCCCTGACTCTCCTCAATCAGACAGCTTACAAAACTATCGAACTACTGAAAATATTACTTCTGTTACACAAACTGCCTCCATCATCTTCCAGAAAACAAGTGCATCTGGAAAGAGACTTGTCCAAATAGCCACACTGAACCATCCAGAAGCATAAGGATACCTTTATTGAACAGACCCACAGGACAAACTCAGGCACAAAGGCAAGACCTGCTGAGGGGCTTAGAGACTTGTCTGTTTGGGGATCCCTGTGTAAGTAAGATGTGTAAATTAGGACAGAAAACACAACCTTTTCAGACAGTGCATCAGTCAAAGCTTGCCTGCGCTACTCCAACTGACCAACACCATTAGCACTTCTGCAGCTGTTGCCCAAGTCGTAACTAACTCATCCAGCTACAATATAGTGCTGTTCATACTAACTGGGATTAGGAATCCATGCCAGGAGTTACTTTTACAGTGGTACAGGAGAGCAGCCTCCCTCAGATTAGATTACTAAATTTGACAGAAAATAGCTTATTTGGCATATCGCTTTTGAAGAGATAACAGTATCTGGGAAATGTCTTACACTGCAAGACCTACACCTGCATAAACAAAAGCTAATCTTGACTTGCAGCACTTCAAGAAGCCACAGACAGAGACTATTCTTCAATATATCCTGCATCCATATTTGCTATAGGATGAACTACAATTGCACTTGACCCCAGGTAACAAACATTTGGTTGAAGAGACACAGGGACAGACTGGTCCAGGACAGGGCACAGGCAAGTTCCTCCAGGAGAAGCTGGAAATTGTCCTAGAATACAGAGTGCATCCCATTGGTGTCCACACTCTGTCACTGTTTCTCCACAGTGTTACTGAAGAACAGCAGCACCAGAATCTTAAGGAACAATTTGACTGAGCCAAATCCAGAACTTTCTCCATCACACACGGGTTAATACACAGCAACACGTGAAATCCCTACATCAAGGAAGAGCATTAACATATGTGTTTCTTCAGCTCTGCCAGATCCTGCAGATAGCTATGGCCACTTAAAGTCTGCACTGTGGCACTAGAACTATTATGTAGAAAGGAAAATACGTATCGGTTTCCCACTTTGCACTGTCAGAAGACAGCAACAGACTTACAGATCACAAACTTTCTACTAAAGTGACAGGCCATTGTTCTGTTGCTTAGTTGGGAGACCAATATCTGTCAAATTAAAGCATGATTATAACAATTAATCTGTATTTCTAAGTAGATGAGAAAATTACTGCTACCGATCACCAAGTTTGTCAGTGAAGCATGCAAACAGACCATAGAATTGTTCACATTACTGGAATCCTATTCATGCCTTAGCTCTTTCCTGAGCAAATATTGAACACTTCTTATCATATGCCTGTCTAATGCTAAGCACAATTGGGAAAAGAGGTCAGGATCTTTAGACCCTAGTGTGATAAAGCAAGGATTTTCAGGTCCAGTGATAGCACAGCACTTTATTAAACAGATTAATGTTAGCCTAGCCATTATCTTACAAATGCAATGTTAGCAATAAGAACTCGAGGCCTTAAGATCGCAATGGATGAATAGCAAGAACCTACAATCCTTTAGGCCACATGACTAATATCTCACATTTTCCAGATAATTAGACCTGGGCAAAGAGACCACAGGAGGTTTCATGGAACCTTACAGGACTCTTAGAAAAATAATTTCTGGGGAGGAGATAAGTAGCATTTTTAAATGTTTAATAAGCTATTTGCAGTTCTAGGGGAAAGCCATCAGACAGGAGGACCTGCCATACTTTACAGATGGTCATAGTCTAATTCAATTTCCTACTTTACAGCCTGAATCAAGGTAATGCTTCAGGCTCCAGTTACATTGCTCCAGAGATAGAGCTGTCCTGCCATACACAAATGGAGACATGGTTGCAAGATTAAGTCAACTTTTAGGTCTTGTTCACCTACGGAACCACAAGGCCACAGCCATGACAGGAGGGGGACAGGCCTTCAAAAAAGGGATTCAGAAAGTCATTAGACTAGTCTTATACACTACTTGCAATACATTTTGTGCATACAAAAAGTACATTCTAAAACCCAAAAGGAAGAGACAGATAATAAACAGCTTAAAGTAAAACTATATTGTGCCACCTAAGTAAGGTACAGAAGACAGGCAAATTATAACTTACTAGCTTAATAGGCTTTTAAACAGCACATGTTTCTGTCTGTTCTCAGTGGTAAGATCAGTACTTTTAAGTTAAATTCCTTGCATCCACAGATCCTTAAGATAGTTTTTGCTCGTTAGTATTCATATCTGCAGAATCCTGGGCAAACAACTCATTAATTAAATTTGACATTCTCAATCACAATCAGCTTTATTGTGTATTTTTTTCAAACTCAAAAGAAAAGTTGAAAGTTAATGCTAATAAACCAAAAAGCTGACCTTTGACTTCTGAAGAAAACTGCGCCAGGTGTCGGGTCACAAAGAGTCTCAGTTGCTGATTCAGGTCACAGGACAGAACGTTAATGTTCCAGGAACGAATTCCTGCCAAACAACAACAACAAAAAAGAAAGAAAAGTGAGCTATTATTACATTTACTCCAGAAACAGAAGTGGAGAGAGAGAAGTTAACGGGACACACAAGGACCAGTGATGCTCATCCAAAAGAGGATACTTAGGATGGAGAAAGTCTTCAGAGGGCCATAAGATGCTTACCCTCCATAAAACATCTATCCCTGAAGTACATGCAGTGAGCAAGCCTTCATTCAACTTGGGCTTTGCACAAGTAAAACCAACAAGCTATGGGGGGTTGAGGCTAAATAAGTTACACCACTGCCTAAGCAAGCAATGCATGTTATGTTATGCAGCAGGTTATGTTAGTTCTACATCTTCTGCATTATCCAGCATTGGTCACTAGTCTACTGGAGGGTTAAGCTACTAAACAGCCCAGAGACACCAGTGTCTCTGCTCTTATAACTTGTGCATCCTCCAAGTCACAAGAGCCCCCCCCCCCCCCCCCGTCCCCAAACTTGCTCTGCCTAATCACTCCTTCAAAGCCTGTGACCCCACTGAGACCCTCCGAGATTGCTCATTAATCTATATAATCTTGGTAAGCTAATCGCCTTCATATCACAGCAGGAAGCAGCATCTGCTCCCAGAGCAAGTGGCACCATGCCACGCTGAGGAAGTCACCTTCACTGTGAGCAGTTGCCCATTCTAGATGACGCCAAACACTACAGATCACACATCTTCACATCCCAGTAAGAAGCAGCCTCTCCTAGATGGTGTGATACTACACTTCAGCACCATGAACAAAACCAGGATATCAGCATGAATCACTACTACAGCCTCTTGTGCTGCTGCCTGGTGAAGTGCAGGTGTTGAAGGCCAATGTCACAGACTTCTAAGAGTTAACTGAAACAAGAATTTCAGCCCCACTGTTTATTGATGGGGTCCTCACTGAGAGTTCTTCCACCATCTTCTGGAGACATTTCCTCTCTTGCATAAAATATGAAGTTTTATTGCAGCTGATATCTGCCTTCTTTCAAGTAAAGCATGTTGATTTTTCACGGAGGTATCATTTCCAGTTACTGCAGTTCTAGTTCTCCAGCACAGTAACTCCATGTTGTGCAACGGCTTCTGCTGGCCACTGTGGGAAAGAGGATCTTTTAGGATACAAACTCTGGCTTTCTACACGTAACCAAGACAGTTAGTAATCATTGCATCATACAGTTCAGTAGTCTTAAGGCCTGTGGAATCTACAGCAGCTCAAGAAAACTTTGTTCTTAATTTCTTCTTCTGGTGATAGCTGACAGAGTAATATAGCTTATTTATTACCTGACAGTCTGCACTGCAGAGTGCACAAAAAACCCTCAGTAAACCCTCTGACTATCAAAGAGGGGGGGAATAAAACAACTTACCACCACATTCAGTGTCACAGAAGATCTATTCCTTTCAGTTTGGGCATGGGATAGGAACAAATTAGACATGTAATAAAAGACAGGAAGCAAGAAGGTGAACAAAATGTTTGTGTGCTATACTCTTGGAAAGCATGATTGCTTAAACAAATGTCCAATATAAGTGCATCTTAATGCAGTACTGATGAGCATTCTGACCTGGACAGGAACAAGGTGGCATTCTGCAGGGCAAATCCTGCTGACTCTAGCTGCTGTGTCACTATCGTGGTGTCCTACTGCAGCAATAAATGCTATTTGAGGTACTGCTACATCCTCTAGGATGCAGAAAGAGGAGATCCTCTTTCAGAGCAAAGAAAGGGAAGAGTGAAATTATCATCCCACTCATCATCTTACTTGCAGCAGTTTATTCAACATTTTTTCCCCTCCAGGTAGTCTGAAGTTACTCCTAATCAGTTTATCATCCCATGGCACAGGAGCCAGAACATTGTCCTTGCTGATTAGGATCCTCTCTACCTCCCGATACAAGAGTGCACACTATAACATAATAAGGCTTCTAAATATCCATTCTCTTTGCATATGCATGGCTTAGGTAAGGTACCGTGCAATTCATCAGTTTTCCATCTTTTCCCTTATGCCCTTGTGAACTTTTTTGATTTCCTGCTGAGGTAATTGGCTTATAAGATTTGTCATTTACCCCTAATACCAGACCTAGTCTTCCAGACGTTGTTTCAAAACTGGACAGAAGTCACACAGGAGCAGAAAAATAAGACCAGTATTTATTAGACAGCATTTTAGAGTAAGTGTTATTCAAGCATCCCGCAGACACATAATGCCACTGCCTAAGAAGCACTACACATGGGAACAAGCAGGTTCCCATGATGTCCTGTATTCACTGTTCCATTCTCCTGAACCAAGGTATAGGAAGAAGTCTGGGAAAGCACACTTTTTGAATCAGCCAGAGCAAGAGATTTATTCACTGAAAAATCTTTTTGTGGTGTTTTTGGTTGTTTGTTTTCTTTGGGTTTATGTTTGGTTGTTTGAGGTGTTTGGGTTTGGTTGTTTTTTTTTTTTTTTTGCACAGACAGGGCACCACAGGCAACAGAACTAAGACAAAACAAAACCTATCTTTTTCATTCTTTAGAAAACCCTATCTAGATGTATATGTAACACTTAGGACCAACTTTGCTTGCCAACTTCATTTGCCAGTTTCGTTAATCTGATTGTTATCTGGGCTATAAGCCCCTTACCATCCTTACTAAGTTACAGAAAAATGCTTCTCTGAAGGGCAGAAGCATTTTGTTATTTACATGGTTTTGTTTCCTGAGGAAATAAAATCATCTGCTCAGCAGCGTGTTCTACCCTCACACAAGCACTCTCCAGCAAGCTATCGGTGAAGAAACAGGAATCATCATGCATGTACCATTTCCACATTTCTTGAACTCCCTAAATCAAGACTATAGCTGTCGCCAACATTACAATATGCTCTCTGGTGACAGATCCTAAGACCCTGCTGTCACTTTAACTATCCTTACTTTTTATATCTATCTTCCAATTTGCAGATGTTGGTCCATTTCCAGAAGAGGTCATTCTCACATTTCAGTGGGGAAGACTCCTCTATGACTTGCTGGAGGTCCTACTCCAAGTCAGTGACAGAGGAAAGCCCAAAATCCAAGTTCCTAGCTCCCTCAGCAGTTCACTTCTACTGTTAGTAACTTACCAATACTGCTTAAATGTCTCTCATGCAAAGAAGTGTCTGCACTCAGCAGAATTTCAGCAGGTTTCCAGTCAGACAAAACTAGCTATAGAACTTACTCCCGCTGTAGCAATTACCATTCATCTTGCAAAATTGGCATTTATTTTTTCTCTGCAATGGGAATTCACAGGTTATTGGCATATAATCACAGAATCAAAGAGCAAAATTCATTAGTTTACAGCCTGATCTATCACTATTTCAAAGATTCAGAGAATGGATAAGGATGCAGGCTGGCACACCAGTTCAGTGAATTGCCAAGCAAAGATGATCCTCCTGTTGTGCAGAAAGCAGGAGTAGCCCCTCAAATAGGAGCTTTCAGAGGCCAACTGGTCATAATCTGGTGTACTCCTACTGAATAAAGCTATCCCTTGGAAGAGGGATCGAAACATTGCTCTCAAAGTAGCTGGTAAGTGGCCTGCCAGCAAAGGTAGATGGAAAGGACGCTGAAGTGGAGAAATTGGACAAGATTTGACATCTCCACACCCATCCCCTCTCAAATTGCACTGTCCATCTGTTCCTCAGTACTGTTTATGCTTGAAAGGAAAAGAGTCACAGAAGTATCTCCAAATAACACAATCACAACTGTTGTCACTGGCATCTTTTAAACCAACGTGTCTTGGAAATGGGGGGCAAAGGGGGAAGAATTGCATGCAAAGTCAAAAGGCTGTTACTCTATTTCTCAGAGGTGTACTAATCTGCTTATTAGAACAGGGATTCCCTCAATGTCCTGATGTAGCTGACAGCCTCTCCTTTCTTTTTCATAGGAACCATCAGAAACCACCACAAAGCAAGAACTACCATCTTGCCACCTCCTTCCCCCTTGCTTTTATACAACACAGCATCTGGTAATAGACAAAGACTCATTCATTGCCAAGGCCTCTGGGCGCTACCACAAAACAGACAACAAAGGAGCCAACTGTTCTGGCAGCCGTGTGGCCCCTGGAGCAGTCCAGGTCACCACTGTGGCTCATCCCCCCCACCCCTGGCCCACAGGGCTGCTCCTCAGGCAGGCGGAGGCCGCAACGCTGCAGGCCCATTTGCAGCCCTCACACCGCAGTGACAGGCCCAGCCAGGCAAACCCTCCACTAACGAGACAGAAGCTCGGGGTACGAGGGAAATGAAAGGTAGTCCACTGACCAGCTCGTAAAATAGAAACTTGAGGAAATCAGAACCATAAAACGTCTTCAAGCTTTAAGACCTTCACACCCAGCGTTAACCGCATTTCACTCATGCAACTAAAGGAGCGCTCAGGGGGACAGGCCTTACGGCCCGACCGCCCGAGGATACGACAGCGCGCTGGAGCGGGGCCGGCCGGGCGCCATCTGTCACCGGGCTCGTCCTCGACGGAGCTCAGGCCCCGGTCACGGCAGCACCGACCGCGCCACCGCCGCCGCCCGCGCCGCCACTGCGGCTGCGCCACCGCCCGCCGACCACGCCCGGGACCGCTCCCGCGGCACAGGCGCGCTCACCGGCGGCCCCCGCCCGGCCCCGGCAGAGCGCCGGCTCGCCCCCGGGCTGCATCCCGCCGGCCTCCTCCCCCGCCCGCAGCGCCGGCCCTCCGGGAGCCTGCGGCGGGGCGACGGTGCCGCAGGGCAGGGTGGGCACGGCAGCTCCACCTCGGGCCGAGCGCGTTCGCAGCCCCGCAGCGCCCACAGGCCCGGCCCTGCGGCGGGTCCTTCGGCCGCCCCCCCGCTCACCGCGCTCCAGAGCGGCGCGCAGCGCCCCGCGCTCCGGCTCCGTTCCGACCTCCCCAATCACGGCCAGCAGCGCGTGCCTCCGCGGCTCCCAGCGCCGCGCGCCCGCCGGCCCGGGCACTGCCGTCTCCATAGCGACCAGCCGGGCCGCGGTCTCCATGGCAACCCCGGCGCCCGCCGCTGCAGCGCGCGCTGACTGGCGCACGGCTCTTAAAGCGCCCGGAGCCCCTCCCCGATTGGCCGAGCGAGCACGTGCTCCTGCGCTACTGCGGCGGAGGGGGCGTGGCCTGCGGGCCCCGCCCCGCCCCGCCCCGCCGCGCCGCGCCGCTCGCGCGCGGCTGGCGCGGGGGCCTGTCGCGCGCCGCCCCCCGGCCCCGCGGCCGCGCAAGGGTCGGGCGGGCCCAGCGGAGCGCCGGCTCCGGGACACGCCGCTTCGCTTCAGCGCGGCGGCGGCCCTGGCGGGACGGCGGCTGCCGGTGAGCCCCAGCGGCCGCGGGGAGCGGGGCTGCCGTCGCTGCGTGGGCGGGCGACCACAGCCGGCCGTGGAGGGCCCGCCGGCCGGCGGGGAGAGCCGGGAGCGAGGCTCCGCGTACCCTCCTGACCCGAGTGTGGGAGATGTACCTAAACACAGAAACCCAGCGGGATTTTTAAACGCCCGGTCTTCAGTTGTTGCAGTATCCACAATAAATAATTACGCAATAAAATCACAGAAAACGGTGGTGCTAAAAGATGCCTGAGCTCGGTGTCATCGCTCGTGTCCCTTCACTCTCCTCTGCCACTTGGTAGCAAGCAGAACAGTCAGATCTTCGTCTCTTCCCGGGGGTTCTCCTTCCGGCCCAATTAAAGACAAGTGTAATGGTCTGTAATGGTAAGTGAGGAGATTCCCTAGATTCCAGAAACGTGAGATACAAGAAGAATCTCAGTGAGCTTTGCTAGCCGCCAGCGCGTGAGCTGTCGGCTGCTGCGTTGACAGCCCTTAAGGCCCAGCGTGGCCGGAGGGGGCCTTGGTCCAGGGCAAGGTCCCTGTCACCGGCAGCTAGTTCCAGCCACATCTTCAGAGCATGTCAGTGCCGTGCGTGGGAACGCTGAGCAAGGTCAAAGTGTGAGATTTCTGCATGCTGGACAAGAGAGCGCCACCAGAAAGGAGTTTCGGATAGAAAAATCCATGTCTTTTATGACAAAGGGAGATCTGTCCTGCGCTGATGCAGCTGGGTGGAGGAAAAGCAACCCAGCTATTGTTAACCAAGAGTCACGTCACCAATAACCTGCAGTGTTCCTAAAGTGGTGTCAGGTTCTGTCCCCTGCGGTCTGCCAGGTTTCCATAGAGGAGAGCTGTGGTTTGGGAGGTTTGATGGACAGATAAACCGGGGTCCTGCCCTGTTGTGCTCCTTCCTACCCACCAGGCCCGCAGTGAGGACACTGCCAAAACCTCAGGAGGTTTGGACAGCTGGATTTTGGCGAGCATGTGTGAATCTATAGTGTCGTAAGACTCTGACAGAAGATAATCAGGAAAAAAGCCAATAACAGAAAGGGGGGAAAATCCAGAATGATTATCTCTGCAGGCTACAGCTGACATTGCTAGCTTAAAGAGTTTTCTCAAATTTAGGTCTTTAATCAAAAGGTGCTCTAGCTCTTAACAGATAACTTAGGAGGTCATGCAATAGGTCTTTTTCACATTAAATTGTGGCGACACCACTGGCTACGAACTTTATGAAATAAATCTCATAAACAGAGAGAATTAGTGCATCAAAAGGGTTCAATTTATTTCTCTGTGTTGTAACTTGAGTAGCAGCATTAATTTAGTTTGTCTCAAGGAATTGCACTAAAGCAGGTAAATATGTGAATAAAGCAATAAACCTGCAAATAAACACCAGTGTACAATAAATTCTGTCATGAAAGTAGGATTGTAGATCACGGAGGGAAAACATGATGACAAAACATAAAGATGAAAGACTTTCAGAGATTTTCATAGCAGCTGGTAGAAGTGCCTTCTGTTTTCAGGCGATTCAGTCCTAATACTTGCTGCTTATTTCTGACACGGAAGATTTCCAGAGCTGCAGCTTTTCACTGCAGTGCAGAGACGCTCCTCCAGCTGGGATTCTGCCAAGGGGAAGAGAAACAGGAGACACACAAACTGGAGTGAAAGCTCAGAAAGAGCCCACAAGCATGCTTCTGTACCACAGAGACTGGAACCTCTGGGGAAGCCTGTTTACAATTAAGAGATGGGTTTTCATGACGTGACCCATTTGCGTTCTTCTACTGTATCACCAAATCATAGAATAATGATATTTCTGTTGCTTTCTGATGTGAATCAGAGCTGTCTGTGGTCCCGGTAGAATTGGGGTGGCTTCACTGCGTAAGGCGGTGAAATGAGGGATTTCCAGCCTACCAAGTTCCTACTTTTCCCTGCAAATTAACACTCTGGATCCATATAATAGATCTGTATAGCGATTCTGGTGTAAGTTTCTACTTTCATGCTCTGCAGCAGTAGTTGGCACCCCCATGAAATATCAAAAGCTGACTCGGCTGATCACAGGTATTAGAGTCCTGACAAACGTCACAGAGTGAGAGGTGGCAAAAACAGATGAAATGATCACCTCTAAACAGTGAAGGACGATGAATCACAGGTAAATGACCATTATAAAAATGGATTTAGAAAGTAGGCTCAAAATAGCATAAAAAGGATCTTCATAATATCATGGGAAGAACAATCCACACAATTTCAGTTTCTCTCCTTTAGCATGGAATGGTAACTTCCTGACCCCCATCTAAACGTCCATATGAATAAATATACTTCTAGGAACCAGAGATCTACAGCAGTGTCTGAATGAGGATAACGCCTTTAACTGAGGTAAAATATAACGTCGTTTTGGCTGTGACGTTTCTAAGTGGCAGGGGAAAACAGGTGACTGCCTAAAGGGACTTTGTGCAGGCCTTGGCCTCCCCGTGGTGAGCAGAGCCGTCCTTACCTGCAGCAGAAGAACCCAATTCCATAATGCTCCCGTGCAGAGATGGAGCCGCGCAGCCAATGTCGTGTCACTTCCAGGATGTGTTGTAAGATACAGAAAGAGAGGGATAAGCCCTTAAGTTTGACCAAACCCTATATATTTTTGCTTCTGTTTAACCCCATGGGTGATTTATCAGAGTAGCGCTCCCATTCCTCACACTGTTGTATTACAGAAGGTGTTGCCAGATACTGTGCAATGTGGAACAACCGCAGCTCTGATCGAGACTAGGATCTAAGGGCCTATGAAATTATCACGTATATTTGTTGTGCCATTTCCAGTGATCCAGAGCTTTGGAATTAAAGTAGATATTTATCAGTCCAAGAAAGGTACTAATTCATACTGATGCAGCAATCCCTCTTTGAAGCCAAGGTGATTTTTAGTCAATTAAATATTAAACACAAAGTGGCCAGAATTCTTACCTCTTCGTTTCATCTTTCCTGATAGCTAAAATCAGTCGGAATAATGCAGCTGAAACAGCCAGGCGAAGCACAAGCATAAAAAATGAGCGTAAATGCAATATTACTAAGGTTTTTTGCAGACTGAACTGAAGGGGTTGCCAGCAGCCCCGGACGCTCAGCGTTCCACCGTCGCTGTGCAGACGTCTGCCACAGCATCCCTTGCTCAGCAAAGCTGTGCAGTGAGTCCAAGATTTCTCCAGAAGAAGGTGCAGAGAAACTATGTGATCCTGGCTTATAGTGAAATCGCTAGATTGCAGTCTTACGCGGTGCATTTTGTGTTACTGAATATGTTAGGAGTATTCAAAGGAAGTGATACAGGAGTCGATAAGTGAAATGTATGCTTAAGAAGGAAGTTAATTTGCTGAGGCAATCTTAGCCATGTAAAGCTCTCATGATTAAATACCTGCCCTTTTTCTTGTTGCGTTCATATGATGAACATTTTTGTGGTCGGTCTTTCACAAATCAAGAATACAGATACATTGCGTTAATGGTGAGAGCCTTTGGCTGAAGGCCACAGGAGAGCAATGAATTGCGTTGTCATCCATGGCTGGTGCCAGCCCCGCCGTTCTCTCTCAGCGCTGTTCTGTTCCTGGAGCACACAGTCCCTGAGCACTGGTAAGTCATCAAAGAAACCATGAATCTGGTATGTTTGCACTGAAATGCAACAACAACGAAAGGCTAAGTAAACCAACTTTAAAATTAATATATAAATATCTGGCTAAAATAAAGTTTGATGGAGGTGTATATAGATATTAGAAACAGGGTTTAAGAACACACTAAGTACAAAAATGCTCTTTCACTCTGGTACTGATTTAGTGCATCAAGAGAAGCAGAGACCTCCACTTTCATGTCTCAAAAGCTAACACAAGCAAATTTGTTGTTTAAATGTATTTATCCCACAGCACAGCTCACAGTAATGTCTCTAAATCCTGCAGTCGTGTGTCCGTCTGTACACTATTACTTGAAACTGTCTTAGCTTTCCTTTAATGTTTGATGGAATCACAGTGTCTGTTGCCTGTACATCGCTCCTGGGTCAGCTTGGTGGAGCTTTAGGAAGCGTCTCCTCAGCATCCAGAATTTATCTTTCTCAACGAGATGGACGCAGGTGTCAGCAGGGCAGACACCACTGCACTGTGTGTACGCGGCTGTGTTCTGGAAACCATTTAATGTCACTGGGGCTGTGAATGAGAGGCGGACGATGCTCGCATGTTCCAGACGGACACTGGGTAAAACCCTAAGCCTGCTGAAGCCCAGTAAGAACATACCGTGTATGTGGCACCTGTATCTTTGTCAGATAGAGACCTAATGGCTATGGAACCTGTTTGAATTTCCATGTTATCACGCCAACAAAAAATTAAATAATGCACCTGATAAATAAATATAATGTGCTTGTATCATTTAGAAAGCCTTCAAAAATTATTCCGCCTGTTTTTTTGCTTTCCCTTTTTTTAATTCTGCTACTCTCTTGGCCCAGCTGTCTCTCATGCCGGAGGAATGACAACCTTTGCGGATATCCATTCATTCCCTTTTCACTCCGTCCATGTTAAATCTAATGGTCAAAGTTCCAGTTAGTTTGTGCTTGCTAGAAATTATTCTACTAACTTCATCAGAGCATTACTTCTTACACTAGCAAAATCAAACAGGTATTTATTTTAAAACAGAGAGGCTGTTGAGATTGAAATGGATACAGAAATAATACAGACAATTCCCCAAAGGTGTTTCTGGCTTGGGGAAAAGCCACATTCTTACCAGGCTGAGTTACAGTGTCTCTCTCAACAGTACAAAGCAAAATCTTCACGAAAACTAGGCAGTTTTAATAAGACTTAGCAGGCTGCGGAAATGGCTTTTGGCTCCCCAAAGCTTTGTGACTTCACTTTTGACTTTTTATCCTAAGTACAAGTGGTATGCTTTCGCTGGGTTTTTACTTCAGGTTGTAGCTGTTGTGTGATAAGAATATGGGTAAAAATACTACCATTATAGAAGAAAAGGAGAATGCTCTGCGGCAAGAACTGAATGACCTTGAGGACTACAAAAATGAAAACAGGATGAAATTTAATATGCAGAGAGAATGGTTGTGTATTTGGTGACTGAGAATAAGAATTTCTGTTAGCAGTTAGCCACTAATCACCTGAAAGTGATTGAGGAGGTTGCAGCCTTAGGTATTTTGGTTGCTCAAAAGCCAACTGACTTTACAGCATGATGGAGCTCCCCTCCCTGATCCAGAGTCCCTCCCCAGCTTTCCTGGAGCCCCTTTAGGGCCTGGCAGGGGCTGGAAGGTCTCCGCGGAGCCTTCTCTTCTCCAGGCTGAACCCCCCCAGCTCTCTCAGCCTGTCCCCACAGCAGAGGGGCTCCAGCCCTCCCAGCATCTCCGGGGCCTCCTCTGGCCCCGCTCCAACAGCTCCGTGTCCTTCTGCTGTTGGTGCCCCAGAGCTGGAGGCAGCGCTGCAGGGGCTTTCTGGAATTGCACGCTAGAGCAAGGGTTCCCCATCTTTTCGCAGCCAAACCTCATCTAAGAAACCGGTACTTATTTAAAACCAGGGAGCTGTTAAGGACCACGGACACGTTACGGCGTCACGAACGAACCACCGCCCGGTGGAGGAGATTACTCCGGGAAAAGCCTCGTGGCCGGCCCCGGCCCCGGCCCCCGGCGCGGGGCGGGGCGGGGCGAGGCGGGGAGAGGCGGGTCCCGGCCCGTCGCCGCCCGCCTGATATCACGGGGCGGTTCCGTCGCCCCTGGCCCCGCTCGCCGGCCGAGAGCAGGTAAAGCCGCCCGCGGCCGCCCCGTCCGCTTTCCTCCGCCCGGCGGAGACCGACCTGGGACGCGGCCGGGGTGCGGCCCCGGTCCGGGAGCCCCCGCGGGGTCGCCCCACGGGCGGGGCCCGGGCCCGGTGGGAGCGCGGGGGCGAGGCGCTGGGCCGGGGTCTGGCTGGGACTGAGGCCGCCCGCGGGCGGGGGGTGTCGGCGGGCGGGGGCAGCGCTCGCCGGAGCGCGGCGCGTTCCGGTGCCCGGAGCCCGGGAGGTGCTCGCTGCGTGCGTTTGTCCCCGGCGGGCAGAGCAGGGGTGACGCGGGCAGAAACCACCGGGGCGTCGTTAGGTGCGTCCGCTGTGCCCGGTACCGGGTGTGGTAACGCAGGACAGTGCTTAAACCCGGATTTTCACGGACAAGTGGCATCTTTGCTCCTTCAGCAAGTTTAGCTGCCTTGTTAGGTGTCTTAGCTCAGGCATCTAATTCCCACCTGACATCGGTGTCGGGGATTTGGTGCTTTTCACGTGAAAACCGTCCTGGTTTGAAGAGGGGGCTGGGGCTGCACGGAGGGACCGTGGATTCGCAGGGGAAGAAATGAGCGTGAGCCCTCGCTGTCCTGCTGTTTTGTTTGAAGGCAAAGAAAGCAAAGATCAATTTTGCTCTTTTATCCTCTTTCTTGAGTAAATATGGCCACACCCTATTTGTAATTTATCGTAAGACTCAGGAGAAAAGGCAGTCTGCAAACTGAGGGGGATATTTAGATCAAAGGTTTGTACATTGTAAGGAAAGCAGGCTGCTTTTTTTCATAGCATAAAAAAAGATGGGAAAAAATTAGATTACAAATTTAACACCAAAAAAATGTACAATCAGGTTTAAAACTCAGATGCAGATTTGACATTTTCTAGTTTGACTGCCTGGACTGAGCTCTCAATTTTGTCCTACCCAGGTTCATGCAAATGTATTGAATTGTAGAAAAATGAGACTGGAAGGGAATCCTGGAGGTGTTTAGTCCCACTTCCTGTTTCAGACCAAGATCAACTTTGCCTGTTTATTACTACTTCAAAAAAAAAAAAAAAAGTCTTAACTGTTAAAGACTGCGTAATCTTCAGAGCTTAATTAGCCTTACTTTTTAAAACATTTTTGCTTCTTTCTGTTGTGTCTTTAATTTGAACCTCTTTACAATTTATGTAAACAAATTTGCAGTTGTCCTCTAAACTTTGAATGTCAAAACCAAATTATTTGCCATCGACTTGTTTCTATTTGAAATGATAGCCAGTTCCTTTGCCACTTCTCACTAGACGTGGTGCTCCGCTCAGGCCTTGCCAGCGTAGAGCACAGAGTTATTTCACACTTCTAACACACCTGCATACTATATGTAAGTATAACGCTTGCTGTTTGCACCTTTTCCTGTGTCAGCAGTGCGACGCCGACTGGTGATTAGTTTGTCAGGCATGATGACCCCTGATCGCTTTATTTTACGGTGATGCCTTGTATCTCAGCAGCCCCATCCTGAAGTTGTGCAGTCAGTTCTTTCCTTCTGCAGAATATTGATCTTACCTGCATTGTACTTTGTCTGTTTTTCAGACCATTTTTAAAAATTTTTCTTCAGCTACTTGCAGTCCCTCTCAGTTTCAGAGTACGTGTGGGTCTAATAAGTGTACTCCTTATTTTGTGACCAAGGTGCTTAAAGAAAACAGTGGACAGAACAGGAATAGCACATTGATGTGTGGACCCTCACTTGTTTTGACATAGAACTGATGATGCTTACTTTCTGGGGATGGATATTCAACGGGATTTTTTACTTACCTTACTGAAATTTCATCACAGCTATGCTTCCCTCATTTGCTTATGGGAACCCCATCCAGATACTGCTCAAAGTCTCGCTATAGTAAAGTTGTTATTCTGCCACTTTTTTTCTGTCCACAAGGCCTATTGCTCTGACATGGGAAGAAATCAGATGGATGTTGCGTGCCTTGTCTTCACAGATCCGTGTTGGCTGCTAACTCCTCTCCATTTTATCTCCTAGATACAAACTGGTAGTTTGTTTGATGATTTGTTATGAAAGGTTTCAAGGATCTGAAGGGCATTTTGAGAAAGGGTGACTGGCACACTTGCCACTTGTAGTCCTCAGATACCTCATTATCCTCCAGGAGTTTTGAAAAGTAACTGCTGACACTTTTAAGACAAGATCTTTTGGGAAGAAGTCTAGACTCAACAGTTTTTTAAAACATCTGGCTTAGATAAGCCTCTTTAACCTGTTCCAGCCTTGTTTCAAGGATGAAATCTTGCCCGTTGTTGTTGTTGTTGAACTGAGCTACCTCCCATTTTCAGATAACCTTTTCAGAGAAGAACAATAAATGCCTCTGCCTTCTTGACATTAGCCGCCCAGTAGCGTTCCCTCTGAACAGCAGCCCCACAGTTCTTGCCATTGTTGTTTTCCTGCCAGTGTGTCTATAGATCATTTTCTTGTTGCTCTTGATATCTCTGGCCTTTTTAATTTTTGTCCTTGTGTGCTTCTGCCTTTCTTTTATACTGATCCTTTAAGAAAGCTGATACAGTTCTAATTTGCTTGTTTCCTTTCCTCTGTTTTCTTTGTCACACCTGAATCAAATCACCTTCTCCTATTACATTTCTTATCCTTCCTTTGCATTAAGATAGCTTGCACTCGTGCCTGGAGTAAAGAAACTGCCGTCTCTTTGTAACGCTTTTTGTGCCTCCAGTTATCTGTTTATTGATGTCTGCTCCTCAAAATACATTGTTTTTCTGCTGTCTTTTTCTTCCCAAAGATACACTATGCATGGCCAATGTCTGCCCACTTGCACATACTTCTCGTGTTATTATAAACAGGAGCATTTTGTTTTTCCCTCCCCCCGCAGTTAGTAGATAACTGTGTCTATTGTAAAAACACCTTCAGACGAAAATCCGGAGTTTGAAGAAGGGCTTGGCTTAGGTAGGCATTTCAAACGCACTAATGAGGAACCCGTACTCTCTAGGAGAAGCTAATAAAGAAGAGGTGCTGGCAGGGTTGAAGTGTAAAAGATGATGTGAGGAAGGATATAGCTGTTTAATGTTCTGTCAATAAGAAAATGAGTTTATTCATACATGCTTAAGGGGAAAACAGCAGCAAGCTTGGAAACCCACTAGTAAGTCTAGCAAGGATCGGTGGTGGAATACCATAAACTGGCTTAAAAAGTGAGGGCTCTTGCTATACTTGTGTTTAGAACATGGCTTTACTTTCTGTTTTGTCAAAAAAAGAAAAAAAAGAGGAATTTTATATTTTATTTGATTTTGAGAGTAAGCATAGAGGAAGACCGTTTGGCATGCTCTCATTCTGATGGAAGCAGAATTCTTCTTGAAGGGAATTGAACAACTGCAAGAGCCCGTTCTAAAACCTCTGAGACATGTGAGGATCGTAGACTGACGACTGTCCCCTCACAGTCCGAGTTCTGGGATAAAGCTTTCCGTTCCCTGGGATAAAATATTTTGTGAATGTGAAATCTGACTTCTCCAGACAGCTAGCGAAAGCCTGTGAATGTCATTTTTCAGAAGAAGGAATTAGTGGTCACAGGCCTTGTGGTGTTCTTTGGCATTCGGGCGCATTTCAGTCAATACCTGAAGTTGTATGTATTTTTGAAACTAGTATACCAGAAAAACTTTTCAATAATACAGCTTAAGATGTGCTGAAGAAGCACCTTCTGGGAGCTGAACAACCTCCTGCTAAAGCATCCTTCCTGTGTAGGAACTGTAAATATTTACAGCCGGTTTAGTGTTCTTAACGTGCACGTGCAAACTTGGATTTGACATTACACACAAACATTGTTGACACAAACTTGTATTTAGTGTTTTTCTATGAACAACTTTTTGTCTGTAACTTTGCATAATAACAGTTTCTTCCAGACCAGGTATCATTTTTTCGGTCTTCTGCATTTTTGATTCTACAACAGGTTTTTAAATAAATAATATAGAATTCTCATCTGTAAAAAACAGAACTTGCAAAAGCAGTTTTAAATTAGTCTATTCAAGCTAACTAGTTTCTAGGCAAAACCTTAATGCTGAAAGACAACAATACAGTCACAATTTGTGCACATGACTTCTTCAATAACTGCTGTTTATTAATACAAACACTGGGAAATTAATCAGATTTCACTTCCCTGTGATACCTAAAAATTGACACACGAGGCTGGGGTTGTACGGGATAAACAGTTCAGTTTGGAGCTGGAGCCGGGGGCTGTTTTGTGCCTTTGATGGAAAGGGGGTTGGTGGGGCACCGCGCTGAGGCCCTCGGCCTGTCGCTCCTCGCCCTCTGACCCGTCACCCTTTGGCCTGCCACCCCTCGCCCTCTGACCCCTCAGCCCGTGACCCACTCGCCCTTTCGCCCCTCCGGGCCCGGCCCCGCTCCCCCGAAGAGGCCGCGCGGACGTCTCCCGTCGCCGAAGGAGACGGGCCAGGGCCAGGGCCAAGGCCGCCGCCGTTACCGCTTCCGCTGCGGAGCCCGCTGCCGCTAGACCCGGCCCCGCCCCGCCCCGCCCCGCGGCGCGCGCGCCGGCGTCTCCCTGGTAACGCGGGGCGGGAGGGTCGAGCGCCGCCAATCGGGGCGCTGCAAGATGGCGGCCGCGGGAAGCGCGGCGCGGGGCGGCGGGCGCGCGGCGTAGGGCCGCGGCGGCCTCCATGGAGAGCGGCGGTAGCGGCAGCCCGCTGGACCCCGGCCTCTCGCAGCAGGGCACGCCCCGCCTCATTGTGGAGGACTCGCAGCCTGAGAGCGCGGGCGCGGAGGCGGACGCGGAGCAGGCCTGCCTCGGCCTGCTGGCCCGCCGGCTGCCGGCTCGGCGGAGCCCCGTGCTGGTGAGCGCCCGGCGCGGGGGCGGCGTGGCCCGGCCCAACCGGCCCGGCCCTGACGCAGCCTGTCCCCCTGTCTTGCAGGAGATCGTCCGCGGCCCCGCCGGCAGCCGCGCACCCGCGGGCGGCGGGGCGGCCCGGGAGCGGCCCGCAGGTGAAGGCTGGGCGCGGGGCGGCGGCGGGCGCGGGGGCCGCGGCAGCGCTGACGGCGCCGTGCTTGCAGGGCCGATGGAGAGCCCCGCCCGCCCGGAGGCCGCCGGCCCGCGGGGCCGCGTCGCTGAGGAGGAGCCACCGCCCGATGGGGAGAGCAGGTGCGTGGCCGGGCCGCGGCGGCCGCCGCCATCCCAGGTCCCCCCTCGCCCTGCGGAGCCGCCGGCCCCTGCCGAGGGCGGGCTGGAACCACGGGCTGGGTGTAGGTTCGGGCGCCACGGCCCCTCGTAGGTGGCCCGGCCAGCGGCGGGGCGCGGTTCGGAGGGCCGGGGGGCGGCTGGCCGGGCGGGGGGGCGGTCGGCCGAGCGCAGCCCCGCGGGACAGAGGGTGGCCGCGGGAAGGCAGCCTGCGGGAGAGCCCAGGGCGAGGGGAACGCGTGTGTCTGTTGCAGCGCCCTTGGAAAGGCTGGAGAAGGAGGCGAAGGTGATGTCGAGGACTGTGCCGCTTCGCCATGCGTGGAAGGTAACGTCTCCATTTCGGGTATCTTCCCGGGGCTGTGAAGTTCGGCTGCCTGGGTTATCTCACTAGGGGTAGTTGTGCTGGTTAGAACCGGTCAGAAATTGGTGTCTTTTTCCAGAAGTTGTTTTGGATGCTTTGGTGTTTGGAAAAAAAATGGTGATTTCATATCCTTGATAACAAGGATCTTGGAGACAGGAAACAGCTTAGAAGAGGTGTTGATGCATTGCGACCATTAGCAGATGGAGCCTTTTTGTGGCAGAGTGAAGAACTCCTGGCATAATGGTTGTTGTCATCAAAGGCCTTTCAGGCACAGGATGTGTATTATCAGGATTGTTTTCTCATCACAGAATCCAAACCTGCTGCAGTACCTAATAGCATTACATAAGACCTTACTGATTAACACTGGTTTCTGAATTAATGGCCACTGTCCCTGTTGTTACTATATTTTTAATTAGTACAGCTGAGATCAGAGTCTGTTTATTCAGAGTTTCAGTAATAGCCTAAATACTTCTCTTGTTAGAGGGTGTATCTTTTTCCCTTGTAAAGTGATAGATGGCTCTTTGATTTTTTTTTTTTATATTTTTCTTTGGTGTGTGTATATATGTATATAAGTTATGGATGTTTGGTGTTAGATACAGGCATGTCGCAGCTGCAGTTTGGAGCTCTAGAGCTCTCACAGAGCCAGGACTTTGAGAGTGACTTTGTGCCCAGTGAAGGAGATGCCAGGCACCAGTTTCACTCTGGAGCTGCTGTCCCTTCTTCCACACTTGAGAAGAAAGAGTCTAAAGATGGTATGTGAAAATGACCTTAGATGTCCTTTTGTTGCACTGTCAATTCTCTCTGGTTTCTTGAAATCATAGATGTTATGTTTCTTTGACAGGAAATACAGTATTAATAGTTTTCAGAAATGAGTTCATAGCTCGTTGGTAGTTGAAAAGAACTTTGCCTTCTCTTTTCTTTGGGCTAGTTCCTTTGTTTTCTTGTAGTTGTCCATGGGCTGTCATTGATTCATGCACCTCTTTTTCCTAATTTATTTCCATAATATTCAGGCAATTTTGTAATTAATTCCCTCCCCGGTAAAAACCTCATCCTGTCCTTCTTTGTTGCTGTTATCGTTGGTAGTTCAAGATCAGGGTTTTTTTTTCACTTAAAGCTTGTCTTGATATTTGTGTAATTTACAGAACTACGCTTTTTTCTCTTTGTGTATTAGTTCAGGTGACCTGAGTAACAAATATATTATTTTTTTTCTCTCTCTTGCTAGAACTGCGTGGGGAGAGCATGGAAACTGCCTCCAGCACAGAAGCACATATTGCCTTGGAAGGCCAGCCAGAGAAGTCTGAAAGGTAAACCGGTCCATGTTCTTTGTAGGTCTGTTGCTGACATTCTGGAAGTTGATTTGTGTCTTTTATTTTTTACTAGATTTTTAGTTTTAGGAAGGCTCAGGCTTCAAGGCAAAAGAGAAAAGTGAAGGGAAGGATGAAGTATTGCTGAGACCTTTTTGCAGCAGTGCTAAGGAGTGCTTTCGCCATTCCTAGCTGAGAAAAGAGGTGGTGTCAAACTCTTACGCACAAAGATAACAACAGGTTTATGTTTCAGGGAGAGTACACTGGATAATAAAATATACTAATAAATTTCTTAAATGACTGGAATCTATTAAAATTAATAATTCGGTTTAAGTCGCGGAAGTTATTTCAAACTAACTTAACCACTGCAGAATGGGCTTTGGTCTCACAGGAGAAATCTAGAGGCTAAGTGGTGCTATTCCAGGATGCTTTTGAGTGTTTGCTATTGTGAGCTTTATAGATGTAATTATTTTTAAATGTGAAACTTCAGTTTGTTGAAAACTCTCTCTATATCTTTTATGCCAGATAGAATAATATTTAGCTCATCTTGTAGTGTTATATTCTGACGCAAATCGATATTAAAAAGGAGGTGAAACAAAATTCCTAAAAACCATGTTACATCAAACTCAGTAGAACAATCTGCATGCCATTTAAGCATCACTTAGATTGTTAGAAAACTTACAAAACAATTCTGAAAATGTAACTTGTCAGGCATGAACATGTTATTTTATCAGGAGAGAAGTGTGTTTTCCTTATTCTCTTTTTTCTTTTTTTTCTTTTTTTTTTTTTCCTGAGGGATACACAAGTGAACACCTTTCATCTGTGCCGATAAATTTTTCTTTACAGTGTTGCAGTATTACTTCATACTTGGAATTTTTCAGGTCAGTGACTGTGTCTTGCTTTTCCAGAACTTTACAGGAAGCAGAAGACCATACCAGGAAACAAATGCCTGTCTTTGATCCCACTGAAACTGAGAAATCCCTTGATTCTGGTCAAGAGGAGCTGGATATCTTGTCAAGTCAGGAAGAGATGTTTCCGGAGAATAATGCAACAGGTAACAATACACAAGCAGAGCCAAAATGTCCATCTCAGAGATCATCATAATCATTATCCCTACTTGATCTTTTTAGGCACATAGTGTTTTAAAGTGTGGATAAATAGCGTAGGCAAATATTGTAGACTTTCTTATGCTGGGTAACTTTGGCAAAACATTCCACCTCTGAGTTGGCCTTCTTGTTTGGGATAGGACAGGATCCTGCAATCAAAATCTTCGTACCACAGTTTTGGTCAGTCTTACTTGTCATTTAGGTTAATGTTCCTTCCCTGTAAGAGAAGAGATTATGTGACATAGGATCAGGAGAGAAGTCATCACTGTCTGTCTTGCTAGGAGGATGTCTGTGTCTGGTTTTGGTATCCATAACTGAAAGGCTAATAAAGAAATAGGAAGGTTCTTAACAATCTTAATAGTGAAAGGCCTAGAAAATAAAGTTTTGAAAGGCAAGTTTGTTAACAGTTTATAGAGCATGACCTAAATGAAGTCTCACTTTATGCTTTTTGTTTAGTTTTAATTTGTGCACAACCAGTATGATCTTGTGCATGAGCCCTCTCTATCCAGGAGGTTTGGTAACAACCTCCTACTCGCACTGAGTCATTGGTCAATGCGAGGTGTCTTTTCGTGTAAGAACCTTGCCTGTATTTGCATTCCAGTGCTGGATCAAATGTGCCGATATCAGAGCCATTGGGGATTTTTCTTTTAAAATTCCCAAGTAGGAAGACTTGTACAGTCTGGCCTTATAAAAATCTATTCTATAGGTACAAACCTATCTTTTTCATCTTAACTATATTATGCTCACATTTCACATACTGAACTCTCGTGTGCAGTCCTTCTCCAACTCCGTGTGAAAAGCAGCTTGTCCTTGCCTACCTGAGAAATAACCGTGCAGAGTGTCAGTATCATTCCTCAGAATTTTCTGATGAGCTTGGTTATTGGCCAAATTCCTAATCCCATTTCCTTTTGTTCAAAACCACTGCAGGGAGCGGCTGTCCGATTACCAAGGTGGAAGAGGGAAGTTCTCTGGCGTGCACCCCTGCCCGCAGCCTGCAACTGCTGCAGCTCTCTGGACAGGGATCCCTTGTACAGGAAAGTCATTCCATGTAAGCAAAAAGTCCCCGGACCATTGCAATAGCTTAACTGCAGTAGTGCATTTCCACCTTTCTTTTCTTTATTCTCAGACTTGTCCCTGATTTTAAGCAATCAGTGTTTCAATTTTGCACCATGAGAGGAGCATGCCTTTATTTTGCAATGAAATGAACTCATGATGCCCATGTGGTCAATGGCCATTTCCCAAGTCCCTTGCTGGTGAACACCTGACACTCTCCTTTTATGAGAAGGCTCCTGTTGTGGCAAGCTGGAGCTACATTTGGGGAGAAGTTAATGCATTTTCTGGTGATGCATTCTCTTCTTTTCCATGTTCCCTTTTCTTGGTCTGCAGTGTCTCTTCGGGCCTAGTTATTCCTCCTCCTGTTGCCTTTGGATGCAATGCGCTTGTCCCCAGCAGTCCTACTGAACAGGAGCAAGCAAAAGGTAAAATTTTCTGCATATGGGTCTATGATTGTGTTTCTGTGCCCTGTGGTTTAGTCTGAGCATGCAGCCTTTTCAAAACCTGCTAAAATTATATTTAAAGAGTAAAGCAGGATTGAGAACACTGAAAGAGTTAGGTGAAGAGAGATCTGTATTTGAGTCAGATGCTGATGTGCTGTCCATGTTTTCCTGCATAGCTATCACACTAAAATTAGTATTGTCGCCTAGCTCCACTTGAAAGATGGGAAGTACTTAGTATGGGGTACAAATTGCTGCTTGCAATTGTCCTTCTTTCTTAGGGACAAGCCATTCTTGCTATAGGCAGGCATCAGATATTCATATTAAGTATATGCTGTTAGGGCAATAGAAAGGACAGAGGAGGACTGCATCATAATAGTTATTTTACTTTAACTTGGATGACTTGCACAATATTTTAAAAAGTTTTCGTACATTGTATGTGTTTATTCTAGAACACCATTCTAAAGAGGGATTGTTCTATATGATAGGTTGATTCTTATACATTTTCTCTAAGCACCCGTTTGCCATCAGGGATAAGATATCCATCTATGCAGACTTGTAATATGGTACAAAATCACCATTCTTTTCTGTGAGATTACTGTCACAAAATATGAAATACTTTTAGAATAGATATTTTGTTAGGGTCTGAATTTGATTGCATTTTAATGAAGATAGCAAAAGGGGTAAAAAAAAAAAAAACCTTGGAGAAATATTTTTTTATGAATTTCAGATATCTTTTTCTAACTGTAGAAGTTCTATACCTGTAGCAAAATAGTTATATGAATTCTTAACAAAACACTTCCACCCCCCTGCCCCCCCATTTTTAAGGATAGGGATGTTTTTGTTGATGACGCCTCCCCCTCCCCCCCAAGGAAAAACAAAAGAGAATTCACCTGTAGAGAAGATTTTAGATTCACCCATTAAAGTATGAGAAAGTTATATACACCACTGAAGACAAGTCTTTTAATAGAATGATGGAAACTTTAGGTACGACCAAGAATTTGCTAGTAATGTATTTTCTGCTCTTTCAAACCAGATGAAGAGATGGATATATCTATCCCTGCAGAAGGAAGAGAGCTGATGCAGAAGCAGAGAGGAGATACGCTAGTGGAGGTGCCCATCCCGTGTGTCCCATCAGGACCTCTTGTCCTGCCACAGGTTTCAACTCCAGTGTCCCAGAGTGCCCCGGCCTTCTTTCCTGGATCTGTACCTATACCATCACAACCAGAGTTCTCTCATGTAAGGGCTCCGTAGATATCTTTTCAGAGGTTTTTTAGGGCTGTTGCAGAAGATGTGTGTTTGAGTCAACCTCTGTGCTTCTGTGTTGAGCTTCCCTAATAAGCTGGATCTCATGAGCTTCCCTGTTCCCCCCAGTCGCAGTTCTATATTGATCATACTGTGTGGCAGTTTATCCTGCAGAGAAAATGTGGAACAGCTTAGGAGGGCATAGTGAGTTACTGAACATAATATTTGTTGTCTTAATCTATGCTAGAAGCCTTTTTTGTGCTGCTTTTTTTCCTTTCTTTCTTTGAAAGGCTACTGCTTTCTGATGCTGAACTGGGCATACTGCATCTCAAACTATCATAAATTAGACTTTTATCAGGATACACCTTAGCATCATTTGTCATGGAGAAAGTGAAGCTGTTTTGTAATGAATCATTTGTATTCTTCTACAAGGCTAGACTTCATTTACTGCATTTTTCAAGTTGCTTATTCTTATCTGTTGTTTCCTTTGTGCTTTTTGATTCTGGAAGTTATTACTGTTGAAATGGTTTTAACAGACAGTTGGTGGCTTTATAGCTTAATATTACAAATTTCATCAATGTCAGGCAGAAAATAGTAAGGTTGTACTAGAGACCAGTAGTTGAAGCAGGGCTTCTCCTTAGTTGAAAGCGGCTTTCATGATAATATAATAGATTCCTCCAGAGAATCTTCCCAGAACCTTTTTGACTAAAAATAGCTACTAATTTGCAATACTTAACCTGTACTTCATGATTTGGTAGTGTGAGAGGTGTACCAAGGATTCTGTCTGACTTTGCCACAGAGGTACTAAAAAGTAATGGGTGGTGATAATTTTTCTCAGCATGAACGGGGCAATTATGAATTATACAAATGGAGGGGGGGAAGTTTGGAGGTTTTTTTATCTGTAGCTTTGTGCTGAGCTTGCTCTGCTCCATGATCCAGTGTAATGTTCTTGGAATAACAAATAAACAGTCCTACCCAGGATGTCCTGATGCTCCATATCCCACTTCTTTCATTTTAGGATATCTTTATTCCAACTCAGAGCCCAGAGAAGAAGCCTGAAGAAGAAGAAAAAGCTGCTGCTTTAACCCATTTATGCTTACCAGGAGATCTCTCCGGTTCCACAGATGCTTTGTCAAAGATGCCTACAGGTGACTCCGTGTCACAGCCTCCTGAGTCCTGTAAGCTGATGCTTTCTGCAAGTGAATGTAGCCAGCCCACAAACACAGACCTCAGTTCAGGCTCTCTGAATGTGGGCCAAGAGAGCGGAACCACACAGGTAGAGAGAGTTTCTGGATGCGAGGCCTCAGACTTGAGACTCTGTTCTGTGAAGAATGACAGCATAAAACTGAGCCTGGATGCAGGTGATCAAGCCCTCTCTGAAAAATGTGAAAAGGCAAAAAAGGACGATTTACAGACTGCAGGAAAGCCTGTAATGCAGTTAGTTAGTGCAGATGTAGCAGGAGATGCGTCATTAGCTCCTACAGCTCATCAGGAGATTGAGTGTATTTCTGGAAGTCAGGCTGCTGCAGGTCAGTCTGGTCTGCCTGAGACTTCGTCATACGCTCGGGGTAGAGAAGCACAGTCCGAGGATTGTCCATTGGAAAAGACTTCTGAACCTGAGGCAGTTCCTGAGACTCAATGTGAAGAACAAGAAGAAAAACTGCAAGTAAGAGAGAAGCAAATAGATGAAGATGAGTGCCTTTCTCAGAGGCTTATTCTTGAAAGGGAAGTACAGTGTCATGAAGATATGGAAGTGGAATTTGCTGACGATTCTTGTAAAAATAGCAAAAGATTGTCTGATCAGGCCCAAGAATTAGAAAAGATTGGACCAGAGAGCCAGGGAACAGAAACTTCAAAAGGTTGTACTTTTGGCACTGGAGATGCAAATAGTATGGATAAACTGTCCTTTAAGGCTGCATTGGAAAACATGCCAAAGCTCGATAAAGTTTTATCTAAGCCTTCTGTAGGGGAGTTTCTGGAACAGCACAACAATTTGTTTCCTGAGCTGAAGAGTGACATTCCATCGGAAGTGGTGTTGTGTGACAAAAAACATCCAGGTTGTTCAGAATTAGGACAGATAACGATAATAGGGAATCAGTCACCACTTCAAGAGAGAGGGGCTGACATGCTGGTGACTCAGCAGGAGAATCGGGTGCCAGAGAATGCGGAGGACACTGTTATGATGAGGAACCTGGAGCAAGAAGAGCAGATGCAGCCACCGGAGAAGGCAACAGCTAAATCCCCCAGCCCTTCCAGTGGTAAGTGAATTTAGGTTAGTAGTTCACAGGTGTATATTTTGAATAATGTCAAGGACGGCTGTGTACAATCCTCAGTGTTTTTAGGGAGCACTGATCTTGGATGCACGTTGAACAGTGTCTTCAGAGCAGCACTACAAGTTACTGTGTTACATGCATAACATGCCTTTACTTTTTTTCCCCTTTGTCACACTACTGCAGGTAAGAATGATACGGTAATTCTTGTTCCTAACACTTGCTGTTTTATGGCAGAAATGCAGAGCAACTTTCAGGACTCAGAATGTTGTGACTTTAGCAATGCTCAGGGATATTTGTAACTTTTTTTTTTTTTTTCCCCAGAAGCAGCAACAGTAGTGTCCTTGAAAGGACAAGGGTGTGTGGTAATCTGTACTTTCCCTCTTGTAGGTCTCCTTACTTTTTTTTTCCTTTTTTCCCTTCTCAGAGGAGAATTTTCTTTGTGGGGGAGTACAGAGCAGCTTTGAGCTACATACAGCAAATTTATCTTGAGATTGTTTTAAAGTAGAATGGCTTTTCACTCGCGTGTAAGCTGTCGCTCGGCAGGTATTGTCACGATGCGTTGAAATCCCTTAACATGCTGTTGTGTAGTTATACACGAAATGTGGGATGCTATATCTGAGTTTTGTGGAGTTTTTGCCTCTTAGTTGGCTTCATTTTAAAACGGAGTTCTATACTCCTCAAATGAGAAAGTGATAGAAAACAAAGTTTTACTAGAGCTTTGTCTTGAACTGTACACATTTTTGAGAGCTGCATAGTCTTTCATTAAACTGCAGAGAGTGAGAGTTTTCCCCTTCCTATGATGACGGTAGGTGACTTTCAGTCTGCTGAAGTTGGTGATTATGAAAGTTGAGGGTCTGAAAACAGTAGTTGTCAATAGGTGATGGTTGTCTTTACATGTGCTGAACAGACCAGTATGTTAGTAGAGGTTTATTTAACTCTTTACACTGATTTGCTAGGTAATTTATGCTCTCTGAATTATCTAGGTCCTTCAGTGGAGTACAATGGAAAATCAATAGAATTGTGCAGTGTTATGAGAATTAAATGAGATGTCTAGCTGGGAAGATGTTTGTGAACCGTCTGATAGATTCAGATTGACCAGTCTGTGATTTTGATTTGTGGAACTTAGAAAACTGTGGGCTAGATAGAATGTCTCTTACCACACAAAGGTCATGGTATTGTTATATAGCCCTGTAGTCTGTTCTGCAGACCTGTGTTCAAGTGATTGTGTTTTCTAGTTTTTCCTTTTGAGAAATTAGTGTAAGATATACTGCTTAAAAAAACCCAAACATTTCCTAACACTCAGCCTTTTTTTTTTCCTTTATGTACTCAGTTAATAACCAGTCTGAATAATTTTCTATTCTTCGTCAGTGAGGGACATCCCTTATTTTCTCTGCCAGTTTGTTTGGGTTTTTTTTCGAGAGCTGTACGTTTCTTCAAAACTTCTCACACCAGTCTCACGAGTCCAATATTTTTTATTACTGTTTTCTGAACTACTTGTTTAATTTTTCCAGTTACAAACTGATCCTTACTGCCGGTTATGGCAGCTTTGGCTGTTTCTTCCTGAAAGCCTTTAGAGCTCGTTCTTATATGGTTCCCTCCCCTTTTCTTCAGTTCTTGTGACCTTGAACCGTGCTGACTTCTGGAACATGTGATCCTGTTTGGAAAGGTCAAAATGGCAGATTTCAAAAAGGAGCAAGATGAAGAGCTTTCTTCTTTATGTCTGAACAGAAGTAGGTGAGATGACTTTGAAGTGCTAGATGGAGACTTGGATGAAGAGGGATTGAGCGTAATACTTACGTGTGTTTTTAATACCAAATTTGCTGACGAGTTTGAGAAAGATAACCATTTAATAGTATGGAATTGGCTGGTGAGAAGAATCTCGAAACACTAAGAAATAGGATGAAGGTAGTGTCTTACGTTGTAAGGTAAGAATGACAGGTAAATACTGATACCTGTAGAAGTTAGATTACAGTGAGGTGTGGAAAAGAGATTTGAACGCTTCTGCAGGTCATCAGTTTTGGAGAGACTTCCAGCAAAAGGTAATAGCAGTTTTCAAACTAGATTTTGCTAAAGGTATCTCTTGACCTATTTTAAAGCACAATAAAGTTCAAATTATTTTCAAGGAGTATGGATCCTTGTGGCCACAGCTTTTTAATATCCCTGACATCTGAGAACAACTTCTGCAATGGTTACTTTATTTTGCGCTAAGTATATGGTTTAGTCATGTAAAAATTTCCATACTTTAGGGGTTCTGATATCTTCTTCGTTTATTAAAAACTCAATATGAATTAATCTGTATTGTTAATCACTGCTTAATATACCAGCTGTTGTAGCAATTTAAATGATGTAACTTTTGCACCCTTTTTTCTGAATGCGGTAGGACCAGTCAGATGTTTGGGAGCTTTTTTGGTTTTGCATTCTTTAACATCCCGTAACTAGTGACCATCTTGTTCTTTCAGAAAGGTACCTGAAAGTAGAGTATTTCAGTTGGCCAAAAATGCAATGTGTGTGGTTTTGTTGTTTGTTTGTTTTGTTTTGTTTTGTTTTTTTAATTTAGTGCATTCTCTGGCAGTAGAGTCTTTGTTGGCTTAGGGAACTGGTGCTAAGTAAGTAATATGCTGGAGGCAATTCAGTGAGTTGTTTTGTCAATCAAGACACATTAGTGTCATCAATTTCAGATTTAAGTTCCTAGTTTGCCTTATTTAGATGTCTCTAAACATTGTATCCAAAGCAACATAGTATCTAAAGTTTGGAGGCTGCCTCCCTAATGATATTTAGGGAAAGCTTTGGATATTTGTTTATAAGTGGTACAATTGAATCATGCTGTATTTTTCAAATTAGAAAAAGAAAAAGCTTCAGTGACAGATCTTGGAGACTGCACGCAAAATCTGAATCATCATGTTTTGAGATACTCTGTGAACCAAGAAGACCACCTTCTTTGTTAGTGTTAGATTATTCTGTTGCCACTTCTGTTGTTGTTGGAGTGGGATTTTTTTCAATCTTTCCCATTCAGTGGCTGCAATAGGTCATTGTGCCTTTGCGATAACTCTGAGCTAAAGACTGAAAATCCTGGTCTCTGTGAATTGAGATACTGCATCAGTCAGAAGAGCAGTTATACTGCATCAATCCAACTTGGTATACAAGTTCCCCCAATATTGAATGACAGATGCATATGGCTGAATACAAGGGCAAAAATGCAGCGGGGAGATACTTCTGAAGTCTCTCGTTCACCGTCAGGGAAAGCATGGTTTAGGAACATGCTGAGTCTTTGTTTTTTGATATCTTGGATAGGTGTGTTTTTCTCCCCCACCATGGAATTGCCATGCGTGGGTTGGGTTTTTTTTTGAACCTCTGTAAGCTTTTAGGCTTCAAAGCTTCCTGCAGTAGGAAGTTTGTCAGCTTAGATTTTATACTGGGTAAAAAAACAGCTCTGTGTAACCAGGTGTTAGTTTCATCTGATACCCCTAATTCTGAAATCTTTAAAATCTGAGAACTTTAATTTTATGTAGAAAATGGCACATGGCAAAAATGAAGGAACTTGTTATTAGTATCAGAAAATCTATTTCCCTTCTATTGAGTCTATTAGGGAGGTGCAAAGATTGCAGAAGCTCAAGTGTTATTTAACGTGAGGTTGAATTATGAAGTTTTAGATACAGTATTCTTAAGATACAGTCTTTTTCTAGGACTCTGCGGAGTTTATAGAAGTTGTGGTTGTCCATGAAATCTTTTTTATAGATTGTACAATTTTGTGCATACAAAGCCTTATTCAGAAAATGCTCTTTTTACTGGTAATATAAAATAAAGAAGAAACAGATAAGCAGTGCAGTTAACATAGTTATGATAAAGTTTAAACATACCAGGTTAAACAAAAAGTTAGTATTTATATTAGAAGAATTAAGAGCTATGTTGTCAAGCTCTTAAATCTTTTTAACATTGCCTCAGGCCTGGCTAGAGTGATGATTCTTAATCTGGAAGATTAAGTAAAGCTGTTGCTTATTTTCTAATGGGGTCTTTTAGTTATATCACAGCCAGATAGGAATTACCGATTGTAATTTTTGTCCTGTCTATTAAATAGTTGTGCTAGTGAGTTAAGAACAGAGCTAAGAAAGGATGTTTAGAAAGAGAAAGCAAAAGTTCATAAACAGAAGGCATGGGGTTCTTTGGGGTGGTGGTTTGGGGTTTTTTTTCCCCCTTCCCTTCTGTATGCACAGGCTGTCCACGACTACTGGCCTCCTCTGCAGATGTTCACGTGGCTGAGAGCCACAGTGGATGTGCCACGTCCGTTGTAGAGCTAATGGGTAGGAGAGAAGAGGTAGAGCAGAGGGAGCGGCGCTTGAACTGCGAGAGCTGCAGGCTGGCCATCCGTGTAGTAGCAGTGTGCAAGAAGTACCACAGTACGCAGAAAAGGCAGTGGGACTTATCGTTTCGTCTAGAGGAGAAGAGGATGATATCTCTGCCTCACTTAGTTTGACTCGGAGTTGGGAGATTCCTTTGCCCTCTTCCCGTGCGAGGGTGCAATTTTGTGGTATGCTGGTGGTTGCCATCTGCACTGTGCCAGAGACACCCAACTCTCCCTGTGAAAATGAAAGTTTTTATACCTTAGCATTAAGCAAACTTGAGAGAGACTAAGTGGGCCAAAAAAAGACCCGGTCTTTTGATGGTGAAAGATAAAAGGAAATGTTTCAGGGTGATGGTATTAAGGACGTAAGAAAAGTGTGTAGAGAGAATTAACCTTCTTTCATTTTTACAACAGTCGATGCAGTTATGTGAAAGCAATTAAGCTTTCAGGCATACGCATTTTTTCAGGTCTTGCGACTGTGAAAACTTCTTTGCTTTCTCCAGTGGTATCTGTTGGTTTAGTAACTAGATTATCTCTTACTAAAATGCAGGCTGATCATTTCATAAATTCTTTTGACCATTTGTTATTAGCCTGCTAAATGTGGATTTGTAGGCTAGAACGGATTGTGGTAGCTAAATCAACCAAAATTCAGTGGAGTTTCTAAAGACTTCAGTTTTTAAACAAAAGGGTTTTTAAATGGAGATCTCCTATAGGTCAAGATATGACAGGCATTCATAAGCTGTTTGTGAGGAATGGTAGTTGACCTCTCGATATGTGGTGTACCCATGAAGGGTGAGTAACATTGCACTGTGAAATACCTCCCCGCTCCAAGAATACACTGAAGTCCTTAGGTTGATCTCAAGGACACTGCAATTGCTGAACCATATTTTTAAAACTTGTGACAGTTGGGCAAGTGGTGCTTTTGAAAGTTTTCAAATGCACAGTAGATAGCTTTTCACTGGTTGTGGTTTTTTTTTTTTTTTTTTTTTTTCTGTGAGGGTATTATGTCCTTGTCGTGTATTTATGGCTTCATTTGCCACAAGGTAGTTGTGTAAATCATATGTCAGCGACTTGTGTAACTGAAGAATGATGCACTGCATCTGCCTGTAACTAAAAATTGTATCTGAATATCGAGCTCTAGCTCTTCAAGTAACTTGAATTTGTGACCTCATGACCTTAACTAACAATTTTCCAATACTGTTTAGTTTTGGGTCTTTTTTTTTTATACATGCTTCTTAAAATTCAGGAGTTGTGTAAATTGTGACTTGCATTATTCAGGTAATATCTTGAAGGAAATCCAAAGAAGAAATACAGTTTTAGGAAAAAGGGAAAAAGAAAGACAGTGACAAAAATTGTGAAAACCTATTTTGACCTCAGTGTGGGGAGGAGAGGGTTATTCTGTTAGTTTTGTTAAATACTTCTGTGCAATTTGGAAAGAACACAGCCTGCAAATTACTGATGGGCAATGTTGAAGGTTTGCAAATAAATGGTATGGGGTGAGGAGCAAAAGGAGGAGCACTTTACTATGTTTTGAATGTATTTTACCTGTTAAATCCTGCAAGTTCTGCACATGGTAAATCCAGAAAGGCATGGTTTCCCTGTTGTGTTAGGCTACCTTGGCCAGGAGACCCTGCAGACCCTCTGTGCTGGAGACTGCACCAGAAGGGGCAGAAGTACTGGGGAGGATGGGGCCAGCCCTTCTGGTGGCAGCCTGCCACCGGTTATGAAACTGCAGTATCTGTTACTTCTCTTCAAGCTTACTCTCCAGGCAAGTTTCTGCTGTCATCACCTAACCCTTATTTGACAGCTACTAATTATTCAGGCTCATAGGTGGCTATCTGAAGTGTATCTGCTAAACTTCTATCCAAGGCTGTTTGATAATAAAGCATCATTCTGTGTAAGTTTCAGGTTATTAACTCAGGCAACATATACCTCTGCCAATTCACTTCTGTCCTAGCCTTCGTTTCTGTTTCTGGCCTCATCTCCCTTTTCAGTGGAAAATCCCGAGCATTTCTGAAGCAAAGCTGCATTCTGTAAAGTCCTGTTCTTGTCAGGATATTTAGTCTCACTTTTATCTAGCACCTGGGGACAGCTGCATCAAGTTGACCACAGCCCAGATTTTCACTGAGAAAAATTTTCCACACAAAATAATGAGGAAGATTGGTTAGAACGGCTGTCCTGAAACCAGTAGCTGTTCAGGGAGGGTTTGTACAGGACAGCACCAGGGTTATGCTTTTCCCCATTTCCACAGGACAGTGAACCTGTCCTTTTGGTATTGTAACCAAACAAGTCCCCTCAGATTACTAATCCTGGTGCTCTCTGTCTTTTAGGAACCCCGTTTCATTTTACTTTGCCGAAGGAGGGTGATGTCATTCAGCCCTTGACCAACATAACACCACCTCTTATCGGCCAGCTTAAAATGGGACCCAGAAGACACAGCACACCAATTGGTGAGTTTGACCCGAATGGCTCTGTTCTACAGTGAAAGGCTGTTTGGAAGCTTTTAATTCTTGATGTGGGATCTGATGAGATGACTCAGACTTACCTTGGCAAAACCCACTGCTGTTCTCTGGGAAGAGTTCATCCCTTCTCCACGCTTTCCTCCTTATGTTCTCTCCTCAGTCTCTAGTGAAGGTGTTTGCTCCCTGGGTATGGGATGGTATCGAACATTTCTTCCTTGTACTCACTGCGTTCCCACATGCGACTCCATTAAAGAATGCAAAAGACCCCTCTGAGCAGTGAAAGAGCTTAGACTAAAAGAAAATTGGTCCCAGTATTCATCATCTTTTAGCAGGATTTTCTCTGCTGGGTTCACAAAACAACACCCTGCATTTGCTGGATGAAAGGAAGTGTGCATTTCTGCTTGGGTAAGAGTAAAATATTCTGTCCCAAGCTAAGGATGATGTCTGTACTACAGAACTTCCATGCTTCAGAACTCTAGATAGGATTTCCACCACTGCGCTGTTATTGATAATACATGCGGTGAAGCGTCTTCAAAACAGAACCGGGACCTGAACCCCAGCAGTGTGAATGACAGTAGCTATTTTTTGTTTTACTTTTTTTTGTGTTCCTATTTTCAGTGGATGACAGTTGCCCGGACAGCACTATAGCAACTAGTGATGTTACAGCAGAGGGCACGATGGGGACCAACAATGTCACTGTGGAAAGTGCAATGGTATCAGCAGATGTGTCAGACGTGTGCGAGAAAGGAGATTCTTGTGGGGTTCCTGAGGCTGATGCAAAACTCTCTCTGCGAATGAACCTTGTTACCCCTGTGAATGATGGGAGTGAGGAGTCCCTGCCATTCAGCTTGGAAAGTAAGAGGATGAAACCTCGAAACATGCAAGTCCTCCTAGACCTCAGCCCTAACTCACAACCTCTTTGTGGCATTCCCTGAGACAGTCTCTGAGTCTCTGTAATTTTTCTCATTTTTCTTTTTGGTCTGTTTCTGCAATGCTCTAAGCAAGGATGGAGTGTGAGGACAGGAAAGGAACTGGAGTTTGATTATATTGGGAGAGAAAAGATTTTAAAAGTATAATCTGGACAAAAAAGTTTGACAGCATTTTAATCAGAACAGTGACATTCAGTCTAATAGTACGAAACTTGTAGAAACTCAGGTCTGTGATGAGAAGTTGGGTGGGGAGGCCTGGGCACCCTTTGTCCAGCGTTACTCAGCCTCTCTCCTCGCTGAGCGTGGAGGGGTGAGGCAGGAGAGTCTGTTCAGGTGACACTGATACCGTCCTTCCCTTCATTCTTGTTTCAGAGCCTACAGCCAGTGACAGGAAAGATGGATCCTCTGCTGCTGCTGGGGCTGCTGCCAGGTAACTGGGCTTGTTGCTGCGCAGAGTTAATAGGAAGGTCTGGGTAGATCCTTTTTCTGGTCATTACCACCAGCAGGGGGAAAAAAAAAAGCCCAAACACAAAAAAACACAGAAGCAGGGAACGCTTTTGGCAGTAGCCATGACAGTAACTCCTTAGCTCTCGGAGCAGGTTTTAAGTGCATAGGCAAGGTGGGTGCTCCATCTGCTCTTTCACTATAGGCTTTGTGTTTCCTATTAATGTCAGCTTTTTGCCTCCTGATTGTAATCAAAGCAGAAATTCCTGTCTTGTGCAGTCTGGAATGCAAGTCTGCCATATCCACATCTTAAATTCCAAATACATGTTTTTCTGCTTTCTTTCCTTATTGTGCAATTTTCTGCAAAGAATCTCAGAGTTGTTCTGAAAAAGAATTCTGTTTTTGACATGAAGCTGATAGAAATATAAGCAAGTCAACGATATACTGAAATCACAGTTTAACGTGTTGGCCAAAACATGTGTTACTCCCTTGGTCTTTTGATTTATATATATCTGTCATGTCTCACATTTAATGCTTAGCATTGCTTGATTTTAGCTTTTAGGGTGTATGGTTTGTAAGTACTTATGAGCATGTGAGTCAGAACATAGTGACCTGTAGTCATCTAAGTGAAGTATAATGGTTTGAAACAGTGAGAAAACTTTGAAATGAACTGAGTATCTCTTGTCACAGGATTGCATGCTGGATGGTAATAATGCCTCGGTGCTGAGGATGAGTGGCAGTCATTCCTCACTGGTTGAGGATGGGTTGCCTTTGTAGATATAGGTTGAACTTGATCTCTCAGGGTCTGCTTTATGACTGTCATTCCCAGTATTTTTGCGGTGCCATGAAAATTCTGAAAGTAAGCCATAAATGGTCTAACTGTGTCCACTGGTGGGTACCAGAGGTGGTAGATGGTGAAACTCCTGATGGCGCTGCAGTTTTCCACACTGCATTTCCTGGAGCTGTTACATTGCTCTTGACTGTTAGGTTGTCTGCAGGAATGACAGAAATGCTTATGCAATTGCAGCTTGTTTCTTGACCTTTGAGACTGACCATCTCACTCATTCTGCGGCTGTAGAGGGTCAATAAGCTTGGTACCAGTTGTTGTTTTCCCAAGGGGCTAGAGAACTCTTGTTTTGCTGTATAAGGGATTTTCTCACTCCCTGATGCTTTTTTGTTTGTTTGTTTGTTTTAAATCTGCACTGCTAGCTCCCAGAAAGCATCATCTGTGTTTAGTCGTGTCTGTGAAGTTCGTCGAGAGGATGAGGCGAGAGGTCATGGTCTTTCCACTTCTCCATTTAGGTAACTCCTCACTGTCTTTGCCTGCCAGTCCTGGTTGGATTTATATGCACATGTGCTTTTTCTACATCAAAGAAATTGCACTAAGTCATTGTCTTTGGGTGACTTAGAAGGTTGGGGACAGCGGGGTAAGTATCATGTGTACTGTATGTTTGTATCTCACATGGTAATTGGACTTACCTTTTTGACTGAGCAGCAATGTGATTCCAGCTGGCTGGGATTCTTTGGTAAAACCTGGGGCTTCAGCGGCTGAGATCATACTTATGCCTGACCTTTTCTTCCTTCTGCTCCAAGATCTTTTTACCTATTGTGTTTGTTACTGTTTCTGCTATTGTCTCCCTTCCAAGTCCATCAATTTTTGCTGTCTGGTTGCTTTGAAAAGGACTGTACTGCTGCATATCGTATGGTGGTAAGGGTGCTGGCTGGAGTACCAGGTGCAGAAATCTGCTTCTTCAGTGTCTTCCATTCTGTCTTTTGATGGGGCAGTGAGGTCTTGGTCTGTGGAGAAAGATTAACCTGTATTTCAAGAGCATTGAACAGTTATGCTAAAGGCTGTAATGAATACGGAGTTCCAGTGCTGGGCAATGTACAGACAGAAAGGAAGACAGTCCCTCCTCGAAGTCCTCAAGTACACGAGGGAAGCCAAACATATACTTCTAGTAAGGCTCAGTATATGGTCCCATATAGTACCTGATAACGCTTTTGACAAGGCAGACAAATTTTAATGAGAACATTAGACAGGCTTTGTGTTTATGCCCCTGCCTTCTCTTGCTAGCTGTGATGACCAATTTCAAGGCAATGAAGTGCTAAAGCAGCCTGTGGCAACTTCAAGAAGGCATGACTTCCAGAAGCATGTTGCATAGTTGGTGCCTGATGTGTGGAGTATAGGTTGCTTATTAGCATTTGGAAAAGTACCTAGTCCCCTACAGGGATCAGCCATTCTTGTGCTGCCATGTGAATCACTTGAGAGATGTTGAAAAGTTATTTTATAATTTGAGACTCACTGAGTTCTGTGCAATCTTAAGAAGCAATTGAAAGACTGACAGGGTTGGGGTTTTTTTAACTTTTAACTTAACTGGGTGCTTTCACTGGAATGGTGGCATATTGATTGTCTTGCTTTTTTAATCAGTAATTTTGATACTCTATAACTGGTTTGCAGGGGGAATCTGTTCAGTTTTCCTGGCACACAAGAAGATGCTGAATTACATAAAAATCCCAGTGATTGGCAGTACCAGCAGCACAAGGCAGATGACAGTGGTGGACAGGTCCTAATTCCTCAGAGGATGCAGCAGGACTGCCGTCAACAACCTTCTGGTGTGGAGGATGTGGAGTCTGTGGAGACTGATATTGTAAGCACTCAGACAGAAGAAGGGAGAGGAATGCAGAAGAAACCAAGTAAGGCTGTTAAAATTGATGAAAACCGAGAGAGGCGGGCAAACACCAAGAATAAAGGGATTCAAACTATAGAAGACCGTCTTTTTACCCCAACAACTATTACAACAGCAACACAAACGTCAGAAGAAATCTGTAGACAGGTGGAAGTGGGAACCAGTATGTCTGGGCAAAGACCTGGGCGACAAGATGCGAATGTCCAAACTGAGGAGAGTGGGGAAAAGCTTGTGAGCGCGTCTGGAGAGGACACGGACTCTCTGCACAGTCAGGTGGGATGAAGGCTGCCTGTATTTAATTTTACTGCTTTAGAACATTAAAGCATCCCTTCAGCCGATAAATTTACTATCAGTAGGTTCTCTGTTGAAAAAAGCAAAAAGACCACTTTAAAGTGTTAATGTCACAAGCTTTCCTCTATCGACTGTCCACAACTGCTGAGGTAGCAATACTCAGTGGGCAGCATAAGTTTGGGAAGTAAATGCCTCCATATTTATTTTGTGGGAAAATATGACAGACTTTGTTTGTTTGTGGGATGTTGTATGTGTGTGTGTCCAAATGTAGTTAACACTGTAAAAAAAATTTTCACTTTTTGTTGGATGGAGATGGGAGTTGCATGAAATTTTGAATGAATGTTAGATGCCTTCTGTTTTGCACCAGCCAGCTTTGGACCGCTTGTTCTGCCACTCCATCCAGTGTCAATGGATAAACGCACAAGGGGGGAGCTCCTCCAGAGAAATGTTTTAACAAGATGAAGGACTTTGAATTAGTATTTCAGAAAGTATTGCAGACTCAAGAAGAATCACTGCTTTGCAGTTACAGCTTGTATGTTTTCTTGTAAACACAAATGCTAGAAAAATTATCATTTCTAAACTTAAGAATAGTGCGTCCTTTGGGAAATGTGAGATTAACAGGGCCATAAATATGTAGTGCAACATTGATGTGGTATGTCTGAGAGTCATTGAATGAGAGTATCAGAAGCCATGCTAAGCAAGTTTGCTGTTTCCTCCTTGGACTGCTATGATTTCCCTTCCTCTACCTGTCAGCAAAATGTGTTCAGTTCTCTCTTATTTAGGGCCTCTTGTGTTCTTGCATCTAATTTGTCACAAGATGCTGAAAGGTTCCCTACCCCAGTACTTGAATATCTTATGAAGAAACTGTACTACACGGTTAGCTCTACCCGGAAATTACTTGCTTTTTGTTGTGGTCTGTGTTGTTTTTAATTTTCCTGTTTAATACAGGGAGAGGAGGAATTTAACCTTCTTCACCCACCGAAAGGCCGCGTTCAGCATCGCCACACGCGAACTATTCGAGAAGTGCGCACTGTTGTTACGCGTGTTATAACAGACGTTTACTACATAAATGGTGCAGAGGTGGAACGAAAGGTAGTTGAGGTAAGTTCCTGTTTTCAGGGCTAAATGTAATGATATGTTGGCTGAAAAATAAAATTAATTGAAATGAGAATGTGTTGAGGCTGCAGAAAATGAGTGAACAAGTTGGCGTGCTGTGATGGCAAACTTTTCTTCATGAACAAACATGTGGACCGTTTAGCGTGTGGCTGTGCTGGTTTGGCTGGGGTAGAGTTAATTTTCTTCCCAGTAGCTAGTATGGGGATGTGTTTTGGATTTGTACAGGAAACAGTGCTGATAACAGGGATGTTTGCTTTACTGCTGAGCAGCACTTAAACAGCCTCAAGGTCTTTTCTGCCCCTCACCCCACCTCCAGCAAGGGCTGGGAGTGCAAAGGGGTTGGGAGGGGACACAGCCAGGACAGCTGACCCCAACTGACCAGAGGGATGTTCCATGCCATGGGATGTCCTGCTCAGTATATAAAGCTGGGGAAGAGGGAAGAAGGGGGGGACATCTGGAGTGATGGTGTTTGTCCTCCCAAGTCACCGTTACACATGATGGAGCCCGGCTTTCCTGGAGATGGCTGAACTCCCACCTGCCCATGGGGAGCAGGGAATGGATTCCTTGGTTTGCTTTACTTATTAAACTGTCTTTATCTCAACCCACTAGTTTTCTCACTTTACTCTTCCGATTCTCTCCCCCATCCCACCCGGAGGCAGTGAGCGAGAGGCTGTGTGATGCTCAGTTGTCTGCTGGGGCTAAGCCAGGACACTGGCAAAAGCTGTGTATTTATTGCTGGTGTATCTCATCCCCACTACTGTAATCTGAAGATGCACTGACTTTTTTTTTTTCCTTCCCAAAGAACTGAACAAAAGACTTTATGCATCCAACTGCTTTAAAATTCTTGGCGTTTTGTCAGAATAGAGAGATTTCAGAATGGGCAGAAATTCTGTTAGCAGGCAAAAATCACTTCTGCCTGTAAAATTGAAACATGTAAAATAGATTAGCCTATGATAAGTTTTGCAGCTTAGTGTCATTTTTAACCACACTCTTTTGAGTCCTGTGGACCAGGTTCTGTAAGAGGTCTACGAAAAGCAATTTAGAAAATAAACAAGCCTATTGTTAGTGTACTTGTGTTGGTGTATGTCCATTCATTAATCAAAAAATCTTTACAGAATCTCAAAAGATAGCTAACAAATGCTGATTTGATGTGCATGGTAGTCGTATCAGCCTGATAGCAATAACACGTTACTGCTGTTCTGCTATAAAGGTAAATAACGTCAGAGTCTTACGCTGTGTTGTTACAATGAGTAATGACACAAAAGGATAAATTAGTTCAGTGCAAAGCTTATACTTTCACACCTGGTACTACATGTGAAATTGCTCATTGTAACATTAAAATAGAGGATTAAGTCTCCTGAAATGTGCTTACATAGGTTGTGTAATCAATCATATAACCATTTCCAATTTGTCTACCAAGATTTGATATCACTATTTTGTAGGTACGTATTTTTATATCCATAAAACTGTAATGGCTCCAAATGACCAGCTGTCTGAAACAGTAATAATCCAATAATCTTGGATTATTAGTAACCAAAGACTGCTGCTGTCTCATGTATTTGTTGCACTCTCACACTCTCAAAGGGTGGGAATTACTCAAAGCCAGCCTAACTTGATACCACCCAAGCTCTCTCCTGTTGACTGATTTCTTGATGTGACCTCTTTGTATAGAGCAGTTACAGCCTGTAGTGAGAGACACGGTGTCTGCCATTGATCAGTCCAGGCTCAAATCTGCATGGCTTGCTTCAGTTTCATGAAGGTGCTCTCAAGTTGTCTGTGCTTTTGCCTGGTGATTGTGGAGCTTCCATCTAGCAAGTGCGTCACCTTTGACAAACCTTTTTTTTTTTTTTTTTTTTTTTTTCCTTTTTCTCTTAAGGAAACTGAGGAGCCTGTAGTGGAGTGCCAGGAGTGTGAGACCGACACATCCTCCTCTAGAACTGCAGCAGGCTCATCGCTGACCTCAGGGGACCTTGGTGATGTCAGCTCCTTCTCATCTAAGGCCTCAAGCCTCCACCGTACATCTAGCGGAGCAAGCAGTGGTCACTCTGCCACGCACAGCAGCAGCAGCAGCTCAGGGCGAGGAACTGGAGCTGTCAAAGGGAAAGTGTGTGGGACTGAAACTGGAGAGTTTGCTTTACCTGTTGGCAGAGGCGGTTTAGGAAAATTCAGGTATGTGCAGAGCCTTGGGAAAGGAATAACAGGTATTTTGTGGAAGTGAACAGCTGGCTTGGGTGGAATGTGAAGCAGGGTAGACCCTAATCCAAGAACTTTCTGGGAAGGATGTGGCTTGGTGAACAGAAATAAGGAGATAGTCTTTGCTTTCACATCTGTTCTTCCTAAAGGAGTAGTTTGTTTCCTTGTGAGGCATTGCTTTGCCTGAGCTCTTGCCAGTTTAGCACTGATGAGGCAAACTTCTTGACCAGTTGTGAGATCACAGAGAAAACGGGGGGGGATCCTAATGAGCTGGCTTCCCTTTTCAGAGTTGTTAACTCATAAATTCTCTAGCCCTAGGAAAGGAGCTGGTCAGCCGGCATCTCCGCTCAGAGTTAGCCAGACAGGAGCAGTGCCTTGTGAGGAAGAGGAGGACTCTATGCCTGGCACTCGTCAGGGTGGCAGAGTACCTGTGACACCTCGTGGGCGAGGAAGAAGAGGCCGCCCACCGTCTCGAACAACAGGAACAAGGTACCCTGGGAAAAGGAGACTGTAACTTTAATTTATTGCCAAGGAAGAGAATGGGGAGCTGCTGTCTTAATGTGACAGAGAAAAAGGAGTACTGAATGTTTCAGGAGCTAGTTTTTGGTGATAGCACGTAGCAGCATCTGCAAGCATCTCACCCAAGTATTCTTTGTTTAGTAACTGGTTTTCCTGATCCTTCTGGGTGTGTGTTTATCTTTTTTCCTTCTGTGACTGCTCTTCTCTTTTCTATAGAGATTCAGCTGGACTGCCAGGTGTGGAGGATCTCTCAACTACAGCATCACCTGAGGAGAAATCATCTACTCGCTCGGTTCGCCTGCCAGATGGAGGGGAGAAATCTGACACTTCTGGCTTCTATGCCTTACGTCGAAGTGACTCTCCAGAAATCCCATTACAAGTGGTGACCGGCCCTTCGGACTGTGGAGACTCAACCTCTGGGAGCAGCTTTGTGGGCCTCAGGGTTGTAGCAAAGTGGTCCTCAAATGGATACTTCTATTCTGGGATGATTACCCAAGACGTTGGTGCAGGAAAGTATAAGCTGCTCTTTGATGATGGATACGAATGTGATGTGCTAGGAAAAGATATTTTACTCTGTGATCCTATTCCACTGGAGACTGAAGTGACCGCACTCTCTGAGGACGAGTACTTTAGTGCAGGTAAGAGCAGTGCTTGAGCTCTGTCCTGGGGTTTTCTGAGGTGCTGAACGCAGTGGGAGACGGGTGCTTGTCCAGGATACCCAGGATGCCTGGGTATAGTTGGTTAATGGTTGTTACTTGCTGTCTTGTCAGGTGTCGTGAAGGGACACCGGAAGGAATCTGGAGAGCTATACTATTGCATTGAAAAGGAAGGCCAGAGGAAGTGGTACAAACGAATGGCTGTTATCTTGTCTCTGGAACAAGGAAATAAGCTCCGGGAGCAGTTTGGGCTAGGGCCTTATGAACCTGTCACCCCCCTGACCAAAGCAGCTGACATCAGTCTCGGTAAGAGGAGGTGCTGTTGAGCTGCTGGCTATGCTGTTCTGTCTTGTGGCTTTGAGATATGTCTAGTTCCTGATCTGAGTTAGCCATGTTTAAATCTTTCTGGGTATTCAGCAATGTTTTTGGTACTTTATAACGGGGTGTTTGAGATACTTTTCTTGTTTTGTGTCTTGCTCAGAAGACTTAGTGGTATGGACTGGTTTGTGGAGAGTGGCCTGCATCTAGGACAGTGATGCTTGCTGTACTCGTTTACACTTGGATGGCTGCTATGAGACAAACCCTTCAGCAGTACTGAGAGGAAAAGAGACAGGTGGCATGCAGGGTGTGAGAAGAAAGATACACAAGCGAGAGATCTTTTTTTCTTGCTCTTCCCTGTCAGAGGGTGGTAGTGTGTACCTTCTAGGTACTATTGAGTTTAGCCACCTCTGTACTTATAGGTAGGGTGAAAGCTCGTGAAGTTAGGCAACAGCCAGTGATTAATCTCTGCATGCTATATTACAGATAATCTTGTGGAGGGGAAGCGGAAGCGACGTAGTAACCTTGGTTCTCCCAGCACTTCCAGCAGCAGCACAACTCCCAGTCGTAAAGGGCAGGACAGTCCACGCACCCCAGCAGGCGCACTATCTGGGAAGAGGAAGCTTGTTGCTTCTGAAGATGAGAGATCCCCAGCTAAACGTGGCCGCAAGTCAGCAATGATAAAGCCTGGTGAGAACCTTATTTACTGCTCTTAAACTTGCATTGGGCTGGTTTTTTTCCTCCCTGGTATTTCTGTAATTGATCCCTCCACTTCCCATAAGGAAAAAGTAGATTAAATTGCTTGTTTGCCCTACAGGATTTGAGACTGATTCTCCCTGGGTGCATTGGGGGTTGGACTAGATGATCTCCAGAGGTCCCTTCCAACCCTGTGATTCTATGATTCAGCAGCCAGAGATTTTTTAGCATAGTCTGAGTACTTCCCTGCCATCTTTTCAGTTCTGTCTTTTAGAAATGTTTTGACCTTAATGTTGTAATTTGCCTCTCTCATCTCTTTTTCTTTTTACTCAGTCCTGAAATGCCTAGCTGTTAAAAGGACCCTTCACACCAATAAGTGTTGTTTCAGGATGTTGATAGACTGGCAAACATTGTCTCATTAGTCATTCAGGTTTTGATTTGAAGGTTTTTTGCAACCAGAAGGGTAAAAGATCCCTACCTATCCTAAATGTAATCCTAACCCAATCCTGCCTCCCTGTCTCCTCCAGTAAAATATCTGAATTTGAACACATCCTGGATCTTACCCAGGGTCTTTGTGCTGAACCTGACTTTTGAGACTTATGGTGCTTCTGTCTCTCTGCAGGAGCTGTGAGAGCCGGAGAGTTTGTAAGCACCTGTGAGGATGTGGATGCTGTAGATCCCCCAGTACTAGAGGACCACCATGGACCCTTGCCCCACAATAAGACCCTCTTTTTGGGCTATGCCTTTCTCCTCACCATGGCAACATCCAGTGACAAATTGGTCAATCACCAGAAGCCATCAGATGGTCCTGCAGGGAGTAGTGAGGAGGAAGAAGGTGAGGCAAATCTTACCTATTGCATTTCCAAGTGGAATGCTGTGGCTTTAGGAAAAACGCTAGATGCTCTCTGATCGGGCATTTGTGTGGGTGCTTGTTTTACCCTCTTGCTCTTTAATCCTTTGCAGAAAGAACCAGACTGACCAAGACTCGGTCTTTGTTTCAGAGGAGTTGCACCCTGAAATGTAGGAAACCGCAATGATGCTCATAGGGCTGTTGAGCAAGTTCAGGAAGGTGTGAAAATTAGTGAGATCAGCTGTCTCAGAATAGCATAATATGAGAAGAAAGGTTTTCAGACATAAGGGATAATGCTGGGAAACGTAGGACTTGAAAGCATGAATGCGTTGCTCCACTTTGCCTTTGCTAGGATCACGTTTCGTGCAATGGAACTACAGCATGAAAAAAGTGACAAGGTGCTCGCTTGGCTAGTTTGGACAGTGCTGCACTTAGTTCGCGCTGCCTCATTTTTTTTTTTTTTTTTTTTTTGAGTCTTCCAGCGGTTTTCTGTAGATAATCCTGGGAGAAAGGCTTACTGGAATGTATGAGGGCTTTCTAGACTGAGGAGTGTATGGACATAAGTAGATAGATTATAGCCAAAAACTGAACTTTCTGTTTCTGCTGTAGAATTTTTAGAGGTGACTCCATATGACAAACATTACTTAGCACAGCAGCTGCGAGCAGGAGCTGGCTATATCATGGAAGACTTCAATGAAACCCAGGTAGGGGCTTGCTTACTAATCTAGAGTGATAGTCACAAAATAGTTGAGATTGGAAGGAATTTCTACAGCTCATCTTGTCCACTCCCCCTGCTGGAAGCAGGATCAAATAGAGCAGATTGCTTAGGTCCTTGTCCAGTTGGGTTTTGAGTATCCTCAAGGATGGAAACTCTACAGCTTCTCTGGGCAACTCGATCCTGTGTTTGAGCACCGCATATTTAATAAAAAAACAAAACCAAAACGAAAACTAAATGTAACTTCCTGTATTTCAGTTTGTAGCTGTTGCTTCTTGTCCTTTTAAGTGGCTAACACTGAGAATAATCTGGACTGTAAGATGAATCTTCTCCTTTGGCTGAAACGGAAGAGACAGTTATGATACAAAAAACCCCTAGATGTTTACCTGTGAACTGCATAGCTTGCAATAGGTGACTATTCTAGGTACTCCTGATTTCAGAATCTGTTTATGTAATTCACCTTTAACATAATATGGCTGTGAAAATCAGGGTTGCAATTGTTTTCTTCTTTAAAGTGTTTAGCAGCAGGATGTCTCCTGTTTACATGTCTTTTTGTCTCCCTTGAAGTGTAATGCAGCATATCAGTGTCTTTTAATTGCGGACCAGCATTGTCGAACTCGGAAATACTTGCTGTGCCTTGCCAGAGGGATCCCTTGTGTGTCTCATATCTGGGTCCATGATAGCTGTCACGCTAACCAACTTCAAAATTATCGGAATTACCTTTTGCCAGCTGGTTATAGCCTCCAGGAGCAAAAATTACTAGAGTGGTAAGTGCCAAATAACCATGATCTGAGTCACTGTTGGGAGGCTCTTGAATACTACGAGTACTGAAGGTGTCCCTAGTACTGCTCCCTATGCTTTCCCTTCCATACAGGAACAGCCCTCCCATTTCTTTCCTTGGATTTACAGTGACCTCTAATGCCAAGGTACTATATATGTAAAAATATATACATATACAGGGTGCCATATACACAAAAAAAGACAGTCTCGTGGTAAGCAAGAAGGATGTCATTCTCACGAGGCAGACTGAATTCATGCAAGGCTTCCCACACACTTGGCTGACTTCTCTAATTGCTCAGAAATGGATAAAGGAGGGCAATACTACTGCAATTTCTGTTTCCTTTGGTATGTTTTGAAGCCGGCTTCTGCATCTTCTATGGAATCTAATCCAGGAGGTCTGTTCTGAGAAAGCAGTCTGCGGGTTGGACTCCTCAGGCAAGATGAGGGGCAGACAAAAGCAGTTGGTAAATCTCTGGGCTTTCGGGCAGGAGACTGGTGCCTGCCTGCTTAGCCCTGACAAAGCTGAGGCATTTGGGATATGCACAGAAAAGGTGGTTCAGGATTAAGGAGGAGTTCAGCCTGACTTTGGATTTAGTCTGCTGCACACTCCCCCTACCAATGTTGTCTAGCTCTGTTTTACTATCTATAAACAGAGGATAATTGTTCCAAGTATTTCAGGAGGGAGTGGTAAGAGAGCAGGTCATTGTATGCAGGATATTAAAAAAAACAATATGGGAGCCAATCTGGTGACTAGAAGTAGATAATGGTCCTCAAATAAAGTCTCAGACTATTGGATATTCTTAGCAGTCTGCATTTCTCTCTTCTTTCTTCTGCAGGCACCCACGAGATAACCCATTCTATAACCTGAAGGTTCTCCTGGTGTCAGACCAGCAGCAGAACTTCCTGGATTTGTGGTCTGAAATCCTCATGACGGGGGGAGCAGCATCTGTTAAACAGCATTATTCAAATGCTCACAACAAAGGTACTCACTGGCCACTTTCTCAGGCTTAGTAGTGGGAATCCGTGACACTGTGGCCTCTAGTATGGTTTAAAACCATTTAGGATGGCTTACTAGGTAGTCTGCAAGCATAAAGGAAGGCCAAGTGCAGACGCTAGCTCTCTGCTTGAATGTAATCTCAAACATCTACAAGACCTACCTTCTGGAGAAGGAGATGCTGCAGCAATTCAGGACACAAGCCATCAGCTTCCAGCCTATGTTGGAAGGGGGAAATAGGCAAGAGTTGTTCCTGGGCCTTCTATAGACGACTAAAATCTTGTTTCCTTGTCCTTCTGAACTCGACTGTCTCTCCATCTCTGTATGGGATGTAGGTCCTAGTACTCACAGCTTGAGGTAAGGACTCACGGTTATCTAGTCCTGCCTGTAATGTTGGCTACTGGTTTTCTGTTAATTTCTATCTGGAGTAGAGGGAATCTCTTACTTGCAAGGTGCAGTGTTGCTGTAGAGCATGACTTCGCTTTTACAAAGAGAATTCACTGGCTAGGAATGAGAGGACATAGAAGAGATTCATAGCGATGAAACACACTGATCTTCTGCTGCAGAGAAGATCCTTTTTCTCTACTGACAGATGCCTGTCTTTCCTCCTGTACAGATATTGCTTTGGGTGTTTATGACGTGGTGGTGACTGATTTTTCCTGCCCAGCTGGTGTCTTGAAGTGTGCAGAAGCTTTACGGCTGCCTGTTGTCTCGCAGGAGTGGGTGATCCAGAGCCTTATTGCTGGGGAGAGAGTAGGCTACAACAAGCATCCCAACTATAAACATGATTATGTCCCCCACTAATCTAAAACTTTGCCCTGCTGTCCCACTGTTGTGCAGACTGTGTTTTAATCAGGTTTTAAATGTTTGTGTAATTGGACAGTGTGCATGGATTACTGTATATAGTTTTATCTGCTGGACTTTTATGATGAAATAAATGTTCAATCTCTTGTGGTAGCTGCTGGGACTCCTCATTTATCTGAACTTATTCCAAGGTCACACCTCCAGAGAAAGAGGGCAGAGAGAAAAGAAATGCTTAACGTTTCTCTGAGCTGAATAGCATCGATATTCTACTTTCAGTAAAGGCTGAGTTCAACGCAGGTCAATTATAAAGGAAGGGAAAGGTATTCTTAACTGGCAGCCTGTATTTACAGAAGTGAATACCCCATGACCAAGATCAGGGCAGTAGCGGCAGCACTTTGGTTTGTTGGAAGAATAGCACTTGTGTACTCCTCCATCTTGCTGTTGTTATTTTCCATTAATTTAATCAAGATGCTGCTGAAGTGTCTGGTAAGAATTTATAGCGCAAAAATGACATTTTGTTTTGGCTACCTCTGTTTTTTTTTCCTGTTGTGACTATATAGGTATTAACCTTCCTTAGTGCAGACTATCACTACCTAAGTAGGGAGAGAGAGAGACAGGAGGACCTAGGAAAACTAAACTGCTGGGAGACTGAGATGCGGAGTATGGAAGTGCTGTGTATCTTTGTTTAAATGGCACCAGGGTAAATGCCTGCTTCTGAGCTGCTGCATTCACAGCTGGGGACTTTATCTTAGCTGTCAGCTGGCATAAAGGCAAAAGCTGAGTTTGACAGCTCTTCACTCTAACAACGCTATAGGCTAGAGGTACAGCGTACCCAGGCCTCCATCCAGCCTCGTATCGCAGTATTTAGGCCCCTGCTTCAAAAGTAAGTTTTCTTGATGCATATCTTTTCCCCAATCATTTCCTAGCTTAGTCACCTTCTGACTGTGTTAGTCTGTAAATACCATATCTAAACTTCCATCACCCTTTCTCCAGCTTTTTAGCTTTTTTCATGGTCACAGGTTTTTTAACTTTGCATCAGGCACGTGTGGCTGTAGTGCACTGAAGATGCCAGGCCTTACCCATGCTGTCTGTTAATGCCTCTTTCTGAGTGAGCAGAGAGGACTTTTTCCTCCAGTGACACTTAACTTTCTTGGGAGCTTCGGATACTGTGGGAATACCAGCCCCTTGAGGGGAAGGCTGGCTTCCTGGCAGCCTTTATGTTCAAACTGAGAAACCTGATACACACCCCAGTGACAGACTGGAGGGCTCTCTTCTGCTGGTCATCCCAATGGACTTATAGCAAGACAGTCTGTTACACAAGGCTAGGAAATCTTACTCACATGCAAGATCCTGCCAGATACTGCTTTGCACTGAAATAGAATGCTGTGCCACTCCAGTCTCTTTGCGCTTGTGCAGACATTGACGATATTCCACATAATTGCATGACAAGATGGTTTTATTTTGGTTCAGTAGAATAGTCACTAGTAGCATTCTAAATAGTCTTGAATGAAAACTACATTTGGCGCTGGTATCCTAGTTAAGTTTCTCCTTAGTTTTAGTTCTAGCCCACTTTTCTGCCCTAGTCAAAGTACACATCTCCTTCTGCTGGCAAAGCTCCTGCTTCTGTCTTCATGGGCATAATTTTAGCACACAAAATGTAAGTTTTATAGAGAAAGCACGTGACATCACTAGTGGCTCTGTTACCTACACAGATATGCTAGAACAGTGCGTTGTATGAGAAGAGACTCTTAAAATATAGTCCTTCTTCCCTCCCCCTTTACTTCAAACTGCTTTGCAGTCCTTTCCATTTACCCTGAAGTATTTGATTAGCAGACATCGTGTACTGTAAATCAGTTTCCTGCACAAGTGGAACTTCTGAATACAGCCAGCACTTCATTCATAGTCAAGAACAACAGACCACTTCCTTCATACTCCACCCTGCAAAGGACTATAATCCAGCTGAAGAGTCAAGACATCACAATTCTTGTTGCTTTTTCACTTTCCATAGAGGCACAGACTGCCTCCCATGCAGAAAGCATGTGTTTACTAGTTCATAAAAAATGGAGTAGCTTTCTGCAATCAATGGGCAGCCTCACACAAGCGGCACTTCTTGCCAATTCCTTCTGAAACAGTGGTTCACCAGGCAAGAGCCAGCTGCAACAAAAGATTCGGTTCAGTGCAAACTCTCCAAGAGCACCAGTCTCCACTGCTTGATGCGCTGTTGGTCACAGCCTGAAGAAAAGGTCTTGGTGCTTAAACCCCAAAACTGCAAGAGAAGGGTACAATATTAACCATGTGTTGAAAGGAACTCCCTTTGTTAACCCCCATCAGCATTTTTCAGCCAATATGAGCTAGCAGCTAGTTCAACTTCATACAAAAACAAACTTGAAGCGGACAAAGCATATGAAAACCAAAAATTAATTCATGGTTTGTTACTTTTCTATTTGCTTCTAATTATTTTGGCTTACACGATCAATAAAAATGACTTACGATCTTCTAGATCACTTCTTACTTCAAGTAACTCGGCATAATGCTGCAAGCAACCCTGAAGATATTCCTACCTGCCCAAGGTTCCTCCAGCCTGGGTGTAGTATTTGTTATAATCCAAGCGTAGCAGCAGTTGAGCTAAGTCAGAGTTTATCTGATGGTTGCGAACACTAGAGAGAATCTTGAAGAGAAGTGATGACTGACGACTGAATCCCTACAAATTAGAAGAAGTCAGTCCTGGGCACTCTCAAGAGAGAAAGCAAGCAAGCAAGCAAGCCTTTCATCTCTGTTCCTGCCTAAACAATCCTTTAACAGCCTGAAGAAAATAATCACTGCAAGAGAAGCAATGCTTGTGGTCCAGTATAAGGTAAGCTGTCAGCCACAAGAATTATTAGGCATTAGACATCCAAAGGGAGGGGTAGAGGTACAGGCTGAGAGCTACCTGCTTTCCATTCCAATAGGGTAATTTCTGAATATCTGCTCACGTTCCTCCTCTCTCTGCACATAGGATTTTTGACACAGGAACAGTTGATAAATTAAGATCATTTCAAGCACTCATATCAAAGGCCTCAACTTAAACTCACTCCTGTTCTACAGCTGTTAAAGCCAAGATGACCGCTTGGGCAAATGTTTGCATGGGAGAATAGGTCCATATAAACACAGATTCACCTTCACCAAAATACTGAGTTGTGCAGCTCCCCGTTCATCTAATGGGCCCAGATTCTGACTGACCAGAGAACAAAAACTATGACAAAGATCCAGAATTTCATTTAAGCAGTGGAAAACCTGCGTGGGATAAAAAGTACAAGACAGTAGTTTAGACAGAGCTCAAACCGAGAGAAAGCTGTTCTTAGTAACCTGAGAAGTTGCAGCTTTCATAATCAAGATGTTGCTGATACGTATTTTTCAATCAGTAAGGAAGATGTTAAAGCACCTGCAGCATTTTTGTGAGTTTTCTATGGAAAAAGGACTTGAGTGTTTTGCTGTATCTTTCCACTCACCCCAATCTTTTGCAGACATTACTGGGGAAACCGCAGTTTCAGGATTGAGAAGGAAGAATAAAGAACAGCAAAAGCTGTGGCTCAAGGCCTTGGTTTCACTGTTCACAAAACTCGGAATTTCTTTTGTATTAGCTGGTCAAAGTAACTTACATCCAAGAGTGTTAAGAAAGCCCAAATGCCTCACAGACATAACTACTGGGTCACTTAAAAGTTCCAGACTGGACAATTAGTATTCTGCCACCTTTATGCTATAGCCGCACAGACCAAGCGAAATAATGAAACAGACAAGATCTACGGTATCGCTGTGTTTCATTGATACCAACCTTCTGTGGGAACAATTTTGTGAGGCTACATGTTTAATAAAAATATGGCAACACCGTAACATGTTTTTTACAAAAACAACAATTAAAAACACCCTTAAAGTCCACTCAGGAACACCTCAACTATTTTTGTCCTCTAAAGTGTATGAGAGGGAATTTTTCCTAATCTAATGCATTTCAGCATGAGTCTCTCAGGAATACAGCTCCCAGCGCTATGCTAATTAGTACATCTTTAATAAAATTGCCTAACATAGCAATGAAATTTATGTTAATAAGGTTGACTGAACATTGGAATAATCTTGATTTAAAACTGCCAGGAATGCAGCACCCACACTCACCAACTGTAAAGTGATCTTAATGCAATTCGCTGTTCTAGTTTATACCTGCTTTATTCCTAGAATTGTAGTCTGTGCTCTGCAGAGATGGTCTGTCATATCTGTTCAAAAAGGTGTGTTTCTTAGGGTAGTTGGAGAATTTGTAGGAAAAGGTGGAAACAAGACATACTTACAGGTTTTAGGAGGATAAAAGACTGAGCCAACAGATTACTTAAGAAATGATCATGAGCCAATCGTATACTCTCAAAATCTCGCGTGGCATTTATCTGCTGCAGAAGCTGTGAGAACTGAGATTCCAGTACATCCACCTGATGGATATGTAAAGAAATCTCATTACTATCTTCAGGAATGGGAGTACTTCAGACCAGCCAGAAGTTTTGTGTAAGAAACTTAAATTTCCTTATTGCTACGATTTCCTTATTGCTACTCTTACCTTAGAGGCTGATGATCACCACCTCTCTGCCTCCTGAAGGGGGAATTATATACAACAGTAGTACGTAATGGGGGGGGAGGAACAACAATTTTTGATGCCTAAGCATTATCTAAGTAGAAAAGGAAACAGTCACTTTCTTTAAGATTAACTATTGAAAAAGTATATAGCTAGCATGTAAACAAAAGTATGTGATTGTGGTCATCTCTGAATTTCACACTGGGAGATACCATCTGGAGCCTCAGGGCAGAGGCTGCAGTGCAGAAGCTCAGCCAGATTACTACGGAGAATTCAGGAAGCCAGACCCTCAATTCAGCTGTTATGGCTATCAACAAAATGATATGTAATTCTCACAAGATCATTTTACTAGGAACTGGTGTTTACATTTGAAAAGTCTCTTTTTTACTTCAAGTGGTGAGAGTATGGCTTCTCTCAATTCTTAAAAGAAAAACAAGAAAAACAACAAAATGACCCCCCCTTCACTCCCTCCCCCCCCCCCCCCCAAAAAAAAAAAAAACCACAAAACCCACACCCTGAAAACAACAACTTGTCACTTAAAGGGGCAAGAGAAGCAGCCAGGATAGTATCTTAACGATGCTACTTCAGAGGCAACTGTGGCTTTTCACTAATGCTTAGTAGCACCGGAGAGCCAAAACTCCTGTATTTCCAGTAACACTGATTCACAAGTCCAAAAGCTTTATAATTGTAGCGCTAGGTCTGGGAACACGGAGAAAGTTCCAGACTTGTTTCAAAGGAAATCCTGATTTCCTTAAGGTACAAAGAATCCAAACCCTGAAAGATGGGACTTCAGTGCTCCCTCCATGAATTTCTGCCAGTTCCTCTTTAACTGATATGGTTTACCTTTCTCTATAATCCTGACCTGCAGATAATACTGAAGATTGTCCACAAGGAAAGCCATGTGATCCCTCAGGCGCCACTTGATGGCATCAGTTCTGTTGGATTTCAGGTGTTTGCGCTGCATCTGGAGAGCCCAGCAGTGCTGTAGCTCAGCCTGGACTCGTCGCACACTCAGCAGGTATTTGAACACAACATTGTACCTACAGTCAAAAAATATAAAATTGTTTAAGATGAAAATCTTCCTTGGGTGCAGGTAGTGGAGAACATAACAATGCAAGACTGGAAAAAGAAACAGGAGGTGGCTGCATGCCCACAGACAGGGTAGGTCAGGTGATGGCCCATCTCAGAGTAACAGATTTCTGCTTGTATTGCTTACAATACAAGGTTAATTTCACCATAACGAGGCAAAAGCTGACAATGTTTCGTCAAAGTAGCACTGCTCATAAAATAGTGCAGATCTGTCATCATCTGGCAGGTCTTACTGTCCTTACAAGTACCCTCCATAAGAGTAAGTGGAAAGAGTAATTTCAAGGTTCAAGGAGCACGCTAAAGTACCATAGCTCTACCTTTCTCGCCATTGAGAGGAAAAACAACCCATTAGTGAGTGCCTGAGATCAGGGAACCTACAGATGAATATACAAAGACCATACTTAATACTTACTTCTCCAGAACAGCAGGAGTAAAGAGAATGTGCAGTGGCCATTGAACTTTGTAAGAAAGGCCCAGAGCTGCCCATCCAGATGCCGGGGCTTCACGTGGAGATAACTCCCGGGAAGGCCCTTCACGAGTCTGAGAAGTATCTGAAACCAAACGAGGTGCTGAATTAAGGTGCCTTCTCAGTCAAGATGAGCATGGCAAGGAAGAAAAGGGGAAAGAACAGGATAAGAAGAGCCAAAGCAGGCTAGGCCATCACATAGGGCTGCAAAGGGAACAAAGTTAATATTTCTTTAACTTGAATAGGACTTGAACACAAGGTCAGCATCTCCCCTCTTAACTCACTACTAAAATGCAAGTAGATACCTTTATGCTCCTTTCCATGATACTCAATGGTTAAGTGAAGCAGAGGAAGAAGGTTGTCATCATCTAGCAGTACCTTATGAGCAGACTGCTGAAATGCAACGTTGACATCTGACGAGAGAGCACAGATAGCAACACAAGATGATGCATCTAGTGCAAATTTTGCAACCATTAATTACTTATGTTTGGCCATAAAAGACAACACTGACACATTATTTTCATTTAATTCCAGTTTCAAATATGGAAAGAGACCTGCCATCTGAAAGTTTCTGCGATGTTGTTTTTACCCACTCTGTGAGTCGTTCTAATTGACAAGCGCTGATCTTTCAAAACTAATGACAACATCTAGAGGATAAGATAGAGCTCTGCTGTACTGGATGTGGACGTGGCTAACCATTTTCCTGCTATACCACAGCGAGGGCAGTTTGGTAAGTGAATGAGTAACACTCACCATGTTCAGTTACAGCCGTAGGTGGTGTTTTTAGCATGTGCTGTGCAGTGTCAATGAAAGCCTGAAACAGCTCACCTCTTCCCAAAAGGTAAAAGTCTTTTATAATCTGTGGAGATAATTTTTTTGTACGTAAGCATATCAAGAACTGAGCAGAAATTTTAAGCATCCTAGCTGGTAGCATCCATTTTTATTGTTGCTTGGACAACCTCTGCCATTTCAAAACACCGCTGGAGAGCTATGAATTTCATCCAGTGCCCAAAAAGTCTATGGTGCCTTTGCTTCAAGATGCAAACCACAAAACCACATACGCATACCCCTCTAACTCTGTCTCTGACCAAGTTCTATCACTCAGTGCTCATTCTTGAGACCTGGAAAACGAAAACAGCTTTACCTAAAAGAAGAAAGCACGGAATCTGATACAGTAAAGCATTTAATGGGAAAGAGCCATGAAGAAAGGAAAAAATTAAATTAAGCTGCCTTAGCAAAAACAAGCTATCAGTTACATTACCTTAAGTTGTCCTATTAAATCCGATTCCTCCACCATGAGTTTCCAAAGATGCTAGTGAGGAAACAAAAAACAAAACAAAGGAAACCTCCTCTCAGATTTATCTAAACCCATTCAGTGAGAATAGCAGCTGTTTTAAAATACTTGTTATGTATGCAAAAAAAGCACCTATATAAAATGCTATATAAAGCACAAGAGAACACACCAAGATTCCTGCATTTAGGCAGTCCATGCTATTAGTTACAACACTCTTGATGTATACCAGCAAAAAACTGCCCAAGAAACATGAAGACCCATGACAAAGACTAAGCCAATTCTCAGGAAATCAGTTCCACTGAACCTTTGTTCTCACCATCTTCTCAGGTTTCTCCCCGGCCCCAAATTAAAAAAAGATTAAAAACTGCCAAAGCAAAGAATTTGCCCAGTGAGACACCATCCATTATGCTGAAAGTGTGATGAAAAGTTCTCAAGTTGTTGAAGTGAAGTAAAAAAAATAATTAAAAAAAATTCCCTTCTTTCCCCCATGAAAGTGAATAGTATTTGTTAATGTCCTTTTGTCATTAGAAGTTGGGGTAACATGAAGCTCTGAGCCCCATAAGAACATGAAAGCCACCTGCCGTGTTCGCATGCTTGTTCGATCACCGATTCTAAAGATCCCCCTTCTTCTCCCAGTCATTCACTGAACTGAAGAGCCCCTCAGCCTGTATAGTAGTCATCCTGCCCAGGATCCTGACCTCGGCAACAGTGCTCCGTATCCAGTCAACCACTGATTCAAAGTCCACCAAACTAAAGAGCGGTTGCTGTTTGAGTCGATGTAACTCTGCTGCAAAAGTGTCCTCCTGGTTTTTTAGGATGGAGCCTGTGAAGCAATGAGAAAAGAGTTTTGGACAATAAAAAGGAATACCATTTGGAGAAGTGCAGACCCCTTCCAGCACAGCAGGGTAGAAAGGCTGCCCAAGCAGCACCATCTCACGTCTGGCGAGAAATGTGAAGTTGAGAAGGCCTCCAAGTACAAGTATGAAGGTACCAGATTACTATTGCAAGTACAGTTACAGTATAGACACGTGACATGGCAGTGCTGTAGTATCAGTAAAACCCAAAATATTTTCTATGTAAATGATTGCCACCAACAGCTAGATCTTTGTACCCACACTTTTCTACCATATTAATCAATTGGTTTGGCTCTCCCATCTACCCCCACCCCTTTCAAATCTATCCTACTGCTTGAACTTGGGGATTTATTTATTTATTTATTTTTACCAACTATGCTAGAAGACCAATTTCTTCTCACCTCCTTTCTTTTCACTTCTCCTAAGGCAAGAAAACACTCCAATTGAATTGGTCCTTTGTTCTCTGCAATGTTGCTCAAGTCACTTGAGTACTTTTGCATAGACAAGCTCAAGATAAGAACACTGGGACCGCTGCTCTGTCCAGACACAACCATCCCTATGTTCTGAAGAGTATCAGCCGATAGTCAGTGACTGTTGAGGAACTCATTAATATAGCATTTGGGAAGATACTTGTCAGTCACTCGTAACTGAGCAAAGGCCGCAAGAAAGGTGTTCCTTACCTTTTCTGGTCAGGTTAACATTTTGATTCTCAAACATCTGTACAGATTCTCCCACAAAGAGGATTTTCTCAGCAACCCGCACAGGAATGTATGAAGGCAGCATTTCTACTCGCAGAGAAAACTGTTTTAGAGATGGAGCTAACATGTTCTCCTCCTCAATCAAACGCTGCCAGAGACCATGGGGAAAAGAAATCAAGCAAAAGAAGTGTGAGTAAACCAGATAGAAAAGGTGTATAAAGGGGGAAGGGATGCGTGGGAGGGGGAATCCAAGTGCATTGGAAGTAAGCAGAAAGGTAGCAAACCTGATTTGCATCATTTAAGTACACCTACAAACTCCTTTATACTTCTGGGACACTAGCAGATCTCCCAAGAGAAAATGTTGCTTTCATCAGAGAGGGGAGCAGAAGTGGGGAAAGGAGAAGTTAAACCTTGTGGAATAGCAGCAAATTGGCTCTCCAAAGGATAACGTTACATCAGCAAAAGAGATTTTTGTTGCCACTGCATTACATTATTTTATTTTGCAGCCATAACAATGTTAATTAGTATTACCAAAAACAATCCTCCCCTATACCCATTGCTATATGTTTTAACATTGCTAGAACACTTGTGATACGGGCAAATATAAACACTTCCACTAGTAACCCAAGAGGTGGAAGATCTGAAGGCTTGCTAGCATGAATTAGGCAATGTTCTCAGTTCCCGTGAAAGGTGTTTAAAACAATACAGTAAGTTATTAACTTTTTTCTGAATGTATTAATAAAGAACTCCAAGTATAGAGGCAAGATTTTCCTTCAGGGAAGCAATACTGATTATTTCATTTAGCTTTCTTGTTATTGGAGAATTAGGTTCATTAGGCCATAATCCAAAAAACACTATGCTAACAGATTTTTGAGAACATTTGCCATCTACAAAATTCTTCTTTTAATAGGACAATTCAGTACGAGTTTGTATACTGACGTGAATTGATGTTGGCAATTCTTTTCTTAAGGTTCTTCTGATACTTTTAGATGAGGAAATACCCAAGTATTTTATCAGTCTATCCTATCAACTCAGGATTTCTTATTTTACTCTCTGACTGAAGAATTGCCAATACTGTTAGTCAATACTGAAGAAGAAAGTTAATTGGGCTCTCTCGGTGTTATCTTCTCAACGCCTACGCTTTCCAGCATGGATGTAGAAGACTCACCAATTTTCACATTCTTCCTATATCCAATATAGGGAAATAATAGATTTTTCACTAACTGCCTTTTAAAGTTTTTCCTTGTTTTTGCCTGTGTGTAGTCTGTCCTCAGCAGAGACGGTTTGTACAGGGCACTTAATGAGTAAGCAACGCAGGGTGTTTCGTGGGTGAATCTTCTGTGTCTTCACAGCCAAGCTGCATGCAGCACACCAACACCATGGGTGTCCATGAAATGCTTTCTCACAGTAGAGTGTGAATTTACAGCGTTGCAGTTGCTCCTCACTGGTCCCTGATGCAGGCACTAATCAGCTGCACAAAGCGCGGAAGGTTACTCCATTGAGAAAGCTGCTTTGCACAAGGGCACGCGAATGGTGTGCTGTCTACATGAGGAGTTACCACATTTCACCAGTATAGTGGCAGGTTGCTCCCTTGCTTAACTTAGCACCCTTGACATGTTCTTAGCAGCCTCTTGACTCTGATATAGCACATTTTTCCCCAGTAATGTCAGTAGTATTACCCTGATAGTTAACATTTGCACAACAAACAGTTGTGCAAGAAAGGTACCTGACCCAGCTGCCAACAGAAAGGGTGCAAATCAAGTCAACGCCTCAGCCTCCCACACCCCTTCCCTTGCAATTGCTCACGCTACCACCAATGCCTATGTTGAGCAGATCAGTGTTGACCCTACGGAATCAGAAAAGTCACTCAAGAGCAGGGTGAGTACAGCAGTTCCAATTACTTGACATCAGTGTCTACACAGATTCCCCCCACAGGGCTTTCTGCCCTGAGATAATCCAGCTGTGACAAGCAACATGCCTCTGTCCTTTATGCCTAGATGCAACCTATTACAATATTCTGTTGATTTGCCATCCTGCCTGGCCTCAATATATGTCCAGTTTAGCATAGCTTGCACTGAAGCGGAAGACAATATATTTCTTCTTTCATTCCCTAAGGATTCCTGAAGGATGCCAAGCTGTGACTTGCAGTCTTACCAGGTCCTGCAGTTCTCGTAGCTGTTTTCCTGTAAGCCCCCCAATTCCTAGGTCATCGTCATCTTCTTCAGGTTGGCTAGGGACATTTCCAGAAGAGGGGCCCTGTTTGATAAAGAACTCTTCATGTTGGTCTAGCAGCAACCCATGCAGCATCCAGGCAGAGAGCTGCTTATACATGACTCCATGACACACTGCCAGAATCCTGAGGTGAAGAGAAACAGACAATGAGGCCTTTGCATGCAGTAATCAAAACCTCATTGTACATCATTCTGGGAAGTCCAGTTAGTAAGCCAGGCAATATGGCAAGTGCTAAACAGCTAATGTGGAATTTTATAATTTTTTTTTTTTAAACAGAGAAAGGTGGACTGACCACTTGTAAAACTAAACTAAGAGATCTGCTAGTATACAGAAGTTTAAGTTTGCAGTGGCTTCCCAGTCCTGCTGTTTCTACTCAATTACCATATCAGCATGAATACAATTTATCTTTTAAGTAGTCTGACTTTCTCCCTAAGGACACACAAACCTAGCAACTCTCACTCAGTCACATTTCTCCTTTTGAAGGATCAAAAAACAGTAACAGGTCTATCGTACGCAAAACAGTTCACGTAGATCTTGAAAGAAGGAAAAAACATCGGGTCTGAACTTTCCTCAGCCTGAAGTCCTACCATAAGCCTACTTTAGATAAATAATGGGGAGTGTGGCAGTTTTCCTTACATGCTACTCCTACTTTTCTATCATGCAAGCCTGTTTTGCATGTACTGTTCACGCAACTAAGATAAATGCTTTGACACTAACCCCGGCTACTACAGGAGAATGAAATAATAGCTTTACTCCATCTACATACTTTTCAAGAGCACTGCGAACAGGAGGCAGCCCCCCACAGCTATGTTTGTGGACTGTCTCCAATATCTGACATCCATGAATCTGCAGAAAGAAAACACGGTTAGACTAGGTCTGTTATTGGGATCTGTACTGAGCTTTTCAGACAGTTAAACATTACACTTTCGGCTAACAAGAAAATACCTTAACAAGCTGCACAACTCTTACAGAAAGAAAGATGTAATGTACTCCATGTAGTGAAGAAAAAGACCTTCTATGTGTGACTCTACACCCAAGCTTCTCTCCAAAATTTCCCTTAACGAGAAGTAAGCACCTCTGGATTCTGAAACATTAGCTTCTGCCTTTTTTTTTTTTTTTTTATCCAGGTGACGGTGGGAGAACAGACTCAGCGAAGAAGAAATTCCAACCAGCAGCATCTCATACTATGAAATGTATTGTCATTATAAAATGCAAGTCACCAAAGATCATACTGATAATGAAAAAGTAAAATCCAGTGTAAATGGATTTGCACAACAGTTATTCAATACTTATAGTAGTACTAGGGAAAGGGCACCCATCACTGAAACCACATTCTTTCCTAGTATTAAAGGTCCGGGATGGGGGCAGAAAGAACTTTATCATCTAAAGAGGAAACTTGTTAAGAGAAACTAGATACAATTTTACTGTACCTTCTGAGTCTTGATCTGTTCCACCATGACCATCACAGAGGGGAAGAGTAACTGGAACTGCAGAACAAAATATTGAATGTGGTTGCTATGCAAGGGAGAAAGGAAAACTACACTTGAATACGTGTGGACAGCTGATGACTACAATAATTTAATGAAACTATCATCTAGCTTTGCCCACAAATTAGAAACATGACATACAAATCTCTAGGAAGAATGTCCTCCCTCCAGTGGGCCAAGATGCATGAAGTTATTATATTGCAGCTGCAGTTCAGGCTAAACACAGGCAGTGAGGAATATGCGAGGGTCGAGGTGGAGGACCTAAGCTTTGTGTCAAAGTGCAAGCGATCCCCTGAGCGTGACTAAGGGACTACAAATGTAGAGGCGTTAAAAAGAAATGGCATGGCATGACAGACTAACCCTTATTTATCCCACCCACTTTCTTATTAGACTCAAGGACCGATAAGAGTAACCAAAGAGCCCTACCTGTTTATTAATATGACATACCTGGTCCAAGGAATAATTAACATGTGAGATGGAAAGATGTGGGTCGGCCAGAAACTGTAAGAGCAACAAACCAATTAATGAAAATTAAAATAAGGTACGGATAAGTAAAAAAGCACGTTTGACTCTATATTCCAAACCTTTAGTTCCCACAGCTTTTTCCCACACACATACATGTTTTGGGGGAGGCTGTGTCCCATTTTAGGCTGTAACAACCCCCGGATGGTGACAGTACCCAAGGTATGACAGCTGCTAATCTAGTGGAGATTTATCAAAACCTTTACAACTGAAAACAGAAGTGACAATAGTCTGAGACAGCACTGGGCTCTGAGGCAGAGGGGGCACTTACTGAATTGAAGGTAGAAGGGACTTAATACTTATTAGAATGAAGAATGATTTACAATGGCACCTCACAGGAATAATTTGGAAGACATCTGTTATGGTTTGAGAAAACCCATAACAATTTGTTGTTGTTTAGACAATCATTCTATCACCCGGTGACCCCTCCCCACCCGGAAAGGGGTACTGGGTAACACAATGAAACATGAGCGTTGAAATATAAATAGATTTAATAGGATAAGACTAAATAATTAACAATAATAATAAAGAACCAGCATTGATCCTGATACTAATATAAGATATACAAGAATTACACTCAGCCAATTGTATCAGCAGGAAGCCGTGCACTCCCAGCAGTGACAGCAAATGTGGGACACTGCGAGCACTGCGGCTTTGGGAGGAAGGGAAGGGCTCAGGGGTCCAGCACTGGGGCAAAGAGTTCTCTGGACCACCACCATCAAGGGAGAGAGAAACTATGCAGCAAACTTTCTAACTTCTGTTGAATGTGATGTTCATGGTATGAAATAATCCTGTTGGCCAGCCTGGGTCAAATGCTCGGGTCTCGCTCCTCCTCACCCCTGCACCTGGCAAGGCTCGAAGACACTGAGATGTTGAATCCCATATAGCCTACCTGGCTATGAAGTAAATATTTTCACGAATTCAGACACTACAGTCTTCCAAAAGTAGAGTTCTCCCCAGCATTAGAAGAGAAGTTAGTCCTGTATTGCTGAACCCAGGACAACAACCCTGACGTGAAAAGCAAAATACCTTGCCTCCTCTTTAGCTACTACCACTTAGCATATTAATTGCAGAAATGACAACCTTCCACAGTCTGTCAGCAGCAGGACACCCTTTTGTTCCAAAGTCTCTCTCCTTTACCTCTTGTTCTAGGTCAAGTAGTGCCTGTCGATATGGCTGCAGCACTGAATCAAGACCCGTGCAGAAGGCTCGCAAATAAATGCCATGTAACCCAGTCTGGTTTTGCTGAGATGGATGATGGTCCTGAAACCAAACAATAAAATCTACATCAGCTCCCTAAGCGCAGGTCTAGAGTGACGGGCTTTCTGTGCAGTGTTACACCAGCAGCCAGTGGTCCAAACATGCTGAAATGCACATCGGCCTACTAGAAAGCGCCCAGAAAAAAACCAGGAGTTTGCCACACGGAGAGTTACTGGAGCAGAGTTACGTTTAGCTCTTCGGCGGGCACGTGCAAGTGCCGGGCGCCACTGCCGACTTCAGCGCTGCTTTGCACTGACGCACGGCTCCTCACCGAGCAGGAGGCCGCCCGCGGCGCGGGGCGAGCGGCCCGCACAGCTCGCAGGCCCCGGCCGGTTCGCGGCGCCCGGGGTCGTTACGGGGCGCGTCCCGGGAGCGGGGTTTTACACGCGCGGGGGCGGCGGGGCCCCACCTGCTGCTGCTGCACGTGCCCCGTGTACTGCTCCACGAACTCGGCGAAGCGGATGTAGTCGGTGCCGAGGCGGCAGAGCCGGTTCAAGACGCTGGTCTCGCTGGGGTGCAGGAACGGCAGCTCCTGAGAGACCTGGGGGGGTGGGGGAGGAGGGAAGAGCGGTGAGGGCGGGGCCGGGGCCGGTCGGGGGCGGGGCCGGCCGGGGGCTGTGCCGGTCCGGTCCGGTCCGTACCTGCAGGCCGCCGCGCTTGCTCCATGTGAAGGCCGCCCCCGGGTACCCGCTCAGCGCCAGCAGCAGCTCGTGGATCATCCTGCCGCGCGGCGCCGCGCGGGCTGCTGGGAGCGCGCGAAGGCCGCCGGGAAGGGCGGGGCCGGGCGGCGGCGGGGCCGGTGGTGCCGTGAGGGGGGGCAGGTCCTCACCGGGCGCGGAGAGCAGCGGAAGCGACCGAGCGGACCCGCCCGGCTCGGCCCGGCCCGGCCCGGCCCGCCTCGCGCCGTGAGAGGCGCCCCGGCCGCCGGAGAGGGGTTGGGTACCGCGCGTGGTTGCCATGGGAGGTGCCGGCCCGGAAGGGCCCTTCCAGGACAGCAGCAAATCCGCGGCTTTCTAGGTTGATTTTTGGTTTTGGTGTTCCTCACCAGATTTCTTTACCGGTTCCTCATGTTGTTTGCCAGTCTTTTATCAATGCCAGCTTTACCTTTCTTCACTTATTGTACATTGCTTTTCTTTACTTTCTCTCCTAACTCAGGCAGCTTTTAAACCAAAACCGCCCACTTTCAAAATTGTGGATTTATCTAATAAACTGGGTTTTAGCAATTTCCTTTTCATTTTATTTTTCCTGGTTTTGACAGTATTTTTCTTTACATGTGTTTTTACTCTTCCTTTAGAAGAAATGAGCACTAAGTATCATATAACAGATGTCCATTTGAAATGCGTATTTGGTTCATGATCAGCTTGTCACAACGAGGTCTGAAACATCGGAAGAACTTAACGTTACATTCTTACAGGGATGAGTAAGTTCCTAGTACATTGTCCCATTTTCTAAATAATTTTCTCTTTTACTGCACTCTCTCTGACATGTATGCCTTTCCTTCTATAGATCTCTTCATGTGTGACTTGGGAGCCCCCACAGTACTGTTCTATCATGTACCAGTACAGGAAATCTATCCTCTTTATGTTGACAAAGCTTCTGTTGTCCGAGTAAAGGCTGAGGAATTTGGCTGGGCATTTGTTGTTCATCATTGATGTAGATACCGTGGGACACAACTGGGCCAGGAAAGCGATGTGCCATTCCTGCCTTTAGAAACCTGTATTTGAGGTTTAGTGCTGTTGGCTTCAGCCTTGCAGTGCAGAAGTTAGTGTCAGCCCTTCCCTTGTTTGTAAAAGGTTGCGGTTCAATCTCACGCTGCTGACCAGTTCTGCGCTAACAGGTGGGCTTTGATTAATGAATTTAAATACCATTTTCAGTAGATTGTAGAGCTAAGCATGCTATACATAGCTTATAGGTAGTTAAATATGTAGTCATGGCTCAATAATTGGCCAAAAAATGTTTAGTCTGTAAAGACTAAATACGTAATCTAGTGGTATCTTTGAACAGTATGCTACATATTTAATCTGTTAGGTAGATCTTGAATCTAAACATAGTTGTTTTCTGCAGTCAGAGACTAAGCTTACAGCAGCGTTCCTTCAAAAAAAGTGGAAAATCCCAAGAGGCTTCCTTGAGAACAGGGCAGGAGTAAACGGGGTGTAAAATTTATTAGAACAGAAGGAACTTGCCTTTATCAAAGGTGGGGGGTGTGGGGGGGGAGCTAATTTTTGTGGAAGGTAGTGAATTGTTGGAAGCGAATCATAGTAGAGATGAGATGATAATTAACCATCAAAGCAATTTAAATAGAGAGATGGTGGCTTTTTCCTCATTGGAGGAGTCCTTTGATGGTGAAAGTTATGGGTTTGATGCAGTGTTTGAGATGTGGCCAGTGTTGCAGAATTGGTCAGACTAGATGTCTTATTGTGTCTTTGCTTTACAATCTGTAAATCGGCTCATCCCCACTCACTTGCTTACAGCTAAATATTGTGGTCTGCTCAGGCCTTAAATTAGCCTTAAAACTAGATATGAGGGGGGAAGGGGAGATAACTGGGCCTGTCAGGACTAAACCCAAGGGAAGCATGCCAGGGCTTGAAGGATGGTGGACCAGTGAGGACTCTCGCTCTGCCATTTCCTTTGAAAGAAGGGATAGATGTTCAGAAATCATGGAAGCACCTGAGAAGGGTCTGGTAGGAAATGGGGCCCACACTCACAAAAAGGTGTTGGAATCATTAGCTCATCTGAAGTGCATCTATACCAATGCACGCAGTATGAGCAACAAACAGGGGGAGCTTGAAGCGATGATGCACCAGGAAAACTATGACATAGTGGCTATCACAGAAACATGGTGGGATGCCTTACATGACTGGAGTGCCACAATCGATGGCTACAAGCTCTTCAGGAGGGATAGACAGGAAAGGAGAGGTGGTGGAGTGACCCTGTATGTCAGAGAATGCTACGAGAGCTCGGAAATCAAGTATAGTGATGATGGGGTTGAGAGTGTTTGGATTAGGTTAAGGGCCAATAAAGCTGATATCGCTGTGGGAGTCTGCTATAGACCTCCCAACCAAGCAGTGAGGTGGATGAAGCTTTCTATAAGCAGCTGGGGAAAATCTCGCAGTCACTTGCCGTTGTTCTTGTGGGAGACTCTAACCTCCCGGATATCTGCTGGGAATACAACACAGCAGAGAGGGAACAATGCAGGAGGCTCCTGGAATGTGTGGAGGATAACTTCCTCACACAGCTGGTAAGTGAGCCGACAAGGGAAGGTGCCCTCCTGGACCTGCTTCTTGTGAACAGGGAAGAACTTGTGGGGGAAGTAAAGGTTGGTGGCCATCTAGGGCACAGTGATCATGAGATGATTGAGTTTTTGATTCTTGGAGAAACAAGGAGAGGGGTTAGTAAAACTGCCACCTTAGACTTCCAGAGGGCAAACTTTGACCTGTTCAGAAGACTGCTTGACAAAATCCCTTGGGAGGCTGCCCTGAAGGATACAGGAGCCCAGGAAGGCTGGACATACTTCAAGAGAGAAGTCTTCAAGGCACAGGAGCAGGCTGTCCCCATGTGCTGAAAAACAAGTAGGCGGGGAAGGAGACCGACCTGGCTAAATAGGGACCTTTGGCTGGACCTTAAGAACAAAAGGAGAGTCTATGACCTTTGGAAGAGGGGGCAGATCTCTCATGAAGACTATAAAGATGTAGTGAAGCTATGCAGGGAGGAAATTAGGAGAGCCAAAACGCAGGTAGAGCTCAACCTAGCTACAGCTGTTAAGGATAACAAAAAACGTTTCTATAAATTCATTAACAACAAAAGGAGGATTAGGGAGAATCTCCCTTCCTTATTGGATGCAGAGGGAAACAGTCACAAACGATGAGGAAAAGGCTGAGGTGCTCAACGCCTACTTTGCTTCAGTCTTTAGCAGTGGAACCAGCTGTTCCCTGGGCACCCAGCCTCATGAGCTGGGAGACAGGGAGGGGAAGCTGAACGAGGTCATCACAATTAAAGAGGAAGTGATCAGCGACCTGCTGCACCGCTTGGATGCACACAAGTCTATGGGATCGGATGGGTTACATCCAAGAGTGCTGAAATAGTTGGCAGACGCGCTCGCCAAGCCACTTTCCATTATTTACCTGAAGTCGTGGCTAACTGGGGAGGTCCCAATGGACTGGAGGGCAGCAAATGTAGCACCCATCTACAAGAAAGGCAGAAAGGAAGATCTGGGAAACTATAGACCTGTCAGTCTGACCTTGGTACCAGGGAAGGTCATGGAGCAGATCATCTTGAGTGCCATTACAACTCATATAATGGACAAGCAGGGGAGGCCTAGTCAGCATGGGTTTATGAAAGGCAGGTCCTGCCTGACGAACCTGATCTCCTTCTACGACAAGATGAGCCGATTATTGGACGAGGGAAAGGCTGTGGGTATTATCTACCTAGACTTTTGAAAAGCATTTGACACTGTTCTCCATAGAATTCTCATGGAAAAACTGGCTGCTCGTGGCCTCGATGAGCATACGATCTGCTGGATCAAGCACTGGCTGGATGGACGGTCCCCAAGAGTGGTGGTCAATGGAGTTAAATCCAGCTGGCAGATGGTCACAAGTGGTGTTCCTCAAGGCTCAGTGTTGGGACCATTTCTGTTTAACCTCTTTATTGATGATCTTGATAAGGACAGAATGTATCATCAGTAAGTTTGCAGATGACACCAAGTGGAAGTTTTGATCTGCATGAGGACAGGGAGGCTCTACAGAGAGACTTGGATAGATTGGATCGATGGGCCAACACTAACGGGATGAGCTTCAACAAGGCCAAGTGCCGGGTCCTGCACTTGGGCCACAACAACCCCAAGCATCGCTACAGGCTTGGGGAAGTGTGGCTGGAGAGCTGCCTGGCAGAAAAGGGCCTGGGGGTTCTCATTGACAAGTGCCTGAATATGAGCCAGCAGTGTGCCCAGGTGGCCAAGAAAGCCAATGGCATCCTGGCTTGTATTAGAAATAGTGTGACCAGCAGGAGTAGGGAGGTGATTGTCCCCCTGTACTCAGCACTGGTGAGGCCACACCTCAAGTATTGTGTCCAGTTCTGGGCACCTCAATACGAGAGAGATCTCGAGGTGCTGGAGCGAGGGCAGAGGAGGGCAACGAAGCTGGTGAAGGGCCTGGAGAATAAATCTGATGAGGAGCGATTGAAGGAGCTGGGACTGTTTAGTTTGAGGAAGAGGAGGCTGAGGGGAGACCTCATCACTCTCTACAACTACTTGAAAGGACATTGTGGAGAGGTTGGTGCTGGTCTCTTCTCACAGGTAATTAGCGATAGAACAAGATGGAATGGCTTCAGGCTGCAGCAGGGGAGGTTTAGGCTGGACATTAGGAAAAAATTCTTCTCAGAAAGAGTGGTCATACACTGGAATAGGCTGCCCAGGGAGGTGGTGGAGTCACCATCCCTGAAGGTGTTTAAGAGTCATTTAGATGTGGTGTTGGGGGATATGGTGTAGGGGAGAACTTTGTAGAGTGGGGCTGATGGTAGGACTCGATGATCCCAAGGGCCTTTTCCAACCTAAATGATTCTGTGATTCTATGATTACTTTATTGGTTCCACAAGTGTCTTTTTAGGTAGCCTACATGAGAACAAATAGGGAGGATACTAAACAGCATTACAAAGCAGATAAAAAGACGGGGAGTATGTACCACAGACAAAACGAATTTTGAATTACCCAATTTTGTTTTGTTTTGTTCTGTTTTTCCAGGTAGCTGTGGGCCTTCCTTGGACCTTACAGGTCCTTCAAGAGAAACTGTACCCGGTGCGTGGGGGCAAGTGCAGTTTTCCAGTTCAAGATGCCTTTTTGCCAGTACAGAGCTTGCCCATGTTGCGCTGTCGTGAGGGGGGAAGGAGCGAGTTTTGTCAGGAGCACTCAGAGTGGGGAGATTGCTAACTCACCTCCAAAGAAAGGGCTCCTCTGCTATTCCAGCAGCCTGTTGCATCATGTCGTGACTATCAGCAGAACTGGGCAGGATTTGGGATCCAGGCTTTTCTGTCCCTTTGTCTTGGTCTCCCATGGGGAGCCCTGCAGACAGCGTGTGTGCAGGGCTGTATCCCAGCAGCTGCCGGGCCATGTGAAGCAAGGTCAGGATGCAAAGGCAGAGCCTGGAAGCGACGGGGAGTGAGGAAAACCATTTTGAAAGACAGACTTCCCTTTTTCCTGCCTGGCTTGTCTGGTGCAGTGGAAGTATGTGGGATACGTTCTCTTGCCCCAAGCGTGCAGCTGCCTCCCTGCAGCTTCTCCAGAGCTTCGTGCAGAGTTCCCTGCTGCAAACGTGGGCAGATGAGGGCTGCAGGAGTGATTGGGCTGGCACGGAGCACAGCATGAACAAGCACTGGGAGGGGGCTGGGAGCGTGTTTGTGTGCGTGTCTGTGTGTGTGCTGCTTTTCAGACCAGACCAGTAGCTTGTCTCATTTGACCACTATGATTTTGATCTGATGCTGGCAGCCAAAAGGCAACTTTTGCTGTTGGCAATCCATAGCCTAACATGCAACTATATACAAGAGTGTAATCAAGTAAATGAGGGGTAGGACTCTCTTATACATATAGACACACATAGACATATTTTTAAATATATCTATGTAAAATGTACCTACTTACTCAATTGAGACAGCTCCATCTGGATTCCTACAAGGCATCCTGACCCTGTAGGCACAGAACATGTAGCTAAACCAGGTAATTGAAGAAGACAGCAAAAATGAATAGGGATCTAAACCTTATTACAGACACAGAGGATATGAGTTAAACTTATCCAGGATAAATGGGGCCTAAATGGAAAGGTCATGGTTTGCTGTACCCGACTGAAGTACAAAAAATAGTATCAAGAAGATAATGATTAATAAGGATGAGATGGATGATCGGAATGAAGGATGCTACAATGCAGAGTGGCAATAGACATATGTTATTCCAGCCGTCTGAGAGTTTCATGCGTGCTATAGAGCGAGTAAGTCATGGCTTGGAATTCTTGATGTTAAATGGAACCTAGAGCAGATCCTACTCCATCTTCGGGCTTCGTTTTGCCAGTAGTGAGGATACATGTGAGCAACAATTCAGTGGAAGGTTGTCTGGATATGCTGTTATTTCCCAAACTCTTTTGGACTGCAAGGCTGTAATACTTTGGAAAGGCAGCTGTGGTAACTGTATGTACTATACTGTTTGGAGGAGGATTTGAAGAGGTTAGAGATCCCTTGTGTTTCAGAGGTAGCCTGCGGCTAGGTTATCTTTAAGTGACTATAGAATCACAGCTTCAGTCTTCAGGTGTTCTAAATGTGTTTTTTTCAGAACCATTCACAGAAATAATCTTTCTCATAAAGTAAGTGGCCAATAAATACCTGCAAAAGAACAGATAACAGTAGTTTAAATAAAGGACTGGGGTCTGGAGCTCTTGTTTCCCCTAGGAAGCCTAGTGATGAGGAATTAAGGCCAAGTACCTAAACAATTCTTTTTTACAGAATTGATTGCTCAAATTTTGGAACTAGAGGAAAAATAGGTACCTCTGTAATGCTCACTAGTGCCTGTTCAACACTTAAAAAAAAAAAAAAGACAAGAAACAGGAGAGGCAATAAATTAAACACATAGATACACTTACCCTAACAACAATTAGCAGAGACAGTAACAAAGACCAGAAATCTTAAATCAGGGAGCTATTACGGGAACCACTGAAATACAACCCTGAAGAGGTTCAGACAGATTCTTTGATGGTGTGTTACAATAGTTTTATTTTTCTCATCAGAATGGGCCTTATACGAAAGAGTAAGTTTATGAGATTTTTTTGAGGGAGGTTCATGGGACTGTGCAAAAAATATTACAGGATTTTAAGGGGGAACAAAACCAGTTCTGCACTCTACAATCTACATATAAACATTATTTTAAGTATTTTCTCATTGTATACCTGCAAAGCGGCCACATGTGAAGTAATGCAAATAAATGCTAATAATTAGAACTATAACTGTTTGTCATAAAACCTTTTGTAGCTTATGTCTGGCATTCAGCTATGTAGTATATTTCTGTGATGGTTGAACTGTGATGTGCAACCCTTATAATCAAGAAAAACTGCTTTCATTTAGTCTCCCTTTCACACAGAGCCTTTAAAAAATTTATGTAAATATACTTTTTCATGGACTCGCAAAATCACTGAGGTTGGAAGGGACCTCTGGAAGTCTCTAGTCCAACCTCACTTCCTCAACACAGGGTGAACTAGAGTGGGTTGTCCAGGACTCTGTCTAGTTAGGTTTGAAGCATCTCCAAGGATGGAGACTCCACAACTTCTCTGGGGGACCTGTTCCAGTCTTTGACCACCCTCAGAGCAAAAATGTTTCTTATGTTTAAGTAGACATTCGTGAATTTCAGTCCATTGCTCATTGCTTCTTGTCCTGTTCTCTCTCAGCCTTTGCTCCTAGGTCAGATGCTCCAAGCGCTTGATCAGTTTCTCAGTGCTTCACTGAACTTGTTCCATTGTGTCCGTGTCTTCCTTGTACTGGGGAAGCTGCAACTGGACCCAGTGCTCGAGATGTGGTTTCACCAGCACTGGGGAGAGGGGAAGGATCCCCTCACTTACCTGCTGGTGATGCTTTTCCTAATAGAGGGTATCGGTCTACCAAGTTACTTAATTTCGGCTTAAGTAGTAACCTTATGCCCTGGCATCGAAATTCAAGGGACTAATTAAAATGGACAGATGGTGGCATCTTCAGTGCTTTGACTCTTGGAACAAGAGCTGGGCAAAGCAATAGTAACAGATGAGCACTGAGGGGAAGGGAACGTCCAGGGTGTGATTACCTCCTCTGTCAGTGCTGCTGATAGTCGCTGTTGTTGCACGCTGATGCTTTGGGCCGCCCCACTTCAAACGGTGGCTGACACTTCAGGTGAGTTCCCACGGTGTGGTCAGCAGAGCTGTTTAGATGGATGGGTACAACCGCGGTCAGCGCAGCCAGGTGTTGCTGCCCAGGAGGGCTGATGGCTGAGGCAGCAGGAAGCCTGGCCGGAGGAGAGGGGTCCGGCTGGGCTGGCCCAGCAGGGAATGAGGAGGAGCCGGGCTGCCCAGGCCGAGCTGACCTGGCTGCACCGTACGCGGGGGCCCGGTCCGGCCCGGGGGGGCTGTAAAGGCTGGGGGGAGACGTAGGGTCATGGCTGGGCTGACCTGGGCTGTGTCCCGTGTAACTGGGCCGGCAGAGTGTAGACTAGAACACGGCTGGGTGACAGGAAAGCCCAAGGCCAGGGCGGGGGCTCTCTGAGGGGGCCTCGGGCGGGACACAGCGACCTGCGCGGGGCAGGGCGGTCGGGCCGGGGCGAAGGGCTGCGGGCAGGGCCGGGCGAGGCAAGCTGTCGCCCCGCTCCGGCAGCGGGCGAAGGTGGCGTAGGCGGCCAGGGTGCGGCCGGGGCGGGGAGAGAGAGCGAGCGCGGAGCGGCGGCTCCTCCCCCGCCACACCCGGTGCGGCAGGAAGAGGAACAGCCGCGCCCGCGCCCAGCTCTCGGCCGGACCCGGCCCAGCGCAGCACCATGGCGGCGGCGGCGGAGGAGGTGGACGGGCTGGCCATGTCCCGGCCCCACTATGGCTGTGAGTACTGGGGCGCCCGGGGATCCGCGCGGCCGCCGAGCGACGACCTGCCCGGCGACGCCCCGCCCGGCCCGCGCCGTCCGTTCCCTCCGGGAACGGTGCTGGGAGCGGAGGCTGGGGCGCCGCAGGGGCAGCCACGGGGCCCTGGCTGTGGAGCCGGCCTGCGGGCGCGCTGGGCCCCGCCAACCCCGGGGCGCGGCCCGCTGCTCCTCCTGCGGGGGGTGCGCCATGGGGTGCGGGAGCTCGTCCGAGCTCAACGTCCTTCCCCGGGCTCTCGGGAAGAGAGCGGGACAACGCGGCGGGGGGGCAGCGCGGGGGCGTCCGGCGGCTCTCCCGCCGGCGGGCTCCGCGCCTCGCCCAAGATGTCCGCCGCGGGGAGGGGGCGCGGGGCCGCGGCCGTCCCTGCCGCCTTCCCCCCGCCTGTTTCGGTGGCGACACCTGACTTACCGGGCGGAACGGCGGCGGGGGAGGCCGCGGTTCGGGTGTCTGGGAGACGGGCGCGCCTGTGCCGTAGAGCAGGAGCCGAGGCGGGGCGGGCGGCAGGTGGAGCGCGGCGGGAGGCTCCGTGCTCGGCCGGGAGAAGGAAGGGTTGAGCGGGGGAGTGGGGAGGGGAGGGCAGGGCAGGGGGTTTCCCTTACCGGTGGGCGTTACCCTGTGGTTTGGGGCAGTTTTCGGCTCTTGCAACTTTGAGTGGAATTGGAGTAATCGGAAAGATGCTTTTGCGGTACCGGACCGCTGTCGAAGGGACCCCGTGCGATTTGGTCCCAAGTGCTGAAGTTCATACCTTATCCCTTGCGTGTATTTGTTGAAGGCATTTTAGGTGTAAGTTAACTGTCGATTAATAATGGTATGACACATTTCCTATTTGTCAGATTGGTCCATAAAACCTAAAAAGTTGTGGGGTTTTCCGGTTGGTTTTTTTTTTTTTTTTTTTTTTTTTTTTTGACCTGAGAGGGTGGATGAGGTATTTAGCTGCAAGGGTGGAAAGAGCGGGTTTTATCACTGAGACTTAAAACGCACAGAATCTGGAAGATTTAGGTATATACCCTGTGTAGGTCCTCAACTTAATCTGAAGATGACACACAGGTTGTGGATCTGAATGATTCCCTTTCAGGTAAAGGCTGTGAGTAGCATTTCCATCTTTTTTAGAGATGGACTATAAAGATACAGAAGGGATTATATGATGTGCATGTATATTGTTGTCCTTCCTTAATCCTTGACTACCAAAATCAGAGGATAGATGGAGGGACATAGAACGATAGAATGGTTCAGGTTGTAAGCGACCTTAAAGATCATCTAGTTCCAACCCCAGATGTGACATGTAGTCACTGATGTCCCTCTGAGGAAGAGAAAGGCAAAGCTAGAACAAAATAAAGGACTGTTTCTAAGAAATTGGAAGATGGAAAATGTTGGATCACGGTCAAATTGAGAAATCAGAAAGAGGGAAGATGGCAAGTTCACGTGACAAGGATAAGGAAACAGCGTCTCTTCTGTTGCTTGTAAAGAACAGATATATTTGGTCCTTCATTTTCTGAATCAAATAAAACCTGTGGGAAAGGTTGGATCTGATTTTTTGGTGTGCCTGTTCATTTACATTCAGTCTTCAACGATCTGAGAATGTGTTTTGGCTATTTGCAGCTGTCTTGGATAATGAGAGATTAACAGCAGAAGAAATGGATGAAAGACGACGCCAGAATGTAGCCTATGAGTACCTTTGTCATCTGGAGGAAGCAAAGAGGTAAGAACATGTGGTTTTGAAACTGCTGGTGCTTTAAAAGAACTTGTGATATTTGGTAAAGGGAATAATTTTGATACAGTTTACCTCTTGCCTGTGTTTCTTAGTGGCTATATAAATTCATTTTAAAACAAACAAACAAAACCCCTGATGTGCTTATCTAACACATTCTTAAAGACTTCTTGTGACAAGGACTCCGTAGCTCTAGTGCTGCAGTATTCCTAGCACTGGATGGGTTCTCCCTGTTACCTAACTTGTATATGTCTTCGTGCAATATTACCTCGCTACTTATCAATGGACATGAAGAACAAGTTATTCTTTTCCACCTCACTGCAACCTTTTACAAATTTAAATTGTAACAGTGTATTTCCCTCTCGTGGATCTTCTCTTAGACTGAAAACCAAATTTGTGCATATTTTTCTGTGGGTCTCATTTAATAGATCTGTAGTACTTTTCCCTGGATTGTTCTGACTTCTCTCCACTCGCTCCATGTCTTTCTGGAAGTGCACTGCCAGACCAGAAGTTTTCCATCAGGAGTGTTAACATGCATACTTATAAGAGCACAAGGATTATTTTGTGTAGCCTGATAGATATGCTACTATCGTACATTATGGCATGGTATCTACATTTTCATAATGATATGATGTAGTAGAGTTCTGCTGAGTTGCCACCCTTTTTCTTGAAGGTGTGCTGCTGAAATTTGTTCCTCATCATGTGTTTATACAGCCTGTTGTGTTTTCCTGAGTGTGTTACCTTTCACTTTATCCTGCCAAATTTGATTTTTCCTGATCTTTAATGTGTTGAAATAATTCTGATCTTACTCCTGTTCTAAAGCATGTGTGTAGTTTTTCTGTTATCTCCACGTAAGCATTCTGTATTTGATTTGAATGCATGAAATCTTACTGTTGGTATTTTTTTTTTTTTTTTAATCTTTTTGCAAACATTCAATCGTATATGCTGTATGTGGAGAACAGGAATGAGACAGACCAATTTGTCTGTTGCCTCCCTTCGTGACAGTTGGGTCTTTTCACGCCTTTGTATAAATTGAATTTTTTACTTGAAATTTAAAATGTTTTTTGAAGCTGAGATTGAGACCAAAGACAGGTTTTCAAGAACAAGATTAAAGAAAAAGAGGTGACGTAGTGTTTGTATTGGTGACTCCTCCTGCCCCCAGCACTTCTGAAAGGCTCGTGTTTCAGTTTGCATTTTGTAATTAGGAAATGGATTGTGAGCGTTTTGCAGTTTGTCAGGAAACGGATTGTGAGGTTAGACTTTCCTTGTTCCCACAAAGATCTAGGCAAAGTAGCCAATGTACGTGCCACAGAAAATAGTTTCTGGAGCAGCAGCAAAGTACGGAGTGTGCATAAAAACATATTCTAAATAGTCAACAGTGTGTTTTGTCATGGCTCACTGAATACTTCAGTCTGCCTTTGTCCTTCAAAAGATGATACGGATTACGAGCCAGAAAACTTTCTTTTCCACTGGCTGGATGATGAATTTTGGATAAATCTCTGTAAGTCTTCCCCAGCAATACAGATGTTTAGGTGTTAACTTGTTGGTTTTCCTTCCCATCCTTTTATCAATGACCTGTGTTTGAAAGCCAAGGGCTTAGATGTGTATCCATTCCTTTTGCTTTTTGTCACTCATTTTATTCTCCTCACTGGACAGTTGTTCTTCCAAGCAGCAGTCCCGCTTCAGGTAGGTTTAGACTAGATACAAGGAAGAAATTTTCTACAGTGAGGGTGGTGAAGCACTGGCCCAGGTTGCCCAGAGAGGTGGTGGATGCCCCATCCCTGGAAACATTCCAGGTCAGGCTGGATGGGGCTCTGAGCAGCCTGGTCTGGTTGAAGATGTCCCTGCTCGTGGCAGGGGAGTTGGAATAGATGGCTTTTAAAGGTCCTTTCCAACCCCAAACTATTGATTCTGTGTACCACTGTAGTGATTTTATTGGTGAGGAAATGCCGAGTTTGTAGAAGTTCACTGCTGGCAGAGTATAAAGAAGGACTTAATTCCAGGGTTTTAGTAGTTTACACTGCCTTACGAAGAATGTAAAGTATATTTTTAAAGGGGCAAGGAGCACTCGGTTTATGCTGTAGAATGTAAAGTATATTTTTAAAGGGGCAAGGAGCACTCGGTTTATGCTGTAGTCTTTTGGGTACTTTGTAACAATTGTCATTCCTATAGATTCACAGAGGCTGCTTAGTTACTAGCAGATAATAATTTTCTGTATTTACAGATTTGGATGAGGTTTGAAGTAGTAAGAAAGATCTGACTATACGTCAAAATAACTCCTTCCCTTGGAATCCAAAATCTTTAGGATCAAACGCCGGATGACAGGGAGAGATGAGTTGTACTGTAGTCACTGTCCGTGCTTGAAGGACCCCCAGATCCACCACTTGTGGACTCTCTGTCACTGACCTCAGAGTAAATGCTCTCTGAGGTGCTTGTTCTCTGTCCAATTCTGCGTCCAGCTTTGCAAAAAAAGAATTGGGCAAAAATATACCTAACACAACAACAACTTTACTTAAGCTGTCATTAAGCTCTTAATCGTGGGGACTTACTCTTTAGATAAATCATCTTTGACTCTAAGGTTCCTTGTCCATCTTATCTCTACTTCTGAGTATTGCCTTGGTATTGATAAGCCTGAGCAGCTGGGCATTTGATTTTGCCACACCTTGTCAGAAACAAGGTTTTTTCACTGTTTTATCACAGGACGAGCCTTCAGATGTTTCAGATAATGCCTAGCGGTTGCCAGTATGTTTTGTGAGGAATGAAGTGACAACCGTGTCGCTCAAAATGCAAGTAGTGGAGTCAGAGCCTTCCTCTGCCTCGGCAGTCAGAGCACTTACTCGTTAAGTGGAAGGTCTGCTTGGAGAGCTTCAGATGCCCCTTCTCCAACCCTCAGCCCAGTTTGCTTAGTGGCCTACAGACCCTTTGTGCATATGGGAGTTGGAATTCCTGACTCTAACAGCTGAAGCCATACCACTTTGCATAAGAGTTAACGATTAAATGACCAGAAGGAGGGGAGCAGACTCCTTAGTTTAATAATTCAGATACACAAGTGAGAGCAGAAAGGCTTGAGTTCGTGGTCTACTCCCAAGAATATTTTTTTTCCTCACCGAGCAGTCTTTTTGTAATTGTCCTTTGATTATTTTTTTTTTTTTTTTATTACTACTAGTACAGCCTAAAAGAAGGCTCTTGGCTGCGTTGTTGGAAAGGAGTTTAACTAAAACGATTAAACCATAACTGTAAGAGATCATTATGTTTGAAATTAATGTCCTTGATCTGAGTTTTTTTGTATTTGACTTCTTTGCCAGTAATGTACTGAGACACTGAAAAGGTGAATGTGGTAAAGTTGGTGGCAGCTGAGGCAGGGTGGGAGGTGACCGAAGAACAATTCTTAGCGCCCCCCCCACCTTCTCCCCTCATTAATCTTACTATCATATTACATTATAACATCACATTCAGACACTGTAGTTTATATTCAGTTTTTCTATAACATAAAGGCCCCTAAAACGAGGTGTGAATAATATCATGCTGATTGGCATTGCATCAGCATTGTCAGAGGCTTGCTATCTCTTTAACCAAGAAAAAATACTGAATCAAGAAGCAGAAGTTTGGTGTTTTAGTTTGTTTTTTTTTTTTCCCCCTCCCATAAACGAAAGAAGGTAAGACGAAAATGGCTAACACTTAATTTCCTACTGAAATGACAAATCCAGAAAAGCCTGGATTTCTGAACTGTGTAATGTAACAGCACAGGCGCAGTAGCTTTGAGTATTTCATGAAGTTGTTTGGAGTACCTGTCTGCTAAGGAGCATACATCAGAGGCATTATCAAAGGAATATCAATAACTTGTACTTATTTAATGGTATTCCAGCCTGTTTTGTTTTTTCTTGAGCTGTCACTGTTGTTCTATTGTTATTTGGCAGTTTTTGATTTCAGCTACTAATGTGCAACTGTCTTGTGAAACAGGCATTATTCTTGCTAAGTTAGAGAAAGGGAGGCAGAGTATGCAACTGAGTTGCTCAAGATCATGAAAGACATTGAAATGAAAATTTGACCTAAAATGAAGATTGTGAATAGAGGGATTCCTGTACTATGGTTCCAGAGGACCAGATACCTCTTTCTTGAATAAAAATGGCTTATATGAATAAGTGTTGTTTAATACTCAAGTTTTGTGTTTGGTTGCTTGTAGTTTTTTCTTTTTTTGTTTTTCTGTCTCCAAATCACAGCAGTCTATACAGAAAAGCTGTGGCAGTGCAGATAAAACTGTAAGTAGTACTCCGTTCTGTTGAGACGTGGCAGCTTGTGCTCACGGGAAGGTAAGGGTATAGTTACCTGGAACAGAAGTAACCAGAGAGAAATTATTTTTGTGGTCCTTACCTAGAAATCAGGCAGGCCCACTATAATATTCTCCATCTGTGTTGTGTAATAGCCTTTTTTTCCTACATGGGTTACTAGTTGGGGTATTGTGGCATTTTCATGATGGAATTAGCGCTTACCAATTTGGCAAAGGTTTTTTTCAAGCTTTGTCTTTCACTGTGGAATATTTTAGTTTCTCCAAGGTGGAAACTAGAATGTTGTCGACTCTCTTGTTTCCTTATCTGGCTTGCTGGGTGATGGTACCATGCTTTTCCCCTGCGATAGTTGGAAGTATGGTGTAAGCATTTTAGTGCCCAGATTATGTGACTTCCAATAATTGTATAGTTTCCACTGTGCCTGAGCAGTGTGTTTCTTCTTGTGTGCATCAGGATGGAATCTGACCATGTGGCTTTCTTCTCCTTTTTGGGGTTTCTTGTAGATGATGTTCCCTGTTGAGCAAGAAAAAGATGCTGCTTGCTCTTTATTGCTGATTTAATCTGTTCAGGATTGAACAGGATCACTGAAGTGATCCCCTTCTTTCTGATAGACTGGAAGATGGCTTAGTGGAAACTGATGATACCATTGAGAGCAATTAGTATTTTGTGCCTGTGTGGTAAAGCCTGAAAGGGTCTGGCCATCAATTGCTTTTCTGTAAGAATTACCTTGCCCTCTCCCGCACGCATGTTTTCTCTCTTTAAAGTGGGTGGCAATTTCTTTTTTCCTCGGATGACTTGTCTATGTCATTAAGCAAAAAATAAATCTAAATTGTTTGCCAGGTGACCAGTTAAATTTTGTTTCCTAAAACAAATCTAAAGTTTAAAGAAAAAAATCTGTTCTTCTTTTTGGGTTTCCCACTTCTAGTTTGAAAATGTTTGGATGGATATCATTGTGTCTTGGCATTTGGCATAGTTATCCAAGATCTGCTTAAACAGTTTTCTTTATCTTCAGAGGTGTAGGGTGCCCAGAAGAATGAAGAGGAAGAATTAGATGTGTTCAATCTGTCCAGAAAGTGGTGTCCTCTGTAGAGGTAGTGCCTTAGATAGGAAGCTCTGTAAAGCTTAATCCGTGAGTAACTTTGTAAAGCTGTTTCATCAGTGTCTGTAAAGGTGTAGATACCAGTTGTTGAAGGAGCTCGTTTGAAGATAAAAATATTTAAATAGTACACTTTATCTTCTTAAATCTGCTTGTGAAGGAAATGTGATAGTTGCTCTTTTACACAGAATTAGTCTCAAGAGGCTTCTTCATTGCAAATCAGAGATTTTTCAGAGAGGCGATAAATTGCATTGGTTCCATTCTCTTATTAACCTGAATTTGGAAAAATCAAGGTAGCTTATTTAAAATACGTGTCTTATGAGCCTCTGTTAAGAACAGGGCTGTGATAGAGAACTAGGTACCAGTAAGGTAGTTTGAGAAAAGCAGGATTAGGCTTTCTCTCTCACTTTTGTACAGGTCTCGGTGTGCCTCAGATAAGCAAGTCATGTACAGAATATCTTATTTAAATCCTGCTTAAAAGGATCTGCAAATTAGATACAGGCATGCTTCCCATGGGTTTTGAAGCTGTAGAGTTAGCGCACTACCTCTTGGAGGTTTCTGAGGATGAAGTGGTAATAGTACAGCCTGGAGTGCCACAGTCGTGGTGTGAACCAGAGCTGCAGCTGAAGAACTTGAATTTTTTTTGCCTTGTTTTATTGTAAATCTCAAGACAGCAAGAATCATAATGTAACTCTGTGGTCCCTCAAATAAAAAGAAAGGTGAGGATTGTTTGAAAGATGTTTTGCCTTATGCAGGTCAGCCTTGGTCTATATTTAATCCATCAGATCATAATGGTCCCCTCTGTAATAACTGCTGGTCAGTATTGCATGCTGGAAGAGATCTAAAGATGGAATTAGTTATGTTTAGAAAACATCTGCAGTAATTTCATCAGTAGGCTGTAATGTAGAACCTTAGAAAGTGTTCCTCTTATTGATGAGGTCTTCAGACTTAGATGAGAGGCAATTTGAGACTTCTGAACGACGTCTGTCTGGTTTGCTCATGTTTTATTTCAAATGTATAACTCCTTTTTGCAGACCTTTTGTTTTTATTTTCTAACTTTAGAATGAGGCCTTTTTTCTTTTCTCTTTTTTAAGCCATTTGTAATATTGCAGTATGACTGGAATTTTACAGTTGTGTAGTCAAGAGAGAAACAAGCTCATTCATAATTGGATGTATTTGTAGATATATTTGTATGTGAGGAGTCCTGATATCTTCATGTATAATCAAAGTCACAGAATTACAGGAACTGGCATTTGGCTGAAAGTGACTTCTATAATTCCCATCAAAAGTGACCCCTCTAGATCAGGTGAGTGGGTCAGAAAGTCATTAATGATGTAGTAGAACTTACTCTCATGTAGCATAAACAGGGGTCCTCTTTTTATTCCAGTCTAATCAAGACTTTTTTCTTTATTTCTTTGTATTTCCATTTTATTCCCACTTGTAAATTGAGTCTGGTACTTTTTGGGTCAGTTGTTGGTTTTTTGTTATGTATTTTTTTTCCTGTGTGTGTGGTTTTGGTTTTTTTCTTGTTGTTTTCTGCTTCTGTGAGATATGATGCAAGTCCTGTGTTAGATTGTAATCCCTGAATATTCATAGATAATATTTTATTATCAATAGTTGTAAGATGAAGTATCTGCTGTTTAGCTCTCACTGCTTCATCTGGGGCTTCTTATCAGCTCCTGTCTGGACTTGGGGAGATATTTCTCTACAGTTCTGTGCTGTTTCATTGATGACCTCATGCAGCTGGCAGGGAATGGCTGTCTGGACTGGAAGTGTCTTGGAATGCACATTCAGAGCTATATTTTTCTGAGAAGTGGGTGGAGAGAGGTGGGGGGAGGAGGAGGACGACAGTGGTGGAGTACCATCATCTTTGCCTCACTCTGAATACTTTTTTTATGACTCACTGGAAATAGTAATGAAAGGCAGGCCAGGAGGAGAGAAGCAGCTGTTTGCACAGAATTCAATCCAGAGACCAGGGTTTTGCTGTTTGGATGGTGGTTTCTGAAGGAATATTGTATGTAATGCAGGAAGAGAGCAGCCCAAAATAACCAAAGCAAGTAGTTGTCACGTAACAGTTCTTGACTATCGGGTGCTGTGGAGTGCTGCTTATAACCTTTATTTGCAAGAAATCAGCTTAGTTTTGGGTTGTAACTTCAGTCATGCTATACCATTAGAAAGTAAATAGGCTTAAATGTTTGGAAGGTAAGTGATCAAGGCAATTAGCTTTGGCAACAGAATGGTTCAAAAAGATTTTTGCATATGTGATTTAAGTTCCTCATGACTATGTGCTTGGTACTCATCTGAAAGCTCTTCAGGACTAATCTTTTTGGCAAACATGGCAAATGTTATAGGATCCCCACGAGCAAGAGCAGCTAAAGTAATTTTTGCCAGTTGTTGGTAGCGTTTGAAATGGAACAAAGAGGAACCTCATATTTACTTTTATAGGGGACAAAAAAAGTGGATCTCAGTGCCAGAATATGGTCTTTGGTTCAGTTGCACGTTGCCAGGGAGGGTACATCAATCATTGTGAAAAATCTGGCCTGTGTTACCCGCTAATCCTTTGCTTTTTGGTATCTTTGAAATGACAGTGTCTCTGTGGATAATGAGAATGTTCTGTGACCTTTTAGCTGTGGGCAGCACTTGTTTTCCTAGCTCTTCATTTGAGAGGCTGTGTCTTTTCATGCACAAACTGTATTGAAATGCATTTACATTTCCACCTATTTCTCTAGAAGAGAACACTCCTGGTGTGATAAATTTATTTTACTTTGTTGTTATACCTCTCTGAGAGATCTTCTTTTATCTTCTCGCGTGATTCCTTGATTTATTCATTCGGAGTTGGTAGAATGAGTTATTTTAGAGAGAAGTTTTTGTTCGGGATTTTTGCATGGCTGTCTAATGCCCTTGCTCCAGTGAACCGGACGAAGAGCTGAGGCTCTCTGCAAGTTTTCTCTTCCGATTCTCTGTGAGAATGTGTGCCAAGTCTGCAATTGTGACTGAACTAAAAATGTTTGAGATTCATATGTAGAGGCAATGATCTGCTGGAGTACGAGATCCTTCTTCTGTCAAGAAAATGAACAGTATGATTTGTCCAAAAAATGCCATACCTGTGGTGTGTTGGCAGTAGTGAGCAGTGCAAAAGCTTTTAAGCCATAGCTTCGTACATTCTTTCAGATGGCTTATGCAGATGCTGTTGGGGGGAAAAAAACAACCAACCAACCAAATGTACTGCCCTTCTGCTCTGCTGCGGCCATGCATGTTTTCCTTGGCACACCTGTAGGGAATTGCAGTAGAAGGGCTAAATGGGTGTGAATGAAAGCATCTGGATGTGGGGGCTGTTGGAATGCCTTGTGTTTAAAAATGCCCAGATTAGCAGCTGGTCACCAAGACCCCAGCATGCTTGCATTCATTTTCATGAGACACCCTTTGGAGGCAGAGCACAGTAAACAAACCCAATGAGTTGAGGCGGTGGCACAGGACAGAGTAGTCATCGCTGTCAGCTACAAAAGGATATGAGAAGGCCTACCTGTAACCTCCAAAATCTGCATGTGGTTGCCGACCAAGGAAGAGTCCAGGAGATGTGAGAAGAACTTGAGAACTGGTGTCCTTTGCCCTCCATGTCAGGGCAACAGATCCTGGACTTCCCACCACTTGTTGTTGGGCCAAGTGTAATGGCCCACTGCTGGGTGGATAGCTTGAACATCCTTCTGGTTGCCTGATTGCTGGACAGACTTACTCGGCACCAAATGCTTTCTGGTGCTTGTGAGTATGAGACTGAGTGAAACACGTTTGGGTTTTGGTTTTTATGTCAAATGCCGTCATCTTCCCCCTTCTGTAAGGTCTGGTGTAATTTGCTACGTTGCTGGTACAAGGGTGTAACTGCATTTCCTGCTAGTCTGCCACCTTGCAGATTCAATAGACACTGGCTTTAGACCTCAGCTGAATGCAAGAGTTTTTTCTTTCCTCAGGCAGGTGACAAAGAATTAAACTTCTATTTCAGCTTGTTAGATTTCTCAAAACTACTTGAGTTGAAACTGAAATTAAGAATGCTGCTTTTGATAGAGAACTAGAGAATTATAAACCAATGGACAGTCAAAATGTGCTTTAGGAAACAGATCTTGCTCCACAAAATAATTCAAATTGCAATTCTGATTGTTTCGTGGTAATTCCTGGTGTAATTTTACTAGTTGTAAAGGTAGCCGATGATGTCATACTGATTTGAGCAAAGCCCTGTGTGTTTACAGGTGTGACTTCAAATTTACCTGCTTTGGAAGACTTTAAGGGGCTGATCTTGAACACTGTATCTCTTGATGATGACCTTGTTTCCCAGGATTGTTGCACCACTGCGGAAGCCAACGTGCCTTCCCCACCCGCTGTTGGATTTGAATATGTTCTTTGAAGAGTGGAATTCTAAATAAGTATTGTTGGTGCCTTCCTTTAGCTTGGACACCTGCTGTCTGGAATGTGCTGGTGTCCCTCAGTCCACTTTTGTGAGCCTTGTTTCTGTAGGATGAGTTGTCAGGGAAAAGAAGGAAATGTTTGAAATTTCTATGTGCCAGTGCAGGACGCCAGATGAGGTTGGGGAAAGCCAATGATGTTACGCAAAGATTGACCCTGAGGGTGAACAAACCTGGTGGGGAGTTAGGGGAAGGGAGACGGCATTTCTTTCTTGAGGTTTTGTTGTTCCGAGTGGAATGCTTGGTATTCTGAAAGTCTTTGCGTGATGTAATTTGTCCTTTTTGTAGTATGGATTGAGTGGCTGGTTAGCAGCGTTTACCGCCTCGATCCAGCTTCTGGTAGGCAGTTACACTGCGATCACCGAAACTCATTTTGACAGAGAGTTCTGCCCTCTTCTCCTTGCAGCTTTTCTACCACCTACCAGATTCTTGCCAAACTTTCCTGTTACGGCAGCCGCATGAATAAGATGTTATCGCAACCTCTGTTGCTTGAGGAAGATGATATCATTTACTGCATGTCAGAAATCCTTTGAAACAAACTACTCTCCACTAAAATAAAAGTCCTTTTCAACACAGGGACAGGTATGTTATGTTACAGGTCCTTGTTTTTTAAAATGTAGATATGCAGGAATTGTGAAACTAGCTAATTGAATGCCAAAACCTGAAGCATATGAACATTGTTGGGTCTTTGCTGCTGCGGTCTGTTTTTTCATTTTGGTTTTGTTAGATCAGGTGCAAACGTTCCATTTATTTTCTTGCGGACAAAACTTTTATCTTGCCTTTCACTTGCCCTCTGAGTACTGAAAGGAGAAGAGAGAAACTTTTTCAGTCTTTCCCAGGCACTCCTTTAAAATATTAAAAATGCCCGTACATCAGCAATGCATGCTGTGACAGCATAATCTATTTTTTTCAGTAGTTCTGTGATTCCCAAATACATTTTTGCACATCGGATAAACTCACAAATGTGACATTCGTAAACTTCTGTCAAAATGAAAAGTTTTATCAACTAAACATATGCTATGTACGATAATTTAGGAAAGTATGAAAAGATACAGCGTATTTAATTGAACCATCAATTACCTAGTTTAATAAAAGGCTATGTTTATTTGCATCTGTCTTCCTGGCCTTTCTCAGAGACAGGGTATTGGGCTACGTGGGGCGGGAAGTTTTGGTCTGACACCATGAACGGGTAAAGGGGCTGCTCTTGTCATCTGGTGATAGGTGTCTTTCGCTGGTGATAAGTTCCTGGATTAAATATGGTTGAGGAAGCTGGAAGGCATTGTCGGCAATTGTGCTCACTAGATTGCTAGGCAGAATAGTCATTGAGTGCAGGCAGACAGCGTGGAGCAGTTGCCATGGGGAAATGCAGATGATCCTACAGCAGTTTGGGAGGCCTGAATTTTCTAAAGGTATTTGTCCCCACCCCTTTCTGGCATTTGGTTAATGTGCTTTCACCTCTATTTTGTAACTTCTGTTGTGCATTTGGGAATGTGGTGTGACTGGGGGCAAAAAATAAAATCCTAAATAAAACCCCCCAACCCCTGAAATTCTCTATGGGCAGGAAAATGTTAATTTGCAGTATGTGCTGGGGTATGCCACCTGCATGCCTTGTGTTTTGGCTGCCTGTCTGGTGTATTTCAGTGCGAGAGAAGAGCAGGGAGCCAACAGTGAAGCCTGTTTGTTACATGGTGGTAGCTATGCTGTTTGAATGAAGTCAGACTTGGTCATCTTTACTAGGTAGTTTGGAGATGTAAGCAATAAACCCTCACAGGAACCTTCTCCTTCAAGAGCAGTAAGCAAAAAATATTTCTTATTCTCATAAGCGAAGTGTGAGAATGCGGTGCTGTAGATCCAATGTAGAGCTTGGAATTACAGGGATTTATTTTAAGACATGTAATAGTTTGAGGGATGGACTTCCCAGTCTCTCTCTAGATGACTGTGTTTAAAGAACTGTGTTAGTTCCTTGTGAGGTAACAATATCCCCAGCGATCTCAGCCTTGATGCTCTAGGATTAGTTCATTTAACCATCAGTCGAAGGCCTGCTCTTGCAAGAGCTCATGTAGAATCCCACCCTGACATGCAGCATTAGGTGAAAGGACCCTGGTGTTTGGGTATCACCATTCCGTGCCCTTCCTAGCACCTTGCCTCTACTTAAAATCAAGGTGGTTATTTCCTTAGGGAATGTGTTGTCAGTCCCTTAGATGACTAAGTGCTGGGCACATTTGGAGTAGGAATCACAGAATCATAGAATTGCCTTGGTTGGAAAGGACCTTTCAGATCATCTAGTCCAGCCATCAACCTAACACTGACAAAAACCATCACTAAGCCATATCTCTAAGCACTATATCTACCCATCTTTTAAATACCTCCAGGGATGGTGACTCAAGAGAGGAGCCTCTCCCTGAGGTCAACAGGACCACTTCAACAGCGGCATCAGTTGTAAGGCTCTCAGCACTTAGAATCTTTGAGTTGTATTTTTTAGCATAGAATACTGTTAATCACTCTTTCTTGAACTATACGCATTCAGGATTTATAAATAAGTTCATAGTCTTGGACACCATGAATGCTTAGTCTTCAACAGGCTGAAGGTCTCCAGTGTGATCTCTTGCCTCTTTGTTTCCATAGCAGAGGGCGCATGTACGGTTTGTGTTGACGCACAGGTGTTTGTTGCACTCAGTATTGGATTCTGAAGAACCTTCTAAAAGAGCTCCAGTATTCATTGTGCTGTGAATACCTTCTGAGAGTACAAATGACTTTGATGGTTTTGAGAGACATCTTTGAAGCTTTGTCAGCAATTTCACTAAGCACTGCATGTGGCTTTTGCACAGCTTCCAAGTTCTAACCATAGCTCTTCAGTCACTCTTCCAACAGTATCCAGGTACCTCTCCAGATTCCTGTGTAGGCTGAATGGCGCTGCTTGGAGTCGCCTACATTTTAAACGTTCGGGTGAGAACACTCAAAAGGGGAAGCAACTGGAAATAAGTCTTAAGTTCTTCGTGGTGTTTTCAGAACTCCCATTCAAATTACATCTTTTCCATTTAATTTTCGGTATTGTGAAATTTGAAGAAACTGATTCTAAGATGCACTTCTTGTCTGTATATGGATATAGCAACAGGCAATCAGTGAATACCCACAGGATTACTTTGAAAGCGCAAAAAGGTCACCTCATTTCAAGAATTTGTACCCACACTGTGAGTGTGCACATGAAGATCACATCTTGAAGATGTGTTTGAAGAACTTGATTTTGGGCAAACAGCCTGCCTCTTTCATGGTTATGAGAAGGAGATGTGTAAGACAGTCCAACTGTGTATAAGACAGTCTTAACTGTTAGTACAGCGCAGGCTTAGGCAGGCTTATTTTGCTCATTAAAATATATTGGTATAGTATACAGACAGTGTCACAAAGACTGGAGATAATATCATATGTGCCTGGAAAGAGAATCAAGCTCTTCACCCCTCCCGTCTACCTCTAGACCTCCTTCAGGAGGAAATAAAGCATGATCTTTACGGTCCCTTCCAACTCTAACCATTCTATGATTCTGTGTGTTGTTACGTACTTTATCTTCTTAAGAGTTCTTAATGGCTAGAAGTACTGAAGCTTTGTTCTTGAGGCCAACACAGTGGAAGTGACCACCAGGTGCAGACCTAGATGTTGTGCTGGGCCACAGTCTGGTCTCGGAGTTGAAAAATGCCACTGGCTAGATCTGTGTACGAAAGGAAAAACCATTGTCTTGAAATTCTAGGCCAGCTGAAGGTTAGAAAAAGTTAATTCGGGCCTCTATGAATAATTAATTTTACCTTGAAATTACTACTACTTAGTGATAACCAAGAAGTGAGTTTTCCTCTTTGGTTGATAAAGATCCCTTTTTTGACTGTTAATGCCTTCTGTATTTTCTATACCATGTTCTGTTTTCTTTTTGTGCTGGAACATACTGCATGGTAGACCTATCATGAAATGAGCAGTGCTCCTCACGGTTTTTGTCCTTTTTTTGTCTGCTCCACTATTTTTATTTATTGAATTGGGTATTCTTGCAACAATTTCTGGAGAGATGGGTGGCTAGTTCTCCTTCAGGCTTATCTATAATCAGTCTGAGAGGAAAAGAGTGACTTTTTCTTTCTTTTCCCCATTTTTTTCCGTTGTCTCAGGGTTAGCCAGACTTTTGACATTTTTGCCAGTGTAAGAGCAAAATGTGTGCTGTGTGATGAATGTTAAGTTTCTGCTGTGTCTAAACTCCAGTTCTGGTTAAAACTGGCCTCAGATACCATTGAAAAGTGATGCCTTTGTGTAACTTGTCAAAATCCTTGATAGTGCTGTATTGGGGGAGACTGAAAAAGTTGGTAGCTGAGATAACTGATGTTAATTTTTACCAATCCTTGCTAATGGAGCAATGTTTCCTTAAAAGTTTGAAGACTTTGGGAGACTGCCAACCTGACAATACGTGATGTTACATTTTTACTCTCATGCCTTCTCAAGGAAGGCTTGTCTCTAAATTGCAGCTGATGGTAGTAGCTGCGTGTAAATATTAATGGATCTTTTTCTAGGAGGGGGATCTGCATTTCGTAGCATAAGGACTGATTAGAAAGGTGCAATTACTACTACAATTTGAGCTAGCTTCATTAAAATTGGAGAGTCCGACATTACCAACGCAGTCATGTGACAACATTTGATTGAAGAATTAATTCTGGGTTAAAAACTGTCTTTCTGTGCTGGTGAGAGGGAGGGAGCATAGTGGGAACTGCCAACGTAGCAAAAAAGAATTCAAGGTTTCTGTGGAAAGCTTATTGATGACTTATTATTCTAATGCCTCATGTCTAAAGGGAGTAGAGGTTGCTGCCCAGTCAGGTCTGTGTCCCACCTCCCCTCGCTCAAGCCCAGTGAGAGTTGAGAAATGCTTTCTTCTTGTTGATCTGGAAATTCTGCATTTATTTCTGCCTCTTAAGGATGACAGGTGTTAATTTTAATATGAGTATGTGAGCTTTTAAATGTAAAAGGTACTGGGTAATGCTTTCTGAAAACATAGTTTTGCCCTCTGGCCTAGCAAATGGTTAAGCAATGCCGCACCAAACGGGAGCATTATTGTATGTAAATTGCCCTAGTTCTGTAGTTGTATTAACACCCACTTAGGAACCTGTTGAAACAGGTATGAGTACATTGAGACAGCTTATGTTCTAATTATGGGCTATTAATCATACTTTATGGAGGTGCTTAAACAGAACTCACCACCTCTATGTCCTTCTGTCACATGTCCCTTCTACTTTCATTTCAGGTCTTCCTAGGCTGAAAAAAGTGGGTGCGTTGTTTTGTTGCCCCAGTAAGGTGCTTGGGAGGGTATTATGAACCCTATTGATAGCGTTTAGACTCTTCCAGGGTTTGAGTAGCTCTGCATCCTCTCTGGAGTCTATCTATGGTTGTAATGATCAAAGGCATGCCAGCTGACGCTACAGAGAGCTCTTGCCCCTCTTGGGAGGAGTGGGGAAAAGGGTGGCTTATGTGGGTGGATCTTAAGAGGTCCCTTCCAGCCTCAGAGATTCTGTGAAGGTTGGGCTGAAGCAGCACAGGAAATGCCGCAATGTGCGACAGGGGAAGAGCACGATTTGAATGACAGTGTGTGACTTGCTATATGGTATCTTTTGGATAATGGTTCAGAATTTTTAAACTTACGTCATGTGTTCTCTATCACTCATTCAGTTGCTATCTGCATTTTTCTAAAACTTAAAGTTCAAGAAGAACTAATTCTTTTGAAAGTATCAAACCCCCAGGAAAATAGTAGCTTGCAGAGCTTGTTTTTGTAGCTCATGTACAGAAGTTGGCCAGGTGTCCCCAGAAACCTTTCCTTCTGGTAAACACTACTCCTTGTTGCTTTTCCAGGTTCCTTGTTCTGCTTTAGGTTACAAGCCCCCCTTTTTGGTGTCTCATTCAGGATTCACAGTGTTTTCCTAGTTTAACTGTCTGTGAGCCACAGTTCTTCATCTGCAGTAGAGGCTTCTTTGAGAACATTCCGTTCAAGAAGCTGTGGCAACCAGCTTGGTTTTTAATCTCTTTAGGAGAGCGTTTGCATTCCTAGTTATAAAATTAACCCGAGGAAATATGACAGTCTAACTCGCAAAACACTCTATTTATGCCACGTTAGAAAGGAAAGTGTGGTACTAATTCTCTTACTGTAGGAAACTATTGAAAAGCTTGCAGGAAAGCTAATGCTTTCTGGGCTAAACTAGGCTCAAATAAGCAACTTCCTATATATACTTTTTCCACTTCAAAATTGTTACCTTCTGTTTAAGTGCATCATATCTGAAGTACTAAATGTAAGGTCCATGAGACTTGCTGAGGTTATTAATACTGTTTTCACTTGGACTAAAGGGACTGAGCATCCTTTGCCTTGTGAAAACTTCTCTAATACGGGATATTTTGATGTATATCTTATTTGGAACTCTTCTGACTTGTAGACCCCACCATCTATGACTTCTGTGTGTCCTGAGTTGATGCCTGCCGCACTCCCATCCCTTTACTGTATAAAATCTGTAAGCTGTTCACGTTGAATCCTGAACTCCTGTCAAAACTTGTTGAACTGGTTTTCTTTCCGTAACTTGTACTTTGACTCAATTCCTTACTCCCTTAACATGTCCTTCGGGTTGTATTTGTTTTCTGTACCTCACAGGCTTTGCGTAAACAGTCTTCCTATTGTTTTCCCGAGTTAGATGGCAAGGAGCTCAAAGACAAGATGGGAGAGAACATGGCTGTGCATCGTTTGGTGGCTAACTGGTGACTTTCTCCTATGTGAATAGAGGGTTCCAGGGAAGGCCACAAAGATGGTCAAACTGCTGGAGAATCTGCCCTGTGAGGAAATACCGAGGGAATTAGGTCTTTTCACCTTGGAGAAGAGAAGGCTTGGGGGGACCTCATCACAGTTTTCCAGAACTTAAAGAGTGGCTACAAGAGGACAGAGGCTCTCCCTTCAGAAGGAGCCACATGGAAAGGATGAGGGGCAATGGGTGCAAGGTGCACCAGGAGAGGTTTCATCTTGATACAAGAAAGAAATTTTTTTTGCAGTGAGAACAATCAACCACTGTAGCAACCTCCCCAGGGATGTGGTAGAGTCCCCATCACTGGAGGTTTTCAAGACGCGTCTGGACAGGGTGCTAGATAACCTCATCTAGGCTCCCTTTCCCATGGGAAGTTGGATCAGATGATCGTTCGAGGTCCCTTCCAACTTGGGCTGTTCTGTGATTCTGTGAATAAACTGAGCAGTGAGACTAATTATCATTTCCAGTTAGTCAAGTGCTATCAAAGGGCACATAAATCAGTCCTCTGACTTCGTGCAGCCTTTTAGGAAAGCAACTAGAACCCACAAAGAGTGTGTGAGACTTGAGGCTTGGGAATGTCATTTTTATGTAGCTTTCCAAATACTGTGCTTCTCCAGAATATGGAAATACACTACTTGATTTCTGCAGAGTATCCACTCTTTTGGGGGCTGGGGGGAGTTTTTCTGCACCCGCCATGTAGTGTTGCGGTGCCCCATTTCAAGCCGCGCTTCCTTCAGTAGTGCCAGGGCTGAGTAATTTTTGCATAAAGCTTGTCTCAGCCATTCCAAACAGCCACTTGTTTCCTGATGGAAAGCTTCTGCACACAGAGCCTTTATAATCTGGACATTCAGGGCAGAGGCTGCAATTGTCATGTTGTACATTTTTTGAAGAGTTTTGTGAGACGTTAATTAGGAAATTATTCTAGTTTTGAGGGTTGGAAAAGACTAGAAGCGAGTGAGACGTCTGGAGAATGAGAAGCCAGCAGAAGCTGGAAGAATCTGGGGTGTTGCCCGTTTCCTGCAGAAAACCACTCCCTGTTGTGGGAGGGCTGTGAGCAGGAACATAAAACTGTTTCTTGCTGTTGATTTTTGTGAGCGCAAGGAACTATCTTGAGAAATGTGTAGTTTCCCTTTTCTCTTCCCTCTCCTTCCAGTCACTCCTGAAATTTCCACCACGCTGTGACCCGTTTCTGTGATTAGTTACTGCGGCAACCTCATTGAAAAGTTGAAAAGTAATCTTTGTTTTTGTCGTGAGGATCTGTGATACCATTAAAAGAGATGGAAGGAAACTAGATAGGGGAAAAACAATTGTTACGAGGAGAGGAATGCCTGTTCCAGTTTTTTCCCCCCCTTGTTTTGGAATGTAAAGTAGGGTGGGAGAAAATACATAGGTCAGGAATGTAGACTTGATGACAATGTCGTAGGGCCTCTCTATGAGATCAGCTAAAAGAGCTAAGTGGTACACAGTCATGAAATAACTAGCAAATACTTAATAAGAGTAAAGAAATACTTATGAGATAAGCCTATACTCAAGAGGAAAGCTTAACTTAGTTAAAAGGACATGTTGGCCACTATGTCTAGAGCAGTACCAGCTAAGTCATGGGCTGAAAGATAAATATGATGGTGAGATGGTACCTTAATTACTTGTGAAACTATGGCTACTGACTGTACTAATTAATATTTTGTCTGAAATGTTACTGACTAGCATTTTAATGACACAGATTGTGTGGTAGTGCTATGCTCGCTCACAACCCCTAATGCTAAGTAAATAGTACGCTACAGTATGACAGCAGTAGCAGCATGAAGCTAGTTTAGAGTGGGGTTGTGTTGACAAGTTGGAAATACACTGGTGTGATCAGCTTTGTTCCTCTTGCACTTCCAGATGGATGGAGGCCTGTCTGAATGAGGAGCTGCCTCCCACAACAGAGCTGGAAGAAGGATTGAGAAATGGAGTCTACCTGGCCAAACTTGGAAACTTCTTCTCCCCTAAAGTGGTTTCTGTGAAGAAAATCTACGATAGGGAACAGACTAGATATAAGGTGAGAGCTGATGGCTGTAGATACTGCTTTAGGTAGATATCTAAAATAGGAAAATGTGCACACAGAGCTGCTGTGAGCAAATAAACAGAATGTTAGTTTATATTAGTATTACCCAAGAAACTCCACCTGCACTCTAGAACATTGGTTAAGTGCGTGTGTGGATGAACGTTTAGCTTTATATCTGAGCTTGCACTATGTGAAAGAACTTGTCATAAGCGGTCAATGTAATCTGTATAGAAGACTGCTGACTTCTTTTCTTTAAGAGTACTGTTTTCACTATCTGTCTTAATGAACCTCCCTGCTGTTCTTGGCAGCTGTGACATTTTGTTTCTTACTGCCCTCCCCCTTGTTCCTGCCTATTTTTATTTCAGGCAACTGGTCTCCACTTCCGGCACACAGATAACGTAATCCAGTGGCTGAATGCCATGGCTGAGATTGGTCTCCCCAAGGTAATTTCTATGTTGTAACGTGCAGATAAATAAATAATACCAGAAAAGCTTTACGTTCCGTGGGAGCATTTGCTGTTGTACAAAAATCAGCAGACTTCATCTAGTTAGTTCTTTATTTTCTACATTTGTGTTCCTATAGAAGTTCTGTCCTAAAACTTGCTGAAGGATTTCATTCTGCTATGTATGTGTGTCATGGTTTAACCCCAGCTGGCAACCAGAACCATCCAGCTGCTTGCCCACCCCCCCAGCCAGGATGGGGGACAGAATCATAAGAGCAAAAGCAGGAAAAAACTCTTGGGTTCAGACAAAGACTATCCAACAAGCAAAGCAACAGCCATGCATGCAAGCAAAGCAAAACAAGGAATTCATTCCCTGTTCCCCATTGGCAGGCGTGTGTTCAGCCATCTCCAGGAAAGCTGGGCTCCACCATGCACAATGGTCACCTGGGAAGACAAACACCATCACTCCGAACATCCCCCGCTTACTCCCTCTTCCCCAGCTTTATATACTGAGCAGAACATCCCATGGCATGGAACATCCCTCTGGTCAGTTGGGGTCAGCTGTCCCGACTGTGTCCCCTCCCAACCCCTTTGCACTCCCAGCCCTTGCTGGAGGTGGGGTGAGGGGCAGAAAAGACCTTGAGTGCCCAGCAACAACCAAAACCACCAGTGCGCCATCAACACCACCTCCCATCCAAAACACAGCACCACACCAGCTGCCAGCAAGAAAGTTAACTCCATCCCAGACGAAACCACGACAATGTGAAAATGATTAGGAGCAAAAATAATTCCTCCTTCTGTACCATATCCTTAATATCACTAATCTTGCGTAACATCTGCATTACATCGTTCCTGCCATGCATTCTTTTGAGCAATATCTGAGCTAGAGTTTCATTGTGGCGGTTTTTTTAGAAATCTATGCTAAAAGAAGCAGTGCAACAGAAAATACTATTGTCATGTTCTCCATGTCTTCAGATTTCCCTACGAAATTTTCAAATCAAGTTGAAATGTTCCTGATGTAGCTTAATCAAATATAAATTATTGGCATCCCTAGCGGAATGGCTAGATAAGCTCCTCTGAGCTAATTAACACTGTTGCCTGAAAATATATGGAACTGTGGTAGTGTTATGCTGATAGTCAATTTACATACAGGGATAGTAAGTAAATTTTTTTTAACGTGGTGGGTTTTTATTTTTTTGTAAGGGATTTTATGCTTAGTCTCACCAAAACCAGCATCACGTAGTTTGATATGATGTATGATTTGTTTGCATACATGCTTGCAAATTGAACACTTTATTTGAAAAGCTTTGCCCAAAAAAACTTGTTGAGATTTACTAGTTGAGCCTTGCTGGGATTTATGATGGTCTTGTGGAAATAAGTTTGAGATTAGGAAATACTGAAATGCACTGTTAATTTTGTTAGGTGAAAATGAACGAGGAGGGAGCTAGACAGAGAGAAGTTAAGTGCCAGGTATGAGTCAAGATTTTCAGATATAAGCAAGTTTTGTGGGGAAATAAATGTGTGAGGACATGTTAAACTGCGCTGGGGTCCAGTACAGTGACAAAGAGATACTGGTGCTTTACGTATTTTCCCATGCATAAGAGCCAGGAAACTGATGCTGTGGAATTGTGAGGGTCCTTCAGTTGCCCTTGCCTTTACAGAAAGAGCAATGCTATTTTGTGCTCGTAGGCAACAGCAAGGAACCTTCCAATAACTGGAAAGTAACGTACCTTGTCAGCACTTCTGCATGAATTGACACCGCCAGTATTGGCCCCTTTGCATTTGAGACTGTCTGAAAGCTTTTGAGTCCAGCTAACTGAAAATGTAGCGAGCAGAGCACTTCAGTGCTGGCCTCTTTCCCTTTGTCACTATCTCTTCTCTTGCTTCTCAACCCTATTTAATCAGAACAAAGTCCTCTTTTCTCGCTTTTGTTGTATTTTTTTTCACCTCTTGGCTTTCACCAAAGTCCTCGCTAATACCTCATGACCCAATATCTTTGGTCATCAATGATATAACCAGTGGGGTTGAGTGCACCCTCAGCAAGTTTGCGGACAACGCCAAGCTGAGTGATGCAGTTGACATGCCTGAGGGATGTGATGCCATCCAGAGGGACATGGATGGACTCAAGAAGTGGGCCCATGTGAACCTCATGGGGTTCAACAAGGACAAGTGTAGGGTCCTGCACCTGGGTTGGGTCAACTGCCGGTATCCATACAGGCTGGGAGATCAAGGGATGGAGAGTTGAAGCTGTCTCTGCTCAATACAGAGTTTTTGCATTGTCAGTACTGGCACCAGTGCGTCAGTACTGGGACCAGTGCTGTTTAACATCTTTGTCGGTGACATGGACAGTGAGATCGAGTGCACCCTCAGCAAGTTTGCTGACGACACCAAGCTGTGTGGCACGGTTGACATGCTGGAGGGAAGGGATGCCATTCAGAGGGACCTTGACAGGCGTGAGAGGTGGGCCTGTGTGAACCTTATGAAGTTCAACCAGGCCAAGTGCAAGGTGCTGCACCTGGGTCATGGCAATCCTAGGCACAAATACAGGTTGGGCGGAGAATGGCTTGAGAGCAGCCCTGAGGAGGAGGACTTGGGGGTGCTGGTGGACGAGAAGCTCAACATGAGCAGGCAATGCGCACTTGCAGCCCAGAAAGCCAGCTGCATCCTGGGCTGTATTAAAAGAAGCGTGGCCAGTAGATCAAGGGTGGTGATTCTGCCCCTCTGCTCCGCTCTGGTGAGGTCCCACCTGGAGTATTGCGCCCAGCTCTGGAGTCCTCACCACAAGAAGGACATGGACCTGTTGGAGCAGGTCCAGTCGAGGGCCACGAAGATGATCAGAGGGCTGGAGCACCTCTGCTATGAGGACAGGCTGGGAGAGCTGGGGTTGTTCAGCCTGGAGAAGAGAAGGCTCCGAGGAGACCTTAGAGTAGCCTTCCAGTCCCTAAAGGGGGCCTACAGGAAGGATGGGGAGGGACTCTTTATGAGGGAGTGTTATGATAGGACACGGGGTAACAGCCTCAAATTGAAAGAGGGTAGATTTAGATTGGATATCAGGAAAAAATTCTTAACTGTAAGGGTAGTGAGGCACTGGAACAGGTTGCCCAGGGAAGCTGTCAGTGCCCCATCCCTGGAGGTGTTCAAGGCCAGGCTGGATGAGGCTTTAAGTAGCCTGGTCTGGTGGGAGATGTCCCTGCCCAGGGCAGGGGGTTGGAACTAGATGATCTTTAAGGTCCCTTCCAACCCGAACCATTCTGTGATTCTGTAATGCAGGGGAGTTGAACTAGTTGACCCTTAAAGTTCTCTTCCAACCCAAACTACACAAAAGCACACAAAAGAAAGGGTGTACTCATCCATGTGTGTAGAACGTGGGCAGGAAAAGAGGAGCACTGGTTTGGGTGGTAGAAACAAAAGGAAGGATTGGCGCTTCAAGTAGAAGAAATGTTGGGCCAGGGCAGAGAAGCTTGAAGAGTTTCGTTGTGTGGGCTGTTTCATTAGTGTACTGCCAAAAAATTGGACCTGTCACAGTTATGCTTTTTGGTTGTATAGAGTGAATATAATTCAGACTAACTTTGTTTTATCTTTAGATATTCTACCCAGAAACTACAGATATCTATGACCGCAAGAACATGCCACGCTGTATCTATTGTATTCATGCACTCAGGTAAGGCGTGCTGGGCAGAGATCTAATTGCTTCTGAAATCTTTCTGCAAAGCTGAAAGGCGAGAGAGGACAGAGCTGAACTGAAGGCTGGATGGGGATGAATTTTCTAGGAGACCAATCTTATCAGGTCAGAGCAAAGATCCATGAAGTCAGTATTTTGCCTTGGGCAGTGGCCAAATCAGATACAGATGGAAAAAGAACCAGTTGAGTATGATGTGATTACTACCTTCCCCTCCCAATTCTCGCCCTTCTTTGCTGTCTGAGGCAGAGCTAAACATTTTGGGGCTTAAAGGAAAGCCTGAAGCCCTAAAAGGTGTTTGTGAGAAAGGAAGACACTAGTTTATCTAGGGATCAGTCAGATCACTGAATGAAAGCCAGTGTGGTCACAGCATTGTATTGCAATATGTGTATCTTGACAACCACAGTAAGTGATCAAGCAGGAGCTGTTGTTGAAAGGTCTCCTAAATTTTAAAATCTCACATAGACCAAGTAGGATAACTTTTCTTGAGAAAACTGGGAGGATTCATTTGTTGATGCTGTGCTCATCAATTTGACAGGATGGCACATTGCATGCGTGTTTGATGTTTTGGGGATTTTTTTGGTTTTGGTTGTTTTTGTGTGTCTGTTTGTTGTTTTTCTCCTGGCTAGCTGGTTTGAATGCAAGCGTGGCTTTTGGAACATGTTGAGATTTTTATTTAAAAAGGATTCCTTTTTAGAATTTACTAGGTGATTGAATGCTGGATTGTATACATTTAGGTCTTCATCTGTTGCTTGCTCGGTTTCAGTTCTCAGGAATGGCTTGTTCTGTTGCCAGTGTAAATTCCATAGAGATGGATTGCATTTATCTGAATTTTATCTGACGTTTCAGATTGCTGTAGATGAAATTAGTATTTAAATAAGAGAGCTTGATCCCAAATTTAGATCTAAAATGAGATCTCTCTAGAATAAGTTATTTGGAGTTTATAGAACAGTGAGGAGAAGGCCTGTGGTGGGGTACGTTGCCACTGTCAAGAACAGTGCTCCTTTTTGTATAGGTTATGGCAAAGTTCTTTGCTCGCTGTCAGCTTTGTGATAGCTACTGCAGTTGCTTTACGCCAGGAGATGGCTGGCATATATCGTTACGTGTTTGTGGATATATCCTGGCCATACCCACCCCCTCCAGACAGTAGTCTGAATTGTGGAAAATTAACAACTTTCCCAGGAAAATTAAGTTTGCTGTTGCTGTATTCCTTCTAGATCATGTATTAGGAAACGAAAATTAATTCAGGGAGCAAAATTAATAGATGCAAATGGTCCCAGTAGTTAAAGACTGTAGAAGTTAAAATCTTTCATCTAATAATACCTTTTTCGTACTACTTTTTTTTTTTTAATTGTTAACCTTTTTGGCCAAAATGTTCTGTAGCCGATTTCTCTGCAAAGGCAGCTTCCTCAAGATTTTAACATAATTTTACTTATCAAGGGGAGAAGAGTAATTTTGACATAGAAATATAAATATGGAAAAGGATGTTCTGTAAGAACTTGTTCTTTTTTCAGGCTTAGTGCCAAATTATATTCTAGTTAAGAAATAAAGATCTGGAATGCATTTTTGTTGACAGTCTATAGGTCAGAAATGTTCCTGTCTGGTGTTTGTCTTTGGTTTTGTTTTGTAAACAGAAAAAACTGCTTAGATTTATAAAGCTTGGAGATTTAGATTTGACATATTGAGTTCATTTGCAAAGGTGAAATTGCTTACCCTCTATTTTTCAGTCACATTAAAACTGAGTTTACTGGAGGAATGGATATGTACTTTATTAATAGTTTATTTTTAATGTCCCTATATAATCAGATATTTTTAATAGGGGGTACATTTCCATGATCTGTGCTGAGCTGGCACGACAGGCAAAAAGGAGAGAAGGTGTCTCTCTTTGCCCGGTCCCATTTGTCCTTAGATGTATGGATTCATCTCTCCTTTGTAGCAGTTCCATTTCTTGTCACGCTCCAAGTGACTACATTAACACCATTTTACTAAGCCAAATCAGCTTAGTGCATACTCACCCTCTCCTCAGCCCCCAGTAAGTGCATACTCACCCTCTCCACACGCCTGCAGTACTGTGTCCATTTCTGGGCTCCTGGAGACAGTTGAAGGGAAGGGTCACTAAGGTGGTTCGCGGACTAGAGCAGCTCTTCTGTGAGGAAGGGTCGAGAGAGGTGGGACTGTTCAACCTGGAGAAGAGAAGGCTTGGGGTATCTCAGCGATGTGTGCAGCTATCTGAAGGGAGGGTGCAAAGAAGATGAAACCAGGCTCTTTTCAGTGGTGCCCCGTGACAGGACAAAGTGAACCACAGGAGGGTCCCTCTGAACATGAGGAAACACTTTATTTACTGTGAGACTGACCAAGGAGTGGCACAAGTTGCCCAGAGAGGTTGTGGAGTCTCCACCCTTGGAGATATTCAAAAGCCGTCTGGGCATGATCCTAGGGAACCTGGTCCTACGTGACCTTGTTTGAGAAGGGAGCTTGAACAAGGCAAACTTGGGAGCGCCCTTCCTAGCCTCAACCATTCTGTAATTCTGAAGTCAGGGTGGTGGACCAGTTATGTGCAGCTGAGGGGGGAAGAGAGGAGTCAGCTCACTCCTGGTGATTATGAGCTGTTACGTTGGTTTACCTGAGTGGCTCCTTGAATCTCTGTTTCCTAAAATTATCTGTGTCTTTGGCAGAACCATAAAGAAAAGTTACTGGTTCTAAGTATTTGCTTATTTTCTTTTCTAGCCTGTACCTGTTCAAACTGGGTCTTGCCCCCCAGATTCAGGATTTATATGGGAAGGTGGACTTCACAGGTAAAAAGAAAAAGAAAAAAAAAAAAAAAAAAGGAAAAAAAAAAGTGCCGATATGTGTGCTGCCTTTATCTCGTACTCTACTAGACATTATATAGATCAATTAAAGGATTGTTATTGTTGATATCCTAAATGCAAATAAAATTCAAAATTAATGTCTGTGAGGAGTTGTAGTAATTTAAGAAAAAGGTTTGATTTGGGTGCTTCTGAGCCAGGCTGCTAAATAGCCATTGGTTTGCTAATCATTACTTTTGCAAAGAACAGCCCCTTAACTTTTTTGCCCTTGTAAGGTGCTTAAACCTTGCCTCCATCCGCTTGGGAGAGGTTTCAATTTGGAACTCAGTGAACAGTTCTGACCTCCCGTGACAGTTTGAAGTAGAGGTACCATCAGCTGAAGAAGAGTTTGCCAGCTGATCTGCTGCAAGAGATTCCAGCACAGTCTTGCGTCCTCCTCAAGGTGTCAGTTCCTTCAGATTTTTGCAAAAGTGTCAAATTCTGTGTTTTGCATTAGTGAGATTCCTGTCGGAGGGCACGCATCTAATTTAAAAGGTGCATAAACTTTATCTTCCTTCCTGCAAAGCAGTTTTTGATTGTACCTCTAAAATACTGAACTATCAACTCTCTTTTTGAGCTGTATGGTATCTGAGCATGTCTCGATATCCTCCGTTCGCTGTTCTCAGCATAGTCTCTCTGTGGGGAAAAAAGAACACTAAAATATTGCCTGTGCATTTTCCTGACCTGTTGGCAGCAGTAGTGAGGCACCTCAGAATGATGGAGTTTGTTTCCAGCTCCTCGTGAGCGTCATGTGTTGTTTCCTAGTGAGAAAGACTACCGAATATTCCCGTAGGAGTTTCTTGGAGAAATGTAGATTTTAGGAGAGTTGTCATTTATTTTGTTTCACTTGCTGAGTTACATTCAAAATATTATTTAAGCAGTAATTGTAATTTATTCTAGTTATCCTATTTTTTTTTCGTAGCGGCAGTTGGTATAGCAGTGCTGATTCCTAATTCATTTGAGCCTCTGTGATGCTGTTTTTATGTCTGTTTCAGAGGAGGAAATCAGTAATATGAGGCTTGAACTGGAGAAGTATGGTATTCAGATGCCTGCGTTCAGCAAGATTGGGGGAATTCTTGCAAATGAACTTTCTGTGGATGAAGCAGCATGTAAGGAAAAATGGATTTTCATTTTATGTGATTATTCAAATCAGCAGATTAGATTATTTATTTTTTTAGGTGTTGGTTTTAATGCCCTCTGTTGTAAGACAGTACAGGCCTTTTGATAGGGCTTTGGGAAGACTGGGAGGAGGGTTTTCTTTTCCTTGTGTATTTTTGTTTTATTTTCTTTCTGGAACATGATGATTTGACTAGCTAAAGTATTGTACTAGGAAGGAGTCTGCCATCTTTTGTCAAGAACACAAAGCCATCCTGGGATGAGAGGTACTTTGATAATTCTTTTGCTTTCCAGTTAATTGCCAGATAATTCTTATGCTCTTTGCAGTTAAGCTCTCACTTTTTAACAGAGTTGTTGTGTTTGGGACTAACTGGCAGACCGTGACTTGTTTTTCAGTACATGCTGCTGTCATTGCCATTAATGAAGCAATCGACCACCAGGTTCCAGCTGACACTCTTATGGCAATGAAGAATCCTAATGCCATGCTAATAAATCTTGATGATCAACTGGAATCCACTTATCAAGACACACTGTACAGAGCAAAGCAAGACAAAATGGAGAATGCTAAAAATAGGGTAGCTCAATTCTTCTTTCAGACCATCTATTTGCATGCATTGCAATTTTGTATTGAAGTGTAAACTGTGGGGAACTCACAGAATGCATGTTACAGTCTTGTATGTATATGTTAGGTGGATTTACTCCAGGTGGTATTCTAATATGTTCCCCAGTAATCTGTCTTCCTGTTGTAGAAGACAGGCAGCAGTTAGCTGTGTTACTCTGTTTAGCTGTCTGAAATATGGGCTGCATAGATACAGAATTTGTGTCAGCCTTTATAAGTTGGGAATGCTATCCCTCTGTTTTCATACCATGTAGATACATTTTCCTAACAATGAAATGATGAGTGAAACTGACTGATGCTCTCAGAAGGGGTCAATGTTGTTTCTGAATGCTGTATCTCAAATGTCTAGCTACGTGTGCTGCTTTCTGTGCTCTACTGTGTGTTCATATTGAGCCACTACATTGAAATAAGGTGTTTCTAGGCTGTCTCTATCAGAGAGTGAGTGTGCTTGCCTTATATGTATTTACTTCTAGGGCTACTTCTTGCATGTGTAGAGGTAGCTTATGACCTGTCATAGCTCTATATAGGTATACAGTTATCCTCCCTGATCTTTTCAGTGGAAAGATCTATGAGGGCGAAGGAAACTGTAGAAGCACTGATTAGTTTTTATTTCATCTTCAGATTGCCTCAGAAAATTCAGAGAGAGAGAGAGATGTGTATGAAGAACTACTGACTCAAGCTGAGATTCAGGGAAACATCAATAAAGTGAACAGTAGGTATCATGCTAAAGTAATAGTCTTAATTAAAAGAGTACTTAAAAACAATACCTGTGTTCCTCCTTGCTCTCTGTAATGCTAGCAAAAGTGGAAGGCAGCTCTCCTGTTTTTGTGGGGTCTTTTGGTGGTGGTGTTTTTTGGTTTGGTTTGGTTAACTCATTGTTAGCACATAGTTGTAAGTTGAATTCATTTTGACTTCTGTTGCCCTTCCTTTAGGAAATGGAGTGTCTGTGTTGCTGGCCCCCCCCGTTTTCATCTTGAGCAATGCGTGCTATTTACAACCTCCAGCCCCTTTTTCAAGCGCTACTTTGCAATTGACTCTGAAAGTTCTTCCATTCAGATTACATACCTAACTTGCTACCCGTCAGGTCTAAGACTATTTCTTCCTGAGCAGTAGGTTATATAAACCACGGGACTTTCTCATTTGATGTTTCTCTCAAAACTCTGCTTTACTGTTGCTAGCACATGCAGCCATATCAAAGATTGACCTAGCTTTGGAACGAGGAGACGCATTAGCACTGTATGAAGCTTTGGCAACACCATCCCTGGGACTCCGAGGATTGCTACGAGAAAACTGTGATTGGTATTTCAAGCAGTTTTTGAGTGATAGACAACAGAAACAGGAGGTATGGAAAAGTCTAGATTACCCTGATTCATGAGGTTTCCCCCCGGCTGTCCCTTTTACCATAGCACTGTATACTAATGACTTGCTGTATACCTGTGTTAGTTTAGTGTTGGTTTGAAAAAGTTAGGGCTAAAAGACAGAAGCATATAGTAAGCATATTTCTCATTTAATTTTCATCTCTGCATATGAAGGGCCAGTATAATGCTTGTATGTACGTATATATAATTAAAATACTTTCACCACACCTTAAAATACTAACGTGTGTGTGTATAGAACCGTTATATAATATAGGTGCATCTTCCCTGTCATTTTACTATTGTCAGTGCACAAATAATGTGGATATTTGTGTTTTATAAATACCTATCAGATAAGCACATAATACTTTCATTGTGGAGATTCATGATGCTGCACTCCCGATACTGTAAAAGGGGTCAGATTGTACACATATCAGCATATGAACTGAGAACCTAGTGAGTAATTTCTGTCTTCCTCACGTATGTGGCATTCTTTGTTTGCAGAAGCTATGTGTGTGGCATTAGAGTGTTTTAAGGAAAAGCTAGGGTATTTTTCTTTTTATTGAGCTACTTGAAGTTCATAAGCTGTCATCATTTCACCTTCCTGGTTTCTTTTTTTTTTTTCTCAGGCTGGCCTTACAGGTCCTCTGCAGAAGGAAGAGTTGCAGTTGGGAGTGGATGCTGCTAACATTGCAGCACAACAGTATCAGCGAAGTAAGGATCAGCAGAAATTATTGCAGCAAAGTGACCATGGATGTGATCAAAAGGATGAGACGGCACAATATTTGGGTCTATGTGGGGATACGTGAAGTCTCTCTCAAACCGTTATGAATGTTCTTTAAGTACATCATGGCTCCTAAGATCATTAGAGACGGTTGCCATGATGACTTCTGGAGTCTTTTATCCAGCTCTTACAATACAGCATATAATTTGAAATATTAAGAAGTATAGAACTTTTGCATCCACCTTAAGCAACTTCTTTTTCTAGAATGCTTGTAAGAGCGTTTGTGCTATGGATCTGTGAAGGAAATCTGGGTTGCTCCATGAGGTGTGAATGCTAGGTTACCTGATGACTGTTGACATGAATCTTACTTTCGAGCTGCAGAGCTGCAGAACCTTTAACTGTTTCTAAATATCAGGTAGCAAATAAAATGCAGGTCACGATGGCTGATTGTTTTTTGATTGATACTTCTGACACCATGCAGAGCTTTCTTCTGGAGAAGAATGTTCAGTTCTGGCTGTGCAGGAGCAATTCGTTCAATTTGTAACAGGTAGAAAGGAGACTACTGGAGATCTGGGGAGAGAGGGTTTAGAATACAAGAGGAAAGTAGTGAATGCTTAATAACTACGATGCAACCTTGTTCAGCATGGAGCTTGGTGTTTGCTAACCTACTTGTGCTATTTTAAAGTTAGCCAACATGTACCCACGATAGCATGCCTGTTACTGCCTTGAGCAGGATAAATGTAGACAGGAAGAAAAAGTTGTTATTACTCATTCATCCGAAAATTTGCAATTATGAGGCTTCTTGCTATCAGAAGACTGAAATGGTGAAACAATTCTTTGATAACCAGGCAAAAAGGTGAACTGGTTTTAAACATGAGCTTTGTTTTAAAGAAGGCAATTATGTATTTTAGTTGTTTGTAGTAATGGAAGACTAACTGGGGAAGTATGGATTGGAAAACTTCACTTGTTTCCTGCAGCTAAGGGAGTTATTGTTTTTACTGTTAGGTATCTGATTATTGAGTAAAATAAAAGTTATTCCCAGTATTACTGGGGACTCAGCTGTCTGTCTTCCTCATTCTTTATGCTGCCTCTTTGAAATTCTAGGGCTGGCAGCAGTAGCCAAAATTAATTCTGCAATTCGAATGGGTAATGCTGAGAAGACCGTGGCAGAAATGATGAATCCAGAGGCCCAGTTACCAGAGGTTTATGCATTTGCTGCAAATCTTTACCAAAGAGAGCTCGCCACTTTGCAGCAACAGAGTCCTGAAGTAAGTACCGCCTTCCCTCTTATTTCTGGAAGCTGGTATGGATCACCAGCTCTACCTTGTCTGTTTCGTTAAATGTGCTCTCTGGAACACAGTCTTGAGTCTTTATAGAACTGCTTTGGTGCTCAGTCTGTTCTGGCGTGAAGTTTAATCCCTAAACCTTGAGCTACTTGGCCCTGTAAGATTCTTCTTTAATCTCTTACTTGGTGTTCTAGCTTTGTTTATGATGCTCATCTTTCTGCTTCTATGTTGTAAAGGTTGTCCCTTTGCTTTGTTCTGTGTCTGTTCTGACAACTACTCTATTCTGTGTTCTGTGGGCAGCAATAGTTTGTAAGGAGCGAGTGGAATTAATTTGTTGTCCTCTTTGTGTGCAGGGTAACCTCACCCATCCGGAATTATCTGTTGCTGTGGAGATGCTGTCTTCTGTGGCCCTGATTAATAGGGCTTTGGATTCAGGGGATGTGAACACAGTGTGGAAACAACTGAGCAGTCCTGTCACTGGGCTTACAAACATTGAGGATGAGAACTCTCAGAGGTGGCTATTTCAAGGATCATGTCTGTCCTTGATGTTGCTTGTATTCTGTGACTTTGAAAATTTTTTTCCTCTCTTACCCTTTATGTTCTCTCTACGTTATTTATTATGGTATTGGTTTAATCTCTGTTGGCTCTTGCATCTTGCTTTTGTGATTTCTTACCAGTCTGATTTCTGTGCTGTCTCAACACTTTCTTGTGTATTTCACGTTAAAGCTATGTTGTGGTGCCATTCGGTTGTCGCTGATACTGCACCAGCTCACCCATCATGTTCTTTGCCCTGGACCCTCATTCAGTGGTTTAGTGCTTTTGTTGATTATTTCATGTTTGGGATGATCATCCTGCATGCAGCCTTTCCTCTTTCTCTTCCCCCCCTATTCATATTTGTTCCAGTTCCAACCCTCGTGTTACCTCTTCCACTTTGTGTACAGTTCTCGTGCTGTGTTGGGTGTTCCCTGGCCAGATGATTGCTTTGTGATGTTTGTTGCGTTTTGTTCTATGACAGGTATATTGATGATTTGATGAAGCTGAAAGCTCAAACACGTGCAGAGGGAAATGAATTTATCACATGGAATGATATCCAGTCATGTATTGATCGTGTGAACATAGTTGTGCATGAAGAACATGAAAGTAAGTTTTTCTGCTTGGTTCATGCTAGAATGGTTCTAGCACATAAGGAGCGCTAAAATTAGGTGCACGTCAATACAAAAAGTTATTGATTGACTTGTAGTTGTGTCATACATGAGATATCTAGGAAGATCTTAGTCGTGAGCAAGACTTGGTGGTCTGTAACGTAAAAGGTTTCGTAGCAGGACTGTTGATGGAGAGACCAGGCAGTCAGGAGTGTCTGTGGTATTGAAATCAGTATCTCCAAACAGTTTATTAATCCTTCCAATGCAAATTTCAACCCTTTTTGGGTAACAAGATGTGTTGTCTGCCATCAGTGTCTAAGGTTAGTCTAGAATCTTTTCTAATTTTGTTTCAATCCCTCAAATTTAATGAAAACTACTGTTACCAAAATCTGAGTTAGTTGTAGCCCAGTCTTGGAGTACTCCGTCCTCTTTCCTAATTTGCTGCGTTCAGTAGAAGTGACTTTTCTTGAAGTCTTGTTCGCTCTTTGGCTGCAATCTCTGGCCTGTTCCGGATTTCCTCTTCTCCCTTTTAGTCCTCCTTTTGAATGTGCTTTGGCCTTTTTACCTTTGCAGTTAGTGGAAGTTCCACAGACTCAGTCCAGGATCCCCCTCTGCTCCTTATCTGTGGGTAACCTGACCTGCAAATGCAAGATAAGATGCCCATCTTTGTGTTGGGTATATAACGTTACATCTGACTCTCAGATGTAATGATCTGTCAGACGCATTTCTACAGTGGATGAGGAGCTTGAATGAACAACAGAGAGATGAGTTTGTCCGGGTCTTATTCTCGGGCCTTTAACTCCTGGGTGTATTAACACTGCTTCCAAATGACAGCTTCTTTGAAGATCAGTAGTGCAAATATTGCATCGAAGAAATAGGATCTTGCAGTGACTTTGATTCACTGATAAATCAACAGAGATGCCCAAAAAACTTTATTCTGAAATGCTGTCTGTTCAACAGTTCAAATGTTTTTGCTTAAAACATTTGGTACAGATTTTTTTTTTTTTTTTCAAAGGACATTTGATTGTCTCATCAGTTTGATGCCATTCAAATTCTAAGTTCCATATGTTGGGACCCAAATCTCAAATCAGAGTGGAAATGGAAAGTGCTGATCTTTTAAGAGGTTAATTGCTTTGTTTACAGTTAGTTCCGTCAGGAAATTAGAAGCTTTTATTTTCTGTTCTAACATTGTGTATGACCACGAGTTGTTAAAATCAGTATCTTTAACAGCTGAAATGACTGATAACTGACCTTCTGACCAGTAGAAGAATATGCCTGCACAGCTGTTGCCTTTTAATGTGAAATATTGGTAAAGTGGAAAAAAAATAATCCCATATCGGAAAACATGCGAAGCCCCATAGAAGTTAAAAGTGTACGCAGCAACTGCAAGTACCATAACTTAAACACTCATGAAAGAAAAAAATCCTGATGCAAGCTGAGAAAAGTGAATGGGTATTCTTCTGTGCTGCTTCTAGTTCTGCTTCTTTTTTCATTTATATTTTTTAGTAGTGTTTATGTTAATAAGTGTCTTTTAGCAGTGATAAAAGGCTGGGATTGAGCGTAATGATGAAAATTTCAGCAAAACAGAAAACTGGAGTAATTCTCCTTTCTCTAAGACGGTGTTAATGGACTTAAAATGCAGAGTGGAGATAGAAGAGTCCTTGAAAATAGCACAATTAAGCAAACTTACTCTTAGGTAGATACTTGTGAGGTTCAGTATCAGGTGGTTTAATTATCTATTAATTTTTTTTTTCCCCAGTTTCATTAAGGGACCATAATTTTTGGTTATGACTGGTACTGAAAACCTCCTGCATATGCAAGTAGCATGGAATTTACTTTCAAGCCATCTTTGTAATATTTATCTCAAAGCCTTGCATCGTAAGAGGGGGGAGATTTCTCCCAAATGTGGAGGTGATGATAAGGTTTTTATTGTACACTGAGACAGACGGCTGTCTTCTGCCACTCCTTGTTGTGTAGTTGGCGAGTCGTGTTTCATCTTGAAAGGACTTTATAGAGGGTTAAATTTTAATTTAAGAGGCGGCTATCTTGATTAACTTGTTTCCTGGATCTCCAAATAGACACTGGGTTTCCTGTTTGGGTCACGTGAGCAGATTTGTTGAAACCCCACAGACCCGGGCTCACACTGGTGCGGGCACAGGACAAGATGTTAGTTTCGCAGTGTCTTTTCTATGTGAGAGGTCACAGCAGAAGTCTAAAAGTTTGTGTAGTCCCAACACCCTGTCTCTTATAACACTTCTTACCCTGTAAAAGAAGGTGCAGAAAATCCTGTAATGAGATGAGCTGTTCTCACCGGGAATTTCTCAATTCTTTGATCTGCTTCATATATGTCCTTATGCAAGGATACTTTTTATCTCCTGTCTATGAATAAGTTAAATCAGTCTGAGAAGGTACTCGGGGCATATGAGCATACATATTTTTCATTTCCACTGTCCTTGTTTAAAAAATCCTTTCTAGTGAGGAGCTGTAGCATGTTGCTGTTCCATGGGAGTAGTCTTGTCATGCCCGTATTAGCAAACTGATCAGAAAGAACTGCAGCTTACATTCTGTGCCCTTTCCTATGTCAGACAGTTGTTATAGCTGCTTTTTGACAGAAACCATGCCATCATTGTAGTGATCCTGGTTCTTGCAGTGTCCTCAACATGTATTTTTCCCTGATCTCTACTCCATCCAAATACCACCTTTTCCCTAAGATGTTCTGTTTTTCATATAAACTTTCGTTTTGTGATTCTCTTTGCTGCGTAGTAGAAAAAGTCACAATCTTCGCGTACGTTAACCAAAGTTGGAAATCTCCACACTGAGCTTCTTACTATTTTTTGTCTAAAAGATTTCTTTGCTCTGCGTTGATCAAACTGTGATTTGAATTGATCCTTCTTTAGGCAGGGAATTAAATTGGATGACTTCCAGGGTCCATCTCAACCTAAGCTATTTTGTGATTCGCAGGAGATGGTTCCTGTAGGTAGGGCATGTATGATGTAGACTCTCTTCACATTTAGCTCACTAAGATGTTCATTTTTGTTTATTTTTTGTTTAGCTGAATGGTAAAATTTACTGTACTTGAACAGGATCTGCATCTCTGATAATAACAGTTAATACTACATATGTTTAATAAAAGAGTTTTCTAAAATATGAAGTTGCTCTATTTTTAAATGGTATTCCATGCAAATCTTTAGCTTCGTGTGAAGATTTCTTTCTAGAGAAGCCAGAACCTTGGAAAACTGTAACCTGTGCACTTGGGCCATTTGGGCTTTGATAATTCTCTTCTAGTAGATCTGAGCTGGATGTCTGACGACTCAGTTCTGTCCATGCATGTGGTCTCCCCGAGTGATTTTTTTTTTTTTTTAAATTAATTTTTTTTAATTGCAGTGCCCAGGCATTCTGAGTACTTTAAGGTGGAGAAATAGTCCTGCTTTCATTACTAGTAAATAATGTTTTCTGTTAAAAATACAGCAGTTCTCAGCCAATACCTGGTTTAGGAAGGACTGATGGCACTTTTCTTCTGAAGCAACGTTTGTGATTATTGGTGACTGAAAATGGAACTTTGTATTTCTCTCCCTACGCCTTCCTCCCTAGGGATTTTGGCAATTGGTCTTATCAATGAAGCTCTGGATGAAGGGGACACCAAAAAGACTATTCAAGCCTTACAGATTCCTGCAGCAAAATTGGAGGGTGTAGCCCCAAAGGTAGCACAGCATTACCAGGATACGCTACTTCGAGCCAAGAGAGAGAAAGCACAGGTGAATGCAATTAAATGCACGTCTCAAAAAACCTGTATGTCTGTTTAATGGGCTTATTACTGGTCCTGAAAGCCAGGAATCAAAACTGGAAGTGGAGAGCTGGGCATTCTGCATCAACTGATCTTACCCAGGTGGTTTCAATCTTTCTATACTAAAGAGATTTGCAGCCAGACTGTATGAATGTTCATGAACTACAGAGATGGGTATAAGGATATTAACTGCATGAGATGGCTTGCTACAGCTAATCCAGGTCCAGAACAAGATATGTATCTTGTTTCCAGAGAAATAACATGCCTCATCTGTTTTTGCAAGGAGACCATGTTCATTCTAGGAGTTCTGACCTTCTGAATGCAAGTTTTCTGCAATTTTAAGTTTTGGGTTTTTTAGTGTTCTTTGTTAAATGTAGTCATAGGCATAGTTATATATTGCAAAAAGGAAGTTTCTGAAAGTGGGAAAAATCTGTTAACCAATAAATCAGGAAGAAGACATTAAGCAAAATACATGCTACTAGCAAAATGTATGCTGATGCTTGTTGTTCACATAGTGACACTTGCTAATGATTTTTTGAGTGGTAGTTGCCTTTCTTATTAGCCAAGGACTTCCTACCTACTTGTACGTAGTTGCTGCTTTTGCTGACTAAACGTGAAGGTGAAGATGGGGAGAGGAAGAGCAAGTCTTGTCTTACGGGATAAGGAAAGAGGATGAGAGCGCACATGTGTGTATGCAACTGATTTTTGAGTAGTGTGGATGGGATACTGATTTTTTTTTTTTTCTCATCTATTTACAAAGAAGTAGCGAATATCTCTGCTTTCAGTGGCTTGAGGGTGTTTTGGGTTTTTTTAATTATTTTTTTTTTCTGCTGTGGAGCTCATTGATCTAATATCAATGCAGAATTTTCCATAGTGACTAAAATCTAGATTGTGTTGAATGCTGATTTTTGGTTTTGGGTTTGTTTTCTTTGGGGTTTTTTTGTTGTTTTTTTTCAACTGAAGCTAAACCTGTGTGATGGCAGTAGCTGAAAACTGTACGCATTTCTGATGAAAATCATTAAGCAGCTTCCCCAAGGGCCCTGAAAGGGTTAATGTTCCTCAGGAACCCATTTTGTGCTGAAGCATTTCCTCCCGATGAGTCAGAATGAAACAATGAACTCTTTTTAGTGTGCACTTAAGCTTGTGCCAGGCCATGCTGGTAACTTCTTGGTTGGTGTGAAATTACCTTATTTAGGCATATGTTCAATTTAGGGCTCCTCCCAGCAGCATGGCAGTAATTTCAGAAACTGAAAGATCATATTATAAAGTAGCACTGCGGGGACAATAGTCACTATCTGAAGTCAGCTGTTACTTACATCCTAGTGATTTCTGTACCTTGGGGCCGTGCGGACCGTAGCTCCCCAGGAGACATTCAGTTGCTGATGGAATGGGGAGTGCTGTGTGATGCGCGTTTCTTACGGGATGAGTATAGAGAGGGAGAAACGAAACGGTAGACCCTGTAATACGTTACACAGCGTGTACCTTCCAGAAAGCCTGCAACGGTAAATCTGTAGAAAAGCAGGGGATGGTTTCAGTAGCCTTTGGGCTGACTTCTGCAGGTAGAGGTTACAGTGGAGGAAGTTGTGTCTTTGATTATTCTCCCCGACTCCCTGGCCAGGACTTCTGCTGTTGCTGGTACTCCTGGGAGTATCTAGGCTTTCAGATGGAATCTGCACATGAAAGATGTGTTAGTCTCTTGAATGAACTCTCATTAAGCATGTCAGTTTCAGACCCTCCAAACAATGGGGAAAAATGTGGAGGGCGTGTAAGAAAATGTGCATTTTCAGTCTGTCCTGAAAGCTCTCAAACACTGTAAATAGTGGTGTGTTTGTGCAGTGTGATTATTATTCCATACCAGAAGTAAGTGTTTCCTGTGTTCTGTTTGTGAGCTGTCAGAGGGGTGGCCCTTGCGTCTTGGCATTTCTGTCAGTAGTTACCTACAGGAAGCAACAGTGGGTGGGGAGAAGCTGTGCTTGGCAGCTGCTGGATCATTGTTCTTTATGTATATTTCGGGATTTGCTAAACACTTGTCTCTTTCCCCTTCTCAAATTTCTGCATGTAACATCAGTTGATTGGATTTCTTCACGTCCCAGCCAAAATGCAGGATACTGTGTGAAAACTGCTCCTTGACGAGCAATCCATGAAAACAAAGACTTGGAACGTGGCTTTGACTGTTGTGTGTGTACACCCAGCTACAATATACACAATGCTTTTTGGTTCGCTCGTTTGTAGAGCCTTGTGAACGTTGGTGGACAGGGACAAGGACAGCCCGATGTAGCATTAAGTTACCCAGGAGTTTTTAGCTTCTGAACGCAGATTTGCATTGTCACCTTTTTGTTCTAAGAACTCTTTGTAGCCATGTTCTGTCCACAGGTCATCCCCGCTTGGCAAGTATGGCTTTAGGACTAACCAGTATGGAGTCCTGGGCCTTGTGTTCTATTTGCTTATCAGCGTGATTCCCACTGACAGAATTTCTTCTTCGTTCTGCTTCCTGAAAAGAGTTTTTGACTGGGAGGAGGTATTGAGTCTGGTAATGCCATAGTAGTCTCTGCTAGTCACAAATGCACATGATGTCCTTGTGTTGGAGTCCATCAGAAAGACTGAAATGTTTCTTATTCCCTCTGATACAGAAAATTACTATATTGACTACTGCTGAGTACGGGTTATTTTACATTGCAAAAATAGTGATACTTTTCTCCTTATGCTGTGTGTGTATTTTTCGCATTGTGTTCTCTTCAGGACACACAGGATGAAACAGCTGTACTTTGGCTAGATGAAATTCAGGATGGGATTCATAGGGCTAACAAGGACACAGAGGAGTCGGAGAGATGTAAGTATTGTCACACAATATTGCAGTTAATCCCCATTATCAATCAAATGCTGGTTACTTAAGGAAAGATTGGGAGCTAGAAATGTCATGTAAATGTGTCAAAGGAAATCAAGTGCACTTATGTGCTTCTGGTGTAGTAATTTTTCTTTGAGGAGTGAATGTCAGATTCGTTAAATAATAAATTTCTTATCTTTTGGGGGGATATGCCATTTTTCCAGTTTTGCATGTGACCATGTTACCTCATTGGGCAAATCTCTTAAATTGTTTGTCATTTGCAACTAATTGCGTGTGTCTGTGCGTGGTTAGGTACAAGAATCTTCACAAGCGCAATTTAAGTGGTGTTTTCTGGTGTATATTACCTGTTTGTATGGCATACTGCTGTTTTGTCTCAGTTCTAGTAAGTATTTCTAGACTACCTTGCATCTTTTTCAAATACAGACAATAATGCACATCGGTGACATCCACCTTTGCTCCTTAGTGCAGTTTGCAGGTGCATTGTGAACATTTGTGCATTGTCCGTTAGTATTCTTTATTTGTAAATGTTTTAGAAGAGAGAAAAATCAACAGGTTCACAAAAAGCTTTCTAACACAAGACAGAATGAGTTTGTCCAACTCCATGGCCTAGTTCAGTTGTTTTTAATGATACTATTTGGTCAGTGAATTCGTCTGTCAGCTGCCTTAAGGAAAAAAAAAAAAAGAAAAAAAAAAGAAAAAAAAAAAAGGCAAAATAAAGCACGGGGAATAGGGCAGAGCTTTACCTGTTCATCTTACTGTTTGTTACCAGCAGTACCAGTGCAATTTTTTCACCATTTTTCCACCCACTGAGCGCTTAGGCAAAGGCAGCAGCTTCAATATCATGCCAAGGAACGTTTGGTCAAAAGCAGGATTAAAGTGCCCTTAAGGCTGAATAAGATCTGCAGATACCCTTATCTATCCATGTATGAACAGACACTTTTGCAGTCTTACCTAGCACTGAAAATTACTGTATTTCATGTTCGCTGTGTCAGTGTGATTCCTGTGCTCTTGTGAATATGTCTGTATTTGAGTTGCAGTTCTGGAGTAGCCCTGGAATGATGCGTGGTTATTTTTCTCTTTCTCTGCCACCTGTCTTTCCCTGATCAGATTTTTGACTTGTTTACAAACTACTCCATACTTTCTTCACTAGGGATGGGTGAATGGTGCTAGTTGTTGAAAAGGCCCCCTTTGAGTTGTGACTGGCTGTCAGAAGAAACTGCATTAACTAAAACGGATGTCAGAGTAGAGCTAAAACGTGTTGTTGAGAAATATTGGTGGTAAATCAGCACTATATTGAGACTCTAAGCACACAAATTACATGCTGTCAGGTGCAATACCACGTGTGGTTGGACACTCCGTAGTGAAGAGGCCTCTGTACTGCAAGTTGTCTGGTTTTATTTATATTTTGTATTTATATACACTTAAATTATATACACACACTCCAACTGTTAAGCATGTGTTCATGTTGCCTTGCTCCGTTCTTTTGTTCTGTGTTTACTGTGAGTCACTGAGCCCATGAATGCCAAGATAACCTGCTTCCTTGTGTTATCAAAGTCTCCGTAGGAATTCTGGCCATTAATGAAGCAGTAGACCATGGGGATGTTAACCAGACGCTGAGTGCCTTGCGTTCACCGGATGTTGGGCTATATGGAGTCACTCCAGAATGTGCCGAGACGTACCAGCGAGAGCTGTCAGAAGTCAAGAGAAGAAAAATGGCAGTAGGTGAGCCTCGAGTAGCTAACTGTTATTGAAATAAACTCAAGATTATTGTGTGTGGAGTTGGAACCAGAGGTAAAAAAGCCTCTGGGGAGAAGGCTTGTGTTACAGGTGGCAATCGTGGATGGTTTGTGAACTAAGGCTTAAAAAAGGAAAGAAGTGAATAGTACAATGTTCTCCACTTGTAGACTGTGTTATGTTTATCTAGTTCTCATATGAGGTCATTAGGGTCTTGGAAGCATTCCTTCCCTTGCTTGGAGGAACAAGCATCTGTATATGTGGATTTCCTAGTCATAAAATTTGTACGCGGGAAAGATAAGACACTTATCTGGTTTTGAGACTTACACTGCAGTTTCTGCTCTTAGGGGGCAATGGCAGTGAATGGGTGAAACACTGGGTGAGAGGAGGCTATCATTATTATCATAACCTGCGGACCAAAGAGGGAGGATGGGATGAACCAGTGGAATTTGTGCAAAATGACACACAGCTGTCACGGGAGGAGATACAGGTAAGGTAGATAACACGTGCTCTTTCTCTGAAAAGTTTAGGTTCCTACCATTCCCATCCTTAATGCAGCTCTAAGAGTGAACACTTCAACGCCATAGTCATGTTAACAAGCTTGGTAATTCATTTATTTCACTGGGCATGATCAGATTGTGTATGTCAAAACTCCTTGTCCTGTTTCAGAAAAATTCATCCTGTCAATAAAAAGGTACAGGACCATGGTGTTGCTTTTTATTGAAAGGCAACTTGGAAGTTTCTCATAAGCACAATACAGAAAGCTGATGTAACACCCTGTTTCTTGTATCTCTGTTCTCTTTTTCTGGCTCTTCTTCCTACCATAACATCAATTCAGAGCACTATATCTGGAGTCACTGCAGCATACAACCGAGAGCAGTTGTGGCTGGCCAATGAAAACCTGATTACGAAACTTCAGGCTTGCTGTCGAGGATATCTTGTTCGCCAGGAATTCAACTCAAGAATGAATTTTTTGAAGAAACAAGTACCAGCAATCACTTGCATTCAGGTAATGACATCCTTTAATTATGTTTGGAACTTGTACTCTGCAATTGTTTTCTATACACAAACTTATTGATGGTTTTTGTTCAAAATTACAGCACACAATTGTCTTAATCTCATTTTGCAAATTATCTGAAGGCATTTGCTTCTCTCGACGAATTTTGGTGTATTATTTACTTTTCCATGTCATATATAACCAATAAAGTCTTCTCAGGCAGAATTGAAGAGAGAAAAAACTTAATTGAGGAAGCTTTACCAATCATTTTATTATCAGATTCGGTGTTTTGGGAATAGGGCAGTGTGAAGTGTGTTGTATGTCTTTATGGCGATAATAGCACGTGATGAATTACTATACTACTGTGATTCCTCATGAGTTAAAGAGAAACATCATGGTTTTCAGTATTCCTGAGTAAATTCAAATTTGTCCAGGGATTTGGAGGATTGAGGACCTGAAAGAGGTGGTGTGATAATTCAGCGTGAGGATGGGCTCGTTTGCAGGAGAACAATGAAAAAATATTTCTCTGGTGTTGTAACTGAAATGTGTGCAAATGAAATAGATGCTTTGCACCCTATGACCGCTCTATTAGTTGAGCAGTATATATATGTGTGTTTGTTTCTGCCTAAGTAGCGCGGGCTCTGCACGTATATTTGAAAAAAACCCACAACAAAACCCCAAAAACCATTCCCAGCTCATTAAAATAACTCCCTCTTCAAGTGTAGTCGAACCCCTTGCCTAATCTGTTCCAGGTAGCAGTAGCAGTGAGTCTGCTCTGAAGGCTTGTAATGTTCCATCACTGTTCTTGTCAGCAGCAGTGTCTGTCTAATGCATGATCCTTATGTAGAACAGTTTCTGCCAGCTTGACTGTTTAACTGCATCCTTGATTTCGAACTGTACTTCAGAAGGCCCAGGCTTTTCACGGGGTAATTTCAAGTCTCTCGTGATTACAGTTGTTGAAATGGTTAATGCTTCACGCTGTGTATCTCTTGATAAGATAAGAGTGTCTTCCTCACATTTTACTTAGCCAAAAAGGAAGTCGGAAGCTGAGGAGCAGAAAGAAGCTCGGACTTGCAATTACTTCTCTTTAATTAGAAAAGTAAAGTCAATGCACCTATTCTCTGTTTTCAGTCCCAGTGGCGTGGCTACAAGCAGAGGAAGGCATATCAAATCCGTTTGGATTACCTGCGAGCACAAAAGGACCAAGTAGTGAAGGTAGTGAAAGCTTCCTGTTGACTTTTTTGGTAAACCTTTTGGATAGTGAACTTTGTAGGAAAGGTTTTTATCTGAGTGTTTTGGTTACCCTTCTATAGATTCAATCAATGACCAGGATGTATCAAGCCAGAAGACGTTACAGAGATCGTCTGCAGTATTTCAGAAACCACGTAAGAGGCTATCTTGTTAAATGAATTCCATACCTGACTCTTGCACTCTTTCCAGAATGAGGTCATGTGGGTTTTTTGTTTTTTTTGTTTTTTTGTTTTTTTAAATCCTAGATAAATGATGTTATAAAAATTCAAGCCTTTATCCGAGCAAACAAAGCACGAGAAGACTACAAAACCCTCAGTAAGTATTGCCAAGAGGATAAAATGTGCCTTGAATCCCTATTTGCGAGGGATGTTGCTAGTGTGATCTATAACATCAAGTCAGTCTTGAGGAGAAATTGTGATGATGGTGGTAGGGCAATGTGGAGAGTAGGTAGTTCTTGAGGCTGAAGGAAAACTTGATTCCACCTGTTGCTTTTGCTGCTGGAAAAATAGAGTTGTATCTTTGCAGTTAACTTTGGCGGTGTGGACTACCCTAGGTTGATATTGACTTCGTTCTTTACTGTTTGCTTCTCTCATGATTTACTCAAAACAAGAAATTCAAAATGTCAGAAGCTGTTTAGACATGGTGATGCTAATTTTATTCTGACTGCTCCTTGATGTGCTTTTTAAACATAGATAAAGCATATATTTACTCTATTTCCTGTCCCCTGATATTTTCTTGGCTATTTTTAGTTAATGCTGAAAACCCACCTATGGCTGTTGTTCGGAAATTTGTCCACTTGCTCGATCAGAGTGACCAAGATTTTCAGGAGGAGCTTGAGCTAATGAAACTGCGTGAGGAAGTTGTAACCTTGATCCGATCCAATCAGCAGCTGGAAAATGACCTCAATCTCATGGACATCAAAATTGGGCTCCTTGTGAAAAACAAAATTACCTTGCAGGTAGGAAATGTGCTGATGGGACTGATGGGAGACCAGCTACAGATTGAACTGAGCCCAGTGGTAGTTAGCATGGAGAGTTCCTGGCCTTGGATGTCAGTTGCTCAGCCCAGTGAAAAACATTGCCTCAGACTTGAAGATTTTACTTCCAGTACGTTCTTCCTCCATTCCACTAATTTAGTATGTATCCCTAGAAAGAAAATGTAGGAGGAGAAGAAACAAGACCTGAAACTAAAAAACACAAACACACACCAGACTATCTTGACCTAATGAATGCAACAGATTGTGTGTTTGAAGGCTTTGAGAACTCTGATTTGTTGTTCGTTTGTGGTTAAACAAGTGAATGCCACAAGCTTGCAGTGAGGCGGGTGATTTCGGAGGCAGGAGACATGCTTGTGCCACTCGGTGTTTGTTGTTTAAAGGGGGCCCCCTCTATCACTTGGCTGACATGATTAATTTCACAAAAAAACCCTCTTGCTGATACAGCATTGCCTTTTCTTCAGGCTGAAGTTCTAGTTAGCTTTCTGTTTGGTCCAGGATGGCATGACAGTAGGCTCCTCCCAGTGTAAAATCTCAATTGGTGTAGTGAGGTTAATCTCAAAAGGAGGCTGCAGCTTTTGGGCTAGTGCCTACAGTGAAAGGTGCTGTTGCTGTTGAAGTATGTGGAGGAGGCGAGCTAGCTGAGTATGAAACAGGATTTTTAGGTTTTAAGCCCAATTTAAAAAAGAAAACGTTTTCAGGCATCTTCAGGATGCTACCAGCTGTGATAGTAATTGCTGCCAAGAGTGACTAACCCTTCTGGGGTTTCGGATAAATTCAGGAAGTCAGGGAAAAAGCAGAACATGTACTTCCAGTCACAGAAATTGCTGCCATAGCGAATAATGCTTCACTTCAATAGCCCCAGGCATACATTGATGCTGCCTTTCCACATACAAGAGAAGCATCCTCTCAGTTGCAATTTTCCAATATTACCTGTTATAAAATACTTAATGGTATCTGTCCCTGTTCTTTCTTTCCAGGATGTTGTTTCTCATAGCAAAAAACTTACCAAGAAGAACAAGGAACAGCTTTCTGACATGATGATGCTGAACAAACAAAGGGGAGGCTTGAAAGCTTTGAGCAAAGAGAAGAGAGAAAAGCTGGAAGCCTATCAGCATCTGTTCTACTTGCTTCAGGTAAGCAGCTTCTAACGCTGCTCAGTAACCTCTTGTCATAGAGGCTTATGTGCTTATGCACTGCAGTTTTGAGCCACCACAGTTGTTAGCGACACTGGCCTGTGTGGACATGCACACTAAGTATTTTTTCTTGTTGTTGTAGACTAACCCAACCTACTTGGCCAAGCTGATTTTTCAGATGCCACAAAACAAATCCACAAAGTTCATGGATTCCGTCATCTTCACACTGTATAACTATGCATCCAATCAAAGGGAGGAATACCTGTTGTTGCGGCTTTTCCAAACAGCATTGCAGGAAGAGATCAAGTATGTGGTAGCATATGGCACATCTTTCCTGTTGAATCAGTTCTGGCAATTTCTCGAATCGAGGCAGTTTTCACATTATGTCTCATGCTAATATGTAGATAATACTAGACTTGTCTCTTTATTGTCCTCTTCCTGTTTCGTACCTGTTCTTAACGTAGGCTATAAAGGAAGAGTTGAGTATGTCCATTGAGGATGAAGGCCTTTTACTTCAGTCAAGATTTCACTGCTTAACATGCCAGTTACTTTTAATCTGATGCAGTCATCTGAAAATGCAGTCTAATCTCAATTATCCAGTGTCTGATTCTAAACACCTCCAACAAACTGCAAACTCTGGCTTCACAAGCCAGGGAGAGAGCTACCACTAGGCTCTCTGGATTTCCAAAAGCTGATGAGGAGGCTGAAACTGAGAGGCTTTGTTGTTGGCATTTCTGTTTACTATCAGTGTTAGAACTCTGGCTGTCCTCAGGCATGTTTTGTTGATCAATTGGGCCTTAGGAGCTCAGCGTTACATGACTTCAGTTCTTTACAATGTAGAGCTGCACAACTTGCTGTGAAGAATATGCAATAAAATTTTAGAGGAACTACTCTTTAAGCATTCTTTGGAATGCTTTTTAAGCACGAAGATGGTATATGCCCTGAAACAAGTAACTTCTGAAAGAAATTTTTTTCCCCTTAAATTCATGCTTGGAGTAGTAGTCCAGTAGTTGCTATGTTCTCTACTGCTGTATTTCTCATAGAAGTATACTAGGAGTGGCTTTTGTTGTCAATTGCTTGTTTTGTTATTTTAAATACTGGAAGAACCTACTGTTCTTTTTCTTCTTTGTATAAAACATGCTCTATTTCCTTTGTATTTTTTAATTTGCTCTCAAATAGAACGGTATAGTTGGATTTCTGTTAATTGTCATTGAGATGACTACTGGCATGTCACACTGGAATTCCTAAACAGAGGTCATAAGTTTCTTGCCTCATCTGTCTTGAGAAATGTTCCAGTATTGTTCTTATACAGTGGCGTAGTCTATTGCTGTATTGAGATTTTAGTACAAATCCATAACTTGTTTCATGAGGGTGATGCTCTCTGTTTGATTTAAGCGAAGAAATGTACTTAAAGCTGACAGAGTTATGCGTACCTCGTATTTCATATAGATTCTTTCTTCTTCAGATCCAAAGTAGACCAAATACATGAAATTGTGACTGGGAATCCTACTGTTATTAAAATGGTGGTTAGTTTCAACCGTGGTGCCCGTGGTCAGAATGCCCTGAGGCAGATCCTGGCACCGGTTGTGAAGGAAATCATCGATGACAAATCACTCAATATCAAAACTGATCCAGTGGATATTTACAAGTCTTGGGTTAACCAGATGGAGTCTCAAACTGGTGAGGCCAGGTATGGGAACTGCTACTACTGTGTTTTTCTAAACATTGCTCTTTTCAGACAGTCCTTGGCTTCCCTGCATGCATCTGTCCGACTGATACCGGCTTTTCCGTCTCCTCGAGATGGCTTTCATGCAAGACTTCTAAAAATCATGTTCAGGTGCTGAGGGTATTGAAAGGGAGTCTCATTAGGAGATGGAAGAAGTGCTTTTTGGTGTTTGCCTATGTTGACTTGGTAATTAGCTATGATGTGCCCTCTAACCTAAAAGAAATCAGGTTTAAAAAAAAAGTACTTGGGAACTGATTCTGTGTTAGTCTCTGTTCATGTCGTTTATAGCCTGTGCAAACTTAGGTACTATTTGCAAGCCAGCTGTCGTGGTTTAACCCCAGCCATCGGCTCGGACCACTCAGCTGCTCGCTTGCCCCCATCTCCCCCAGAAGGGTGGGGAGAAGAGGGAGAAAAGGAGGGGAAAGGGAAAGGAAACGAAACAAAACTTGTGGGCTGAGATAAGACAGTTTAATAGAACAATAAGGGGAAAGGAAAACAACAGCAATGTAAGGACATAAGTCACTCACTGCCCAGTGAATTGGCACCCTCCTGTGCGGTGATCCCGGATCCCAATGCACCAGCTAACCCCCGTTTATATACTGAGCATGACTTTGGTATGGAATATTCCATTGGCCATTCATTTGTTCTGCCTATACTCCTCAGCTTCCATTGGAAGCAGAAAAGAGACCTTGAAAAGCATTAACATCGCCTGGCAACAACTGAAACAATATGCATTGTTGACATTCCTTTCACAGCAATCACTAGAAAGAAAATTAACTCTTTACTGACTGAAACCAGGACACCAACAAAACCTCTTTTGGTGGTGGAGAAGCACAACATTGCAGTTCTTCTAGTCCTAACATCTTTCTAATTAACATCATCCACTGATGACAACTGGATTGTGCTAGATGGTTTTGTGTCATTCTGGTTTCTTTTTCTTCCAGTGCACGTGATATGCTGGAACTTGAGGTTTCTATTGTGGTGGGGTTTTTTTAACATACTTTTAAAAAAAAAAAAAGGTACCATACCAAATAAGTTTCCACATTCAAAGCAATCTGCAGTCATGTATCTTGCCATACACCCGGTTCAAAATTCTGGACATGTTAAAAACGCAGGTGAAGATGTGTGTTCAGGTCCTTCTCTTTACAATAAGACTTAGGAGATGCTTTTACGAATTATCCGCTTCATCTGTCTGTCTTCACTGGAATACTCTGCAGTAATTTCAGCTGATGGAGAAAATGTAACAAAAAGCATTTGGCACCGCTTCCCACCAATAGCACGTTATATTGGTTTTTATGGGTACTGTTCTAGCTTCTGGCTTGTGTCCAAGCTTTTATCATCTTAATGTTCAAATGTGTGGCTTGCTTGTTCACTAATTTCTTTGCAGCTCAAAGTACCACTACATGTCACCAATGGCACTTTTTAACCTAGTGTGCCATGTGTGCATGCTGTAAAAAAAGATACAGTTTTGGGTTAGCTGGGCCTTTTCTCACAGTGGCCATTGCAAGGGAGAGCAGAGAAAGTCAAAGCAAGAAGTCTTCAGCTCTTCCGGTGCCTGAAAGGTTGACTGAAGGCAGTGAACAGCTCTTGGCAGCCAAGTCAATATAAGCTTCTTTCTATGTTGAGCTAGAAGCTCTTGAAGTATGCTAGCCTGAGGAATACTCACCTTCATATGTTTGGCTTTTTCAAATAGCAAACTGCCGTATGATGTTACACCTGAACAAGCTCTAAATCACGAAGAGGTGAGGACGCGCCTGGATGCCTCAATCAGAAACATGAGGACAGTGACAGACAAGTTCCTGTCTGCCATTGTTAGTTCAGTGGACAAAATCCCGTGAGTCTGGTGTACCACAGTGTTATCCCTGAGAAGGTGGTGGTGGGTTCATGGCTTACAGCAGCCTTATTTGCCCTTTTCTTTCTCTCAAAGTTATGGAATGCGTTTCATTGCCAAGGTACTAAAAGACTCCCTGCATGAGAAGTTTCCTGATGCTGGCGAGGATGAGCTTCTGAAGGTGAGGATCTGAACGTCTTTATGGATAAGTGTCAGACAAATTGTCTCTGGCAAGTGCATCTCATTCTTCTCTGTTGTGTGTGGAGAGGAGCGCGTGTAAACCTATATAAAGCTTATACTTGTACAGATAGAAAATGTTTCACATGGGGCTTTTAATTGTTAGCTTGAAGTACATTGCCTGAGATGTAGTACATTGTTCAGAAGGAGGTACCCTGTCGCTTCTGCTGTGCTTCTTAATATCTTGGGCATTTGGTCCTTTAGGTTTCTTGACTTGGGGTACTCTTGCTCCTAGAAAGTAAACCTTGGGTTTGCTGGTATGGTCACACCCAGCTGCTCCTTTCCTAAAGAGACAATGTCAAGTTAAAAAGGCTGTATGCAAGATTCTGATATTCCTAATTCCCCCCTATCTGTAACACCCTAGGATGTTTTGACAGCAACACGTAGAGTCACTTTCCATGACGTCCAGTCAGTTTTTTATTTTGCATTTCAATACCTTTGGAGATCCTAATAGTAGGCACTCTAAGATGAGTATAGCTTTGGGGTTTTCATTTAAATTTCTTTAGTCTTATGGCTTTTGGTAATTGTGAAGGCCTCTAGGTCCATGAATGCGTTGCTTGTTAATAAAACAAAGTTTGAATCTTAGAATGCTTGACAACGTCTCTTTAAACTTCTCTGTCTCTGCTTCATTACAAAATAATTACCAATCTGAATGCTGTTTTCTTCTCTCTTCTAGTTCTGTGCTTTCCCATTCTGAGACATCGATTCTTTCTATGCAGGTGAATTAATTTATTCCATCTGTAAATTTAGGTGGAAAACTGAGGTTTTCATTAATCCTCATGGAAACAATGTAACTGTCCACATGAAAGTCAAAACTGCAGTTGCATGCAATGGCTTCTCGTAAATTTTTTTTTTAGCAACAACGCTTCCCATATACTGTTCTTCTCCTCCCCCTCAAATTTGAAAGTTATTAATACAGTTTCTTTCACAGATGCATTTTCTTATTACTTGTAGTAAACAGCTTTGACTGTTGTCATCCCATAATATACTCTGTGAGAGTACAGCAGGGGCTTGCATGAAACAGTTGTCAAAAACATGACCTCACTGAAAGCGGTTCATAATTTCTGGGGCTGCTCAGCAATGGCTAGATTTTTTCTCTCTGTTCCAGCTGTTTGTTCAGACACCGATCTCTTCCACGCGTTTAAGTCACATGGCAAGCAGGCAAAGCCTAGATTCAGTGACCTGGCCCTCTGCAAATTTCTGTGAACCACCAGGAAGTATTAGAGCATGCGATGTGAGGACTATCACTTTACATCGGCATGTTGGGTTAATTCCTTTTCATTGCTGGAATTATTTTTGGCAAAATATCAAATACAGGTTAGAAGTATATATGTGAGCATATGGATAACGTAACATCTTTATTTTTGGTTCCCTGACATTTATTGCTGCTCACGTTTGACTAAGTAAATTGGATTTGGAAGTGTCAAATGCCATTCATCTCCTGTACTGATTTTCTTACCTCTAGATTAAATGGTTTCTCACTTAACTCTTGCTAACTCGTAAATGGGGTCTGTGCCTGAAAATGTTGCTGGCTTATTGAAGAATTATTCTGAAAGAGAGAAGGGCTTTGGAGAAGGATTGGAAAGTGGTTTCCTCAGTTTATCTTCTTGGTGTGCCATGCTTCCTCACTGTTTCTGCTTTGTTGGAGATGGCAGACAATTCTGCATGCTTCTCTAAGAATGATCACTTGTTCCATATTGAAACTGCGTTACTGGGTTCCTCTGTACCATGATCGTTATGCTCTCTGTTAGACTAACTCAATTGTGTTTAATTCTCCTTATAGATTGTCTCATGCTCATATGAGTAATCAGTTGGTAACTTGTAATATCTCCTGTCCATACATTTTTAAGCTAAAGTTTTAAGTCTTTATGCATAGGAACACCTGCTGCTGCATTGTCCTGTGACTAGTAGTGCTCAGTCTTCCCTCTTTGTGTTGACCATCCTATTGCATCTTAATGTTTTTTCTTTTTTTTTTTTTTTTTTAACACTGTAGATAGTATGTGATTGTATACAGCAGCACAGCAGAACCTTTATCTTGGAAGAGGCCTCTAGCTTACAAGAAAATAATTTGTCAAAGCACAGTCAGAGTAGTTTTCAGTAAAATTCAATTGGGTCCTATACCATTGTTTCTTGATGCCTTTCTTCTCTACTCAACTTCTCCCAGATTGTTGGCAACTTACTCTATTATCGCTACATGAATCCAGCCATTGTCGCACCAGATGCGTTTGACATCATTGATCTTTCAGCTGGAGGTCAGCTGACCACGGATCAGCGCAGAAACCTCGGCTCCATTGCGAAGATGTTGCAGCATGCTGCATCCAATAAGATGTTCATGGGAGACAATGCACACCTAAGCATCATTAATGAATACCTATCACAGTCATACCAGAAATTCAGGTAGAAAACCGTAGCTAATTAAGTTGGGAAGTTTGGCAGAGGGTAATGTTGCAAGTAAAAAGGGCTAATAATAATAAGACTTTAAATATGATAAATTCTGTCTCTGTCAAATATGCAATCTGTTGAATGTAAGAGATTGCACTCCAGACTGCCATAAGCATCAGTGACAATGGCAGATAAAATGTGTACCTGGAATTTATGAACAATACATTGTATGTTAATGAGTTTGCCAAGTCAAGTATTCTGACTTAGGAGTTTCCAGAATAAAGGTTACTTCTGCATATGTTTATTGTGATACTTGGGACGGGGACAGCTAGAACGGACATACATTCCTCTGTCCCATGTAAACCCTGGCTCCACATGAAAACCCAGTGGTGCTCAGGAATAAAGCAGGTTGGCGTTCAGCTGTTCATATAGTTGAAGTCAGCTTTTGTTCAAGAATTGTCATCTTACGCCTCTTGTGTTTTGGAAGAAAGAAGACCAGAGATTGCTGGGAGCAAGGGGTGTTACTGCAGTGGAGGCAGGAGGATGTGTGAACAAAGTCACCGGAGCCACAGACTAGTCCTGTGACTGCTGAAAATGAGCCAATGTCAACATGGCCAATATCAATAATCGAATTTACTAGGTTACTTCTGATGTGTTAAAGCTGACAAACTGTAGTATGTTGTAATGTAGCATAGTTGAAAGAAGAGAGGCTATGCTTGGGATTGTCATGGGGAGTTAATGCTCTTGATATATCACGTGGTTCTCAGGGTCATACTGATTCTTCTTTTCTCTTCCTTTTCTCTAAAGACGTTTTTTTCAGGCTGCCTCTGAGGTTCCTGAATTGCAGGATAAATTCAATATTGATGAATATTCTGACTTGGTCACTCTCACTAAACCAGTTATTTATATTTCTATTGGTGAAATCATCAATACACACACTGTAAGTATACATCAGTCACAGTTGCTCCTTATAAGCAGTGCTTACGGAGAGAATGCTGCTTCTGGCTGAAACGCAAAGTTACCAAATACAAGGCTTGAAAGTTGTCTTTTGATTGTAGTGTGCAAGAGGTTATCGGTTTATAGAATTTGCCTTGTGGCTTCTCTAAGTTTATTTGCAAATATTTAAGTATGTGATATCGGCACATCTTTGAATGTTGATGTTGCTGCTTTGGAGTTCAGTGAAATAAGGTCTTTTTCTAAAAGATACCAACTCAAAGTAATGTAACTTCTAGAATTACTCAAAGTAAGTAATGTCTAGAAAAAGTTGTACTATTTAACAACATAAATGTTCTTTCTGTTCATCCAGTTGCTCTTAGACCATCAAGATGCAATTGCTCCTGAGCACAACGATCCAATTCATGAGCTGCTGGACGATCTTGGGGAGGTTCCTACAATTGAGTCCTTAATAGGTAGTGTAGTTTATTGTACTTCAGAAATACGTGATATCACCTTAAATTATTTGAAGTGCAGTAAAGAGACTATCTAAGGAATCATCACAGGTTGTTTGGGAGGATGCACTCTAAAAAGCAGCAGCAGATTTGTTCCACTGTATTCTCTCTGACTGCAGAATTTGTTACCCTGGAAAAAAAAGGGGTTCTTTCGCTTCTTCTCCCCAGCCCCTCACCTCACCCCACTTCAGAAGTTTCTAGAAGGCAAATGGATATTTTGGCATGTTTTCTTTGTTCCATTACGCTGGAGCCAGTTTTCTGTGTGTGTCTGTGTCTGTCCCAGTCGTTTGCAAAGATCTGTCCTCCCTTCTGGACATCTGTACACGTTCCTTTCAGAGTGTGGTAATAAGTGTATTAAATGATGTGTGTATTAAGCGGACACAGTTTTCTGGCTCGTTTGCCAACAAGGGCTTCACTCTTAGCTTGGAAAATTCATTCTACTGAGGGCACGAACATAGAGGAGGCACAGTCATATTTTTATTTATATAGTATTTTTGGCAGGTCAGCTACTCTTCTCAGTAGAAAGTGAGATGCTGGGATGCAGTCTGGAATACACATACATCTTTGAGGCGTACAAACTAGTGATTTTGTGGTGCCTTTCTGGACAGTGCATTCTCTCAGTTTTGTGAAGAGAAAGTCTGTAACATATTCAAGGTGGTGTTTGTAAAAAGCTATTTTTGGCTTTTCAAGTGTCCTTTTGACAGTATAAGGAACCGTTGTTTTCCTGTGGTCAGTTACGTAGGGAAAACTCACAAAGCTCTGGCAGTCAAGAATGTAAAGAATACTATTTAATCTATGAACTCTTTCTGCTTGGCAGGGGAAGGGTCTGGCAACGTTAATGACCCCAACAGGGAAATGCTAGCAAAGACAGAGGTTTCTCTCACGCTCACTAACAAATTTGATGTTCCTGGTGATGAGAATGCAGAGATGGATGCGAGGACGATTCTGTTGAAGTAAGTGAGGGGGTAGCTACCTGTTACGTTTCTCAAGAGAACGAGGAACCTGAATTTTCACAGTTAATCTGCATGTGAAAATAAGAGCATTGAAGTGTAATTTGAACAAACGTGGGACTGTTACTCAAAATACACTGAGCTTGTAGCCATGTCCTTGCAATGCTGTGGCTGTTAAATTTGTTCCTGTTAGTTCTTTGTCACTGCTGAATTTGTCATTCTTTAAAAGTCTATCTTGGATGGTTCTGGAGGGGAAAACTACCAGAAAAGAAAACTTTCTTGATGTGAGCGAGTGTAATGGCAGCAGTTGGATTTGCCTACATGTGTATAATTTGTAAAGATTATCTTAAACAATTGAGTTTTAACTCTGAAGTTATTAATGTAAAATTTAGATGAATCAATATTTATGTTGCCTATATGATGCCCCATGCGAATGTTTTCAATAGCATACATGTGACGTGGAAATTTTAAGGGTAACTAAATGTCTAGTGTATGTGAATAACATTCCATTGCTACATTTGCTAGTTCCTGCAGAATTAGCTTCTTTATGCAGCTGTTGAGCAGACAACGTCTGTATCCTGTTAGCGAAGCGGGAGACGATGGTAACAATACTCTCCCTGTCGCTTTCCCCTGTCTGTGGGAAATATCTTCATAGGATATTTGCTGCTCTCCTCTTTTGGTTTATGCTGCGGTCCGCTTCTCTCTGCACTTGCTGTCCGCCACACCTGACTCTTAATAGATGAAGACTAATAGCCTCTTTGGGAAATAGAGGTATTATTAGCCTAATGGAAAGAGAGCAGTAGACTGTCAGGGATTTCGTTATTGCAAGACTCTTTATGCCAGGGAATTTAGTACTAATATTGATCCTTGGCCAATTTTAAGCAAATCCCTGTTGCTGAGGTGTATAGAGCAGCTACCTGACATTCGGATACATGTTTACCTGTTCTGATGCATTCCTGCTCAGACGCTAGATATTTAACTGTGAATTCTTCGGGTTAGCTTACACTTAGCCTAGACAGACCAGTGATCTCCCAGAAGAAAATTTTGTCTCCAAAAATAATTAAAATAACTGGGCTTCTCAAAAGATACATCAGTATTTCCCTACCCACGAGAAGAAGGTGACATTGATTTCAAAAGTGAAGATTTACCAGATGTGCTGGTGGTCATCTAAGTTGTGATGAGGGTGATGGGTGATGAGGAAGGTGTGCATGTGATGTGCTTTGTGTGATGCCAGAAATAATTCCAGCCTGATGTGAAGTACTGAAGGTGCTATTTGGTTTCATGGTGTAGCTCAAGGACAGAATTGCCTCAAAACGGGCACTGACTGTGATTAAATTACAGGTGAGATCAAGGAACAACACTGTCTGTCACTGGATTGGAGCCAGGGATCTGCTTTGGCTCAGTTACCTTACACATAAGAAAATAGTCCCATGGAGATTTTTCATACCTGTTACAAAGCACTGAAGTGCACTTCTGAATAGATAATACTATAGACTTTTTCTGGCTGCAGAAATTCACTGTTGGTGCTACCTGCTTTACCTTTCAGCTTGGAATTGCAGCTTCTGTGGTCCACATGGCAGTACTGGGGCTGCCCTGGGATATATGGGTAACATACATTCCCATGCTCATACATTCCCTGGGGAGCAAATCCTATGTACTACATAGATGAACCTTTCAGGGAAACCAGTTGCTGATAACAATGTCAAAAAAGTAAAGTGCTTCTCAGGGTTCTGGTCTGCTCTAGCGTATGACTACCTAAGCACGCATCCAGTGATAATCTGACTTCAGGTAAATCAGTAATCTTGGTATTATTGCATAATAGAATAGTATTAAAGGTCTTTCAGCTTAAAGGTGTTTTTTTTTTTTTTTTTTTTCTCCTGTTCCCGTTGATTTCTTTGCAGCACAAAACGTTTAATTGTTGATGTGATCCGCTTTCAACCAGGGGAGACGCTGACTGAAATCTTGGAAACGCCAACTACCTCAGAGCAAGTACGAAGTTATTTACCTGTGTTGTTTTTAGACTAGTAAATTGTCACCTGTCTAGATGGATGTGGGAATACTTGGGAATCTGCATTTATGTATTGCACTGAAGCTGTCTCCACTGATGTTGGGGCAGTGTGTAGCAATAATAAGGAGGGAAATATAATGGAAATAAATTGTGTGTGTGAATCTTACTCCTCTGGTAGTTGCTAGAAACTATTCATCTAGAAGACAGTTTTAAACAGAAGGTAGGCTTCTGCTGGTTCACATATGTGGAATGTGTTCATCAAACATGGATTCACTGGAGTCAGTATGGGTATGACCAAGCAAAATTCTTTATTCTATGTTATGCTGAAGGTCAGACAGTCTGTTTCTGGTTGTCGCCTTAAAATTGATCTGATTGTGAACTTGTAATCTTTTGTTTTCTTTTTCTAGGAAGCGGAGCATCAAAGAGCTATGCAGAAACGGGCCATTCGTGATGCTAAAACTCCAGATAAGATGAAAAAATCTGTGTCTGTAAAGGAAGATGGCAACTTAAATCTTCAAGAAAAAAAAGATAAAATCAAGACAGGCCTGAAGAAGTTGTCAGAACTGGGTACAGTGAATGCAAAAAATAAATACCAGGAACTAATCAATGACATTGCAAAGGTATGCCAATTGGTGGCTTCCTAGTAATCATAGTGGAGTTTTCCCAGAGTTTGCAGCATTGCGAAAGTGGCATGAGTTTTCAGGAGGAGTAAGTTTTGTAGTAGCTAATTTACAGACATGAAGCCTACCTTTTCCTGCAATGTTTCCACCTCTTGGCATTTGAGAAGTCCTTTATTTTTATAGGATGCCTGTGTTGCCAGAATCTTGAGCACTTTCAGGAAAACTGTTGTAGCTTGGAGGGGAAGTCCTGATGTATGATCTTTTTCTTTCCTGCTCCTTTTCACTAATTTAAGTAGTGCCTCTACAAACTTACGTGCACAAGGACGTTTTGCTTGTAACTTAAAGGCATCCTAACCGTTATTTTTATTTAAATGTACCCATTCAAGAATACCCAAATGATAAAGGAGAGAGCTAAGAAAAACTTGCAAAAGTAATCTAACACTGTTGTACATTGCTATGGTGATAGTGTATTTTCTATCGCATCTTTACAAAAAAACTACTTGGGAAATGTTATGTCTGTAAAGTTAAGAGGGATCCAATTAGAAATAATCATACTGTCATCAATATGTATCAAAAATGAAAATAGAAGTTGACTTGAACACGTCATATTTTTTTTGTTCAGATGTTAAGGTATCATATGCTTAAAAATGGCAGACTAACAAAGAAAGATGAGGAAGTCTGTGTACTGCTATGGTTATAGAGCTTGATTTGTAAGATACCTTTCCTACCTAGCGGTGGCAAAAATTGTCTGCATACACATACGATCAGTGTTCACACTAGTCGTTGCAACTAGGACAGCACTGAAGTTTGAAATCAACTGCTCTTGAGTTGGTTAGTTCCAAAAATAGTCCACACAGAGAAGTGGTGACGCTTAAACTGGGGCAAGTGCGACTGAGGGCTCCAGCTTGTAGCATGAAGCGAGACTAAGCAAACTCTAATGGTGCGATTCTGGGCTTAAGCAACTGGAGAGCTCAAATGTCTGTTAAGTGTCTGCCTGTCTTTCTCTGTGGTGTAGGATATCCGAAATCAGCGTAGATACCGTCAGAGAAGAAAGGCGGAGCTGGTGAAACTGCAGCAGACATACAGTGCCTTGAACTCCAAAGCCACTTTTTATGAGGAACAAGTGGATTATTACAAAAGCTACATCAAAACCTGCTTGGATAACCTGGCCAGCAAGGGCAAGTATGTATCTCGGGACTGTGCTGTGGCCCTGGAAGTGTTTCTTACAGAAAGCACATGTAGGTTGTTGCTAAGAAGAATCATAATGCCGTCTGCTCAAAGCTCCTCTGCCAAGCTCTTTACCACAGCGATAGTTCTAGGAAAAAGGTCTCAGCAGTGGTGGGAAAATATGGGGAGAGAGCAGTGCCCCGAATGGTGTGAAAAAGACATACTTGAAAGAATTTTGGTCCCTCTGGGAGAGGGCAGTATAGAGAGTTAGTGGGAATAAAGCAGGTTGCCCAGATAATGCACGTTCTGCTCGGTCGCTCTGCCTTGTCATGCTTTCTAGGAGCAGAGAATGAAAATAACAGTTATCTTCAAGGAAAGCATTGATCACATATTGTCCTCTTTTGATCCTGAATGGAGTCAGTTGTCGTAGTGCAAGACCATTCAGATTTTCCTGAAAAAAAATAATAAATGTCTTCCTCCCCAGTGAGATGTGGGAAGACCAACTACTAGCGAAAACTGAGGCAAGAAAGTTGTTGAGTAATCTCAGCCTTTTCTCCATGTCACTTGTCACCAGATCCTCTTCTGCCTAATGATAAATGGTACTGCTTATTGTGAAGTACCATGTGGTTGTATTTGGGGGGGGTGGGGTTTGTTGGTTTGGTTTTTTTTTTTTTTCTTCTCCTGTAGCATAAGAGTTATAGTAGAAAATCAAAGATCTGATCTAAGCTACAAGCGCCCGTGTAGATAAACTCACTAGTAGAAATACATCATTTACCAGCTGTGTTAGTCACAGTTGATTAGCTATACTGGTTCTATTCCCTCATCCAAATAGGAGTAAATCTTTGCTGTCTGAAATCTCTTTACTCGTTTGACTGATCATCTTGTTTGGTTGGGGTTTTTTTGCAGAGTCTCTAAGAAACCTCGGGAGATGAAAGGCAAAAACAGTAAAAAAATTTCTCTGAAATATACAGCAGCTCGACTTCATGAGAAGGGAGTGCTTTTAGAGATCGAGGACCTGCAAGGTAACCAGTGAGTATCCTTTTAAAATTCTTTAGAGCTAAATAACCTTCTTGGAGCAAGAGGAAAACAGGTATGTTAAATTCTTGTCTCATTCTTCAAACTAGTCTAGGCGCTGGCAATGGAGGAACAGAAGCTCTGAGATTTGTTTGAGATCGTGACAGATTGTCTTGCAATTCTGTTCTTGGAATTCAGCATTGTTGGTAGTTAGCTACTATAGCTGAAGAAATTACTTTGGTGATATAGGCTGGTATGCCTAGAGACAGGAAACATTGCAAGTTCTCTTTTGTTTTCCTGGTAGAAGTGAAGCAGGTCTTTGATTGAGAAGTGTAACAGGATTTAAACGTGTCATCCTCTTCCCATCCGCCCCTTCCCTGTCACCCCCAGAGTCATGGAGGGGTACCTCCTCCGAATTGCTACTATGGTTAATAGCTCTCATTGTTAGAAAATGAACTTAATGCTAGCTTGCATTTGTCCAGCTGCAGTTTGCTAGCCTTGAGAACTTGGTATGTCTTCTGTGGAATATAGAGAAGCTGCCTGTTACTAGAATTTTTTTCAACCCCGAATCATATTTTGTGCTTTGCACTAAATGAGGCGTGGATGTGCAACACTAAAGTAGACTGTTTAGACTGCATGGGCTAAATTGCCATGATTCCTGCCACGCTTGTGTGAAGATGTGATCTACTGGACATAGAATCTGTTAGGCTTCCATTCATTGTTATGTTGAGTTTGGTCGGCTTTTAGGATCTCATTCCAAATGGGGATGCAGAATAAAGAGTTAAGAATAGAATTCTTAGAAATTTATCTTCAGTTTTTATCTTGTACATTCTGTTCCTGTTTCAGTAGGAATTACATGTTTGATAATGAACTGTGGTTTTTCATAGGTTTAAAAACGTGATATTTGAAATCAGTCCAACAGAAGAAGTAGGAGATTTTGAGGTAAAAGCAAAATTCATGGGGGTACAGATGGAAACATTTATGTTACATTATCAGGTAAGAACTGTCCTATTTAATAGTGGCATATAAGTTCTGCTTGCCAGACTCTTCATCAGCATAATAATGACATGTTTTCTGCCTGAACAGTCTGAAAAATGCTCTCAAAAACAACCTGTTTGTTGCAGGCGAAACAGATGTGATGCAAATGGGAGATTCAGACTACTTTTGTTTCTTTACTAATGAAAGCCTGATACCGGCCTGTGTTCTTACTTACGCTTACATGTACACACACAAAACAAACGCATGCATATTCAACCGCTTCCTGCTTACAGCAGAGAGATGGGGAGTCTGTGGCAGCAGTCAGCTGGGCTTGGATGTGGTGGCTTCAGTCGGTTGTGACGCGTTCTTTCTGCCACCATACACTTACTGGTTTCTTCAGACATACAGTTCTTAAGAGTCCTCAGCCTTTGCTTAGGCCAGGCTACCAGAACAGGCGTACTGACTGACCTTTTCCCAAACAGATCCCTGTTCTTCTTCCCACGCCAGTACTGTTGTGCCTGGTGTCTCTGTCCCCTTCTCCCACTTCTGCCCCTGCCCACCGCCCACCCAACTTGGGCATCATTAGATTTGTTAATCTTGGATGCCGCAGGGGTCTCAAAACAGGTTGTGCGCAGGAGCACCTTACATTGCAGTAAGTCCATGCCACCTGACTGGGTGGGACACAGCCTCGCGCAGCCCGTTCGTGTGCTCTGAGAACTCCCCTGGTTCATTCCGGCCCTAATCCATCAGAGCTGGTCACAAACTTCCTGGTTCGTGGGGCTACCCAAGGTCGCTCAGGCACGTGTGTTACCATACCACTATGCCTTTGTAGCACTACTTTGCAGAAAAAGCAGATGTTCTGGGACAACAGCAATGCGGCAACTGCTGTCGGTCATCCAAGTATAGCATTAACGGTGGCATAAGTTAAAAAGACTTGCATTGCCATTGCCAACGTTTTTACAGAAAGCATGAGAAATAGCTTTATGGTTGTTTACTCCAGCATCACCTGGGCTGGACAGCTGCAGGAGCCAGGTTTGGATTTTGGAATGCACACGTTTCCCTGCAGTAGCACTACCTGAGCGCCTTCTCCAATATGTATTGTTCAAGAGCAGGCTTGCTGAAAGAAGCTCATTGCTGAGATAAATGAGTGCAGGGAGCCCTGTTGCTCTGTTGGGTGCATCGCTGACAAGCATAACTAGAAATAGTGCCTACGTAAATGCCCAAGAGACTGAATCAGCATCACGTACATAGTCCTAACAGAGATGATATTTCTTTCTCTGCCCTAGATTGCAGTGCCGTAAACCCCCTAGCTGAGACCTGTGGCAACTAAAATTTTTAGAAAGTGATGCTGTGAAGTGTTGTAGTGTTTCATGGGTACATAATATAATTAGGCACACAGGAAACCCTTTTGAAACATTACAACTTTATGGCTACTGTGCAAATGAAAAGCCTGGAGATGGCTAGATCTGAAACTGGGATTTCTTAGAATGGTCTTCTATTTCTTCCCTCTTTTGTAATTTTTTTTTTTTTTTTTAGACACAGATTAAAAAAATCAAGATCTCAAATGCCTTAGAGCAACTTTATTTTTCATGCAATATGAGCAGATCTTTAACATGTCTCTTGTTTTTCTATGTTACGCCGTGTACTTTGTGATCCATATTCCTCAAAAACCTACTGTACCACAGGGTCTTGTACATTCTCTATAAGCTCTTGAGGATTCCTGGCTCATAAAGGTATTCTCTTTGGCAGGATCTTTTGCAGCTGCAGTATGAAGGCGTTGCAGTCATGAAGTTGTTCGACAGAGCAAAAGTGAACGTCAACCTTCTGATCTTTCTTCTGAATAAGAAATTTTATGGGAAGTAAGTGACCTCTGCCAGCAAGCCTGTGAAAGGGGAGATGAGTAGAAACCTGCACATAGAACTTTTAATGACGTAGATATGTATCAGTATACGCCCATGCTGTGCTAAAATATATCAAATGTATCATGAAGGAGGACTAAGAACCTCTTGTGAATTGACAACCCTGATTTAGTCTGCAGGAAGTTGGTTTCTTGTTTATTTATGATCTTCATCTTCAACTTAGAAGGTCCCCTGAAAAGCAATTCATTTAGAATGTATTTTTACATGGCACTAGGGATTAAACTAATGTTAGAGTATATTTAGGGCATCTGGATGCTTTATTTGCCTAATTGTGAGCTTCGTGAGGCTTGAATTCTTGTTGCCTGTGTGAAGAGAAGGCCGGCACTGTGCGGTGGTCGGTTTGCCTCTTCCTGAAAGCAAAAAAGGGTTGCAGATTGTATTTGGACTCCAATTATTCTCTATCAGCAGTGACCAAAATAAAAAATGGTCAAGGTCCAGGTTACGCATTTGTTTGCGAGGCAGTTCCCAAGGTAGAACTACTATGGTCTGGGGAATCGGTAAGCATCATAAATGGTTGCTAACTATTTGTGATTATGTACTATAGCCACATAGAACAGCTTTAGTGTCTCATTTTTCTTTTTTTTTTTTTTCTGTTTATCACACTGTAATAATTTACAGATGGCCCCTTAAAATAGAGGGACCATGGAATGTATTTACTAGTGCTTACAGATGAAAAGAATTTGGGGAAGGAGAGGGAAACTTAACAAATTTCTTCAGACATGTTAACTTTTAACATTGTTTGCAAAGCATTTGAAATGTAAAAATAACTTTTTTTCCAGTTTAGAGCAATGTTCTATATATCTGTATCTGATGCAATAAATGTTAGGCTCTACCTGCAGACTTGTCAAAGGAAGAAGACTACCTTAAATAGGTTAGCTTTTAAAAAGTTAAATTTTTCTAGGTATGCTCAAGTTCCCGTTTCTTTTACTACTTTGTTTTTTCTGTTCACCATGGTGGTGGCTGTATACAATAAAAACGTGGAGACTCTTTAACAAAAAAAACCCAAAAAACCACCTTTAAATCCATCAGTTGCTCCAGCTCTCCCCCCAGTTTTTTATTAATATTTTAATTTTTTTAAAAAGGGGCATATCTCTTAATTGCAAATTTCAAGTTATTCGTAGGTCACTTGTGGTATTTGTTCAGATTACTGAGTTTAATTAAACTGCTTTATCTCTGATCTACACTGAGATAGTTATTTCCGCTTAAATCTTTTTTTCTCGTAGAAGACACTCATAGTATTTGAAATGGCTGCATCCCTGAGGATGACTTTTCCGCAGTCCTCTTGGAAGCAAATATTTATTTAAACCTTGTCTTGACTGTATTTAAACATATTTTAATGTTGATGCATGTGTGGTCCAACCCAATAACAAAAACAACTTTCTGAACACAAGAAAGATCTTTATGGTCCAGATGATCTGAAACAGAAACACCTCAAAACTGGATTTCCACTGAAATCTTACAAAGAGGTCTGAAATGGGGTAAAGGTCTTGCCCTTGGTTTTGTGTTTGTTTGGTTTTTAGGTTTTTGTTGGTTTTTTTCCTGCCTCTGAATTTGCTATATTGTAGAAGAATTTAAAAAATTAATTCGTTTGATTTAGGGATGATGGGAATAATGGTAGAACATTATGAAATGATTGTTAGGAAAATGCAGCTGTACTCTGCAAGCTCTTTGAGCCACAGGAATTGATTATCCCCCCCCCTTTTCTTTTTCTTTCTTTTTTAATGAATAATTTTAATACTTTTCAGTATCTGCCAAATAAATTTGGGACAGGGTAATGAGATGTAATGAGGCCTGTGTAGTACCCATGAAGAAAGCATCTTTACTGTATGATTTACAATAATTCGCTTGTTGCCTACACCTATTGAAAAAATGGGGTTTTGGCAAAAATTTGAAAAAAACCCACCAACAAATCAGTTCTTTGAAAATAATCTTAAAAATGGGAGTCTACTCCTTTTAGCTGAGCGACAGTATGTAACTGTGGAGTTTTGGGTTTTCTTTTTTTTTTTTTTTTTTTTTTAAAAAGGAAAAGCTCTATTGAAAGAGCCAATCTCAGCACTTAATTATATGTATTTTATAATTTACTGGTGATTTACCTTTGCTTACTCCATTACACCACTGTATTTACCGTGGCAGTAGCTACAAGTACAAAGTGTGTCTTCTTTCGCTCCTGGTAAAATTTGCCTTTGTAACTCCTGTTCAAGTAAAAAGCTGGTAGTCCCCAGGGCCGTTGTGTGATCTCCTGACGGCAGGCAGCAGGGCCCCCAGCGCAGCATCGTGGCAGCAGGCATGGCATGAGGGACATGATTGGGCCACATCACCTGGACTCTGGGTATCTCCTGCCTCCTCTGCCAGTCAGTCCTGGCTGTGGGGGGGACCATGGGGTGAGGAAACACAAAGGGTGCCACAACACAGATGGAGTGGAGGTGTGGACCTCCTGAGGTGACTGTGCTCCATGCCACAGGGACCTCCCTGTGGCTGTGTAGCACCTGAAGGGACCTCCTATCCTCATAGGAGAACCATAAGTCAGCCCTCAGTGGCATCTTACTCTCATTTAACAGAAATGTCTTTTGATTCAGCTAGGGTATACGCCACGGCCATCGCAGATGCTGCTGCAACCCTTGCACTGCACTGGGGTTCCCCTTGCCATTTGCTATGGCTCTACAGCGTCCTCATGGCCACCAGCGACCCCACACCCTGCCCCAGAGCCACCAAACACTGCCCCAAAACCCCACAGACCCTGCCCAAGGGCTCTGAAATACCCTGAGCCCTGTCTCAGGGTCTCCAGTGTCTGCTTCCAATATCCCCCAATCTCCTACCCCAAGGCCCCAAACATCCCGAGGTGGTTCCCCACAGCTGATACCAATACTTGCACCTTCCTTGGCTGCAGCCCTCAGCCCCTGACGTGGGGCTGATGATACCGTAAGCCGGTGATTAAGGACTCTAAGACTCAATTTTGGAGTGTTAGAAAGCAGGCATTCTTTATTGCAGCACTGGGCGCACAGGGAATCACTTCGCCTAGTGTGCGCGCTGAGTTGCTCAACTACAAAGGTTATAAGCATATTCATTACATTTCCCAGAAATGATTAACATATATTATCACCTAGAACTCATTAATATATGTAAATGTCCTTGACGCATGCGCATCCATGTCCATTGGTGGTCTTCCAGGGTCCTCAGGTGGTTGTCGATAGTCTTCCTCACTGTGTCCGCTGGTTGAACTTGATCTTCGCACATACTCAGTTCGTCTTTTGGCTTAGTTTGCAACTCCTGTTCTCACAAAACTAGCTTATTCTAGTATCTCTCCCCATCTACTCTACTCAAGGAGACAGGGTCGCAAGCCTTCCTTCTATCCAACTAAACCCAGCAGATGTCTAACCCATCCGCTTACAAAGCATTTCAAACTTAGCTACATTGTTCCAGTAAGGAGGGAACCAGATGTTCCTTTAACTCTGTATCAGTAAGGCCTGAGGGGCTTCCACCCCAGTGTTTTGTGATGGTCAAGGCTCCTGTATCACCAGCTGCTGTATCACTGGCACCTGCAAGAGCTTTCAGCAAGTTGCCTTCAGGATCCGGGTGGACCTCTGCCTCACCAGCAGAGCCAGTTGTTCCCAGCGGCTCATGTAGCACCCCAGTTTCCGTGGTCAAGATTAAAATGCATCTGCCTAGCAAAACCATGTCACAGAGCATTTCTTTCCAAGTCTTTGTGATGAGCATGAGCCACAAAAGCAGACTTGTTTGTCATGACGTGTGCAGTAACTTCTCCTTCTCGTCATGGCTCTGCTAAGGATTGTGCCAACGGAAAAATGTTTTCTGCTCCTGGGAAACATCTCTAGTTCTTGAATCTGAATTGTAGGTTTGTAGTTATGTCTAGAATAAGGCTAATGCTGGTGCAGGGTACGAGTAAAGCTCTCCTATAACAAGAGGGGAATAAATATAAGTCTGAGACAGAGCACCTTCCGAAAGGGGACAGATACTGTAATAAGGAGCTGTTGCCCCTAAGGATTCGTCTTACGACTGGATGGAAAGACGTTGACAACGTCTATCGGCCGACATTACGCGTACGCTGCCGTACTGCGCATGCGCGGCCCCCGGCTGCAGTACCCGCCTTCGATCGCCAGATGGCAGCGCCGAGGGCAGTGGCCGCGCTGTACTGCGCATGCGCGGCGGCAGGACTTGTGTTCGTGCAGGGCCGAGCATGTCTCCTGCCCGCTGGCTGCCTGGGGCTGGCGGGGCGGGAAGCTTCAAACCCCCCGCTGCAGCAGGCTGATGGGGCGCCGCAGAGCAGCTCGGTCCGGGCAGCCCCGGGGAAATACCCGAGAGCGGACGGAAGGCAAGAGGGCAAGAAGGCGGAAACCACCCGGGCGGAGACGCCGGGTGCCTGCCCAGCTCGCCATAGCTCCCCGGATTCTTCCCTGTCACCCCCGCTACCCCCGTAGTGCCCCCCTCCCCCCGCAGGCGCTGGCCCAGACACAGCCGCAGTGGCCGGTGCCCCCGGAGTTGCGGGAGCCCCGTCCGCCGTCGAAGTGCCTTACCCAGGGAGCGCTGTGGGGGTGGCTAGGCGGCGAAACGGGTTTATTTTGTGCTGTCGAGCACAAATTCTATAAAGTTTTTAAGAAGAAAAAGCCGGGTTTGGGTGAATTTCACCCCACGTAAGGCCCGGCCGCAATGCCCCGTTGCCACGGCGACAGCCTCCCCCGCCCTCCATGACCGCGCCTCTCGCCCTGCCTGGGCGCGCCCCCTGTCCGTCTCGGCCACACCCCCGCCCTCCGTGGCCAAGCCCCCGACGGCCTCGACCACGCCCCCGACTCCCCTGGACATGCCTCGTGTCACTCTCAGCCACGCCCATGCCCTCTATTACCACGTTGTTGGCCTCGCTCCCATCCTCCCTGACCACGCCTCCTCCCTCGGTGGCCACGCCCACCGATTAATCTAGGTCACGTCCACGGACATTTATGGCCACCTCCTCTGCGCGTTTCGGCCACGCCTCCCGCCCTCCGTGACCACGCCCCCTCAGTCGCCACGCCCCCGCCTCGTCTTGGCCACGCCTCCCGTTCCTCCCTGCCCCCCGCCCCCCCCCCGCGCGCTCGCTGCTGCCGCCACCCTGTGTCCCAAGCGCGCTACTGCGGCGCCGGCCCCCGCATGGGTGGTTACCGGGTGCCATCCCCGGGGGGCAGGGGAAGGACAAAAAAAATGCCAATTTCGGGCTCCGGGAAAGCCAAATACACCTCAGTTTTTGCTGCTGGAAAGCAAAGAATCCCCTGTTCTCATGCCGAAAAGCAAAGGTCGACAACTTTTATAGCGCTGAAAAAAAAACCGAAATTGAATAATATAGGAAAGCAGGAAAAAAAAACCCAAACAATTTTGGGAAAATAGGGCCCTCCTCGGCCCCGCCTCCCGCCCCGAGCTGCAGTACCGGCTTGTGATCGCCGGCCGACAGCACCGAACGAAGCTACGCGCGCTGTACTGCGCATGCGCAGCCCCCCTCCTGCAGTACCGGACGGTGGATGCAAGGTGGCATCTGTGAGCGCTGTGGCGCGCCCCGCCCCGGCTGGCATCTTCACCATGGCAACGGCTCGCGGGCATATAGGCGGCAGGGTGGGCCAATCACAGCGCGGGCTCCGCGCTCCCATTGGTCGAATTGCCTTGACGGGGGTGGGGAGTAGTAAGGATTGACAGCGGTGACGGGCCAGTGGAGCGGGGCTGCCCAAGGGTGGGGCGGGCGGTGACCAATGGGCGCGTGCCGTAGGCGAGTCGGGTCGGGGCGTCCGGAAGCGGAGGGGGCCGGGGGAAAACGACGGCTGACTTGAAATCGGAGCGCGGCGGCCTGGGCGGAAAGCTGGGCCCGGCAGGTGGGTCCTCAGTCGGGCTGGGCCCACGGGGCCTCCGCGAGCACGTCGTGAGGCAGCTGGACCGCGTCAAGGTGAATGGGGGCGGCGGGGGCCTCAGGGAGCCCCGAGGTGTGATGGCGGGGGGGGGGGCACGGGCCGGGAGGGCCCTGTGGGGGTTTGGAGGAACGGGGCCCCTAAGGGAGGGCATTGTCAGGTTGGAGGGGGAGGGCTGGGCCTGTTTCCCGGCGTGGTCCCTTCGGCCTAGGAGGTTTGGGATGCGGTGCCGGCGATGCCAGAGAAATAAAGCCCATCAGGCCGGTAATAAAGCGGCGTCCAGGCCGTGCCGGTGCCGCTCTGCAGGGACGTGGGGCTGGCCCCCCGCAGGTCCCCCCCGCTCCCCCCCAAAGTGCCCGTGGCTCCTGGGGGTGCTGGGCTGTGGAGTGGCTGTGCTCCCTCAGCGTCAGCCAGGGGAACTGCAGAGGCGGGGAGGAAACGGAGAGCCAGGGCTGGTTTGGGGCCCCACACGGGGACTAGGTCTCCTGCTCCCGGGGCTGGCAAACGGGCTTGTATGGCTGGTTTTGTGGCTCAGAAAGAGGGGGAGTTGTGTGGTTTTGGGCTCAGGGAGAGGGCTTGAGATGTAATCTATGCCTGGCCCCTTCTCGCTGTTTGAAGGGTCTGTCACAGTCCCGCTCCTGAGGGCAGAGGTGGGGTGGGGGGTCCCCTGGCTCGTCCCTATTGACTGGGTGGGACAAACAGGCTCATTTCTCGCCTCCTGTTTTCCCAGGGTCACCTTCTGTGGCATGGCAAGAGAATCCTGCACGGCTGATTCAGCTTACTGCTCGGGTAATGGCATGCGTGGGGCTGAGGGAGCAAGGAGAAACATTTGGAAGTTCAGGGACGCTACAGATACTCCACGTCAAAGCCGCAGAAAAGGCATGTTTGCTGCCAGCGCGAAGAAGCTGACAAGGAGCTGCAGTGAACAGAGCATGCCTCCTGCCTGAGCAGGTCCCTTGATAGTTAGGAATGGTTTCCTTTGGGGTCAAAGCCTGAATTTTCAGCTAGGATAAATTAAGAGCTGCCTGTTACCTTCGTTAGGGTCAAGCGTTTCTCTTCTGTTTGTTCCTACTGGTTTCAGGGGCAAGTGGGAAATAACCTTTTCTTTTCCTATGCGTAACTCTATTTTGACTAGTCCGTGGTGTCAGTCTAGTTCATGTTTAAGCACCTAGGTGCCAGTAGAAACGTACCGACTGAAACGTGATGGAAGCCGATGCGTCGCTTGGTTTTTATTCTTTTTTTATGATTATTGATTGACTGTAAAGGGTGTGTTTTATTGTGGCTCAGTCCACATTGTTCCGTGGAGCCTTCAGTCTAGGACTTTCAAGCAAAAAAAGTTTGTTGTTTCAGAAGAGGACTGGTCCTTCCTAGGACTGAGGTGTAGACTCGGAGGGTCTCTTAAGTACACAGTCAGAATGAAAGCCAAACTTCACTGGATGTTGCTGCTGTTGGTCTTCCCTTTCACTGAGATCCCCGCAGCTCCCTCATGGGTGGGAGCTCTGAATCATCCTTAATTTTTTTTTCAGTCTCTAACACATTTTTTTGTCCCCAGGGAGAGGCTACGTTTAAAAGTTCATTAGTTTCCTCCCGACCGTGTCAGTGACTAAAATTGAGTTATGATTCTTCAGCCAGAAAAATGACACTGCTCTTAGAGATCTGGGCTACTTCTGAACACGTATTCATCATGTGCAAATGTCCTCGGGATACAGATTGCATGCGCTTGGTGCTCTGACGAGACGATACGCTGAGACAGGGATGAGCTCTGGGGGTTTTGTCTGTCTGTCTGCTTGTTTTCTGGGGTGGGGGTGCGTGTGTTTTCAAAAAGAGAGTGCACTGTTGACCTCAGGTGGCAGCCTGCCGAGCTCTCTTGCTACCTGACCTCTCCTTTTCTTTGTCACTCCTCTTTCGTGGCTACAGCTTTCGTTTGGATAATTTTAGACAAGCAATGAAGCGACTCGCCTGCATAAAAGTGCTGGTGATACCAGGAAGGACCAGAAGGTCCTTGTAGCGTGGACTTTGAAGTTAATGTGAAGGCTTTGTCGTCTCTCCTTCTGTGGTTTTTGTTTGAAATAGTTTAAGAAAACACTAGAAAGAGTATAAGGTCCATTCTGGAGGATGTTACGCCCATGCAAGGCTTGCTTCCCTGCATTTATTTTCTCTTCCTGAAAGCACAGTCTTCTCTTTCTGTGTGCTTGCTGTTAAGCGATGCGGTGAAAAAAACTGTGTACTAAAAGGGGGAAGAAACTGTTCGTAAGAGTTCAGACATTCAGGAGAAGCAGACTCTGTGTTCACGATAAAAGCTTTATGCTTTTTCAGTCAATAAGTCTTTAGGATATCTTACAGCGGGAGTCGAGAAACCTCACTGAGATACTGGCGTCTGTCCTAAAGGCGATCGAGGTCAAAGGAGAGACACGGACGAACTGGGACAAAGCGGCGTCACTTCTGCGTGTTTTCCAGGTGTCCCCACAAAGCACCAGCAGCCTCGTAACTAGTGACGGCGACTCCTGATGTGGTTGTGGTGAGTTGTTGCTTCCGTCATGGCCTTTGTCCGTAACCTACGGTGTGTCATTTTGATGTCGGTTGGAAAGAGATTTTCGGAAATGGAAGCATTTCTTGCTCAAAGCAGTTGCCTTTCTATGAAGTTCCCGTCAGAGCGGGTCCTCAGAGATGAAGCGCTGGGCAGCAGAAGTCATGAGCACTGAGACTTTGTGCTCCCTTTGCACTTCTTTGCCAGCCTTTGTGTTCTCGGTTGTTACAGTCGAGACCTCATAAAACCCTGTTCCTCTGCACGTTCAGCACGGCCAAAAACATTCGCCCATCTGCCGGTGCTTTTTGGTAGCCTGGTGGATTGCGGCACTGGGGATTTGATCCCCCCCCCCAACCCTCAAAAGTAAAACCATTTGGGGGGGATCTCTTATCTCGCTGATTTTTCTATGCTAAGTGAAACTTGAAAAAAAAAAAAAAAAAAAGCTGAATTTGTATAACTTAAAAACTGACTTGCGTTCTTTAAACTGCCACTGCCGAATAGCTGTGGCGTACATTTTATAAGGCATACTGAAGCAGTCAGGTATTTGTTGTACTTGTTTAAAATGAGAGGTGACTGAATGTAATGTAAGGGACTATTTTCCCCTGATATTTTGTATCTCCTGAAGTTCTGCATTTCTGTCTGGCTTTCAGTGGCATGTGTTTTCCGGCAGCCCGGGGAGTTGCCTGAGGGTAGACGGAAGGGAAAAATTATTCCCTGTGCAGGAAAAAAAAATTATTATATTTTTTTTATGGGGGGGGAGGGGGATGAATTCCCCAGGAAAGCATGGAGCCCCGAGGTTTTTTGAGGTGATGAAAGTGCTGACAAGGGACAGCGAGGACAAGCCACAGCTTTGCCTCCTGGCACCTTTGGTGTGGGAGCAGTCGCTGGAGATTTGATATTTTTGTCCCAGCCTTGGGAGAGTGAAATGAGGTGTTTTTGAGGATGATGTCACCAGGAAAGTGACTTAAGAGCCCCAGGGTTCCTGGGAAAGTGGCTGTAGTGCAACTAA